>JAJTUV010000174.1:1900000-3102500 GCA_021653895.1 Mastomys natalensis
CAGGGTTTGATTACCTTATATCATAAAGTAGCCAAGTTCTTCCCTTATAAGCGGAGAAGTACTTTGGAGATTAGGGACCAGCTACTCCAAACAAACTGGAAGCATGGTGAGGGACAGCAGTGCAAGACAGAGGTCATGTGTAAAACATTGTAAACACCATGGCTAGTTAGTCTGAACTTTAAGAAGCAGGTGACATCAGGCCATCTGGTTGGATCTGTCACTGGCTGGTGTATGATATATACATGTGGCTCATTTAAAAGTGAAAGTGATGTCAGGTAGGGTGGCACATGGCTTTAGTCCCAGCGCTCTAGAGGCAGAGGCAAAGGCAGGTGAATCTTTGTGAGTCCAAGGACAGCCTGATCTATCCTGCAAGTTCCTGAACAGCCAGCACTAAATAAAGAGGTCATGACACAAGGAGAAAGAGAGAGAGAAAGAGAGAGAAAGAGAGAGAGAGAACAAGGAAAGGAGAGAGGCTCCAAAGGATGAGTGGCAGGGGCAGCATCCACTGTGTCCATCACACAGCACCTTGGACTCTGCTCCTGTCCTGGGCTGGGCCTTGATGAGACCCCCAGTGCCATTTCTTCCCCAGCTCTGTTGTGGCTTCTGGAGCCACTGTCTGTGCTCTCTAGTTTCTAACAGCGTTAAAGTTGCAATAGGAGATGTGTGGGGAAGTGGGAACAGAGGAGATGCACTCTGTGTTTGGGCCGAGTCATTGGGAAAGGTTGGCCTTAAGTATGCTCACACTGCCATTTTGGCTTCAAGGAAACAGAAGCAGGATCATTCAGCCAGTATAGGTTTCCAAAACATGGATCAGTGACCCCCCAACCGTGCTGCCCAGATGAATCCTGTGAGTCACTTTGCAGAGTGAGTTTCATTGGTTATTACTCCACCTAAGTCGATGTTCAACCCAGAAAGACTAGGATGAAAAACTAGGAGAAATCTTGGCCTCCATCTCAGCACCAAATACACTTTCTAGTTCTGTGACCTTCAATAGGTCACTTAGCCTGCCTAAACCAGCGTCCCCATCTGGGGGCAGAAGACATGGAGTTTGAGGATGACTTTAATGAAATAACATGCATGAAAAGCTTGTTGCTCACATCACAGGAATCTTTCAGAAAATATTAACTAATTTCTAGTCTTAACCAGAATTTGCACATCAGGTGCTGGCTCCGAGCTGTGGAAATGTACAAATGATTAAGAGTTATTCGTCCAGCCCCGGTGATTATCTGACTGAAATGGCTGGAAAAGCCAGTGCACACGAGTAAGCCGGTGAGCTCTGGGACAGACAACACTCTGTGCTGAAGTTCACATTACAGGAAAGTGCCAAAAGGATGTAACCCGCATTCAGGAGGGGTTCTGGGTGGTGCTGGAGAAAACGGAAGAGGGTAGAGGCTTAAGAGGCATTTCAGAGCAGGCATCAGAGGGACTCACAGTGAGCCAAAGTGCTTTCTGACGATGCCGACATATCTAATACTAGACTCTGACTAATTGCTATTTATAGCCGGTTGTATTCAAACGCTTGTTTATGCTGTAAGTGGGGCCGAAAAAGAATTGTCAGCTGAAGGGTGTGGAAAGCATTCTGAGCTCACAGTCTGCTTTTCAAAATCCGTGCGCCATCTCCACTCCTAACTAGCTGTGTGACCTCAGACAAGCTACCCAACTCTGTTCCTTCACTGAACAGAGGATGCAGGCTGGAGGCTGTACTGGGGAAGGAAACAACTGCCAGGCTTCTGTGTCTAACATTCAGCATCCACGCTTGACAAAATGCTCTGCAAGATGCTGGTTCCATGTGCTCAGTCTTTAGTCCCTTCTACTGTCTAAAAAGGCTGTCCCCTATGGAAGACTGCTTTTCAAACGTGATACACGCCATTGAGGTTTCTATAAAGAACATTTGGGTTCTGCTTGGCTGTACAGACAATATACTTCATTGTTCTTCTGTTAGATGTGTCTTCCTTCACCAGCATCTTCTCCTCCCACTCTGGATTCTTCTGCCAAGAGATCATACCATGACGACGACGATGCCACCCCTGTACATAGAAATAAAAAAAGATGTGACCCTTGGGTGTGTAAGGCATATTGCAAAGTAACCACAAACCTTCACGTTAGTGTGTTCTCTTGTAGCATGTGTTTGCCCCTCCATCAGTCAGGAGGTGGGATCCATTTCCCCTCACACAGCCTAGCAACTGTCACTTCCTTGGCCAGTAGAAGGCAACAAAGTGGAAGTGTACGAATTCTCAAGTGAAGAATTCAGAGACCCCACAGTTCCTTATCTTATGCATTCTCTCAATGCTTCTAGGAGGCAGCCCCAGCTGTCCTCCCTAAGGATGGGAGGCAGGTGAGCAGAGAGAGGTTTCCGGAGAGGCTCTCCTACCAAGGCAGCACTGTCCTGCCAGACCTGTTAGCTTCCACCCCGCCCCTCTGAAGCAGCCACATAAACCCGCCCATGAAGCCCCCAGATGCCTGCAGCTGCATGAGGCCCTCCACCTTTAAATGTCAATCAGTGTCAACGCAAATAGGTTGTATTAGTACTAATTGAAAGTGCTAAATATTTACACGTTTATCAATATATATTGATATATTTTCCGTCTGTCAGGAGTCCTGTTGGTTTGAGAAGATGTGTTTAGGAAAAATGCCTTTTGCATTTTAAACCATCACCTCAGAGGCAAGCGTTTGGAGTAGAATCACCTAAAACTTGGTTTCTCACTATTGTGTACCTCTCATAGGGAGGACAGTTATACTGTGTCTTATTCAGTGGCAGAAGATTCTAGGGCCTGCGGGCCTGCTTCAGGTAGATGCACATCATCACCAGAGTGTTCTTGGAAAGCCTAAGGGCCTTGTACCTGCTAGACAAACACCACCACTGAGCTACAGCCCTATCCTAAGAGAAAACTTATTAGTCGATGGAATTCATAAAACAGGTTTTAAAGTAAATACATAATTGAAGTGTGTGTGTGTGTGTGTGTGTGTGTGTGTGTGTGTGTGTGTGTTTCAGAGATGATTTTTCCGTGGAGATGATTGGATGGCTCTTAAATAAAATAAACAGGTGGTTTGCTTCATGATAAATTTGTACCAGTTTGCTGTGGTCACCTAATGAACCACCATAGAGTTCTGTGGCTTTTAAACAACTATGCCTCTCTCCCATAATCCGTAAGTCCTGGGCTTCTTCTTGGGAAGCTGTACATCTATTATATTCCATGGACCTCCCGTCCTCCTAGAGGAGGCAGCTAGCCTGGCTGCATTCAACAGCTAGAAGCTTCTAAGCTTGTAAGCTTGTAAGCTTGTAATGGGGACTCTGTCACTTCTTGTCATATTGGCGTAAGCCAGTCACAAGACTAAGTAAGCCTAAAGTCTAGAGACATAGGAAGGCACACTGGTTTTAGGGGTACAAATTCCAAAGGAATGCATGGCCAGAATGAGGAGTGAGGAACTAGAGCTGGCCATCAAATCTGTGTGATGCTGTGAGGATGAGCAAAAGATAAAGCATGCCAGAGATGGGAAGAAGTACTTTGGGGGACATTATTATCTGCATATCATTGTACCATGGGTTGCAAGCTATAGTTCATTGGGCCCTATCATTTTAAGGCCTAGCTTTGTAAATCATTTGTTGAAACACATACCATTCCTGTCCGTTCCCTTTGCCTGTGTTGTGTGTAGCTGTCTGTTGATAGCAGTGAGAACCTCAGATAGAGGTTGTATGGCTGAAAAATGTAGTTGTTTACCATGTGTCTCTCTGCAGAAAGCATTTGGTGTTCCTCTTTTACATGATGCAACTAAATGGTTTAAGAGAAGATAATTCAGCTGTAGTTCCACCTCTCTGGCTGCCCCAGTTCCTTTTAGGGCTTTTCTGATGATATGCTTTGCATTCTGATTCTTGTGTGTTTTTATAAAACAGTTGAAATAAAGAGATAATAGAATCCTGATGCCTGGCTTTTGTTACACGCAGCCAACACAGATCACACCTGCAAGCTACGATCCTTCAAAGTTCACCAGTCTTGACAGATTGCAGAATGCAGAGCACAGATGAGAGAGCTAGTTGCTAATTTTGCTTTGCTATTAATGTTTTGTGGCTGTAAGGGTCATTCATGATGTTAGACAATAGGGCCATTGTTTCTGTTCTGCTGAAAGACAGTCTGATTGTGTTTTTATAGAACACGATGCAGACCCACTCTCCCTGATCCCAATGAGAAACGCCACAGACCTTTGTCTGCCCAAACCGCCTTCTGTCAGCTTTGGGCCTGAGCAGGGGCTGATTGTCCAGGACTAATGGGTTAGTATATATTCAGAGTGATTCCTAGTTTCCTTTCTTGGTGTGTGTGTGTGTGTGTGTGTGTGTGTGTGTGTGTGTTTATGATTTTTGTATGCATGTATGATATATGTGTTTATGTATGTATTATGTGTACATGTATGATGTATGCATGTGTGTATGTATTACATATATTTTGATGATGCTGTTTTTTAACCAAGGGCCTCACATCTGCTGCACAATTATTCTGAACTACACCTCCAACCCCCTCTCTTGATTGAATAAGTCACTTTCTTATCATATACGACAAAAAAGTTTTAAAAGACAAAAACTATCCATTTTGTGTTGCTTACCATGATACTAACAAGTACAATCATTTTATTAAATGAGAGACCTTTATGATTAAAAACAATCACTTCAGTTACTCTGTAGAAAATGTTTTAATACAGTATCTCTCTAAAAATGTAACATTAAATTGCTACTGATACACTGTTGCAAACTTGTAACAGCAGTGTTTGTTTACAAGTGTAGAACAACCCCTTAAGACACCCTAGCTTCTAGAGTACTGGTTCTCAACCTCCCTAATGCTGCAACTCCTTAATACAGGTCCTCATGTTGTGATGACCCCCATCATAAAATTATTTTCTTTGCTACTTCATAATTGTAATTTTACTACTTTTATGAATCATAATGTAAATATCTGTGTTTTCTGATGGTCTCAGATGGCCCCTGTGAGGTTATTCAACCCACAAAGAGGTCGAGAACCAACATGTAGAACTGCTGTTCTAGAACGTGTGGGGATTATCCATGAGGCAGAAAGGAATTTGTAGATATTAAAGAGTTAAGAGTCTTCAGAGAAAAGATGACTATGGAATTTTTGGGTGAGCCTTGTGTTATCTCAAGGGTCCTTTCAGAGTGATTCAGGAAGGTTGAAGTCAGAGCATGTAAACCTGCAGAGGGCTTTGGATGTTGTGGTCTGAAGCAGATGGTACTTCTAACAACCAAGGAATAAGATGGCCTCTCAATGATATGAAAAGCAGGCAACACCAAAAAAATAAATAACCTTAAAAATGAGTCATTTCCTGGTCTTGTCCCCACCTCTCTAGAACCTGTGACCTTGCAAAATGTCACTCTTGGAGTAAAGGATGTATTGACACTCCTTCTATCCCCTACGGAGCTACAGTCTGGGCTGTGGCAGTTATAGACCTCAGGCTCCTTGTCTACCAGGCTGTGCATGTATGGACAGAATCGTCATGACTTAGTGAACTCTTTCTGTTCTCGTGGTGGGGAGCTGGGAGCAGCCATGGTGGGATTGCAGAATGCACAGTCAGTTCTACCATTCTGCTTTACAACTAAAAGGAGTCTTTGAAAATTTTCATTTTCTGTTTACTTATCCCAAGCTGAGGGTTTTGTTTATTTGTTTGTTTGTTCAATAAAAAGATGTCCTGGTGGAAAGCCCTTATGGCAGTGCCCTAGAGATGTTGCTCATTGTGGAAGTCCTCATGCCAGGTCCCTCAGTACCGCAGTTCCTGGCTTAGCTGGCTAAATCACAGTTGAAATCCTCTTCCTAAGCCTCAGAATAAGCCACTGATTACACTGCCCTGATGTGCAGGCTAATCAAATGCTCTTGATATTATAGCTGACTCACCCAGATCCGCTCCCCCCACAATCTCCTGCTTCCATCTTTATCTGCCCTTGCAGATCTGCTGCACACAGGGAGGTGACCTGAGTCGGGGAGGACACAAATGCCGTCAGTCACCATGGACCAAATAATGAATCACACAGTCTCGGCTTTGGGTTGTCTATAATGCACCATTGACAGTTCTTGGAAAGTCAGTGATTTGGTTTGGCTCCAGTCCCAAGTTCAGTTTCCTTTGGTTGCTTCCTGCATAATGTATTCTGGCTGGAATCCTTACTGTCTTGGGGTTCATCAAGGAAAAATTTTGCACCATCAGAATGGAGATGCATGTCAGCTCTTTTTTCCCTTGTAGTGAAAAATTCCTGACAAAAGCAGCTTAAGGAAGGAAACGTTTGCCTTGGCTCACAGTTCAAGTATTCAGTCCATCATGCGGGAAGGCTCAACAGCTGACTGGTCGCATTATGTCCACATCCAGTCATGAGCAATGGGAGATGAATTCTGGTGCTAGAGAGATGAAATCTCTCTATCCTTTGTTCTTTTTAACCCCAGTAGTTCAGAGTCCCAATACCACCCACATTTAGAATAGATCTTCTCACCTCAGCTAACCCAATCTAGATACTCCCTTACATGCAAATTCAGATATGTGTTTTTTACATGATCCTAGGTACTATCAATTGATGGCCAACACTATATCTATCTATCTATCTATCTATCTATCTATCTATCTATCTATCTATGTATACTTATTATATGTATTAATAATTGTTATTATATTATTATATATAAATATATACATATATGTGTGTATATTTATAAATATATACATATATGTGTGTAATTATTATTATATTATTGCATATAAATATACACACATATATGTATATATGTATATATAATAATATAATAATAATTTATTAATATACTTATATATAACTATATGTAAATATATACACTCATATATGTGTATATACTTACATGTAATAATACATATTCTATCATGGTCATTATTTGAGTCACTCAATGGAAGGAGAAATTAAACAATGAATATACTGGCTGAAAATACCCTGTATCTGAAATGCTTAGGGCCAGAAGTGCGTCACGTTTTGCAGTGTTTTCTTATACTTTATTATCTGATCGTTCATAATGCACCCTTTGAAATGTGAAAGGCTGGGAGCATTTAAGGTTTGCAGATTAGAGATGCCCAAACTTTTTTAAATTGAGTTGAAAGATTCCAGAATGACAAGCCTTGCAAACACTTGCAGATGTGAACATCAGAATAAGTTCACATTCTGACACACCAGTAGTTTTTGAAGCTCCCTCCAAACAGGAGGACTGAAAATACTTGGTCAGTGGGGAAATGTCAACTAGCATCTGTTTTTGTTTTGGGTCTTTTTGTTTTGTTGTTTTGTTTTTTGTTTTTGTTTTTTTTTGGTTTGGGTTTGTTTTCCGGCTGTTTGGATGACTGGGTATAAAAAGCAGTCCACGGACTTTGCAGCTTGCTGCCTCTTTTACGGCTTTTGGGTTGACTCTCAGGTTTCACCAGAGTGAAAATGGATGTTTTTGTAGCATCCACTCCTAAAAAAAAAAAAAAAAAAAAAAAAAAAAAAAAAAAAAAAAAAAAAGAAGGAAGCACAGGCTCCAGATCCCTGTGCACTTGCTGTTGGGAAGGCCAGTTGCATGTTTTTCAAAGCACAGGGAAAAAAGAGTCCCTGATGCACTTGATGACATTCTTAGCTCAAGCCAGGCCAGACAATCCAGGGGTTTCTTTCTTGCATTTCTGTTACAATTCCAATGCCACCATGGACCTTGAAACGCTGATGTTCCATCCCATCAAAATTGATAATGTTGAGGCAAATGATGATGAGCTATAAAAATCTTTGTGATCCACTATTCCTTAGCTACAGATGAAACTGTCACCTCCCACACCTCCAGACCCTCCTGAGTTTTGACAGCAATTCCTTAATTGATATAGACCTTTGCAATAAGGGTCTTTTCAGGAGCCTTCTTGGCTCCAGTGACATTTTTCTAGCTTCTCTTATCCCAGACCTTGAAGTCTGGATCCCATGCTTCTTAGTGTGGAGTTTGATTTCCCTGGAGATGATCTGTAAGTGGATCTAGGGCCAAGAGCTCAGTCGCAATGCATGGAGCCAGCACCCAGAGCCTTCTGTGGACTCCCTCCTGCAGTTGCTAGCTCTTTCCTGTTGGAGCACCCGTGTTCTACATCTGAGCATATCAGGGTGAATTTCCAAGGGAAAAACTGCACTTGGCTTTGCCTCTGGGGATGTGTGATTCCCAGAGTGACTCACTTCTGGTAGAAGCCTCTGGTCTCTTGGGTCTTTCTATCAACTTTGCTTAGGAGAGATTAATGGAACCACTGGGGCCTTTAAAAAGTTACATAATAATATATTATCTTTGGCATGGTTGATTTTCGTAAGGCTGCTACTATTGGTTCTTGCCTAATACCATCGACTCATAATTTTATAAGTTTTTGCTTATCTTTTTTTTTTTTAAGATAATAGTCTCATGAAGCCCAGACTGGTCTTGAATTTGCAATGTATCCAATGATAGCTTTGAACTTGTGATCTTCTGACTCCCCCTCTTGAGAACTGTGATTACTGGTGTGTACAACCACACCATTGAGTTTATGTGAATGCAAGGATGGCAAAATCTTGAAGAGGATGTAAATGTAGGTGGTCTGCCATTCTCCAGTCCTTTAGAAGTGAATTTTAGAGAGTAGAGACTTGAAGCACCAGCTGTCCTTGTGTCATATCCTCCAGATAATGCCCTTTGACCCTATTTTCCATGTTCTTTGTTTCAGTGAAATTCAGAGGGATTTCCATAAGCTTACAGAGAAAGTTAGAGGAGGGAATGGCGTGACTGCTAAAGAGCTTGCCTTGCAAGCATGAGGATCTGAGTTCTATACTAATTCTCCTGTAATGTCAAGTGACCTCATATGTGTTTGTGATCCTAGCACTGGCTAAGAGGAGATAGGAGGATCTCTAAGGTTGACTAGCCAGACAGCTTAGCTTAATTTGTAAGCTCCAGGCCAGTGGGAGACCCTGTCTCAAAAGACTGTGGTCCTGAGGATGACACTCTAAGGGTGCTCTCTGATCTCAACATGTGTATGGGTGGAATACACACACATACACACACACACACACACATACACACACATACATACACACAAACACGAAGAAGAGTCAGGGAAAAGGCACTTAAAAAAAAAATATATATATATATATATATATAATATATATATATATATATATATCATATGGGCTGATAAGATGGCTCAATAGATAGAGGCATTTGCACACAGACCTGGCAATTTGCAGTTGACCACTAGATCCCTTAAGATGTCAGGAAAGAACCAACTCCCAAGAGTCTCCTTTAGCCTCCATGTTCTTGCCATGACATGTGCACAATCCTTAAATGAATAAAATAAATAAAAAATATTATACAATTGACTAGGATTTCCCTGCCACTTCTCTTAATCAAGATGACTAATCTCTGTTCTATGAGAAGGAACATCACCTCTGTGCCCAGTTCCATATCACACAGAATAGGCTCTCTTTTGTCCTTAGGGCAGTGTCATGTAGCTTGGATCGCTTGAACTCCTGCATCCCTCCCAAGGCTCAGCATTAGCCTCCTCTGGATCCAGTGGTTGCTTCACGATAATCATCAAGGCCCCGTGTCTTGAAACAAATCACATCCAAGACATGTTAACTGCTTGGCTTATAATTAATTCTTAATTTGGCCACGGGAGCAAGGACTGTCTTCGGGACGGGCCTCCTGCTCCTGTTCTTGATTTACAGACCAGTACTGACCACCGGCTTTCCCATCTAAGGCTTTGTTTCCTCACTGCTAGTCGCCAGCATCCATAAAAGACCCAGAGGCCTTTGCAGCAGCCCAGCAGCCCTTCTTTCTCTTGTTGACTCGGAGGGGAGGGGGAGTGGCCAAATGCTTCCTGCCACTGCCGAGGAGTTAGTTCTGAGGTAGAGGCTGCTGGATAGAACATGGGGATAAGCCGCTGTGTGAAGGTCACTGGGCTCTGGGGCAGGAGCTTCCCCAAGCAGGGGCCATCAGCTGAACAGCACTTTGGGCAATAAGCTGCTGGCATCCAGCCTATCTGACTGTCATTTAGAGGAAATGTGAAGATTATGACCTTTCTTAGATGCCTGCCCCATTTGTAAGTAGTGAGGATGAAGCACATTGACTGGAGTTGCTTGCTGTCTGAGGGCAGGCTGACCAGGGTTTTGTGTTGGAGATCAAATTTCATGTGTGCCTACTCCCCATTGATGGAGACAGCAGTGGACCTGTTTTAAGGGGCAAAGTTCTTAAAGATCCCTAGTGCCGGAGGATGATTACACTGTCTGCTGTTTATCTTTGGCATATCCAAGGAGGTTGGCTTCTCAGCCCCAAGGTATCTCTTGGATTTCGTGTTTTGAGTTTTAAAAATCATATCCAACCTTTCAGAACCGGGGCCAAGTGCACTTGAGTAACACGCTTCTAAAGAGAGACAAGAGACCTTGAAGGTCATACCTTCCCATCCCTATGGACACCAGAACATTGAAGAATTGTTTAAGATGGAGATAGGTCTAGTGTCCTGTGATGTTCGTATTGGTCCCCAAAGGATTCTGATCTGAACTTTAGTTTTGGTGAGACTAGGACACCATTTATCCCTACTAAGAGCCTAAGTAATGAAGATAGCACATGCTCAATGGCTGAGAAACACCGGTGCCTTTCCCAGGACATTATGTGAATTAGTGTTTCTGATTATCCCCGCACTCTCTGAGGCCGCAGCGAGCATCATCCGCATCTGCTTCCCTACATAAGGGATTCATGAGTACAGGTTTGCTAAGGGACAAAACAGGATCTGAGGACTTGCCCTGTGATTTGGGATTTGCCCTTTACCAGAAGCTCTGGGCCATCCATCCCGACTGCATCTTGCATGTCTTGTATTTTACCAGATGGAGAAAGCTCACCAAGGATGAGGCCCCTACTTAAAATATCCTTGAGTATATATGCCCCATCTGTTAATCTGTGTGACCCATCAGATCAGAGCTCTGAACTCGGGCCGGCCCAGGGCAGGAAGAGAGAAACATTGGTGTCTTTAATGATGGTTGTGAAACACACCCTGGCAGGCAGCACCTTTTTTGGAATTTTTTTTTTAACTTCTATTTCTGTGTATGCATGTGTGCCTATGTGATTTTAGCATCACATGTGTGCAGGTGCCTGTGGAGACTAGAGGAAAAAGTTGGATCACCTGAAGCTGACGTTACGGCTGGTTGTGAGCTACCTGCTCTGGGGCTGGGAACAGAAGCCAGGTCCTCTGCAAGAGAAGTCTATGCTTTTAACCCTGAGCCATCTCTCCAAGCAGCATCCCTGGTGCAGCTTTTCAAGTCTCGAGCCCTACCCCGTCCTGGAATCAGATGTGAATGTCTGTGCTGTAGGATGTCCCCATCAGATCTGCACTGACTCAGCTTCTTCAAGGCTGTATCTTTCATTAGGGCAGGTAGCAGATACCATGGCCCTTGGGGTAATTTCCGAGACACCTGAGTTGCAGAGACCCTTTCTTCATGGCTGTCACATAGCTTCTATTTGCTCTATTTCTCCTTTCACTTTGGTGGGGTCTCTCCACCTCCTGGTCCTATCCTCTCAATAGCAAGAAAAGCTAACTGAAATCATGAGACTGCAAAGGAAAAGAATATTTCATTCCTTCTGAAGACAAAGGCACACAGCTGTAGAGTTGTCCACCAAAGCCGTACCTCCAGCTCCCAGACTTACTTTCTGTTACAGTAAATGCCTATATTCGAAGTAGAGGTGAAAGATTGTGTCAAAACAAAGTCTTGCCTAAAACACATTGTAACTAGAATTTTTCCCCTTCCCTTCTTACCAATCCCCTGGTTATTAATTGAATTAATCGCTTGTCTGGACTTCCTGTGGCTGTTGGCTTCTGCCCTCTGATATTTGCATACTGGTGATTTCTATTTCTTCCATGGGTTTTGAATAATGGCCTGTCTTCTTATTGAATGTTCCCACTTCTCCCACCCTAGCATTGCTTGCAGTCTTCTCGGCCTCCTGCCAATCACAGCACTGGGTGGTAATGCTGTACTGCCCTAGCACTAGAAACCTCCTTAAAGGATATGTAAGAAACACAAACTATTTGTGTAGGGCTGTGCCCATGTCTGAGTAAGTTCAGGCACATCATCCAGATGAGGCCTCAGCTGACCAAGCAGGACTCATTGAGCAAGGAGCCACAGAAAAACCTACACAATCAGAAAGTGGAATTCACAAGGAAGGGCTTTATGAGGTTATAACCCATATTAAATTATGCACCCTGAGAAAAGGAGAATAATGCAAATTAAAATATCTGAAACATGATTATCCCACTGTAAACACAGTTAACCTCAGAGTCAGAAGACTCTGGTTTGAAGCCTGGCTTCTCCACTTCCGGCCTCTTCCATCTTGGGCCTCTTGCATCTTCCCTTGGGGCTGTGAATAGGGTTGCTGCTGCTGTTGATGTCACCATCACCACCAGTGACAGCGGTAGCAGCTATAAATACTTGTGGTTATTGCTATTATTATCATTGTTATTAGTAGCCGGGCTAACAAGACAGGCTCCATCTGGTCTCCCCCTATGGGAATTACAGTTTCCTGTAGAGGGTCCTGTGGGGATTCTGATTCCTGTGGATGCCTGGGACAGATTCAGGGAGAGACTGTGATGGCCCAACTCCTGTCAGATCTTTCAGCCTCCTGTATACATTAGACTGCTCCCCACTTAGGGGAGGAGGCCCTGGGCTGAGTACTGGATACATGGAGGTGAAGAACTTGCCCTCAACCTGCAAACCTCTACAGTGTACCCAGTGAGCCTTGACACTCTCCTGGCAGTTCACCCCACAATTTCTGTGGGACAGATTTCAAGAATTCAGTCTCAGCCAGGACCCTCTGCTTCTGAGATGTTTATATAGCAATTTAATATGCAGCTAGGCATGGAGGACTTTGGCTTGCTCAAGATCAGATGGGACAAAAGGCTACAGTATCTTAAATTATCCCATATCTATCCCTTTCCCTGTGTATATGTGTTCATGTGTGTGTATACATGTACAGTGTCTATACAGGAATGTTCACATGCATATGGGGCAAGAAGTAAGTATCGGGTTTCTTCCTCAACTGCTTCTCAGCTTACTTCTTGAGACAGTTTCTCACTGAACCTGGAGCTCACATTTCAGCTAGACTGGCAGGTCAGGGAGCCCCAGGGATCCTCCTATTGTGTGTGTGTGTGTGTGTGTGTGTGTGTGTGTGTGTGTGTGTGTGAGAGAGAGAGAGAGAGAGAGAGAGAGAGAGAGAGAGAGAGAGAGAACTGTGAACCTGTATGTCTGTTTGTCTGTGTTTCTGGGTGTGTATATGTGTGTCTGTGTCAGTGTCTATGTGTGTGTCTGTCTGTCTGTGTCTGTGTATTTGTGTCTATGTCCATATCATCCGTATCTGTGTTTCTGGGTGTGTGTGTGTGTGTGTGTGTGTGTGTGTGTGTGTGTGTGTATGTATGTGTTTGTATGTGTGTGTATGTGTAAAATCTGTCTCTGTGTGTTTATGTCTGTCTCTGTGTGTCTGTCTGTGTCTGTCTCTGTGTGTCTGTGTGTGTGTCTGTGTGTGTCTGTGTGTTTGTATGTCTGTGTGTATGTATATAGTTTTACATATGTGGTGCAGGTGTTTGTGCCTGCACACATACATGGAAATAAGAAGGGGGTTCGAGTGTCCACCTCCATCACGTTCAGCCTGTTCCTTTGAGACAGGGTCACTTTTCTGGGCTCCAGTTCCAACCCTCCTCCAGTCTCTGCTCCACTCAGAGTTGGACTTACACAAATACATGGGATACCTGGTTTACTATGTGGACACCAGCATTGAAGCCCTAGTTCTCAAGATGGTGCAGAAGTACTCTGTACCCTTGAGCTATCTCTCCTGCTCAACACCCAACATTTTTGTGTGTGTTCTGGAATCGAACTCAGGTCCCCATGTTTGTACAGCAGGCACTTTACTAAACAAACTGTTTTCCCGCTCCCTCTTTGAGCACGATAGTTTGTAAGGTTTTCACAACCAAGGCAGGTCTTTGTTGCAGCCTACAGTAGAAGTACTGAGTGCCATAACTATTATGATCTTGCAAGTGAGAATCATTGAGGAGGGAAAAGTTTGAAACAAGCACTAAGCTTGTGGGTCTGTTGCAGCAAGGGTAGCCATTGACAGTGGTGTTAAGAGACAGAACTGTTAAGCACCAAGCCCAACCTCTAGTTGTATCAGGTCTGGAGCTGAGATTAAAGAATTACATATGTGAGGGACCTCTTAAAAATTAATATTCCTGGGAAGACTTGGTGCCAACAGCTTTTCTCTATGACCCTGATGCCACTTGCTCACCGTGTCATATGCATCATATAACCCAATTCTGATGAAGTGTGTGTGTGTGTGTGTGTAAGACTTAAACCCCCTTTCCTCCTTGCTGTTGCAGTATAGTCTGGCCATTTCCCTGAGCCTAGCTGAAGTGTTCTCCTCCTTCCTACTTCTGAAGCTCATAGTATATACTGAAGTTGAACCCTGCGTGCCTTCTCTACATCTTCTTGATGTAACCGAACAGTGAGATTCCAGAGCCAACCCTGCAGAAGTGTGTAACCAGGGTAAAGGACCAGGCTCATTGCTCAGAGTCACAGTTGTGAGTCTCAGAGGTGCTTAATCTCTCAGAGTCTTCGGTTTATATTCCTCAAGCTGAGAGACTTGCTGATCCCTGGGTGGGCTCGTGGATAGACAAGAGTGAACTTGAAGCATTGGATGAGCTCTCCAGCGAGAGGAAGGGGTGGCCATTTTCATCTTTACCTGTTAGTGTGCTGGTGGCAGGGGCCCACACTCTGTGTGCAGTCATGAACATGAGACTTCAAGGCTGCTTTGCTAAGTGGAATGGGTGCCGGCTTGAAAGAGAAGTCTGCCTTTAGCCAGGAAGCATTCCAGTGAGCAAATTACCTGACAGCAGGGTGTGCCTAATGGACTTTAGGGCATTTCCAGGGAAGCCCAGCATGCCCTCCTGTGAAGACCAAGCCGTCTCCGGGGCCTGCACCAAGGCCCTCATCCACACACAACCACGGCAGCAGTTAAACCCTCTTATCATCCAAACTGTCATGGAAAGAACAGTCCCCTCCTTCTGACCTCTCCAGCATCCATCTGTTCACGAGCAAATGCACTAGAATGCTGTTTCCAGAGCTGCATGTCATCTATCACGGTGTTTCTGTGCTGTGTCTTCATACTTTCACTGGTTTGGGGGTTCTGTTTTATGACCCTCTGCTCTCATTTCCTGTTTGTTTTGTTTGTTCAAACTCCTTTGCCTCCTTGAAAGCGACTACCTGGGCGGCATATATGTGATGGTAAATGCATACTTCAGGTGAGAAATATCTTTCTGTTCTGACTAGGGGGTCAAACGATGTAACAAGAAAAGCAAATGATTCTTACAGTTCTTATAAAGGCTGTTTATTCCATGATTTCACTGAAGTGTCCTATCTTAACAAGAACCGTTAACTTTCAAATGAAGATTTTTTTTTTACCTCAGAGAACCAGCCACACTGTGTGGGGATCATTCTTCCTGTGAAAGCTGGAGTCCTGGCCCCGAATGGGACAAACCAGACCTAGCTCTAGGTGGCACTGATTAAGAAAGAGGAAAATGCATAAAACTGGTTTTGAAATCGAAAGACACCATTTCTCCTGCAACGGGGGAGGGGCAGTGCTCAGGAACAGTCTAGAAAAATCATATAATCAATTTAAACAGGTAAGGCTGCCATCTCTTTGAGAAATCCAGCTTGTGCCTCTCTTTCAGTCGGGGCATTACTGAGCACCAGTTTGTTGCCAGGAAGACGAAGTTCTTCCCTCCTGGGAATTCCAGGCCAGCAAACTTTTAGAAGTATCTATGGCAGCTTGAATGCTGCTATTTAAGGCCTGATGAAGAGGCAGCTTGGAGAAAAACCTCAAAAATAAATACTCTGATTCATCATTGTTGTTCAGGCTTTCCAGCCATCAGAGCCAGCCCTGGGCTCCAAAGACAAAGGGTAACATTCACCAGAAGCTGTTCAGCCCAGTCAGGAGCCCTGGCAATGGTGAGGAGGCGGACAGGGAGGCAGCTTTCTGCAAAACCCGGCTTGGGTTGTGCCGGGGTGAGGAAGGAAGGATGGAACAAGACAGCCATGCTGCTAGGTTTTTTGCTCAGTGGAGGAGGAATGAATCAGCCAAAGATGGAGATCCTCTTAGAATAGTGGACCCCCGGGCAGTGGATTGGGTAGCTGGCAGCAGTTAGTGGGGCCTCTTAAGTGTCTAGCAGTTGATGACAAAGTGCTCTGCTGTCTACAGCACTATAGTACAAGGCTGGTGGGGCTGGAAAGCAGGAGTCTGGGTTTTGGAGATGATTGGCACTGGGATGGAACGGGGTTAGAGTCTTAGACCGTGTGTGGACTCCTCAGCTGCTCTAGCTTTGGGTCCCTTACTCCTCTGCATCCTTCTCTTGCTGTGGAGATGACATGCAAGTGTGTGTTCAAAGGCCATCAATGCCCTTCTCATTGGACCTCTAGACTTGACACTTCTTGGGTGTAGTGCATTCCCCTGTCCCTCCTGAACCTCTTTTCCTGGTAAAGAAAAGGCTAACTACACGGGCAAGGTGTGTGCAGGTATCTATGGGACTCCTTCTAGTGTAAGAAGCAGATGTTCTTGTTTGTTCCCACTTGAGGTCACTGATCATTGCAACGCTAGTTACAGGAGATGGCAGGAGTTTAGCAGAGACAAAGCAATAACTGTCATCTTTGCAGTGGCTCAAGTAAGGAAGTATGATAAAGAGGGATGCTGAGAGGGGCTTTCATAGCTAGATTTAATCTGCCCCATGCCGTTTTCTCACGGATGAGATAAGCAAAGTTAGTTGCAGATTGCAGTCAGGGAGGTTTGCAGAATGTGCGCCTTCAGCTCCCTTCTGCAGGCTCATCCCCAGGTTTCTTAGAATGTCTGCTGCACCAATAGCTTCAGGGGGTGTGGCCCCTTTGCTAGTATTGTTTCCTCCAAGGCTTATATTGATTTTTGAAACAAAGAACAGTTGGCTGGGATCCAAAGCTAGTTTTGCCTTCTAGATCTGGATGTGGAAGAAAAAGAAATACTTCCCACCTTCCAAACCAAGGCAGCCCCAGAGATGGCAGATGACTGTTACAGCTAAGAGAAGAAATTACTAAACCAGTGTTGAGCTGAGTTCCTAAGCCGCTTCTCACTGCACTGGGGAAGTACACCGAATCTATGTGGCCACTACTAGGAAAAACCACCAAGGTCCTTCTAAGGTGACTGGATGTGCCAAAAATAAATAAATAAATAAATAAATAAATAAATAAATAAATACACTTCTTCTTAGTGTCACATATACAGAGCAGTGTCCTGGAAGTCGCAGAATGTCACAAGCTCTATAAAATGTACAGTGACATTGTTTAGAATATGACAGCCTACTAAGATTGTCTATCAACCTTGCTTCTCAATTATCACTTTAAGACCAGAGTCCTAAGTGGAGATAAGCCCCTAAAATGCTCTTAGGCCCCCACAGCAGATTTTCAAAGATAGGTTGACCACATTTGTTCTGCATGCAGCTGATAATAAGCCACAGGGTGGAATCCCACAGCGGGGGGAGGTTGGTGACAGGCATTCACAGAGGCACTGAGCTCATGTTGCAATTATTATGGTTCTATATAAAGCCACAGGGGGGAAAAGTCATTTCATGCTCTTAAAACTTACTAGCTAACATTTAAGGAGTTTGTGCAGAGCAGGCTAAGCCCAAACATTTTCTCCTAACCTTAAAATTATTACAGATAGTCGTAAGGAAGTGTACTGTGTAAAGACAATGTTAAAATATATATATATATATATATATATATATATATATATATATATATATATATATTTGCTTTTCTTTATGCCTAGGATTTTCATTATGTGGTTTGTAGTTTATTTCCTCAGGTTATATTTAAACAGCATCATCCTGTGTGAGCTTAGGATGGGCTTCTGTGGGTATACAGTGGTAGAGTGTGGCCTAAGGAGGCTCCCAGGCACAGAGAGAGATGGGCAGTGGAAGACTGTAGGCAAAATCTAGCGGTCACATATGAGGGTGCCAAAAGAAGCCCCGATTTGCATGCTGATGCCGATGCTTCAGCCCAAGACAAACTATATATGTGGATGCAACCCAGGAGATGGTAATGGGACTGAAAAATTCTCACCTGGTAAGGTTAAAGCCAGAACACAGCAATCCCTGGTTTGGGATGACACTTTGTAAACATGTGTCTCATCAGCCCATTTAAATAAAGTATAGCACATATCTAAAATTACATCGTGATAAGCAGATGTGGGACTGCACTCTGTATTCACTATAGTTACTATCATTTTAGAATGTAAGGCTTTCATGGATACATATTATTTATATAAGCATGTTTGTGTGTGTATATGCACCACAAGTTTATGAGACTTAATAGGCAAACATTCTTGCTATAAATTCAATCTTGCGTTGTCTTGTTTTCTGGATTAGGAGGACTAGGCTGCACCATACAGCCAAGGTATGTAGTGGGTGGGTTTATATAAGTATGTCCTGTGGTGTCTGTGTAAGGAGGAAATCATCCGAGATGCATCTCTCAGAGCACACACTGTTACCATGGAGGTGAGAACAGAAAAGGATTGCTTCTGCCCAAAGACATCCTGGAAAACACAACAGTGGTGAAGACTCAGCTACAAGACTTGGTTCAAGAGATACTAATGGGCCAAGAGAGGCACACAGAGCCTGCTGAGTCGAGGTGCCACACTGCAGAGTGTGGGATATCAATAGTTGACTAGAATCCCACTGATGAGGAATGGCAGGGGTCGAAGGCCAAATGGCTGAGTGGATTGCAGGGTGGAGTCATGTAGCATTAGATGTGTTTGTTTCCCTTGAAAAAACTATCATTATGCCATCAAGTAATGGATTAAGTAATAGCATTATTAGTGCATATACTTTGCTTTACTGGGTTGAATGTACATTGGGTTTGATAGATCATTACTACTGCATATGTGCAATCTTTTGTGAGTAGCATTTTAAAGATTGCTATTTTCTGAGATAGGTCATCTATAGTCAGTGTGGCCTTGCACTCCCTATGCTGTGGAGGGTGAACTTGAACTTCTCGTCCTTCTGTGTCTACCTCTGTGCTCTGGATTGCAGGTGTAGGCCACCACAGCTGGTTTGTATGTGGTGCCAGGAATCAAACCCAGAGCTCCATGCATGCTAGACAAGCAAGCACTGTCAGCAGCTAAGCTATATCCCCCTGTCCCTTCAGGGTAGAAATTAATAATCTATAGGGTATTGTCAAAAAACTTGCAGTATTCACAAATACAGTCAGAAATATCTTGGAATTTCAGTTAATGAGTCAATGATTATTTCATCTATATGCATCTAATGTGGAATTATGCTGCTTATTTATACATGACTGCCAAAGTATGTACTTCTATAATTGCCACTTTAGTTTGTAGCCAGGGGATTGTCAAATACAATGTGCCTGGTTTACAGCCCCACACATTATAAATTTTGCCCAATACATGGTCATCTGCTTGTTCCCTTCATATGATGACAGCTGCCGGCATAGCAAACGGAGCTTAACATATTTATATAAAATATAATTTGGGGAGAGTTTCCTTATAGCATAGTTGAAGACTACTAATTGACTCTTCCGTAGGATGCTAGTGTTTCCTGGCTTCCTGGCACGCTTCGACTGCCATGTGGCTCTTTTTTCCTCTTGTCTTTCAATAAGACTCCACTCATTTACTTATGTATATAATGGGAGACTGCAAGAAACCAGAGCATATGCTACCATGAGAGAAGGTTTCTGAGGATATCGAATCCTCTTCATTACTTAAGCTAACGAAACGAAGTTCCTGTGAGTTTCCACTTAGCTACCGTGTTAAGGTGAGGTAACAAGGCAGTCAGTCAGGCTGGGGTAACCTGAGCACCGGGCAAGGACCTGAGCTGTGCCGAAGCGAAGCCCGTGCACTCAGAGCCAACGAAGCCGGCAGCTGAGGCAGCCTGGTTTGCTAGTTTAAAAGTCTGTGGAAAGTGGGAGGAAACTTCAGCAGGCTCACTGATCCTACGGAAATGAGGCTGTTTAGGGTGTGGAACAGGAGCCCTCTGCAATCGCTCACAAACCCATGGCCAGGGATAGAAATAGCATAAGCACTGAGTCAGGACCATTGTCACCATGGAGAAATTGGGAAAGTAGTATGGTTTGGTCTGTTTACGAACACAGGGCACTTACAATACATTTTGCAAGTATTGGTGCACACGCTGGTTTTTATTTTTTTAAAGGAGCTAAAAATAAGCGTTAGTACATAAAAAGGAAATACCCAATTATCTAAAAAACGTCACTGTTTCCTAACAGCACAGCTTACCTGACGCTCTGTTGCAACACTTTCTGTCTCCTTTATTCAAAGAAATAATTTCCAATATATCGTAGAGAAAATCCCCACAGTGGCCCACGGCGGGTTACTACTATTTTTTTTTTTTTATTTCAGAGGAGGAAACAGTAAATAATTTCTCCAAGGTTAGGTAATTTCAGACAATTTGATATTTATCAATGGCTTATCAATGGCCAAGCTTTTTTCTTGCACTAATCCAATGCTGGAAGACTTTTTCTCTCTGGGATTTCAGAGATGTCACTGCTCTGTGTCAGCATTCTGGGGGTTATACATAATTCATCTGCATGCCGTATGCCTTCAAATTCACAAAAGAACATTTCCATCTTTGTATTACCTTGTCTTTTAAATTCCAGCAGCTTGCTGTACATGTCTTAGTGCAGGCTACCAGTATTTTCGTCTGTTTCTGGTAACCAGAGCTAAAACATAGGAAAATCTGATGAGAATAAAAGGGCTAAGCCGCCTAAGCTGCTGTCTCTGTCAGCTTGCTTTCTCTTGCTGGCTATATTTACTTTTCTCTCCCCAAGGAAAGATGTCAATCAACTTTATAATCACAGGTCCAAAGAGAGAAGAACATTTTATAACTCCAATCACTATAGAATCTATTCACGGTAGAGAGTGTCCCAAAGAAAACAGACACTTCACCAATCCTGGTAGAATATGAAGAAACTAATATCCAATGCAGTTGGAAAATAATTTATATTCACCTTTTACCTGGCACTGGGGGAGAATCACAAAATAATAATTTTGCTCTGACTTAGACTTACGTAGCCATCTCTTTTGGATTAGTGTCAATGTGGCATCTCTCAACCTTTGATTTAGCACATCCATGAGCTTAAATTTAAAACAGCTTCCCTTTGGCATCAAGAAGTTTGAGACTTTCCTTTTATCTGCTGCGACATCTTTGCCAATTTCACCAGAAATCTTATACCATTTATATGTAATGGGATTGTTATTAATTTACATGTGATTGGATTCGTACTTACTGTTCACTGTCATACTTATATCCACATCCAGTTTTTTTCTCCCTCCTTTGAGGATAATTAAATATCTTTAATTACTCCATTTTATCTTCATGGTTGGTTTAATAGCTACATTGCTTTCAGGAGTTACCTATAACAAATTATCACAGTATGTTTTAAAACAACAGATACTTACAGACAGTTCTGTAGACAGTTCTATAGTCAAGACATTCAAAATTAAGATGTCAGCAGAGTCAGGCTCCAGATAAAAGATTTAGCATGCATTTTCTTAGTCTCTGTTCATTACCAGAAGTCCTTGGGGGTCTCTCGGTTTATAGCTACATCACCCCACTTTCTACCTTTGTCCCAGTGACCCTCTCCCCTGCGTGTGTGTGTGTGTGTGTGTGTGTGTGTGTGTGTGTGTGTGTGTTGTCTGCAGATCAACTTTCCCTTATAAAAATGGAAGTCTCTGGATTGAAAGGCCACCAAGTTCTGTGTAATTTTATCTCAGCTTATCTGTAAGGACCTATTTTCAAATAAGGTCACATTCGGTTAGATCTGCAATGAGAATAAGCTTTTTGAAGAACACTCTTCAGCCATATACAGATATACTCACATACATATATACATACATACATACATACATGCATATATGCATACATTTATACATATATTCATACACATATACATGCATGCATGCATGCATACATTCATACACACACACATACACACACACATATATTCATAACTAAGGTTTATAGTATAAACCTCTAAACAATCCTAGTTTACTGTCAGTAACCTTCCACTACCACATTGTCTATCGTGTCAGAATCTCAGCAAGCGTACATTTCCCCTCATATACGGCCAAGCACCAAGTACTGTATGTTACACTTCCATAGTCTCTCCCACATGTCTCCTCTTCTGAATTGCTACTGATATAAGGTAAGTCCCTATTGTTTCTTACCTTCTGATCCTGAGAGCCTAAGTTTGATCAGTTTACTGCTACATCAGGGCTACTGATTCCTAGGTTCCATGTCATGTATAATAACTATTTCTTGCTCACAGGAGTCTTGAAGGTTTTCCTGCTTGCTTTATCATGATTTGCCTTTGAGATCAAACTGAATCCTGCCTTCCTTTCATCTCCAGTAGAGTGTACTATGGCCTCTGTGCCCCACTCTTGCCCACCCTCACCCCCTTCCTTTCCATTGGATAATTTGTGTGACATCTCCATTCCTGGAAGATACAGGGGCCTTTGCAGAGGCATCTCAATTGTCTTTGAACATAGCTCTGTTCATTCAGTGTCCACTGCATGAAGCTATTGGTCACGTGAGAGGTGATTTCACCAGCCCTTACTATTCACAAAGAATCACATACAGCTGGCTAAGTGGTCCCTTAGTAGGTGCAGTGATAAATCCTGTCTAGCCTGTGGAAGTTCTCTGTCCTTCAGTGTTAACTTTTAAAGCACTTTATAAGTAAGAGTAGTTTGGGTCATTTCAAATAGTAAAATGTGGACGTAGTTGTGTTCTCCATGTGTTTCCACACAAATACTGGAAATAAGGAACCGTTAATACCAAAAGTTTGACTGGACAATAACTAGTTGTGATCAAAGAAATCTGTTTATGGTATTTTGTTCTGCTACATTAAAGCACTCCAAACAAGGAAAGGAAGAAGACATTGTGGGGATAATTTTGACTAAAAAACGCTAGACTGTTACAGACATTTTGTATCTTGTTAGAATTGGACAACCCCTTGCTACAATTCTCTTAGAATATTTCACAATTCCCAAGTCACTCTTTACACAAGTCACAGGCTTATTTTTTTTTTTTCTGATTAGAGAAATCAAACCAAGTCCAGCTATAATGGTGGATCTATAGAGCAAGTGAACATTTTGCTCATATCCATATAGTGAAAGAATATTCTAAAGTAAAGACAGTAATTCCTTACATTTCTCATTGTCTGTGAAATTAAAATTGAAACAATGTGTTGAGATGGAGCGGGGACTCTGTGGGGCCTCCAGGGTCTATGGTGCAAAGATGCTCCTGCTTGGCACCTGTTTCCCTTGGCAGCAATGTGCGATGCTTCATTCTTCCCTCCTGGGAGCCTGGTGCAAAGACTGGGATCTACCACTAGCAAAGTGTACTAACAAGGGAGTTCCATCAAGTTATACACTCTCCACCAAACTCAAGGTAAGTACACCATGTAGATACTTTGCAACTTTGTCTTCACGGGAGCTCATCAAGAAAGGTATTATTAAATAGCCCCTCCCTAAATTTACCCATGTCATTATCTCTAGAAGCTGTAAAAGTTGCCTTATTTGTAAAAGGAATCTGTAGAGATCATTACATTACAGATTTCGAAAGAAGTAGATTATCCTAGGTCATCCAGCTGGGTCCTACATACCATCATCAATGCTATGCTCTATAAAGAACAGATACAGAAGAGCAAGAGGCCAGGACTAGAAGTCTAGCAGCCAGGGCTGGAAGCAGACTCTCCACAGTGCTTCTGGTGGGAGCAGTGCTCTCCCACTGGTGTATGCTTTCAGCACAGTGGTGTGTGCTGATTTGAGCCTTGGGCCTCCAGAACAGTGTGAGAATAAATGTCTGTTGTCCAAGCCATCAGATCTGTGCAGTGTAGACTCAGATGTGTGAGATTAATCTTACATTTACAGAAGTAGGAATTGAGTCTTGGAGACATGGTTCACCTACTCACAGTTGTCAAATTTAGGATGAGCCGAGCTAGCTCTTTTGGTCAATCTTTTACCCTATGTGTGGCAAATCACCTTCTGCCTAGTAGGGAAATACTAACTTGTTTCCATGGCTGGTAACAGCTGGGTGGGTGTCAGCCAGGGTCTCAAACAGTCTGGCAGGTTGCTCCTATCTGCCTTGGAGTCACGAAAATCACAGGAGGCGCAGGTTCCTCTCAAAAGACATCTCAGATAGAGAAGGGTGATGCCTCTCCAGGCCACAGGATGGAGTTACTGGTGGGGATGACTGTTCTGGCTGCTCACATTTGATCTGCACCATGAAGGGAGTTGAATCACATAGCCTACAGATTGATAGCCAGCATTTCTGTGGGTTCCACTTGGACCTCTTCTGTGGTGACCATAGCATAGTATTTGCAGTGTATGGCAATAATGTAAGCCACTAGCTGGTGTGTGTGTGTGTGTGTGTGTGTGTGTGGTGTGTGTGTAGACATGAATACACAAGAAAGAAATTCTGGTTTGTTTCCCGTGTTGCTAGGGTAGGTGGTGGGTGGGGTGGTTTCTTACCAGGGAGAATATAGATAAAATTTCTTTTTGAACCTAAACAAAAAGAAGAGGGGATTATGAAATCCAGAATCATAATCTGTTTTGTGAAGTAGAAGCCACTTCTACCCTCCTCTACTTGGAAAGTCCCTCTGAAACTCCCTGTATGTCTCTGGCTTTTAAGATCTCTGTGTGCTAAAGAATCCCGGGCCGCTTTGTTCTATGCATTTCTCAGTGTCTCACGGATACACAGACATGCCTTTCTGACAGGCTCTGAGTGTTGCTCATTTTTTTCGCTTTTTAATAGTCACAGCCAGGATGGGAACGGAGCTCCCAGGACTAAGACACTCAATGGTATTCGACTTTCATCTGACTTGGATCCAACATTTCCCCACAGGGGCTTTCTTTAAAATGTCCTTGGTTATAGGCCCTTGGAGACAACTGCGGTACTAATTGTCCAGTTTTTGGATGTGTGGACTTTCCATTGCAGTCAAGGGAAGGTCAGAACAGCACAAGAGATTTATTCAGTGTGAGCAGAGGAGCAGCACTACCTTCATTATGGTTCCTTGGTACCCCTACCGCAAGTACAGATGTGGGTAAACAGGGATATGACACACCCACCCACCTACAAGGACCTTGCACTGTTCCCACACAACACACATACACACACACACACACACACACACACACACACACACACACACACACACAGGCCTCATTGAATACACAGGCAAGGTCCCTGTGTTCCACACCAAACCAATGGAATGTATTTCCAGATGTCTTATAAAAATACCTCTCTTTGAAGAGGTACCTGATTAAAAATTCTAGATTTTTATCTTCTAACTTCACCCTAGATATTTCTTGGCAATGTGATGATGTATAGATGACTTATGTGCTTTAAGAACCACTTAATGGGGACTGGAGAGATGGCTCAGCCATTAAAAACATTGACTGTTCTTGCAGTGGACCTGGGTTGGGTTCTCAGCACTCATGGTGGCTCACAATTGTCTGTAACTCCAGTCCCAGGGATCAAATGCCTCTTTGGCCTCCATGGGCACCAGGACACACCTACCACACAGACATACAACTCTCTCTCTCTCTCTCTCTCTCTCTCTCTCTCTCTCTCTCTTTCTCTCAAAAAGCAAACCAAAAAAAAAAAAAAAAAAAAAAAAAAAGAACAACGTAGTTTATTGGGAAACTACTTCACCCAGGGATGAAAAGTCTTTTGAGTTTTTAAAAATTATTTCTGGCACATGTGCTGTGAGCTACCATGGTTGACAAGCGGTTTCCATAGTGATTTTGACTGTATGTGAAGAACTTCCCGTCCAGATGCTGTGTGATTTAAAAAAAAAAAAAAAAAAAAAAAAGTGTAGAACCCAAAGAGTCATAAAGAATTCTGTTTGTCATACCTTGGAGATGAATGCTACTATTATTTTGCTGTTGTTTTTGATCCTAATACTAAGTACAGAGCCTTGGGATTTATTTTGCCAAAGGAACTTTTGCTGACCAGTATTTCCTAAGAAAGATGTTCTGTTATAGATGTGGCAACCGGCCAGCTGCGCTGTGAATGGTGAGGCATTCAGGGAGCCCACCCCCAGTGCCTGTGACTCTGGTTCCAGAGTTACCAACTTGAGAGAGAGCCATAGGTATTAGGTTTTTTACCACCTGGTGCTTTCCACTTTGGACACATTTGGATGTTTCACTGAAAGGCACTTTAAAAATTCAAGCTTTTGCTGTTATCACCAGAGAACATCTATTAAAATATGCATTTATACCCTGAGCTTTGAGCTCCAAGCAGATCAGTTAACCTCCCCTCTGGGGCTCAGAGAACAATCTCTCTTTTTCTTTTGTCTTTTTCCTTTCTGGTCAAGACAGTAGTTTTCATCAGCACTAGGTGGCAAAAATCTATCTGATTCCATTTTGTTCAGATGATATTAAAAAGATTATTAAAAGATTTGATTCCCAGAGCAAAAGAAAAAGAAGTCCTTAACAGAAAGAGGAGTGAGCTTGAAAACCAGGAGCTGGGTTTGGACCTTGGAAGGGCAGTTGAGTGCAAGAGAGCAAGTGCCTTCATGCTTCTCGATGGAAACCCACATAGGGCCAGGGGAAGGAAGAAGGAAACCAGTTAGGAGCTGATCTTGGAGGCTAAGACCGGTGATCCCAGCTCAGGGACGCAGGCTTATAGATTCAAGGCTGCGTGGATTACAGGGTGAGTTTAAGGCTAGCCTAGACAATTAGTGAGATACCGTATCAAAGAATAGATAGATAGATAGATAGATAGATAGATAGATAGATAGATAGATAGATAGATAGGTAGGTAGGTAGGTAGGTAGATAGATAGATAGATAGATAGATAGATAGATAGATAGATAGATAGATAGATAGCAGTAGCCAGGGATGCAGCTCTGTGGTAGAGCACTTGCCTAGCATGCAGAAAACTCAAGGTTCAATTCCTACTGTTGAAAGAGGGAGGTGTAGTTAAAATTTAATAACTTAATTTAAAAAGAAAATAGGCAAGTTAGTTTGGGTCAGTGTAGGAATGAACATGCCAGCACTGCAGAGCAATTGACTTGAATCTTAAAATCTTGAACTGGGGGATTTCACGAAGCCCTGATTTTCTAGGAGGCAAAGACTGGAGATCCGTAGTGGACTTCTTGTCCTGTCCTATGACAGGAGTGCCTTCAGTAGGTGGGACCTTGCAGCTCTATCTAACTTGATAACTTTCATGGTTATTTTTCACTTAAAGGACTGAATATTGTCTACAGCATCTGACTTTTCTTTAAGGGATTTGGGGAAGGACATAATGAATTATTCAGAGACGTCAAGTTGCATCAAGACAGACATCTTGATACAAATTACAATTCTAAAATTGTTAGTAATCTGTTTTATTCATGCACTCTACTTGCAATAGAAGGCTTGCTGCTGACAGTTCTTAGACAGATCACTCAAGATCCCACAGCCCACGATCGCTCTTTGAATGGGTGCTAAATCCGCTGGGGGCTGGGGGGGACATCTAATGGATGATGCAAATCTTAATTTTCCCAGGAAAAGGTTACTCGTTAGGATTTACAAATGGTGTATTCAGTATCCCCAATGATGCAACCGCTTTCTCTTGTAATAGGTACCAAAATATTGTTTGTTTTCTATATGGGGTGAAGCCTTTTCAGAACAATTTTAGCACAAATACTTCTTTTGGGGTTTTAGTACAACTACTTCTTTTGTAGTTGAAGCCGTAGACATTTTTGTTCAATAGATATAATGACTCTTCTGCCCATTTTTCTGGTGTCATTTTGATTTCTCTCTTTAATGAGCCTGAGTTTCCCCTTGACAGGTTTTTCTCTGCAAACCTGAGAGAAAGCATCAGCCAGAGACAGTGCTTGGAGCTCAGGTGTAGTAGAGGTACCACTAGATACAGTGTCAGATCATGTCCCACTGCCCAAACCCACCTGCCACACAGGTCCAGGATATCATTCCTGAGCAGTCCAGTTGCTGCTGGCACTTGGGGACCCTGATGATGGAGCTACTGCTCTAAATAAAACCCATATTTAGGAACATCAGAACTCTTGCCAATATAGCAATAGATGCATATTCAGAGATCCTTATAAAACATGACAGAACCCTAAACTGATAGATCTGGGAACTAGGCTAATGGGTTCATTCATGCACCAGGTATATAGAGGCAATTATATTAACAGCACACTAAAGGCACCCAGACACTAATGGTCTTTCCATCCTGGGAGGTCGGTCTAGGTGAAGAGACTGATAGTGAACACATACCCAAATGATGACTTTTTTTTTTCCAGACTGAGTCTTATGTTGTCTTCAAACTTTCTGTGTAGCCAAGTATTACCTTGAATTTCTGATCCTCCTGCTTCTGCCTCTAAAGTGCTAGGATTACACTCTCAGGGGACAGTGCCACTATACCCAGTTTTATACAGTGATGACACTCAAACTCAGAGCTTCATGTGCTAGGTAAGCATTCTATTAGTTGAGTTATATTCCAGCCCAACACAAACATTTGTATCTAAAATCAGTCTGGATGTTATGTAGGAGAAATAACAATAAAACAAGCAAATATCCAGGTAGAGTGATAGGGAGAAGAGAGGGGCTTCTCTTCTTTTAGATCTTGAGGGATGACTTTGCTAGGATGGAAATTTTACCCAAGACTCACAGATGTGTATAGACTCAGTCTAGACAGGAGCAGAGAGCAATGCAAAGAGGGCAAGGTGCAGGTTCAGGCAGGTGAGCTGGGCAGCAGAGAGTGGGAGAGAGTTTGATGAGTGCTGAGTGATTCATTCAGGCTGAATGGTAGAACGGAGCCAACTGTCAGAAGAGGGACCAAAGCATCCAGTGGGCAAGAGAATCTGAGACAAGCCGTAGCTAAGTGTTATCACTCGAGTCAAGGATGGCAGAGCCCACACTTAGGGTAAAACATCAAACTTGGCAGGACAGAAAGGTCTGCAGGAAGGGGTAGCCTCATGTCCTGTGTAGTCACCTCAGCTCCTGAGCGGCTCAGCATAGAAACCCTTGAGATGAACCTGCTCTGTAATTAATGTCTGAGGCTGATGTAGCGAAGGCAGGAAATATGTGTCCACTGGCGGCACGGT
This sequence comes from Mastomys natalensis, assembly GCA_021653895.1. Taxonomy (NCBI): domain Eukaryota; kingdom Metazoa; phylum Chordata; class Mammalia; order Rodentia; family Muridae; genus Mastomys; species Mastomys natalensis. Next base: position 1,929,177 of record JAJTUV010000174.1, read on the forward strand.
GGGAGAAGAGAAAGCCCCAAGAACTCTGTGCTGGAGTCTTTCCCGACTGTGTCCTTTATTCGGCATTTGAACAGGGGTAGTGCCTGTCCTCCGGACTTGGGGCAACATTCCAGTTGATTCACACTCTTGTATCTGTCTCAGCTTCTGCCATGGAACATGGGAGACTTGAGCAGAGGAATCTATGACTCAGAGATGGTCAGAGCAAGGTTGAGCCATAGAAGCATCTTATCTTGGAATAATAATAACAACAACAACAACAGACTCAGAGAGTTGCAGACTCATACAAACACATACACAGCACACCTGAGCAACTGGGCTTGGGAGAAGCCAGCCACTTTTACAGAGTTTTGAGTGATACTTTTGTAGGTCCTCATTAAATCCTGTAGGTTCAATTTTTAAAAATCCTTTCAGAATCAATGTATTTAAGGATTAAGCCCATCAAAACCCCAGGACTATTTCAAGTAAACAGCTTACAAGTGGAATCTCGATGTTGCCCAGATAATTTCCTTTGTATGTGCACTGTGGTAATTGGGCTCCTGTCTCTCAAGTGAAAAGCCAAACAGTTTCAGATCTAATGAGTCCTGGCCGCTAGGGCAGATAGATTTCGGGATTCTCTATTTATAGCGTCTTCCAGTGTCACTTGCACCTTTTCTTTAATAAGCACTGAGCTGTCGTGCAGCCCACAGGAGCCCTGAGCATACGGATGAGCAAGCTGGGGTATCTGAGCCAACAATTCGGGGTGCAGGTTGGAGTTGAAGTCCTACTGTGGGATGCTGGCTTCTCCTCGGAAACAATGCTTTCTCCAAACCAACACTGGATCAAGCCTTAGAAATTGGTGGGTTTACTTGGCAGAACTAAATTCTCCCTCTCTCTCTCTCTCTCTCTCTCTCTCTCTCTCTCTCTCTCTCTCTCTCTTTCCTTCCCTCTCTTGACCTGCAGAAGTTTTGACATTGTGTGTGTCAGGCAGAGTTAAATGATCCAGACAGGGCTGCAAAAACATTGTCTAGGAGGACTCAGCTGAGCTCAGAGATCAGGAAAACAAGCAAGGAAGAATGTGGTTTAAAATGGAAAATAGCAATTGAAACAGAGGCCAATCCTGAAGGATCTGAGAACCATATAGGAAAGCAAGGAGTTTCTTCCAAGCCCACCACCATCGTGTTAGTTAGAAGGGATGGGTATGCACTCACTGATAAGCGGATATTAGCCCCAAAACACACAATACCTAAGATGCAACGCATAAACCTCATGAAACTCAAGAAGAAGGAGGAAGACCAAAGTGAGGGTGCTTTTGTCCTTTTTAGAACGAATATCAAAAGATTCAACCAGAGCTCCCAGGATCTAAACCTCCAGCCTGAGAACAGACAGGGGCAAGCTGTCCTCTGAGAGGCTCTAACCAGCAGCTGACTCAGACAGATACAGACATCCAGAGCCAAACAGTGGATGGAGCTTGAGGACTCTTATAGAAGAATAGGGGGAAGGATTGTGGGCCCTAAGGAGATAGGAACTGCACAGGAAGATCAACAGAGTAAACCAACCTGAACCCTTGGAGCTCTCAGAGACTGAATCACCAACCGTGGAGCATACCTAGTCTACACAGATCTACCTCCATGGGCTGGACCTAGGCCTCCCTGCACATATGTTGTAAATGTGCAGCTTGGTTTTCATGCAGGTCTCAAACATCTGGAGTGGGGGCTATCCCAAAGCATGCAGCCTGTATATGGAGTATGGTCTTCTAGCTGGGTGCCTCATCTGGCCTCAATGGGAGAGGAAGCACCTAGCCTCTCAGAGACTTAAAGTGGCAGGGTGGGGGATACAGGAGGAGGGGGTACTCAGAAAACAAGAGATGGGGAAGGATTGTGGGAGGGGGTGACTGGGACGGGTTATAAAGTGAATAAGCAAAAAAAAATTAAATTAAAAAAGGAAAAAAAAAAAAAAAAAGAAGGGGTGTTTGCTTACAGCTGCGCTTTGCTGAGTTGGGAAGCAGAATGGTCAGATGGGACAGGCACTGGACTAGGACTCCGGGTCTTGAGTTGGCCGCAAATCATCTAGTCTCCCAGAGCCTCAATTTCCTTACCTGTTAACTGGGAACAATAGCAGGCTGTCTCTTCATGCTGATTTGATGAATGGATCAAAGGAGACAAGGCTCAAAGAAAGCAGTTTGTAAGCCAGACACATCATTCAGAGATGCGTTTCTTCCAAGATTTGAAGGCCACGCTACACATTCAAATCACCTGGCATCTTAAAGATGTTAGCAGCCTCTCCTATGACATTTCACATTCATTATTCTGAATTTTGCAAAGCACTTGCTTGTCATTTTGTTGAGCAAGCCTTGGTGCAATCTCAGTCCTCACCAGTAGGGGGCGCTCTGTGGAGCCAGAACACCCTGACCTGGATGGAGTGTGCCTTCATGAGATCACCTGGTGGTCCAGGTCAGCTGCCTTGCTCAGGTCTGTGTGTCCTTCCTCTCTGCTTACTTCTGTCTCCCCCCCCCCGGTTTTTCCTGGAATCTTCACTTTTAATACCAACTCAGCTGCAGCCTGCTGGGGTTTGAAGCACCAACAAATGACTGTCGGAGAGTCAGAGGAACTATTGTTTGCAAAACATACCATTTTAAAAAACTTGATTTTTAAGTCTGTTACATTAAACTGATATGATCAGTCTGGTGGAGTGGTAGCAGGTTAGACGCTCAGGGAAGAGCATCTTCACATTCATTTTAATTCAGTCAAGATCAGTGAGAGACCTTGTGGTTGGGAACTGAGCAGGAACTGAAGTACAGGACTCAGCAGACACACAGGGTGTCGTAATGCATGCAGACTGTCATCCTCTGTGTCCAATTGTACTGACAGGATAGGAGTTCGGCACTGCTTTAAGACTTCAAGTGAGCAGGCAGAGTCACTTTTGACCCTTGAAGCTGGGTTAGCCCACTTCTGGGTTGTGTAGGTGTCAGGGAATTACTCTGGGTTCGAACCTGTGATCCTCCTGCCTTAGCCCTCCAGTGCTGGCAATTCAGGGACATACCATGCGTGACTAGGCCCACACTTCAGTGGTGCCACCCAAAACGACTGTCTTCTAGTCTAAGCAGAATGTCTTTGCCTTGTGATTCTGTGTGTGTCATATCTACACTCAGGGACAGTGCCTCTTAAAAGGAAGATGCAGGAGTGGGGGCCATAGCTCAGTGGTTGGGAGCTTTCCAGGTTTACACAAAGCTCTGGGCTTAATCTCCAGCACGAAAGGAGAAAGAGGATGTGATATCCCACCTCCAGGTATAAATCTGAAAGAGGGGAAAACAGAAACCCAAGAGACACCCATGTTCACAGCAGCATTGGGCATGACAGACAAAAGGTAGGAGCAAGCCAGGTGTCCACAGACAAATAAGTAGACAAACAAAATGAGGTCCATTCATGCAGAGAAGTCTTACCCAGACATTAGTTCTGGCACATGGAGCGGGGAAGTTGACTCCGTGGGTTAGAGTGCTCGATGCCCCCACATAAAAACACCGCCATGCGCATTCACATACCTGTGAACCCCAGTGATGAGCAGAAGTAGGAGAAACCAGAAACTGGAGCCAAGCTTCAGGTTCAACAAGAGACCGTGGCTTGAAGAAATATGCAGAGTGTGTGATGGGGCAGGACACCTGACATCCTTCACTGTCTGGTCTCAGACAAGCATGCCTGTACGAGCACCTGCACACACGTGTGCACATAGACTACACACATGTACCATAGGCACATGTGCCCCAACACAAAAATCTAATGATGGCCCAAAATGAATGAGCCTTGAGGGCAAATGCAAACGGAAAACCAAGTCACGAAAGGATACCTGGTGTGTGGTTTTTCTCATTCTGAGATTCTTTAGTTGCTAGGGCTCCGGAGAAAGAAGGGTTGATAAGTAAGTTAGTGTCTCAGTGGTGCAGCATTTAAGTCTGGGGGAATGAAAGGGTCCAGAGATGGATGGGGGTAATGTTTATAGAACAGTGTGAATGTGCCTGGGGCCCAGAACTGTGTGCTTAAAAGCAATTAAAATACCAAGTTTCCTATATGCTTTACAGGAATAAAACAAGTTCTAAGTAAAACAGGACATTAGGTACCTATAGGTCTTCCTTGCCCCACTTCAGAAGATTTCTGTCTACAAACACGGGTGAACCCTGTCTCCAGTACTTTGGCCAAAGTGCTTCCTCTTTGCTCAGTGGAGGTAGGAAGAGTAGCAATTGACAAGGTCTATCCTGGGCAACCTGGAGAAAAAGACCTGGACTAGAGCTTCAAGTGTGACAAGAACAAGTTGGAAGGACACTGAGTGGCCTTTCCACCCTTTCCCAGTCAGTACCTGTGTCTTCCTGGGTTCCGTGTCTCCTGTGCTGTCTGTCCTACCAGCTGATGTTCCCCAGTGTCAGTACATGATGTGGATAATTATACACCGTGTCCTATGAGAAACGCTTGATAAAGTAGAACAGCATTTAAGGATTCTTTGGTCCCCACAGTAGAGAAAACCAAATTGAGGATGATGAAGACAGTTGTCCAAGACTATCAGACCAGACCAGACAGGGCACATCCTATCTAGGAATCATAATGCCTGGCACATGGTCATTTTATGCATAAGCTATGTTTTTAACTGTTAATTGTATTATGTATTTGTGTGTGTGTGTGTGTGTGTGTGTGTGTGTGTGTGTGAATACATGAGTGTGCAGGTGCCCACAGAGTCTAGAAGCAGGCATTAGATGCCCTGGAGCTAGAATTACAGGTGGTTTTGATGCATCCGATATGGGTCCTTGGAACCAAACCCAGGTCCTCTGAAAGAACAGCAAGCATTCTTAACCACTGAGCCATCTATCTCTTCAGCCCTCAAGTTCATGATTTAAAATCAGACTGGAATAGTGGCCCTTCTCCATGATTGCTGAAAGCACCCATGTTGATAGCAACCAGACAAAGCCAATGAATAATTTTAAACAATTATTCTTTAGAGATATTGATTTAAGGTCACAGGAAAACACATAGCTTTCTCATATACTTGTCCTATGTCCCCAAGCTTGTACTATCTGCCCCGTTATGAACACCTTGCATTGCTTAATGTGACACATTTGGTACAGCTGAGCAATGGTCAGTAATCATCTATAGCTGGTGTTCCACCCGTTATGGTGCATGCAGTGGCCTTTGAAACGTATATGAAGACATGGAGCCATTTTACACATCCCTATAGGCTGTTGTTACTGCTCTGGAAAAGCCAGTTCACTTTTTCAACATTACCTCCGTCCAAGCTGTGATCCCTTCACTACCAGGCTCATTTTGCCAACTCCAGACTGTCTTATGGTGGGATGTTAAAATGTGTATAGCCTTTTCAGACTGCTTACTCTCACAAAGGAATGTTCATGTAGGGTTCTCCCATCTCTTAATCTCCCATCACTTCTTTGTCTTCTGAATAATAGTCTAGTCCTTCACTGACAGGTACCTTGGTCGTTTCCAGGCTCAGTTAGCTCTAAGATTTTCATTTTCAGGATTGGACAGACAGCACAGCTGTTAAGAGCACATGTTGCTCTTGCAGACTCTATGAGTCCAGTTCTCAGGGAACTGAGTTCTCCATACCCATATCAGGCAGATCGTAACTCCCAGTAACTCCAGGTCAAGGGGATTCCACACTCTTCTGGCCTCCTCATATCTACAAAGCCATTCTCTCTCTTTCTCTCTCTCTCTCTCTCTCTCTCTCTCTCTCTCTCTCTCACACACACACACACACACACACACACACACATACACACACACAAACACACACACACACATACACAGTATGACTTGGAGGCCAGCCATGACTATCCAGTGAAACTTTGTCTCAAAATAAACAAACAATAATCCAACTCTTGTCCTATACTATTCATTACAGAAGTCACGGGCCCCTTGAAATTACTGAGCAGTATATAGGTGCCTGACCCAAATGTTCAATAGGTGCAGATGTTCAAACTGACTGTGAAACATACACATTGGATGTTTTTCAGTGTATATCCATTGAGAGAGTTCCCAGAAATGAAAGAGCATGAAATACTGTTCATTACACATCATACTGTTTATGTATAGAGGGGATACTATTTTAGATTTAGTAGATGAAATAAAACACGGTGTTAAAATGAATTATGTTGATTTCTTCTTACTTTTTAAAATGAGGCTACTAGGAAATATAAAATTACCCGTGCGGTCTCCAATATTGTTCTCTAGGGCAGGCAATATTGTTTGCCAGAGCACAAAGGCAAATGTCCCTTTAAATATGGGCACTTGTATTTATCGGGCACCTGCTGTATTTGAGCACTGTTTCAGCATCAGAGATAAGTCACTGACTGGAAGAGCCACAGCCTTGTGGGAGTTAGTACTTGGTGGTTTTGTAACATTGGGTTTGTTTTCCCATGACTCCTGCACTCCTTTAAGAAGACTGGTATTCCCGTAGAGAAAGAGGCTGTGGAGGCGATCCCAGTACTTCTCAGATATGCAGCTTTGGAGACATTCTCAACCTTCTTTTATCTTTAGTGTCCTGCTTGTAGACTAGGGATTAATAATCCCTTCTCATTGTGGTTGTTGCTTGTATACGTGGAACAGAGGAAGTGAACCATGAAGATTCTGTAAGACTGCTCAACATTTTTAGAGTCTTGACTCCAAGCCACATTTTCAAAGCCAAGGGCAACGGTGCAGTTATCTGCAGATGCAAGGCTCTGGGCATGGGGGACTTGGTCTGGGGTTCGCTCTACCTTGTATGTTCTCATTTCCAAGTTCTGACCTCTGCCTGTCTCTTGCCAGCAATGCCCAGGAGGCATGCTTTCTGGGGCAGCCACCTCGCCTCTTGCTGAGTTCTAGTCGACTCCAGTACAAGTCTTAAGCCTAAAGATCAATTGTCATTCCTCAATTTTAATGTGGGAACTCCCGTCTAGAGAGCACTCACTATAGCTGAGAGCTGGAGATACATGTGAGCAGCACCTCCTTCAAGCTCCGAGCTCTCTCTGCATGGGGCTGATACTTCTGTGGGTCTCTAATGACTGTGCATGTTCAAGAGTAGAGAGGATGCACTGAGACCGTGCTGATAAAACCCACAAGTAAAAGCTCTTGGGATCTCCTCTTGCACATTCTCTGCTCCCTCCTTTGGTACATAGCACAGCGGAACACAGACACTCCGGGAACCTGTTTACTGTCTCCTACTCAGGCTTGCTGATCATCCACTCTTCTATCCACCGAGCATATGCATTTTTAATGTTTTCTGAAACTGCCCTGGAAACTAAACCTTTAGTAGCCCAGCCCCCACCCTGAAGCAGCCTACTGATCACACTAGTGAGAGATAAGATACAGGAGCTGCAAGAAGAGCCTCAAGTGAGCCACATGACCTGCCACTTTTGGCTGATGCTGAAGATGCTTGCATCTTTGCAGCCGTGGGTGAAAGAACAAACAGGTGGGACAGGGTGTCCTGGTCCTTGGACACCTTGGCTTCTGGACCACTTCTGACGGCCCTGGCAGGGCTCACCCTTACATCCACCCCCTCCATTTACATTTATTGGCAAACTGGATCCCTTCCTTACACAGTGATCTCATCCCAGTTAAGGGATGGATGGGACCATGCTCCCTCACTTGGTTCTCTACTGAGGTTTGCTTGGTGGAGAGGCAAGAAAGGAGCAGATACCATTTGCTTTGGGAATATTTATATGTGTATGGTAGAAGGACACAGAAAATATAATTTCTATTTAGATCAGTGCGTCATGACTTTCTAGTCAAACAGACCACTTGGAAGGAAGGTCTGTGAAAAATAAAGGTCTCCTTTGTAGAAATAAGTCTCCTCAGTTTTGGGTAATGAGAACATTCTGCCTCCTGAATATTATATTTGATGGAACATTATTAGTGATGGGTGTGTGTGTGTGTGTGTGTGTCTGTGTGTGTGTGTATGTGTGTCTGTCTGTCTGTCTGTCGATTTCTGTATGGGAGTCATCAGTCAATGCTGGGTGACTTCTATCTTCTATCACTCCTGACCTCCTTCTGTTTTGAGACAGTGTCTCTCACTGGACCTGTAGCTCGCCAGTTGGCTAGTCTGGCTGGCAGGTAAGCCCCAGCAAGTCTGCTTTTGCATCCCTAGCACTGCGACTATAGGCACTCACGACCACAACAGACTTTTTTTTTCTTACATAGGTGCTGGGGGTTGAACTTTCGAATGTTTGTCCTCAGACTTGCAAGGCAAACACGTTCCCAGCTGAGCCATCACCCTGGCATGAGGATTTTTTTTCTAAAGAAAAAGGTGACTTAGATAAACCAAACTGTCCCCTACCAATGTGAAATGTCATGCTAGACGAGCATTCCTTTTTAACTGAGTGTCTACTCGTCTGATTTCAGAACTGATCTTGTGGCACCCTTGTTCAGCATTGGGCCACCACGTCACAGTGATTCCAAGGACTCAAAGACTACCAGCCAGGAACCCCTTGAAGCTTTCCGGGGCCTCTGAAAGAGGATGTCTAGAGGTGGTGATTAATAAAAGGATAATATATAATTTAGAATGAAAAATGTTTATCATATAGATAATTGAAAGCTCAGAGGGAATATTAGGAAATAAAATGGCCAGATAGCATTTAAACAGTTCCCATTGCAAGTGAGTATGTGTTCTGTACTTCATTTCCAAAAGGTGGGAAAGTCAAACATCTTGCTGTGATAGGTAAGTACCAAGGGAGAAGATGGCTGTGCTCAGCATGGTCGTTGATTTAGCTTAGTCTAAGTCCCTACTGAAATATGGAGTGACCAAGTCCTGTAAACTTTGAAACACAGCACTGAGGGGGCTAGGACAAGGGGGCAGCAGCTTCTTCAGTGTTAGTCAACAACTGTATTCTAGAGTGTGACTGTGTGGAGTACCTCTTGATTCTTTGGGGTGACTGAGACTGACCCCTACTGGTGGGTAATGACTAAAACATGGATGTTAATGATACTGGACTCCAAACTTGCCAAAGAGCCTGCCTGGCCATATGCGGGTCTGTCCCCCATCTGTGCCTATAACCCCTGATGGTATTGCCAAGGACTCCAGAGGAAAGGGGAATAGACATGGCGTCTCTCAGTTCTTGGTCTCAGCCTTTACCATGGCTGCTTTATCAGCCTTTACCACTGCTCTGCCTCTCTCCCAGTTCTTTGCTTAAGGTTTTGTGGAAGGAAAAGAAGGGACCCTTCACATCATTGCAGAGGCTGGGATCCCAGGCCCACCTCTGGGTTAGTTAGACACTGGGGAAATCTGATGTCTAGGTCAATTGTGTTTGGTGAAACGTGGATGAGGTGTTAATTTGGGAGGCATTTGAAATTTCAAGTCTTAGGGATACACATCAGTGGCGAGGAAGCCGGGAAGTCTGGGTTCATGCCCGCAAACTGATAGGGCCACATTCTTGGGAGCCAATGGATGGAGGAATGAAGACATGATGTATGGTGTTAGTGTGTTTCCTGTGAAGGAAAACAAATCTTAAAACAAATTGCATTAAACATAGTGCAAAGTAATGCATGCTGGACTGTGACATTAGGCAGAGCCAGCATTTGAGTCAGAGGATTGCCTTCCCCGCACAGGGCTTAGCAGCTTTTTCTGGAACTGATGTGTGTGCCGGCAGGAAGGAGACCGTGGCATGAGAGGCTAAGTCAAGGGACTCAGCCTTCCCTCAGAAGTATTTGCCATCCATCAGGACCCAAAGGCCAACCCTGCAAGATTTGGTTACCTTTAACTCACTTAGCCAACCCATGTTGCCCCCTGACAGCTCTGGAATGGCTGCTGTAGAATTAATGAAGTTGGGATGTTTCTAAAATGAAATTTTAAAATTGGGCTTTGGGAAGAGCATGAGCAGTGCCTGGTGCTGTGAAATGACATTATAATCATTTCATTTTGAGATAATTTGACAGCCATTTCCTCAGTCTGATGTCTATAACTTACCGTAAGTCAGGGAAAAGAATAATTTTGTGTGTCTTGATGAAGTGATGAAATTGAGAACAAAGCCTTTTGTCTCCAGACTTACATTTCCATGTTCAGGCTCAAGTTGTGTCAAGGTATTTAGGGGAATAGAAGGTTGGAAACCTGAGGTCTTTGGCATTGTCTTTCTGGGCCTATTTAAGACCTTCTCTTTCATGGTAAAGCCGCACCTTCAATTACAGAGCAGAGGTAAACAAGGAAAGACCAGCAGGCTATCTCCACCAAAATCCTCAACCCCAATTAAAACCATATACAAAAACTAATTACAGGTAGATGGTGAATCTAATTGTCATAAAATAATGACAGTCTGGGAAATGTCAGAGGAAGAGTATATTTATGAAATTGGAATGGCTTAAATAGAGCACAACATAGGACTGATGATAAAGAGAAAGATTAACATTTTGGATTTCAATATAGTTTTAAGATGTGTGTCAACTAAAGCATTAAGAGAGTTGCAGGTAGGCTGGGAATAGGAACTGGTCACATCTATAACTGTGAAAAGGCTTGTATCTAGAATGAAAGGCAACATCTACAGATCATTAGTCCAGCAAAGAACAGATAGACAGGGCAGGAGAGGCTGCTCAGCAGTTAAAGCACTGGCTGCTATCCTAGAAGATCCAAGTTCAGCTCTCTGATGGTTTATGTATTCGTGGCCAGGGGAGTGGCACTGTTGGGAGGTGTGGCCCTGTTGGAGTAAGTGTGTCACTGTGGGTGTGGGCTATAAGACCCTCCTCCCAGCTGCCTGGAAGCCAATATCTGTTAGCAGCCTTCAGATGAAGATGTAGAACTCTCAGCTCCTCCTGTACCATGCCTGCCTGGACACTGTCATGCTCCTGCCTTGATGATAATGACTGAACCTCTGAACCTGTAGGCTAGCCTCACTTAAATGTTGTCCTTATAAGACTTGCCTTGGTCATGGTGTCTGTTCACAGCAGTAAAACCCTAACTAAGACAAGCTCCGAGCATCCATGTCTAGTAGCTCACAGCTGCTTATAACTCCAACTCTAGGGGAATCTGATACCATCTCTAGCCTCCTCAGGGACCTACATTTACACATTCACACACACTTAAAAGTATTTTTTTAAATGTACAGTACATTTGCACTCAACACAGGAGGATTTATGTTTAGGAAAGTGCTCAGCCTCAGTCAACATGGAAAGCTGAGTGAAACCTGGGGTGATGTAAGAGAATAAATAACCATCACAACACTGTAGGGGGTCGGCAGGGATATGTTGGTGGAATGCAGGTTGGTCTAACCACTTCAGAAAACGGCTGAGTTTGAACTAAAGCTGAATACCCCACTTAGGGCACTCGAGCTTCTGGTTTTACGCCTATGCGTGCATTCATGCCAAAAGCCACACGCAAAACATCCACAGCAGTGTTTTTCATAAGTGCTTGTACTTGGAAGCAATCCAGATTTTTGCCACAATCGGTATAGATTTCTTGAATAACCCTTCCATGAAGTCCACTCAGCACTGAATGGGGAACCCGTAACCTGCACCAGGTCTCTCAGACACGATGCCGAAGTGACGAACCCAGGCAAAAGCTGCGTGTTCTGTACCATTCCATAGATGTAAAGTACACAGGGAAGTGCAGGCACCCGTGCTGCATGCGACGCACACGCCTTCTCAAGGAGGTTCTGTGGAGGAGGCAAACGGGGGTCCTGGGGTCCTGCCCCAATCTGAGCAGATTGGGGAACACAGCTGAGGTCATGCAGTGAGAATGTCCCAGTGTGCACTGTGATTCTGTGCACAGGAAGAGAGAGATGATGTACCAAAGGACAACAGTTCGTTTTAGAATGTCTTCCAATACCAGGCTGCTGTGCAGTGTGTACTGTGTGTGCTGTGCAGTGTGTACTGTGTGTGCTGTGCAGTGTGTGTAGGGTGCCATGAAGTGTTAGTGAGAAGCAGAACGATGCTGACATGGTGAGATTGCTCACCACTCGTCTGAAACACTATCCAGTTCTCTTGGGGGGCGGGGGGGGGTACCCTGCTGCTCCTCACCAGCCTTGGCCGTTTTCCTATTAAAATTATATGTAACGCCTCGACGTTACTACTGTTGCTATTACTATATTCATCTGGAGCTGCAGACTTAGATAGCTGTAAGTGTCTCAACCTGAACTGTAGGAATTAAATTTCCTTCAGCGGATCTTCAGCAAAATCCAAGGAGGTATATTCTGAGCTGGAAGTCAAGAGCCCTGGGTTCCAGGATCGCCTCTCAGTCCTGACCTGAAGCAAGCTATTTAGCCATACTCTGTAGTGTTTTACCCACCCATAACACAGTAGCAGTGCAGCTATGGAGACCACACCCTCATCTCTAAGACTACTATGGAACAATAACCCCTATTATGCAAACCCCACCTTCCAATACCAGTCATGTTTACATGAGCTTCCTTCCTTCCTTCTTTCCTTCCTTCCTTCCTTCCTTCTTTCCTTCCTTTCTTTTTTTCCTTCTTCTCTTTTTCCTCCTCCTCTTCTTCCTCTTCCTTATTTTTCTCCTCTTCCTCCTCCTCCTCCTCCTCATCGTCATCCTCTTCTCCCTTCCCCTCCCCCGCCTCCGCCACCCCCATCTTCTGCTGGAGATGTACCCAGGGCCTATCAGGTGCCAGGCAAGCATTCTGCCACTGATCCACACCCTAGCTCTTTCTCCTTAAGTTTTCTCACTCACTGTCATGTGACCACAATGGAAGAATTAGGGAACAACCTGGATGTGCTGAGTTTTCTTGATCTTAATCCCTGTTCTTTGAGGAGTTGCATGCACTTATTTTAGCAGGTTCGCATAAGTACCTGATCTCATTGAACACACAAGAACTAGCTCAGGAGATGATAAGTGCAGTTCTTTATCTACACTTCAACTGTCCATACAGATATGTTTAGATTTAACAATTCACCTGTTCACACCTCGCAACCTGCCAGGTTCGGAATATATTTGATAGTGCTAAATCATTTCAACTCTAGCTGTCACTAACATTTAGAAGACTCTCCATGATGGAAGAGATGGCTAATTTGGAACCTTTTAGCCAAATTAATTGGCCAAGAGAAATCTTTCTAAGTTGGGGGAGGGAGGAACCCATGTTTGAATCAACTTCAATTTAATTGAACAACCTTCCAAATGAATTCTTTAGACATTGTTTTTCTCAGAAAATAGACTATCGATCTAAGCCAGAGGTTCCAAAACTTTCACTTAGCAGCAGACATGAATTTTTATAACCCTTCCACTGAACATAAATGTGCAGGGCAGATCTGAGGGAGGCCAGCTGTGCTGTTTGAAGTGGAGATGCGAGTTGTGAAGTCAGTCCCATCTCCAACTCAAGGGCTGAGTACCTCACGACTGTTCAACATAAAGGGAAGGAGTCACTATTAGCCCATTCTGGGGACATTCTGGGTATGTAGCTGTGTCCTGTCCCTATTCTGTCCTGAACCTCACTCTATATACCTGGTGAGCTGTGGGTTCAGTGACCTGACGGATGGGTGGATGGCTTGGCTGTGGCTTCAGTATGCTGGGATCCTAGGGAAGTGAATCCCCATTACCCCCAGATTCTGAAATTGATGGTCAGTTCACCTTACGCTTTCCTGAGTGAGTATGGTGTTTTGAGAGGCTATGAAAAATGATATCAACAACTGAAAAAATACCCAGAGTGAACCAGCTCCCTCAAAATATTTTAGCTATAGGATCCAGATAGTCCACCTTTAATCCCTTACCATGAAAGCCTTCCTGAAACTTTTTTTTTTTACTCAAATATTCTAAAATGTTAAGAAATTTTCTACTTGCTTGCCTCCTCCTCTTCCTCCTCCTCTTCTTCTACTTTCTCCTCTTCTTCTTCTTTCTCCTCCTCTTTCTCCCTCTCCTCCTCCCTCTCCTCCTCCTCCTATAATAGAGAATATAAGATCATCCTCTTACCCTCTTTCAGTACATTTCAATGAAAAACAAAGAAGCAAGTAATATGAGACTAGAGCCGACCTTGCTGTCAAGCCTCGGGAGCCTGTCCCACCATTGCCTTTCTGAAAGCACTTCCTTTGCTGCTGGCCTCAGAAACTGGTGAGAGTCCGCACAGGCCTCTGCCACTGACAGAGCTGGCTTCTGTCTGCAGAGGAAGTCTTTTAAGGTCACCTTTTTAGGACTTCTTCTAGAAAAAAAACCTCTTTGTTCATGGGTCAAGCCAATGGGATAACTCTGGAAAAGGAGGAAATGTAGCTGAACAAAGCAAAGCAGATTGCTCATGGGACTGGGCTGGCTGGTCACCGGCCTAAGGAGGCCCTGCCGTCCACAGCCACACTCCTGCTCTGGAAACACCATCCATCCACCTTGAGAATAAAGACAGGATGGGCGGGGCGGGGGTGGACAGGGGGGTCCTATGAATGATTAGGCCTCATGTGGTGTAGCTGTGCCACAGCAGCAAAGAGATTCAGGGCAGCTTGCAAGTCTCTGGGTTTGAAAGACACCCCAAGAACTCTTGATCAGCTCTGGCTCTGCCAAGGCCAAAGCCCAAGCTGATTGGTTTGTTTTAGGATAAAAACAGAAAAGCAGGATTTACAGCCATCCCAGCCCCAAACCCTACTTGAGTTTGAAATATGTTTATTTAAAAAAATGAATATACTACATGACTATGGTTTACAAAATGTAACAAAACATGATGCTTTTCCTAGATTTGATGTTTCCCTGTTGCTTTTAGGGAAATATCTCTGTTACTCAGGTATTACCTGCGAGGTACTGATCCACTTACCAGAATATACCCTAAGCTCACAAAAATATTCCACCTTTTCAAAAAATGAAATAAAACTTGTAAATAAACGTCAAGAAAAACATGGCCTCGGAGGTAATAAGGAAAACAGAGTGAAATAAGACGCTAGTTATTAGCTAGTGGAATCTCAGCACCCAGGCCTGGTAAGGAAGCCAGAAATGCCAGTCACAGTCTCCATTTACGCCTTACTTTTTGCTATGGGACTTTTGGAAACGAATTCTGTCACATATATCAATCGGCATTGCTGTTTGTAACTTTCACCTAGGGGCTTCACTTCTATTTTTATTTGCCTAAAGAAATAATCTGCTTTTAAGAACTGCTGGTTTTGAAATGCTCCTGTCAGGGAAGCAGTGTGTTCGCCAGTTTCTCATTGCTGTGATGAAATACCAGAGGAAGCGATGGAAGTATGGAAGGGTTATTCTGGCTCACTGTTTTAGGGTGTCTGGCTCTGTTGCTTCTGGCTTTGGTGAAGTAAGGCCATATGGCCAAGGAGATCACTGACCCCATAGTAGCCAAGAAGCAGAGAAGAATGACAGGCAGAGGCCATAGCTAGTAAATACCCTTCAAAGTCACAGCCCCACCCATGCTCTTCCTCCAACTCAGGGCAATCCTCCATAGAATTTATCTGATCCTAGTAGTCTGTCACAACTTTGAATCCATTGGTCGATGAGATCAGAGTCCGTGTGATCCAATCATCTCTAGAAAAGCCCTTGTAGACACATCCAGAGATGTGCATTCTTGACATTCTAGGTGTCTCTCGGTTCAGCCACAGTGACAGCGTAAGCAGCACAAGGAGTCATGATGGTAGTACGAGCTGTAGCTGACTTAGAGTCCCAACACTTACCAACTGTGACTAGAGCAAACCACTCGGCCCCTACATCTTTGAGTCCACATTTTTAATTGGGGATGACAATGACTCCTGCTTCATGGTGTTCTGTGGAGATTAAAATGAAGTTCTAGTACCATTGTACTTATCACACTGTCTGGCTTATGGAACATATTCTTTATATGTCTGTGGCTACCTCATGCATTGCTGTGAGGAAAGACAGTGTGGTGGATTGAATATGCTTGACCCAGGGAGTGGCACTTTTAGGAGACGGAGGTGTAGCCTTGTTGGAGTAGGTTTGACCTTGTTGGATGAAGTGTGTCACTGTGGGGGTGGGCAGTGAGACCCTCCTCCTAACCACATTGGAGCCAGTCTTCTAGCAGCCTTCAGATAAAGATATAGAACTCTCAGCTCCTCCTGCACCATGCCTGCCTGGATGCTGCCATGCTCCTGCCTTGATGATAATGGACTGAATCTCTGAACCTGTAAGCCAGCACCAATTAAATGTTGTCCTTATAAGAGTTGCCTTGTCATGGTGTCTGTTCACAGCAGTAAAACCCTAACTAAGACAGTGTCTGGGTAGAATAAGCAAGCAGCCCATTTGTGTTCTTACTCATGCTAACGTAAACACATAGCATTTAGAAGCAATGACCAGCCAGTAATGGAAAGAAAGGCAAAATAACCGCAGTGGGTTCCAGTGAGCACTGTGCCTTAGTGTGGATCAGCTGGCCACAAACTGGTTAAATAGAAGCAATCAATAGTGCACATTCATGCTAGATGGAGGAGGATCTCTATAGAACTAGACCAGGAAGATGCTGACGTCCCAGCGGCAGTGGCATCTATGGTGGAGAAACAACAAAGCTTTGCTCTAATCTCACAGAATCAGTCAGGCACAAGACCCATAAGCTTGTACTGTAGCTACGCCAAGATCGAGAAAGGACTGCATTATTCAGGACCCATCTACAATTTGCAATAAGTGACTTTTGAAGTTCAGATCCCAGGGTTCCTCACTTTGGCATCAAATTTGCTTCCTACTGGTTTTTCCGTGCTGAAACATCATTTCTGCTGTTCCCAAACAAAAGAAATTTGACACCTTTGTACAGCTTGACCAGGCTTGAAATTGCATTTTATTTGATTGCTCAGCTGGTCAGATAAATGATCAAATTCAGACCTTGGCAGAGAACACCCACAGGGCTAGCCATATCCCTCCTTGTGTTTCCTGAGAAAGAAGCCTTCATGACATCATCTACGAAAGGCTCGCAAAAACTGAAGTTGTTTTCTTCCTGGAAGAAGGCCATGCATCTACCATCTCAGCATTCTTCATTCATAGGGTTAAGGGTTGATAGAACAAGTAAGCCATTGGGTTTGAGGCCTTCTGCAGGGTGTGGTCAGTCTTCTCCCTAAATTCTGGAAGACAGACTTATGATATGACTCACTCACAGTTAACAAGCCATTTCTTCCAGGTTCCTTTGGCAAAAGAGTAGAAATAGGTGAGGGGTCAGAGATCGAGAAACTAGGGCATGCACTGTGGACAGGCAAGCAAGCCCCAAGTCTGCCTCCTGAACAGGTATCCTTCTCATCCATATCTGTGATTGTTACCATGCTGTTCTAGCTGGCCACCTGTCTCAGAGCCTGTCCCTACAACATTCCTCTACACTGCAGATCATGTTCAAGTCTGATACTTCTGGATAGCTTCTGAAATGACTGCCCTATGAAGCGGCCATAGGCACCCTCAGCAGCCCCACCCCCTGGCTCCTCATCTCCATCAGCCCTCTGGCATGGGTTCTGGCCTCAGGCAAGGCTCATTTTGTATAGGCTGCTACTTCCTAGCTGCAGTGTTACAGTGTGCACAGCCCATAGTAAGCGGTTGGGTCCATCCTCCCATGATGCCAGGAGGCTATCTTCATAGAAGGGTAGCTCTGTTCTCATGGTATGTGCAGACTGGGAGGGAAGACACACGACACAGGTCATCACAACCACTATCACATAATTAAACTTTGTGATAAGAGGTGGGTGGTGCCTAGAGAGACAGAGACCTGGGTAGGATGGCCTTTCTGCATGCACTGTGTTTGGTTACATTTAAGCTGAAACCTAAGTAGGAAATCTGAGAAAGAGCTTAGGGGACAGACCTTTCCATGGACATATAGCAAAACAGAAAAAGGCAGAAAGGTAAATGGTAGCAGGAACAGGTGGTCTGAGCCTGCACCTGCTGCAGGTGGTGGGCCCAGCCTGCACCTGCTGCAGGTGGTGGTGGGCTGAGCCTGCACCTGCTGCAGGTGGTAGTGGGCCCAGCCTGCACCTGCTGCAGGTTGTGGTGGGCCAAGCCTGCACCTGCTGCAGGTGGTGGGCCCAGCCTGCAACTGCTGCAGGTGGTGGTGGGCCAAGCCTGCACCTGCTGCAGGTGGTGGTGGGCCAAGCCTGCACCTGCTGCAGGTGGTGGGCCCAGCCTGCAACTGCCGCAGGTGGTGGTGGGCCCAGCCTGCACCTGCCGCAGGTGGTGGTGGGCCCAGCCTGCACCTGCTGCAGGTTCTTTCCAACCACACAAAGTCATCAGTCCTTCTGATCCCTGCAAGATAAGCACCTTCCTGTCCTCACAATGGACACATATGCTTAACAACATGGAGAGGCTAGGTGGTGGGGCAAGATCATGAGAACCATCAGCTGGTTTCTCACCAACTGGCGGTAGGATCTGAACCCAGGTCATCTGAACACCTAGACCACATTAGGAGCACTACTGAGTCCTTATCTCAGCCAAGCCCTTTGTGACTGGAGCCAGTTTTTGTGAGACTAGAAGATAGAAGCCAGACCAGGGTGACCGACCACCTAGGCAGTTTAGGGAACGCCATGATCTAATTTGAATTTAAAGGACCCATCTGTTTGCTTGGGAGGATAGTAAGTTCAAGGGGAGATAAAGGGGGGCTGCAAAGAGAAGTTACAGTAGATATGACATCAGCCATTGGGTCCCCACCCCACCCCTTCCTTTCTCCGCCCTTCCTGTACACCTTACACCTGGCACCATGTCACCTTCTATTTGTGGCTCTCTCTTCTTCACTGAGTTTCCTCAGGATCCAGGGAGACATCATCTAGGCCAATAAGTCAACTAGAGGAACAGAAGAAAATTGTTTACAAAGGTAAGTTAGGCACTTTACTGGGTATGTTGGTCATGTGACTGGCACAGAGTAAGCTACCTGTGGCTAATACCTCAGAATAATGCTCAGATAGAACCAGGGAACTATTATTAAATTTTCCATTTGCTTAATATCCTGAGTGACCAAGATTATCCCCCAGCTCGACATTCTTAATGAGTCAAGAGGTCACTAGCTGGTGTAACAGCATTCCCTCGCCATCTGAGAGACCCTGGGAGTCTGCAGCTGCTGGAGCCAGAGCCTTGCCTGAGATGGAGGATGGCTGCCTCTCTTGGCTGTGCTCACGGCCCATAGTGCCCTTGTGGCCCAACACAAGAACACAGAGCAGCGTTTTGGCTCAGGCCCCAGAGTTCCAAGCATTCTTAGCATCCCAGGCGTCTAAAAACAAGCATCTTTGCTCCCGCATGGCCAGGTCTCAGAGAGGTGCCCGTTTCTTAGCACTCTGCACCGTCACTGAAAAACGCATACTTCATAGAATGTATGGTATCATTAGCATACCATCAGATGGGTTCTCTCCAACTGAATGGACAGCTAGCCTGACTTATACAGTAGGGAATGACAAAGAGGCCCTGTGTCAAACAATACAGAAGATTAGGACTGACACCGTGATTCTCTTATCTCTACATTCATGCCATGGTCATACACATGACCAAATATACATGCATATCATACCCATCCCCACCTCCCTACACACAAACCAACACTCCAGCCTAACCTCTTGGCATTCCTTTGTTGACTGCTCTACCTCATGAAGGTAATACACACTTCATTATAGTGCTAGGAATTGAACTCAAGGCTCTGCACATGCTAGACACATCTTCTTGCACTGAGCTACAGCCCTAGTCCCATGAAGGTGGCATCTACCATCATTTTGGATAGCCTGGATTAGTGTTGCCTGGCTTGGGTCTTTCTACTGGTAAAGACATCAATGTATAGTGATGATTTAGACTTATGGTGAAATTCATTTTTTCAGCCCCACCCCCATACTCAGTTGATGACAATGTTCCTAGACAGAGCAGAAAGGAGATGAGCAGAAAGCTTTTCACTAGAAGAAAGCAGTCCATCAAGAACTGCACGCGCTTGCACCAAGCCACATTTCAAACTTCCGTCCTCGCGGTGGTATCTGTGATTTGCTGCATTAATATTGCTGCCTTGATTATTCTCCCTCATCAGAGAGAGAATGCTTCTCCTTTTCTCCTAAGTCACTCTTCTGGATCAGTGGCCTGTGAGCTTTTCCTGTAAGGGCCTCATAGAAAACATTTTTGGCTTTCAGGCCATATGGTCTCTGTCGCAGCCACTCGGCCGATTCCCAGACGGTATGTTCTGAGGGAGTGTGGCTATCATCCAGAAACCTGATTTACGGACCTAAAACATGAAGTCCACAGGATTGCCATTTGTCACAAAACGCTATTCTAACTTTTAACCTTTCAATCATATTCGAGAAGAAATCTTTCAAAAGTTTTTAAACACTGGACCTTCTCGGGGAGATCGGTAACATTTTCTTAGGAAACGTGGACCTCACAGCCTCACTGAACACCGAGACTCGGACCTGGCCACTTGCGGTGTGTTCTTGGCCCAGTTGCCTCTTGGCTGGGCATCTGTTTCATGTCCTGTGGAGTGGGAATAAGGATCTTCAGATGGTCTCTGCAGGACAGCTGCTCTGGGACGCTCATAGGAAACCTCCAGTCTGGCCTGTCATGGAGTATCACAACAGGTCTGCTCTCGGGCTGTGTCACTTGTTAATGGGTTTGGAAATTACCCTTTATCGTGTTGTCCCCTCTACAGAGCTGCATTATGTCCCAAACACCTGCCAGTTATTTTCTAGTTTTTCTTTTTTCCTCTGCTCACAGAAGCAACCTCAGGCTTTCTGGACCAAGGCAGGGATTCTGTTCATACGTTAAACCCCTCGGAGCTCACAGACATTTATATTTGTCTGAATTAAAATAATTTTCCATTGCCCTCATGGACTCCGGGTTAGGAGCCATAACTTCACCTAGCTTGCCTTAACATCAGCTCTTAGCTCTACCACCAGCATTTGTGGGCTGCCATGAATTAGCTGTTTGGCTTACTAACATTATCTATACAAGGACTGGAAAGATGGCTCAATTGTTAAGAGCACCAACTGCTCTTGAGAAGGACCTGGGTTCAATTTCCAACACCTACATGGTGTTCACAACCTTCTGTGACTCTAGTTCCAAGGGATCTTATGGCCCCTCCTGACTTCCACAGGTACATACCTGGTATATGGACATACATGCAGGCAAATCACTCATATATGTAAGATAGAAATAAACTTTAAAAACTTGAAAGAAATAAACTCTATGTGTAGGAGAAGCCTACATCAGCTCCTTGGCTGGCCTCTTGAGAATGTGAGTCTTATAAAATGAAGCCAGTTGAGAACATGGGGTGAAAGAATTTCTTCCAGGGTTGCTGAGAGTTTTAAGTAAACTAATACATTAGAATCTTGCACTCAGTCCAAGCAGAGAAAAAGTGCTGTGTAATTGTCCGCTGCTGGTCTTTTTCCTTTTGCTCAGTAAACATTGCTGCCAGGGTCTGGAGCTTGGTAAAGATGCCTGAGGTTCGAGGATGTGTAGAGAACTGTTATTCAGAGAAATTACACATCCTTGCTGCACTTTGGATGGAAAGATCTCAGGACAAGACTGCACGAAGTGATGCGAGTTTGTGGGTTCTCACTGTTTTGTTTCTAATATCTCCAGGCAGCTCATCCTGGACTAGCCGATGTTCGTAGACTCACAAAGGTTCTACAATGCAGGGGTTAAAAATGGCTGAGTCAGAAGTGCTAAAGTCACAGTTAATACTTAGCTCTCTCTCAGGAGGCATTGTTGAAGGACTATTGTCCTGGCTTCACGTCTTGGACAGAAATCAAATAACTCCTGGCTTAATGTTTAGCTGAGTGAGCCGAAGTTTTGAAAAGTGTCACTTTTCTCGATTAGGAGCAGAGAAAATTTATTTGGAGAAATAATGTTTAAAAATGAGTAATAATTCAGCGAGGATGATGGAGTCAAGTGTGATAAGGATGCTTTTAAAAAATAGATGGCTTTGCCCTTTATGAAAGGAAGAGGGAGTGCCTTAAGCTATTATAATGTCTTGCCAACTTAAATTCTCTTGGTTGTGAAGCTAGGATTGCAGAAGCCTGCATCATGAAGTTCAGAGCTGCAGCACAAAAAGCCCCTAAGGCAGTGGTTCTCAACCTGTGGGCCACGACCCCTGTGGAGGTAGAAAGACAGTCCTTTCGCAGGGGACACCTAAGACCATCAGAAAAACAAACATACTTACATTACAGTTCATAACAGTAGCAAAATTACAGTTATGAAGTAGCAGCAAATAATTTTGCGGTTGGGTGTCACCACAGCATGAGGAACTGTATTAAAGGTCACAGCATGAGGAAGGTTGGGAAGCAGCTGAGATGTGGCAGTGTGCACAGGCAGTGTGCACAGGAAGCAGCCGATATTGGTACTGTCAGTTGCCTTGATTGGTTTGGGTTTGAATTGTAATCAGAAATCTGTTGGATGAGCAGAAGGGAACAGACATCACATGACCTCTCCTCCCTTCCTGTCATCCCCTCCTGACTTGACTTTCAGCAGAGATGTAAGTGGAAGCTGAGCTGGTGGACATCACTTAGCTTTCCAGGGCTAGTAGACAAATTACTACAATCTAGTAGTTGCAAGCAGTTGAAATCTGTTGATTTTCACATGTATATGAATGTGTGTGTGTGTGTGTGTGTGTGTGTGTATGGTATCCTTTATAAAATGTGGGGGCATACTTGTGTAGGTACACATGTGTATGTGCACATGCATGTGTAATATGTTTGTGGGTTGGGGGCAAAATGACATTAGGTGTCACCATCCATTGTATTCACCGAGGCAGTCTCTCACTGAACCCAGAGTTCGGTGATTCCAGCTAGTCTAGCTTGCCCTAGGAACCAGGCTTTTATGAATGTTGTGGATCCTCGTCCTGAGGGACAAATGTTTTTATTCAGTCATCCCTGTAGCCTGTGATCACTTTCCTGAGAATGTTGAGGCCAGCATGCACAACCCACCTGTCAGCGGGCTATAGAACTTCTAACATCTCTGGAGGAAGAGCTTTCTGGACTCTTCCAGTTTCTGGTAGCTCCATGATCCTTGGTCATAGCAGTATCATTCCCATTTCTGTTTCCATCTCCTCCCACATCATCCCTGTCTGCTGAGTTCCCCTCTTCTCTGGGGGACCAGCCATTGGCTTTAGAACCTGATGCCAGGATGAATAATCTTACATTCCTATTTAGTTATGTCTACAAAGGCCTTTGTCCCACTGAGGTTACATACCCAGCTACCAAGTGCCAGGGCTTGGCCTTATATTTCAGAGACTACATTTTGCCTGAGTTAGTAAGCTTCACAAATGTTCTAGCTGATACAGCAGTTACCCACTGGCAGACCCTCATGGAACCTGCAGTCCTGGCAGTCTGGGCAGAGAAGAGCTGCAGTGGGAAAGCTGGCTTCTCCAGTTTGCAGGCAGTAGTTCCCCTGCTCTGATGCCTGTGACCCTGAGGCTTTCACAGCCTCACACCGTGGCTGCTCTAGAATATCTGTCCCTCTGGGTCACGAACAGAATGTAGGACAGTCTGGGAGCAGGATGCCCAGCTCACAGCAGGACCTCACTCTATTTGGCTAAACCTGAACTCTGGTCACTTCCCACCCCAGCATGAAACTTCTTACCCAGAAACTATGGCATTTGATAACTCGCAGATCTGTTTGGTGACGCCAGACTAACGTGAGTTGGCCTTTCTGGATGGCATTTACTGACTGAATGCATGTGACTTAATTTAAAGAGTTCCTCAGTGCCTGGCTCAGCAAAGGGACACTATGGACCATTGCTGATATATCTTGTTTATCTGACCAGTAGAGGTCAGACCTTAAGAAGACCTCTAAACCTACCCTGGGGTCAGCTGTGGCTATAGCTACCCCTTTTCCATTTATATTGTATCACCTAGCCCAACTCAAACAAATATGATTTGCTTTAAAAATATATATATATTCTGGATATTCATGTAATGAGCAGGATAAACTGATTTGCCATCACCAAAAATGTGTGTGTGTGTGTATGTGTGTGTGTGTGCATGTGTGTGCATGCACTCGTATAGGTGGTGTCTACACATGTGTGGAGAGTTCTAAGGTCAACCTGAAGTGTCACTCCTCAAATGTTACTGACCTTGGTATATAAAACAGGGTCTCTCATTGACCTGGAACTTACCATGAAGGCCAGGTTGGTTGGCCATCAAACCCCAGAGATCTGTCTTTAACCTCCTTCCTGGGACCAGGACCACAAGCATGTGTTACCAACACCCAGCTTTTGCGCATGTCTAGGAATTGAACTCACAGTCTCATTACATGTAAAACAAGCATTTTACCAACCAAACTATCCTCCCAGCAGCCCTAAAAAACCTTTTCAAATGCTACAAAGAGAGTAAAGTTTAGTCAGCCACACTGCAGCAAAACAGAGTGCATTGTGCCCAAGGGGATTCCACCATCCTTTCTTGGGTCAGATGCTGTTCTCGTTCACAGTTCAAAAGAAGCTATTCTGGCCTTGTCCAGTGAGAGGTTGGGCCCATAGTGGCAGATACAGAGCTCATAATGCTGCTGAATGGCAGTCTTTTTGAGCCCGTAGAGACTTTCACAAAGTTCTTCAGCAGCTCGCTTGCCAGAGGATTCATGGTTTGCTCCTGTCTGAAGCCAGGGATTCCCCTCTGGTAAAGCTCTGTGTTATGTACCGGTCCTTCTCTATAGAAATGATCAGTTGCTCATTATTATAGTGAACAGTAACCAAATATCCATAGTAGACCAGACTCCACCAACATATATGTGGGAAACACGGCCCCCACTGGCAGGTATGTTCCTGAAAGTCCCGAGAACCTGGGCCCACGTGCAGATCCAGGTGAGGGATGCCCATCCTGTTGTTGACATTAAGAACGGCCCTTGTGATTCTGGTCAGCAGTGGACATCTACTGAGGCAGCTGTAGATCTGGACCAGCCTGGGACAGCAAAGGAGCAAGCTCTCCGGATGAAGTCGTGGAACATCTCAGCTAGGATCCCTGTCAATGCTGAGTTTGCCTTCTTTCCACATGCCCACAAATCCATGCATGTGTGTGTAGGTGACTTTCTTATCCACCCTCACCCTCTATTCTTCACCTTCCTACTGGAGTAACCACTGTTCTGAACTCCACTGAATCCTCGGGAGGAGGGTTTCCAGCCTTTGTTACCATCTTGCTGTGTTGTGTTACACTTTGTGTTACTTGTGTCAAATTCTACAAAATCTTCGGTAGCTTTTTTCCTCTTAACGTTTTGTATATAAACTGTATCCAGCACCGGCTTGCATCTATTTCGTTCACCCGGATCTATGACAATCACCTTTGCATTTCCCTGTTGATGAGTAGCTACATGGTATCCGCTTTTTTTCTTTAAACAGGCAACAAAGGAATACTAGACTTTTGTTCACCTTGAACATATATTAGAATTTATCAAAATTGAGAACAGACTTGGGAAAGGAGTTAACCATCATAATAAGGTGTAAATAAGGTGTAAAGTGGGCAGATCTTTTTCTTCCGTGATGGCTATTCTTAGTTGTCGACTACATTCAGAATAACTGAAATTCAAAAATGGAGGGCACACCAATGGAGGTTTTTGTTTTGTTTTCTGTTTGTCTTTCTGCGTAATTTGAAGTAGGAAGATCCACTTCTAATCTGGATCTTGAGGCAAGAAGACACACCTTTAATTTGGGCCACACCTTCTGCTGAAAGTGTAAACAAGTTTATCCACGGGAGAAGGAAACTTCAGCTCTTTGCCCCTTTGCCCTTGCCTTGCTAGCACATCCATTCCTTCACTGGCATTAGAGGCTACTTCTTCAGGTGCTAAGCTGAGACATCCAGCCTTGTGGACTGAGAAACTACTAGATCTTTGGACTTTCCGTGTGTGTGTGTGTGTGTGTGTGTGTGTGTGTGTGTGTGTGTCTGAAAGAAGAGAGAGAGAGAGAGAGAGAGAGAGAGAGAGAGAGAGAGAGAGAGAGAGAGAGAGAGAGATTGAGATTTAAGTCCTGCTATTCTAGAAAACCCTGGCTGTGCTAATACACCTACTGTGTTAGCTTCAACACAGGAGGGACCAGTTTACCCTCCACCACAGCGTGTAAGGATCTGTCTGCTTGCTCACAGCCCCACCAGTCAAAGCTTTGATGGGATTGACCAAATCGAAGGTTTCAACCCGACTTCTGTGAAATCCCAGGCGCTTACCCACCTGGGATGCCCTGAAGGTAAAGCAGCTCCTCCTATATTCAATGCTGCTATTTCTGGGACTGATTATTGGCATACCCTCTTTCTCCACCTCCTTTTGTGGGACACTAGAGAGAGGTGGCCTTTTCTTACTAACTGGTAGAAATCTGTTACCTTTATTGCTGCTCTCTTCTGTTGTCCTCCTTGAAAGGCGGTAACGTACCCCTCTGGGCTGTGACATTTTCATAGTTTTTTGTCTTTGTTTTTATTTTAAATGAAAGGAAATTGAGCTCTAGGGAGGAGCGCACAGAGCAGACCTTTAAGGTCAACCTGCAAAGGTCCATTTGCTCTGCCTCTGGGACTAGTCTGCTGTGGGAAGCTACTGAGCCCTCCCCTACCATTCCCTTCCTGCAAGAGGTCATCAGAATGGGAATGAAGTTTGCTGTTTTAGCTTTTGTCTTGCTTTTCCTTTTTAACTGTAGCCTGTAGGGACACACCTATGTTCTCAGTTCTCTGCTTACTTATTCATTTGCGACTCTGAGTCATGAATTGCCCAATCCAAAGCCACAGGTAGACACAGCTTGCCACTCCTGGTTCATTGTATAACTGATCTTATAAACTATAGAGGATTTAAGAAGTTTATCAGCATATGTCAGTACATGGATGGTTAATCCCCTACCTCAATGTCTAGATAAACTTTTATAGTACAGATATCAATTTTTCATAATAAACCTTACCAAAAAGTGTAATTCTACCTACAAAGACAGACACAGTTGCTATCTGGTCTATACCCCACTGTGATTTTTCTAACACATCTGTGATGAAATGACAACCATATGATAACAGTAAATGTTTCAGATTATACATGCTTTATATACTAAACAACTTAGAAAATGTTCTTTGGTGGTAAATATATTCCTACAGTGTCCTTTTCAATGGCTGCATAGTAATCCATTGTATCTTGATTTCCAAAGATCCCTTAGCATCAGACATGTTAGGCCTCTCTATGTTTTGCTGCTCTGTAAGAAACAGTCTTGAAGAGAACATTCTTATGCACAATGTTTGTGAATATCCTGAATTTCTCGTAAAATATCCAGGAACTAGAATTGCTAGATCAAAACTGGCACATACCTCAGGTTTGTTTCTGTCCTGGGTCGTTTCAGGCAACCTAGAGTCATATTGAAAGAAGGAAACTTACTTAAAGAATTTATTGATCAAATTAGCCTGTGACAATATCTATGAGAGATTGTCTTAAGTGATGATCCATGATGTGGGAGAGGCAGCCCCCAGCTCACTGTTGGCAGCACCATCCCTAGGCTGGTGGGTCTGGGTTTTATAAAAAGAGACTGAGCCTGTAAGCAACCTTTCTCCATGGTTCTTGCCTTGAGTTCCTGCCCTGACTTCCTTCAGTGACTGACAGTGCCCTGGAAGTGTAGGCCAAAATAACCCCTTCCTCCCCAAGTTGCTTTTGGTCCTGGTGTTTATGACAGCAATAGTAATCAAATAAGGACAATCCCATGTGGTTGTTTAGCATGACCAAAGCAAGGTAATCCCATGATTCTCTCATTTAGGAGACATTTTCTAAGCATCTGTTATGTGCAGGCATTTTTGTGACTTGTTTGCACAGAAAGACTTTTGTGATCTCAGGGGCTCATCATCTGGGAGGTCCAAAGAAGCAGTTGAGCTAGGAAGGCAGCGGAATCTGCATCTAAGGGGGGCTGTCACTCAGGAAAAGTGTTGGCTGTTCCCCAGGATGGAGAAGTATATAACAAAATTCAGAAGCCATTTTACTATGATTCCTGTGGGTCCCCTCCCCACACATGAGCTTGCTACAGGAGCGGCAGCACTGACTTGGCATTGACTGGATGTGCTGTGAGTCACTTTACTGCCTGTGCATCGGTCCCCACTGTCAGGCAGGAATAATAATGGTGCTGGCCTTATCTGCCTGACAGATGTGAGATGCAGGTCTCCTCATAGATGGAAAAGTGGCTTGGGGACTGTAGAGCTTTCCGTCGGTGCAGTATACAGAGACTTGACGATGCTGTCCTGGGGCACATACAAGGGCATCTGATGAGGACAGCTCTCCGAGGACATTAAGGAGGACGCTGTTCCTAAATGGAGACTTCCCCTCTAATCAGGAATGTGGCCAACCACAGATCCCGCCCCCTGGCCTGGCACTCATCCTCAGTGGGAGCCAGTGGGGGAGTGAGGGAAAGCACACCCTCAGTTCTCACATAACCCAGGTTCAAATCCCTGTGGGTGAGCACCATTCTGCAGTGCAGTTTCTATCACTGTGACTCTGGTGATTGTGGAATCCTTGTGGGAAGTCAAAGGAATGAAGCCTTCAAAGTGCTCAGCGCACCGCTGGGCGCTAACAGATGCAACACATCAGCCCTTGCTGTTATCACCAGTGTTTTGGTTATTGTGGTTGTGAGCAGATTTCGAGAAAATGTATTCCATTAGCCTTTTGGTCTATTGCAAAGCCACATTTTAGTTTTATGATAGACTGGGTGTTCAGCCATCTTTCTGATACTTCCTAAAAAGCCCCTTCCTGGTAAAAATGTCCTGAGGTGAAAACTTGGTGACCGATACTCTGAGCCAATTCACAGAGGACTAATTCACTGCTGTAGGAAATGAGCAGACATCCTGCATATTTGCCTCTCATTTCTCTGACGTATCTAAAGCATCACAGGTCTCACCCATGTACTGAGAAGGAGATGTAATGACATGCTTCGAGTCATATCATGGATCACATTAGACAGGGCGGGAGCAAGGTAGCATGACAGGCCAGCCCTGGATGACTAGTAGCAGTTCCAGTCCCTGTGTACTGTGGATCCAGGCTACCGTGTGGTTGCACTCTGTGGTTTGGTTTCTAAACTATCCACCACCAAAGGACACCAGCTTTGTTTATTTAATAAAGACGTATTTGTCTAGCATTCTAGTGTCTGACCTTGAGGTTTCATACAGATAAAGGCTTAGCTGTTGCACTAAAGAAATATCAGCTTGCAGTGGAAGGTGGGAGGGAGGTTTGCTACCTCTGCCTTATCAATCCTGTGTCATACATTTCATGCAGACATTTGGGGACTTAAACTGTATCTTCATAGATACACCATCACTTTCAAGGGTGCTGTTTCTGCTTGCATGGTTGAAACAGGATTCTCTATGTCTACTTAGGAATAGGGAAGGACCATTCACTTCTCTATAGTTGAAGTCAGAAGAGCAACACCCATGTCTATTCACAGCCTATTTGTTGCGGTAACACAGCTGTGTCTAACTGCACAGAAAGCTGACACATGGCCCTCCCTAGCTGGCAGACAAGCAGTAGAAACTTGGGGCTACAGGCTAGCCTCAAACTGATGGCAATTCCCTGCCTCAGCCCTCAAATTCTGAGACATTGCAGGTATAAGCCAGCATGCCATGCTGAGGACTCTCCATATGTATTCCCTCACTATCAAATTGGAGAGAATAAAGCCCTACTTCTTGAATGGCATTGTCCTTCAGTCTGCCTGACCAGATACCCTCTGTATTTTGGAGGACAGATGTCCAGGCAGACATAGCTGGTGTGAAGGAGCTCGGTCCATGCTTGTGATTTCTCAGGGTTGGGTACAACAGCAAATTGAGTCTCTTCCTCTGACCCATGATATATTCCCCTTGAACATAGGCAAGGTTTGAAGATGAGCTGGAGTCACCAAACTTGGTCACATTACCACATTGTACTCTTGGTGCCATATCCTGGCACATAGCTTTTGAATGGAGTGCTCTGCTGACTGCAGGGGGTTG
This sequence comes from Mastomys natalensis, assembly GCA_021653895.1. NCBI lineage: Eukaryota > Metazoa > Chordata > Mammalia > Rodentia > Muridae > Mastomys > Mastomys natalensis. Next base: position 1,958,870 of record JAJTUV010000174.1, read on the forward strand.
AACTTGGATTAACCTGCCCTCAGTGGCCCCTGCTGATGAGGCTCAGCCAAACGAACAAAGCCATAGATTGCTCTTCCAGATGGCTTTTTTAGTTTGATAAACCATTTCTAGACTCTCTTTACTCCTTCCCAGCAATGGTCTAAGTGACTCCAATCAAGGGTGACATCGACCCTCCAGGAAAGACACGCTTCTTAGCATGTTATCACATGGCATGCTCAGGGAAGTCACAGAAAAGTTCTGTGACTGTGTAAGGCCTGCATCGTCATCTTGGCACATATATGCTTAGACAAGAGAATGTTTTCCTGGTTCCTGGGGGAAATTAAGCAGTCATGAATGGAAGTGGTGCCATCTTCTCCAGGGACCTCTCGTGCAGCACTCATACACTTGCACAGCTGCAAAGACCAGGTGGAGTCAAGAAACACAGGTGACTCACAGATCCACATTCCTCAGCTAAGGTTCAAAATAGAAACTATGTAAATATTCTCACTGGAGAGAAAAGATCTTTCTTTCCTAAGGCAGTCATAGCAAATTGCAATTTAGTGGCAGGAAACAACAGAAATAGGTCTGGTGGTCAGCAGTTCAAAGTCAGGGTGTTAGCTGGGTAGGCCCTTCCATTCCCTGCTCTCTCCTAGTCTCTGCAGCTGCCTCTCACGATCTTTGTTATGGATTATTCCACCCTTTGCCTCTCTCTGTGGCTCTGATCCCACTCTGCTTTCCGGTATAAGATCATCAGTGGTTGGATTTAAGAGCTACCCTAAATTCTAAATGAGCTCATCCCAGATCATCAACTTAACTACATCTTCAAAGATCCTATTTCTAAATCAGGTCACCTATGTAGATGCCAAGGACTCAGACTTGGGTGGGTATAATCTTTAGGAGAAATAATTCAACACTGATATCATAGCAAACATGTATTAAAAAGCAAGCTAAATCCATTGCCACCAAGCCCCATGTTATGTCAACTGTAAGGACTTGTAGCACAGAGCTCTAGAAATGCAACCTAGCTGGAGAGTCAAAAGTCCCAGAAAATTAACTTGATGTCCTGTAGAGGTAGTTCTCATGCTAGGTGGTACACACCTTTAATCCCAACACTCAGGAATCAGAAGCAGGGAGATCTCTGTGATTTCAGGCCAGCTGGATCTACATAACAAGTTACAGGTCAGCTGGGGCTACACAGTGAGATCCTGTGCATAAAGTGATGCATGTATTCTCTCTCAGAGAGAGAGAGACAGAGAGAGAGACAGAGACAGAGAGTGAAATTGATTGATTGATTGATTGATTGATTGATTATAGATTGCCTCTGGCCATGAGCCAGGCCCATGTTGATGCACAACTCCATTTGCTCAACGGTCCATGAAAGCAGGCCGTGCTCCTTCACGTGTACTCTCTCTTGAGCTCACGCAGTTAGTTCGGTGGGTACGGGTGGTGTCTGTCATTTATCTCTCTGGGCTTGGTAAGTGTTACTGTGCTTCTCCTGTGCACCTTGTCAAACATCTGCCTCAAACCTTTGCTGTTTATTGTTCCCTTGAGCTAGATGTAAAGCAAGATTTTCAAAAAGCAAATGAGAGCAGGACAGTTTGGGAAACTCAGAGCTGTAATTTTCTCCTTTGAGGCTCAGGGGATATGTTTTCCTTCACACTCCTGCCTGCAGCCCTCTGCTCCACCTTATGCCTGCTGACACGAGGCTAGCCCCAACAAGTTTCAGTTCCCTCCAGAGTAACTGGTGTTTCTTTAAATGCATAGTGGTTAAGGGTGATTTTTATTTTCCTTATCTGCTCAAGTTTAGAAAACAAACCACACCAGCTACATATATAAAATCAAAGAAATTATAAAAATTTAACAATCCTTCTCTGGGACACTATGAAAAATCCAAATCTAAGAATAATAGGAATAGAAGGAAGGAAAAATTCCCAGTTACAAGGCCCAGAAAATATTTCCAGAAAAATTATAGAAGAAAATTTCACCAATGTAATGAAAGAGATGCCTATACAACACATACAAGAAGCATACAAAACGCCAAACAGATTTTCCAGAAAAGAAAATCCTCCTGTCAAATAATAATGAAAACACTAAATGTACAGAAGAAAGAAAGAATGTTGAAAGCTAAAATGGAAAAAGGCCAAGTCACAGGTAAAGGCAGACCTCTCAGAATTACACCAGACTTCTCAACAGAGACTCTAAAGGCCAGAAGGGCCTGGACAGAGGTCTTGCAGACTCTAAGAGACCACAGATGTCAGCTCAGACTACTATACCCGGCAAAATTTTCAATCACCATAGATGGAGAAAAAAAGATATTCTATGACAAAACCAAATTTAAACAATATCTATCTGAAGTCTAGCCCTACAGAAGATACTAGAAGGAAAACTCCTACACAAGGAGGCTAACAAAACCCAAAAAAACACAAGAAATAAATAACCTCACACAAGCAAATGAAAGTAAAGGAAGCACATGCAAAGGAAAGGAAGCATGGAAGCACATGCAAAGGAAAGGAAGCATGGAAGCGCACGCGCACACACACACACTGTACCACCACCAACATCAAAATAACAAGAATTAACAAATACTGATCATTAACATCTCTCAACATCAATGGACTCAATTCCCTAATAAAAAGACACAGCCTAACAGAATGGACGCATAAACAGAATTCATCATTCTGCTGTATACACGAAACACACTTCAGAAACAAAGATAGACATTACCTCAGAGTAATGTGCTGGAAAGGGGTTTCTCAAGCAAATGGACCCAAAAAGCAAGCTGGAATAGCCATTCTAATATCTAATAAAAATAGACTTTCAACCAAATTTAATAAAAGGAAATAGGGAAGAATACTTCATACTCATCAAAAGAAAAATTCTCCAAAAGGACATCTCAATTCTGAACATCTATGCCCCAAATGCAAGGGTACCCACATTTGTAAATGAAACATTACTACAGCTTAAACCCCACATGTTGATAGTGTGATACTTCCAACACCCAACTCTCACCAAGGAAGGACAGGTCATCGAGACAGAAACTAAACAGAAAAATAATGAAACTGGCACAGGCTATATATCAAATGGGCCTAGCAGATATCTATAGAATATTTTACCCAAACACAAAAGAATATATCTTCTCAGCACCTCACAAAACCTTCTCCAAAACTGACCATATAGTTGGTCACAAAGCAAGCCTCAACAGATACAAGAAGACTGAAATAATCCCTTGTATCAGACCACCATGGATTAAAGCTGACATTCAAAAACAACAGAAACAACCGAACGTACATACTCATGGAAACTGAACTAGTTTCTACTCAATGACTACTGAGTCAGGGAAGAAATAAAGAAATTAAAGACTTTCTAGAATTCATGAAAATAACGGCACAGCATACTCAAACTGATGGGACACTATGAAAGCAGTGTTTAGAGGAAAGCTCATAGCATTAATTGTCTTCGTAAAGAAATTGGAGAGATCTCACACTAGCAACTTAACAGCACACTTGAAAGCTTTAGAACAAAAGGAAGCAAACACACCCAAGAGGAGTAGACAGCAGGAAATAATCAAATTCAGGGAGGAAATCAATCTATTAGAAACAAAGAGAACAATACAAAGAATCAGAAAAAACCAAGAGCTGGTTTTTAGAGAAAATCACCAAGATAAACAAACCTTGGCCAAACTAACTAAGAATCAGAGAGACAATATCCAAATCAACAAAATCAAAAATACAAGGAGGACATAACAGACACTGAGGAAATTCAAAGATGCATTAGGTGTTACTTCAAGAGCCTGTATTCCACAAACTGGAAAACCTAAATGAGATGGATGATTTTCTTGATAGATACCATTTATCAAAGTTAAATCAAGATCAAGTAAACAATTAAAATTGTCCCATAACTCCTAAGGAAATAGAAGCAATCATTAAAAGTTTCTCAACCAAAAAATTAAAAAATAAAATAAAAACGCTCCACACCCACTGGAATGGCTCAGATTGAAAAGATAGACGATAGTGAGTGTTGGGGGGAGGGAATGTGGAGAAACAACAGTCCAGACAGCAACCGGAGTCAAGTGAAACAGGCAAAGCTCTGCTTTGACCATCGCTCCAAACATTAACTGTGAGATTACCACAGGACTACTCCTAGGTATATTTTCTGTCCTGGTTACTTTTTTCTGTGACCAAATACCTAACAAGAAGCAACATAAAGGAAGAAAAGTATATTCTGGCTCACAATTTAAGATGGCTAGATGGCTCAGCAGGTAAAGGTGCTTGCCATGCAAGCCTGAAGACCAGAGTTCAATGCCCAGAACCCACATAAAGGTGGAAGGAGAGGTTCAATTCCACAAAGTCGTACCCTGATCTCCATACATGCACAGTGGCTTGCATACCCCCTGTCCCAACACACACACACATTAATAATACATGAAATCATTTTTCTAAAGGAAGTATACAGTGCATCATTATTGAAACAGGCTCATGAGGCAGCTTGACCCTGTCCTCAACTGTCAAACCTCAAGGCTCATCCTGAGTGACTCAACTCTCTCCAGCAAGGTTCCGTCTCCTAAATGTTCTACAACCATCTGGGTTGTACAACCAGAACTACCATCTGGGAGCCAGGCATCCAACGTGTGAGCCAAAGGCGGCCACTTCACACTCAGACTCAACAATTCCCGAGAGAGCTGAAAACACAACTTCTGACAGAAAAGGCGTAAGAGCAACCACAACCGCATCATTCGTTCACAAGAGTGTAACTAGAAAGAGCCCAGACACCATCAGCTAGTGAGTGAGTGGACACGTGATATGTTCACACTATAGAGTGTAATAACCGAGTGATCAGACAGGTAAAGTACTGGACAAAAGACGTGGACCTGGAAGACAGCACACAGAGTAAAACAAGTAAGGCAAAGGTCATATACTGTGTTATTCCACACGTGAAATTTTCAAGATACGCAACTTTTGGAGGAAGGAAGTAGGTTGGTAGTCACTGTGGGCTGAAGGAGAATAAGTAGCTGCTACTGACCTTGTTAGGTAAAGAAATTCAGCCCGCCCTCGGGTCTCTGTGACTTCACTCTGCTATTGGCTTGAACACCTCAATGGAAGAGTCATGTGGTCTGTGAATCATATCTCAGTAAAGCTGTCGAAGTTATTAATGTACATGCTTGCCTGTGCGGTCCCCACTGACAGTAATAAGTTGCCATGCTGCTGGAAAGTCTACTCACTTGGCGCCTGCTGAGCCTTGCCTCTGTGGTCATGACTTCACCACGTGGACTGTTTGGTAGAAGCTATACTAATTATCAAGGTCACACTGTCCATGGTCCTTTCCATCCATCTTCATGTTCTCCAAGGAATCTTAGACGGTCTGCTGTAGGGGGTTGGTTACAGACACACACCTCACACCTGGGGAAGGTAGAAAGCTTCTTCCATGCTCTCTTCCTGGCTCCTTTGTTGGTGAGGTGTCAGCCACCAGCTTTGACCCATTTACAAGTGCAATGAGTGTCCATCCTTCAGTGGAGTTCTCAGCACTGAGAGAGTTGGTAGCCTAGCAGCGAATCCCTAGTGGCCATTTGAGCAAATGTGGGTTTTCAGAGGTGAGGCTGGTGGTAGAGTTCAGTCTTACTTAAGATAAGGAATTTATGGAAGGGGCTGGGTGACAGCTCAGTCAGTAAGTGCTTGGGTGGTAACACAGGCCTATGGTCCATCCTTAGAACCCATCTCAAAAAAAAAAAAATATGGTGGCGCGCACTTGTGGTTCCCATTCAAGAATGCAAAACCAGGAAGATCCCTGAGGCTCACTGAGCATATTCAGTGAGCTCCTAGCCAATGACAGACACTCTTAAAAAAAAAAAAAATAGCAGGTTGCTTCAGAGGACTAACATCAGGGTTGTCCTCTGATCTCCATGTATAAAGAGAAGAACACATAAAAGTTCAATGTCTGGAAACCTTTGGCATCTTCCAGGGACTCATCCTTTCATTTAAAGATGCCAGCAATGCCCCAGGCCATCAGTTGAGGCTGACACAGAGCCTGTGTGTGGCTGCACAGAACCATCAGAGAACAAGTTACACAGAGATGTGTGATAGAGGGGGTACCCAGGGCAGAGTAGACTGAGGGAGGATCATTGTAGGGACAGGTGGGAGGAAGCCCTCCCTACATGCCCTTGTCAGTTTCTGTTGCCCCGTTAGTGGGTTTACTGCTTTGGGTCACTGGGAACCTCTGGAATTTCCATAATACATGCCGCTATCTATTAAACTGCTGTCTTCAGGGATACTGGGAGAGTGGGTCACAATTAGATTGACAGCTCATGAGAGTAAGGTTCTTGCTTGATGGGCATTTGACGTCTGTGCTTTACCTTATACAAAATAGAGTACAAATATATACATAGTTTCAGGAATGTTAAATGACAGAATTCTTCACAGGGAAAGGAGGAAATTAAAGCAAAATGAAGCTAACTAAGCATTTAAGCTGTTAAATGTCTAAGATAAATAACACATATGAGTCAACACGGTAAGAGAACTAAACTAGGTGGCTGCAAGATTCTACAGCTCAGCACTGTTGAGTTTTAATTTTATTGATCAGCGTCAGACTGCCCTCCCACACACACACATGCATACATGCATACATGCACACATACACACATGCACATGCTTGCATACACACACATATACATACACACATGTGCACAGACACACGCAAAACATGCACACACATATGCACATACATGCAACACATGCACATGCATGCACACACACTTGCACATGCATGTACATGCACACACACACACATGCATATACACACATGAACACACAGACACACACACACAGTCATCAGTGTATGAGATTCAGTAGTAGGAGTAAGGTTCAGATTTCTTTTTCTATCTGCTACCCCAGTGTCTCTAAGCATATTGCCACCTTAGTTGAAGAGGGCTAAATCCTGCTAAATTTAATTATTCTTCCTTAAAGTACTACTTATCAATGGGAAGTAAAGATAATTCAATAAAGACCAGGCAGGGGTGGTGCACACCTTTAATCCCAGCACCTGAGAAGAAGAGGCAGGTGGATCTCTGAGTTTAAGACCAGCCTGGTCAGCAGACTGAGTTCTAGAACAGCCATGGCAGACAGACAGAGAAACCCTGTCTCCAAAAAAAAAAAAAAAAACAACCCAAAACCAAAAAAAGATAATTCAATAAATAATATTTGCAAGAAACTTGTCAGTAATATGAAGGAATAATGTATATTTTAGACACTCATTGGGAAGATGAAAGGGTTAAACAAAATTGAGGGTAAACCAGGAAAGCTGAAGTCTAGGAGGTACTCAGAGGAGTCATTCAGAGGAGGAGGTACTCAGAGGAGGAGGCACTCATAGAAATCACAAAAGACTCCAGTAGATAAATCGGTAAAAGAATTCAAAAAGAGAATTCTCAATAGAAGTACCATAATTAACAAGTGTAAAATATTCTGGTAATCTAACAAATGATTAAAAAATAGGGGGAAAATGAACTACAATTTCTCCTCTTTTTAATTAGCAAAGGCTTTATCTTAGTGAATAACACAAATTGCTGGTAGAGATAGAATATCAAAGAATTATTTTTTCCATTTCAGAATGTAATGTACATTGGTACCACTTTTGGAAACTAGTATGGCAGTGCCCAGCGAAAGCTCTACAGTGTCTGTGGCTATTCTATTTCTGGAAATCTCTTTTTAAAAAATAACACAAAATATTAAATTATGTCTTAATATGCCTTTTGTGATATTAACTTCCAATGGTGGCAAAATAATGAGGCAAATCAACTCTTGTGCATTCATTTAAGAATCCCAAAGTCACAGAGATGTAACAAAATTCATTTAACAGTAAATGCAGTAAAGGTAAGATTCTGCATTCATAGTTACTCTATAGCCATACAAAACAGGCAGGTTAAAACTGCCAAAGAAAAGTGCACTGAACTGATGTGGCGGAGCAGTGAGGAGACTCCGGGGAATATCTTACCCTCATTTTCTTGTTTCATAATGTGGGCACTTTTCTTCTAAAACATCATTATAAATAGATTTTTTCTTTCTGTGAATAGAATATTCATTAATATTATGTAGATTACTTCAGTCAATAAGAACCAGAAAATGTAGTCTCTGTTGACTGGCTTTCCAATTAAAACATTTAAAAGCATTTATTATCTTTGAATTTTTTTATTTGTGTTCATTTATTGTATGTATATCCATGTTGCCTGCATGTATGTCTGTGTACCATAAGTGCACCTAGTGCCCAGGGAGGTCAGAAGAAGGTATCAGCTCCCCCAGAACTGGAGTTACAGATGGTGTGGGTGATCACGTAGGTGGTAAGGATCGAACCTGGGTCCTCTGGAAGAGTAGCTGGTATTCTTACCCTGAACCATCTCCCTCCAGCTCAAGTACATATCATCTTCATGATGCTCAAGACACCAGAGATCAGTTCTACCTCTGCCCACATATGCAGGGTTTAACTGAGTCTCTTGCTTTTCTGATTTGCATACTTAAAATCAGAGATTGAATCAGCTAAGTATGCACTTGCTTCAAGCAAGCTGTGAATTACCCTCTTAATGTGTATTGTTCAGGGGGGAAGGAAGCAGAGACTCTCCCTGTCAATGCCTCTGTCAAAAACCATAAAATTATTTATATTACCTAATTAAGTATACCTGATTTAGTGTGTGTGCGCGCGTGTGTCTGTGTGTGTATATTTGTGTGTGTGTGTCTGTGTGTAATTGTGTGAAAATGCACAAACCTGTGGGTGGACATGTGAAGGTCAAGCATCTTGCTCTATTGCTTTCCACTATTTATTTATTTACTTACTTACTTACTTATTTTGAGTCAGGGTCTCTCATTGAAGATGCAGTTTCCTGTTTCAGCTAGACTGGCTGGGCTGGACAGTGAGCCTGGACACCTGCCTACTTCTGCTTCCCCGGCACCAGGGTTAAGGTGTGCCTCACCACATTGAGCTCTGACAAGGGTTCTGAGGATCTAAACTCTGCCCAGTGAGCGATCTTCTGAGACTCTTATTAAACTGTTTAAAGAAACCACTGTCGAGGTCCAGTTTACAAAACATACCACTTCCTGCTCCTCCATGCCTTGCTCTTGATCTCACGGGCACACATGAAACTATGTTACTTTCTTCTTATACTGTATCTGCTTGACTTGCCAGTTCAGTGGACATTTAAGTGAATATGATGAGAGATTTCTACTGTTTCTCAGTCCCTCTGTTAGCCATTAACAGACAGCCAAGATGTTCTTGGACATGTTAAAATTGGATGGTAGATTATTTGGGTGACTGTTGGACTAAGCAGACCTTACCCCTGGATTCATATTTATTTCAGTAGATATTGTCATGTCTGTAGAATATACTTCAGTTACAAGTAGTTAAAAGCACTCTTGTGTGACAAGAAAACTTATTATCTCTTTGGGTAGCTACATGGTCCCTGACTTTCCTTCCATTTGAGGGTTTAAGATTTCAGGATTTCAGAGCAAGAACATACCACACTGCCTCTCTCTTATTCAAGCAATCTGTGTTGTCACTGGGAAGCTAAACAATTAGTTTAAGGACGCAGTTGCCTGTAAGAGTTGGATGGCTCCCTCTAGGACACTGCCAGGTCGGATGAATTTGATAGCTCAGGCAGGTATTGGAACTCATTTAAAGATGATCAAAGACAAAAATGTTTCCCAACTCTGAATATTCTGGGAAGGAAATAACAGATTAAGGTTATGCTGGGCTGATTTTTACATTTGCATGTTGACACTGTTTTTCCATCCACTTGTTTCCATTGGCCTCAGAATCCCCTGAATCATCAGGTTACTCAAATTTGGAGTTTGGGGGCTGTGCAGTATTTCCCACACAACTAAGCATCAGTCTGGTTGTGATGGTGATATGTGTCTCCATGCCTGTGTGCCTGTGACAGTGCTGTAGCTTTTCCTTGTTCTGTTTGCTGTTTGATTGTGTTTTAAGTTTGTCATGATAAAAGACTTTGCAAAGTCTCCCAGGTAGGCCTGACTACCAGCCACGTGGGAAAAGCACAGTCTACCGCTTTTACCAACATGTAAGAATGTGCCAGTAAGGATACTGTATGGCTTACTTGCAGAATCCAGGACAGACAGCCTTTCTTCTGCCTCACAGACCTGTCTGTGCTCCTCATTCCATATCTCTTCCTCAATCCAGCATCTTAGGATCTAGAAGAGCACCGAGAAGCCTGCTCTGTGTGGCTTGACCATTTCTGTAAACATGGGGATTTTGTGTGAGATGTGTTGCTTTACAAATCTCACCCTCTCGGATACATCTGAACTCATTCCACTGGGTTTGCAGCAAGCTACTGCCCTTTCACATAGAGATTTCACACATAGCCTTTGCAGCTAGCTAGCATGTGAATCCAATGATGGATGGATGGACGGACGGATGGACGGACGGACGGACGGATGGATGGATGGGCAAATGGATGGATGGATGAGTGATGGATGAGTACAAGTGCTGAGGAGTTCAGGTAGATATCTCTATAAGCAGTGACAGAACAGCTCAATCAAAAGAACAAAAGGATGAAACCAGTGTAACTCAGACAACTGAAACATCTGGACCGTGGCATTACCCATCTCTACTGGCTGGTCAGGCCTGTCAATCCGACTTAATGTCCTGAAACTCTTTAACAAACTATGCATTTCAGCCACAGATCATGTAAATACATCTTATTGATTTAGTCAGGCAACTGTCCAGTTCAGCTGAGGATGCAGTGAGTTTACTGAGTGATTTGGCCAGAAGCCCCCAGGCATAAAGAGAGGGAGAAGAAGAAAAGATGACAAGGAGGGAGAACTGGGGAAAGCTATCTTGGTTGTGTTGGCTGTTTCAGCAAGTTGTTGTTTTTTTTTTTTTTTTAATTTCAAAGAAAACTATTAAGAAAACTAGAAATCATCTCTTCCCACTGCACTCTCAACTTAGAGTATCTCTGGCCACCAAAAACCATGGAGTCCAAAACTCTTCAGCAGATACTTGCTGCATCTTCTTGTCCTATACTTTGGTTCCAGCACCATCTTCCTGGAGATCCATTAGCTCGCAGAGGTTAGAGCTCTCAGTTCCACAGGTTGCCCCATTTCAGTTACAGGTCTGGGCTATCCTGGCCACCCTGGTAGGTGTGAAGTGCTGTGTTATCACATTTCAGTTTGCACTTCATTATTGACTGATGCTGTTGACCATATTTTCTGTGTCTGTTGGTCACTGTTTTCAGGTGTGCCCGTTCATACCGTTGGCCTGTCTCATAGTTGGCTTAGGTATCTCACTGTTGGCTTGTAAAGGTACATGTGCTCTCCTAAGCATATGTCAGCGGGAAAGCATCAAGTATTTTAAACTGCCCAGAGACATTATGAGTATATGATTGATTCAGAGCTGCCTACAAACTAATCCCAGGTACCATTTTGGTAGGGGAGAACTCTGCCATTGATAATGGCTAGTGGTAGAGTCTCTACAGAATCTAGCCTCAGCCTCTGGCCTGTTAGCATGGTGGTAGGACTACTGAGGGACTGCAGAGTTATCAGAGATATCTTGTTTACATTAAGGATATCACAAATTTTGAATTTCTCATGTTATATTAAATTTAGAATTCCTCTGCGGTTGGAAATATTTCACTGTTATTTTCTGTTAGAGGGTTGTTTTTTTTTTTTCTTTAGCTAAGTTGTGTGGAAACTCAAGAGATTATGTAGCTCATTTGGGTATTGTGAATTTTTCCAAAGGGGCAAAAAAGCTTATTTTCCCCTTACAGACAGTTGAAGGAAATTATCTTTGCTGTTTTTAAATGATCATAATTGGCCTTCTCTATCACTGACTTACAAGAGTATGTATAAAGTTATGTTATTCATCAGATGCCTTAACTATAAATATGCTAAACTTGATTATGTTAATTTCAGAAGAAAAGAACATTAAGCTTAGAATTAGGCGAATATAAGCATGTTAGAATTGTGTATCAGGATTGCTTCTCTTTCTGGAAGAACATCAGATCTCATCCCTAAATCTAATTAGCAGCTGTTTATTGGTGTCCATGCAGGTCCCCTTCCTCACCTCTGTGACAAGTGCATTGTCCAGGAGATTCGGAACATTGGCTGTCTATAGAGTCCTCAGCTGGAACCCTCCAGCCTGGGTTAGGCTCTTGATGGCAGGCAGTGCAGTGTCCGTGAGCCACAGAAGCCAGAGGTCAAATGCTCAGCCATCCACAGGAGAGAAGCGGCTGTTCTCAGATATGCAGAAGTGGGTCTCACTGTCAGAAACACTTTAGTCAGCCAGTGCCCTTTGCTTTTCTAAATCCATTTCCAGAGTCTTATCAGCTTCTTAGAGCTGCTGTAAAAAAAAAAACAAAAACCTACCACAAGCCCATAGCTTGAAACAATGGAATTTTACTCTATCACAGATCTGAGGTTAGAAGTCCAAAATCAGCATGTTGGTCAGGGTGTGATGCCCTGGCAGGCTCTCTGGAGGGGTGTGTCCTTGCTCCTTCTTCCTTGCTTTCGATGGCCCTTTGCAGTTTCATGGCCCATGTCATTGCCACTCTATCTTTGTCTCTGTTGTCACATGCCTTCTCCCATCCTCTGTCTCCATGTCTGTCTGTATGTCTGTCTGTCTGTGTTTGTAAGCTCCCTCTCCCTCCCTTCCTTTCTCCCTCTCCCTCCCTCCCCCTCCCTCCTTCCCTTTCTTTCTCCCTCCTTCCCTCTCTCTCCCCATTCTCTCCTTTTTCCTGTGAGGACATAAGTCATGTATACTCTTTGGTTGGTAGTTTAGTCTCTGGGAGCTCTGGGTGGTCCCGTTAGTTGATATTATTCTTCTTATGGGGTTGCAATCCCCTTCAGCTCCTTCCCCTAATTCTAACATTGGGATCCCCAGGCTCAGTCCAATGGTTGGCTGTGAATATCTGCATCTGTCTTAGTCAGATGCTGGTGGAGCTTCTCAGAAGACATCTATACTAGGCTCCTACCTGTGAGCACTTCTTGGCATCAGCAATAGTGTCAGAGTTTGGTGTCTGCAGATGGGATGGATCCCAAGGTGAGGGGTCTCTGGATGGTCTTTCCTTCAGTCTCTGCTCCATTTTTTTATTCCTGCGTTTCCTTTAGACAGGAACAATTCTGAATTAAAAATTTTGAGATGGCCGGGCGGTGGTGGCGCATGCCTTTAATCCCAGCACTTGGGAGGCAGAGGCAGGCGGATTTCTGAGTTCAAGGCCAGCCTGGTCTACAGAGTGAGTTCCAGGACAGCCCGGGCTACACAGAGAAACCCTGTCTCAAAAAACCAAAAAAAAGAAAAAAAAAAAAAATTTTGAGATGGGTGGGTGGCCATGCCTATCTACTGAAGGTGATCTCTTTATGTTCTATCTCCTCTCTGTTGGGTATTTTGGCTAATGTCATCTCCGCTGGATCCTGGGAAGCTCTCTCTTTCCTGGCATCTGGGTCTTTCTAGTGGTATTCCCATGCTTTCTTGCCAATGCTGTCACAGAGTTTGGGGATACATGTAGTAAGGACACCCATTTTCTGCCTGTTTTTCCAGGGAGACACTGACTTTTATGAGCACATGTACCAAGAGTTACCTGAAGCATACGCCATTTAGAAATCCCCACTACTGTGCTGGAACTCGCACTGTAGACCAGGCTGGCCTCAAAACTCAGAGATTTCACCTGCCTCTGCCTCCTTGGTACTGGGACCACTTTTTAAATCATTCTTTTTACAATCTCTTCTCCTGTGGCCAATGCTGTTGTCAACTGTGACAGCACTGGGGTTAGGATAGCCATGAAATTGCACTGTAATGAAGCCAGAGTACCTGCAGGTCACTCTGGTAGAGTCTTATTATTAGAGTCTACTGGCTTGGGCTAAGATCTGAAGAAGCATCGTGATCTAAAATGTCCTCTCTCAGCAAGATTAAGGAAAGGGGACCAGAAATCCAGCTAGGCAGCCAGCTTAGGGAGGAGTTGGTCCCTCCCTAACCTCCCCTGACTACACTTGGCTGTGACACTGTCTGCTTGCCACCGCCCACATCAGTAGATATTGGCATGGGCCATGGCCTTCCTCTGCTGGAATGGGAATGCTGTTTCTAACAGTGTAGCATTTGGGGTAGCATTTGGGGTGGAGAATCTGGTCTAGGACAGGGACCATAGGAATAACCCTGTTGCTCGGTTAAAAACATTCTTCCACAGAACAACATCTCAGAAAATACATTTTTTGAAGCAACCTGTTCATTTGTTGAAAACTGCCTCTCCTCCAGGCCTGAGAGAAAATGAATAATTTATATCCCCATTTGAATCACTGCTCACTTTAGCCCCTGGTCATTCAGGAGTTGCAAACAGACTGGGAGAGAGATGTGAAGCTGGGCCAGAATTGGGCCTCCACAAACCACTGAAACTAGATCTTATAGCATGTGGGAAGTACTCCAGGATTCCTTATGCATGTACGTGCATGCATAGATGCCCGGGTGTGTGGGTGAATGTGTGGGTCTGTGCATCCATGCATGCATGTGTACGTGCATGCGTGTGTGCGTGCATGCATGCATGTACATGTTCCTGTGTGCATATGTCTGTGATTGGTGTAGAAACCCCAGAGACTGACATTGGGTGTCTTCCTCTATTCATCTATACCTTATATTTTGAGATAAAGTCTCTCATTAAACCTGAGCTGATTCTTCTAGGCTGAATAGCCACCAAGCCCCAGGATGCTTCTGTTTTGTCCTTCCCAGCTCTGGGATGATGGGTGCTCACTGCCATGCTAGCACTTACTGCAGATGCTGGGGGTTGAACTCATGCTTGAGCAGCAAGCTTTTTACCATCTGAGCCACCTCCCGAGCCTCCCCAGTGACCCCCTAAGACACTTATAGTCCAACATTGTTCAGGGCTTTACTTATAAACACAGAACTATGAAAAACTTCTCAACACCTGGCTCAACCATTCCATTGTGTGGTTTTAGACAGGAAGACATACTTCTCTGTTCTAAATCCTGGTCTCAGATGGCAGGAAACATGTAGTTTTTATCACTTAATAGCCGTTCCTCAGGGTCTAGTCAGAATTCACTACAGTAACAGAGAATGAAATAAAATTACAACCTCAGAAAAATACATATCACATAGAAGTAAATTAGCATATTCAAGTAGCTCTATTAGGTCCTTGTCTTCACTAGGGTTTTACTGCTCTGAACAGACACCATAACCAAAGCAAGTCTTACAAAGGACAACATTTAATTGGGGCTGGCTTACAGGTTGAGAGGTTTAGTCCATTATCATCAAGGAAGGAACATGGCAGCATCCATGCAGGCATGGTGCAGGAGGAGCTGAGAGTGCTACATCTTCATCTGAAGGCTGCTAGCAGATATTGGCTTCCAGGCAGCTGGGAGGAGGGTCTTATAGCCCACACCCACAGGCTGCTAAGAGAGACTGGCTTCCAGGCTGCCAGGACAAGAATCTTAAAGCCCACACCCCCAGTGATACACCCACTCCAACAAGGCTATACCTCTTAATGGTGCCGCGCCCTGGACCAAAAACATGCAAACCATCACAGTCCTCAACCTCCACTCCGTGCTAGTAATGAAGACAGAAAAGGACATACACACTGAGCTGAGCCTTCATTCTAGTCCCACCTTGATGCAAGGTTGCTGAATGTCTCAGAGAGCATCCTTCCTCCTCCAGAGCAAGAATGAGATGCAATGACTGGTCCCTCCTCAGAAGCACTAAGCTCCTAGCTCATGTAGTCGTCCGGTTTACATCACAGATGTCCCTTGTGTACCTTCTGGAGCTCAGGCACCTGACCAGATGGCTGCTACCTTCACCTCTGAAAATCAAGCAAAGCCAGTCTTAGAGAGTTGAACGCAGAAGCACATCCCCAGATACCAATGGTCTTCCCAAGATGACGTGGTGCAGCCTGTACTCTAATGAGAAAGATTCGCTTGGAGCCATTTTCACACAGTTAATTAATTAGCTATTATCATGTTAAGTGCCATAAGCCTTTATTCCAGAGGGATCCAAATGAGGGGAAATAGCAGAGGTGCTCCCAGGCTACGTAGTTAGGAGACAAAGGGGTGTGGGAAGGACTGGGACCCATGAGGGGTCCTCAAAAACTACAGAGAACTTCCCGTGACTGCCAGTGACATGATGGGTCATGGGCAGCCTCTTGGTGGGAACAAGAACTTAAACTTTTTTGTGGATGAGTCACAAGTTGGAAAACCAGGGATGCAGGGTACCGAATGGCTCATGTGATGGCTATTCTTAGTTGCCAACTTGACTACATCTGGAACTAAAACCCCTAACTGGAGGGCACACCTGTGAGAGTTTTTTGGTTTTTGATTTTTTTTTTTTTTTAACTTAATTTGAAGTAGGAAGAGCCACTTCTAATCTGGATCTTTGAGTCAGGAAGACGTCTTTAATCCAGATCTTGCGGTGGGAAAGCACACCTTTAATCTGGGCCACATCTTTCGATGGAAGCCTATTTAAGGACTTGGAAGGATGAAGCTTTCGCTCTGCCTGCTTGTAAGCAAGACCATCCCTTCACTGGTATTGGAACCTATACTGAACTACACTGACCATCCAGTCTCACAGACTGAGCGGCTGCTGGATTCTTGGGCTTTCTGCTCATAGCCAGCCATTGCTGGATTAGCTGGACTGCAGTCTCTCAGTCACTCTAATAGATCCCCTTTCGATATATAAAGAGAGATACATTCTATAAGTTCTGTGTTTTGCGAAAACTCTGACTGATACAGCTCATGAGATTAAAAATAAATAGACAAGCTCCTTATTAATAATTCTGATTAACCAGAACATTTATAAGATGTGGCCTGTGAAGAGGTGGCAGGAAGTGCAGGATAGCCTGTCAGTCTCCATTTTTTTCCTGATGAAAAATGCGAGAACACGAGATCAAAAGCATCAGATGCTCAGGCAGCCGCTTCATCTCAGGGTCTGGCGGGGGCAGCGTGATGGACTCGCTCCTCAGAGTGGAACCTCAGGGTGGTTTCATGTCTTTTGACCTAGCTTCATACAGGCTGTTTCCTTCCTGTCTGTAATTTACTTTTGTGCCCTTTTCCCTCTCTTGGCTCATTGGCTGGGTTTGAAGCTGGACTTTATTCTTCAGAAGGGCCTTTGCCTGTCTACCCCCAGATGTCTGTAGTTCTTTGACTTTACACCTGCTCCAGTGTTATCAAAGTGGGGAGATTACAGGACCATTGAGATCAAACAGAGATCGAATTTGATCGTGAACCAGGGAACAGCCAAGGCTTGTCCTTCTCCGGCCTGTTATATCAGTTCTGGTGAATTATACATGGGCTGGCTTGGAGCTGTCAGTACAGCTGATCTGCCTTTAGCTATGGAAGCTCAGACCCAAATAAGGAAGGAACCAAGGTGGCTCCCTAGCTGTCTCCACAACAGGCTAGTTGTTTAACCTCAGCTTCTGAGAAACCTTACTGAAGTTGGGCTGGCATTCCATGGAACTGTTTGCCGCCTGCCAGGCCTTCCTTTGCAAATCCCTCCTGGCGAACACAGTACATTTGGAAGTTAAGCATTCCTGTGATTGCAGGACCATAGCAATGAGAAAGAACTCATTGCTTTGAGCAGTGATGAGAGTTGTCAGACCTTGGAGAGGCCATCAGGGTGTGTTCTCAAGAAACTTTCTGCGCCAAGACACATCATTTCATGGTATTGATCCCCAAGAAATAACTCTCACCTCAAAGGGGATAAGAGGTAGTAGTTCATCCTGGAGCCAACTAGGAGCGACCACGCCCTGAGAAAAGAGACTTAGATGACCTAAAATCTCATGTACCCATGTGAGAGTAGTTTCATGATAATCCTATATAGTAACAGGGGAAAGACATGAATAAAGACACCTTTAAAATACACTGACGGGAACATCAGATGGGCAAGTTAAAAGCAAGGGTGGTAATTTCTGCTACAGGCCTCAGATGACCTCTGATGACACCCTCAGCCTTTTGGTTGGTGAGGGCTAGCTAGGTGTCTGTACGTACTGAAGGATTTGCCTAACAGTCACAGAGATGTCAGTGCAGACACAGAGCAATTCAGAGGGCTAAAGCTGGCCCAAGATAATTTGGGTCTGAACTTGAAAAGTTCCATAGTCATGGAAATTCTAATTAGGTAATCGCAACTTTCATTTGCAAGGGACATGAGCTGGATCAGAAGAAAACACATAAATTTTTAAGTGGAGGATAACTTCATTGTTTGAGCACACTTTTATAAGAATCTTGTAATGACAATGTTGAGATTGCCTCTATTAATTAAATGGCCCTTAATTCATGTGTGCATGCGTACATGCATTCATTCATTTTTTGTATATTTAGTTTCTACATACATTTTCTCACATATATACAAAGATTGTTAGGAACATGTTATGACTTCTAATTGGGATTTTAAGCTCATGACTTAAAATCTTTAATACCAGCTCCCTATAATCCTGGCACTCAGGAGGAAGAGGCAAGCAAACCTCTGAGTTTGAGGACAGCCTTATCTTCAAAGTGAGTTCCATGACAGCTAGGCTATATGGAGAAACCCTGTCTTGAAAGAACAAAACAAACCAAAAGAGTAAAAAGCAAAGCAAAGCAAAACAAACAAACAAAAACATTTTAATAACAGGGATATTTTGAGGAAGCTCCAGGGCCCCCAGAGACAACCAGCAATCATCAAATCACAAGAAAGTGGAATCTTTGAAACCTTCCTCATCGATCTTAATAAAATGATTGATGGCTGAAGTGACGTTGTATTCCGAGAGGTGTTCCCTTCTGTATGTCATGCCTGCGTTCTGCAAAGTTAGGCTGGTACATGGAATTTTGCTGAATATCTAAGAGAGATGCAAGTGAGGTGACTGTGCCCATCTTCCTCAGGTATAACCATTTCTGCCTCCTGTTCTTCCTTCCTTTTACCCATCCATCTGTCCATCGATCAATCTGTCCATCTATCCATCTGTCCATCTATCCATCCAGCATCCCTCTTCCTAGTTCTCCTACTCATTCCCGAGACCTTCAGATTTTCACTAGGAAATAGGTAAGAGGTGTCTAATCCACAGGAGTAAGATTTACCTCATTGGGTTATTAACCCCAAATAGCACATGCCTTTCTGTCATGAATGAGAAAGGTTTTCCGGACAGAAAAAAAAATCTGCCGTCCTAGAAGTCCGATTTTGTAACCTCAGTCACTGGAGGACCTCAGGTCAGGAAGTTGTTGAGCAGAAAGGGAGAAGTCACCACTTTTCAGAGGCCCCTGAACTGTTGCATTATGGGACCCAAGCCAGGCTTGCAAAAAAAAAAAGTAGCAGAGTGGAGTCTCTCCTCGCTCTCTCCCTCATCTGGCCAAACAAATGATTCCAAATTGGCCTGTGACTCTGGCAGGCATCATGGGTTCCAAGTGCCTGTAGAATGTGGAAGCCCCAAAGCCAAGTGTGCAGACAGACGCATTAGACGCTTTTAGCAGTGAGTGCAATCACTGGCTGTCTCTAAGTAGGGCTGTTGATTTTTTTTTTTTTCCTTTTTGTCCATGGTAGGAAGTGACAGTTGGATGCCTGGCACTTTCACATGGCCTATTTTCCCTGTGGGAAGTTGTAAAAAAATATCCATTAAGGCTGATTTGTATATGCAACAGAAGGGCATAACATGCCCCTCAAATGAATATCATTATCTCCATCCGTGAAGTGAAAGGCATGAGGGACAGCAGTGCCCTGCAAGTTCCTCGGAGCCTAGGCTCTTGGCAGAGCTCAAGTGTGTTGAAACCAATCCCTTGTCTCTCCTCCACTTAGTGTCTCAAGGCAAAAGCCTCATTAGCAGATGTTTGAAGAGGTTCATTACTGTCTTAGCCTCTGAGAGGGTGAGGAGGGATAACACGTTTGGGGAAGATCCGGAGGGCAGTTCTTTCTGAACTCTCTCTGTAGTCAAGTAATGCAGAAGACTGAATAAGATGCTAGCGTTTGGGGCTCAGTGGCCATAAAGGAATCAAAGATACCACAGACCCATAAGCACTTGTTCTGTGGAGAATGGACCCTTAGGCTTTCAACACACAGCCGTTCCTCAGTGTCCCATGTCACTCTACTACCTGAACAGCAATAAGAGAAGCCATCCACTCTGCTTCCTTCTAACACTTACGGCTAACAAGATGGGTAAGATGCACACTGCTGCCCTGCCGCTCATGGGAAAACTGGTACCTATTTTCTTGAGATTATGAAATCTCCCTTTTATTTGCCACAAAGATCCATTTAAAAAGAGGAAGCGGGGTTGTCTTTGGTCAGAAAATGGCCACTTCGCTTCTAGTCAGGCAGAGAAGGGAAGCAAGCAAGGAAGAGCCTGTAACTGGATAATATAACTTTTCTGTAAGTGCCCTACAGTTTTGTGTTGGGATCTGGTTGGCCAAAGCTATGCTAAGAGAATCTGGGAAGTATATTTTGTCAGCTGGACTTGTTGTTATTCCAACAAATATTCACAGCAGGAAAAAGAGGACCATCTTTTGGTCAGAGGACTAGCAGTATCTGCTAGAGAGGTTAAAAACGGTGTAGTAGGAGTGTTTCTTCTTTTTTTTTAAGTGTGTGTGTGTGTGTGTGTGCGCATGTGCACGCACACACATGCAGCTGGAAGCCAATGGTCAACATTGATTATTTTCGTCTGTCACTCCCATCTTATTTAAGACAAGGTCCTTTACTGAGCCCAAAGCTCTCCATTTTGGCTGGACTGGCTGAACAGAAGCCCAGCAATCCTCCTGCCTCCATTCTCCCAGCACAGGAGGCTGTAGAAGCATACCACTATGCCTGCCTATTAAGTGGGGCTGGGGATCTGAACTCAGGTCTTCATGCTTGTGTAGAAAGCACCTTGTCCCTGAGCCACCTCCTCAGCCCCAAATGGAGTGGTTCTAAGATGTCAAACTGAGGACATCTGCAGTGGCCCTGCTGTTCAGATGACTCACTGTCAGAGGGCCTCAAGAAATGTATGCATACTGCTGTCCCTGAGGACCTGCGATTTCCGCCCCATCTTTTCCTTAATTACTTGGTGCATGTTTTGTGAGAGGGAATAGATCTATCTTTCAGCTAACAAAATAGCCTTGAGGCTCGGAACACATTTTATCATGGAACATCTGAAAATAACTCAGCTCTGAAGTACCAAGATGAAGTTGACCTCTGGCAAGAGGGTAAAAATAAGGCTTTATCCATCAGCAGCATGAGTTTAGCCGCTCTTTCAATGACTTAGTGCTAGCATCCACGGCATCTGCTCCTATCAGCATTGACCGCCAAGAGCCTGTCTGTGGAAAAAAACGACCATTCTGGAAGGAAGGCTTGTCTTGACCTTCATGTTCATGCCAGAAGAGAGGGGCTCCCTGTTGGGTTTGTGAGCTGTCCAGGCCAATTGTATCTTGGAAGTTCAGCACCCAGCAGAACCGATTCAAGAGAGTGGCTGGATGTTTAGCTGTAGTAAATGGCATGTTCTCGGGAACACTATAAGATCTGGCATTGTGGTGTGCTGTCTTTGAGGACGTCCCTTAGAAACTAATCAACCACACAGTCTTAACTACGGGAGCATTTTTCAAGTGCAATGCTTTCTTCTCTAGGGACCTGCAAACTGCGCTTAATCTCTGTGCTCAAATACATTCTTTGCTCCAAATTTACGATTGCAAAGCCTGTTGCTGTCAATTAAACCCAACCACCTAGATTACTTAAAATTCACTAGGAAGATTATTTCCTTCACATAAGAAATTGAAATCTAGCCGAGCATGGTGATGCCAGCCTGTAATTGCTAGACCCCTAGATGTTGAGGCAGGAGGATTGCTGTGAAATTGAAGCCAGCCTATATGACAGACATAGGAGCTCCAGGTCAGCCTGAGTTAAAGTGTGAGACCCTGTCTCAGAAAACAAGCAAGCAATAAAGAAAAAGAGGGCAGAGGGAGGGATGGAGGAAGGGAAGAAGAGGGAAAGGGAATGGAAGGGAAATTTTTTTTTTTTTGGAAAATTTCTTTAAAGCAAACAAGGTCTTTTCACAACTTCACTAAAACTAGGTTTCCTTATGAGCATGTGTCTGTCGGAGAGAGTGGAGCACAGTTTACAATGCAGGGTTGGCTGACATAACACCTTGCAGGCAGATCAACTAGCTGGCCTGGTGTTTTCCTTGAAAATGTCATGGAACCAGCAGAGGATGACAAGGAAAGCCACCTGGGGGTGGGGGGTGCCACAGTATCCTGAGACCCTCAGGTTTGCTGGCTGTGTTGAACTGTGCAGGGCTTTACAGCTAACTTTAGGGAGGCCTTCTCAGTGAAACCTGGTCTGAAGACAATAAGTAGAACAGGGCTTGAGAGACGGCTCTGGTAAGGAGGTACTTGCTGGCAAGCTGAAGGCTGAGGTCCGATGCCCAGCACTCCTGTAAAAGCCCAGCTTAGCAATAACTGCCTACAATTCCAGCACTGAGGGGGAGAGCCAGCTGGATCCCTGGAGCCTGCTGGACAGACAGTCTAGCCAACCGGTGAGATTCAACTTCACTAAAGATAGCCTGTTTTAAAACTATAAGGCTGAGAATGACTTAAGAAAATACTTAACATTGGCCTCTGGCCTATACCCTGTATGCACACACACACACACACAAAGTAGAATAAGAATCACAACATTACAGCTGCAGCCTTCCTCCAGATCCTCACGAATTCAGGGTGGCTTGCAGTTAATTGCTCACAGACAATGGCCATCTCCAGCTGTAATCTGAGAAATAAGATCAACAATGGCAGAGGCACACCAATTACAGATATATTTACAACCAACATTTTAGCACAGCAGAGCAGATGGAGGCCCCAGAAGATGCCTCAGTCCATTTAATCTGTGCTCAAGAACATGATGACAGTCTTACGAAGAACTCTGAAAGGAATTGTAATACGGTTTGACCTGTGATGTTTACTCTTCCTTAGAATTGGCCTTTTCTTTCTTTTTTATTGTGGAAAATCAACAGCCCCCAGAAAAGAACGTGTCATGATAATACTTGTCGGGTGCTGAGGTCACTAACCCTGAAGACACTGCCCTGCCCAGACAGGTGCTGACGTGGAAGCCCCATGGCATTCTCCGTGTGTCTCCCAGAGGCTGTCGTTAGGATGGCTTCTCTTCCCTATGTTCTAGTGCCGGGAAAGCCTCCGCTCACCCTGTGCCTTTGATAAGAATAGAGCAAAGTACTCTCTTTTCACACCAGAAAATAGATGTCGTCCCTTGTCAGATAAAAGGTCTAGAAATGTCCTAAATGGATGGCAATATAATTACTTGATTATTATGTCCTTTGAAGCTTGCCCAAACTTATTTGTCAGATTTGGATGGACTAAGTAATCAATGGAAAGTGTGGGGTGGGGTGGAGTAGGCCAGTGGGTATGAAGAAAGGTTGACAGGAGAGAGAAGGAAAACACAAAAGCAGCTTCTACCTGGGTGTATTAGTCAGAGTTCTTTAGAGTAACAGAACTTACAGAATTAATATCTCTCTCTCCCTCTCCATACACACACATACATACATACATACACATATATGGGATCTCATACATATATACATATACACATACATCATATACACATAAACATACACATACATCATATACATATAGATCTAATGGAATGACTTATAGGCTGTAGTCCAGCTAATTCAACAATGGCTATGAACAGAAAGTCTAAGAATTCAGTAACTGCTCAGTTCACAAGATGAGCCTGGATGTCTCCGTTGGGGTGCAGTATATGCTGGAGTACCAAAGAGGAAGACTCAAATGCCAGTGGGGGAATGGATGTGCTAGCAAGGTGAGGGCAAGCAGGCAAAGAGCAGAAGCTTCCTTCTTCTCTATCCTTAGATAGACTTCCAGCAGAAGATATACTGCAGATTAAAGGTGTGTCTTCCTGCCTCAAGATCCAGATTAAAGGCTTGTGTCTTCCCACCTTAAAGGTCTGGAGTAGAAGTGGATTCACCCACTTCACACCAAGCAGAAAAATCTCCTACAGGTGTGCCCTCCATTTCTGGTTTGCAGTTCATTCCAAATGTAGTCATGTTGACAGCCAAGAATAGCTATCACATTTGACTTATATTGGGGTGGGAGTCGGAGCTTAACGTGAAAGACAAGTTCAGAAGAGACACCCAACCATAGTCGTCCAGTATAGAGCCAAAGGTTCATAAGGTCTGTGTCTACCATCCTAGTACACAGGCAAAGGAGGGAGGAGGGGAAGTGGTCTTCAGTTTGAACAATAAGGATTCCTGGGGAAGAGAGGTTTAAGATTGCAACTTCCATTCCAGCAGCCGCCTGTGTCTACTTAAATCTGTAGTGAAAAATGTAAAACTCCTCCCCAATAGAAGTTACTACATCTCTTTTGTATAATAATTTTATCTTCTTTGGGAATTGTATACATGCGTACATGAAACATGATCATATCCTTTCCCACTTCCCTCCTGTAACTCCCCAACACACCCCTCCCAACTTTCTGTCATCCTCATCTCTTTTTTAATAACCTGCTAAGTCCAGCTAGTGCAGCCCATGTGTGCATGGGTGTGTGGCCAGCCACCAAGGCAGTAGTTCTCAACTTGTGGGTCGTGAACCCTTTGGAGAAGGTGTCAAAGGACCCTTTCTTTCACAGGGGCAGCCTATGGTCCTAGGAAAACACAGATATTTACATTACGCTTCATAACAGTAGCAAGATTATAGTTACAAAGTAAACTTATGGCAGGGGAGGGGGTCGCCACAGCATGAAGACTGGTATTAAAGGATCACAGCTTTGGGATGCTTGAGAACCTCTCTGCACTAGTGCATGGGCAGGCTACCAGTGGCCACCAGCCACCGGGAAATGGTTCTCCTTTTCCTAGGAGCCATCAACTGCCTGTAGCTCCTTAGTAGGTGGTAGGGCCCAGAGAGCAGTACCCCCACCTAATTCAGAATTAGGCTGGCTTGGCTCATTCTTGATCGGGTAGCCACCCTTGCTGTGAGGTCAGCAGTGCAATGCCCATGTCACATCCAGAAGACAGCTTTTCACAGCACTCCTCCATCCTTTTGCTTTAACAATTCTTCCTGCCTCCTCTTCTGGAATATTCCCTGAGCCTTGCTTACCTGTGGGGTTTGGGTGAGGGTGATATAGATGTCCCATTTAGTAGTAAGCACTAAGGCTCTTCTTCTCAGTACTTGGCCTGGTTTTGTATCTCTGCGTTGATGGATGCTTCAAAAAGAAAGACACATTCACAGGTATAAATACAAAGATTTAAAAGATAATTTGGCAATCAACAGTCGCAGGTTCCTCCTTAGGGCATATGACTGTCCCAGCCATGGGATTTTGACACGGATTATTGTACCAGTGAGATTCCCTCCTGTGGAGAAGACCTCAGATCCAATCAGAAAATGCTTAGTTGTCCTTTAACCATCAAGCCACTATCGCACCAGTATACAAACGAATCTTGCACAGCGGATTGGTAACATAGCATGCAGGGTCCAGCATTGGACAACATTAATATGGTCATTCCCCCAGCAGCCTGCATGGCACTATCTAGCACTGTGAAAGCTAGCTGAGAGGGGAGGAGTAGCCCAGTATCATGGTTTCTCTATGTCCTACAGCCAAAGTGTAGAAGTCAGCACATTTCAAGGGCTCAGGGGCCACATGTAGCTGTGCTGACTGAATTGGGGCAGTGTAGGTTTAAAACAAACAAACAAACAAAAACCAATAAAACCTGTTGTTGGGTAGGTTCCATTAGTGCTAAGCCCAAACCTCAATTTCTCTATTAAGCAAATCCTTCATCTTCTATAGACCATGAGGAAGTCTCCCATGTTATCGCAGACTACCTTCCTGCCTACTCTCCACATGCACAAAATATGCCAGGTATATTATCATCTGCATTTCATTGGTTTAACTGGCAGATGCTGGGAGTTTGACTGAAAATGATAGAAAACTCCTTTTGCAGAAAGAGCAGACGGTTTGGACTCCATGTATCTTGTAGGTTGTAGAAAATCTCAGCAGGACTTAACCTCTAACACAGGTCATCACAGAGCCACAACAGCAAGAGTGCCTCTCCATTCTGGGGGTGACAAACTTGTAAATGGTTTGGCTTGGTTAATGTCATTCTGTTCCCCTCTAGTGGAGTTAAAGGGTATCTGTCACCCCACTCCAACTTAGACACATTTGTAAGAAGAGGAATGGGAATCCAGGGACAGTTAATAATGTCATTGTCCTTATTCCTGTGTCATGACATGATACTTCTTGGCATTGGGGGAATCTATCCTTCTGTTCTGTGTCCATTTGAATTACATATGGGGACATCTAGGGTGTCTACACTGTGTGTCTCTATCCTGATGTTGGCCTGAGTCATACTGCCTAACACATTCCAAGCATCCACTGCTCAACATCTGGCTCAGAGCTGGGCCCATTAACTGATTCACAGGCTCAGTGAATAAACAGATCCCCAGTACCCATATAAAAGCCAGGCGGTGTAATGGCCTCACTATAACCCCAACATTTGGAAACTGGACAGGACATCCTCCCAGGGCAAGCTTGCGGACTAGACTAATCAACTCTGTGAGCTCTAGATTCAGTGAGAGACCCTACCTTAGTAAATGGAGAGTCATCAAGGAAGACATCTGATGTCAGCCTTTGACCTCCATGTGCATACATGTGCATGCAAAAAAACAACAAAAAAGGGCACGGTTTGAAATTCTGATCTGACCACATAGTAGCTTTGCATTCCGTTAGAATTAACTTTCCCAGCTTCTCTTCCTTTGTCTTTAAGATGGAGATGCTCTTTCTTTGACCCTGCATGAGGATAAGAAAGAATGAAATAATGAAGCCCTTCAGAAATGAGGCTGGACTCTGAACTTACCCGGCCTTGTTTCCTATCTGCCCCTTTGATGGCATTGCGTTAGAAATGAGAGACAAGACAAGTAGGCTGTCCGTGTGCTTCCAAACTCTCCGCCCTCACCGGGAACCGTGATGACCTGGGCTGCCTTGTAGGTGGTTCTAGAGGCTCATAGGTTACTATGTGCTTTTTTATTATATTTTCATCTTCTATTTGAATGTGGTATTCTTCTAAGGTTACACTGGTTAGCAGTGAAAAGATCAAATTTGTAGAATTTCAACAGTTACAGTGTTTCCATCTCCCCAGATGACGGGAGCATTTTCCTGGAGGGCAGAGGTGCATTGAATAGCGTACCCTCTTCTCCACTCCATTCCAGTTGGACACAACTGTCTGCCACAGGAGAGCATAAGAGTGTGTCCGCAGTGATGCTTCCCTAAGCATTTGCTCTACTTCTGAGAAAACAACCAACAGCAACAACGACAAAAATGAATTCCAAATTTGTATAGGTTTGTGTGCATCCCCTGGAGAGCTAAACTTTGCATTTTTATAGTAGATGAATAAGCAGTGCTGGTGGATTTAGATGTAGGATTGGGGCATCTCAACAAGGACCGCCGCTCTTGTCACTGTTTTAGACTGAGTTCTGGAGGCATCTGTCAGGATGCATTTAAAGTCACAGCTGGAGGGAAGGACATTAGCACGGTCTCCTATGGTTTAAGAAAATGGAAGGAAGGAGGCAGGCTAGCTTCCCTTCAGTGTGCATGTGTGCCCCTCAGCTCCTGGCACACAGCCATCAAATGCACAAACGCTTAGACAGAGATGAGGAAAGAAACTCTGACGTTAGATACAGACCAGCCCAAGCATGAGGACAGTGAATCTACATGTGAGTCCGTGCTTTTCATGGGTGAGGGTCAAGACAGAAGGGCTCAACCAAGCCACATGTGTGAAAGCCAATCATTCTAATGCCAAGTGCCCAAGAAACTCAGCTATCAGTACATCTAGATAGCCCTGGATGACCTAGAACTTACTGTGTAGACCAGGCTAGCCTTGAACTCACAGGGATCTACCTTCCTCTGCTTCCCGAGTGCTGAGAATAAAGTTTTGCACCACCATGCCTGGCAAAGATGTCATATTTTCATAGCTTGTGACAACTATTAGCAACTAGCTAACTCTTGAGGGTTCACTATCCCAAAAGGCAGGGCAGGGGGAGTCATAAACAAAAAAGATAGAACCTTTGATGTTTCACAATTTCTGTTTTTCAAAAAGGAATGGAAGTTTCCACTCAAATCAAACATACAATAAACTCTCCAGGGAGGTTGCAGCGGAAGAACACAGGTTTGCAGTCTGCCTGCCGCCATTTGCAGCAGAGTCAGTTCAAGGCCACACAGACAACTTAGTGAGACCCTGTCTTAAAATAGTAAAACTGAGACCAAGCATGATACTTCATTGCCTGTGATTTCAGCACCCAGAAGCTCAAGGCAGGAGGACTTCTCCATGCTCAGAGCCAGTCTGGGCTACACAGTCAGATCAAGGTTATTCAAGCCCCACCTCAAAAATGAATAATAAGATAAAATGTAGGGAGAATTTAAAAAAAAAAAAAAAGTAGGTGCTGGGGATGTAGGTCTGTGTAGAGCAGCTCAGTGATAGAGTGCTCTTCCTGCACGCACAAGATCATATCCCTAGACAGAGATAGAGAGAGGGGAGGAAGGGAGGGAGGGAGGGAAGGAAGGAAGGAAGGAAGGAAGGAAGGAAGGAAGGAAGGAAGGAAGGAAGGAAGGAAGGAAGGAAGGAAAGGAAAGAAAGAAAGAAAGAAAGAAAGAAAGAAAGAAAGAAAGAAGAAAGAAAGAAAGAAAGAAAAGGAAAGAAAGAAAGAAAGAGAGGGAAAGGACAGGAAACTTCCTCTTGCAGAGTCAGGAGCTTGCTTCAACGGAGAGGAGAAAGGCCCCTGGACAGTATAAGTGGTCACTAAACACATCGGGAAGCCTGTCCTGGAAACCCACAAGCTAACCTGTCGCTTGAGCTTTCAAGCTTACTCACGAGGCTCAGCACCCACATGGCTCCAACAAAGCAGCCATGTCCAAACTAGAGCCTCTTACCATAACAGAGGTATAGCCTCTTACCATAACGGAGGTATACCCTCTTAGCATAATAGAGGAAGAGCCTCTACCATAACAGAGGTAGAGCCTCTTACCATAATGGAGGTAGAGCCTCTTACCATAATGGAGGTAGAGCTCTTGGATTTAATATTTTAAATATTCATCTGTTTGACCTGAGATTTCCATTCCTGGCTTTTCTCCCAAGGAACTGACAGGGCTCTTGTCCCCTGACTGCTTATAAATCCTGTTGGTCTTCATTCCTAAAACAGTAAAAATTTGGAAAGAGCCTAAATGTGTGGGAAATAGAAGTTGACTAAACCAGCCACAGTCCATCCATGTCACACAAAATGTCACACAGGTAGATGGGACACTGCTTTGTAGTGACATGGAAACAACTTTATTTAAACTGTTAGGTTGAGAAAACCCCAGACTAGTCTCCTCAGAAAATACTCTACCTCCCTGCTTGTGTGACTCAGATGGCTCTGTTAAATTAAGTATACCAAAATGTTAATTTATAGTTTTTTTTCAATTTTGCTATGTTTTTTGTCAAATTCAGCAAAATTATATCTAGTTTTTTGCAATGAATAGAATTTACTTATATAAGTAAGCATATGAGTAAAGAATTGAAAATTAATGTAAAAAATTAGAATAATTAATACTTTTACAAAGTGAGGTTAACACCAAAAGACCAGATACTACCAAGAGGTGATGTCTTCCTCATAGTTAGAAGGGGGTTACTACTGGGGAGATAGCCAGGAACTAGTCAACACTACTAGTCAATAATCGTTGTGGGGAATCAGACATCTCTAAAGCCAGAACATTGCCCCTTTGGAGTTTGCAGTCCATAAAGACAGGGTTACACCTCCTGACTATAATGTCAAGCAGGATACTGGGGCACCTCCCAGGACTATTAGCAAGACATAAGCAGCCTTTGTGCAACTAGTGCTTACTTCACGTGTAAAATAAGTATAAAATCTCAGGAACATTTTCTTGCTAACACAAGAGTTTAAGTTCTGAGACTTGTTCCTGACCATTGCTGAATCAGCAACAGGACTTCCCACATGATGACCCGGGCCTGCCTTTTATAGATAGAAAAGCGGATGGAATCCTAGAGAGTCATGAGTACGTGTGTTTCCATTTATCTCTGTTATAGTCTCAGTCTTGTGAACTTGGCTGTGAATGTTTTAAGGTACAAGTCTTTAGAGGGCTGGCCAGGGTCTTCATAATTAGGAATCTTCCTGTACTCTTTTTATTTCTAAGTGATAAGTTAGAGCCAAACAAATCTCTTATTAGCATGGACATTATTTTGGTGCTTTTAAAAACACAATTAAAATTTAATAGTGAACAGATCCATGACTGGCATAAGCTCAGGGCGAGACACTGATAACCAGAAGAGAGAATCCTGAGACCGGAAGAGGGCATCCCGTGGGAACTGGTGATCATAAGAACATGGTGAAGCCTCGTGGAACTCTGCTCAGAATGAGTGGCGTGTGGTCCATGTCAAGTCTGCCCACAGCATTTCACCAACATCCGCTTCTGGTTCTGATCACAACGCTAGAGAAAATCAAGTGAGGGCTTCCCTGTGATGTTCCACATCCATGACTCTCAACCTGTGGGTCGTGACCCCTTTGGGGGTCACGTGACCCTATCACAAGGTTTGCATATCAGATATTCATATTGTGATTCATAACAGTAGCAACATTAGTTATGAAATAGCAAGGAAACTAATTATATGGTTGGGATTCACCACAACATGAGGAACTGTATTAAAGTGCTGCAGCGTTAGGAAGGGTGACAACCACTGCTCTCCATGTCTCTTGTAACTCATGAATCCAAGACTATTTCCAAATTAAAAAAGAAAAGTTAATGATATTTTAATATGATACTTTCCTGGTAAAAAATTACTTCTCTTCATTATTATAAACCTAGGTAAAATTGTCAACACACTTAATAAATGGGAAGGATTATAATATTATATATTGCAGGATATTTAGTGGATAAACCTGTTTTTAGTCGTGGTGTGGCTTAGCCTTAGCACATACCTTTAATCCAAGAGCTTTCTGCTTTAATATTGTAAACAGGATTAAATAAAGTCAACCATAGGTCAAGAGGCAGAGCAAGCAACCAACTGACAGGAGACAGATAGAGAAACACACAGGAAGTACAAAGGAGGGACATTCCAGTTTGAAGGGGTTTTTAGACTGTGGAGAAGGAACTTAAGGTCAGGTGGTTACTTTATCTGCCTCTCTGTGCTAGTAGGCTTTCATCCCAGCATTTGGTTGCCAAGTCTTCATTGCTAAAAATCTAACAATTGAGATTTTTTTTAAAAAAAACTAAACCAAATATATGTGTGTGTGTGTGTGTGTGTGTGTGTGTGTGTGTGTGTACATATATATACATATATATGATATCTTTTTCTTGGAGAACTCAATATGGAAATATGAGAAAAATAAACTTATTTTCTATATTAACATCTCCCATGAACTGCTAGTATTAGAGTGTAAGGAAATAACACTGTATGTGTACAAGATTGCATTGCCCCCTCCCTTTGTTCCTCACCTATAAGAGGCCCATGCATCCTGAGTCCTTCTGTATGACATTTACCTTCTCCCAGGAAGCAGAGCGCACATATACAACCCTGCTAAAGGTCAGGTTTTGCCCAAGGTGAAACTGCCACCTGCACTGTTCTCTTGCTTTTCTTTTCCTCTGCCCTGAGCTTGGTTCAGCCCACACAGCAGTCCTTCCTCCCTTCATCCCCTAGGATGAGCAGTAGGTGCTCCCGCCTGGAGCCACTGGTATTGGAGTGAGAAGTGAGTGAGGAGGTAACCCAGTGAGATTTGGACCTGGGTTGTTATTGCTGTGCCCACTCATGATATCTGAACAGTGGTTTTACTTGGCATCACCAGCTTAGGCTGTTTTCAGTTAGACTTCAGCCTCCAATCTGGACATGGTAGCCCATTCTGTTGCTCTCTGCCAACTAGTAAAGAATGGAGGTTGAGACCAAGCCTGCTGAGGTTCTTTGCAGGGAGTGATGTTCAAATCTTGGTTGTCCATTCTTGAGGAGGAAGTCATATAGTCTCTGCCTTGTTGACCCCCAGCTCTGCTGTGCATTGTACCTGGGCTAATGAAATCAAAAAGAAATGGTGGCACCATTTTTAGGTGAAAGATGAAAGGGACTTTGAGTAATATTGCCCTGCCCTTTCTCTTTATCTTCTGCCAGACGACTTGGGTCTACCCATCAGAGGCTGCCCTCTGAGGAAGATCTCAGAGGGACGAGACATAAGTGTTGTGTTTAGCTATAGAAATTTAGGAGTGGTTTGCTCATGCAGCATAAATTAACTTGCCCTCGATAAGACAAGAATCCCACGGGAGTCGTTCCTACGCAGTGCATGCCACTGACACATAGTAAGTGCACCGCAAATCATTTTAAAGTAAGATGAAGAAGCACAGCTAGAAACTGTGTTGACTTTCAAATGATCACTGTTTAGGCTTTATTGTATGAGTATTTTCACATTTAATACATTTTAATATCGGGAACTATCAATGATTCTTTGGTAATTTGAAGTCTGACATGCATACATATATCAATGTCCAAAAATGGTATGTATATGCACTACACAAAGTAGGAAGATGTGAGCCATATTATACCTTTTTTAAAAATATTTTTTTGTGTCTGGAGGAGGTATGTGCACATTTATATGAGTATCTAAGGAGAACGAAAGAAGGCGTCTCCCTGGAACTAGAGTTACAGGTCACTGTGAAATCCCTGACATGGGTGTGGGACTGAATGGAGATCCTCTAGGAGAGCAGCAAGTGCCCTTAACCTCTGAGCCATCTTTCCAACCCCATAACATAACTTTTTAAAGATACAGACTGTGCTGCCAAATGCTCTCATAGGTACCTCACATGGGTATCTTCTTGGGAGGTTATTCAAGGAACTCCAGGCGGAGTCCAGTCATTATCAGATATGATATCTGCCTTGGTTTCTCTAGCATGCAGATGATATCTCATGAACCAGATGAAGTGTAAGCAGAGGGACTTCACCATCATTCAGGATGCAGGGAAGATGTACAACTCCATTTTCCCCCCTACATCTTCTCAGATATTGTTCAAAGTGTCCTTTCACTTTCATCTTTGAATCTGTCTGTCCCCACACTTCCCAGAGGCATTTCACTTACAAATTTATTGAGAGAAAAACCACACTATTGTTCTGTAGCGGAAGGGTCAAGTTTATGTTTCTGGTTTTGACATAAATGCCATTCTAGCCTATGTTCAATTCTGTGACTTGCTCTTTTTTGTCAGAGAGTAGCTCTTGGTGCTCAGTCCATGCAGAAGAGAAAGGGCTAGCTAATTTCCTCCAACTGTTACATAGTCTTCAGTACTATAAGTAAGTATGTTGCAATTTATTTAGTAGTTGCCTTGCTAGGGGAGAATTACATGAACTTTAAAAGACTTGGTGGATTCAAGTTGAATGATAGCGTCTTGCTCACCTGGGCAAAAAATCTTTGGAGTCCTACAGATGAAGCTTGGTTTGATTAGTTAGCCAGGCTATAAAGATGACTAGTGTTTTGGGATGGAGAGATGGGTCAGTGGTTAAGAGCACTTGCTACCCTTGCAGAGGACCTGGGTTCAGCTCCCACCAGTTCTCAGCACCCACATGGTGGTTCACAACCATCAATAATTCCAGTTCTGGGGAATCCAGTGCCCTCCTCTGATGTCCACAGGCACCAGGCATGCATGTGGTGTGATACATACATGCAAGCAAAGTACTCATAAACATAAAAATAAATCTAAAAATTTTTAAACTTATTTTAAAGAAGATGGTTACTATTCATCAGAGTAAAATGTGGCTACTTTACAGAAGCAAAATGAATTCCTGCTACCAGAAATGGATTCTAGCCGGGCGGTGGTGGCGCACGCCTTTAATCCCAGCACTTGGGAGGCAGAGGCAGGCGGATTTCTGAGTTCGAGGCCAGCCTGGTCTACCGAGCGAGTTCCAGGACAGCCCGGACTACACAGAGAAACCCTGTCTCGAAAAAACCAAAAAAAAAAAAAAAAAAAAAAAGAAATGGATTCTTTCTTAAATGGGCTATGTCTACAGCAAGACCATTCTGGTAAAAGACAAAGTTTTGGTTCTGTTTTGTTTAGTATTTGTTTTCTTTTGTGTACAACAAAGTCTCATGTTTCCCAGGCTGGTATCAAATTTGCTATATATAGCTGAAGTTAACTTCTGATGCCCTTTAGTGCTGGGATTGTGTCTAGTTTTATATGATGCTAGACATGGAACACAGGCTTTAATGCAAACTAGGCAAAACTTTACCCCTGAGCTTTTCCCCTAGCCAGCACTGAACATTCTAAAGCTCCCCTGGAGAGGGATCCAGACTGATGTAGCCTCTAAGAAAGCCTATGGGGCCGAGCCCTTCTTATCGGTGAGACACAATATAGTAATTACAGTAATAGCCATGTCATAGAAAATCACTCTGGCTTTGGTAATACCTGCAGTTTTTGCTAACTAAACAACATTTTAAATACCGTTCTTTCTTTTTTGTTTCATGGAGTTTAAAAAAGAAATTTCCTAAGAAATTTCAGATCACAATAATGATGCCAGCCTTACCCTTGAAGCAGAGTATTCAGTTGCTTATGTAGTCAGCATGTGGGTGACATTTAGACCCAAGCCTGGTTTCCAAGTATGATTCACAAGAACGCATCAGATGGTAAGAGCAGGGAATTTTCCTTGGTATTTAGAGGAGGCAGTTTGGAGGAGCCGCACAAGGAAGTCACGCCCCAGAGCTCCACTGGATTAAAAACAACCTTGCCCGGGAACTCAGAAAGCCTGACCCTGAGGCTTTCAAGGACAGGCATTTAGGTCCTCTGAGAAACCTCCAGGGCATGTGTGAGGAATTCAGATATGGGTAGAAAATGCAGGATGGGAAACACACACACACACACACACACACACACACACAGGAGCCAAAACTTGCCTTCCTTATTTATCAGATAAAAAGGGCATGTGAAGCGTCTGTTCAATGGACCCACCCTCATCTCCACCCTTACCAGCCGCCTGCCTTCTTCAGCTTAGGGATCATCCAGAGGCTATACTCTGCCCATGGCTGTACCACTCTCCATCCTTAAAGACAGACTGTAAACTCACCTAGAACACATTGCCTTCAATATAGACATAGAGTCCAGCAAGGAAGAATCTAGGGAGTCCAAAGCTCCATCAGCATCAAAATCTATGTAGTACAGATCTAAGGGCTTGTTTTTAAACAATTTCAGATGGTGGTGGTGGTGGTGATGGTAGTGATGGAGGAGGAGGAGAAAGAAGAGGAGGAGAAAGAAGAGGAAGAGGAAGAATAGGAGAAGGAGGAGGAAGTCTTGGAAACATCTTGATAGGAATGTTGTCAGAGCTTTCCAGGAAAAGCTGATCGAGTTACTATATTTTAGAACTAAGAGATAAGATACAGGCTAGCAGATGCTATGATAGAACTTGCATCCCCCGCCCCCCACATTGGTTGTTTTTTGGAAATAAACCCAGATATAGATTCACGAGTGAGATTTCATTTGTGCTTATGAGAGACCCTGTAGACAAAGCCACACATACAGCACAAGCTTCTGAGTAGAGCATTTGCATAGTGTGTTAGAACGTAACAGCAAGCCAGGACAGCATCTACAGGACAGCAGGTTTCAAACTCCCCTCAAACAGAGGCTGTCTCCAAAAGGTAAAAGGAGCATTTACATCTGCCTCGATAAAGGGAAAGACCACTAACCTGGTAGAGGGAATTACTCTAAAACAGACCCTTCTTTACATGCTATGACCAAGCTTACCACACATTACCCATGGGACAGTTTTCTCTAGAACCCTCCAGCAGAGAGTGAAGAAAGCGCAGTTTTGTGAAGATGTAGTTGCCTTGCTGTGTAGAGTGTGGTTGTACCATGTCAGGGACAACTGATGTTAGACGTGAGCTGGGAAGATTTTTGGACTCAGCTTTGCAATCCTAGAGAAACCTCCTCTGACCCTTTTGCCTTCTCACCCTGTTCCCTGGGGAGCTCAGAGATAAAGTTTATACTTAAACCTTAATAGTCTATCTTGGTTCTATCACTGTTGCTAATCTAGTGATGTTGATTCAGAGCTCTTTCCTTTGCTTGAGACTGTTTGGTTAGGGTGTGTGTGTGTGTGTGTGTGTCTTCTGAAAGAAAACAAAGTTCTTCTTACTACCCTTGAATCAGCTGTAACAGACAAAATTCTTGTGGCTATGGCAGGTAGAAGTCATCACAGGCAAAGGCAAAGGTGAAACACACTGGGTACTGCCACCAGGTAAAGGTGCCAGGGATTACAGGTGTGACACAGAGAGAGAGCCCCAATGCTGTTCGGACCCAAGGACATGCAACACTTATACATAAGCACACTCAGGCTTCAGTTCCCACTGTAGCTGGTGACTCTCCACATGAAAGGCTCACACACAGCCTTTCAGTCTCCCCATGACCCAGGCTGACTGCACACCTCGTTGAGCCCTCAGTCAGCCAGATATTTGAAGTGATTCTGTTAAGAACTGGTCACGGCAGTCACGGCATGTGTGTTTAGTCAGAGAGGAACTTTCCACTTCTACTTTTGAATAGATCTTTGGAGTGACCCTCTTCAACCCCTTCACATGAGATCCATCAGTTATGGATCTCACAGACAGGTTCCTCTGTTGCTGTTCTTCTCGAGTTCATGCTATGTGCTCAGCAAACGGGACTGCATTCCCTTTCCAGTATGCAGTATATTCGATTCATATGTTGAACAATGAAAGCCCTAGGATGCCTGCAATGTTATAACTATGCACAGAAAACCTAGGGACCCTAGGATGCCTGCAAGTCAGCTGGTGGCAGGGCAGCAGCAGTATCTCCCTCTGCTAACGTGCTGTGGTTATGTAAGATGCTCTCACTGGGAAAGCCGGATGAAGAGCAAAGAGGAACAGGCTGTACTCGTTTTTGCAAATTCTTGTGAGTCTTAAATGATTTTAAAATAAAAAGGGTTTTGTTGGTGTTTTCTTTCTCTAAATATCAAGGCAGAATGGAAGGGACCATTTAGTACAGTTGTTTCCAACTTTAATCTTAGCAGCAGCCTCGCCTCCCCACTTTGCTCTCCTCCTTCCCCACCCTCAGTGGCACTGGGCACCTCCTGACAAGCTTGGGGCTCTGTGAGATCTCATTTAAAACCCTATTCCCACCTCCATGGTCCAGGATCCAGATATAGGAAACTGAGGCCCAGAGAAGGCCAGCATGCTGCTCCTCAGTGGCTGTGGTATAAATACAGACAGCCCGGGAAAGCTTCTGCTCCAGTGGCTTTCTGTGAAGCATGGTGAGTCCCGTTTAGATAACAAGGTTGTTTCTCTTGTCGGACCTGGTGCCATGCACTACACGGGATGAGTCTCCATGTTTTTGCTTCACCCTTCTCTACAGGCAGTAGCCTCGTCCTGATCTTTTAGCTGGGACTATGCATGAGCTAATCTGAGCCACCAAGCAGTTTCAAATTTACCACATGGGGATGATTGCCAAGGAACTTCCTGGACACAGTGCTGGAAGCTGGACTGAAGAGATATTCCCTGTCCAGCCTCCATTCTGACCTCCAGTCAAGGCTGCAATCACCCAGATTGCCAGATGCTTCCATTACAGCCCATGCCATTGAACTATTTTAGAGAAACTTTGGGCTTCATGAAGTTTATTTCTAAGGCTAACACAATAACAGCATCTTATAGTTTTCCAGTTCTTATCGGGTTATAAACCCTTTGCATATGCTCATATGCTGCTGGAGTTCACATGAGCACATAAGGCCATCATAACTTATAAATAAAATCGAGGGTACCCCCTACACACACACTTTCGGTTGTGAAGGACTCTGGGCCTCGGTGGCTCTCTGGACACACACACAAGAAGTGGAAGTCATGGCTTCCTCTCTTTCTACATCTCCCAGCAGTTAGAGCCTGGAGATGACATATGGGTGTCAGATGAGTAAGAGACTTAGGTTTTCCTGAAACTGAGGCCCATTGCCTATGTGCCACATCAATAAAGATGTGTGTGACAGTCAGCTGGCAGGACAGCCACCCCAGGGCTGACTGCCCTGTGCATCCTCCAGAGGGTTTGTGGTAAGCTGCCACTCTTCGTTTGCTGCCAGTTGTTGATGCCGTATCTCTGCAGGCAACCTGGCTACTTCCTTTGCCCCCAGCATCTTCTTTGCCCTCCACATTGTAGGGAACAACCTTCACTGTCAGCATGGATCCAGATAATTGGTGCTGATGCTAGCCTGATCCTTCAGCATCCTGGCCCATGTCTCAGACATCGGAGTAACTGATCAGCTGCCCTTCACTCCATCTTCATAGCCATTACTATCTAGGGAAAATACTCCCACAAGGACATGAGATATTTTATAACCGGAATGGGATCGTTAGAAGGCCAGACAGTGGGTTGCTTCAAGAGTATTACTAATCATGAGCCAATGAGATGGCTTCATGGGTAAGGTGTTTACTTCTACACCTGAGGACCCAAATTTGGTCCCTGGAAATCACACTGTGGAAGGAGAGAAGCAACTCTCAGAAGTACTCCACGGACCTTCACATATGCAAGGTGGCATGCACAGGCACTCATGTGGATCCACCTGCATACATATACACATAATAAATAAATACATTTTAAAAGAAAACAGTATCACTGGTCATCAACACATGTATTCAGCTACTACTGTGAGGCCCTGTTGTCTGTGAAATGGCCTCCTACAGCAGTGATTCCCAGTCCTCTAACCTTGGGATAAGCATTCTTAGACTGTTAAAGCACAGACTGGAACAGAGCAGGCTAGCACGCACCTGCAATCCCACTATTCAGCAAGCTAACAAAAGGGAATGAGGGCAGTCTAGGCTACATAGTGATACTATGTATCCAAAAAGAATGGGAGGGAGGGAGAGAGAGGAAAAGGAGAAAGGAAGAGATGGAGGGGGAAGGGAAGGTGGAACAGCAAGAGGAGGCCCCCTCCCAGAGTCTAATACCCTGTTATGTGAAGCCTGTTGCCCTAAAGCTGGGCTTGGCAAATATTTTTTACGAGGTTAGGTAGTAAATATTTTCGGCTTTGTGGCCCATTTCATCTCTGCCACTGTAGCCACAGAAACCATGTCACTAAGTGAACATAGTTGCATTCTGAGATTTTATTTATAAAAGAGCTGGTATATCTGTACCCCTCCCTCAGAAAACTGAGGTACAGACCTAGAAGTTTAAGAGGTGGCGAGAACCAGCTGTTCATGCTGGGTAAACATCTCAAAGTTTGTACAGTAAGAACTGGGTGATCAGATCCCAGTTCCAACATCTATGAGTCATGGAGACCTGGGGGGGTGGGACATGGTTATCACCATCTCTGTAAAATGAGGATGACAATATTATGATGAAGAACAAGGAGACATGTTTACCTTCACCACGGCTAATGGATATATCTGTGACTGTTTGGCTTGCTTTTCTTTAAACTTTTCTGCATGGTTAAAACATTCCGGAATTTGCCAATCTATGCCTTTACAAAGTAATCATAATCATTCCTTTGGGATATCTTTAGCTTGGGTTCTGGGTTTCAAAGTCAACCAAAAGCCAAACTTACTTTGGATTCCTGTTAGACCTCTGGTGCCCAGGTGCCTTCAAAGTCAGAAACCTAGCATGTCTTTCTTTGTGTCTTTGTATGTGAGCAACCCCTGACTCTAGGAGAACCCATGCTTAATGTGTCTTCATGGATCTTGTCTTCTGACCCTCCCTCTCTTTGCCTACTGTGCTCTAGCAGCTGCTCAAGCCCACATCAGGAAGAAGTGGTTCATGAGAAAAGGACCTTATATGTGCACATTGACTATGACATTAGTTTGTTGCTCAAATAACACACAAAGGTCTTTTTGCTCAGTCCTCTCCTTGAAAGAGCTGGGGAGTGTGTATGGTGGTATTCATCTTTAATTCCCAAACTGCAGAGCTGAGAAGTACTGAGACAGGAGAGTTGAAAGTTCAAGACCAGCCTAGGATACAAGTGTATGTGGGGGGAGGGGGTATAAGAAGAGGAGAGGTACCATGAGGAAAAATAAGATGAAAAGAAAGAGGAAGGAGGAGGAGGAAGAGGAGGAGGAGGAAGAACATGAGGAGGAGGAGGAGGAGGAGGAGGAAGAGGAAGAGGAGGAAGAAAGAGAAGCCACCACTAGAAGCAGCAGCTAGCACCTTCTTTCTCAGTCCCCTGCACACTCACCCTGCACTGGACAGCCTCCTACTGGGGTATTCTTCTAACAAAGGTTGGCTTGTTTTGTCCTTATTATAACCATGTAAGTTAGGTGGGGCCGACTTCCCAGTTTGCAGATGAAACAGGAAGAACAAGCCATTTGTCCAAATCCATGCCTCTGAAAGATACCAAAATCCAGCCAGAGACTCCAGAAACCAGACTCACTATGGCATGCTGAATATTTAGTTTCTGTTTCTCTATCTGTACGCTGAAGAACAGGAACCTAAAAGAACAGATTTCTGGTTGCACCCTCGCACTCTGTATGGTTTGCTCGAGAAAGCAATGAGCCTGCAGCTATGCTTGGGGAAGGGCTACCCCAGTGGGTTTCTGGTTCTCCTCTAACTACTGATGTCTCTCCCACACAAATACACAGACTCTTTGGAGACAGAGCATGATCAAGAGGTCCTGCCAATCTCAGGGTTGATCTAGTCTCTGGATTCTGGAAGCCAAGAGACTTCCAAAAGGATCCAGACCTCAGCTCGTTCATATCAGCTTCATAAGATTCTTTGTCTCTTCTGGGCCACTGCCTTGCTAGGTGTCGGGGTGTCTCTGGGTACAGAGACAGGGATACTTTGAGACACTGAACATATCTCCTCTCAAACTGCGATGACGGTAGGTTTCAAGTGACAAAATTCATGGAAACTTTGTCACTGAATGTGTACAAATTATATACCTTAAAGGTGTGTGGTGGGGAACATGAGTGTTTGCTATGTGAAAATGTGATATAATCAAAACACACACACACACACACACACACACACACACACACAGTGCGCACACTGCTCTGACTCTAGGGAACAATACACAGTCCAATACTAGCCAAACTGTGCAATGAAAATAGATTGTGAGCTTGCCTTAATAAAAAATATAGTCCTTTCATAACTAAAATGAATGCTGTTCTTCTCCCTCCAGGACCCCAGGAGCAAGCACAAGTTCAAAATCCACACGTATGGAAGCCCTACCTTCTGTGATCACTGTGGGTCCCTGCTCTATGGACTTATCCACCAAGGGATGAAATGTGACAGTAAGTTTTCTTTTCCAGTAGTTGGCCAGGCTCTGCAGCTCATGTCTGGGTTTGCTCAGTGTCAAGGTCTTAGAAACTTCTCAGTAGCAGCTCACCATCAAAGAGAATAGCTTCAGATAAAGACAAGGCTCAGAGACTGTTAAATTGCTCTCTTCTCCAGGTTCTGGGTTCTAGTTTCTTATAACTGCTTACTTGTTTAATTAAGAGCCCCCTCAAGGTAATTTGGTTTATAAATGAAGTTAGTTGGTACTGTCACTTGTGTGTGTGTGCGTGTGTGTGTGTGTGTGTGTGTGTGTGTGTGTGTGTTAGAAATCTTCAATCCCTGTAAAATGCAGGCTAGTCAAACCCCACAGAAGATTCCCCACCTCCAGATTCTACATTTGGTTGGCTTCAAAATAAGCTAAGAAACCAGTCATTATCTTCCTATGCCTCTAATTAGTGGGTGGACTGTGGAAAAATCCAGCAGGCTTCTCCATAAAACCGAAGCTGAAGCGAGCATGAACACCAGGGTGGCCTCTTGAGCTCACCCTGCCCGTTGATGCACAATGGATCTATAGTTATGTGTGACATCACAGAGGCCAGTGACATGGGGAACAGGAGGCCATTTCCATCTTCCTCCCCAGTCATGTTTGCATCCTTATCCAGGACCAAAGGAGAGAAAAACATAGCATCAGAAACTTTCTGGTTTGCTAATCCTCTAGTGACAAATCTATCTGCCTAGCTAGTTGCTTAAATAAAAACGTGTATGTTTAGGGCATGAGAAGGCAGCTACTAAGCCTGTGTTCTTAATATATGTTAGGACAGCACCAGCATGTTCTCACTCCTAAGAACTACAACCGACCACGGAGCTTTGTATCCTGAGGTGTTGTGCACACGTGAGAGTGTATGAATGCTAGAGCTGTGGAGTCTCTCAGAGCCCAGCGTTCGCTCAGCTTACGTCACTGTGCAGGTTAATGGCCTTATCATCCATGCCAGTGGCTTCTGTGCTTCAAGAAACACATCCTTTTCATCCTTTTCAGTGTTTCTAAAAATGGTAATCCTAAGTACATTTGTAAATGTACTTTTAGCTATTTTAAAACTTGGAGCAGGGCTGGAGAGATGGTCCAGTGGGTGATGACGCCTGCTATCAAGATTGACAACCTGGCATCAATCTCTGGAAGACATGTGATGAACGGAAGGAAAGAACAGATTCATTCAGATTGGCCACTGATCTCCACGTGTGTTTTGTGGCCAGGGCAGCACAATAAATAAAAGTTGAAATTTTTAAACATTTTTAAACATGAAGCAAAAATGAACACTCACGTGTGTTGCATACATGTCAATCTTGATGCAGTTACCAAGACACTGCAATGTTTATATCCCACCCCCACGCAAGTGGTAGAGCTTGTCACTGGGTTCCCCCAATCAGTGCACTCTCCTGAGATGTCTGCTGCAGGGGAGGTGTTCTCTTTCATCCCATCCCCACTTGTATATTCTCTTCAGAATGAAGCAAGGATTTTATGTGCAGAGTAATTTTAATTACAATGCAGAAGCAGATGAGCTGCCAGATACGGTTTCTAGTCCATTGCTGCTGCTGCTGCTGCTGCTGCTGCTGTAGCAAAATACCTGAAATTGGTATATACTTTACAAAGAATAAAGATTTATTTAATCTCAAAGCTCTTGAAGCTGAGATATCCAAGGATAAAGCAGCAGCCTATAGTGTAGGCCATGTTGTAACATGAGAACATGGTAGAAGGCCTCCTATGGAGAGACAGACCGGAAGACTAGCTGAGAGCTCTCTTCTGTTTATGAAGCCACAGTGCTACCTCGGGAACCCCTCAGAGTCACACTCACAACTTCATGTACTACTGTCTATCTCCCAAAGACCTCTCCTACACTGGGTGAAATTTCCAGCACACGAACTTTTGGGGAGATCTTTCTACCATGACAGACATTAACTAGCCTCACAAACCATCAATTTTAGGGTTTTGTTTCCTGGCTACCCTTGACTGTCTTTGTAATAAATAAACTGTATAAATCTGAATATATTAGCTAAATTTTTGACAATAACCTCCGTCTGGCTTTACATACTAGGATTCTGCTTTAGATTTCATTTGGGGAAAAAAAAAAAAAAAAAAAGAACTCCATTTCTAAACTATGTTGAAAGCCGCTGACCAAGCCATTGTTTTTGTGGGGGTTTTTTATTTCTTTTTTTTTCCCCTTGGACTTGGCATCTGGGGCTCCTTCCTGGAAGGAGAATGAGCAGATGGCACCAGGATCCCAACCCTACCTTAGCAGAGATGCATCCGTCCCTACACACACCCTTGTCTGTTATCCTGTTGCACTCTGTGCACAGCTCCTCTTGGTGGGAAAGTGCTAGCCACCACTTACGGCAGCCAACCCTTTGTAAGAAAGGGGATCAGAGCATGCAAAAGCCGTTTTGAGTAGAGCCAAAACCAGAGTATAACCCCAGTGTGTGTTCACTTCCAAGTACAACTCCACTGTGTCTGCACTCCCGAGTATGACCCCACACCGTCCTTGGTACCCATATTCTTTCCAAGTCCCTGTAATTATCATCCTCAAACTTCAGCTTGTGCCCAGGTACCCGAGGGTAGACAGGGTTTGGGTGACCCTAGGGATGTGAACAGCACAACTTTGCAAGAGTCTTTGTGGCTAAGCCCCAGCCAGTGCAGCATCCTGAACAGGGAGCTTTGTGAACAGAAACCTGAAGGGATCCACATGTGAGAAGCAGTTTTCAGTATTTAATTGCAGCAAATAGGCCTTATTTATGACTTTTTCAAAAGAAGGTGTGTTGCCAGGTTCAGATTAAACATTGAGAATGAAAGGAATAGCCAAGTTCTGCCTTGAATATCTCAGATTAATCTTGTTAACATCCCGGAGAGAGTGGGTGAGGATTCCAGAAAGCCCAAGGTACCAGGAGGGCGGAACCAGCACACCTACACAGCCTCATGTTTGTAGTCAGCCCTGGGGATTCTTCTCAGGGTGGCTCTGGTTTATGGAAATAAGACTGATCTTTTTTTATCCTCCCCTGTCTCGCCTACATAATGTCAGTGTAAGGAATGGCTTATGCCAGGCGTGTATTTGTTTCACTTGGATTAATATTTAAATATTTGAAGACAGGTTTAAAATATCAAACATGAATTTCTTTTTAAAAAAAAATCAGGCAACACACTTATACCTTCTCAAAAATACTGAGTTACTAGAAGGAAAGACATTTTAATGAATTTCCTATACTCAGCCCATAAATTGTCACACTCTTGGTAGCCAGCTCAGAAAGGCAGAAGGAATTCTCATCAGAAAATTGAATCCTCTGTTAAAATTTTTCATGTTACATGCCTGTGTGCACATAAACTATTAAGTAGTTAGTATACATTCACTTGTGTAAATTTTGTTAAATATTTGAAACAGTCACAGAAGAACAACCTGGGTTCTTTTGCTGTAATAAAGACTGAACAAACGTGAGACAGATATTTTAAGGGTTTTGCCACTCAGAGGAGGAAGCCTGTGCTGGAAGGGACATCTGCTAACAGTTCATGTCACCAGAAACATTATAGCAAAGTATCACATTAGGGAAGAATCAGCCCCA
Organism: Mastomys natalensis; assembly: GCA_021653895.1. Taxonomy (NCBI): domain Eukaryota; kingdom Metazoa; phylum Chordata; class Mammalia; order Rodentia; family Muridae; genus Mastomys; species Mastomys natalensis. The sequence continues at coordinate 2,003,579 of JAJTUV010000174.1, forward strand.
CGTCTGCTCAGACAGCAAAACACGGAGGCAGTGATGCAAGCCCATATGGCCAACCTTACCCCTTTGCTTTTTTGATTCACAGCCTGCGACATGAATGTTCACAAGCAGTGTGTGATCAACGTCCCTAGCCTCTGCGGAATGGATCATACAGAGAAGAGGGGGCGGATTTATCTGAAGGCGGAGGTCACTGATGAAAAGCTCCACGTCACGGGTAAGACATCATCCAGGACAAAGTCCTGGGCAAAGTCAAGGTGATGACAAAGCAGGTGAATCGGCCCTAGGTACCTTGGTGTCTCTCAAGGCATTTACCACTAAATAATACATCCTATGAGCATACTCTGTACACACGACTTCCAAATACTCAGCTGTCATACAAAGTCTAAACCAACATGCAGACCTGGGTGCTCTGACAATGGACACCATTTCCTCCCTACCATGCCTGGGACAGGAAGACCAACTGGTCAAAATGCTGTTGGTAAGACCAAAACTAGGCCAGAAAAAACAGATGACTGGAGGATCTAGATGCTCAGTGGCCTTGTGTTGTTAGGACCTGAAAATCAGCGTCAGAGGTAGTGACAGCAGCTACTGGTGTCTGCATATCCTTCCTCTGTGTTAAGGATGGTGTCAGGAACTTCATAAATGATATTTACTTCTCTCTACACTTGATTACTAGCATCATTTCCCAGACAAGGCACAAGGAGATAGAGAGTGTACAGCATTGCAGAATTATTAAATGGGAAGACAAGAGGAAAACATTTGCATCAAAACCCTCAGCCTCAAATTGTCCTGCCACATGCATCCTCAACAAATGGCCAAGCCATGGTGGAGACTCCCTAGCCATGGGCTATAGCACTCCTTCCTGTATCTGTGCGGGCCATACTACAGCCTAAATTTCCTTCTGGCTTTTCCAGATCCACTGCTAGTGCATCAACACACTCAACAAAGTTACCCTGATATACTGATTGCCAAGAACCTATCCTGTATCTTCAACATGTCCCAACCTCTCTGTGTCATACTAGGGTCTGAATCCAGGGCCTCATGTTTACTAGTCAAGTGATTTACCATTGGGCTAAACCCCAAGCCTCCACGTTGGTTTACGATTTAAATCTCAGAACAATCTACACTTTTGCTCTTGGGGCTCCTAGTGGAGAGCCTGTAAGCTTTGTCTTTGACAGTGTCTTTAAATCATTTCATCAGGAAAGGTTTTATATTTCCATTTGTATTTATGGCTTTTAAGTTATCGTTAAGTGTTGGAAAGACTGACTTTAATGGTGTTTACCTATAAGCATCATTATGAACAGTAGAAGGTTCATAATAAAAAGAGACAAGAAAGTGCTATTTAAGAAAAGAAAGAAGTAAGAAGAGTTTAAAGAAAGCTTATTTTGGGAAACATTCAAAATTTAGAGAGGATGTTGTTATTTGGTTTGTTTCTTTCCTTCCTTCCTTCCTTCCTTCCTTCCTTCCTTCCTTCCTTCCTTCCTTCCTTCCTTTATAAAATAAGCACATTTTCTTCCCAGAACTGTCCTTTCAAATCATAATGCAAGGAACTCAAAGAATTTTGAGTCTTTATTCTGGATATATCCATGGAGGGTATTTTTGAGACTTTAGCATTCACCTACACTTCCCTTCTATGGGGCCAATACTGTCACCAGCATCACCATTCTGCCTAGGAAAGAAGTATGCCAAGAGTTGTGTGTTCCTGTGCTAACCACAGTTTACTGCAAGAAAACTCTTCTCTGATGAGGGTTGGCTAATGCACTGGTCTGGTAATAAATCATTAGGAGTCATTTATTACTATGTTTGTTGAGCAGAATAATTATAGGACATTTTCTCCTACATTGCCTCAGATCTACATGGCCTCAGATTCTGGGTCTCATTGACAGTGTCAGGTATGGTTCCATCTCACAAAGTGGGCCTTAAATAAAAAATAAATGAATAAATAAAAGAATAAATAAAAGTACTTGGTTGCTCCCATGACATTTGTGCCACTATTACACTGGCAAGCATAGCTTCTTGCCAGACAGGTTGTTGTAGCTTGCAGTGTGCACAGTTGGGTGACACTGATGATTGCTTTTCTCCTCCAGTAACACACATAGCACCTTCTAGCACTGTGCCTACTAGCCAGTAAGGGTGAAACATCCAGTTAGTACCAGCTAGATACTGGTACTAATATCTAGTACCATCTGGAGGGTACTATCTGGAGGGTAAACGTTGAAATAGCTTGTGGTGTTTGGGCAGGGTAATGGGACCAACAACTCAAAAAGAGATTTGGAGTTGAAGTTGTATATCCCCACCACAGGGAAACTCCATTAAAACTCCTTCTATATGTGTTTATATTTTAGGAAGTTTCTACAGTAACAGTTTTCCATGTGACTCTTTCAAAAGGCCAAAAAAGCTACTTTCGTGTCTCATTAAACCTGTAAGCTTACTTTGTGATCCTTGATTTATAGATGAAGAAATTGAGGCACAAGGAAATGAAATAGCTAGCTCCTGAAAATTGGAAGTTTGACTGCAAATGCTTTCATAGTACCAATAAAAATGGGAATCTATTTCTAAGATCATTAGTGGATATAGCTCAGTGGGAGATTCCTTGCTGAAAACCTGTAAGGCTCCATAAAACCAAAACAAAGTAAAATAAGATGTAGTTATTTATGTAAAGGAAACCCAACCCTAAATTTATAAAGTAAACCCTAGGAAAAAACTAATTAGTAATAATATCTTGAAAATTTGTCTTATTATTTTGACAGTATTGGGAATCAAACCTAGACCTTGCACATGCTAGACAGGTTCAATAGCATAAAGCTGCACCCTACCATCTTGGGTTTTTTGAGACAAGATCTTACTATGTAGCCCCGACTGGCCTTCAACTCACTATCTGCCTGCCTCTGCCTTCTAAGTGCTGGTATGCAGGATTGTACCACTACATCCTGCTAGGATTTATTGGGCAGAGTCAAAGAGAAGACATCCAACTCACATTTTTGGCATGCCAAAGTATCAAGAGGAGGAATGCCAAGCAAAGTAGTTCTCTGCGGACAGGTGCTCTGTCTGTACCTCTTGCTTTCTAGATGGTTCAGGCAACAGTTTATCCTGAGGAAACTTGTTGACAACAGCTGCTATCACTGTTTTAATGCCTAGGGTGTGCCTAGTCCTTCTTTGCCCAGTGCACTTTACATTCATTGTCTTGTTGACTCTACATGCAGTCTCATCAAGGAGGTAACCTTTCTTGTCCTCCTCTTCAAGGTGAGTCAGGGGATGGAAAGGAGAGAAGGAAATTGCTCTAAGCCACAAAGTAGAAGGTAATGAAGTTGGTCAGATTCTGAGCTCTTCCTTTCAATACCCAGTCTCTGAGCCTCCCTGAGTTTCTCTTATTGAGTAGAGTCTCCTTTGGAACAAACAATAAACTCACAAATATTTTTCCAAGCTTGCATTCAGCACTCCAGGACACTCTTGAAAATCCAAACACAGGACTTAAAGCCAGGGGAGTAAAAGGGTACCACGTGGAGGGATTAAAGAGCAAGCCAATTCCAAGTGTCATTAACTGCCAAATTATGTGGTCTCAAAAATAGCACACTACAGGGAGGTGCTCAGGTTGTGGAGGGGACTGGGAAAGAAAAGACCCCATGAAGGAGACTGCTGCGAGGGAGCATTCGAAAGAGTGCTTGGCTTGTTCTCAGGGAGGGTTAAATAGGATGTGGAATTAGCATGGCTTTAATGAGAACGCAAATATGAGCAATAAACCACAGTGAGTGGAGCTTAGGGTCCAAATGCAAGTGATTTCCTAGGAAATGCATTTAAAACCGAACCCCGAGCAGCCGTGTTAATTGCTAGATTAGCTCAGTCCCCATTTCACCTATATGGAATTGCTCAGGTTGAAAATAATTTCCAAAGTAACTTGGGAGTTCCCAGTGGGAGCTCTCCGCTCTGGGATGGAAATATCCCCTTTGAAATTAGAAGTGAGTTCAGCTTTCTAGATTGCTGCTGAGTTTGTGGGAAAGGCCTCCCCTTCTTTGGTATATTTTTATGGTTTTGCCTTTGGGCAATGATGCTAGAGGAAACCAGAACTGTGCTCCCCACCCCACCCGGCCCCAAGGAGATTTTAAAAGGTTTCTTATATTCTTGTATCACTTTCTTATTTGGTATGGAATGATATGAAAGGAACTGCTCATGAGAAGCTGTTTTCAGTTTCATGTTGTAAGTAAATGGGAGAGAAATAACCACCTGTTTTCTGGCTGTTTCAGGAGCACATGTCAGATTATTCTGAAGAACTTAATTTCCCCGTATACTTTGGTTTCTTAGTATAGCATGGAGATTGAAATCCTAACCTGAGTTCCCATAGGGCAGGTGATAGGGGTACCTTTCTCCTGGTCTGTGACTCCTTGCAACACATGGTCTGAACTCTCTGTTGGGCTTTAAGAAGCTTCGTGTTCAGAGCCAAGATCTCTTCTTCCTCTGTACCAAATCTGGCCGCCATGTTGTGTGATTAAAAGAACATTCCCTCTGTCTGCTCTCTCACCCCTTCAGTGTATGTTTCATACAGGATCCAAACAATGAGCTTTTAGCTTCCTGTAACACTCCAGCGCTCTTAACATTTTGTGAGACTTTTCCTGGAGTCCGTTGTAGATGATGTCTGTCCACCCAAAATAGAGCCCAATGACAGATCAAAAGAGCCATTCTGACCTAATCCAGCTTCAAGAATCAGCGAGTTTATTTGACTTACTTATAGGCGTGTAGGTGACCCTAAACAGCTACATCACAGAGATACCTCAGCCCAGTGTCACTGAAAGCCTTCTGAGAGCTGCAAAGATTAAATCCCTGCTTCAGTTAACTTTCCTCCCATAGCACCTCCAGAAACCAGGTATATTTGGCCGTTGCAATATTTGAAGTCTCAAATGAGATCGCATAGTCAGTCTGTAGATTGGAGTGCAAGAGAGGGTGTGGCTGTAATCTCAGATGAGGGCCCTGTGGCCTTACTGCCCTACCCCTACTCTCTCTACAGGGGGAATGTTAACAGGTCTGCTCTCATGAGGCTCTCTAGCAAACAATCACAACTGCTCTGATACAAGATGGTAATGTCCATTTCATGTCTAAAGAACAACATTCTGCAGTAGCATCTCAACAGGGGCACTCAGATGATCAAGAGAGGGAGCAAGCACGTCATGGAGCATGTGGTGTTCAGGGGACTTCAACATGCAAAGAAATGACAGGGTACATTAGGTCCCTTGAGGTACAGTGGGAACTTGGAAGAAGATGCCTTGACTGCTCAAGAAAGCTACAGGTGTGTTGTGTGGCACTAATCAAGGGGAGATGTGACCAAACATGTATTCACCCACATAATGAACCAACAATAGACCAAAGTATAGATACCACCGAAATCAAACTTGATAAACCAGTGAGTTTTGCGGAGGTATACTTATAGAAATATGAGTAAGGGGTTATTTATGGGAGCAGAAATTACTCAAACTCAACTACGTCATCAGGACCTACTACAGAGGCTCATCAAAGCTGTGAGCCTAGAGTTCACTGAACAATATAGTCTGCAGTTAAGGTCAGGGTTAGAGTTAGGGTTAGCACCAATGAAGCTCGGTTGCTCTGAACCTCTTCCAGGAAGTTTGACTAGTCTGGGAGTGTCTTTACTGTTTATCTGTGCTTGGGGAGGGACAGGCCTAGTGAGTCTGGTTAGTTTCAAGAACTTCTTGAAGCCTTTGGATTGTTTGCTTTCAAAGCCTAATGAGCCTTCCTTGCAGGGTGGAATGTCTCACCTCCCTCTTTGAACATCCTGTCTCCTGATAACCTTCTCTCCAATATGAAGGTTTTTACCTCCAAGGAAATTGAAACACAGTAAGGTGGCCGCTTCAGGAGTGACTGAAGAGCCATGAGGACAGGAAGGATGGCTCTCTAGGCAGAGATGCAGAACATATCCAAGAAACACAGTATCATAGAGGATTTCAAAAGAGAAGTATAGAGACTGGGAAGGCGTCTTGTTCTCTGCATTTTCAAAGGGTTAGGGCTGTGACTGTCACAGTCATTAGGAGCCATGTAATGGAAGCTTTGAATTTGATTCTTCTTTACACAGGGAGCCTTTAGTTTTGGGCATTTTGTTTGAACATACAGAACACCTGTCTTCTCACCTAGGGTACACAATAACCACAGACTCACTGCCTGTGCTAGTGTTGGAGCACAGGAATAGTGTGTACTTTACTGGGGATGCTGTGCTGGATACAGGTTCCTCACTGAGGTCAGGCAGTTGTAGACTAACCATTGGGAGGCCAGCAGGAGGAGTTCAGCCAAGCTGCTTTGTTTAAGGGCAAAGCTGTCAGCTGGGGTCATTTCTGTTCAATAGAGTCTTGCCTATGGGATTTGGAGCCAGATTGGGAACACAGGTGGCAACTGAAGAATCTGGTCCTTTGGGTTGGCATAAAGTGGGGATGCCAGCCAGGAGCCACTTATCCTGAAATGCAACTGGACTATCCTAACCATTGCTAGTGATGCTACATTTGGTTGCCTGGTTACAGCTTTATTGGTAGACTCTTCCACTCCAAAAGCATCTTTCTTGTTTGTACTAAGTACTAGATGTTTAAACACTTAGAGTTCAACAGTCTTCCACCAAGCAGAGTTGGCATCCACTGAAGAGCCTTAATCCATGGTTATACTGATGGCTGGACAACAGTCATGTTCTAGTGCTGTAATCCCTCATCTCCGTCACTTGCCGATCCTCAGAATGAGCGGCTTCCATTTACTTCTCCCTGCGTCATCAAGCTAGGGTGCTGGCTTGGGCTCACAAGTCATTTTACATGGTTTAATTTCCTTATGCTCCGATTGTCCCAAGTGTCAAAAGTGGGAGCCTCTTCCAACTGGCTCCGGTGTCTTTTTGATGTAATCTAACCTACATGTTATTGTTTCCCTTGGGTACTTCCTTTCTTTTTGGAACACAAAAGCTCACCTGGTACCTCAGTCATTTCTTCAAGGAAGTTTATTTTGTTGCTGCTGCTACTGCTATTGTATTGTCTGCTTGTTTTAGGGTAAGAAACAGTACTTAAAATACCAGGATCCAGATGCTGAGGGTGTCCCATACTCCTGGGCCATACGCTTTTCAGAATAAAGGTGAAGGCTGTTTTAATGACTCCATGATACTGCTTCCAACTCGAGCCTGCCGCTGCCCTCCCACAGCTTGCATTCCTTTCCCTGTGCACTTCCTTTCCCTGTGCACTCGGTACGACCCTGGCTTCCTTCAAGGCACTGGTTCACATGTGCCATTTCCCTGCGCCCCAGACACACAGCAGAATTACAGGGCTAATTAGGCCAAAACCCCTATGAAGAGTAAACCTCCTCAATGAAGGTCAAGATTTGGTCACAATGTTTTTGAGGTCCCAGCACAGGACACAGTCAGAATACTGTTGTTTGATAAATGTTTCACTGTGGAGTTTCAGCAGCAATTAGATACCTGTTGCCCTATCCAACTGTGCAAATTCAAGGATTTAGTGGGAGATGCCATAACAGAATTCTGTCAACTGAATGGCCTGTACAGTAGACATCTATCTCATAGTTTTGGAGCAAGCGTAAGATCAAAGCACCAGAGTCTGGTATCTGGTCAAGTCCCTCACCCTGACTTACAGATGGTCATCTTCTTGTATCTCTACATGGCAAAGAGCAAGCATGCTTTCTCGGTGTTTTTATAAGGTCACTACTACGAGTGCTCTGCCCTCCTCTCCTCATTACTTTCCAAAGGCTGCACTCGCGAATTGCCTCCACATTGGGATTGGGGTTTCAATATATGAATACAAGAGAAGAGGGAAACAAACACTCAGCTCACAAAACTCAGCCTTCCTACGAATAGCACAGATCAGACGGATGTTCTTCCTGGGAGGATCTCCCAGGAAATGTACAGCTTCACCCCGACGGGTTCTGACCAGGACCTTATCACTCCAGTTGGGGAAAACAGGAAAAAATGGATTCAGAAACTGAGACATCCTGCATGATAGCTGACGTGGGCTTTTCGAAATAAATGACAATTTCATAACAACAAAGACACTCAAGGGGACTGTTCTTGACTAAAAGAGGCCAATGGGACATGGCCACCAAATGCAGTTTGTACTGCTTGTTGGATGCTGGGTACAAAGCAAAATTCCAAACAGCTCTAGAGGGTATTGAGGACCACTGGGAATGCGAGGTCATGTCATGCTTCTGTATCAGTGTAATGTTCCTGAGAGACAATGGTCATGAAGGGAGTTGTGGGATAGCTTAAGCATCATTTTCCTGACATACACAAAGTATCTCAATAGTTCAATAAAAACACCAACACACATGCACACACACACACACACACACACACACACACACACGTGCACACACTGCATTTGAAAATAAACAGGAGGAGAGAGCACTGTGAGGATGAAGTACACGGAACAGAACAGTACTAATGATAGTGAAAGTAAATGAAGGGCAGGTAAGTATTCATTGTGCTGCTCTTCAAACTACACTGTTAGAAATTAGTTCAAAATTTTCAAATCCAAGCACAAATTTCCATAAGGCCAGGTTGCATTATGTATGTCTGGAGCCTTTTTCCAGCCAACTGGGTATTAGGTAACCTCTGTAGACAGCGTTGTCGGCTGGAAGGAAGCCCTGGGGTTCAGTAGCATCTGATCCCCCAAGTAGTACAGCTTCCCTATCTGGGTTCTCATGCTCTGCCGAGCCTCGTGCCACTGCCTACGGCCCCCAGTGCCCTTCCCTTCAGTGGAAAGCAAGGAGAGGAAGCATGCTCAGAGGCCCCAAAGCCCTGCTTGTAAGCAGCTCTTAGGTGACCCTTTGCCTCAGTTAATGTAGCAAGTGAGTCACTAAGCATCTCTCAGAGCCACCTGGGGCTGGCTGCATGGGACATGTTATTATGTGCCCTACCAGACTACAGCATCCTACCTCCTTCCGTGGACAGAAATACCCAGGGTTTGGAAGAAACCTGTGGCCTGTGTCCCTGGGGCTATGTGCATCACGCCTGTTTTCCAAATAGCCTGATTAGAAAATGAAGGGGCATGGGGGCAAGCTTAGCCAAAGAGCTAACGCGTCCCATTTGGGCATGTGTACTGTATGTGATGAGAAGGAGCTCAGTGCTGACAGAACTCCATCTAGATGTCTCCCTCAATAAACATCAAGGATGGAGGGTGGGTAAGTCAGGTGGTCATATTCTACCCACGCCTTGGGTATCAGTCTCTACCCCTGGGGAGTCCTCTGACTCTATCAAGGACACTAGAGCAGTGCTGATCTGTGTAATATTTTGTTCCACAGAATTCTCTCTTTAAAAATGACATTGAGAAGCTCTATGACCCTTGACAATGTGAGGAATCTAATTTGGGCTTAAAACCTGTTATAGCAAAGTCCTTATTGTAACAGGTGACAGCTATTCTTGACCAAATGTACTTTCTCTGGTACATATTTTACAGAAGTTCTGTCAGCTCGATAGCATCTACCGCTTCTGTGTGCAGTGGTGGCTTACATTACTTTTCCATGTGACATCACATAATAGCATAAGTCTATTGTTTCTAGACCAGGAAGTAAGGATGAGAGGAAGTCCACTGCCTAGCCCCAGTCCACAGGGGCAAGGGTATACTCTCCTCCTCAGAAAGTAATGGAGATGGTGATCAAGGATGCCCTTAATGGTCTCTTCCAATGATCTCCCTGTGGGTGGGATCATGAAAGCAGGGGTGTGAACGGGTAGCCAGTCAGTTAAGATGTAAGTAGTAGGTGCAGACCTAAGGACCAACTAAAGATGCTGCTAGTATTGAATGTCCAGGTAGAATGAGAAGAAAAACCAACATGGACGAAGCATCTATGTACCAGGCACTGATATGATTCTTTTCAAAATTCTGTCATTATCATCATCACCACCACCACCACCACTACCATCTTGTAACTAAGGAAGCTGAAACCTGAGAGCTCCAGGCCCTGCCCAGGTCACACCACTGTTGCATGGAGGATAATCCACCGCAGGTGTCCCAGGATGTCCTCCCCACCCTCTTACATGGATGACCCAGGAAAGATCACGTGCTAATTCACAAACACTACTGCCGTGTAGACACAAGTATTATGTTGCTAAAGCGTTTGCAGTTTCACAGTTTCCTAACTGGCACTTGTCTACAACAGCTGAGACCGCATGATCATAACCGTGCTCTCCGCACCAGTGTGGGTGTGGGTCTGTCAGCATCCCTGCCCCCAGCCTGTTTACCAGGTAATGACTCAGAATAAAAGTGGCAATGTAGAATAGGGTTGAAGTCTTCCCTGAAAGGCAGTAGAGAATTAAAATGGACAGGAAAGGCGGAGATGAACTCCCCTTCGGGATATGCTGACAGAGTGGGAGCTGGCCGCACATGCTCTCCTCACCTCAGCAACCAGGCTGGTTTCTCACTGCCCTGGCTGTTTTCCTCAGGGAGTCCTTCTGCTCTCTGTCTTTGAAGGAATCACCTCCAGCAGTCACCTCCCTTAAGTTCGCTGAGCCTAGCAAGCAGGTGCTTTCTTCAGCTAAAGAAAACAGGAGCCTGCCCTCAAGCTAAAATACACAGCCATGCATGTGTGCTGAAAACCGTCCGGTCAAGATCGTGTGCTTCCGGGTCACAGCTGTGCTTCCGGGTCATAGCTGTGCTTCCGGGTCACCGCTGGCATGATTGCTGTGAATCTGTATCCTTTCTCTTCCTTGGCTGAGTGTCCTAAATATCAGACTTCTGTCTCTGAGCAACCCCCTTGAGCAGCCTGTATTTTCCCCACCTTCCCAGCTTCATCTCCCATTGCTGTTGCTCACCCATTGACCTTTCAGTGGTGTTTCCTCCTCCTATTGGCTTATTGAAAGTAGGTCACGTTCTGTGTGCGTGCCCTTCCTGTTATTTGCAATGAAATACTTGTAGGTTTCCCTTTGAAGGTAGAGCACATCACCTCCTGTCACCAGCCCAGTCCTCAAGCTGGTGCTTAATGTATACTTATTGAGATGGTGGTGGTGGTGGTGGTGATGATGCAAAACTCACAGCATCAAAACTATCCAGGCTTAAACCATGTTCCTAATATCCCGAATCCAAGAGATTCTTCCCATTTTAGTTCTCCATCTGGATCAAGTTAGAATGCCCTGTTTTAGCCTAACTTATAAAGCCACGTGACTTTTGGAGTCCTTGAGAGATGTGTACATCAGCCTGCAGAAGAGTTGCATCCTTGAGAAGAGACTTGTCATTATTTATATCATGGTTCCGGGTGCCTCACCCTGACTTGTCGGTGGCACAGCTAAATGTCAACTGTGTACTAACTAGCCGCGCATGCCCTCCTACGGATTGTTATTCACACTGTTTCTCTCTGCCGTGATTTGAACATAACCTTCTATGCTGGGTGCTTAGTCACTGGGTGCTCGTGGGAGGCAGCAAGATTCCGGTGAGGGGCAAAGGACTGCCAGTGTCATTTCCTTAATGGGGCGCTTGTCTTTTTCTTAAAGCATCCTGGTTCCATGGACAAGTGACATGGCTTCTGTCCCCCAGTTTCAGATGATCTCTGGCCCCCACATTATTTATAGGGGACTCAGTTGTCATCTCCCCTTGACTTCAGTGACTCCTGCCAGCTTGGAAGTAGTCTTCTAATGCATCCCTGGCAAATGAGATGCGAATTATATCTGGGTCCTTTTTCAAGACTACCCCATTAGCGTACCAGAGACATTGACATTGACGGAGCAGGCCATCCTTGTGAGGGATTTTAATTGCTTCTAATTATAGGATTATCATTTAAGCACAAGATTAATTACCATGAAATTATTGCCGAGAACTTGATCTTCTACAAAGTCAACACACTGGCCAGGCAAGGCCTCTCTTAGACACTTGCAAACACTCTTTCAAATCACTTCAATTGAGTCTTTCTTTAACACTTCGATAGGGAAGTGATTGTACTGGGGTGGAGATAAGGAAGAAATAAATAACAGATGAATAGCCCAAAGAAAACTGGAGAGGCATCTAGAAATCATGAACTTCAACAATGGAATGTCCCAAAATAAATGCAGAGATTATCGTTGATCTATATCATCTTCAAGGGTGGTCCAACCAGAAGCTTGGATGAGCAGATCCTATCTTACGATCCTCTCCAACACTAACTCCTGTGCCCATTAAAATCCTCCTTTCCTGTGCTTTTTAAAGGCTCCTCCTGTTAATGTGTGCATTCACGCTCTGCTTCTTGGCACCAGACTGGAAGGGAAACATCAGGCCGTGTTCATCTCAGCTTCTAGGCATTTCCACTTGGAAAGATACAGATTTCCAGAAAGAAAAAGAAAAAAAATACAAGATAAGTTCTTTAGCTCCTGGGGTGGTCCTAAAATATCCTGGTTAAATAGAGTGGGCTGTAGCCAGCTGCAGGAAGCGCTGCAGCACAGCACCCCCACAGGGACCTTTCTACCTCCCATTTTCCTTTGTAATCAATGCAAGGTTTGTGGTTAATTAAAGACAGTCAGGGTCCCCTTTTAAACTAAGGCAGGCATTTCATCCCAAGAATAATGAAGAAGGAACAGAAAGAGAACTTCTTGTAAAAGTTTTCGCGGTCAGGGTGCTGGGTCTGGAGGTTACCTGAAGAGAAGGCATCCTTTCACCAGCTTAGACCTACTAGAGGCAGGAGCTGTATCGGGCATGCCTGTTTCACTGCACACCCAGCAGGGATATAGCCACAGGAGAGCCGTGCTTGCAAATGTCTGTACTGGTAGTATTTGTATAAGATCGCTGAAGTGCCGAGTGACAGGTATATGGGGGTGCATTTCCCTGGTATATGCCGCTGCTGTCACTTTACAGATCATCTGGGGGGGGGGGGTGTCATAAAAGAACTGGTGTGAGCAACTGCCCAAACCCATCACTCCCTAATACCCATCTACTTAGGATAACCCTAAACGCCTTTCATCCTACCCCCAAACCCCAAATCACAGGGACATTAAGCCCCAGAATCCTGGCTTCTGAAAGATGTCAATACACATTAAACAAATCTTCCACATACTTTAAATGACTAATGTTCTATGAAGCAAGCATTCAGGGAGTGACCTGCTTTAGATAATATTGTGGCATTGGCTTTGGGGGTCAGATAAATTGGATATGGCTCCCAAAATGCCACTAAGTGCTATTGAACAAATATCTATTCGTTTTTGTGTATGGATGTGAGAGGCTGTTCACATGTGTGTGGTTGCCCATGCGGACAGACAGGTATGTGTGAAAAGGGAAGAAAACATGTCAGGTGAAGTCCACCTTATTTTTTGAGATGGATCTTCCACTGGCCTAGATCTTGCCAAGTAGGCTAAACTAGCCAGCAAGCCTGGGTGTCCTCCTGCCTCAGCCTCCCCAGCACTGGGATTACAAGCAAGACATGTGTAACCCCAGTACACTTTGCTTTCTCACACGGACTCTTGGGGCTGAAAATCAGGTCCTCGTGCTTGCACAACAAACCCTTTACAGACTGAGCTCTCTCCTCCTCACCTCGATACTCTGCATACCAGTGAGTTTCACTTTGTCATGTTGAATCCTGCAGTCAAACAGACTGATGTATATCACTTCATGGACACCTTAACCCTTTGGGTCCTGACTTGTTCATTGTATAACTATAGTGGGACTCCAACCACAACAAGGAAAATCTTAGGAATTTCCTTTGCTTCCCCTTGCCCACAGACAGGATGTAGGAACACAGATCATCCTACAGGAAAGGAACAAGTTCAGGGTGGTGATGAGTATAACCTTCATGAATTTTGCCTGGCTGTGAGCCTTGGTCCCATTGCTTAACCTCCTTGATTCCCCGTCCTTGTCTACAAAGTTGTAGCAAGACACTAGAACTGTGGTTCTGAAGTTCCTGTTAGTCCTAGCGATGTGTTGCTATGAGAGCTATTCTGGAAATAAAGAGCCAACCATAAATGCAAATAGTTGTACCCCTCTTAAGGAGACGGCAAGAGAGTTGGAGACGCCGTGACCTCTGCAGTCAGGAAGCAGGAAAGACTTCTGAGCCAGTGATTTTCAAGTGAGTTTGAACAGCAAGTGCCTCGTGGGGCAATGCCAGAGGACTGGCAGCATATCTAGAGCCTGAGGCCGGCTTAGTTACTTTTCTCATTGCTGTGGACAAATACCTGACAAAAAGCAGCCTAGGAAAGGAAAGTCATTCTGTCCAAGAGGTCAGAAGAATACTGCCATCTCGGCAGGGGAAGGCATGGCAATGAGGGGGTGTGGTCCATGTTGGTGCTCGGAAGCAGAGAAATTGGAATGCCAGTGCTCAGAAAGCAATCTCTGTTTCCCCAGGGGTCTTCCCTGGAGTGCTTGGACACACCCAGACGGGTTAATGCACTAGGTGTCTCTTTTTCCAAACAAGCTGATAATTGCTATTTAAGAGCTCCTGTATAGCAGAGGAGGTGGGAAGGGCAGTTGCCAGAGTGAAGACAGCCTATAGATTAGGAGGAAATCTTTGCTCACCATGCATCTGATAAGGGAAAAATACAAAGAATTGAAAGAACTAAATAATAAGAAATCAAATGAGTCAATAAACAACAGACCGCTCTCAAAAGATGGAAAACAAACGTCCAATAAATAGGAAATAAACATGTTCGATTTCCCTAGCTGCCAGAAAATGCATAGGAAAGCTATATGGGAGAGCTCATTTTATCCAAGTCAGATTAGCAGTATTAAGAAAACAGATTAAGGTGCTGCTGAGGGGGGACAACAGGAGCCCCTGCAGGTGGGAATGTGACCTAGCATAGCCACTGTGGAAGTCAAGATGGAGGTGCCTCAGAAGCCTAAAGCAGACCTTCCACATGGCCCATCTCTGTCACCCATGGGAATTTCCTCAAAGGGCTCCAGGTCAACCTGTCCCAGAGCTGTTTGCATGTCAGTGTTTGCTGCACTGTTCTAAGCAGCTGAGTTATGAAACCAGCCTCAGTGACCAAGAGCAGAGAAAGTGCAGAGAAAGTGACAGAGGGCAGTGTACATACAAGCTGGAATCTTTTCCAGCTGAAAAAAAAAATACGTTATATTATTTGAAGGAGAGTGGATGCAGCCAGGGGCAATTATATTACGTGAATTAAGCTGATTTCAGAAAATATCGTATATTATCTCCCATTAGTGGTGCCTAGATTTTATGTAGATAGATGAAACTATGCTTGTATGTATGACAGGAACACAAAAGTAAAACTTCCTAAGGAGGCTAATTGGGGGTGGGGGGGAGCGAGGCAAAGCAGGGGGAATGGAGGGGGCAAGCACAACTCATACACTTGGACAAAGACGGAAAAACACATTTAGAAAAAAATAGACCATCACACACTCCTTTCTACATTTTTCTATATGTCCACCCCAAAAGACACACACACACACGTGCACACCCCACATAGCAAGCCAGGCTTCTTCAATTCAGAAAGCACAGCCTGGATTATATATCGTTGCCTCTTTCAGCTCCACCTCTGGTGCTGTGTTGGGCACAAGTCTGAAGGCTCTGGGGAATCGGTGCATTGGCTCTTTCTGGGCTCTTGACTTTTCTGTAAAAGTTGACTATAATCACAGCAGAAAGAAGACACTCCTGAATGGAAAAGGGAGAGATGTTAAACAGACAAGCCAATGTGTAAAGCAGGACTCCCAGAAGACATACCTGGGCTGTATGGGAAGTGGGTTTGGGAGCCAGACCCCTGCCATCTATGTGAGTCCCATTTCCTTTGCACATGTGTATACCTGGGACTTGACAGTGTCTGACCTTGAGCACAAGAGTTTGACATGGCTCCTTCATTCCTACTGAACAAACAGACCTGCTTCTGGCCTGGCTCAGGAACACCCAAGGAGAAAGCAAAACTTGATTTAGCAACATTTGTCCAGCTCAGCTGCCCCCTTGTTAATTGCCCCTCTTATCTAGAGTCTATAAAACAGCCCTCCCCATGAAGCATAAACTATAGAAGAGGTTGGGGTAATGGTGTACCTGCAGGAACCAGAGGCCTTTGAATGGAGTCCCAGTCAGAATTGGAGCAAAAGGGAGCTGGCTGATTAGAGCCAGGTACTAGACAAAGCTCTCCAACCGACATTTTGAGCTGTTGGCCTCCAATGACTCTCCACTGTAGCAGCTTTGTCTGAGGGCTGTGTGGCTTGCTTGGCAGCCCATGCCTCACACCCCCAGAACTTCGCTTTCCCGGGGGATCCCAGCTGCGAGAATAAACTAGTTGGCAACCTGCTAACAATGCCTCTGAGTTCTTAGCCTCTGTCCTGAGGAAAGCCGGTCTACACGACTTCCATTCAGCAAGGGAAAGAAAAGCAAGGTACATTTATCTGTGAATCACTGCTGCAAGGCCCTCCCATAGTTAGGAAAATAACCTGTCTCCCGCATGGTTTGAAAGCTGCAGGCGTGATGGGCAGAGGGTCAGGGCTTCTCTCCAGCCTATCGACTTAGGAGCACAGAGGTTGCTGGTGCTCACTTTAAAGTACATGGGAGTGTGAATTCTATACATGGGCCCTCATTTGTGGATTCCAGAATGCTGACTCTTTTCTTGTTTAATCCCATCCCCCCTTTGACAGTTTACCACTGCAGTGATTATTATAGCACATGGTAAATCACAAGAAGCTTGAGAAATTACAGTTTGGTCATTTCTGTGGACTCAAAGCTTTGCACCCAAAGACTGGGAAGATGGCTCACAGTGGGTAAAGTACCTGCCAGGCAAGCATGAAGGCCTGAGTTCAGATCCCCAGCACCCATGGAAAAAGCCAGATATGGTGTTACACAACTGTAATCCCGGTGTGTGTGTGTGTGTGTGTGTGTGTGTGTGTGTGTGTGGTAGAAATGGGAGAGAGGAGACAAGAGGATCTCTAGGGCTTACTGGTCAGCCAGTATAGCCAATTGGAGAACTCTGGGTTCAATCAGAGACTCAAAAAATAAGATAAAGAGTGATAGAAGACTCCTGATGTTAACCTTTGACCTCTGGCCCCTACATAGGCTTACCCAGGCTTTTGTGTGTGCATGCAGAAACATGTGCATGCGCACACACATACAGTTTTACCTCAAAACCTCTCAGCCCTAAGCATTTCCCCTCATTGTCAGTATTACCTTTTATTAGGGTTGCTGAATGTGGCTACCATGGTCTAAGGCATTGGCAGATAAGGCCTGTCAGGGAGAGAGATCACATGGGTAAGAAGAATGTCCAGGATTTTTTCTTCAGCTGGGATTGAGGCAATAGAGGCTTTGCCAGTAAAGGCCTCTTAGCCCTGACATTGTCTATTTGACATTTATGTTCAGTTTTGCAGTCACAGGTTAATGATGGCCACGGAGAACAGGTACAGAGATGTAATTCTGCTCTTTCCCCAAAGACCGTGGTGTTCCAGAGAGGAGTAGTAATGGGGCCTTGCACCCACAAGTTCCCCGTAATTTCTCATGACTGTATTCCTCAGATCGCTACCTACAAGCAACCTCGCACAGGGAGTTGTTGGTGCTGCGGCTGGTGAGGGTAGCCATGGAGAGGGCAGTTAGCTCTTTCTGCCAGTGTACATGAGAGACCCTACACATATTACTGGTGTGTAACACCAACAACTAATGGGTTGCTCCAGGAATACTTAGGCTTGGGCAGAACACTGGTAGTGAGCATGCACAGAAAAACCTATCAGAAGTGGAATTCCTAGGGCAAACCAGCAAAAAGGGACGTCTGCATGTTACCAGCCTGAAAGGTACCTCTTTTTGGTCTGCACTGGGGTAATGGGGGAAGATTACCTTTAGTAACATTTGCCCTTAAGCAAGCAGCTTCTTCAGGTTGGAGTTGGGGGAGAACCAGCAAGCATTTTGTCTTTGTCTGCCACATGCATCAAATGCTTATGATTTTATTAGCAACTGCCTAGGAGCCAGGACCGATTTAATTTAATTTAATCTCCTAGGTTATTTCAGTTTGGTGTGGTCTATTTTAAGCACAGATGAAGGGGAAGTAATCAGACCAGGGGGTGGATGTGGTTGCGGGAGGGGCTTCCGCTCAGCTCAATCCATCTTGATCGGAAGGAGAGGACTCCACGGAGGGAGGCAGGTCAGCCAACCAAGTTCCTGTTCTCACTGTGTCTCGCTGTTGATGCCCTCATCCTCTTCAGCTTTAGGGTAGATGGTGAGGAGACCAGTCACACAGCAGAGAGCATAAGCCTTTTCCTCTGAGGCCTGAGAACCAAATAAAGCCACTCTCCCTTCTCCATCAGCACTGGCCATCATGGTACTGGGTAGCATTCCAGTGTTTATTACAGTGGTATGCTTTTGCTCTCTGCTTGTAATTTTACTGGTCTAGGATTTGAACCATGGGAGGCAAGGTTCTCCCCAGTTTTGGGTAGACATTGCCTGAATGCTGATATTGTTCAGAGTCTCGTAGTGTGAGACTGAAGGCCCTAAAGTCACCAGAGTCTTGAGGTCTGGAGATGCCACCCCAGCCTCAGGTCAAGAGCAGAATCCCAAAGCCACCCGCCCCATCACTCCCTGTCCCCAGGAGGGACCAAAATGCTGCTCTAGTACTGATCAAGAACAAGGGCGATTCGTGGTTCAGTTGGAGACAGGTTCCAAAGGTAATGCCCTGCTTTGATGGAGGAAGATAAGAGTGTGCTGAGACGCTGTCAGTGCTGACGTCACCGGAGACAATCTCATTGTAGACAAGGGTGTCATCCAGTTTTATACACCAGCTCCTGGGGGAAAGTTGTATTCCCACTGAAGCATTAGTGCTGTGCAAACCTCACCGACTTTGGAATCCTTAAGCATAAAATGGTGTCTGGCACCTGGTAAGTGGGCAAGGTGTGTCCACATAAAGCTGAGAGTTTCCTCAGATCGTGTCAATAATATTAATAACAAAGTTAAGAGTGATTAAATATTTATATTGTGGCAAGAAATATAGCAAGTTGGTTTCTTTTCTTTTGCATCGTTTCAATTAATACTTCAGATGTCCTGTTGAGTGAGATACCCATTCTCTTTATGTTACCCATGAGGAAATGGACATGTAGGTGATTTGAGGAAGTTTCCAAGGTGCAGACATGGAGCCAGAGGTTGATTTCAAGAAGGACATTTCTATTCTGTGCTCTGGAGATTTCCATGAGAACAGAGCTGAAGGTTCTGGGTCACCACAAGAGTGTGGGGCTCTGAGCTAGGGAAGAAAACCACCACAAGAAAGAACATGTCGTGGACTGTGTGTTTGGTGTGTGTGTTGGCAGGGGGAATGGCAAGGGGGTGCTTAGGTAATCCAGCAGGCTTCATCAGCATCAGTGGATCCTTTAGACTGCTGGGTGCTCCTTCACTGAGGGGTGAAACCCCATGTGGTTTCTCACCACATCTTCTATTCTGTGATCAAATGAAATCGCATTCACACACACCACAGGCATCTTGAGTCACATTCTCTAAGACCAAGAGAAAAGCTTACAAACATGTGCAGCTATTGAGTCCTTGTCCATGATTCTGGGGTAAGGCGACATCATGTGTTAGGAGGGAGTGGTCTCTGAAGGCAGGAGAGGGTACAGCATGACTTCCATGCTATAGGCCCCAAGGTTCACTCTTGTTACCTTCCAGGACAGGCTAGATTACTAGAGACTAAGTCCAGTGTAGTCTTGACTGGATGGTTTGTCAAGATACTAGTTTATTGGTTTATAGAAAAAAATAAGCCGGGTAGTCGTGATGCACGCCTTTAATCCCAGCACTTGGGAGGCAGAGGCAGGTGGATTTCTGAGTTCGAGGCCAGCCTGGTCTACAGAGTGAGTTCCAGGACAGCCAGGGCTACACAGAGAAAGCCTGTCTCGAAAAACCAAAAAAAAAAAAAAAAAAAAAAAAAAAAAAAAAGAAAAGAAAAAAATAGAATTATCCATTACTTGTTGATAATCTGAGCTGTTTCTCTGTGGCTAGGATCCTGGAGAAAGTAATTATAATGAACACAATTTATTGACTCGCCATTTAAATTGCTGACCTATGGGCTACACAATTTCCACCCATATATATTATGGGTGTTATTATATTATGTATATATGTCTCCCCCCCTGACAGATGCCAGGGAACTCAGAACACTGCCTAGTGAACACAAGATTGTACAAGGTTAGACAAATGTCCAGTAGCATCAGGCTAGACTTATTGGCTTACATCAAGATACAGACTTCTATATGCCTGGTTAAAAGCACTCAATTAAATGCCCGGGCACTTCCCTGTGGGCCAGACTCAGGCACTGATGGTGTTTGCCTTGGAGCCTCTTGTTTGAATATTTATGCCAGGAACAGGCTGGTCTTGAAAGCTTTCAAGCTTTTGGGACCCTTGGTCTCCTTTGAGGAACTTAGAGAAGATGTGCTCTGTTCTACCATTGAGAGATGGAGAAGTCTGTTGATTCTCCAAGAAGAACCTTGCTTTCTTCCCTTTCCAATACCCAATTGATGTGGTCTGGACATGTCCTTCAGAATTTACATGTTGGAAATGTAGTCCCCAAAGTCATGCGTTAATGGTGTTTGAAAGGTGGGACCTTGGGGAGGTCCCTGGGCCAGAGGTGCCCTTTACTACAGAGGTTTGCTTAACTCAAGGACCAAAATCCTTCTGTACAGTCTACATTTCAACTCATAAAGGAAAAACAGAAGGGCCGACTTTAGCAGATTACATCTGTAGGTGACAACCTCTGTGACAATGGAATTCTGGGAGAGTAACGAAATCAGAGCTTACCTGATATATGAGTGTGGATGCCAAGCCTAATACAGCTTCCCTTGTTTGAGGGAGAGCAGAGAAAGAAAACATACACATAATAGCTGACCCATTTTAATGTATACTGAAGATAAAGCTGAGGAAGAGATAGCTCAGCAGTCATGAGTGTTCACTGCTTCCAGAGGTCCTGAGCTCTCTTCTGAGTACCTGCATTTGGCATCTCACAACTGCTTGTATCTCCAGTTCCAGGGAATCTGATGTCCTCTTCTGACCCCTGTGGGCACCTGCGGACATGTGAAGTACAGTCACACAAAAGCACAAACGTGTGAATAAAAAAAAAAAAAAAAAACTTCTTAAATAAAATTAATACGAGCTAACTATAGATGGGGATGATAGAGAGAAGAGACCTTCAGAGCACACATGGCAGTGAATTCTGAAAGAATATGCTTATCAAAACCTATTTGAAAAATTCCATATAAATTTTAATAGAAAACAAGAATATGTAGTCTCTGTAGGACATTAAACCATTTGAATTAAAAGATAGATATATAGAGAGAGCAGACACAAAGGGCTTTTTGTTCTTGTTTGATTGATTGTGGAATGATGAATTGCTGCATGTGGAGGCAGTCAGGATGAAGGGAGGCAGATACATACAAATGTCAGCAAGGAAACGTGGATTTCAACACTCACAGCATAAAAAAATCCAAAGAGAAAGTACAGGAAAGCCATCAGAGCTGCCAGAGAAACGGCAGGATGCAGGCTACTCGAGGAAACTTTGGAGATGCAGTGTGAATGGATGGCCGAGAGCAGAACAAGATGGAGGACCATGGAGAATGTTCGCTTTGTCCTGGGGTAAAGGAGGAGAACTGAACAGAAAGCAGCCATGGTACCTAATAGATGCACGTGTTCGAAGCAGTCAAAATAAAAGCATATACTCTGCCATAGGAGGACCAATAGAAGAAATGTGCAACCAGGGAACTCAGAACACTGAGTAGTTATAAAGAAGGGAAACAGATACCTCTCCCATAGAATCACGAGAGCCACAAGAGGAGAAAACCTGGGTTGGCTGAAGGCACACTAAAGAGGGCTGAGCTACGAAGTCAATGAAGAACCCGGCACAAGGGAAGTCAAAACATATACAGTTATAAGATGATTAGAGATCTAGACTCCGGGTAATTTCGTAGACACAGGATCAGAAATTAGAATAGAAAGTAGCAGGGATTTAGGACGAGGCATGATAGATCCTTCTTGATCATGGTAGGGTGGGGGTTATAAGAAGACACCGTCTCATTCTTTGCTTTTATAATCAGAGAAAGGCTGGGTAAGAATGTTTGGCATGGATCTCTAAGGTGAGCAGTAGAATACACACGTCATTTATATTTTCTACCGTTATGGGAATTATAAATGCAAACAAAGCAAAGTGTAGCTAAGGACTAAAAATAAAGTACTAAGGAGGCAGAGGGGCGGTGGGGTTTGCAAAGAAGCAGCCATTGAGTGGGGACTTGCAAGAGCGTGCTGGACTGTTGCAG
Organism: Mastomys natalensis; assembly: GCA_021653895.1. Lineage (NCBI taxonomy): Eukaryota > Metazoa > Chordata > Mammalia > Rodentia > Muridae > Mastomys > Mastomys natalensis. The sequence continues at coordinate 2,025,721 of JAJTUV010000174.1, forward strand.
CTGAGATGACTCAGTCCATAAAGTGCTTACTGTGCAAGCATGAGGACCTGAGTTCTGGTCCTCCGCACCCACACAAAGAGCCAGGCACAATGAAAGACTGACGCCTGTTAGCCCAACAGTGGGGAAGCAGAGACTTGTGGGTACGTGGAGCTCCATAGCCAATCAGCGGGATCAACAGAGACATGTGGGTAGGAGGTAGCCAATCAGCCGGGTCAAATCAGCTAGCTTCAGTGAGAGACTGTCTCAAAAACTAAAACTGTGTACTGAGCCAAAGAAAAAGGAGAATGCACCGCATTCATCTCCCTTTGCTTCCTGGCTGCAGCTGCCTCCGGCTCCCAGCTCCAAGACTTCACCACCGTGATGGACTATACCCTAAGCCAATGAGCGAAAGTAAATGCTCTGCTCGTTAAAGCCGTTCTGGTCAGGCATTTTGTCACAGCAATGAGAGTTGCAACCAACACAGATCCTTTAACTCTGTGAAGGTAAAGAAGCGCAGAGATTTTTCAGACAGCGGACAAAGAGCTTCTGTGAGAAGCAGTGTCGAGTACTTGGATGGATTGTAAAATATACTGGAAACTTAAAACAGTTTTAAAATGTAGGCTGCTGCAGGATAACAGGGCATTGAAGGTGATAAAGAAGATTCCCTGAAATTGGAGCCTGCTCGTAAATAAACAGAGGCTTCCTTGAACCGGCGAGAAAGGTGCAGTTCATTCCACAGACGTTGTTGGGGAAATTGTCTAAACGTTTGGAAGAAAAAAATGAGATCTCTCCTTGTGCTTTAGACCAAAATAAATTTCAAGTGGCTCTGGAAGTTAAATATAAAAAAAGAAACAAAATAATAAAAGAAAACACAGGCGAATACTTAGCTACCCTCACGAAGGGCAAGGATTTTCTAAGCCTAAAAGAAATGGAAGAAAGGAAAGAAAACATGTTGGTAGCTTTGACTGTGTGAAAAGTTAGGCTCCTGTGTGTTTCTAGAAGTACACGGAATTAAATCAAAACACAGTGTGGCAAACAGGGAGAAGGGCCACTGTCACGTGCATCCAAACACTTCCTCTAGCCAGTAAGAAACCTGTCTACTACTCTGTAGGAATCAGGAATTAAGTCAGAGAAAAAGAAATTCACATGACTCAAAAGCTATAGAGAAAGACTGTTATGCTGAGAGAGAGGGGGAGAGAGAGAGGGAGGGAGAGGGAGAGGGAGAGGGGGAGGGGAAGGGGGAGAGGGAGAGGGGAGAAGGGGAGGGAGAGGGAAAGGAGAGGGGAGAAGGGGAGGGAGGGAGAGAAACTTACAATGTTATTCTTTATTTTTCTCACTTTATCCTTAATGTGATTTTTTTGGTGGGACTTTGATATAACTTCTGATATAACTTTTGGGTGAGCCGTTTGGCAAGGGTTTTTGTATCTTTGACTCTGCTTCTAAGAATGCAGCCTAAAAAGAAAAGCAGAAATTTAATATAAAGACAATTAGTTGTTATATCCAAAGATGGGGAATTTTTAAACCATGTAAATGTCCAGCTGAACATATTTTAAAGTCTTTGCTACAAAATAGAATGTTGGACATTAAAAAAAAAAATGTGCTTTAAAAAAATACTTTGTTAACTTTTATTAAGATGGACTTTTTAACTACCATCAAATTATATGAATTCTATAAAAATAAATATTGCAGGCTAAAGATATGGCTCAATGATAATCTGATTACTGAATATATACAAGGCCTGGCTTTATCCCCAATGCTATAATCAGACAATCAATATTACACTATAGATGTCTTTACAGGAGAACGACCATTAGTTAATGTAACAATATGTCAACATCAATCCTCTGTTTTGGTGGAAGTGTATATGCTTTAGTTTTCTCCTTTATACTTCATGCATTTAAATTATTTTATGATGACTATACATTGCTTCTACAATGAGAAGTAATTATGTCTTAAAATCAATGCCTCCCTGTGTTTATGTCCAGATCTTATCCGTTTTCCACAACTAGCAAATATTTCTCACAGTCATCTCCTTTGGAATTATAGAATATTAACAGATAACATATATACTATCCAAGCACTTAGGATATGCAAGAGGAGGCTACGTTAAAAGGGAAACAGGGCTATATTGTAAATCTCTGTCTCAAAATTAAAGAAAGGAGACAGAGTAGGAAGAAAGGAGAGGGAGATGGGGAGAGAGAAAGAGACAGAGGGAGGAGAGAGGGAGGAAGGGAGAGAGAGAAGGACAGAGGGACAGATGGAGGGTGGGGGGGAGCATGAGCTGACTATGTATACCACACTCATTAAATTCTTTGTTTAGCTGACTTTGATTGAGTAGTTGCTGGCTCACCATTTGGGGACACTGCATTTACTGGGGCAGAAATCCACCCTTATGACAAAGTAGTGAGTTTAAACAGCAGAACATTCTGTGAACGTGTTTCTAAACAAGGGACTTCTTAAGTCCTTGGACTCAGGTTTGTGGCCATGCAAGGTGGGGAGGTGGTGTCTGAGCGGGTGCATTCTCAGTGGCGCTCACTCTTCTTGCCCTTGACTCTGGCAGTAAGGAAACTAGGAGCACAGAATTTGTGAGTCATTGTTTATTAACACGAATGAGATCGGATCAGAGAGCATGCTCGTGACCACAGACAGCATCAGCAAGCTTAGTGAAGTGTGATTAGAGCAAACGCAGCAAGCCAGACAGTCGAGACCCGCCAAGTGACCCAAGTCTCGGCTGTGTATGCCTAATCTACTATTGTTCTTTGCCGAAGATGCCTTTGCATCTCATTTCATGAAACCCAGCAAAGTTCCACATGTAATGATTGCCCTAGAAAACTTAGAGCAAATGGCCCTGCATAGCATATGTTTTTCCCCTGAAAACAAACAATACATCCTATGTCCCTTAGTCTTTGAGTACTCAGACTCTTCAAATCATTTGATGTCTTCTGGGAAAGCACTTGGCTCCTTTAGGCCTGAATGTAGTCTCCTTGGAAAAGCCCTGTTTGGTTTTTCCCTTGTGTTGGAGTCCCTCCAAATGGACGCTCTGTGAACTGCAGCTCAAAGAGAGAGCCTTGAAAAGCCTTGCCCACTCCAGCTTCTGTCAGCCAACAAGAATCTGGCCTGCCTGGCTTTTGCCTTGCCCTGTGTTGACCCTAGGGAGATGCCTGGGGAGGAAGTATTTGGTCCCGGTCCCTGTGTTTCTGTCAGCCTGCAGAGATCTGATAGGTGGGCTAGCAGGAGGCTGGAAAACCAGAGAACAGGGTTGTTTTCCACAGTAGGGACAAATGGATATGAGGTGGGAACAAGGTTGTACTCCAGGTGGGGTGTGCCCAGGGGTGGGACAGCATGAACCCAGAATCACAGGGCAAGGGTTGTATAGAGACTCACTGTGTGGCAGATAACTTCCGCAAATATAGCAAGCTGCTGTGCTTGGTGGTAGGTGTTCAAAACAGTAGCAAGGAGAGCAGCTCATGAGTCTTTGGGAATTATATATAAGTCCTGTGTATGATAGGTTGGGTGGAATAAAACATTTGACTTCCTTAACTAGCCAGTTGAAACCAGTGTTGGCTCTGAAATTATACCGCTGTGGGCTTGGTAAATCAGAGGGTGGAGCATGCTGAAGATTTAAGTAGAAATCTTGAAACAGCATGACGTGTTCGTAGCTGCTTGCAAACCCAGCCACAGGAAGGCAGAGTAGGAGGATGGCTGGTTCAAGGCCAGTCTGGGCTATGTAGTAAGATTATGTCTCAAAAAGTAAATAAATAAATAAAAATAAAAAGGCAAACAAAAAGCATTTGTTGAAGTAAATGGTGGGGTACTCTGGTTATTAACCTATTCATTTTTTAGTTTCAAGATCAGAACCCTCAAGGCACAGAGTTCAAATGCCACTGGAGTGCAGATGAGAAATCTCTCGGTGGCACTCTGTTCCTGGGAGGAGAACGTCATCTTTTCCTGCCTCAAATCGCACAGTCCAATGCATTCCTCTGTCAGTCTACCCAGTGTCACCTCTGCCTTGTCACTTGCTTGGAGAATCACTTGCCTCTTCACGCTGGACAGAGTTGACTGCTCCTGGGTGCCAGTTCATGGAGGACTCGCGTTCACACCAAGGAGAATGTGGTGTGACCACCTTCGACCCGCACCGTCATTTGCAGCTCCTACCCAACACCAAGCCCCTGCAGGTTCTTCTTCCCCACTGTCCGGGTCCCTCCCAACTCCCAGGTGGCTTTGCTCCACTCAGGCCTCTGTAACATGGTACCATAGTTTATATGCAACAAGAATTGGTGACTCAGGCTGTGATCAAGGTCAAGGTGCTGGCAGCTGCTGTATCCACTGAGACCCCATCTCCTGATCCTGAAATGATGCCTTCTCATTGGGTCCTCACATCTGGGAAAAGCTAGCACGCTCCCTAAAACCTACTTTACAAGGGCACAAATCTCATCCATGGGGGGCCCTTCCTCCTGACCTAATCACCTCTCTGAGCTCCAGTGATGATACCATCACCCGGGGACTAGAAATTGAAGTATATTAATTGAGTGGGGAGTCACAAGCATTTACACCATGGTGTGAGGCTCTTCCCATTTGCCAGGCAGAGGGAGACCAACCTGGGAGGATAATGTGCTCTACAGTCACGACGATCTGCACGATGTCACAATGTGAAGAGAGAAGTCAGCTATCACAGTTCTAAGGGAGCTGTGCAGTCTACAGATATCCTTCAGCTAGGGCCTAGGAGTGGCTTCAAATGCCATAGAGAGTATAACTTTACGTTTAGACATTTGTATTTAAGGAGACACAGAATGAGCTGGGGTGACAGCATGCAAGCATAAGGGCCTGAGTTCAATCCCCCAGAACCTTCAGGATAAAAAAAAAAACCATAGGCACGTGCTTATAGTCTCAGTGCTGGGGGTAGGGTTGATACAAGAAGATCTCTGGGACTCACCAGCCGACCATCCTAGCTTGCTTATTTTGTGAGCACCAGGCCAATGAGAAACCTGTCTCAAAATAGCAATGTTGATGGCATCTGAAGACCAACAGCCAAGGCTGGCCTCCATCCTCTGCACACACAGACACACAGAGATGGAGAGTGACTCAGGGAGTTTTAGGGTGCCTTACTACCTTAAGTTAAAGCCTGCATACCTCAGGGCTGTAGCCTGAGAACTTGCTATGTGTACCAACTGGAACTTGCTAGAGCCTTTCTTCTGTTGGAGCTTCCTGTGCACACTTGATGGCCCATAGCTTTGTGGTTGGTTCTGCCACAGGGTCCCACTATGGCATGTCCACCGTCACCTCTGACACACCCCAGTGGTGTCAAGGCTCAGCCTCTCTGCACCATTTGAGAGTCTGAGTCAGAATCCCCGAACCAGGAACCTGCTTGCCTTATTGCTAGACAGCTGGACCGCCCCCCAAAGCATCACATGGGAAGGACATTCAGCAAATCCTGTTCCGGAAGCAATCTGTCACTCCGCCGGTTTCCCCATCAGCATTTGTGGGGAGTTCTGTCTCCTGGCAGGGAACTGGCTCACAGCTCCGTGCTGGAACTGGCAGCCCCTTAGAAACAGTTTCTCCTTCTCAGCATCATCCGATGAAGCCCAAGGTAAAGGCACAAATGAGCCTCAAGAACAGCATGTTCTTCGCAGCAACGCGCCAGGAAAGCCGAGAGTGCTCTGTGGTGTTCTGGAGCCACAAATGCCGAGCTTGCTTTTCCCTCTTTTCCCGTCCATTGGCCAGTTGGGATGCTTTTGAACTTCGCACCCAGTTCTGTAAGCACACAGATTACCTGTGAGCAGAAGACAGCTTTTGGCTCCCGGTGTTCCTAGGCACACATTCCTTTAAAATTCCTGTTTCTGGAGTGCCCTACAGTATAAAGAATGGCCCCATTGGTGCCTAATCTTGCTCACCGCTTGTTCATGGTTCCTAGGTGGAACTGAAGTGTGGGTGTGGGTATTGCAGGGAGATTTGCCCTGTGGAAATAGACCACGGCCAGATCAGGTGCTTAAAAGAGGAGGCTTTGTCCTGGAGCAGGAAAACACAAACACACACAAAAGCACATGAGGCTATGGGGGGGGGGCTGTGCATGTCTCCACCTGAATTTTGAGTCAGGGTCTCTCACTGTCCTGTAGCTCACCAGTTATCTAGACTGGTTGGCCTGTAAGCCCCAGGGATCCTCCTATCTCCACCTCCCTCCATGTTTATGATATAAGCACATGCTAGCCCTCTAGTATCTTTGGCCCCTATATCTTCCAGGCACTGCTTGTCTATGGGGTACCAAGTCTTTTCAAGAGTGGCTAGGGCTTCCCCTGTGACGTCTCTGTTATCAATGCCATTGGATGGATGCTCTTTATCTGTGTTGTGTCTTGGTGAAACCAGGGTCTTTATTAATTCAGACCCTGAGCTGTTGGTTCTGAGGCAGATACGACAGAGACCACTTGTATCCTGAACACCCTTGTCAGTTTGGCAATTGAACCCCAGAAGCCACTAGGGTCACAACTTTAAGTCAGGTGGTACTAGAGTCCCGTTTGCCAGTTTCAAGGCATCAGGCAGACATGCAGCCTATACGTTTTTGCCATTCATCCAGGTTCAGCCTTGGATTGACCCTGGTCCTCTTGTGTGTTCACTTGGCCCTCTGTGCCCTGACCATGTCACCTACCTCTCAAAGAAGGGTATTTGGTGTACTATCTTACCCTCATCTCATCATAGCTGAGGTCAATTTCACTGCCTCTTCTCTGGGACTATGTCTCTCCTGAGACAAGTGACGCTTGGGATCTATAAAATCACAGGCTTGTCCTGGCTTGGCCACTCATTAGCTTTATGTGGCGAGTGGGTTATTCAGCCTCTTGCCCGTCCTTGGGTCCCACCAGCACAGCTATTACATTGCTATTGTAATGAGCTCAAAACAGTGGCAACCACTTAGTAATCTCTCCAAAAATGCTGCGACTGTTACCACCGTGATGTTTATTGTTTTCTTGGACACCAGAGAACCAAGGACCTTCATTCACCATCAATCTCCGTACCACATGGCTCACCCGGCATGCTCAGTAGAGAAGTGCACTCTCTCTCAAGAACTAACACTCTCTCTCTCTCTCTCAAGAACTCTCTGTCTCTCTTCCTCTTCCCTCTTCCCTCTTCCCTCTTCCCTCTTCCCTCCACCCTCCCTCTTCCTCTTCTCCTCTGTTACACACAGCTCTGCCTAAGCTCTGAAATCCCATCTAGTTTCTCTGGTATTAAATTTATATTCAAATGTGATCATATTTTCATAAGAGATCAGTTGTAGGTGCACAGCTTTTGAAAGAATAGTCTTGCATCTGGTCATCATTGGAATAGCGAATTTCCTGAATGTCTCCTTTGTTACAAAGATGTGGTTCGTGGATGTGGTGGTTATGACCCTCTTCTCACCTATTGTCACGTGACCCAAGGCTCTGGGGGCCTTGGACGCTAAACTTCACCATTTTCTGCATTCATCTGCCCACTCCCACCCTCTGAAACTTCGAATTCCTATCTTTTGCCATTGGTCACCTCAAGCAAAGAAAACTCGCTGTTGTTTTTCTGCTGTGTCAGAGAACATGACTTTTGCTTACACATAGTGACGAGTGGGTTATAGAATTTGTTTATTCTTGTTTTCAACTGTTGGGCAGGGATGGATGTGGGAGGCTGCCGCCAGGTCAGCTCACAGAGAACACTCCTGGCTTTTACAGTGAGCCCATGGTTTGAGCCTTTGTCCCTTCTGTTGGCTTGTAAGCAGAAGCCATGAACAGGGTGCTCTCAGAAGGGGAAAAAGCAGCAAAAATAGAGAATTATTTTCCAAAGCAAAACAGATCATTTAAAGGGCTGACTTGTCATTGAACTTGGAGGCAGTTGATTTTTGTGCATAGTCAAACAATGCCCCTCTGTAGCTCTGAACCCTGAATGGGCAGGGTCACTGCCGGTCAGTGCTGACACATCCAGACTGCAGGCAGGAGGATGCAGCTGTGTGCTCCACAAAGCCTCTAGTTTGTGTGCGTGTGGATGGATCTTCCGGAGCCTCTGTGTGCTCCTTTTCTGACCTGTTCCCAGACACAGTGCCCCCTGGCAACCCTGGAGTGAGTTTGAAATCCACAGGGATACCAGGAGGTGGAACAGGGGAGCATGCTGGGTACATTCTCTGGTATTGGCCTGTATCTAGCCTCCATGTTAGCTGATATCTTCATGAATGTTGGTTTCATCTTTTGTACTTCATAATTCATACTACACAGAGTCTCTGAACTAAGAGTCATCTGGAACATTCTCTGCTGGATTAAGAATTAATTGCATTGTTTTGTTTTGGTTTTTTTTTTTAATCTCACACTATTTTGGAACACTTGGGAGCTGACTATTCCAGCTTTACCCTGTGGTCTGGAAATTCCAGGATTCTATGTCTGTCTCTTTACTATACTTAGGCGGAGAGGAGGGGTATACATGCCTATGCATGTGTGTACATGAGTGTACATGTATATGAAGAGGCCAGAGGTCAACTTTGGGTATCATTCCAGAGGTTACATCCTCTTTGAAACAAACCCTTTCGTTGGTCTGAGACTCACCTGCTGGCAAGACGTAGGTATCCTCCTGTGTCTCCCTCCATAGCACTGGGCTGTAAGCATGCCCCACCATGCCTCACATGGCTTCTGGAGGAACCAGCCCTGGGGCTTTATACTCGAATTCTAGATTGAGCTATCCCCAGCTCCGATATACTTTGTTTCTTCATCCTGAGAAGACAGCCTGGCTTCCCGAGCTGGACTGGGTGGTGCTGGTGGTGTCAATAGCCATGGTGACAGTGATGCAGACAGCAAACGATGACTTAGCATCAGCACTCCCATTAGTAACAGTAGCAGTGTGACACCATGTACCACTGTCATTAGTCCAGGTGTTCTTCGCAGCATTTTACCTATATCAATGCATTTAGTTTTCACAGTCACCCTATGTGATGGGCAACATTGCTGTCCCTACTTTACAGATAAACTGTCTGAGATATTGGAAAACTTGTCTGAAGCAAAAAAGCTAATGGTGACAGGCAAATATTTAACCCCAGCACGGGGTCTCAGTCACAGTGCCCATGGAAAGCCAAACACAACCATGGCAGCCATTCAAGCAGCTTGTATCTGATCGATCCCTAAACCTTCTTCAATGTTTATTAAACCCTCGTAGGACTCAGGTCTCTGGGGACTAACATACTTATATCAGAAAAAGCCTGGCGATAACCTATGCTACCTGCTTGCCCAAGGCCTTGCCTCTACTTTCCCATGTCCATCAGGACCTGGGCAACATCACTGTCCTGTGGCTGAGGCTGTCACTCCATTCATTTGCTGAGGCACTGCCTTAATTTCTTTTCCTGGTACTATGATAAAATATTCTGCCAAAAGCCACTTAAGGAAAAAAGGGTCTCTATTAGCTCACGGTTCAAGGGATAACCCATCGTGGTAGGAAGTCAAGATAGCAGAGCTTGAACCAGGTGCCCAGTTCTCTTTCTTTATTCACACAGTCCAGGGTTCCAGTCAGGGGACGGTGACACCCACAGGTCTTCCCATCTCAATGAACATAATTAAGATAATAGCATAGGCGTTCCCAGAAGCCCATCTCTCAGATGATTCTAGACTCTGTCAACTCAAAGATTAACATTAGTCATCATAGATGCTCAAGGCTCTGATCCCCATCTGTCATGGCTGCCCTGTCTTCCAGTGTGATGGGCTCCCCTAACTCCTAAATGATTATGTAAAACACACACGTTCTGGGCTCACTTAGCCACCTGGAACAGGTAGTTCACATGGGTGCATCTCAGTCTTCAAAAACTTATTTGAATATGCTTTATCTGGAAACTATTATCCAGAAATGATATAACCTCGGTCCCATGCTGGTTTTTCTTAATGTTGAACTTGATAGCCTATAATTCCGGAACAGCCATCTCAAAAGACAAAAGTATGAATACAATTAATATTTTGCTTTTCTACTAATGTCCTGGAGTGACAGAATACACTTTCTGTTCTGAAATGGCCAGAATACCACAGCACAGAATGTGTTTCTTCAACAAGTTTACCTTTCTTTTAGTGGCTGTAAAACTGTTAATGAGCTTTGAGGAGACAGGTTTTTTTTTTTTTTTTAACATGGATCCTCAACAGGGTTTTGGGCCCATTTGTGCAGACCCTACGGTGTGACATTAGTGATTCTGTAGGTTATGCCCAGAGGAGAAGTGTGTCTGCACTGTAGGTATGGGGACTGCCTTTGGGAACTGACTTAGCATGGCAGGCCTTGGGCAGAATGGTTTTTGTGGAGGTCAGAAGTCAACATGTGAGTTCAGGTTCCATGGAGGTCGGAGGAATCAGATCTCCCTAGAGCCAGAGGTATAGATGGCTGTGAACGGCCTGCTATTGGTTACGGTAATTGCCATGCCTAGCTTTTCCATGGGTGTTGGGGATTGAACTCAGTTCTTTGTGCTGGTACAGCAGACACTTTACTGGATAACCCATCTCTGCAGCTCTCAGGCAGACTTTCTTAAGTTGAGCCAGGTAGTGGTTCACACCTTTAATCTTAGCATTCAAAGACACAAAGACTGGCAGATCTCTTGTATATTCAAGGTCAGCCTAGTCAACATAGTGAGTTCTAAATCAGTCAGGTCTGCATAGTGAGACCCTAACTCTAACTCAAAAACGAGCAAACAAGAACATACAGAAAGAAAGAAAAAAAACATACGGGAAAGAAACAAGAAATATAATTCTATATAGTTAATTTACCAAAGTAGCATGATTTGCCACTTTTCTGTTTTAATTCTGTGGTTCAAAATAATCTGGTTCTGGTAGAGAATTAAGATAAAAAGGAGCCCTGGAGTATTTGCTAAGACTGTCCTTCGACCCATCATTCAGGCTGTGGAACATTCTACATCCCTAACAACTGCAGAGTGAAATTCCTTCCCACTGTGTTTTCAGTGTGTGGGAGAGGGACCACTGGGGACACAGATTGATGGCAGCACTTGAGGACCACTGGAGACACAGACTGTTGGTGGCACTTGAAATGGTTTCTGCAGGTTCTGAACTGGTATTAAATGTGTTAAGTTACATGATGAAGAAGCTAGTCTGTCTCCATCTCCTTTTATCTCCCTTGTAATGCAGAGGGAGGCTAGAACAGCCTTAGCATACCAACACTTAATTTCCTCTTTGTAGCCAGGAGACTGCAGGCCACCCCACCACCACTGTATCTGGCTGGAAACACACCACACAGATTTTCACTGCACTCTTATTTCATGGGAACTATTTAAAGCCCAAAGTCTTGCTTTTTCACTTCCTATACCTTGAGGAAAGGTAAAGAAAACTATGGGTAACGATCAGAGTCTGCATGCAATGCCAGAAGTGCTGGTGGGCTGTGCTCTGGGACACCAGCCACCCCCTCATCCCCCAGGGAATCAAACCTTCCGACTGTGACTTCACTGAAAACTGACCTGGGAAGCCTGGAAAAGCCTAAATACCTGGGCCTAAACCCACCAAATGGGTTTGATATCTTATCCATAGCCACAAATGGGCAGAACCAGAATGCATACATGGACATCCTGAATTCTGAGCAGATGGACCCCAAGTTGGTCCCCGCTCACGTGTCCTGCCTGCGATGAGTAACAGGACACTGGTTTTCCACCACAATAAGAAACTGAAATGTGGACTGTCTGCTTCAGTGACATTTGGAATTGATAACTTTTTTTTATTTTCATCTTAGATGATAATATCTCAGCAGGAAACCAGAGTATTAAATCCCATCAAGATCTCAGCTCATCACCATTCAGAAAAGACTGGCTTTAAGTGAGTCCTTTCACTGCCTGTCTGTGAATGGAAAATATAGAAGTTACTGGCAGGAGGCAAACCTGGAATTCTCCATGGCCCTGATAAGACTCTTCATTCCCTTCTGGGATATGACCTTCTGCAGCCTCCAGTGTCAGACACTAAGCATTCTCAGAGTCTCCCTCTAGAGTTGAGAGGCCTGTGGCCCCCTTTGCATTGCTTGCAGGAGAATCTCATTCTTACCTGCCATCTTTTATCTTTCATGATACTGGATTTTGGTGTCACTGGGGATTAGACCTCCAGTACTGCATTAATTAAACCTTGGATTCTCACATGCATATTCAAGTAGCTGAGACCTGGAAGAGCTCTGACTCCATACAGGTTTTTTCAATGGTTTGTGGAGACAAGTCTAAGATACTGTGCCTGGCTCAGGAAACATTGAGGAAGAGGAGCTGGAGCACTGTCTGCTGTGAGACAGTGGCTTCGAGAGATGAAAGGGAGGTGCACCTGTGGAACATTAACAAGACCTAAATAAGACCTGCATGATGACACCAGTTGATATTCCCGTGTAGATGGGTAAACTCTTGAAGGCTCTACCCCAGATGAAGAACTACAGATAGTTGATGGCTTCTAAGAGACAGCCAGTCAATCTTCTCTACTGAAGAGCCTCATGAGAAGTAATGTAGTCCCAAGTGGTCAGCCCCTAACATACACACAACAGTAAATGGATTCAATAGGCTATATTATATAGACGTGTGTTGTGTGTGTGTGTGTGTGTGTGTGTGTGTATGTGTGTGTGTGTGAATAAAGAACAGGTGGTCATGAGTTTGAAAGGGTACACAGGAAGAGTTGCAGTCTGATCTATAGAGTGAGTTCCAGAACAGCCAACTAACTACACAGAGAAATCCTGACTCAAAATAAAAAATTGAGATGCAGTGAACATTGACACAATGCAATCTCCCTTTTTTACAAGTTTGTCGGCCATGTAACATACTTTCTAAACATTATTCCATTTCCTTTTTCTTGAAAGTTTATCTCACCAGAATTATGGCCCTATTCATTTTTCTAGTTAAACGGGCTTGAGGACTTTATCCCTAAGGCTCAGGGTTATATCATGAAGGGTAAGTTTGATTGTAGAGCTTTTGGCCTGCATAGCCTATGCTCTCAGCCCTCAAGCTAGTGGGGTTAAATAGAATCTTACGGAAGGAATGCCTGGAGAGCCCAGGTGCACTATGGGAAGACAGCCTCTGCTTCTCAGTGGCTTGCAGACCTCACCTGACCCACGCTTTGCTCAGACCATTTGAATGCAGGGTCCACAGTCACATTCTGATGCTACCACTGCTGGGTGAGAAAGACATAAGGCTGTCAGCCAGCAGGAATAGCTCTCCATGGAACACCAAGCTAGTGTGGACAATGCTTGACTTTGATGTCTGCTTGTAGTGACACGCTGCCACACCTGTGTCCAAAGACCCAACATCTTTAGCATATCTCCATCCTTCCTCTATTTCCTGCTCACTGCCAGCTCCAGGAACTTCTAAATTTCTTCTGTAGTTCTTCATAATCAATCTATGTTGATAATCTGGGTTGGCCAACCATAACCCTGGTGGTATAAATTGGTTTTTATTTTACATTTATATAACATGGAATCACCTAAAGGCTTGGTAAACATCTGGCAGCCCCTCCCAGAGATTCTGATTCACTAAGTGACGGTCCAGGGGCCATAGTATGAGAACCTCTGGATTAGAGAGCCTCCTAATGGATTAGAGGGCTGGATGTATATCAATAGTATTCGACTAGTTAAAGGCCTCTGATGATAAGACATTTACTTTGTGAGGAAGATATGGAGGGAGACGGACTGCAGCTCAGACTCATGACCGTTATCATCAGCATAGATAATGACTTCTTGCACAGAGATACAGTGGCTTTAGACTACCAGTCGCATCTAAGGGCTTGTTCCTCGATGAGAAGGAAGTTGTTTTTCTTTGTAATTATTTGTTGATTCCCATGGCATTGCTTCTTGGGCCAAAATATACACCGGGGTCACCTGTGAATCTTGTTCAAGTGAGGATTCAAAGTTTGTCATTTTGAGGTGAGGTACAAGACGCTGCCCTGGGAATGAACTCCTGGGTGATGGTTGATGTACACTGGATAGAAATCCTAAATCCCAACCTTAAATATCAGTGGTTCCTAGCTGGGTGGTAGTGGTACACGCCTTTAATCCAAGTGTTTGGGAATCAAAGGCAGGTAGATCTTTGTGAGTTCAAGGCCAGCCTGGTCTGTAGTGTGAGTTCCAGGATCTTTTAAAGACCAGTTGTTGGGCCACCTCCCTTGATCATTCTAATTTAATTGTGAGTATTGAGGCTTTACCCCTTTCTCAAGGGATTCCAAGGTACAACCAGGGTTGGGATCTGCCAGATTTTATGAAGAATAATAATGCTTTGTAGACACTGAATCACATGTGCAGCTCCACGGGCCAGGGCCGGCTGGTTGTGAGCATTTCTACTAGGACCTGGAATGTGTTTAATGCTGTTAGTTTAGGCTGGTGCTGAGCCTGGAAGCTGGACTTCAAGGGCTTCACGACGCCCCCTGACTGTCAGTGAAGGTAGTGAGCTACCTCATATTGAGTGGCAGGGGCCTCTGAGTAATCTCTTCTCCTCTCAGACAGCATCTTCTTTTCAGGAGAAGGACTGAAACCGAGTCTCACATAGTTCAAGATGGCCTCGAACTTGTTTTGTAGCCAAGGGTAATCTTGTACCTCCACCTTCCAAGTGCTGGAATTGCAGGCATGTGCCACTCCATCTGGCTACAATCACCATCTTCAACACGGCGCTGACTCATCAAGTCAGTGTTGTTTTTTATCATTTCTTTTTCTTTTTCTCTTCGCAGTACGAGATGCAAAAAATCTAATCCCTATGGATCCAAATGGGCTTTCGGATCCTTATGTGAAGCTGAAACTTATTCCTGACCCCAAGAATGAGAGCAAACAGAAAACCAAAACCATCCGCTCCACACTGAACCCTCAGTGGAATGAGTCCTTCACGTTGTAAGTGCTTCTTCCTGCCCTGGGATGAGCTCTACCCTCACATACCACATACTGCCCACCCACTGGGGGTGGGCGGGGTATAGCAAATGTCTCTGTCTACATCCTCATTCCTAAGACCACCCCAGGCTACTGTCAGGTACCAGCTGCCATCACTTCTGTTTGATAGGTAGTGACTTGGTTTGCCAGAATGTATGTAATACATCATCACCTGCTCCGTAACAAGCAGCTGTGTTCATCTCCTGATGGGCTTAGTCCTTTTAGGAGCTAGGAGAGGGTATGAAGCAAGAATTTAATAATTTTTGCAGCATGGAATAAGGAACCCATGGTGTACAAAGTACTATTACTGCAAAAATAAGGAAGATAGACTCACCTCTAAGCAGGGAAAATGTCACTTCCAGAAGGAGGTGACATTTGTGCTTCATCTGGGAGGATTGATAGAAATTCCAAACCAGCGATGAAGGAAGGGGAAGAATAGTAGGAAAGAGTAAAGAGTCAGTAGTGAGGGATCACGCACATCAGGGAGCACAGCACACACCAGGGAGCACAGCGCACACCAGGGAGCACAGCGCACACCAGGAGCACAGCGCACACCAGGGAGCACAGCACACACCAGGGAGCACAGCGCACACCAGGGAGCAAAGCGCACACCAGGGAGCATGGCACACACCAGGGAGCACGGCGCACACCAGGGAGCACAAGAGGTTCCCCATGGGACATACTCAGGAAGCACTTCCTCTGTAAACATTACCAGAAGGAAAGATGCCTTTCAGTCAGAGAGAAACCACTGAGCTCTGCTCAGTAAAGGGCAGAAAGTCTGTACTTTAGACATAGTGAGTTATGTAGTCTCTGTTGCCAGAGCAGCCATAGATTATATATAAACAAATAACCAAGGCCGTGTTCTAATAAAACTTTACTCTTATGTTTCAAAGCTGTGTGTTCTAATAAAATTTTTATTTAGATAAATAAGAGTGAGCTGTCAGGGGCCAGCATTCATTGATTCTTGATCTAGACAGAGGTTTTATAGCAGCTAGCTAATAGGAAAGGGTGATGTCCTGTTGGCACAGGAAGGAAATTGAAGATACTATTTCAGGCACAGACTGTGGGCATGTTGGTGTCTCCCAAGATGCCATGACTGAGATGTCTTAATGTATTGTGTATGCGCTTGTCTTTGTAGCAAATTAAAACCTTCAGACAAAGACCGGCGATTGTCTGTAGAAATCTGGGACTGGGATCGGACGACACGGAATGACTTCATGGGGTCCCTTTCCTTTGGTGTCTCAGAGCTGATGAAGATGCCAGCCAGTGGATGGTAAGGAAGCCCATGGGACCCATGGGTATGTTGCCATACCCCAGGCAGCTGATAGAAGCAAGGCTGGCTATAGCCCCACCCCCAACCCCATTCAGTGGTGGACTCTGCCTATGGTTTCTGTAGAGGCATCTCTCCAACAGCCTGACCAGAGGCTGAAGGAAAAGAGCCACTGACTGGCCCTTACTCTCCCTTCTCCCCGTGTCCTTGAAGGTACAAGTTGCTCAACCAAGAAGAGGGTGAATACTACAATGTGCCCATTCCGGAAGGAGATGAAGAAGGCAACATGGAACTCAGGCAGAAGTTTGAGGTGAGGGTCCCCACAGAGCCTTGGGCAGGAAACCATCTTTCCTCCATGTTACAAAACGTGTCTTTGGGGAGGACCCAATTCTTGTGACACCACTGGGAAGCCCAAAGCAATTCTCATGCTAATTCTTGCTTAATTCATTGAAGAGCACAAATGTCCTATGTAACCACTTTCATTTGCAAGCTGTTGGCAGTCTGTGTCTCTGTCCTTTGGAGACTGAAGATTGGAAATAGCACAGAGGTGAGAGCATGGCTGATTTCCACATACGAAAACAATGTATATATCACTGGGGTGACGGCAAGGTTGAGAGTGCACCCCCCTTTCACAGTGAAGGGCTGCACACTTCCAAGAGGGACTCCCTATAATTAGCTACCACTCCAGGATCTGGGAAAAAAAATTCCCTATTGAAACTTTCTTGCTTTCTCTATAGAAAGCAAACTTGAACTGATTTTTTTCTGTAGGATGAGCTCCAGCAGACACTCCTGTTTAGAATTCTTTTTATTTTTTCTCCAGACATCATTTACACAAGGCAGCCTTCTGCTTTCCTCCTGAATGGGTTTGCGTGTTTGCCTTCTGTCCTGGTTTCATCTTTCCTCTTCCTCCTTCTGCTTCCCTCTTCTTCTTCTTCTCTATTGCTTTCCATCTATCTCAGTTCACGGTGAACATTCTTCTCTTTAAACCCCTGCCTCAGGACCCCAGCCACCATCTCTGATGTCTTCTGTTTTTCTAATTACTTAGCATCTGACCATTTGATCACATTATTTAGTAGCCTCCAAGGTCTGTATAACTGGTAATCTTTTCTCTACAGATTATAAAGTATTCCCTGGAAATCCGGGAATTCCTAAAGTAACAATGCGGATGTTTAAACAGAAAATTGTTCAAATTATTTCCATCATCAAGCCGATGACGTTTGGTGAATGTAGATGTCAGTGCTAATGCTGAAGGCTAGGCTGCCAGGTTTCCTGGCTTCTGGGAACGTAAGAGATTGAGGTGAGTCAGGGATACTTAAGACAGATGACGCAGCACTGGCATAGGTTGGCGGGAGTGTTGGGGATGGTGTTGAACCCATCTAAAGGTAGCAGCCAGGCTGGAGACATGGCTCGGGAGTCCAGCAATTGCCTAGCATCCTCGAAGCCTTGAGAGCTATCCCCAGTAACACAGAAAAATAAAAGTGATAGCTCCTGTTTCTGAGGGCACATGATATTGGTCAACACACATAGAAGTCCATGCTGCCATACTTGCTGTTCCTCAAGAGAAGCCAAAAGTCCCACCTTTTTATATCACGTGTTCTGGTTTCTTTTAATGTTGACAGCCAATTAAAAACTTATAGTTCTGTACAGGTCAAACTTGCAAGTGTACTTTCAACTCAGGTAAGAGCTTTCTGGTGAAATACAGCCTGTAGTCTCTCCTATCAGGAGAGGGGGCTGTAACATTGGCTCAGTGGTTAAGAACACTCGTTATTCTTCCAGAGTTCAGTTCTCAGCACCCACGGCAGGCAGTTCACAGCCAGCTATGACTCCTGCTACAAGGGATATGTTAACGTGCACACACAAATAGACACGCATGTATTTAAATGAAGTTTAAATATAAATCTTTAAAAGCTACAGGAATCCAGTGACTCCTGGTGAGATGGCTCAGAGTTTAAGAAGACTGGCCACTTTTCCAGAGGTCCTGAGTTCAATTCCTAGCAACCAAATGGGGGCTCACCACCATCTATAAAGCGATCTGATGCCCTCTTCTGGCATAAAGGTGTACATGCAGACAGAGTACTCGGACATTAACAAAAAATAAAAAATAAATAAAAACTACATGAGAGACAAGAAATATGTTTAAAACTGGAAAAATGAGGTTCTTTATGATTTTTTTTTTTTAGTTTTTTTTCTTTTTTTTTTTTTCTTTATGATTTTTAAGGAAGTCAAAGGCAAGCTTGAGAGTCAAAGTTTGCTGAGCACGGCCCTCCCTCCCTACCTCCCCCTTCTCTTTTCTATCACTTGCCTGGTCCTCTGCCTCCACCCCTACCCTGGCTAGGACACAACTCCAGACTACCTCCCCAGAAAGACCCCTTAGACACCCTTCCCAATGTCACCCACCCTGTGATGGATGGATCCTTCCAGAAGGAGTTTCAGGACACTGGGTGCCTCTCCCAGGCAGGGCAGAAACCTGCTGTGCTTTACTGCCTCTCACACCCCAAGGGTGTCATTCATGGTCACTGTTCATGGTCATGAGCTTAGGACATAACTGAGAGAGGAACACTGTTGGGGCTCCACAGGTGTGTCACTTGAAGTCACTCTAATCTGAAACCACCTTATTCATGGAGAAATACTGACCCACTTTGGTGCTTCCTGTTTCTCTGAGCAATGGGTTATAAAGACCTCCTCATTATAAAGGCCACCAGTTCCAAGTTAAATATCTAGGGAAACATCGTAGGCTGGAGGGCTTCGGGTCAAAAGTGAAGCATTTCTCTTAGAGACAGAGACAATGTGCTGTCTGTCCCTGCTAGGGGAGCTAGGCTTGACAGTGGAATACTAACAAAGGCCAAACACCCTCAGAGGGGAGAGATGTCCTCAGTGGTTTGGGTGGCAGGTGCCACCCCTCTGAGCCCCACAGTTAGAACACCTGCATGAACTACATCCCAGTATTTCCTTTGAGCACCTTTTGGCTTTATTTCCGGGATTTCCTCAGATGGTGTCTGTTCATGTGTTGAGCATTTTGCCAATGTTACAGCAGGAAACAAGGAAGAAGCCTGTAGCGGGGAGAGTCAGAAAGATGCTGGGATTTCATGGCAATTCCCAGGCTGTGTTTAAATGGAATCCTCTGGCCTGACCTTAGAGGGTCACATAGTCCCGTGTTCACAGTTCTGTGTTCAGGTCTATACCGTGAGCGTGGCAATCCTTCCCTCGGTACCTAGCGGTGACAGGCTGACAACATTCTGTCCTGTCCCCGTGCATTCTTTCCACTCTGCACCCTTGGGCCGAGCACAGGTTCAGTGCTGGGTTGTCACCCACTGAAGTCCAGCACAATTGTTAGTCCTCTCAGAAGCCAGCAGATCTCAGGGCACCTCATTATCTAGAGCAGTGGGGTCCAACTCTTTGACAGGACACTGAATCTGCAATACCTTGGGCCTCATTCACAGCTATCCTGGACTGCAGTGTGGCCTGTGGGCCAAGGCTTAGACACGATTATCCGTCAATTATTCTGTCTAAGTTTGGTTCTGTTTTGGTGGTGTTTGGACTTTTGAGAGGGAAAAAAAAGTCTTTTTATATAGCTTAGACTGCTCTTAAACTCAGATATGCCTCCTGCCTCTGCCTCCCCAGTCCTGGGATTATAGCTATGGAATCCCATCTCACCCAGGCATCTGTGTTCTAGAAGGAATTAAAAAGCTGTGGTTTCATGGCCCTCCCTAAGACATCAAAAGTCACTCGGTCTAATAATTAAAAGAAAAGAAAAGAAAAGAAAAGAAAAG
This sequence comes from Mastomys natalensis, assembly GCA_021653895.1. NCBI lineage: Eukaryota > Metazoa > Chordata > Mammalia > Rodentia > Muridae > Mastomys > Mastomys natalensis. The sequence continues at coordinate 2,045,581 of JAJTUV010000174.1, forward strand.
AAAAGAAAAGAAAAAAGAAATAAAATGGGCACTTACAGCTCCATCCACCATGTTACTATTCAGCAGATAATTAGATGGAAAGTTTTTTCATATTTAAACTGTTGATTCTAGGATCTTGGCAAACAGAATCATCTGGGAGTGAAGCTGTTAGGAGCCAAGAAAAAATCCCAGAATATCTGGAAAAGCCCACACTCTCCCCTCCAGACTCTGTCAGGGCAGTTCATCTGCCCCAAAGACAACACAAAGCAGGACTGTGATCAGAGTATCCACAGAGACAAGTGTCGCTGTGGCCTTTTCATCTGGTCCATGTTTGTCTTTGGGTAGAGCACACACAGTCCCTGTGTCACAAACTAAATTGCATGTCCTTTCTTTTGTTCAGTAAGTAGGGCTCCAGCAGTGACCAGAACAAACAGCCCTACTTCCTGTGGAGTTTGTGCTCTGTACCGGTAGGCCCAGAGATGAAGCAGGGAGGTTACTGAGAAGCAAACACAATGTAACATTTGTGCTGCTTTGCACATCCCCAAAACCTCCTATAGTGGCCATGATTCCTCACTTCCCTCCCAAACCCAGGTCTCTATTCTTACTGTAGCCCCATGGTCAGTGTTGAGAATGGGAGGAGGTCGGAAGGATGGGTTACCTCTGGCTCAGCAAGTCTTCCGGGTAAAGGGTCAAAGTGTCTATCATAATGTTTACTGCTACACTGAAGCATAGAAGTACCTGCAGACAAGTTGTGAAAAATGAAACTGTGTTTCAATAAAACTTTATTTATAAAAACAAGTAGCAGACCTCATTTACCCACGAGGCATGGTTTATTGACTTCAGGATCAGCCTAACTACTCTGGAATCAAATCTTGGTCTTGCCAGTTCTTAACAGTATAACTTCTCTGTGTTCTTAAGTGTATGGCAATAATATCAGCACTTAGATGAATTATTTTTAAGATTAAACCCGTAGAGAAGTTATTAAAGTATGCTTACTATACAAATGTTTGTTTTTATCAAATTGCTACCATTGTCAGTGGAGTTTAATACAGAAAGTGATTATTGCCTAGACACCTTTATTTGAAGTTGTTTTAAAGTTTTGTCACAATAAGTGAGTTTTTTCACATTGAAATTATGCTCCACATATTGGTTGGATTCTCTGCCATGCTATCTGCTCTATTATGACAGAGGTAGGAGAGACCCTTGTCAGCATTTGTCATATCTTCGGGGAAAAGACCCTTGTGTGAATGCAGATGGATGTCTAGATACAGTGTGTCTGTAAAATGAGTTTCTGAAACACACTGGGTCTATAAATCAGGCATATTTTGAGTCTGAGATTGTATCAGATGAGTCCTGAATAGAAAGGGCTATCGATGGCTATTAGAAGTGGAAAGAGGATTCCACACTGCACACAGATTTCTCAACTCAGTGGTCTGGTTTGGGGTCCTGAGTAAATACTCAAAAGTGAAATTATCTGACAGGTGATTAACAGGAACCATACCTGCCATAAACAAGAGTAGAGTCATTCCTCCTGTGAAAGCCCAGTGCTTTCTGTGAAATGATCATGTTGATCTTTTACAAAAGCCGAGCATAAAAATTGTTCACATCTTGAACTGTACCTGCAGGCTGCTTTCAGGCCACAATTTCTCTCTCTCTCTCTCTCTCTCTCTCTCTCTCTCTCTCTCTCTCTCTCTCTCTCTCTCTCTCATTGGTTCTTATAGCCGATTGGCCTTAAACTCACTATGTAGCTGAGGGTGACCTTGAACTCCTGATTCTCCTGCCTCTGTCTTCTAGTACTGATATATGACCCAGACCATTGTTTTGGCTATGCTGACTGGCCAGTGAGCCCACAGGATCCACATGTCTCTGCTCTTTTCCCAGTTCTGGCTTATAGGTGAGCATCACCATACCTAGCCTTTGGATGAGTGCTGAGAATCCAAACTCTGGTCCTCGTGTTTGCATAGTCAGCGCTTTACCCAATCAATGAGCCATCTCTCCAGCCCCAATCTTGGATAAGTTCCCTAAATTCTGACCTCTATTTTTCTTGTTTATGAATGAGGAGAGGGATAGCACCTACTGAATACATGAGGATTAAATCATATTGCTATGCAAGTTTATACAAATACTTAGGAACATAGTAAGGCCTCATTCCATGTTAGCCAGGCCTCTGGCCTCTATTTTTTTATCTTTAGGTATGTGATTGTGTGGAGTAGACATTGCTTACTATAGTTAGAAAGTAGTAAATGCTGATGCTATGGTTTTGGGGGATTGGTTGTTTGTTTTGTTTTATGTGCAATGGAAGTACAGTGAGATGACAAGAGCATTTCTGTTTAGAGCCTTGGAAATTTCTGTCAAGGTATCATTGTTGAAAACAGGCCAGTGAGTTGGTATCTCAATATTCACAGCTCCTTGGAGCCTAAAGTCAAAACTCCAATGCTCCTATTTTGGTCATGTTTATAGAAAATAGGTTGTAGAGATTACTGGATCCCATCGCTCTGCAGGTTGTTCCTTCTACCTCCTTTCTCTTTGATCCTGGTACTCAGGAGGCTGCTGAAGGGTAATGAGCACTTCCCTGATTACAAGCAGTGTCCCTTCCAAGCGAGGGACTTGCCTTCTAAAGCAAATGCTGTCACGGCCTGACTCACCATAAGCATCTGGGCTCAGGCACAGAACAGCAGGTCCAGCCCCTCATGGTAAATCTGATTTCCCCAACCTTAGACCACATTCATCCTTTATAACCAACTTCACATCTGGCCTCTCCTTTTACATGGTCAAAGATGACTAGGAGCTCTTGTGTCCATTGGTTGAGTCAGCCCAGGTCAACCACACCTGTTCACTGCTTATAATTTCAGCATGTCACTGGCCAAATGATCACATAGTCACAAGTTCCAAAAAGCAAATTCCTACATTTTCCTGTGCTTGAAAATCCTCTTGGGCTACACTGTATAATTTGACAGGGGCTGGCCATATGAGACCTTGGAGTACTTAGAATATGTACAGGCTTTAGCTGAGCATAATGGCACATGCTTACTATCACAGCACATGGGAGACAGAAGAAGGAGAATCAGAAGTTCAGACCTTCCTTTGCTATGTAGTGAGTTCAAAGCTAGCCTAGTCTATGTAAGACTACATCTCAAAACAAAACTAAACTACGTGTAGTCTGATCTAAAATAAGTCATTAATATAAAATACACAAGCTTTCAAAGTCATAGTAACATGAAAAGAATGTAAAATATTGCAATAATAACTTCATGGCTAACATAAACTGAAGTAATATCTTGGATATATTGGCTAAATATACTACATGGTCAAAGATTATAATTATCATAGGTATCTTATGCTACAGCCCAATATGAACATTAAATATAACTTCTAAATTAATTTCAACTATTTCTTATGTTATTAATGCATTTTCTAGAAATTAAAAACAACATGCGTACCTATGTATATGTATTTCTATTGCACATGGAATATCTAGAATACTCCTCTCTGTTAATAAAAAGCCTGGCTGGCTTGCTGAGAGCTTCTGGAGGCTTCTGTCTCCATCTTCCATCTCCCTATAGTTACTCACTGGGATTGATAGCACTATGTGTGTCTCCTCTGTGTACACGTGCTCTGGGGGAGCTGAACTTGGATCGTTAGTCTTGCTCAGCAAGTGCTGAGCCCCTGAAGGAAGATAGACTTCCTTCTCTGCAGTCACCTATCTGCCAAGGCAGTGTGGGATAGATCCAAGGGAGGCACCCCTGGGAAAATGATATAGCAAGTGGGTGGCCATCTTTCCCAGCCACTCTGGATGCAGGCAACCACTTCTTCCTCTCCTCACCCAGATTACTGAGATCAGCAGGGCCAGAGAGTGGGAGCAAGGGACAGAATTTTGGGGGCCTTACTGCCCTGTGGACTGCATGCTGATACCCACCCACAGCCTCCCAACTGGCTCACAAATACCCCTAGACACATGCAGAAAACCACGCTATGTGCTCCTGTAGTCCTTTATGTTTGTGACTGTTCAGAACCATACAAGGATCTAAATCAAAAGAAGTCAAAATATGTTTGGAGGTTGTGAGGAGCTTGTATACGAGAGGATAGTGAAGGAGCCTTCTGAGGCTTGGCTTGGAGCTGCAGAAGCTACAAGGTCACCCTGGAGACACTGCCGATGTCTGTTTTCCTCCATTCTGAGGAACGATTTAAGATTCTCTCTTACTAATGAGCAAATTAATAGAATCCAATCACTACCGTAGTCAAGGCACTTAAATCAGTGAAGAAGAGATTTTGTGGATAAGTTGTACATAGAAAGAGAAAGCAGATGTTTTTCTCTTTTATTTACTATTGCCAAAATTGGATTTTTTGAAAGTCCCCATTGTCTTTGAAGACTTTATCTAATTTGCAATGTTCTTTTCCAGATGGGGAAAAAACAGCCCATTGGAAACTCTGAGATAAATCGTAGCTATTTGTTGATTTGATCAGCCCTGCAATGGTTACTATAGAAACCTTAGTTCTTTCAGATGCCCTTTAGCCACAAAACAGAAACTTGATGTGCCCCCAGTGTGGATTCTACTTCTTTGTCCCTAAATAGCTACTTAATTGCTTTCTGAACTAGGGGTTAAAAAATAAATCTATTAAAAGGGCATCGGTTGAGAGATATTTTAATGTTTGTACTTCAGCTTGGTTTTAGAAGCAAAATCTTAAGCCCAAGTAGGTTGAGTTAGAAATTGTTTTCATTAAATCATTTGTCAATAGCCCTTAGCACTGAGCAACCCAGAGAAAGTCTCTGATGGTCACAGCCCAGGCTTGCTGGTCATCGTGGAAGACAATGTCTGCACAGGAGTCCTCGTACTGGCCATGTGTTCTCAGTTTAATTTGGAGATATATAATTTTGTTGGAAACTAAAAGAAATAAAGACTGTCCAGTCTGGCTTTTTTTTTTTCCAACCATCCTAACAAATCCCTGAAACAGTGTGAAAAGCCTTGTGTTATAGGCATGACTTTGTGGGTGGATGTTCCCTGATGAAGACACTGGCAAGCACAATGCCAGAAGCGCCCTCCCTCCCTCCTCTGTACCTAGGCTCTGGTAACCACAGAAGTCAGGGTGTGAATGAGGACCCAGGATGTGTCCCTTCATTTACAGGAACAGGAGAGGGGAGAGAAGGGAGAGTGCCCCTTGGCACGAATGGACACATTGAGAGTAAGCCCCGACATGGGTTTTTATGGCTCTGTCTCGGGACCAGAGCAGAATGAAGGTGACAGAAGTCTCAGGGTAGAAAAGCCCAAGTGGGTTTTTTTTTTTTTTTTTTTTTTTACTAAAATGCTTACCACCGAGAGGACCTGAGCTTAGATCCTGACCCAGCACTGAGGGAAAAAGCCTGGCAGGGGCAGAGCAAGACTGGGAAACATAATTCCCTGGGACATGCTGGCCAGCCAGCCTAGCCAAATTAGTGAGGTGGGGTTCAGCCAAAGACCCTGTCGCCCAGAAATCAGGTGGAGAGCAACTGAGTAAGACACCTGACATCAGCCCTTGGTGTCCACTTGCATATGCATGCATCTGCACGTGTGCACACACCCACACCACACACATACATACACACACAAGCACACACACATACACACACACAAGCACACACATACACACACATATGCACACACAAGCACACACACATACACACACATATGCACACATAAGCACACACACATATACACACACATACACACACACACATATGCACACACAAGCACACACATACACACACACATACACACACACACAAGCACACACGCGCACACACACGCACGCACACACACATGCACGCACACACACATGCAGAACCCAAGCCAGGCACACAGGTATGAACTACCACTGAGGATGAGACAAGGATTCAGGACTAGCCTGGGGTAGACTGGTGGTGGAGAGAGTGTTCTAGCCTGGGGTAGACTGGTGGTGGAGAGAGTGTTCGTCCTGTTTGTTACTGAATCAATCTGCATTTTAATAAGATTGCCAGGTACTCATTACATCTTCAGCAGTGCTGATTGACAAGTTAAAACCCAGCGGCTCATGACTGAGCCGACTCCGTCATCTACAGCTGCAGGGAAGTGAGGGGAGTTAACGGAGCAAACAGGGACCCATACCAAACTTCCTGCCTTTGCATGACCTGTGAATTAAGAATAATTATGTTAGCCGGGCGGTGGTGGCGCACGCCTTTAATCCCAGCACTTGGGAGGCAGAGGCAGGCGGATTTCTGAGTTCAAGGCCAGCCTGGTCTACAGAGTGAGTTCCAGGACAGCCGGGGCTGTACAGAGAAACCCTGTCTCAAAAAAAAAAAAAAAAAACAAACAAGAATAATTATGTTTTGAAATGTCTTTTTACCCACAAATCAAAGAACTATAATGTTGTGAGACGTGAAAATTAGGTGAAAATTAAATTTCCGTGTCACTAAATAGAGTTTCTTAACAGGGCCACAGTCTCTCCTGTGAGCACTTTGTCTGGGGACGCTTTAGTCTGTGGAAGGCCATGGTACCAGGAGTGTGTGGCCCGAAAAGCCTGGAATCTGTGCCCTCTAGCCCTTTACAGAAGATCCAGAATGCCAGGATTAGCAGAATTTAAGCATATTAGGCCTGGGCAGGGTGTTTAAGAGCATCTTTGTGGTTGGGAAAGGAACACAGTTGCAAAGTCAGTGGTGCAAGGACTCGGGTCTCCTGTCTGAAATGGTGCTTCTTGTTTCCTGCCTCTTCCTCTGCTCTCTGCTGCACCTTTCTGAGCATGCGCTGTGCGCGTGCGCGTGCACTACGCAGTGTTGATCCGTGCATCTTGGTACTGGCTTCTGTCCCCCTTCTCCTCCACTTCCCTGCATCCCAAGCACATTAATTCTGTGCAGACTTTGATGTAATTCTCAAGCTTCTTGAAATTAATTCCATTATACAAACCATGCTTCCAACTTCAAGGTTCCGATGGATGTTTTTGTTGCTGGTTGGTTCCTTTTAGTTATGTTGGAGATTAAAATCTCTACGCAGAAAACAAAGCTTTGGTGGTTAGAATAACATACCTTATTTTGAGAACAGTTCTAGATTTTAAGTTCTGACCTAAAGACTCATAATTACAAGATGTAGAGCCTCCCGTTTCAGTAGACCAAGCCTTACCACTCCAATGTCTCAGCCATCTGTTCTCAACCTGTGGTTTGCAATGCCTTTGGGGGTTGAATGATCCTTTCACTGGGGTGACCATCAGAAAACACAGATATTTACACTAGGATTCATGACAGCAAAATTACTGTTTTGAAGTAGCAGCAAAAATAATTTTATAGATGGGGGTCACCACAACGCAAAGAGCTGTGTTAAAGGATCACACACATCACAGCGTTAGGATGGTTGAGAACAAGGCATTTTCCGCACTGGATCCATTCATGCTCAAGGATGCTATGGCCCAGTCAGGCTGTGGGAATTGGCTTATGAAATGCAGGTTCTCTGGTTTTCTTCTCTCTGAAGATACCTCACACTGATGGAGCTCTCTGGCTGCTCCTGTCACTCCTCATATAAGAGGGTATTAGTTCATTGTTCCTAATGTTAACCCTTGGGGTGGCAAAGCTTTCCAGTCACAATGTGCTTCAAGACAGGAGTGGAGAGCTGCAGGACAGGGAGCCTGGTGACCTGACCTTCAGTTAACTGGGATGGGCTAATGTGTGTCTCCTGGTTTGTTTTACTGGGAAAATCTCAGGCATCTTAAGTTCCTCGAGAGCCTCCAAATCCTCAGGAAAGCAGATTTTGTTAGGAGCATGGGGACATGCTGGAGATGTCACTCAGATGGGAGGAGTGCTTGCTTCCGGTGCAGGTGTGTGAGGCACCCGGGTTTGATCACAGCATGGGATAACATAAACCAGGCGAAAAGGAGGCATGTGCCTGTAATCCTAGCACTAATCTTGGAAGATAGAGACCCAGATCTTACAAGTTCAAGGTCACCATGGGCTACATACAAAGTTCAAGGCCATGCTGACTTACAAGAGCCTTTGGTGGGTTGAGAGTCACAGGGCCAGGGGTAACTTGAACTGGGAAAAGAAAGATTTATGTGGGTTGTTTTATTCTAACTTTTGAAGAGTAATCAGTGTGTAAAATCATTGAGAACCCAGCTATGCCCTCTCAGATGTGTGTACTAACAACAATGCTGTATGCAGATGAGTGTAACGATCATTCAAGGTTACTTTCAAGAGCTCTGTCTCCTGTGCTGTCTTTTAAAAGCCTGTTTCAAGGTGCTGAGTTTCTTTGGTTCTTTGGGAAAACAGCCCAGTAGCCCCTTCTGTTCTCCTGAGAGTAAATAGTTCCCTCTGGCCACTTCAGGCTGTGGCAATTTGTTTACAAACACTTCTGGTGGATAAACCGAGCTGATGGAACTCTCAGAGCCACCTAAACCTTTTACCTGTGTGATGTGACAAGCCTAAGGCTTGTGCCTTTGTCCTTCTATGTTGGACACAACCCTTCTAGGAAGAAGTCATATTCAAATCCTAAGACTGTACTTCCTAACAGACAGGAGGACAGAACACAGACATGGCCGAACAGGGAACCACAGGGAGGGCTGAGGCTGGCGAGGTGGCTCAGCAGCTCAGCAGCTCAGCAGCTTCCGCCCTGTACCAACCACCACATTCCTGTTCCGTGGGACCCAGTGCCCCCTTCTAGCCTTCATGGGCACACAAATGCCCTTCATGCACATAAATGCATGCAGGCACACTCACATCCACATAAACATTTAAAAAAAAATAGAGGTAGGGGAAAATGAGTCAGAGCAAAGCTGTCAGCTCTCCAGATCTCCCTCCCAACAGGTAAACTGAGGCTCTTCCCAACTCTGGTGGACTGCTACCCCCATCTCTGAAGAGATCCTTCCTCTCTGCGGCTGGTCACTCCCTCTTGCCTCCCTTGGCATTCCAGGAAGCAGCGTGGTACAGTAGCAGGAAGTGTCACATTCCTGAGCTAAAGCCCAGCTTTGCCACTGCCAGGCTGTGTGGCCTTGGCACTCTGTCATCTGGCTGGCCTGCCTCTCCTCTGCCTCTCTAAGTCCAATATGGACGAGAGAAAAGCCCTAGGCTTGCAAGGCTGCTCGGACGGTTAAGCAAGTACATATGAAAGATGCTTAGGACAAGGCCACTTCCTGGGGTTCTCCCTGTACCCTGACCCCAGGAAGTAGGAAGCAAGAGTCTGCCTGTGATGCTCTTTTCCACAGTGGCCATCTCTAAGTGAACTCAGAAACTCTTTGGCTACCTGGGTCTGAAGCCCCATTTGTACACTGGGTATCATGAGTTGTTTTTCTTATCGCTGTAACAAAATGCCTAACAAACAGCGAGTTACGGGAGGAAAAGTTTATTGAGGGAACAGAGTCCATCATCATGGGATAGGCATGGTGGAAGAGGGTGAGGAAGCTAGTCACATTGCCTCTGTACGCAGGAAACAGAGGCTGGAGAGGAAGTAGGGCTAGGCCCATCCCCACTGACCAGTGTCCTCCAGCAAAGCTCTCTCTCCCCGCTAAATGTTCCAAAACCTTCCCCAACAGGGCCACCAGTGGGAACCAAGTATTCAAACACATGAGCTTGTGGGGACAGTTCACATCCAAACCACACAAATAGAGGCATCAGGTGGATGGCTTGCTCCACCTCTCCACAGGGGACGGAGAGGCCACGTGGCTCAGCTCACTATGTATTACACCACAGAACCTCCTCCCAAAGTGTTCTTATTGTGTGTATTTCTTGTGCCCATTTCACGATTGGCCCTAGGAGAAGCACCCTACCTTGTTCTGCCGGAGACAAGAAGTATAACCAGTGTGGGCATGATGCATCCCAACACCTCAGCAAAGCCGGAGTGCAGTCACCCCCTCACACCTCAGCATGGCTTGGCTCTTGCTTGGCCACAAACTAGTCTTTACCTTGTGGGCTTTTTTGAAAATAAGTTTGTCAGCAACTAGCCCAGGCCTGCCCCTAGAGACTGTGTGTGTCTCCCAGCTGACAGGCTACACAGAAATAAGCAGGATCTTTGGTCTCAGCAAGGGCCATGGATGAGTGGCCATTTACACAAAGCTGATGGCTTGGAGCAGGGGCAGGGTACAGGAAGTAATACCACCATGCCCCATTTTTTATCTGAGGTCATCTTTCTGTACCCCACACTGTTCCGGTTCCCAGCACAGTATCCATAAAGGTCACAATAGCTCATTTGTAAGATCCCATTTGCTCTTTCTTGGACTACTATCCAAAAGTCCCCATCCACTCTTGAAGCCTGGGGGTCACATGGGGAGGACCGAGGACTTCTGGGATGTGGCAAGCTTTTCTGCCTGTACACCTTCCCTCTTTCACTGGCGGCTCTCTCGACACTTGAACCTGCTTCTCTTCAGCTTCTCCTCTCGGCTACAACCTGCAACAAAGTCTACACCTCAACTTTCCAGAGCCTCCCAGGACCCCCAAACCCAGAGCGCCACAGAAAAGTGACCCCCCAGCAGTCTCTTACACTAGACTGGTGCCCCCCTACACACACACAGAAAATGGCATGGCTTTACACCTCTGTCTCAAACTAAGACTCCTCCCTCAGAGTCCCCCATTCCTCTGAAGACCAATACTGGCAGCAGAACCCTGGGAACTAACTGCCTGGCTCTCTATGTGTCCACCTCTTTGGGAGTCCTCCTGCTGAGGCTTCGTCTTTTCCTCTCTAACGATCCTAAATCTCTTCTGATGCCACTTGCCACCTGTCATCGATAAGGCTTCACACTGACATTGAACCAACTCAAGGTTTGGTGCAGTTCAGCTACGATGTAGCATTTCAGTCCATTTTACAGAAGACAAAACTGAGGTCCCGGAGAAAGTAAGGATACCCTACATGTCATTTCAGTCTGTGACTGGGAGAGTTCAGCACCCGTTTGCTCAGCATCACTCCTTCTCTGTGAGCTGACGGCCACAGAATTCAGAGAGCACAGATCGGTGCAGCTGCAGCCAAGTCCTGGAAGCAGGTGTCTCACAGAGCTATAATTAGATGCAGGCACTTTAAAAACCAGGATGGTTTTAAAATGTTCCATGAGCATGGGCTAAAACAGAACATTCTGGAAGTTCTGTGCTAAATTTAATGGCCGTTGGCTCTCCTTTTCAAAATGCTTGTTCCTGTCAATTAGAGACATTTTAGAAAATCTTTACATTTCAGTGATTGAACAAGTGGGTCCAGCATTTCAGAGGCAAACTCATTTAAAAAAAAAAAGAGAGAGAAAAGAAAACAGAAACAAAGACCTTTGTGTAAGAAACACAGGTTTGAGCCCCTTTAGGGGAGGACCCCATTGGGGTGGGGGGCATGACATGGCACTCTGTTCATCTTTCCTAGCTATACAACCATGGAGGAAGCAAGCTTCCGTGCCAGTCCTGGCTTGGACAGCTTGGGTATTTGTTTGGCTTCTTAAAGCTAGTCAAGTTCTAGCCAAACATCCCAATATTGACTTTTTCATTTGAATCCTGCCCTCATGTGAAAACAGCCACCATCTCACAACTCACCACTAGGGGGAGATGATGAGTCTCAGCCCACTCAGGGGTCCCTGGCAATGCCCACGGCCTCCCCCTCTCTTTCGATCCACTCTTAGTTGTGTGGCTTGCAGTGTCTGAGTGCGGAAGAAGGTTTTAAAACATTCAGAAGACACAAACGCTCCATTATTGTGTGGGGTTTGCAGGTTCCTATAAGTAAAGTATCTGGCGATTTTCGAAACTCCCCGACACTGGCAAACACTTGACTCTCTCCCATCTTAGTGGTTCCTGTCATTTCGGTAAAGGTCTGTCTGGCAAGATGGACCACTTCATTTGCACCACTTTGCATTGTTTATCGGGACTCCACTGCCACAGGCTACTCCCCTTGAACCTGGGGCAAATCTTAGGCAAAAGGTCTTCATCAGGGTGCAATCGCTCCAGGAGCTGAATACCACAAGAGGGCAGTAGAGGCTGGCAAAAGAAAGACTCCCTGAACTTTGGTGAACACAAGCCATAGCAGAAGCAGAAACTTGCCTGGGCCTCTACTTGTTCATGAACAGGAATGGCAATGAAATGGTCACTTCACGCTCCCAGTTGCTCCTGATTTTAGGCAACAACCGTGGTACTAAAACAGAAACAGTCGACTGCCGTCAGTGCAGGTCTTGTTGTCTCCTTCCGTCTGTTCCTGCTTGCCCAGGAACTGTTTTCTCAGTAACAGAGAATTCCCTGTCTTTAAAAAGCATTGCTGACAGTCTGGAAAACCATTTACTTGGACAGCATGTGTGAATTCAAGAGACTCCGACCCTGCAAAGCCTGTGATGATGATGTGATGGTGTGTAGTGGTGATCCCAAAGGGGACAGCTCCTGGCAGGAAAAGCGATGCATTAGTGTGAGGAGAGTCAAACATAATATGTCACGGCCATTCCCTATTGTCAGCCCCAGGAGGAGGGGGCGGGGAAGTACACTACATTTTCAGGGATGGAAACACCTAGAAAAGGTAGAATTGGGATGCTCGTTAAAACAGGATCCTTCAGGGAATCCCAGGATCCTCCCATAGCAGCTGGGGAGGACTAAAGACGGCAGCTTCCCAGGGGCCACTTACCAGGTGAGGCAAGTTAAGCTGCTTCTAGGAATAACCAGGTCTACCCTGAGGACTTAGAGGCAGTTAACTGTTGCTGGTGGGGGGAGGGGCACACCCTCCCCCAAGAGCTATTGGCAGTTAAGGGTAACTGGGGGCTGGGCATGAGGAGCAGTTGCTCTTAAGGTGCCTGTGCTCCTGTTAACTCTAACAAAACTCAAGTCTGGTCATCAGAGAAGGAAGGAAGGAAGGAAGGAAGGAAGGAAGGAAGGAAGGAAGGAAGGAAGGAGCAAAGAGAGGGGGAGGGAAGACAGTCTTGAAAGTGGAATGGAAACCAGTGAGGGAAAAGCAGGAATCAGAGGGATGGGGGGGGGGGAGGAGATGATGGGGGGGTAGGACCAAAATACTCTGTATACATGTATGAGAAAGAGATGAGGCAGGCTTACTAGGCATGCTATCCATCACTGGATGAGTCAAAGAACATGGAGGAAAAACAGATGGCCATAAGAAAAATAACAAAATGACTACTAAAAATGCCAGAGGCTTGGTAGAAAACTAACCAACCACCACCAGGGAAAGATCTAATCGATATTTCCCCCACGTACCCACCCATGAGGTACGACTCGATTGCCTAACATCGGCAGTCACCTCAGTGGCTCTGTCCATAGAACAGTTCTCATTAAGGAAATGGCTTTCTGTATATCCCCTGTTCTTGTGCTTCCATGAGTTAAAATGCCACCTAGTTTGGCGACACTACCTTATGGTCCCGTGCCACTTAGGGACTCATACATCACAGAAGAGACTGAATGATAACTTAATTCAGGTGTGTTGAGAAGTTTTCAGTTTTCCTGTCTTGGTAAGTTAGCAAGGGACACAGACATTCTATCAAGTTATAAGTGCAAGGTTAGGGTGTAGCTCTTGTTGGCAGAGTGCTAGCTAGCCGCAAACGCTCTGAGGCCCTGGGTTCAATCCCCAGCACTGAAAAATAACATCTATGAAAGTGTAAGAGGTCTGCTGCAGTTGGAAATGAATGACTTGAGAATCCATGCACCCCAGAGACCCTCCCCAGCCACCACCTGTCATTCTGACTCACAGCCACAGACCCATCTGTCTGAATTTGCTATTGGGGTAGTACAGGCATCTTCATCTGCACACAGGTGTCTTTGTTATAGGTAGGATTCCCAGAGACCCTTCCAGGGCTGACGTGGTTCTGGGGAGCATGAAGAGTACACACCTGTGATCTCCTGGCTTGGGAAGAAAACTCCCAGTCAGTGGGTGTTAACACACTCAGTCCCACCCCCTAAGTGTAAGTATGTAACTGCAGCATGGGTAAACAAACACCATGCAGTGAGAAGAACATAAGGTGACATAGGAGGTGGCCTGCCCTAGGGCAGCCACTTGTTTTCTGTACAGGTAAACTCTAATTCTGTTGCCATTTGCTCAGCTGCTGTAACCAAACCACACATGCCGAATGCCTTACAGACATGATCCATTGCTCACCGTCTTCAGGGCCAGGGGGTTCAGAGTGAAGGAACAGACAGATCGGTGTCTGGTTCTGGTTCCCTTGCACCTGTGTCCTTGCCTGCTGGAAAGCACAAGACCCTTTCACGAGGACACTCACTGATTCAGTTATGATTGTGAAGGCCTTGTGACTTAACTGCCTCCCCTGCTTCCTCACACCTTTAGGTTAGGAGTTAGGGTTTCCACATGTGAATTTGGGGCATAAACATTCAGGCCATGTCACCTTCCCAGATTGTTCCTTCTGGCATGTCAAACACAGAGCCCACAAGCCGAATGGGGATACATGACTCTGAGGAGAACTGTGAATATGACCTAACACGAAATCATCACCTTACTTAAAACATTAAGATGTGTTCGTGGTGTGTGTGTGTGTGTGTGTGTGTGTGTGCAGGTGTGTGTAAATGTTTTTAGATCCAATTGTAAGGCTCTAGAGCAGTGGCTCTCAACCTTCCTAACGTTGCAACCTTTAATACAGTCCCTCCTGTTGTGGTGACCCCCCCCAACCATAAAAGTATTTTGTTGCTACTTGGTAACTGTAATTTTGCTACTGTGATGAATCATAATGTGAATCTGATATGCAGGATATCTGATATGCAGCCCCTGTGAAGGGGTCATTTGACTCCCCAAATGCCACTGCTCTAGGGCATGAACTTTGAAATGATGACATCATTTCCCAGCATCAAAGGTGGACACACTTGCGTGAAGACGGTCTCAAAGCCAGATTGGAAAGAAAGCTGCTAGATGTCCCAACCAACATATACACACTCCCTACGAGAAGCCAATCAGGGTGTCCTGACCCTTTAGTCCCACCTCCTCTCGCTGATCTTCCCATCTGTCCTCATCCAGTTGGCTGTGATGTCCCATCCAAACCTCCTGACTTGACTCTGCACCCAGACTCTGCACCCACTACGGAGTCTGGGAACAAGAAAGAGATTCAAACAGAAAACCTGCCTGCTATAGGAACACTGAAAAGAGACAACCCAGGTGCCCCACAGCAGGAGAGAGAGAGGTTCCTAACGTGTGGCCAGGAAGCGCAGGTTACAGTGTAATCTCCTCATGTTACATATGATGTGAACATGTAAGACTGTAACATGCAAGACTGTAAGACATCTGTAAGATGTTCACAGGGATCATCTCTAGGTGATAAAATAATAGGCACTTAATTATCTTTCTTTTTAAAAAAGATGTATGCATCATATATTTTTTAAATGAACATATTTGATTTCAAGAAGAAAAAACCCTGCCTTTTAGAAACTGTTATGTGAAGAGACATTCGTTTATTCATCCATTCAGAGCATTTGAGGTACACCATACCCCATCATGCCCTAACCTCTGAAGATAGACCAGAAAGAACTCAGCAGAGGACCTCAATCTCTTTCCAGTGCAGAAAGAGGAATGACCAGAAACAGAGCATAAAGAGAGCAGGCAGCAGGAAAAGGAGTAGGGACACAAACCACAGGAAATAGGGAAACAGGGAGAGTTGACAAGGTGGGGGGTGGGGATCCTGAGATCTAAGGCGTCATCTGCAGACTAGAAGGAAGATGAGTGGGCTGTGCCTATGTAGGTCACAGAATCAGAAAGCACAGAGGCCCTCAGGGGCCAGAATGCTTGGTCTGTTCCAATCGATGAAATGAGATAGCCAGAAAACAGTAGGCTTCTCATGTACTTTACTGTGTTGCCAAGTGAGACCCCTGTAATGGCCACTAAGTAGCATCTTTTTAACTTGTTGCCTAGCAACTGAGTAGTGGCAATAGATGTCAGGACTCATAGCTGGTTGGAAACACAGGCACTAACCCTAGCTAACAGGTCCCTCTAGCAAGCCCACCCCAGGTCCTCATGATTTGCTTCTGAAGCACTCAATTGCTCTGAGCCAGTATTGCAGCATGCACAGGTTGCTTGTTGGCTCTCGTACCATGCCTCCACCTGGAAATTTTGACAAGAGGTTCTGGTTTCTCCAAGCTCTAAGACTCATATTGCAGTGTGAGCCTAAGTCTCCCAGGGGTCCTAATGCATGGCCTTAGAGGCAGGGTGCTATGCTGCAGCCTTGCTTCTGTATAGCACAACGACTTCCACAAATCCTATCCTGCTTCGTGGAGCCTTGTCAGTATCCAGATAATGAGCCCAGAGCATTGCTATCGTGAAAGAGGAGAAGGAGGGGGAGGAGGAAGAAGGAAGAGGAAGGAAGAGGAAAAAGGATGAGGAAGAAGGAAGAAGGAGGAGGAAGGAGGAGGAAGAAGAAAAAGGAAAGGAAGGAAGGAAGGAAGGAAGGAAGGAAGGAAGGAAGGAAGGAGGAAGAGAGGAAGAGGAAGAAGGAGGAAGGAGGAGGAGAAGGAGGAGAAAAGGTTTTTTAAAAAATATAAGAGAATTCTACAACAGTTTGTGTATTTCCATGGTTGGACACCATCAGCCTGTCTACCCCTGAAATGTCAGAAGTAAATAGACCTTTCCATGGCTGTCAAGTTCAATGGCCTCGCTATATGTTACACTTCACATAGCTTTGGTAAATATATTCATCAAAGTCATACTTGCACTAACTCGTGGAAACACTTTTATTGAAGACACATTTACAAAACAAGTATGAATCAGAACATTTAAAGTGGGGCAAAGTGGAGTGAGACACTGGCCCGCACTCCAGAGGTTACACTGCAAAATGGGTCTTAGAGCTTGGAGAAACCAGAACCTCTAGCCAAAGTTTCCAGGCAGAGGCATGGAACAAGAGCCAACAAACACTGACAGACTCATTTGGGGCGAGGAGGGGTCTGTTTGCTCCTGTAGCAAATTTAGAGTGTACTGGGTATACACAATCCAAGAGAGGCAGGGTATGGGTGGAATTAACTTAGACCTTTGCCGTTGCTACTATCAAAAGTCAAACTGTACCAACTCTGCTGCTCCAAATGGTTTAACATGATAGAAAATGGGTGTCTTGGGCTGGAGAGATGGCTCAGAGGCTAAGAGCACTGGATGCTCTTCTAGAAATCCTGAGCTCAATTCCCAGCAACCACAGGGTAGCTCACAACCATCTATAATGAGATCTGGCGCCCCTCTTCTGGCCTGCAGGCATACATGCAGGCAGAACACTGTATACATAATAAATAAAATAAAAGTAAGAAAAAAAGAAAATGAGTATTACCCATCACACAGTTCTTCATATATTTAATGTAAGTTATTGCTATTATTATCATTGTTTTATGGATTTTTTAAGTCAGAGTCTCGTGTAACTCAGGCTGCCCTGAATTGATCCAGCTGCCCCTGCCTCCTGTATGCTGGAACTGACCTCAGGGTTTCTCCACCCACACCCCATAATGCAAGGCATTTGGCATGAATCTCATCCTGGTTTTAATTTGAAAACCCTGCAATAATGGGCTGAGTGTGCGGAGTCTCTCACATTATACAGACAAGTCAAGGGGCTGGCAATGTTGAGACTCATGTTGCATGGTCTGTTTGCCCCTCCCACCCCAGAGTCCTGCAGGGGCTACAAGAATGCCTCTGTAGTTGAAAATGAGATGTATTAGTAGCTGGTTATTAGCGCATTTCCCCATGAGGAGAGGACACTAGCTGAACTCAGAGCCTGGAAATCCAGGTGACATCATGAAACCAGGCTTGACAAATGTTCAGGTGCCATCTTTTGAAGAGCTCAGATTCTCCAGGTGCAAGTTACTCTAGTCAAAGCCAATAAAACATGCTTGTTTTGTCTAAGGATGACAGGAGAGAGCACAGGAAAGTTCTAGCATTTAGAATTATCTTGCTCTATTGTACAGTATTAAGGTGTTGATTTTTCCCTTTTTTGAATAATTTCTATGCTGTTTTGTTTTCAAGATTGGGTCTCACCATGTAGCCCTAACTGTCCTGGAACTCGTTCTGTAGTCCAGGTTGGACTCAAACTCAGAGATTCTCCTGCCTCTGTCTCTTGGGTGCTGGGATTAAAGGCATATACCACCATGCCCGACTATATGCTTTTCAATAAGGTTTTTTCCTTAACCTGTCTTAGCCCATGCTGCAGAAAGCCCCATTTCCTCTCCTGCTGTCCCCTCCCCTGTGAGGCCATGAGGCCCATGGGAAATGCGCAGCCTCCAGACAGCACACGAACATGTGCAAGGGCCACAGGGAGTCATAGCCCATTTTCTGGTGCTGCAACAAAATACCCAAAGCTAGCCAATATGTAAATTAAAGAGGGTCATCTATCTTATGGTTTTGAAGGTCCAGAAGCAAGAGCCAGTATCTGCCTGCCCGGTGGTGGGGCCTGACATTATTTCAACTCAGGCAGAGAATGGAAGGGGCCTTCTGAGCACCCATCTTCCCATCACTGCCTGCTGTCAGCCTCTGCCATCAGAATTCTGTTTGCTCTCGCCCCAGTGGGGCACCTGCCCATGTTGGTCCCTGTTTACATTGCTATAGTAAAGGATGCCAGCAGGTGGCCTCAGGTTTCTGCAGTTAGGCAATGGGCTCCAGCTTTATCCCTACACACTTATATTGATTTGATTTGCACTCTTGGTGAGGTCTGTGCTACACTCATGACAGCCAGAGTCAACAATATGCAAGTCTCTCAGTCCTGCTGTGAAGTTAGTTGCCAAGCAACCCATTCAAAACTGAGAGGAAGAAATGGCAGGCTCAGAAGCAGGACTTATTATGGGATGGGAATGCCTTCCAGACTGTGGCCCAAGGAAGAAGAGAAAGTCAGCTGTTCACAGCATCTGTTTCCTGGCCAGAGACCTTCTTAGAGGCCTCTAGAGCCGTTCCCAAACTCCCCTACACACACACATACACATACACACACACACATGCACACACACACACACACCTAACACAGCTGCTAAGTATCCCCAGCTATCTTCTTGAACCCTATAGTATTTTGAATCCCTCCTATGAGTGGGGCTTGCCCAAAGGTAGGCCAAGACCAGCAGAGTTGAATTACTTATGGATTTTCCTGTTGCTTTAGGAAACTCAGTATCTGGAGGCTGTTTAGTGTCCTTACATAACCAGTCCTGCAGATGGCAGTATGGAGATGGCTCTGAAATGCTCTGTAGGAAAACCAAAGTGGTGGGCAGGGCCACTCCAGCTGGCAACACGTGAATAAAGATTCCTGGGCCATTTATACCTGAGGGCTGGCTTGGGCAGGGATGAAATCTCACTCCACCCCATGGGCTGGGCCCCTGAGCAATCAGCTGTCCATCTTGGGTGCAGTTAGCAATGCTACCTTGTCTTGATTTAGATCCTCTGTTGAGCAGAGCACCCTCACCCCAAAGTACAGAATGAGCCATCTCAGATAGAGTACTTTTGGGAAGACTTTTCCTGAGTGGTGTGAGCCTCGATTGATCATGCCCGCATTCCCACCCTAACACTGTGAGGGATTGTCTTCACTGATGTGGGAAACCTTGCTAATAAAGAAACAAACCTACAAACACACATTTTCTGCTGGAGTTAGAACCCAGCCTTACAGAGGCATCTGTCAGTAGTAAGCCTCACCCACCACGCACACACACACACACACACACACACACAATGTCTCCTTACCTCCTCTACTACCTATCCATTGACCTACTGTGGTGGTTGGGATAAGAATAACGCCCCCTTCCCTCCCCCCCACCCCCCGGACTCGTGTATTTGAATGCTTAGTCACTGGGAAGTGGAACTATTTGAGAAGGATTAGGAAGTGTGACCTTGTTGGAGGAAGTGTGTCTCTTGGGGGTTTCAAAAGCACATTCCAGGTCCAGTCAGTCAGTCAGAGAGTCTCTCTCTTTCTCTCTCTCTCTCTCTCTCTCTCTCTCTCTCTCTCTCTCTCTCTCTCTCCTCTCTCTCTCTCTTCTCTCTCTCTCTCTGGATAAGGATGTAATGAGCTACTGCTCTAACACCATGAATGCAAACATGTTTCCACCATGCCCCAGCCATGGTGAAAATGGACTAACTCTATGAAACTGTAAGCAATCCCCCCAGTGAAATGTTTTCTTGTGTAAGAGTTGGCTTGGGCTGGTGTCTCTTCACAGCAATAGAACAGTAATAGAGACACCTACCCACAGAAGTGTTGAACTGAGTGAGTGAGAGCCTAGCACTTGCTAGGCTCAACTCCACACTTAGGTCTGCCGCACTGAGCACTCTTTATGTGCTCCTAACATACAGAACGCATCTAAGCAACTACCCTTGCCCTCGAAATTGGGGCTGAGGCCGTGGAAGATCCACCAACCATAGGACACCGCCTTGCTCTCATTGTCAAGCAGACATTTCAAAACACTAAGTCTGGCTGCGGCTGTGATTCTGCACTGGCTCTAGACGTCTCTGCTTTCTCTGGGGCTTCCTTGCAGACTTCTGAGGCATCAGTTCCCACAGGGTCTCATTTGCCTTTTCTTTCTGTTGAGTTTTCTTGCTTTTCCCCATTGGCGGTGAGAATGGGACTCTCCATGACAGTCCCACACCAGTGGCTCCCTCCAGGATTCCCGCGTGGCGGACTCTACTGTACAAGAACTCCCTTTGGTACCAGAACATCATTTACCAGGAGTCCTCCAGGCTGAAATCAGATGCCAAAGGCATCACTAGTTCTTTCCACCCATTCAGTCTTGACTTAACCAAACACCCCCCTGTTCTTACTCCCCATTTGAAAGTAGCAATAAATCATCTTCAAAGCTCACCAATGAGGCAGCTCCTCCCTGGAGAACATTCTGCTATCATTTTGCCTGGGTACAAATTTCCTTCATATGAGTTAGTTTTAAGTTACAAAATCTACAAATAAGAAAAAAACATCCATGCATGGTTTCATTTCCTTCTTATGTTAACAATCTCAAGACACCATTTACCCTCAAGAAATTAACTATCCACCCCAGAATTAGAATTCACCCGCCATCAGCAGATTCTTTGAAGCAGACTCTTGGTTGGCTGTATAGAGTTGTTAACTAGGCGAAGACTGGAAGAGCATGTTTATGTTATAGGTCTTCTCTTTACCCTCGGATTCCTTCTCTCAGCCCATCCCCATCTGCTCACAGCTAACGTCCAGCTTATTAACAGTGGGCTGGTTTCTGTCTCTCTTTCGTTGGGGGGAAAATATGACCAATGGCTTTTTATGTCTGTGTTTGTTTCAGAAAGCCAAGCTGGGCCCTGCTGGTAACAAAGTCATTAGCCCTTCAGAAGACAGGAAGCAACCATCCAACAACCTGGACAGAGTGAAGCTCACAGACTTCAACTTCCTCATGGTGCTGGGGAAGGGAGTTTTGGAAAGGTAAGAAGGGAGGGGGTTCGCATAAAACTCTGGGTCAGCACTGCTCAGTGTGCACCACGGCGTCCTGTAGTCACACAGGGACGTGCCTCACACACTTAACACTTCATTAAAAACATCATCGTGGGAGAGATGACTCAGCAGTTAAGAGTACTTGCCCTCCTTCCAGAGGACCTGAGTTCGGTCCCCAGCACCCCCCGGGCCACCACCTGTAATTCTAGCTCTGGGAGATCCAATACCCCTGGGCACCCATGGTCCCATGCATGTGTTCCACCACACACGTGCACACATACATGCAAAACTAGAAATAAAATAAATCTGTTTTTAAAAATTTGAAACCAACCGTGCTGAGATTAGAGAGAGAGCTCAGTCTTACTGAGCTTGCCAGTAACTCTGAAGCTCTGGGAGGTGTGGTGGCAAGCATGCTAGCCGCAGCACTGGGGACAAGTGGATCCCGAGACTCACTGACCAGCCATCTTAGCTCACTTGACCAGTTCAAACACACACACACACACACAAACCCAGAAAGCAACAGAGAATTCGTTTGTGGTGTCCCCATTTCCCAATGTTCAGACTACAGGGCATGCTCCAGAATGCTGGCTGAATGATTAATTTCCACAACTGAAAATGGAACATGAACTTGCCCAAAGCCTGGATGGTCATAATGAGACCCTTCGATGGGGCCATGTGGACTTCGGTCTGTGCATCACTGTCTGGCCTCTGTGGCTCCAAACCGTGTCACAGATCCATGAGCTGATTTTGAGCCTTTTTCTTTGTTTGTGTTCTTGGCCTTCAGGTTGCACAGGTCACTCACATTTTACTCTCAGAATGCTTCCAGAAAACATGAATATGGAAAATTCTGAACTAGTCCCAGTAAAGAATATTAAATATTCTCATTAACAGACAAAATAGCAACTTTGTATATTAATACCCTACACTGTCTACAAACCTGGATACTTTAAAAAGGAATATGAGAGCTGGAAAAAAACTTTAACTTGTGGTATTTTATAATACTTAAAAATCCATACATAAAGTTTATGTGAGCCAGCTTTCCGTAACTATAATGAATTACCTGAGTTAATTTATGTATAAAGAGAAAAAGGTTTGTTTTCACTGGTGGTCTTAGAGTCTGTTTCAGTTCATGATTGAGTGGTCCCACTACTTTTAGCCTCTGCTGAAATGCTAACAAACTTGATCATCATTTCATCATGCAGGAATAAAAAACAAAACAACAACAACAACAAACCAGCAAAGAATGTGATCTTTGTCCCACAGTACCTTTCAAGGGCATTGAACACCTACAATAATCTACAATAACCTGTGATGGTTAGCTTTAACTGTCAATTTAACACAACCTAGAATCTCTTGGAAATAGAGTCTCAATGAGGGATTGCCCACATTGGCTTGGACTGCAGGCATGTGCATGGGGTGACTGTCTTACTTAAGTTAGTTGATCTGGAGAGACCCAGCCCAAAGCAGCATTCCCTAGGCAAACCGTCCTGAACTGCTCCAGTGAGCTGAGCACAAGTGTGCATATATTCACGTCTCTCTGCTCTTGACTGTGGAGCTGACTAGATACTCGATGTTCCCGCCTTGACTTCTCCACACTGATGGACTGTGTGGGACTGATGGCTGAAATAAATCCTTTATCCCTCAAGTTATTTCTTTGTAAGCATATTTTAGCAAAGTGTCAGAAATTAAGCTAGAACAGACCTCAGTTCCTACAGGGTCTCCCACCCCCTACCCTTGTCACCCTGAGGAGCAAAACTTCTCCACGTGGACTTAAGGGATGCCACCCATGATGAAACAGCACCAAAATGTATTAGTAATTTTTCATGAGTCACTCCCAGATCTGCGCCAACCGTGGCCAAACTGTCTCCTGATACTGTCACAACCTCCACTCCTACTTCCTGTGCCAGATGTCTGCCCACCAGTGTTGAGCCTTCTCCCCTTCTGTCCTCAGGTGATGCTTGCTGACAGGAAGGGAACTGAGGAACTGTACGCCATCAAGATCCTGAAGAAGGACGTGGTGATCCAGGATGACGACGTAGAGTGTACCATGGTGGAGAAGCGGGTTCTGGCCCTGCTCGACAAGCCCCCGTTCCTGACACAGCTGCACTCCTGCTTCCAGACAGTGGTGAGGATGACGGTTCCTGTCTAACGCTCCCGGTCTTGCCTGGAGGCTAGCTACATCGTGGTCTCAAGACCCTCAGTCCTTTAATCCAGTTTCCTTTGGGCACAGACTAACACTGCTCATCCTTCCTGACAGTAGTGATTACATTATGTTAGAAATAAAATAAATCATCGAGAGATGATTTGTGTCTGTGGACACATGTGGATGAATTAAAGACAGACACTTTAAATAAGGGGCCTGCAGGATCTGAGTGTCCATTAGTGGCTATATGTGAAAGGTCGTCTTCATGTCGGCCCTGTGCTAAGACTTACGCAAAGCAGTTGTAGATTCACAGTCCTGCCTTCTTTTTTTTTTAGCAAACCAGGCTGGCCTTGAACTCAGAGATCTACCTGTTTCTAGCTCCTAAGCGCCATGACTAAAGGTTTGCACCACCATATCTAGCCGGCCCTGCCTTTTAAAGATCCCTGATCCTGCTGCCATGCCCAGCATTGCAATGCCAGGACACTTTGTTTCCTAAGGAGCTTGTCTCTTTATGATGACACACCAGGCGGTGCCGGCTATGACCTGTCCTGCAGCCCTCAAGCTGTGAGAAAGGTCACAAGAAATAAACCCAAGTTATAATATTTCCCAGCATATGAAATTCAAATTTTAACATTCAGAAGTCACTTTCTAAGGACAAAGCTACACTGGTCCACTTTTCTGTGACCTCCAGCTGCTTCCCCACTATGGAGGCCAAGCTGAGGAGTGGGAAACATGCAAATTCTGCACCTACTATCTGACCCTTTACAGGAAAAAGATCTGCTGACCTTAGGCACAAAGTAAAATTAAAAAGAAACGTTCAAATTACCAAGACACCCGCTACGGAGTTTCCTGGTCTCCACACAAACGTGCATTCTAAGATGCCGCGTGATGAGCAGCGCTGAGGGGTTCTCCACCTCCAACCCCCCACCCCCACCCCACTTTCAAAGGGAGCGGCTGTCAGGTCTCACTCCCCCATCTTCTAGTGTTTCAGTCACTGCCTCATGTAAAACTACCCTGTGGTAAGAAACTGATCCACGCTTAGGTCTCCCCTTTTAAAATCTTGGGAAGCACCCTAAATGCCTTGGAAGCTCAGAGTCTCAAAATGGGGGAGTTCTGTGGGCACGGTGTGCGCCGAGCCTGCAATGCTGGCACTGGCCACTGTGTGTCAGCCTTGCACTGGTCACGCAGTTGACTCCAGCCCCCTTAAAGTGCCAGAGAGAACTAGTGGGAAGGTAGGAGGGAGACTCCCCCAATCCCAACCCCGTTCTGTGACCCTGAGGGCACCTGTGCAGCTCTGGAAAACTGCAAAGAAAAAAAGGAATTGAAGCCAGAGCGTGGAGTTCCCACAGCCCTTTCCTGACTGTTAACACCAGCTCCATCATCTCTCCCTCCCCGAGCCGCACTTTAATGTGCAATAGCCCCGATGTAAGGGGAGCGCTTTATAGAATCGGGCAGAAGTCAGCTCTTACCACGCTCTGTTGTGCTGGTGGTTATCCCTCCATTAAACTGTCTGGTCTCTCCCATCTGTCCCAGCATAATGGCCTCATAACTATGCAGACTTACTTGGCTCAGTGATGTATGCCTCCCTCGCCCCTTAGCATACCAGTAACAGAAATTTTTTAGAAAAGGGCAATATTTCATCACATTCTGGAGGCAAAAGAATATTGATTAAAATCTCCTTTTATGGTGCACCCCTCTCCCCCACCCACTAAATAGCATCACGTGTGTGTTGTTTATGAGTCAACCTAACCCCAAGAGATAGGTTTTCAGAAGCATCCATTTAAGTACCCTACTGCATTAGCCCGGCATTGCTCCTAGACTTCACAAGCCATCTTTTACACATGTGCACCATCCATGGGTTAAGATGAAAGGACTGGCCCGTGTAGGGTCTAGAGATTTATTATTCATCTGGGGTAGGTCTGTATGGGGGAAGGGAGCAAGTGCTTGAAGCCTCTACTGTAGTGAGGTGCATGTCTGACCATAGGCTGACATGTTACCACCCGTCATCTGCAGATTTATGAATGCACAATATCCTTCCCCCACCCTGGGAAAAAGATCGTGATGAACATCCAACAGAGCAGATCTGTCAGGGCCACCCCGTGTTTGCTAGTAAGAAAGCAGAACTGATGAGCTCTGCTGCGGAGGGACCCTACTCAAGTGTAAACTTTGGTCTACAGGACCGGCTGTACTTCGTCATGGAATACGTCAATGGCGGGGACCTCATGTATCACATCCAGCAAGTCGGAAAATTTAAGGAGCCACAAGCAGTGTGAGTATTTTTTATCTTTATTCACTTTTTTTTTGGGCGGGGGGAGTCTTGAAACTCACACAGTCTAATACTCCCAACTGAGAACTCCTTCTGGATAATATGTCCAAGGGTGACTCTGCTCACTTGGGTCTCAGCTCTGGAACTTCCCAGAGTAGCATCTGCGCTAACAGGACCCATGGACAATAGATATCTCTAAGGACCAGTTGATTCTGTTCTCAGCAAATTGAACTTACGGGTGCCCGCGTCCCCGTGACCTACTAACACCCATGTGGATGGAATCCTTCCCCAGTCACTGAGCGGATGGTAGGAGAGTAGGTCCACACTCTCTGTACATCAGGCAAGAGTGTAAAGGGAATGTGAGGCCCAGCCCTTGGGGAGCCCGTGCTCTCACATGGCATTAGAAATAGCCACCCAACAATTCTGACACCCTACAGATTTACACGGGGTACCACTAACACCCCAGAATTGGAGGGTAAATGCAGCACAAAACTGGGGCACCCCCAACCCAGAGAGGTGCCTTCCAATGTGAAGAGATGGAAAGCCAAGTCCAGGGAGTGGTCTGCAGCTCACGTGACATGGGGTGGGGAGGAGTTAGAGGGATGAGTGCAAAGCATGCTGGGAGGGCAGCGGAGGAAGACAGCAGAGAGAAGGGCCTGATCCCACCGAAGCTCTGACAGAGCCCACTGGCTGGGGCAAGAAGAAAAATATGGATGGGACTGGTGCCAGGGAACCCCTGGGAACCACCGCAGGGAAGAAGAAATGGAGCTGGAATTGGGTCTTTATTTTCAAGGAATGTTCTAGAAGAGGAAAAGCCAAAGTTGGTGATTGAGGCAGGAGAAGGAAAACCTCTTTAAAATGACATCGCAGGGCAGGGGCACCGTCCAGGAGGAGGGAAGCCTGTCTTGGATCGTCACATTGGGATGTGCCTTTCTTGTGGGGAATGCAGGAGCAGAGAAACTGAGGAGTCATCCATCCACAGGGTCGGGGAGGGGCACGGATACCTGCGGTTTTTCCGCTCTCCTGGGATCCAGAAGTCTGCAACTTAAACAGAAGCAAACTGAGCAAGAGCTGTTTTCCAGACCTAGAGGCAGAGGCACAGTGGGCCTGCACCCATTAGTCAAGTCAGCAAATGGGAATGGGATCAGGGCCCACGCGTGGTCTGAAACATAAATCACGGGAACCCGGAGCCTGTGTGGGATAATCTGCACCAGGAAGATTAACTGGACGCAGATAGGGAGCCCTTTAGTCAAAAGCTTTAACAAATTTATAAAGGGGGATTTTTTTCTGCTTTTATTTCTACTAAAAAAGCGATTGTATTTTTTTTTTTGTTTTTGTTTTTTTTTTTTTTTTTTTGGAAACACCTGCCCTTACCCGCCTCGTTGTATATCAGAGTACTAAGATGCTCGGATTGTAAACTAAAGCTTGAGAGCCCAAAGTCAGAAAAAAAATAAAGGTAGCAGATTGGCTGTCTTATGTCACAAAGCAACTGGATGCCCTTCCCTTTCTGTGCTGCAGAAAAATTAAAATAAAGGAAACGAAGAAAATAACATGAAAATCACCTGCGATCCTATCTCTTCCCCCGCCCCAGCCTTGTCCTGGCCTCCCCTGCCAGCCCCCACTAAGAACTTGGTCTTCAGCTTCCCTCCACTCCGCAGCTACTGTGTTTATTTTAAGCCTCCCGAGGTGTATTCACCCAGGCGTGGACTTGTGGCTCCTTGAACTTCAAAGGCTCCCCAGTGCTATGCAAATTTTAAACATCATTCTCCATTTAATCCGAGTTCCAGATATTAACCTATTAATGATTTTGTAGTGATGGTAATGACTGTTTTTATTATGAATTATTTAAAAGGGCAAACTCAGGCATGAATCATGGTGCGTGTCCCATTTATTCCGTCCAGCACTTCAGAGAATGAATTAAGCAGCTAGCGTGTACAGCATGCCGGAGGCTTTGTCTTCCAGGAGTGGCTACATTCTCAAACAACAAAATCTGCTTGGTCTGTGTACTGGAGAATCGAAACTCTTCCCCCTCAACTACTCTCTCTGACATAGGAGAGTCTCACAAGTATTCATTCCTTAAATCTTTATATTAGAAATTATTTTGTAAGGAATAAATGAGCTGCCCACCTTCCTCAAAAATGAAAAATAAGCTTTTATAACTGGAGAAATGAAGAGACAGGTGCAGATCCAGCTGTGAAAAGCAGAGGTGTAGGGTGATCTCAGACAGTGTTAGGATTCTCTCTCTCTCTCTCTCTCTCTCTCTCTCTCTCTCTCTCTCTCTCTCGTATCTCTCTGATGCTCCAACATCAACAAGAAATATCCAAAAAGGAAGTATCCAGAAAGCCCAAGAAGCCAGCTGTCTGAAGCACACTTTCTTTTGCAGATTCTACGCAGCCGAGATCTCCATCGGATTGTTCTTTCTTCATAAAAGAGGAATCATTTACAGGTGTGTCTCAAAGTTCTTCCTGCAATGGTGGAGAGGTTTGGGGAGCCTCTGTGGGCAGGGGACAAATTCTGTGATGGGACCCCAGATGTGGAGTCTACAGCCCCTTGGGAACACACCTGCTGAGACCCACCTGCTTCTGCAGCCACAGGGCAAACCAGAACTACTGTTTTGTTTCTAGGCCCAGAGATGTTACATGTCTCTTTTCTGCAGTCCATATCTGCCTCCTCTGCCTTTTATCTGAGCAGAGGTCAGAAAGCAGCAGAAACTAGATTGCCAGTCACAGCAGGCGAAGGAGCTGGGAGGGAAGGAGGGAGGAAAACGAAGACTACTGAATCAAGTACATTGGGGTTGCTGTGAAAGTCCACTACAAAAAAAAGATCAGTAATAAGTAAGAAGACATAGGCTCTGGCAGGATAGAAGGACATGGAAGGTAGCTCTAAACCTGTCATTTGGGATACCTAGCTGTTTGTCTGTGTTCCCACTTCTGTGTAAGATATTAATAAATCAAATGCCTGGCATCTCCCCAAATCTGGTCATTTGGAATCCCTGGATATGTACCCACAGACCTGAATGTGAATCAGTAATTCAACCATTTACCATTCGTTTGGCATTTAAATATGTACCACATCTCAGGCTCCCCATCAGGCTCTGGAGAAAGAAAGATATGGTACTTCCTTGGCCCTTGGTCTCCAGGACTTAGTGTGTGAGTGTCACTAAGATGAGCTAGGCAAACATCCTTATATGTCATCAGTTGCAAGCAAATCAAGTCATGTCATGGCACGGCCTCTGACACTCACCTGCTCCCTTGCAGGGATCTGAAGCTGGACAACGTCATGCTGGACTCAGAAGGGCATATCAAAATCGCTGACTTTGGATGTGCAAGGAACATATGATGGACGGAGTCACGACTAGGACCTTCTGTGGGACTCCGGATTACATTGCCCCAGAGGTAAGCAGCCCCAGTCATTGTTGCCAGTCTACAAACACATACCCTGCATAGCACACGAGGTCATGTGTGGGTCGTGACCACCGTGTCAAGTAAAGTAACAAGTAAAAGACACTCAAATAGGAAAAAGACACCGACATGCTCATCAGCACACAGTGAGGCTACGTTCTATTTCCCTGAACTTCTATTTCTGTTCTGTGCATTTGTGAGGCAAGTGGTAAACTGTCTCTCTCAAAAGCCTTGGTCATAGTAATTTCAGAGACACTGGAGTTAGGGGAATTTGCTTGTATATACAATTTGCCTGTAAATGTTGAGTGAGAAGGTAGTCACCATCATGGCTTCCTAAGCATCCTGAGTGATGGGAACTCTTGTCTACATGGTGCCATAATTCTAACAGAAGAAGACACAGTCGATATGGCTAAAAGCATAGTCAGTTTCATGATTTGTATATGCAATAGGGCCGAGGTGCCTAG
Organism: Mastomys natalensis; assembly: GCA_021653895.1. Classification (NCBI taxonomy): domain Eukaryota; kingdom Metazoa; phylum Chordata; class Mammalia; order Rodentia; family Muridae; genus Mastomys; species Mastomys natalensis. The sequence continues at coordinate 2,075,104 of JAJTUV010000174.1, forward strand.
TCTTCAGGATTGTGTGTACTGAAAGATCTCTTTCCTATTTCAAGAAACTTCCTATATGCCAATAAGAGAGTTGGTTACAGCCCTGGGCCATTGCGTAGACATGTTCTGTCCGCACTCAGCCCATGGACGCTGAAGTCTTTTCTCATCCTTGCTCCAGCGTGGAGGGAATGTGGGCTCACGGTGGAAAGTGGGCTAGCCTCAGCTCTCCAAGGAACCACTGTTGGCATATCCCACATCTGTTCAACCTAATGGCTATGAGTTTACCTCAGATACAAGGATGGTAAGAAAGGTCAGTTCAGAAGTCAGACATATGTGAGCTTTAAGCATGGCTATTATCTATAGGCTGTAGGGACTCCAGTCAGTTTCTTAACCTCTGTGCCCTCCCTGCTTTCCTCAAGTCAGTGATAGTAAGAAGTGCCCCGAGAAAGCGCCCAGCAGACCCTCACACCTCCGCTTGTTGGCCTGGTGGGAGTCCTTGTACCCTAGGAAAACTGAGCTCTTGCTTGTGGTTTAGTCTGCAAATAGACTTTAATTGTAAATTCAATTTTCAGTTATATTTACTGTGTGTGCACATGTACGTGTGTGCATGCACACCACCCATATAGAAGTCAGAGAGGAGGGAGGCAGGTCTCCCCCTTCCACCATATGAGTCTCAAAGATAAAATTCTGGTCATCAATCTTGGCAGCAAGAATGCCACCTACTGAGCCATCTAGCAGGCTGCAGAAATCCCGACTTTGAATGACACGCCCAAGGACGTTATCCTGGTATTTAACTAACAAAGATCTCTTGGGATAGGTACTACCTCCAGCCACACTGTGAGCTTATACAATCACATTTTTAAATGTGAAGAATAAAGTACAGTGAAAAGTAGAACCTTTAACTGCATCATGCCTTCTGAAGCCTCCTACGACTGACAGGTATGGAGAAGGCTCTGGGTAAGATCCTACCAGATCCCAGGATGCCTGATGACAAAGGGTGGCAGCAGCGTGTCTAGGTATGAAGGTGGCTTTGAACTTCCTCTCCATGAAGACCAGGCTTCTGCTGATCAAACCCATGACTGCTCATGCCTGCAACACTTTAGCTGTGTGCTCTAACCAGGGATGGCGCTCATCCAGTGGTAGAATCACCTATGTAATTAAGCTTTGTCCATTTGAGTAACATTTACTCTGTTCACTAAAGGAATGTCCTGTTGCTAGCATAACCAATAACCATGAACTTAGTAGTTCAGATGTTCATTTAAGGGGCCTGGGGTGTTAGAATGTCAGAATGCCTGCCTAGCATGCTCAAGCCCTGGGTTCAACCTAGCACCACACATATGCAAATATAAAAATTTAACACAAAGTTCTAGTGGCCAGAAGATCAATATTATTCTTTCTGGAACTAGGGGGATTTACTTGTATACAGAATCTGCCTGTGAATGTCCAGTGAGGTGGTAGTCACAGTCATGGCTTCTTAGCATCGTCAGAGTGTTGAAAACTCTGGTTCATGGTGTCAGGATTCTAATCTCAGAAGACACAGTCAATGAGGCTAAAAGAGCATGCTTGTTTCTATGGTTTGTACAAGCACCAGTACTCATATTGTGGTAGACCATTTCTTCAAGGTTTCCCACGTCTACAAGCTGTGTGCCTTGGCTCACACTGTTCTCTTCCACCTTCAAACAGCAGCAGTATCTGCCGATCTCTGTGACTCTTCCAAGTCCAGCCCACAACAGCTCTTGTGATCACCCCTAACCCCGAATACTCTTAGATTCATCTCCACCTGTCTAGACCTCAGGTTGCATCTGAAAAGTCCATACTATGCAAGATTAGATTCACAGGTTCTGGGGAGTAGAACCTGGACATCTTTTAAGGAGGAAGACACTCAGCTGGACTCATTTGGATGAGACTTTCTGCTGCCAAACACACTTAAGCACTTCTAGGCATACTTTGGGAAGTTAAGGGACTCTTCATGCACAGAAAATAATGTGCCCATGCTGTGGGCACCCTGGTTTCTGAAGCCTCCATATTTTAGTTCTCTGATAAGTAGCAATAAAGAGAGCGACCTGTGTGTGTTGCCTACTGTGCACTAGGCACCTCCAATACACACATACACACATATATATACATACAAGGACACATGTACGCATACACACGCACACACATGCAGGCATGCATGCACGCACATATGCACATACAGTCCTTGAGGCAAATCCCTTGAGAGAGGTTAGCATCAGGCCCTCCTTTCAGATGAATCGATTTAGGCCTCAGAAATATGTCTAAAGCCAAGTTGCTACAGAATGCTAGCATTAGGGATAAAGCCCATGTTCAAACCATCTCCAGACCTCCTCCTTGACGCTCAAACCTGAGCAGCTCTTGTGTGCAGACCACACTCTTACCTGTTTCCCTGGGACAGGCTCCTGCTGCACAGTTCAACGTGCTTAGTTTTAACTGTCAACTTGACATACTCTAGAGTCCCCTAGGAAGAGATTCTCAGTGAGACACTGTCTCCGTCAGGCTGTGTCCTGGGCACGTCCATGGAGGATTATCTTGAAGTGGGAAGGCCCAATCCACAGTGGGCAACACTGTCCCCTGAGTTTGGATCCTGGGCTGCATGAGAGTGGAGAAAGCGAGCCACGTAGCCGCATGCTAGATATCCTTGCATCCGTTTCCCGCTGTTGGCCCTGGGTGTGGCTCTCTGTCTCAGTTCCTGCCCCCTGGACATCCCCACAGTGACAGACTGGAACCTGGAACTGAGCTGAAAGAAACCGTCTCCCCTAAGGTGCTTTTCGCCAGGGTGTTTTATCGCAACAACTAAGCAGGAATAGAAGACACCAGGCTGCCTCCTTCCTGTCCTGCCTTCTGCCATCCCATGCTGTGATTATAGGCATGGGCTGCCATGCCCAAGCACAGGTTCATATTCTAGAAACTCGATGTACCAAGTGTGATGCCTCCAGGGCTCCCTGCCCTTCAGTGCTGACAGTTCAGGGAGGAAACATTCCTGGAGCCACAAGCTACTCCCAGCTTTCTCTCACTGTCCAACTGCCTCTCACTGAAAACAGAGGCAACCACCATGAGGCTGTCTCTCCAGTCCTTCTCTGGGCATCTCCATACCTGATACACACGGCCCCAAGAATATTTACAGTTTAGGGAAAAAAACAAATGGGTTCAAGGTTTCAGAATTTGCTCAAGGGTTAAACTGATTCTATCATCTGTGTAAATCTTCCTCCCAGGCAGAAGCAACATAATCATCTTAGATGGCATTTTCCCTAATAGGCAAAGCAAAGGCTGAAATATTTATGGCTATTTGTTCAAAAACCTTGAAATCGATTTCTACTGTGGCATCTCCCTAATGGTTGAAGATGAGTCAAAGCAAAAATGTCACTCACAGATATGACTTGAAGGTGAAAATGAAAACCCTCAGAGGGGTATGTCTTAGTTGGGGTTTTACTGCTGTGAACAGACACCATGGCCAAGCCAACTCTTATAAGGACAACATTTAATCGAGACTGGCTTAGAGGTTCAAAGGTTCAGTCCATTATCATCAAAGTAGGCATGGTGCAGGAGGAACTGAGAGTCCTACATCTTCATCTGAAGGCTGCTGGCAGAAGACTGGTTTTCAGGCAGCTAGGATGAGGGTACTAAAGCTAAACACCTAGTGACACCTACTCCAACATTGCCACTCCCTGGGCCAACTATATGCAAACCATTACAGGATACTAATTAGAAAATAATCCTAGAAGCCGACATGAGGGCTCTCTCCGCTCTGACATAACAGGAATTCCCCGAGTCCACAGGAGTCCTTGAGAAGACTAGTCACAAGTCATGGACCCCTGCAGATTCAAGTACCAGCATGAGAGGTGCTGGCCACAAGATCACTGAGTCTCTTCTCCTGGGTCTCTAGTCTCCCCGCCTCTGTAAGTTACCTCATGGCGCCCACCTTCATTGATGTTAGGAGCTTCTGGCCCTCTTCCTTAACAGACACTGTATCATTCTTTGGAGCCCACACTAGGAGGGCTTTCCCATCCTCCTCTCCCATTGGCTTCTTTACTATCAATCTTGATGCCTTATTCTCCCTCTTCACCAGTGTTGCCTTCTTCTTTCCTTCCATAAAGTGGCTGACCAGTGTCCTTCCTTGTACTCCTAAGGCAGTGGGAGGGAAACCCATTTGTAGTATGTCATACAACCCTTGAAGCCTTGATAACACAGGGGATGTGCTAACTTGCCAGAGAACCTTTCCCATGATGTGTTGGCTCTGCTCTGTCCCAAGTCTCCCGAGCACATCCTTATCAGGATATTGAGGCTCTGTGACTTGTACAGAATCACACACCTGGTTACAGGGAAACTTAGATTTGGATCCTAGATCTGACCCCAAAGGCTATGTGTGTGTGTGTGTGTATATATATATATATATATATATATATATATATATATATATGTCATGAAGTAAAGCAATTTATTTTTAATGCGTTTTTAAATTTTTATTGGATATTTTATTTATTTACATTTCAGATGTCTTCCCCTTTCCCAATTTCCCTCCCTAGAACCCCCTATCCCATCCCCCCGCCTCCCTTTTGCTTTTATACTATTTCAATTATATGCATGTATTAAGGTCAGTTCTAGGTTGAGGATCTAGCAATACAATAGATGCAAATAGTCAAGGAACAAGCAAGACAATAAACACAAATAGTCAAAGAAAAAGCAAGGCATTAAACCCAATTATGTGAATACTCCTGTGATCACTGTTTCTAAGGGCTTATCAGGATGACCAAAGTATCTGAACCTACTTCCCTGTCCTAGTGCAAGGTCATTTTCATGTCTGAAGCCTTTTTCCTTGTTCTAGCCTAAAATTTAGAATCCTGTCTAAAATTGCTTTTTTGTTCTAGCCTAATATTTAGAATCCTGTCTAAAATTACTTTTTTTGTTCTAGCCTAATATTTAGAGTCCTGCCTGAAATTACTTCTTTGTTCTAGCCTAATGTCCGATTCCTGCCTGAAGCCTACTTCCTTGCCCTTGGCCAAAGTCATATTCCTGCCAAGCAGCCCATTTCCTTGTCCTTGGCTCATGTCCGATTCTTGCCAAGCAGCCCCAAAGGTTCTACACCTCCCCCACCCCGCTTTTTTTATTTCATTAACAAGACTGAGCCTGTCTTAGGTTAGTCTGAAAAGAATGCCTTCCTTGCCTGTCATGGAATATGCATTATCCAAAGTAATGCACTTATGTCTAAGGTTGGTAAGGCTCTGTGCAGAATCTTACCTGTCCTTGGCTTGCCAGCCTGTTAATTTAATAACTCTGTATGGGGGTGAGTAAAGCAATTTAAAATGAACATGTACTGTCTGGGAGGTGACTGAGTGGGTAAGGTGCTTGCTACTCAAGCATATAGACCTAAGTTCAGATCCCCGGCACCTCTATAAAAGTCAACCACAGAAGCACACTTCTGTAATTCTAGGGATTGAGGGACAGAGATGGGAGGATCCTGGAGGATGAGCTCTAGGTTTAGTGAGAGGGCCTGTTGCAAGATGGAGAAGACTGAGGAAGACAGTGTTAACATCTTACTGACACACACACACACACACACACACACACACACACACACACTAACATAAGCATTCAATTACTGTTCATCTTTTCTTCAGCATCCCTTAGGAACTGGGCCTTATGTGACCTGGAATCAGGCACTAAGCTTTGGTTAGAAACAGTGTTTGGGGGTTTTCTAGCCAACCACTAATGTTAAGCTGATCACATTGAACCCACCAGCAATCTAGCAACATGTAATCCACCACCCAGCACACAGAACCAATCAGTCAGAATATTCATCAGGTGTCTCTCTTATATTCTGTGGATCCCCTTCCAGGAAGGGGAACTCACTAGATACCAGGAGACCAGAAAAGATGACAATAGCCCAGGAGAGATAAGGATTTCAAAATGACAGATTCCTGTTGGCAATGACAGTACCTCCAACATGGATAAAATCACTAAGTGAGAAACTTCTGGGTGTGGTTGCCCTGAAGCCTGCTACATGGGAGCAGAGTGGCAAAGTCTAGTCAAGGTTGGGATTAGAGGAGTCCCCAGAGCAGAAGACTTGTCCCCAGGGCATGGCTTTTACATCCTTGGACTGTGCCATGACAATCCAGTGCTTCCTGCCACAGTAGCCAAAGAACTATACTTTTCTGCAAAGCTTGCCTAATTATTTTAAGTCATTCTACGATACAGTAAAAGACATCTTCCCAGTGAGATTCAGCCAGTGGGCCATCAGCTGAGACCTTTCTTGTGGAATGATCAGGATTCCCTTTATATATAGCCACATGTTAGGGAAGGCATGGGAATGCCAAGGCTACACACAGAGGCCAAGCAGATAGCTGTTGCTTAGAGAATAAGAAAGTTAGCCCCCAAAGTGGCTGGGACCCCAGGGACAAGGACAGGGAGATCAGAGACTCCTGAGAGAGTGGGTGTCAATGACAATGAGGGATTCAGCAGTCAAGTGAATTCAGAAGCTCTGTGGGAAATGGAGAGGAGGAATATGCCCCTCCCCAAGAAGGCCAACTAAAGGGATTGGCACTTTAGCTACAGAACTGAGCATGTTTCCAAGGTAGGGGAATGCAAAGGGTCAGGTGTGGGCCAGGGAGACTATGAATGAGCAAAAGCTACACTTCATGAAGGAACAAAAATGGGAGATATGAGGATAGGTCCCCTCCGTTCTCAAGAACAAGAAGGTGATGAGCAGGCAAGACCCCAGGGTGGTGGAGAAGCTAGAATCTGGCCAATGGGCAAAGCTGTACCTTTATAGTGGCCCCAAGATCTTTGTCAGCTATTCATAATTTAGATGTATTGTATCCTTCAAGGCATCTTGTATTAGTCCCCTATGTGATGGTAGTGGGAAGTAGGGGGGGAACCTTTCAGAGGGAGGTCCTGATGCAATGTAATTAGGTTATTGAAGGTTCTGCCCTTGAAGCAAGGTCTTAAGGTAGTAGTTCCTGTAGGGTTTAGGTGGTTCCCAATTGTAAACACCCTGTCTCAAAAAGCAAGGTGGGTGGCTCCTGAGGAAAGGCACCACCACAGTTGTCCTCTGACCTCTACACTCCCTCATATCCACATGCATATACCATGAGAGGATGCCTTCCTAACACACACACGCGCGCACACACACACACACAGAGAGAGAGAGAGAGAGAGAGAGAGAGAGAGAGAGAGAGAGAGAGAGAGAGAGAAGTGCACATGCACACGCACTGGCTTCCTGTCTTGCCAGGATGGATACTTCCTTCACATACACACACCCTGGTCATGGCGTCATCCACCATGTGACATGGGTAAGGAATCCCTCAGCAAACCTGAGCAGATGTTGGTGCTGTGTCCTGGCGACCCTGTGTAAAGCTGCATACCTCCAGCTCCACCAGTACCTATCCCTCATCTCCTCTGAGGGACTTGGATGTCCTGTGTCACAGGGTAGCATTGCGATCTTTTGTTCATTGTTCCCCCTGCCCCATTACTGAGAGGATGCCAGGCTCAGAGAATGGCTTGGGAGGAATGCACTTACACACTGCTTTCCTGGGTGCAGCCATGGCTGTTGGATAGCCCACAGCTTTGGAACTAGTAGAATCGGGAAGTCTGGAGTCAAGTTACTGAAAGGGTCATCTGCAGCTGTCACGATAGGGGGATGCTGGTATAGAGAAGGCCACACACCCTGACTTATCCACTAAAGAGGCCAGTGAGCTGAGAGTATCAGCTCATCTCCCCCTAGAGAGCCAGCTATCCCAGAGACTTCAAAGCCAGGGCCTGGGGGAAGGGCTATGAGTAGATATAGACAATTTTAAAAACAGAATTAAAAATCCCAATGAAAAAGTAGCTCTTACGGTAACACAGCCGAGCAGTCAGGCAGTAAATTGGCCCTTGACTAATAGAAAGAAAGGTAAAAACTCAGCTGCAGCTCCTGCAAGCCTCCCTCAGCTGCATGGTCCATGGGCACCACGCCTGCCCATAAGCACTTGATTAAAGAAAGAAAATGATAAACCCAGCACCGCTCTCTTTCTACCGGAGCCAGTCTCCCTGTCTGCAGGGTCACGGTCTAGAGACTCCAGCACTAGAAAGAAAATGAGTTTATGCTTTCCCTCATAGAAACACTTAAAAGAGCCCAAACTAGGCTTTCTTTCAGCATCTTCCTTAAATTGTGTGATTCTCTTCGGAACATCTCTGTGACTTATGTAGGGTACATGATCTCATGTATTTTATTACCTGCCCACAACTCTTTAACCATCTCCTAATTCCCCAGTCTCAGAGCCCTTGGACTCTGCTCCATTCTCCATAGCCTTTGTTACTACCTATGCTATCGTGGTCTGGAAGGCAATGTGCCTCCCCATCCTCCCTCCCAGTGACCTACAGAAAGAACCAGGTCCCAGTAGATTGGCTTGGTGAATGCCTACTGCTTCCTGGACCAGGGCAAGCACCCCGTTTGTTGTTTGATCTGGTCGTCAATTCTGTTTTGCACATAAGAAATTTTTACACAGAGATTTAGTTCATTTTTCCCAAGGCCCCAGTAAGATAGGCCTGGGCTTTGAACCCAGGGCTGGGCAGCTTTCCTCTGCAGCGCCTGTTGTCCTGAGAAGAAGAGAATTGCATCTTCTCCTCAGAAGATACCCTGAGCACCCATCACACCCCCCATAAGCTTGCAGGGCGCTCACACAGGCACATTCATTCTCCGTGCCCAGAGGCTGTTTGCTCCTGGCACTCAGGGGCCTGCATTAATTGGCTGTTCACTTAGAGATTTATTTAAATCCCATGAAAATGGGCCAGGGATTTCTGAACTGTATCCTACCCCTTCCTCTGTGAAATTGCCTGAGTATTGGTGGGGAGGAATTGATATCTCAAGAGTCATAACTAACAGTTATTCATTTTCCTGGTGTGCACCTCCCACTCACACCTGGTGTGTCATTTAATTTCTAAGCTCACACCAGTCCTCTGAGGCCAGTTGCACTTTCCCTGGTTCACATGGGGAAAAGAGACTTGGAGAGGGGTGCTGACCTACCCAAGCAAGATAGCACAGATAGCAGGGGGGAACCTGGGCAGTCAGCAGCCCCTTCTCAGAGCACATGCCTCCTGCTCTTATCCAACACGTCTCGGAAGAACTAATGGATGTGAGACCTCTGGAAAAACTAGAAAGCTCTTACAAACAAAACCGTATCCCTAACTCTCCTTTCGATCCTTTCTTTGTATAAGTAGTTACTCTTTTCTAAAGTGTAGTTAACATTTTGAATAGCTCTCTGGGCTTAACAGGGGAGTCCCATGCTTGGGGGGCAGGTGAATACTGGGCTATGAATCCGAAAAGGCGGAGACTGCCCTGCTCCGTGTAGCAGCCCCTTGGAAAGAGGCAGAGAGATCATGGCAATGCGTCTGATCCCAGGCTCATGACTTGTGCCCTGTGTAGCTATCCCTGTGTGATATCCAGCCCTGAAGACAGACTTACGTTTCACCTCAGGCTTCTTTATTCCTTCTCGTTCGCTCAGTCCTTGCTATGGTCCTGCCCTTGTAAGAACTTGGTGTGAAATCTATTTTTGTTTTAAAAAAGGAGAGGGGTATTCATAATTTCTTCCTCTAAATATAATTTTCAGCACCAAGTTTTACTTGAATGAGCTTGCCCTGCCTCAAAAGGGGCAGTCCCTAAACTCACACCTGTGGCTTGTCAGTTGCTTCTATTCTCTCCAGTGTAACCAACTCAGAACATAATGGTGGTGTGCCTGCCTGTGAGCATGCGTGCTGTGAGCATGCGTGCAAAGGCCAGAGGAGGACATCTGGCGCTCTGCTCTATCGCTCTACGAATTTATGCCCTTGACAGGATCCCTCACTGAACCTGGAGGTAGACTGTCCTCCTGTCTATGCCTGCCACTGCACCGGGGTTATGGGCACGTACAAAAACATACTCAGCTTTCTGTGCAGGCGCTGTGGGGAAACCCCGGGTCCTCATGCTTTCAAAACAAGTGTCCCTCCCTTATATGGGAAGACGATTCACACCCAAATAAACAGACACTTCATATTCTCTTCAGTCATAGACAGAAGCATCATTTTTGTCTTAATAAAAAATATGTTATCTGGACCCTGTAATCCCCAGGCTTCCAACTCTAGTCATATCCGTTGTTCTCATACAATGCATTTCTTCTGGCAATCTCAAATATCGCAGATATTTCTTATGTAATGTTCTAATATCTGTGATTGTAGATATTACACTTCCAAGTATTCATTTCACATCCACCTCCCCAGCTAGAGCCATTAATCCTGATGCCTAGCAGAATGTCTATACCAAGACCCGGCCTGTGAGCCATAAACAGTGGCAGATGGAGAAAGAGTGAGTGGGAGGGTCACAAGAACTCATCCAAGTGCTTGAAGGTGGATTTTATATAAGTCGTATCTGATACGTCTTTAGCTAGTGTTTGTTGAGGGGCTGAATAGAAAGGGTTAATGTTCATTTGAATGTCATTCCAGAGTGTCCAGCATGTGTTCTGAGGACTGCCTCTCCTGTGGGAGTGTTTCCTCTCTCCTCCCTTGAGCCTGGTTGACTCTGCTGCCCTGAATACCTTTCTCCCACATACCTGGTTCTTATTTCTGAAGTCAGGCACTGTGGGTGACTCATTTTGCAGTTACCTCCCGTAAGCCCAACTCAGGGTGAACAAAGCCTCCTCATCCCCACCATATAACTTTCCAGGCAAAGGTGGGAATTTCAGGACCACACCTGAGGAAAGGCAGCATTCCTAAACAAGTCACCCAAGGGCACTCAGCCCCCGAGCCACAGAGCTAGTCCCCAGCAGCTGGACTCAGCCCTAGTACCCCAGTATGCTTCCCATTGTGTGTTGAGCTCAGAATGGGTCATTAGAGTAGAGTTTGACTGGAAGCCTCCCCTTGTGCTGTTGCGGTGTCTCCTGTGTTTCACCCTCTGCTCTGATACTACAGAAGGGGACAGTTGGAGCCTCAAGGACTTTCCCTGACCTCACAGATCGATGTCCCTGGAAACCTCAAGCAAGCACTTTGCTGTGGTTTAGGTTTAAGTTCCTTTCCAGAACCCTGAAGATACTTTTTTTTTGGGGGGGGGGGTTTCAAGACAGGGTTTCTCTGTATAGTCCTGGCTGTCCTGGAACTCACTCTGTAGACCAGGCTGGCCTTGAACTCAGAAATCCACCTGCCTCTGCCTCCCAAGTGCTGGGACACTTTTCATATCATCTTCTTCGTGCCCTTTTCATTCTTAACATCCCAGCATCCCGAGGCCCTTTTGACCGTACACAACGAGAGTCAGGAGGGCGTATAAACTGGATTGGCCCTGATCTACTCAGTTCTCCAGCAAAGCCTTATGTGTCCACCCAGTGCTGGGTGAGGTCCTGATGCTGGGAGGAGAGGCAGGTCCTCTGTGGTGGGCACAGCCCTCATGAGAAGACTTTAGGCTTGAATGAGGATGAAAATAGTCTTAATGTAAGACAGCCAAGGTTCCAGGAGCTTCCTGGCCCTAAAGTCCAGGCCCCAGAGGAGCAAGTAAAAGAGAAGTGAAATCAGGGTCCAAACAGAACATCCAGTAAACTCTCTGACAGGCCTGTCTGCCTTCTTCCCTGCTGGTGCTTCCTGGACAGGTCAGCAGGGGCTTTGATTGTCTGTACAAAGCTTCTCTCATAGGTCCTATGTTCCTTCCTTTGAAATTTATGGTGTTTTTCAAAACAACCCTGACTCTTCCCATCAAATAAAATACTTTTGGGGAAAAAGGGAACGCTATCTTTTGTTTCCTTGAGAATAAAAAAGACTTGAACACATTTTATGCATGAGGCCATTAGTTCCCAGTGGCAGCTTGGAAGGATCCCCCTATCCCTGCCCCTTTTGTGATCAGACCTTTCATTTATTTAAGAATGTGCTCTGGGGAGTTGGTACGCATTATAGGAAAGTAAGGGCAGGATCCAGTTCAAGCACACAAACCAACAAAACCACTGTCTCCATACTCTGTTGTGTAAGCAGAAGTACGGAGGGCAAGCTGGCTTCCCAGCTCTTGGGCTCTTTTTAAGTCTTTGGCCCATCTTCAGCATGAACCTCTACCAAGCAGGCTTCCCCAATAGCTGTCTAGGAAACCTCCCTAGGTCAAAAGAAGCAGTGTATTAAAACGGTCAAAAGTGAAACCATTGTAGCCCAGCCTTGCCTCTTACTATAAGCCTGAGCAAGCTACACAACCCCTCTCTGCCTGTTTCTCCTTTTTGAAACAGGCCTTAGAAGGTCGAGATGAATGAGCAGGTAAAGACCCCAAATGGCTGTGGTGGTGATGTTGGTCACAGCCTTTGTTACGGCCAGTAGTGTCCCACAGGGTCCCCAAGCTCTCTCATCTCTGAGCTGTCAGACATCAGGGGTCATCTAAAGCATCGAGCACTCTGGGATGCCTTCAAGCCAGTTGCCTTGGCAGAGGGGGAAAGGCTGGGTGGCCTTCAACCAATGGTCTTCCGGGAGCCCTCCCTGGGCCACTGGCCTAATGCGAAATGAGAAGCCGCCCCTGGTCCTTTGATGCCCTGGTCCTATGCCCAGTTTGGAAGAATGCTTATTCATACCTCTCACTTTTTAAAGACAGGCAGCCATTTGTAACATCCTGACAGTCCCCCGAAGCAATTGGCTCATATACGTATAATCACAGTGATCATACTGACAAATAGCTGTAAAAGGAGTTGACAGTGGCCCCGGTCGGGGTCTGCCTTCAAAGCCAGAGTTCAACCTCCCATGTGCTACAGGGAAACCCGCCAACTCTAGACCTTCTCGCCAAGCCAGCCTCCTTTTGTGAGCTGCCCCATTCTGGGAAGCCAAATTGCCATGGCAGCCCCTGGCCCTGGGCCTCAGCATATCAGGGAGCCCAAGCTTGGCTGCAAGCCTCCCTTGGCCCACAAGTGCCAGGGGCACCTGCATCTGTCCCCATTGGTGACAGAACCAAGAGACTCTCAAATCTATTCTGTGCCCTCTGAACCATGTCTTCAGCTCAAAGCTGGACCCCCGAGGCCAGTGCGAGCCAGAGAACCTTAAGTGAGTTGTAGGGATTGATTGACTCTGAGGGCTGAGACACTCGTTACCCAGTGAAAAGAAACACAAACCACAGCTGCATTCAGCGGGCCTGTTTTTGATAGTTACAAAAGAAACAGATGAAGTTGATTTCACTATATCCCATTTAACCCGGTATGCCCAATGTTAAAAAACTGCAAATGAGCTATTTTCCATTTTTGTCTTTTTTATGAAATCCTCAAAATCTTAAATTTCACACCTAGAGACACCTCAGTTTAGACTGGCCACATCTCATGAGCTGAGTTTAGCACGTGCCTAATGGTCACTGGACAGCACGCCTCTAGGCAACAGCATCCCAGATCTGTGGATCTGATCACCAGTCTTCACGAATAGCTCCTAGTAGCTTTCCCTGTCACCCTGGGGGGGGGGTTGGTTCATTAGAGATGTTCATTCATAGCAGCAGATCCCTGAGCAAGGTGCACTTTCCTGTGGAAAGATGGTTTGGGTGGTGGGGTTGCACACTGTGCTGGAACTGAGTTCATCTGGTGTGCAAGCCCAGGGTGGCTATGGTGGCTTGAATAGAGTTGGTTCCCACAGACTCAGTGTTTGAATGCTTGGCCCATGGAGAGTGGTACTATTAGGAGGTGTGGCCTTGTTGAAGGAAGTGTGTCACTGTGGGGTTGGGCTTTGAGGTCCTATTCAAGCTCTGCCCAGTGTGGGGCACTCTCCTCCTGCTGCCTTCGGATCAAGATGTAGAACTCTCAGCTCCTTCTCTAGCACCATGTCTTCCTGGACACTGCCATGCTTCCTGCCATGATGATAACGGACTGAACCTCTGAAACTATAAAGCAGCCCATGTGAAATGTTGTCTTTTGTGAGAGTTGCCATGGTCATGGTGTCTCTTCACAGCAATGAAACCAGAGGCACCGATGAGCTTCTCCAAGAAGGAACACTCAGGCTGCCTTCCAAATACCACCTCTGTATTACACCTGACAGCACACTGTGTTCATAGTGACTGGTAGCCAACCAGGTGGCTCAGCAGGATCAACAGCAGGGTGAGAGAAGTCCGTGGCACTCAAAGTTCTGCTTTTATGAGCCCTGGAGAAGGGAGCTGGTGTTATCAACAGGGACCATGGGAGGTCAATGCTACAGAAATCGAAAGAGGGTGAGCCCGGACCGAGTGGAGGGGAGAAGGTAAAACTCTGTAGGTGGCTGCGACCTTTCGGAATTGTAGCTCCGTCTGAACAGAAATGGGCTCCCACACCCTCTGACAGCTTTCTAGAATCAAACATGACTTAGCACCACGTGAACATGGGTGTCTGGCTGGTGGGATTGCTCAGGTATTCATGGCATATATAATATGAAATGACATGAATGAATGGTTGCCGTGCATGGCGAGTCATGCTGATATCCCAGCACTCAGGATGCCGTGAGTTCGAGGCCAGCCTGTACTGCACAGTAGCAAGACCCTGAGAAGAAATAAAGTCTAAATTCCTGATTCATTTAGTTACCTTCTGGGTTCAACATCAAATCCCCAGAACAGCAAGGAACACAGATTATAGGGAGTGGCTTTGTATGCTGAAGAGAGTAGTTTATGCAACTTCTTTCAAAATGTCATTATACCACTAATACTTTAAACCATTTGAAATTGTTTCAGATGCTTTAGACTGATCTTCAGTGCCCTTTAATAACATTTTAACAAGCTCAGCATAGATATATCCGAAAGGCACAAAATTCTCTTTAAAAACAAATGAACCCCATTCAGAAACAAGTTAATCATTAGGTAGATTTGGACAAGTTTGTTAACTTTCTGAGCCTTAGTTTTCTCATCTATAAAATGGAAATAGTGATGTCTCTCCGTCATGTGGCACAAGAAGATACAAGATATGCATAAAGTGTCCCCATGTAGACTTTGACTCTCTGAAGAAGGGTTTTCATTGCTTTCTATTTAGTTCAGATGGGCTTTGAAGAAAAGGTGAGGTAGCAATTTGTTGTTAGTGCGCTGACTCTACTCACGAACATTTCGGTTGCTTGCCGCTGTGGACATCTGCTCACTGCGAGCAAGCAGGGGTCAGGCAGCCTTCTCTGTCTTGCATCCAAGTCATCCTGACCATCAATACCCAGAGTCACCACGGCAGGAGACGAGTGAGCCTCCAACTGCCTCAACCAGGAAGTAAAATATCACTTCCTCTCTCTGTCCATTACCCAGAAGTTTTTTTCTATTTAAAAATGTAGATCTTGAACTATGAGAGGGTATACTAAACAAAACATGAGACGTTGAGGGTTTGTAAAGAACATTTGTAAAAAATAAAGCAGAGTATCCATATTCTTAAGATATAAAGAAATCTCATTAATCAATAAAAATTAATAAATGTCCCTGTAGCCCATAAGGGTAGGGATCTTGTCCTTGCTACAGTGCATTCCTAGCACTTCCCATAGTCTCCAAAAGAATGAATGAATAGGCCTGTCAATCAGGAGCGCCAGGCAGCTTACTAAAAAGAGAGGCACAGGTGTCTAATTCCTATGTGAATGAAATGCCAATATCGAAATATTACTTCTGGTCATCAAATTGGCACTCTGAGAAACAATGGCAGTAAGTACTGTTGGTGAGAATTCAAGGACACAGATTCAACTTTTCTGCTGCTGACAGAGATGCACTGTGCTGCCCTGCAAGCAATCTGACAGTGCCTTTTTGAGGCAAAAAGAACTATTCTGACACAATCGTTACATTCATTTGCCCTGCAGAAATCATTAAAGGCCTTTGCAGAAGTGTTCATGGCTTACTGTTTTGTTTTGTTTTGTTTCTGTTATATGTACAAATGTGTTTTGCTTGCATGTAAGTCTATGTACTACTCACATACCTAGTGTCCATGGAGAACAGAAAAGGAGGCCAGATTTCCTGGAACTGGAATTACAGACACTTTTGAGGCATCATGTAGGTTCTGGGTATTGAACCTTGGTCTACTATAAGAGCAAAAAGTACTCTTAACCATCAAGCCATCTCTCCAGACCCCTGTCGTCTACTGTTGAATAAAATTACTACAGACTAGCAGGCTGGCATAATACTATTTGTAAAGTTTCTTATTAGTTAATTCTTATTGAGAATAACAACCATCAGGAATAAATCAGTAGAAACTAACTTATTGACCATCAGTGTCCTATCCCTAAACTACACATTGTAGCCATTCAAAAGTATATGATCATATATCTCTGATGGTGTCATCTTTAAGGTGTATTTATTTGTTTTATGTGTGTGTGCCCCTGAGTGTATAGGTGTGCACTGTGTATATGCAGGTGCTTGCAGAGACCAGAAGAAGGTATCAGATTCCCTGTAACTAGAGTTTCTGGCAATTCTAACCACTTGATGTGGGTTCTGGGAGCCAATTCTGGGTTTTCTACAAGAGCAGCAAGCATTCATAAGCACCAAGCCACCTCTCCAGGCCCCCTCATGGTTTTTTTTTTTAACATCTAAATCCAACTTACTGTCTAACTATTTCACCACTAAGGATAAGTAGATCTAGCTTCAGACAATCAGTGACATCCCCAAATGAACCACAAGAGGAATCACAAAACAAGGTTGGGGTGGTGTATACTGGAATGGTGGTTCTCAGGATACCTGCCCCCCTTTGAAGGGTCCTTTTCCTTGTCCCCCTGTGCAGAAATAGAGGCAGAATTTACCACCACCTCCTTAGCTTAGCAAGAGCTGTGAAGACATGTCCGTCTCCTTGACTCAACCTCTCCTGGCAGGAGCAGTTGAGTTAGTGCTACACATAACCGATGCGTTTGTCTTCCCACAGATAATCGCTTACCAGCCGTATGGAAAGTCTGTGGACTGGTGGGCATACGGCGTGCTGCTGTACGAGATGCTAGCTGGGCAGGTAATATTTCTCTCTCTCTCTCTCTCTCTCTCTCTCTCTCTCTCTCTCTTTCTCTCTCTCTCTCTCTCTGTGTGTGTGTGTGTGTGTGTGTGTGTGTGTGTGTGTGTGGTGTTGTTTTTGTCGTTGTCACAAGTAGTGTGACCTTCACCGGACAGAAGGCAGAAGTGGCAGAGGGACAGCCCAGGGTGACAAATGTTGCTCCAAACACATGACCTGGGGAGAGAGGGAGAAGAGCTCGGAAGAGCAGATGATCATCTCCTGATCATAAAAACTCCCAAGTGGGGACAGCCGTCTGGAGTGTGGATGCGGTGGCCCCCATGTTGTGTCCCTTGCAAATTGATGACTGTAATGACCGCTGTGAGGTTTTCAGACCTGGGACTGGGGTATAGTTCCTACAACTTGGTCAACAAAGATCATTCCAGCCATTGATTATGACTTATTTATGAAAGGAGGCAGAAGCCTGTGAGACTCACTGTTAGACCCTCCCTCTGCACCTATCTCGCCAGTGGCAATGGAGGGTCATTTCCACCGATGTCCAGCGAGGCTGAACTTCCGTTAGGAAAAGGCAAATTAGGTTTCACGTCAGACGAGACTTTTATCAGAGAATGGAGTTGCATTGCCTAGCATAGCACTGTCCCGTGCAAATGGCTTCCACACCTGAGCCACGCCTTTGATAAACAAGGTCCAGATTTCAGTGGCTGCCTCACTCACTCCATACAGCCCTCTGTAGCTGGGAGAGCTGGGCAGACCGGGAGAGCGAGTCCAACCCGAAGTCATGTGAGAATTGGAGATCAGCGCTCTCCTGTCCTTTCTCTTTGTCATGGCTGACATCCTTAGAGTCATCCACTGACACCTCATTTCAGCCAGTGATGAAGAAAGAGTGAGAGAATAGTCAGGGGGAACATTTTAGAACCAGGCCTAAGTGGTGAACGCCACGTCTGCCTATATGGCACAGACCACTTGACTCCCCTTGACTGCACAGAGAGCCAAGAGGCAGAGCTGTCTGAGAGCTTGGCTGGAGGCAGTGGGTTTGGCGAAGCCTTGAGGGACCTCTGACTTTATCCCTGTTTTGTCACTTTCCTGTTGCTATGACAAGACATCATGACCAAAGCAACTTATAACAGAAAGCGTTTTATTTGAGGCTCACAGTTCCAGAGGGTTAGAGTCCATGACCACCATGGTAGAGAGCATGGCAGCAGGCAGGCATGGTGCTGGAGAAGGGGCTGAGCGCTCACATCATTGCCTACAAGTAAGAGGCAGAGAGAGCTAACTGAGAATGAAAAGGCCACCCCCAGTGTCACCCCTACTCCTGCAAGGCCACACCCCCCAATCCTTCCCAAACCGTTCCACCAACTGGGGACCAAGTATTAAAACATAGGAGCCTATGGGGACCACTCTCATTCAGATCACCACAAAACCCAACTCTGTTTTTTTTTTTTCTTCTTAAATTCCTGGAATTCTGAGGTTGTCCTGGGGACCTTGACCTTAAAGACAGGAACCTCAATAATCAAGAAAGGCAGACATACCCATGCTGAGCAGCAGGCACACGTTTCTGGGACAAAGTGCCTACCATTCTGAGCTGGTACATTCATTGGCCATAATTTATTTGCACATTGAATGCTTCCTTATGTACAGTGAGGATAAAACAGACAGAAATCCTTACCTCCACACGCTCACAGCTAAGAAGGAGAGAGAGAACGGAGTAATCAGAAGATGAAAATATATGTCAGAGATAAACTAAGAGGAAAAAGCATATAGCCCTGGTTAAGTTGAAGGGAAGCCACCAGCATGGCTGATGCACAGTAAAATGGAGAAAGCCAGGGGTCTCTGGCCACGTGAACACGGTTGTCACCTCCAGACTTTTACTCTAGGACAGGAAGCCTGTCCTTTATGTTCTCTCTCTGTCATCATATCTAGTAGATACTAAAAATTTGTTTAGCTATGAAAAAAATGCAAACACTTGCCTACATTCAGTCAGTGTTCCTCTATGCTGTTAAGATTTGAGTGGGATGGAGTGGTTTGTTTGTTTGTTCATTTGTTTGTTTATTCAGCCCCTCCCCCCCATCGATCTGAGAATTCCTCTTAGGTATAATGCCTTAGTGCATGAGCACAGAGAAGCAGGTTATACAGGTTCACTATGACATGCAGATGGGGGAGCACAGGTTGCCTGTGCTGGAAGCCAATTTCCCCTTCTGAAAATTTTGACAACAAAATTTGACTGTGAGTTGCCAGACACCTGGGAGCCCTGCCGACCACATAGGCAATGTGCAGTCTAGCCCCCTCCTTGATCCTGAGTGTCGAGCTCCCAAGGCCAGAAAACAAGCCCTGCCCTCACTGTGAGTCTCATTTGTATCTGCCAGCCAGTGAAACCAGCTGGGCAGAGACACAGCCTGGGTTTCCTAAGGGCACTCCATTTTCCAAGAGCATCCATGCCTTGGCTCCTTATTGGCTGACAGAAGACTAGGGTTTCAGAACAGCCTGCAGTGAAATCCCATCTTCCTCCTCTCCTTCCTTCCCTCCTTTCTCTTTCTTTTCCTTCCCACCTACCTGCCAGCCTTCCTCCCCAGGACTTTCCAGGCTGCATTCCCTAGTGAGAAGCCCAGGAAGTAAGTCTCCCTTGGGCCTTGAGGTGACAAATGGCCAAAAGCAGCCTAAGGTGCAATTGCCTTTGGCTCCCAGTTCAGAGGGTACACTCAGCAGCAGACACGCAAGACAGCTATGTACATTGCATCCCAATTGGGAAACTGAGAGAGATGAATGTTGCTGCTTATCCTGGACCTCAGCCCATGGAATGTGGACACTTACATTTAGGGTGGGCCTTGCCATATCATTAACCAAGTCTAGAACTCTTCACAGACATGCCCAGGATTTCATTTCCATGGTGATTCTTAATCTCTGCAAGTTGCAATCTGCAAGTTGACAAAATGAACCATCACAGGCCTTGTATATGGATCCTGAGGGGGTATCCAGGCCTTCCAAGGAGGTCCCTCTCGCCCCTGTTCCCACACCTGGTGATTCTGTATACCTTCTGGCCTATTCCCAATGCTGCTTCTCAGTCACTTAGTGTGCCTTGCATGCATCCCCCAAAGTCTCTATTTTGAAAAGGGTTAATAGTCCTCAAAAATGGCACCTGCAAGGTTTCCAACATGCTGGTGCCTTGCTGGGCACAGGCCACAGCCTCTGTTCCATGCAGCTTTACCTAGCTGCCTACGAGGAGCAAACACAGTTCCAGTCCTGGCAAAATGAAGTGAATTCCTGGTGTGTCTACAACTTGGCCACTGGTGTCATACAAATACCCACAGCCCCTAACAGTCACAGGGACTCAGCGACAAGAGCGGATCGGCACAGGGACTGAGGAGGAAGACTGATTAAGAGCTTGTCCAAGGGGTCAGGCACTCCATCTGTCTTCCTTAACTACAGAAGGCTAACAGTGAGCGGGGAAAGGTGGCTGGTTGCAATTCTATGTGCCTTCGGCTTATCAGTTGTCAGCAGCCAAATGGAGCCATCAAGTCTGAATTGCCTGAGTCTGTATCCAGTTTCTGAATGGCCCGACAAACATAATTGCTTGGGCAGGAGTATTAATAGCGCCTATGTGGCCCTCCGATGAGCTCATTGCTGCTCCCTGTGTTCACAGCATTTGTCATAAGGGAACTGGCCCTCTCATCTGTGTCCTTTCCATAGATGTTTGTCTGTACCGGGTGCTTCATCTCAGTAATTGGAGCTTCGGCCCAAATGGTCCATGTGTGTCTTTCTCCCTTCCTCCTAGGTCCTCAGCAATCTGCAAAGCAACATGGCAGGGCCCTTCCTTTTTGCCTGTTAGGAAGCGATTCAGGAAGCATTTTGTACTGTGGGAACCATTTGTCTGATGAAAGCTTAGAGCTCTCCAGTGGGGCTCGGGGCTCAACACGTTCAGGAAATTTTCTTTACACAAACCCGAGACTCATTAATGGGGAGCTGAGCTCGGAACACTGCGTGCAGATTTGCAGACACTTATGGCAGGGGAGCGAGGCACTCTGAAACGGTCACGTACTAAGGACCCGGGCAGCAGGTCTCCCCACACTGCGGGAGTTGGCATTAACTAGAAAGGAAGATGGATGTAATTATAACCTGGCACCACTGACCTGCCCTCAGCACCAAGGCCTGCGAGTAGGTAATTATCTGTAAAGAGGCCCCTAGGGTGAGCTGGAGAGTCCCAGCAAGAACATCAACATGCTCACATCCTTTGGTGCGTAATCCCACACCCAGGATGCCGTTCCTCAGAAGTAATTCAGAGGAAAAAAGAGCCGGCATGCAGAGATGTTTCTACTAGCATTTGTTATCAAAACATGTTGCTTGGAGCGATGTTAACACACCCAAGGACCCATGAATCCATTTGAAGAGATCTTGGTGGCTCTTGGGCTCTGAATGGGAATACTGCTGGCTACCAAGAAAAATGTGTTTGCAACAGTCAAAACAAAGATTACAGATAGTATCTTATTTGAAAATAATAAAAGAAAATCTGAGAATCCATGAAAAAATAAGAAGCTATTTGTAAATATGACAGGGAAAATATACCCATGAATTGTCTATAATATGGTTACTTAAGAGCAGATCAAGAGATCCTAGTAGTTGTGGTGGTGCACACCTTTAAGTCCAGGATGAGGCAGAGGCAGAGGCAGAGGCAGAGGCAGAGGCAGAGGCAGAGGCAGAGGCAGAGGCAGAGGCAGAGGCAGAGGCAGAGGCAGAGGCAGAGGCAGAGGCAGAGGCAGAGGCAGAGGCAGAGGCAGAGGCAGAGGCAGAGGCCAGATCTCTGAGTTTGAAGTCTCATCCTGATCTCCAGATCGAGTTCCAGAACAGCCAGGGCTACTCAGGGAAACTTTATCAATAAAATAAAATGAAACAAAGTAAAATAAAATCAGACAAAAGCACCTCATCATTCCAGCTACTACTAGCAAGAACTGAACAATGACAATACCAGTTGGCCTCCCATCGTGCATAGGGGAAGTCACATGGGACGCCACCCCTAGATGAAAAAAACTAGGTGATTAAAACTGCTGAGAGAGGGAGAATTAGTCTTCCCTAGAGTAAGCACCCTAAATGATTATCCGCTCCCACACGGCCAGCCCAAGACGTACTCATAGAACCAACGTAAATGGACTCAGCAGCTTGAGCTTACACAATTATTCATACATGTGTGTGTGTATGTGTGTGTGAATGTGTGTGTGAACTTGATCACCTTAAATTTAGACTGCACTGTGCTCCTGGCAGGGTGCAGCTTGCAGCCTAGGTCAGAACTTAGCATGTTTGTGTTAGTTGTGAACACCCCCTTGGCCAGAGCTCAGCCTCCCTTCTGGGTTCCCCATTAGGGGAGATAAGGTGATGC
This sequence comes from Mastomys natalensis, assembly GCA_021653895.1. NCBI lineage: Eukaryota > Metazoa > Chordata > Mammalia > Rodentia > Muridae > Mastomys > Mastomys natalensis. The sequence goes on from JAJTUV010000174.1 coordinate 2,097,316, forward strand.
GTGGATGTCTAATAAACCGTATCGAGAGGATGCCTGCTATGGGGCCAAAAAGAAGGTGTGTTGGACAGCAGGCCAGGCACCACTGTCGCTCTTGGCTGGCACAGCCCTACCCCAGCAAGGCCAGCTGCAGCTGCATTCTCCCACTGACCTACCTTGTAGACACCAGGTTTCATCTACCCACCACCAGCAGGCCTTGCCCTGACTCATTCCTTCTCACCCACACGCAGACTGCCACCACATCACAGGTGCTTCACAAAGCCAGGCATTTACAACCAGAAAAGAGGCTCTTTGTTTACACTTAGAGAACAAGAGAGAGAAAAATGAAGGGTCACAAGTCACCAAAACTACATTACCCGTTTCTGGCCCAAAGGGAGGGCTCTTTACACACTTGGCGTCTTTCCCCTCAGAGCATGTGACTCTCCTGCCTTGCCCCCATGCCCAGTTCCCCTTCAACGCTCTCTACCAGGGATGTCCCTGACATCTTTATGTTAAGCTGAAGGTTATTGTACCAAGGGTGATATTCAGGAATTTCCAGGAAGTCCAGTCTTCCTGGGCACATCCCGTTAGAGTGAGCATGAGAGAATAGTGCCCTCAGGGTAAAAGATGCAATGGAGAAACCACTTGAAGGGCACCTTGGACACAGACAGATGCCATGGTCTCTTTACAACCCCTCCTAAGAGCTTTCTCTGCCTCAGTAACAACTGTAAGTTCCCTTCCTTGAGCTTCTTCTGGGTACCACACACTGGGCTCTGAACTAGTCAGAAGCCTCATCATAGCAACTGCTGTGTAAGGGCCATCTGAGCGTGGGCATCCAGGTGGGAAATAGAGTTCCGTGCTCCATGGTATCACCAATCCCCATTTCTCAGCCCACTAGAAGGGACAAAGGACATATCTAAAAGCTAGCTCCTGTCAATTTGCCACCAAGCAGGCTACCTGTCCTGTCAGGTCGGAAGGGGCTGCAGTTTGTCTCTGCCCCTAGCCTGAAGTTCCCTTCACCTCAAGTCAAGGCAAAAAAAGCATTCTCTGCACGCGCACTCACGCACGCACGCACGCACCCTAAACACATAACTATCTGCAACCTGACTTGTTCATAATCAGATTGTTAGCACATAACTACAAGATTAATGGATTAATTATAATTTATTTGCAAAGCATTAAACATATTACTCTAAAACATTTTTCCCTAAAGATTATTTTGGGTCGCCCAGGGTAAGATAATGAAAGGGACAGTTAAAAAAAAAAACCTGGGAAACGCACAACCAGCAGCCTAATTAAAGATAATCACGTCAGCCTCCGTGTTCACCGAGCTAACCTTGCCGCCTGCGGTGTGTGGGGAAACATGGTCCATTTCTTCTCACAAATCTCGTAAGTGCCTCCGTGGAAATGCATTACTCCTTCCATTTTTCTTTCTTTCCCCTTCTTTGTCTGGAACAGCCTCCGTTTGATGGGGAAGATGAAGATGAGCTGTTTCAGTCTATAATGGAGCACAATGTGTCCTACCCCAAATCCCTGTCCAAGGAAGCTGTGTCCATCTGCAAAGGAGTGAGTACATCCAGGTTCTTCTCTGGTGGTCAACCAAGATGGCTGGCAAGGGAAATACCCATATCTGATGTTGTTTTTGAGACAGGGTCTTTGCTCTTTAGCTCAGCCAGCTCTGAACTCCCTCTATAGCCCAGGCTGGCCTTGAACTTGCAATCTGCTTCCTGAAACCTCTCAAGTGCTGAGATTACAGGATGTACCACTATACCCAACTTCCTTTTCCAGCATTCTAAGACCCTAGAACTATCACAGATGCATGTTGCTGCAAAGTTTGGTGGTATGCAGGGCACAGAGGGACAGAACAGACTCACATTCCAGTCCACTTCAGTTCCCAGTCTACTTCGTAGCATTGCAGTGGGGGTGGGGAGGCATCAGAATTAATTGTAGCTCAGTCAGTAATGTGCTTGCTATGTAAGCATGAAGACCTGTGTTCAGTCCTCAGAACCCATGTAAAATAGCCAGGCATGCTGCCGTACATTGTTTTAGTCGAGGCAGGCGGGCCCTGAGGCTCACTGGCCAGCTGGCCTAGCTCCAATCCATGTGTTCCAAGGAGGAACAACACCCAAGGTTGGCCTCTACACATATGCAGACACTCATACATTCTTTGTCTTCCACACATACATATACCCACAGTCACACAAACAAAGAAATAATCGCAGGCCCTTGGAGAGTGCTAATCCTCACATGTGACAGTTTATTTTCTCTCTCTCTCAAGATACACATATTAAAAATGGGTATAGACCATCCATGGACAATCAGTTAGTTTTCACAGAATGGATGCATGCATGTAAATGTACCCTGGTCAAAGACAGAACTCTAGATGCCCCATCTTCTCTCCCTGAGAGTTGCTATCACCCACCACCCCCAAGATAATCAGTATTGACTCCACAGATGAATCTTGCCTGCCTTGGCCTTTGCACAGGTGGGATTCCTCAGCGTGGGCCCCAGGCCTGGCGTTTTACCCAGCATGGTGTCGTGAATGCGGCCACATCGCTGTATGGCCGTGTCTCCTTCTGACGGGTTTGCTGTGTGGACATTGAAGAGTCTATCCCTGCGTTCTGCTCAGCAAGGGAGGGCACTTGCCTTGTTTCTACCTTAGCTGGAGGCTATTATAAACAGAACTGTTTTAAACCTTCTGGGTCCTTGGCCAGCTCTCCTTTCAGAGAAATGCTAGCAACTTAACTGGTGGCAGTAGATTTAATTGGTCTTCAGTGGTCATGATTTAAGTCAAAAAATTCCTTTTTAAATGTCTCAAAAGAGAGTGTACCACACTCGGTGTTTCCTATTTAGTGTGTTTGAAGGTCAGGGCTAAGCTGCTTGTGGCAGCTGAGGAGCTCCTGCCGTGGACGAGCCCAGGGTTGACACGCCCTCCAAGTCCCACATCAGATACCTTGAAATGAACTATGTGCTGTCTTTGCTACAATGTGTATTTTCCTAACCCATGAGCCTGATGATGTTTTGATCCAGATGATAAAGAAGAATGTGACACTTGCTACCTACAGCGTCCGCGTAATGCAGGCCTTCAGTACTCTCAGCACATATGATTTCCCATGATCTCTTTTAAATCAGGCATTCATGTAAATAACATGAATTTTTCTTCCCTCCCTCCCTCCTTCCCTTCTCAGTTTTCCCCACTTCCCCTTTGACAGTGCTAAGGATTGAACCTAGGGCTTTATACCCTGTAAATGTGACTCCTTACTAATATGACATATCCCCAGTCCCCCCAGCCCCATCTACATACAAGGATGCCAGGTTCAAAATGCACGTGATGCATGCAGATGCCTGTTTGAATTTCCCTTCTATTCGGTCATTGGTTCCAACTGCTTCCTTACTGTGAAAATCACTGCACAGAGGCCACCCTTGCCACCCGACATGTGTGTTTCTTGGTGGACTTCCAGAGCCTCCTCAGCCATCTATTCGGAGGCAGAACTGGCCGGGAAGGTTCTGTCACTCATCTGTGTCTTTGTCTGTTTCTCTCTCTAGCTTATGACCAAACACCCTGCCAAGCGGCTGGGCTGCGGGCCCGAGGGAGAGAGGGATGTCAGAGAGCATGCCTTCTTCAGGAGGATCGACTGGAGAAGTTGGAGAACAGGGAGATCCAACCACCATTCAAGCCCAAAGTGGTGAGTCCAGAAAGGCAGGACAGCGTCCTGAGCTCTGTGTCCCTGATCCCAGACATGGCCCTCCTGTCCCTTTCTCTGGACGGTAGGAGGCTAGTGACCCTAGCCTTGGCAGAGTAAGGAAAATGGCTGCTCGGTCATCAGCTCAAGACTGTGCACAATCCTAGAATCTGATGGCCAGAGTAAAGACAGAAGGACAAACACTTTCTAAAGGATGGCCCTAGAATACACAGGCCATTAGCCAGTAGCCTGTACTGACCACTGGAGATACTGTACCCTGAAGAGCTTTCCTTGTCTGGTCCTTGACAGGACTCAGGTCTCAATTCTATCTCCTAAATCTGCCTGTTCACCCAGCCCTCCCACATCCTGCCCCACTATGGGGTCCTGGAGCACATCTAAATCTCCACCATCCCACAGGGAGAATCTGAACCCAGTTCTCACACTGGCCCCTACCTCCACTGTGCAGAGTGGGTAGCCACCACCAGGGCCAACGCTGCTGCCTTTATCCAGCTTCTACCATGTGATTCCCACCTTTAAAATTCTACTTAGCCCATCATACAAGAGCCCCATTCCCGGTGCTTTTCAAACATCATTCTCCTGACACACACACCCCCGTGAGGCAGACGGACATGATTGTCTCAGCTTTACATTCGAGAAGACCAAAACACATAGAGACTGAATAGCTCACTAGAAGATATAGCTGGCAGATGTTGGAAGGATGGATCAGCCTTTCCACGAGGCTGTTGGTGACAGCCCTGCCGCTTCTTCTGGTAGTGAATAGCAACCAATATGCCCCCTCTCAAGGTTTCTGTCCCCAGAACTAAGCTAAACTGAGTATCTTTAAGACACCAACTCCTCGTACACTCTGCCTGCCGTTCCACAGTACCCAGGACATCTGCCCAGAGAACCACCCCTTCCAAGTCTCAGCCCCACTGAGCCTCTGCCCTGGTGCTCTCCAGATACTGTAAGGCAAGCTGCCATGGTCCACAGCCAGCATCAGAGGTTTCCACTCTGCCGGATCAGCCCCAGTCGGTCTCTAACCAACCTGCGTGAGCAGGCCAAGCGGACCCCTGCGGTGGCAGAGTTGCTGAGTAGGAGCAGCAAATCCATCCTCAGACGCGCCCATGTGTCCTCTGCGCCAAGAATAACACTGGCAGTGGCGAGCCCGCTGGACTTTATTCTCCGCAGACATTTTTAGCACAGACCGAAAACAAACTAAAATTAATCAGGTCAATTGACCCCCTCCCATCCCCCAGCTTCTTCTCTACCAGCCAAAAACGAATGCAGGGACAGAAGCCAGCCCGCAGAGGAGACACAGTTCAGGGAGGAGTGAGAAAGCAAGCGGGGTCTGATGCTTTGTTTTGTCACAAGGCGAAAGAGTCCAAGCAGAGAGAGATGAGGGAGGTCTCAGTCACATGCAGGACAGCAAAGAACCACCCTGAGCTCAGTCCCCACCCCGCCCCACCCCCAGGCCACAGACAGTAGTCGCTTCCTAATTTCACGTGAGGAGGATCATGCAAGGGTCCCTAGAGTGTCACTCTGTCTGTGTGGCACGGTGCTGGTATGGAATTACCACACCAAGGAGAGTTCAGGGGTGGAAAGGTGGTTTAGGACAGAGGACAGCAGCTTAGTCAAAGCCACAGTAAGGTTAGCACAGGTAAAGGGGGGGAAAAGGCTGCAGAGAGAAGCTGCCCGGGGATGTGGTGTCCCAGCTTCCTCACTGAAATGTGGCTCACTGGTCCATGGCTAAGTGCAAACTCAGAGGAGTCTGCAGGAAAACAAAGAAAAAGCAACAGGTAGTTAGTTCAAAGAGGAGTGAGCAACACAGGCTTCTCTGTTGTAAACAACCAGGCAATGTGGTTGCCAGAGCCTCTGACGTTGTCCATGTCCCCATGGTGAGCCCGGCTTTGAGGACCCACGGTATACCCACCTCTGAGCAGCCCTAGCAGGCCTGCCTAACAACCTTGTCTTCGGAGCTTCCTGGTGGGTTTCTAACAAGCACTGGAGACTCAATTTTCCTGAGATCTGCAGGATTAAAGGCCATTAGCTGTACTCCCAGTTTGTACTGCCCTGGCTTCCATGGAATTAAGCCTTCACTTATTGTCAAGTACCAGCTGTGGACTGCCAGCGCTCACAGTATTGGCTGTCTGCTCTTGGGCATCTCATCTGTGCTTGTAGATTCAGGAGTCTTTCATCTTCAGGTTTGTTTGGTTTTTGTTGTTGTTGTTGTTTTCTACTTCTTAACTCTTAATCCTCTGAAGAAAAATAATTCCAGAATCACTGGTCCTGTGCTAGGAAGGAGAGACTTTACACAGCAGAGCAGACATATAGGAATCAAGGTTCCTTAGGTATACAGTCTGCTCGTCGTCTTCATATTATCATTAACCTTTAGACCAAAATATCATGCAAAACGTGAGGCATCACAGCAAAAGACCCTTAATGGTGTGCTCCATCAGCAAGTTCTATAGAGGTCTCTCCATCTCCCGCCAACGTTAAAGTCAAGACCTACGGTGCTCCTGTGGCCAGCTTTATGTGGGTGGCAACTCATACAAGACAGCAACGAACAAGAGTGGTGGGCATCAGATGTAGGGACACTACTTTCCTGTGGTGTCAGAAGTGAGGGAAGTATTTGGCCTACAGTGACCAGTGACAAGAAGACCCAGTCCTCAGGAGAGCCATGTCTGTTCCCTAGAGGCTACCATGTGCCACTGTGAAGCCAAAATTATCCCTAGCCAGGGAAGGCTTTCCTGTGCTAACTTGTTTTAAAGCTAAGATAAAACCAGTCCTGACCCATAAGTGAAGCCACTAGATAAATGTCTCTCTCATCCTTATGAGAAAAACGCCATCCAGGCCAGTCCCAGTGAGCTACTCAGGGAAACCTGAGTCATTAGAAGAAGGTCTGTCCATATTCAAAAGACTTTGATCTTTTTCAAAGACATGTCACCTCTAAAAAGGTCCATCTGCAGTCACAGACCTGTGGTGTCAAGCTGGTGAGGACATACCACACGAGAAGCAAGTCAGCCATCCTGCTTGGCCACCTCTCACCAAGGGAAAGACAGTCTCCTTTCTACTTGGTCTAAAAAGTGAAAGCTTCCAGATGCCAGCTAGGCACTCCGACCACAGGCATTTTTCCTGGTGTGTTAGTCACGCAATGAAGTAGCCTTCTCTCCATTTCCCCACCTGAAATCAGTAGCAATGTACACGGATACCATGAGCGTACAGCTAATTGATTTTCTTCTGTTTTTGAGTTCTGTCCATTGGCACTCACAGAAAAAAGCACAATCACTCCTTTCCAGACAAGCCAGAAATAGCCACTGAACTGGAAAGGATATTAGAGAGAGGGGTATTAATCTGCAAAAGTCAACACAAAGAACTAAATATTCCTGAATCCATAGGTAGGCAGAGCATTTTCAAATGGACCAGTCTCTCAGAGACAGCCTTTCTTGTAGTTACTTCATCAAAAGGAGGTAGGAAAAAACTAGAATAACGTTCACTGGACCATCGCCATCCCTATAGCAAGAGCCAAAGTCAGCGAGACCAGCAGGCACAGGCATAGGCGACACGGCGACAATCAGGCACAAACATGGCTCCTTCCCCCAACCCACCACCATGAAGGGAGACAGCTATAGGGATGCCCACAGGATGGTGGCCCCCTTTGAATGACATCATTAACTTATTTAGAGTATATGGTAATGGTCTGGGGTTGGCAGTTATTTTTGAAATTATTTTGAAAAACTTTCTCAGACTTGTGAAAGACTTGGGAACCTGGGCATGGTGGCAGCACTCCAGTAATACCAGTTCTCAGGAGGAAGACACTCTGAACTATATATAGGAGTGTAGCTCAGAGGTACAGCACTATACCAGCGTGCATAGGGCCCTGGGTTCAATCCCAGCACTATAAGGAAAAAGGGGAAGGGGGATAATATAAAGAATGTCTACATTACCTAGATCCTCTAGATGTTAATGTTTCCCATGCTTGTTTTGTTCTCTGGACCCATACCCACACATGCGCACACACACACACACACACATATACACACACATGCATGCACACACACATGCATGCACACATACACATGCACACACATGCACACATGTGTACACACATAGGCACACATACATACACATGCGCACACGCATACACACATGTGTGCGCACACACACTTTCCTGTGCCATTTGAGATTAAGTTGCTGGTGCCATGCTTCTTTAAACATAAATAATTCTGTGCATATTTTCTAAACTTGAGGACATCTTATGGTACAGTGTTCTTTTAATAAGGAGTCTGCAAAGTTACTTGTATGGAGCAGCAGCTACCCAGATGAAGATGTCTATAGAGACTGTCTAACTGAGAGAATGCCTCTGGCACATCTAATCAGTCCTCTTGAGTGGCAGGCAGATTCATTTTCCTGCTCTTCCCATTGAGCCAGTAACAGGGATGCTAATTAAAACTGAGATGCTCAAGACTCAAGGAGCTTTGCTGACAGCTTAAAAACACTAACCATCCTTGGGGACAGAAGAAATCACATCATGGTGTATTAGGGTTTGATTTAAGCCTTTAAATCTTTCTCCATCTTTCACGGGTGGATTAGAAGCAAACAGTTTCTATTCTGTAATAACTAGTCTCCCAAATCTTTTTCTGCTTATAAAAATGAAACATTTTAAATAATAATAAATATAAATAAATTGTAAGCCTTGGAGCTTCAGTGGTTGAAGGATATTGTGCATACAGACCCGGTCTGACTCAAGTCGATGTGTTGACTTTGTCCAAATGTCAAGACCCAACAATGATGGTCGCTGTGCTACTCTTGAAAAGAGAACTTCAAATCTTCTAGCTCTGGCCGTTAATACAAAGAAGAGCTAAATGGAGTACATGCTTTTATCCCGTAGAAAATAACACTCGGTAAGGTTGAAACTTCACTCTCATACATGCATGGGCTTTTATACTTTATACCTTCCGGAATGTGCTTATTGAAAAGGCCAAGTGTGGTAGCGCACGACTATTTTCACAGACAAGCAGATCCCTGGGGCTCACTCACCAGTCAGCCTAGCCTGCATGGGGCTCCAGACTAGCAAGAGACTGTCTGAAAAGAACAAAGTAAACAGATGTTCTGAGGCATAACAGCTGAGATTGTCCTCTGGCCGACATGAGCATAGACTGCTCATTCACCTGCATATATACAAGTGCACCTGTTTGCATACACACATACACACACACATACAAGTGCACCCACTTTTTTTTTTGTTTGATAAAGCGTTTCTCTGTGTAGCCCTGGCTTATCTAGAACTCACTATGTAGACAAACCAGGCTGGCCTCCTTGAAGTGAGAGATCTACCTGCCTCTGCCTCCCCAGTACTAAGATTAAAGGTGTGTACCATCATGCTTGACTATGAATACACTCATGTGGGCTTACATCTTGTTTCTATCAACAAACTCATGGATAAAATTAGACTCCCTCCAAACAGTATTTGCCCTTCCCAAGATAATGTTCTAAGGAAATAGGCAAGTTGAGTGTGTTTAATGGTGTCCATGAACCCAAATCCCTTCTCTAGTCCTTCATCCAGGGAATGTTGGCCAGAAGTAGAGGAAGTCTCAGTATCTTTCAGGCAGTTATTACCATTAAAATACTATCCATTTGCAGTCAAATCATCAGCCAAGTGGTAAGAATAGAAAAGGAAAGATGGTCTCCCCCCAACCCTAACTTCTAGTCCCACAATTCATGATCTTTTCTGTGACCTTCCAGAATGTGACATGCATGTGTAAAACCATACATAAGGAGGCAGTATGGTGGCATTTCGCATCTTGCATCTTTCACATAGCAATGTACCGCAGAGGTTCGTGGGTTCACGGCATTCTCCATACAGCCATTCCTGATTCTCGACATCTCCAATTCCTCTCCTCTATCCGTTCTTATTCTCCAGACTTTCTGTACCAAAATGCACTGGCTTCAGTGGGCATCCAGGCCTTCGGTGAGCACGTTTGCAGAACCTTGAGTGACTAAGCAAACTAACTTCACTTTTCACCATTAACCGCGTGCTGCTGCTTCCCCTCATCCCGCATCGAGACCTTCCCTGAGCATGCTGACTTCATGGAAAGGGCAGAGAAGTAGCCAGAGGCCCTCCCCATGGGTTTCCCATACAGTTGACCTGGCCTCCCAGGAAGTGTAAGGCAGATTACATTACCCAAGCTTGTGTCTGCCGCTGGCTATTTAACCCACACAAAGATACACAGGGAACTGTGCAGAGAATGGGTGCTATTCTCATAAATGTTCAGACTATACAGCACAGTGCTGTAGTCTCCCCAAGAACAGAGTCTTCAATATGGGTAATCATTCTCCCGATGCCAAAGATGCCCTGCCATATCTAGCAACTGTAAGAGGCCCTCCCAAGATTCCTACATTTTTTATTTCTGTGCTTTCGCAGCTAACCTCTATGCTTCATTAGTTCTGCACTCTGCCTATCTGTCTGGGATTTGTGTGATTTTGCTTCCCAGTGGTCATCGCTCTGTAGCCACTTATGTTTCCACATGAGTGACCACAGAGTTGTATCTGACACTCCTGGGACACAGAGTGTAGGCCCATACATGTACCACTGTGCTCAGTGCCTCTCAGGGTAAGACTCACAGGCAAGAAGCCACTCCCTACAGCACAGCTCAGTCTCCTCCCTCCACCCTTTCACAGAACAAAAATGGTTTGGAAGGCTGCTTGCCACACAGGATGTGGGCACAGAACTTTGCAACCCAGATTCCATCTAGGGTCTGCATCATTCTGTGCTCTGTAACATCTTTGCTATGTGTGATTTCTCCTGTGTTCACTTTACTGATTGGTGAATTTACTAAATGGGTGATGTCTTAGTTCCTCTTCTGTCACTGTGATAAAATACCCTGACAGAAGCAACCTAAGGGAGAAGGGGTTTATTTTAGCTCACAGTCCATTATTTTTAGCAAATTAAGGTAGCAAAAACTTGGACCTGCTGGTCATTTCCATGGTGAAGAGAAGAGAAAGAGTGCATGCATGTACACACTCAGCTCATTTCTCCCACTCTTGCATAGTTCAGGATCCCTGGCTTAGGGAATGGTGTCACCCTCAGTAGACAGGGCTTCCTCAGTGTAATCAAGATAATCCCTCATAGACATATCCACAGGACAACCTGATCTAGACAATCCCCATTGAGATCACCTTCCCAGGTGGTTCTAGATCATATCTAGTTGATGATTAAAACTAATCATTTAGGTGGAGATATCAAAAATGACAAAGTTTTTTATTTCTTAATGAAGAGGTAAGAGAGAAGGCAGATTGTTAATAACATTAGTTCATTCTTCAAATATCATCTATTTGCATGCAGGGCTATTGGTTCATGTTTATATCTTCTCTCTGTATAATGTCTTATCATTTAGAAAGGCCTCACACATGCTAGGTCCTTTAGCTCTCACCAGAGTCCTGGAAGGTGAGTGGTCACATTCCCATTTTACCTTTAAAGAGACATGCAATGAGATGCCTGAAGCTATACCTGGGCCTCTTGATCTCTGGCCCAGTCCTTCACTCTGCTCTCCCTCCCCAATGTCAGTACAGAGCACCAGATACCAACTGTTTCCAAGGAGATCAGTGGACCTGCCTGGGTTCACATGCCAGCTGCCCATTTCTCTTCTGAGTTTGTCCTGAGTCATATTTCTGGCAGAAGTTTCCTCTAATGAAAGTTGTTGGGGGCCTTTGGCGGTGAATATCAAGCCTATTCACTCCAGAGGCATTGTTCATAAGATTATTTACCTGCTGTGAAAGTCTAGAGGACTAGAACTCAGAGGTCACAAACAACCAAAATTTGCCTGTTGTTCTTGCTGCTATTGGAGGCTGTCCTTCAGATGGTTGTAATAATGTTGGGAGAACATCTGCAGCCAAGCTACCTTCTTATGGCACTCATTAACTTGTTGATCCACAGATGCTACTTGGGTGTCCCCTTCCATCTCTTACTCCCTACACAGCTCTAAGGTGGCACCTGCAGCTCTCTACCCATCAAGCTGATGATTTCAAGGTTGGGTCATAGGCAGTGAAGAACAGATTCTTAAGTATATTATCTTCTGCACAAGTATCTAAAGAGATATGATTGTTATAATCCTTGTCTGATTTAACTGGTGGCATTTAAGATCTCTGCATAACATCTTTAAATAGTAGTTCAAGGTATTCTCCAGGTTTCTGAAAAGAGATCATCTGTTTCTGGGCCTGGTTTTGCTTAGAAGCATGGAAGCTTCATTTCTGAGAGACTTTCTCTAGTGTAAGGTTAATTTATATTTTGATAATATGAGATTTATGACTAAAATATTCCTGCTGCCTTTTGGGATGTCATTCACTCTGGTATGACAACCCTCAGGATAAAATGTCTTCTGAGTCTTGGGTCTCATCTCATCTTCAGACTCAACCCCCAGTTTTCCAAAGGCTATCATCCTCATTTTTTACTACACTATACTCACACCTCTCGTTTTTGTTTGTTTGTTTGAGGGGTTTTGTTTTGTTTTATTTTGTTTTTAGTTTTTTGTCTCATGATTGATGTGTTTGAATTTCAGTGATTTAATTTTTATTCTCTGTAGTCACCCTGCCCTTGCCTCTGGTCTCTTTACCTGAGTCAGTTTAAGAACAGCCTTCATTTCCCATAATGTGTGCTCTCTCTCTCTCTCTCTCTCTCTCTCTCTCTCTCTCTCTCTCTCTCTCTCTTTCTCTCTCTCTTTCTCTCTCTTTCTCTGAGCCATGGAAAATTCCAAGGAGTGTTGGGGTGAGAGAAGAGAAAGATGTCTCTGGTGGGGAGCAATTTTGACACTAACAGTTACATGGCCATTCAGTGTGGCCACATAGCAAAGATTTCATTAATTGGGGCTCCATATTTTCCCCTTAGCTTCACGAGGCTTCACCAAAGAGTTTTCCATCTCATTTATTATACTTTTTGGCTTTATAAGCATTAGATGACTTAGAAATAATTTTTCATGGAATATTATCTGTAAAATTTGATGTCTTCTTCCTTCTCCACCTCCCTCAGTGTTTAGGTGGGTCCTCTTTGTAGGTTTTGAGTACTCTTCTAGTTTGGGCAATAAAGCCATGGTACTAAGAAACTTCTCACCGTAAACTATGTGAGCATCATAAAGACAGTATTCAAATAAAGGACCACACACATACAATCTTTTCAAAGAACAAATCCATAAATGCAATGCTAGACAGGCAGGCAAATAGAACATTTACCTTGGCTAGCCTTGTTCTGCCTTGTAGAGACACATATTCTCTCTCTCTTTTCTTAGAATCTCCTTCTTGCTCTTCTTTGCATTGTCAGTATCAGAAAGATGGCAAATGGTGTCTTCCTAAGGGTGCTCGTGCCCACCCTCTGAAAGCATCAACAGTAAATGCACTTGGATTCTTCCAGGTAGTTGGTACTCATCCATCACCAAAAGGGAGTTCTCCTCAAAGCCAACCCTCATTTGCTGTAACACTTGCTTACATGATTTCTTCTTTGGCTTTCTTCAACTGCTCCATGCCCTCTTCCCACTTATGGCTGCTCTTGCCTATTTTTCATGCTTGGCTCCTTCACATCAGTCACAGGACCTCTCTTACAGTCTAGATATATGGAGTCCAGTATTTCCCAACAGATTTAGTATTGATATTTTGAGCCAATAAATACTTAGGGGAGCAGAGAAGTCCTTCATCTTAGGACATTTAGCACTATCCCTCTCTAACCACTAGTTGACAATGGCACCCCTTGTCCAAGTTATGACAATTTGAAGAAAATGGATTTCCTGGAGGAAAACTTTCACCTGGTTTAAAATCAAGTCTTACCAAAAAGACAACTGTTCCTTTAGATGTTTACATCATTGCAATAGAGTTGAATGTAGTATCTTAATAGAAACTAGCTTCTGTTGTTAATCTGATTTATGAGTCAAAAATATAGACTCCTGATTATTTCCTGAGAAGAAACAGTATCTCCTTACTTGTTTCCTACAGAGCCCTTTTCAGTGGTATCCTCTGCATGTGGCTCTGCCCCTGCTGACCTTTGCTTTGAAGTGCTTTGAATTCTTGCAAAGAAAAGCATCATGGGAATACACAGTTTGAAAGCCAAAGTTTTATGGCTCCATATATGGGAGCCAGACTGATATGTTGAGTGTGCTTCATCAACTGTATGGACTCCACAGAGTGACCTGAATACACTCTGTCCCCCACAGCATCACTATACAGAAATACACACACACACACACACACACACACACACACACACACACACAGAGCCACCCCATCACTGAAGTGTAAAATGTCTTGAGTTCAGAGTACAATGACTGCTTATTAAATGAAAATAATATTGAAAAAGGACATGGTTGTTTTTTTAAGACCTTACTTTGAACTTAGGACATGTTTTCAATATCCATAGACACTTAGAAGTATGTTTTATTTGCTACAAAGAAAGTGGAAAATTATAATGAAATGGGTTTCTCTAGAAAACTCATTTGGAAAATAGGTGAGAAAGTATAACCCATGCATAACAGATCTTAGTTTTAAATAAATAAACAATGTGTGCTGAACTCTGACCAAGTGCTATGTTCTATGTGGAACTTCACAGTTAACCTTTATAATGTCATGAGGGGAAGATACAGTTCTTTCCTCAACTCTACAAAACCTCACAGGTTAACTTGAACTGTTCTCTGTTAGAGATCCAAGAATTCCTCATTAGGTTAAAATATATGCTGACTCAAAATGAGTTCATGTTGCTCCAGTTATGCTGCCGGCAGATAAAAGAGTAACAGTTTGCAGCATGCTCAGAATCATCAGTAGTATCATAAGTGAAACTCCCAGCTCTTTCTTGGAAGTCCCAGAGACTTCGACATGCCACAACCTTTCTAGGTATTTGGAAAAGTGAGGATATTCCTTCTTTCCTCCCTAGAAGGAATTTAACATTTTGCAAGTGCATAGTACAGTGGGCCTTGTATAACTCTAAATTGTATAATGACTAGGAGTTGATTAAGACTCCCATGCACTACTGCATAAACAGCTATCTGGTTAGACAATCACAGGGAAGCTATGCCAAAAGCCTCCATTTACAATGAATGCCTTGGTGGATCCTGAAGGAGGATAATGTTCAAGACAGATCACAGACTTTACTGTGCCTCCCCAGGGCAGTACCTATGCATACCTTCTCCTGTCTTGAGACTATGCTGTGAATGAGCTCCATGTTGTCCTGCCTGCCACTTGACCAGTTCTAAGATATGCATAATTCTTGCTTTGGGCAAGAACTGATCTCCTACACTGTACCCCATAATGCTTTAAGATTACTCTGAGAGCTAGAATTTCTAAAAACATCCCAGTTAGATGTCAAAGATACACAGCTTCTATCTGATCATAAATATTATTACAAAGAACCAAATATGGGACAGTAACCTCACATTGTCAATTCAAGAATACCTACAGGCACAATCAGTAGCATGGCCTTTTCAACATGGAGCTATGACTGATGGCCTTGTGTGTGCATCATTCCTGCTAAATAGCTCTGCTTGCTCAATGAGGTAATATTGAAGTAAGAGAGGCTGTCTTCTTGCTATGTTGTAACCAACAGCGCATTTCCATTTGGGGTTTTCATTCTGAGAATATTCTCAGAATTATCATATGAGAAGAATTACAATCAAGTAACTATCTGTTGTTTGCTGTGCCTGCTTCTGATTCCAGTAGGCCTGCAAGTCTTCCAAGATTCTTCCTGCCCAGTCAGGCCAATTTCCCTGTGGCACGCCCTTTCCACCTTAAGGCTCTCAGTAAACTATTTCTGTGATTTGTATTTTCTGACTTCTTTTTTTCCTTTTTTTCCCTACAGTGCGGCAAAGGAGCAGAAAACTTTGACAAGTTCTTCACGCGAGGGCAGCCTGTCTTAACACCACCAGACCAGCTGGTCATCGCTAACATAGACCAGTCTGATTTTGAAGGGTTCTCATATGTCAACCCCCAGTTTGTGCACCCAATCTTGCAGAGTGCAGTATGAAATTCAAAATGAAAGATGAAATGCCTCCCCAGACCCCATTCTCCCCAGCAGTGGGAAGTGATCCTTAACCATAAAAATTTTAAGGCTATGGCCTTGTATTTTGTTCCACACAGAGGCCTGAAAATTCTAAGGACATTAGTCCATAAGCGATCAACTTTCTTCTCTACCCCCCAACCAGAAACATTATCTTAGTGGATGATGACATAATGTACAGAGTATAGTTTAATTATGTAGAAGTCACATCTGGCTAAAAGTTAATTCTTCCTAGAAAACAAAGAGACTTGGACCCTATTTTTTGGTACAATTTGATATATTCTCTATACCTTCCATTTCTTGGATTTTCACTATCCAAATCAACCAGAGATAGTAAAGTGAATCCACCCTAATTCAAGGGATGGAGACATTTCCACTCAAAAGAACAAGAATCCCAAAGAGAAAGGAAAGAAAAGTTGAGGACTCGTATATTCAAGAACCCATTGCTTTTATTCTCTGCTTCAATGGAAACAGTCCCTAGAGTCTGAGAGGGCAGGATGAACCTGATCACTGTTCCCAGTCATCATAGCACAAGCATAGTGCATAGTTTAAGAATGAAAGAAAACTTCAGACAAATATTCATTGAATCTATCATCTGTATTCCCTTGCTTGGTTGATAACTATCTCAATAACTCATTCTTTTTAAGAGGCCAAATTGTCTAAGGACTTTTTGCTAAACAAAACATGTAAAATCATTTCAGATCAAGGATAAACCATGTGTATGTTCATTTTAATCTCTGGGAGATGACTCTTCAATCCAGGGTGCCATCAGTAATCATGCCACTATTCACGAGTGTTGTTAGCCAACCCCACACACACAATAATATTTTGCTACCTTTGTGGGTACCCTTCCTAAGAAGCTGAAATGTATGCCCCCATCCCCCTTTTTTACTATTTATTTAATAAGCTGCAGTGTCATTTATGGAAGTACAATGTATAGTAACTTAATCAAAGTATTGACTAGCATCAGTCCCTATAGATTGATTTTCCTCCTTTCTCTAGCCCTACATTCACTTAGAGATGAAAAAAGAGTATAGTTTGGGTTCCCACTCCCAGTTCCAATTGAATGACACATGTGGAGCTGTAGGATCAAGATACTTTATGCTTATATCAGCTCAAAGATGTTTTCTTGCTAGAAGGATTTTAATATGTTTTATGAGTGCATCATGCAATGGATTTTGCATGTTTATAATAAACCTTAATAACAAGTTAATCTATATTATTGATATAATTGTATCAAGTATAAAGAGTATTATGATAATTTTTATAAGACACAATTGTGCTATATTTGTGACGCTCATGTTTCCAGTCTGCTTTAAGATTAAGTGTTAGCTTTATTCATTGCTGCTGGGCTCTCTCTTACCCGCTACCCCACATATTGGCACTCTATCAGATATATTAATTTTTTAATGTAGATGTAATTTTAAAAATGAATGGCTACTTTACACGTTTAACTAGGGTTTTACTATATATGTGTACATATGTATATATATATATTTGATTCTACCTGCAAACCCCGGTTTTGTTTGTGGGGATTATTTTTGAGATGAGACTCTGTTAACTTCTTCATGTTATCCTCTGTTCAGGTTCCTCTACCACCCCCCTTCTCTTGGGGACAGCTGGAAATGTTTAATTCCAGTATTCCTGATATGTTCATATATTTGTGGCATTGTTACAGCACCTGGGCTGAACTCCGTCTGTGTGGTGTGTCTGTCTGTCTGTCTGATACTTTTCAGCCTATGTCTTTGGGGTCTCTAGAGATGAAAGGGTGGGAGATTCCTTTCTGTGTGTGCATATGGACACACAAAAATATGTAGTCTGTCTTTCCAGAATAACTCACTGTGTACCCTAGAACACACAGAATCCTTGAGACACACTTTATCCCCATGACTGTGTAGAGCCATCTCTGAAGCTGTTGCCAACAGACTCTCTTCAGAGGCACGTACTGTCTTAAAGCTGTTCCTAGAACATTCCGGTCTTTGAAGAGCTTGTCTTTGACCAAATGCCTCCCAATACAAGGTGTTTAGAAGAGGCAGGGTTCTTCAACATAAAGGACAAGTGAAAATGAAGTTCCTACCAGTCCTTATAGAAGGCACCTCTCCTGGAAGCATCTCACAGCTAAGCTCTCTTCTTTGTTACTCTCTACCTATCTGCTTGACAGTCACATACCCTACAACCCATCAAGAGTATTTGAGATACTGAGCATAGGCTGTTCTGAAAACCCCTAATCAGAAGGAGATATGGAGTGGAGAGTGGGCCAAACCAGAAAAGAGCAGTTCCTTCTGCAATCTTTCATGAATTCTGGACTTCAGACCTCAAAAAGCAGGGGAAGGAGTCATGTATGGACCTTAGAAGTCAAGCTCATCATCTTGGCAACCTAGCCTTATCAAAAACACTATACTTGGTCCAACCGTAAAGGAAATGGTGTATAGATGAGCCCAGGAAGTGAAAGCATTGCTCTTCCCAGTTGGAACAGCCACAGGAAGCTGAACCTCTCAAAGTAAGGGAAGCCACGGAGAAGAAGCACAGGGTTCATAGACAATCCGTCCCCGAGGTGCCAAGCTGCCTGATTGTCTCATGTCAGTAGCTGGCTTGGATTCTTCCTTAAACTGCCAGCATCCAGCTCCAAGTGATTCAACTTCTCTAGAAAATATGTGCGATCCCTTGGATGACTATCCACCGACATTCTCAATGGAGGAGGGAAATAACAGAGCCACAGACCAGCATTTGCCTAAGGAACAGAATGCTGGAAAACAAACTTAGGAGAGATGATAAGAATTTAAGGAAGTGTTCATGATGCTGCCTATTCTATACACTGCTGAGTGTTAAATTCGGATAAAGGCTAATACTCTAAAGATCTGGGCAGCAGAGACATTTTTTATTACAAAACTAACTCATGTGAATGACCATTAACAGCTGTTAGACAGGATCAATTGATAATATTCTCCATCTTTGTCCCACTTCACAGACTTTGTGTGAAATGGGGCTACAGGGAAACATTTGCCATTTGAACTGAAGTAACCACGTCAGAGGCTGGAACCAGGAGGGTGCCTTGAAGGGTTTAATCCCTGGGGACAGCAGGGGGAGGAGGAAACTATTTAGAAAGCACCTGCTCTCAGACTCTGCCTGCATCGGCAGGGCCTGTGGAGGAGAACCTAGCACAATCCAAGTCTCCACAGGACCCATCAGGCTGTGACCCAGAAAATCCATTGAAATTATTTTGTATTATATTCCCCTGGAAGGTGGCAATTGCTCAGTGGCAGCACTTTCCTCTTCCACCACAGGCCAGTGGGCTGCTAGCTCTGCCTTCAGCATGCCATCTAAAGTCACCTGGTGCTTGGGTTGAATGGAAAAGACTGGAGTATACTGCCAGGTGCCTTCCTGGGAGTTAATGGCAGGCTCGCCTCCAGGCAGGAGCTAATTCAGAAGGTAGATGAGGAGCCCCAGGAGCTAGACTAATTGCCCTTCACCCTCTCACCTCTGTAGCCTAATTTGAGCTAGTAGCCTTTTCTTTAATTAGTCATTTTCTTAGTAATTTGAGAAACTCAGGAGGCCAAGAGTTTTCTGGAAGCTTGGTCTTAGATGGTCATATGAAAGATTACCAGAGGCCAGTATTAATCCTCAAGTGTTGTCGCTCACAAGCTCCAGTTTCTCAGCAAAGCATGGTGGCTTGCCAAGCCCAAAAGAGCCACCTATTAATGTATCACAAAGAGGAGGAAGCAGAAGTCAACACCATTAAAGAGCAGGGTTTGAGTGCACCCAGAAAGACATGGAAGGTTGGTGGAGAGGATGTGGTATCTGCATGGGCTTTCCACTGGGGGTCATTGTCCAAATGGAAGTTACTATCAGCCTTCTAAAAGAGTGATTTTTTTTTTTTTTGTCAGATACAATCTGTTGTTCCTTCTCAGACCCTCCCAACTGTAAGAAGTCCTTTGCCCTGGGCAGAGCTAGGCCAGCCAGCAGACCCTGGAAGCACTAAGTTCCATCTTTATCCCTCTGATAACTATGACTGCTGAGACTAGGTCCAGAAGTCATGAAAACAACCGCCAGCGACCCGCCAGCTTCTGCTTAGCAGAAAAAAAAAAAAAAAAAAAATAGGAAGGGTTTGCGCAGGGCTTTATTTTCTCAAACGACTCCATGAGGCAACACCTCCTGACAGTCATTTTCTCACGCTGGTCTTATGAAATCACCTATTTCTTGTGTGTACATGTCATGCTGTTTCCTGTTTGTTTACAACCCCAGAAGGGCAGGGTACCTGTCCCCACACCACGACTGAGCACATCAAACAGCCATGCTCAGGAGATGCATGCTGATCTAGGGACCTGAAAGGATACTAACCATGAGAGACGGGGGAGGGGAGGGCTCGGGGGCGGGGGACACAATAGCAAGGAACAAGACAGGTCCTCTGGTTAACAGCGGGTTCACACTAGCATGACAGTGTTAGAAAACTGGTTTTAAAATTGTTCTCCATGAGCTGCTGTTAAGAAACTGTGCTGGACAGTCAACACTCCTGCCACATCTCACTGGGCCAGCATAGCAAATCTAGAAAAAGCTGTTATTTTCTGTTGTTAGAATAATCCAGAAAATCAGGAAAGGGTGCTTGAGGCATGCACAGACCTAGTGTTCTAGAAACGGTGTCTACTGCTGTCCCATTGACGATACAGTAATGTTTAAAAAGCATGGATGGCTCAGCAGTCTGTGCCCCTCATTCATGTGGTCAGGTGTCAGTCAATAAACAGAAGACACTCCGAGTTGTTAAGCAGCCTTACTGTGACCCTCCCCGGAAGCCCAGAAATTCCAAAGACTTTTTTTTAGCCTAAAACAAGAAATTAACTTATTAACTTCAATAGAAGACCTGGGTATCCTGGGCTATTTGTACTTTTTTATAGAGGACTTTAATAACTCAATTCTTTTCAAGTGAGTTTTTAAAATAATAAAAATTTCATAAAATTCCAATTCCACGGAGCCAATAGGAGGATTTCACCTGGGTTGGATAGAACACCCATGATCTACATCCCCATGGCAGGATTTTCCCATGCCAGTGAGGTCTGGAGTCCACATTGGATTGGCTGCCTGATGGTATTCTCTCTCTTTCTTAGTAGACACTAAAGATAGCTGCATAAGGTTTAGCTAGCTATCTTTCAACTGTAGGGATGATGGCTTCATAACCCCCCTCCTTCCTCATGCAGCCCTAGAAAAGCATTCTTGGGTATCTAGAGGACCCCACTCTGCACTGTAAGAGTCAGAGCAAGAAGGGGGTGCTTCTTCAACTCTGTCTCAAGTCCCCTCTGGTCCCTCAGTCTCTCACGTTGGATAAAAATGGAGAGATGCCCTCTACGGATTCTGCCCATTGGGCAGTTCAAACCTACTATTCTGAGAAGAGCTGGCATTGACTGTGCCCAAGCATCTGCTTCCATTTCCACAGATGTGAGTAGACAGAACCCTACTTTTGAGAATACACCTATCCAGCCCATTTTGTAAGAACCCCCTTTTCTAAACTATGACAAAAGGCGGCTTTGCACTTTCTGATCAAACTACACTGTCTTTTGTCTCCTGCTTAACTTTAAGACTATTCTGTGATTGACGTTTGTAGATTTTTGTTAATATTTTGCCTGGAAAAAATGTGACTCTCTCCTTGGGAGGTTTAGTAGACTATTAAAAATTATACATGAAGGTGGTTACTATTTTGAGGCTAAAGGTTTTTCTAAGAATCAACCTCCTATCCTGACTATGAAGGTTTTTCAGAATACCTTTTGTAGATGATCAGATGCATTTGGAGTTGTGTTTCCCACATGATTTCTGTTTTGTTTTATGAAGGACACGTCATGTTTTAACCTATCAATGAAATAAAACACCATGCAAAACCCCAGATTGGTTTGGAGGAAGGAGTGATGGTGTAGGTTGTTTCCCTGAACAGGCCTTTACTGATAAGCCAGGGGCTGTTGCACTGCTTGTTTGGTTACCTAGCAGGCGAGGTAGATATGTATATTACCGCCTAGCTTTCTTGGATTTGTGTAACCTCTACTCTCCGTTTGCATGATTCGCTCTGTTAGATGCATTCACTGTAGTTCGGAAGCAAGCGTGTATGAATAAAGATACTGATCACTGCTGAGTGAGCGTCATCTGCATCTGGTAGCGGCCTTGTTTGCTCGCCCACCCGTGTTTCCCACCCAGCGTTCTTTGAATGGTTGTCATTGACTCTGGACATATTCTGTAGAACATTTTCATCTTTTCACCCATTTCAGGCATGGCTCTCTATTAAAGTCTCTTTTAAAAAAATCACAAAATAACTTTGGAGACTGGGTTTAAGAGCACTCACTGTACAGTCGTGAAGACTAGAGTTCCTATCCCAGCACACACAGCAAGCAGAGTATCCCACAAAACTAGCACTGATGGATCTAACACCTGGCTTCTGAGCAAGCCAGTGTGAGGGCATACCCACACACACATATACTCGAATACAAATAAATGAATGACTGAATACGTTTACTAAAAGAAATCAAAATACTGTGTGCTGGGCCAGTGAGATGGTTCAGTAGGTAAAGGCATTTGCCACCAAACCTGAGGACCAGAGTTCAATCCTCAGGACTCATATGCTGGAAGGAGAGAGACCTGACTCCTAAACAATGTCTTTCACTTCTACATGCATGCTGTGGGTGGCATGCTCTCTCCCTCTCTCTCTCCCTCTCTCTCCCTCTCCCTCTCCTCTCTCCCTCTCTCCCTCTCTCCCTCTCTCAGGCACGCACATAATCCAGGATGGATGACCTTAAATTCTTGACCCTCCTACCCATAGTGCTAGGGTACAGACAAACCACCACATTCAGTTGTAGTGCTGGGGACTAAACTGGTGCTTTGTGCACACCAGGCAAAAGCCTACCAACTGAGCTATGTCCCCAACCCCCAGAACCCAGTTTCTAAAAGTCAAGGGCTAACGTTGGCAATGCGTCTTGCTCATGCTCTCCTGACATCTTCCTCTAAGAGGCCTCTCCCCTTACACACGTAGCTTGCTTCCATTGCAACTGCCCCACCCCACCCCACTTCCCTTCCCATCCTCAGTCCTGTGATGCCCAACACAGACCTGCTTATCTTAATGCTCTCTGCATTCATACATGCACCCACTAGGTAAATGTTTTATCCCTAAGATGCTGAACTCACACCCAACCTCCAGAAGTTCAAGGTCTTACATCTGCCATGGAAAGGGCCAGGGGATAGGGTTCTAAGGAGAAGCAAAGAACAGTATATTCTCTCTCTCTCTCTCTCTCTCTCTCTCTCTCTCTCACACACACACACACACACACACACACACCACACACACGGGTCATCTGCCTGAAACAATACCCAATACCCTCATGAAGAGCCAGTGGCCAGAAGGGCCTGACTCAGTCCACCAAGGTTTACACCTGGTGGCTTCAGAGGCACAAGCAAGATTGAATGTGACTTGTCCACCCAACCCTACAGAGGTGGAGGGGATGGCCTGAAGTCATGAACAATCCTCTTCCAGGGGTTTCAGGGGAAGCTCAAAAAATAGATCTTCTGTTCAATAATGGCCTCCGCCATCCCCACCTCTACCCATTGACATCCAGCCTGTCAGCAGGTTTTGCTGGGGACACTCAGCCAGGATTCTCAGCTGGGGGCTATTTTGCTCGTGGCACATCTAGAGTTTTGATTTTTTTTTTTTTTCTGACACAGCCAGGAGGCATGCCTCTGATTCTGCTGAGTAGAGGGGTTGGGGGGGAAATGCTGCCAAGTTTCTCACACTATATGGGGCAGTCCCTACTTCAGAGCTCTGCCATGTCCAAAATTTTACTGGTCCTGCTGTTGAGGGGCCTAGCCTAAAATATTTCCCAAATCCTTCTACTTCACTCCATCTTCAGCCTGAGGGGACCCTTGATCTCTCGCAGCCACTCCTGCACAGCAGCCCACAGGACCAGATGGAGCAGGTCTTTCCTGTTTAAAGCTCTTCAACAGCTTCCCCTCCCCCACCATCCACAGCCTGCCAGCATAACTCCCTCTCCGGATACTAGGTCAACAGTCAGGAAGGTAAGTTCAGAAATGCTGACTTGGGCTATTGGCTAAATAACTGGGCTGGGGAAATATTCAGTAAAGTGTGTGTTTCATAAGCATTAAGGACCTGCATTCAATCCCCAGAATCCATGTTTTAAAAGGTGGGCATAGTGGAGGATACTTATAATCCCAGCCCTGGGAGGTAGAGCTAAGTCCCATGACCACTCAACCTAGCTGAATAGCCACACCTCGAGCCAATAAAAGACCTTGTCTCAGAATAAAAGGCAGATAGCTCCTGAAAGACAACATTGGAGGCTGTTCTCCTCGCTCAACGAGTATGCGCGTGCGCACAAAATGCTGATTTACTGTGCGCATGTGCGTAAGGCTCTTTTCAATTAGAATATATGAGGGACCCAGCAACTAAAGCAGTGTTTGCACCTAGTAGAGCCTCAGAAGAACGTTTGTCTAATGAGAAAATGCATAAAAGGACCCCAAAAGGCTGTGCTACCTCACGGTACTACAGGAATCATTACCAGGCCATGGTCCTTGCTCTGGAGGTGTTGCGACACTAAGGAGGCAAGGCACACGAGCATGGTGCAAAGATGAAAGCACCAGGAGCAGATGGTGCCTCAGAAACCCCGATTCTCAGCTTCTGGCCTTCAGCCTTGAGTCTAGAGGCAGCGGTTGCCCACAGTTACACTTGAGTGATCAGTCAACACCCTGACATTCTCCTCTAGCCTATAGTGTGCTCTTGGGGGTGGCGGTGTAGTAATTAGGGTTCAGCTAACATGGTACTATGCACACAGCACAGGCTCTGTATTCTCACACCCTGTCCATGAAGAAGCATCACAGGGATAGGTATGGCTTTCAGGGTGTGTGCAAGAAGTGTTTTGGACTCTACGCAAGCAAAATTGAATATCCCAAGATTCTTTTCTTGTAAGCTAGCTCAATAGATATATAGCAGTGCAAGCCCGTTCTAGTCGTGAAAAGAGGAAATGGAGTTGGGCGACATCAAAGGGCTAGAGGCAAGCCCAAGGACTCGACAGACAGGTGAGCATGTCAAAGAAACAGAAGCCTGAAGCCAGTGACAGACAAGTGCGTGGACACAGTCACACACAGCTGCAGACACGGGGACGCTCCTTCATAAAGGTGCCAGACACACCTCTTACAGTTCCTTTGTTTGCATTTATTTAAAGCCCGCAGTGACAGCCACCTCAGGTAGAACCTAGTAATGACCTTGTTCATCTTACATAAGAACAAAGACCAGGTCAGAGAGGTAGAATACCAGTACCCAGGGAAGCAAGTTCTAGATGCTTCATGTCCACTATAAGTACAGAGATATCAGCTGTGCTTGGCCAGTGTCGCCTGGAGGGGAAGGCCAAGAACCTGTGATCTGAGGAAGGAGGACTAGAAAGAGGAGATCAGTGCAAGCAGAAACTAACCGATGGGAGGGAGAGGAAGTGGTACGGTCCATCTAGCACCTGCTCTGGAATCTGGACATAATGACCTCATTAACTCCTACGGCCCTGTTGGGATAGAGGTCATGTAAGGACGTAGATCTGAGGAGGCCTTGTGATGCCTCACTATTGTGGAGTCTGAGGTTTCCACCTTAATGATGGGAAAATGAAGGCTCAGGCACTAAGAGGCACTGGTAAGCTAGGTACAAGCTGGGTACCACCTATGTATGCTCTTCCCAAACTTTACCTACTCGGAGGTTGGATGTTGCAATAAATCAGAGATGCAGGACCTCCTGAAGGCTTCTTCCTGTCACCACTTCCTTTTAAGTTCCACCACCAAGGGGGAAGTTCTCTTCGTCTGACTGGATTATGAGACTAGATGCCCTTCTGCAGCTGTTTCCAGAAGCTTACCGCCCCTTCACCCTCTTCCTCCTGATTTCATCCCCCCCCCGCCCCCCACGCACACTTTAGCACTGTCTGTGTTCAGGGAGGAGAGAGAAAAATAGCATCCCTGTTCTTAGAATCCAGCAGGTATTTCGCAGCCACCCACACCTGCCTGCCTCTCGCCCAGAGAGACCCAGGAGAAAGAAAACAAGCTTCAGGAGTGGCTGGCTGGCCGGGGGCTCAGCCTCCACAGCAGCCTTGAGTTGAGGTCCCTCTCCTAGGAGTCAGAAGCCATCAGAGGGAAGCATGGTCTAATGGGTAGGGGACAGGGGACACAGCAGAACAAGATACTCCGTGTCGACGGCAATGAGCAACCCAGGGAGCAGCTGTGGGACTTGGCTGTGACAGAACACTGCAGGAATGCTTTTACTATTCTAGAACTTGACAAAAATGACACCTTGATTCCTAGAGCTAATATAAAGAAGGAAAGTGAAGCCCTATCACTGTGAAGACAGTACTGTCATACTCAACAACGAGATAACCTGGCCATCACATTTGTCTTCATGTCTTTCCGTGCTGCCAAAGACATCCTGTAGTAAATGCCAATGGGGCTCACAGCTATTGATTTTGTGCAAATGGTGTGTATGTAATGTGTGGTGTGGTGTGTGTGTGTGTGGTATGTGTGTGTGGTATGTGTGGTGTGTGGTATTATATGTATGTGTGTGGTATGTGTGTGTGGTTTGTGTGTGTGTAGTATGTGTGTGGTGTTTGTGTGTGTTAGTATGGTGTGTGTGAGATGTGTGTGGTGTGTGTTGGTGTTGGTGTGGGTGTGTGTGTGCGTGTGCATGCACAAATGTGAGAGCATGCATAGGAAGACCAGAGCTCAATGCCAGGCATCTCCTTAACTGCTCTCTGCCTTCTTTGTTTATGAGTTTGTTTTGAGGCAGCTCTTTCACTGACATGGAGTCCACCAATTCTTTTCAAATTGCTGGTCAGGGAACCCCAGGGAATCCTCCTGCCTCTGCTTTTGCCTCTGCCTCTGCCCCTGCCCCTGCCCCTGCCCCTGCCCCTGCCCCTGCCCCTGCCCCTGCCCCTGCCCCTGCCCCTGCCCCTGCCTCTCTAGAGCTAGGGTACTGACACATGTGCCCCTGTGCACAGACTTTTTATGTGAAATCTGGGGATCTAAATCTGGGTCCTTGTGCTTGCATGACAAGCACTGTGTATTGGCTGGTTTTGAGTGTCAACTTGACACAAGCAGGAGTTATCACCAAGAATGGAGCCTCCCTTGAGGAAATGCCTCCATGAGATCCAGCTAAGGCATTTTCTCAATTAGTGATCAAGGCTGGGAGGGCTCATTGTGGGGGTAGTTCTGGGTTCTAAAAGAAAGCAAACTGAGCAAGCCAGGGGAAGTGATCCAGTAAGCAGCACCCCTCCATGGCCTCTGCACCAGCTCCTGCCTCCAGGTTCCTGCCCTGTGTGAGTTCCTGTCCTGACTTCCTTTGGTGATGAAACAGTGATGTGGAAGTGTAAACTGAATAAACCCTTTCCTCCCCAACTTGCTTCTTGGTCACTATATTTTGTGCAGGAATACAAACCCTGACTAAGACACAACTGTATCAACTAAGCCTTCTCCCCACCACCACATTTGAACACCTTACACATCCAGAGACATATGAATAAAGAGAGAGGGGCCATAAAGTCTATTAAAAATTCCAATTTAGGTCTCTCGGAAGGAAAGTACCATTAGAAGCAGACTAGACAGGTCTTTCTTGGCTGGATTCAATGCATTTTTTTATTTCAATCTTCGGTTTTTGATGGATCTACAGGGATGTCCCCCATCAGAAGTTGAGAGCAGCATTTGTATAGTAGGCATCAAAAGTTTGAGAAGTAGGGATTGGAGAGATGGCTCTACCGTTAAGAGCACTTGATGTATTTGCCTTAATTATATATAATTTAAAATGTATTCTGAACCTACGAGAACAGTGAGCTTTGGTTTTTGACAGATGAGTCATTTCAAGATTCACTTGTGCAGACACACACAGAGCATATACACGCTATGTCCTAGCAGCTCACTCTAGTTACCATGTACTGCAGCTGTGAGCTGCATCCTGACACGTACATCAATGGCTGTCTCACAGTTTTTATGGGGTGGGAGTTTGGGGAAGCTTTGAAAAGAGGACTATCTCCAACTCTTCATGAAATGTCATTGATGGCATGCTTGTCCTCAGACATCTTGCTATTGGCTTAATGCCATATCAATGCACTACACAGATGACTAAAAACCTCAGAAAGGAGGCTGGAGAGATGGTTCAGTAGTTAAGAGCACTAGGTGCTCTTGTAGAAGACCCAGGTTCAATTCCCAGCACCCACACTATTCTCTGTAACCACCTGTAACTCCAGCTCCAGGGGATCTGATGGCCTCTTCTGGCCTCCATAGGCCCTGCATGCTTTTGGCTGCCCAGACATACATGCAGGTAAACATACTTACACATATAAAATAAAAATTGAAAATAAATCTTGTTCTTAAATCTTGAAAAATATGAAAAAATCAAGACAAAAATAATAAATTTCACTCATTGTCACACAACCTGAGAGACCACTGATGACACCTGAGATTGTTTCTTTTCTTCTTGCACGTCATCTTATCCTGTTGTGCATGAGTTGGGCATCTGTGTACCTATCCCGCTTTTCCAAGTATATCTATTTCCATGGACACAGAATATTGCATACCTCAATCATGTCATTAAGAACCTTTTATACTGGTTTGTTTATTTGTTTAAACAAAGTCTTGCTGCATAGCCCAGGCTGGCCACAAAGTCATAAGAGAGCCCAGGCTGGCCACAAAGTCATAAGAGAGCCCAGGCTGACTATGGTAGTTTAAATGAGAAGTGTCCCCAATAAGTTAAAACATTTAAACACTTGTGCTGTTTGGGGAGGTGAGCCTTGCCAAAGGAAGTACATCACTGGGGTGGGCTTTGAGAGATGGTACCTTCACCCCACCTCCAATTCTCCACTTAATGCTTTAGTTAAAGGTATGTGTGCTCAGCTTCCTGCCGCCATGCCTCCACCCCATTGTGATGCGTTCTCATCTCATCCCTCTGGAACAATAAGCCAAAATAAATTTTCTCTTTTTTAAGTTGCCTTTCGTCATGGAGTTTTATCACAGCATCAGAAGGTCTTACTTAGCATTTTAATGCAGTGAACAGACACCATAACCAAGGCAACTCTTATAAGGACAACATTTAATTGAGGCTGGCTTACAGGTTCAGAGGTTCAGTCCATTATCATCAAGGCAGGAACATGGCAACATCCAGGCAGGAATGGAACAGGAGGAGCTGAGAGTTCTGCATCTTGATCTGAAGGCTGTTAGCAGAATACTGGTTTCCAGGCATCTATGATGAGGGTCTAAAAGCCCACACCCACAGCGACACACCTACTCCAACAAGGCCACACCTTCTAATAGTGCCACTCCCTGGGCTCAGCATATACAAACCATCACAGTGACTAATACATTGACTTTGAATTCCAAAATCCTCCTACCTTCAGCTGCCAGGTCCTGGGAGTGCAGGCATGCACCACAACGTCTAGATTCCACTGAATATCTAAAGTGCCTACTAGTTTCTGTTATACAAACTGACCTTTGTTATTAAGGCTGCTATTGTTAAGTTTTTAGAGTTCTTCATCTTTTAAATTACTTTGAAGAATTCAGTGGCAAATATCTTCGACCCAAAATCTTCTTATGCATTTTATCTCATCTCCCCAGTTGAATCCCATAAACATAACCGAAGGTAACCCAGGCTGGTCTCGAACTTGTGGTTGAGGCTGGACTTGAACTCACAACCCTCTCAAGTACTGGGATTACAGGATGGCATCACTTTACCTGGCTTGAAACCTTGTTTTATGTAGTGACATTTTCTTGCCCCTGCATCAACTAAAAACTAGTGGGTTCATTTTTTTTGTTTTGTTTTGTTTTAATGTCATACTCTTTCTAGATCATTTGCCACTTAACCAACACCAAAAGTCAATTCATTCATTTATTCATTCAACAAACACTTATGTGCACCCTAAACAATGTACCAGGACCAGGCTACATGTGGGGTGTGCAATGGTTGCCACAGCTTTTAGTCAAGAGCATGCTTGCCCTCAGCTTCCTTCTGCAGGGTTTAAAGCAGCTTGAAGTAGAATTCTTCAAACAAGTAATTAAATAGAAATAGACCATCAGGCCCAAAGAGACTAAAAACGTATATTTTCCACAAGAATCAATAAAATCCCTGTCACTGATCTTAAAGTTATCTGTGCATTTCCTAGAAGCCGAAGAAAGTCGGAGCTGTGATGGTCAGTCACATGATTCTCTTTCCTGGAACCTATGTCTCTGGAAAGAAAGCCTTTTCTAGTACTGAGTTCCAGAGGAAACTCGCCAGGAATAATTTTATTGCATCAAAGAGGCATTGTCAACATTAAAAGAAAATTAGTGGCGCTTTGGATGTTTTATTTTCCTTCTTGAGATAAAGTCTCATGTAGCACAAGCTGGCCTCAAACTCTGTATCTGAGACTGGCTTTCAACTCCTGATGCCCCTGTCTCTAGGTCCCTGGTTCTGAAATGCCAGGCCTGTACCCCTGAAAAGTAGCTGATGCATTGAAGTGGCTTTGTTATTTCTTTCTTTCTTTTTTTTAAAAAAGACTATCAATTCAGTGGCCTCTCTCCCCAGCCTGTCTTCAGTGATCTGCATCAACTACTTGACATAATATAAAGATGAAATTTCATGAAGGTGACCGATAGGGATGTTCAAGCCAGTGTCTGGAAATACAGTCAATGACACAGCCCAGCTCAGTCTAAGAAAAGAATTAGAATTCCTGGAGGAAAAAGAACAACAAGGTGCCATGTTTTATCTGTCAACTTGGCGAAAGTTAAATGCCTGCTTTAAAGATTAAAACCCAGTTTTGGCAGGAGTTGGGGAAGCCAGTCCTTGCCTACCCTGTGGGTGGGAACAGAAATTGGTGTAATAATTTTGGAGGGCAGTTTGGCATTTTGCAACAACACTCTTAAAAATGTGCTTACGCACAGCAATTCTACTTTAGAAGATGTTTTCAAAGGAAGAACGAAAAAAAACAAAACAGCACACAAAGCCTTAGGTGATGGGACTTCCTTCTCCCAGACTGTCAGGATTCCTCGGGTTTTCCGCTTGGTTTTTTGAGACAGGTTCTCTCGCTGAGACCTGAAGCTTATCCATTAGGCTAGGCTGGCTAGCCAGCCAGCCCTGGGCATCTGCCTGCCTCTACGCTCCCAGTGCTAGGGTTACAAGTTCATTCCACCGTGACTGGATTTTCACTTCGGTGTTGGAGATCAACCCAAGTCATCACGTCTGCATGGCAAGCACCTTACCGACAGAGCTATCTCAGACCTCCCCTTGCCCAATCCCCCCCCCTTTTAAAGACTTATTATTTTGAAATAATTTAAGACTCAAATCAGTATAGACTCTTCCCATCTGTCCCTCAGCCAGTTTCCCCTATGGTTTTATCTTTACAGGCAAGTGTATGAACGGAACTAGGGACTGGCTACCCGACTGAAGACCTCCTAGAGAGTTCATCTGTGTTAGCACACACATGCAGTGTAGGAGATCAGCTGCTGTGAAATTCTACCACATGGACAGGCTCACGTAGCCACCATCACTGTCACCAGGATTTTGAACTTGTTCTACTCTGTAATAAACTCACTCCGGCTGGCCCTTTCCAGCCAGACCCCTGACTCACCAGAGCCCCTGGCAACCATACTGTGCTCTGCCACAATACCGTTTGCCCTTTTTACTGTTGTAAAATGGAAGCAGACAGACCTGAAGAGATGGCTCCATTGGTGAAGAGTTTGATGGACAAGCATGAGGACCCAAATTCTGGTCCCCAGCACACGTGGAAACAGCAGGGTGTGGTGACAGGTGCCTCAGCCTCAGCTCTGGGGAGAGAAGACAGGAGAGTCCCTGGCGCTTTCTGGCCAGCTGGTCTAGCACAGTAAGTGAGCTCCAGGTTTGGTGAGAGGCCCTGTCTCAAATGCAAGGTAGCAAGCTATAAAGGAAGCTGGCCAATGCTGTCCCTGACCTACACAGACATGGGCACGTGCACCTACACACACATCACTAAAATAAATAGAGGTATATGGGACATGACATGTACATTTTATTTTGCTTGGCTTCTCTTTTTTCCCCCAAAGCTTCAGCCAACCACATCTTCCTCTCAGCTCTCCTTAGCCTCTGGCCATCCTTTCAGCCTCCTCATCCATAAACCAATCCTAGGAGACAGAAAGATGATCCAGAGAGCTTCTGAATGGAGCCGCATCACTGTGCACCAGTAAACCCATGAAAATACTTAACCATGTCCACATCCGATTCCCACTTGTCAACACATCAGAAAATATCTATGTCAGATTCCCACTTCAGATCCATTCACTTGTGGCTGAGGGGAACAGCCTGCTTAGGAATCAAAACATGACCAGGATGGCACACCCATCACTGGGAAGGCACAAGGAAGTTCAGCTGGGAAGGGCAGGGGTCCACGCGGTAACTACACACCATGCCCAGTTCATTGAAAACAGCCTCAATGTCCATAGCTATGCAGTTCAAGGCTGATAGGATGTAGCCCTGTGCTCCTTGGGTTCTCTGGGGCCCCATTCACTGGAATAAACCAATACTAGGTATTTCATTTGTCACCTAAGGGGAGCTAGGTGACAGTCTGTGACATGAGACCCCCGTGAAGACTCTGATGGCCTGCTCTTGGTCTGCAAGAGTTTTCTAGTTTGGGGTCAGGTCTACAGAGAGCAGGTTAATATGGAAGAGCTCTTAGAGGCTTCTTCTGTATGAGAAAGTGGCTTCTCGTGCAGTTTCCTTCTTTGTAAAACTGGATATGAGTGTGTGATGTGCCCGAGTGTGTGAGGCCACAGCTGTTTGCAGGAGTGAGTGGTGCGTGCACGGCATCAGTGCTAGTACACTAGAAGACTGACTAGTACTCCAGAACAGTACACATCAGTGCTAGTACACTAGAAGACTGACTAGTACTCCAGAACAGTACACATCACTGCTAGTACACTAGAAGACTGACTAGTACTCCAGAACAGTACACATCAGTGCTAGTACACTAGAAGACTAACTAGTACTCCAGAACAGTACACATCAGAGCTAGTACACTAGAAGACTGACTAGTACTCCAGAACAGTACACATCAGTGCTAGTACACTAGAAGACTAACTAGTACTCCAGAACAGTACACATCAGAGCTAGTACACTAGAAGACTGACTAGTACACCAGAACAGTACACATCAGTGCTAGTACACTAGAAGACTGACTAGTACACTATATCAGAACACATCAGTACTAGTGCATATAGAGGTCAAAGGTTGACCTTAGATAACACCTGCAATCATTTGCCACTTTATTTTTAGAGGCCAGGTCGTTGAACCTAGAGCTTACTAATTTAGCTCCTTTAGCCAACCAGCCTGGCCCAAGGAAGTCCCCTCCCCGCCTCCCTCCTTGTCTGGAGTGCTGGGATTACAGGCATCCGATACACCTGCCTAGCTTCTGTGTGACTGCTGGAGATCTGAACTGGTCCTCACACTTGGGCAGAAAGGGTTGTATTCACCAGTCACTTCTCTAGCAGCGAGCAATGCCCAGAAGACTGTAGCTGCAGCAGGAACAATTTATAGCCAAACAAAACAGAACCCAAAAACAATAAACTAAGGCAGTAAAAAAAAAAAAAAAAGATTAAAGGCCAGAGAGAAAACACTGGAGATTTTATTAGACTGAAAAATACAGTGTAGTGATTTTGTGAGCATCTATCTAGGAGGAGTGTCTATGTAGGAAGAGAGTCTATGTAGGAGGACTACCTATATAGGAGGAGCACCTATGTAGGAGGAGCACCTATGTAGGAGGACCGTCTATGTAGGAAGAACATCTATGTAGGAGGAGCACCTATGTAGGAGGAGCACCTATGTAGGAGGACCATCTATGTAGGAAGAACATCTATGTAGGAGGAGCACCTATGTAGGAGGAGCACCTATGTAGGAGGAGCACCAATGTAGGAGGACCATCTATGTAGGAAGAACATCTATGTAGGAGGAGCACCTATGTAGGAGGAGCACCTATGTAGGAGGAGCACCAATGTAGGAAGAGCACCAATGTAGGAAGAGCACCTATCTAGGAAGGTAGGAGGAACATCTATTTAGGAAGAGCACCTATGTAGGAGGAGCACCTATCTAGAGGTGTATCGCTCCATCCAGGAGACCCTGTATCATTCCCAGTGACTGGGAAAGTTCCTGTCCCCTGCCCTAGCCACTTCACACCCATCTGTCTCCAGTCTCCCAGTGCAGCAGAACTGAGCAAAAATCAGAATGCTAGCTCTGAACTGAAAGTTTTCCCCCTTTATTATGTAATTAATATGTCCACAAGAGGACACATGCAGGTGACCATGCAACTAAACACCCAAACCAGGACACATGCGAGTCAAAACCATTATGCTGAAGGTAGGGAGCTAGCTGTCCCTTGGTGTCCGTGCTGCTAACTTTCTTGTCAGTTGGACACAAACTGTAGTCACTGGGAAAGAGGAACTTCAGTTGAGGGATTGCCTCCATCAGCCTGGCCTGTGGATCTGTCTGTGGGACACTTTCTTGATCAATGATTGATTCAGGAGTGCTCAGTCCACTATAGGCCTTGGCACCTCTGACTGGGTGGCCTTGGGTTTTAAGTATTAAGAGAGCTGGCTGAGCAAAGCCATGAAGAGCAAACTAGTTAACAGTACTCCATCATAGACTCCTGCCCTGGTGTCCCTCCATGATGGACTATGGCCTGTAAACCAAGTGAACCCTTTCCTCTCCAAATTGGTTTTTGGTCATGATCTGTATCACAGCAACAGAAACCAGATTAGGGCAGTATCCTTGGAGAATTCAAGGATATCAAGATTCACACTGACACTAATGTGCCTTACATGAGACAGATGGGACAGGATGTGACCCAGCCTACAGTGGAGGTCGGCAGGTCCCGTCAACAGACCTACGGGTGGAAGGCTGCCATGCGCAGAAGGGATTCATCCGGCTCCTCTGTGGGTCTTCTAGCAAGCTCTTCCACTCATTTATTTCAGAGCTTTTTTTTTTTCATTAACTTCAAAGCTAGGAAATGGCTATTTAAGACGCAATTTCCTGTCATCCTGAGAGGCAGGTAATTGGGAGGTGACATGAGCCTAGCCCTTCTTTCTTTGTTCTGAAATAAATGGAAATGCTCTCATTTTCCAGCCCCTCTTTTCTCTGCACTCCCATGCCATCCTTGGGCCTTTATCTTAGGAATCCAGCCTTGTCTCGGACTGATGAGGTCTGCCATGTGCAAGGTACCTGGTGGGAGGTGACCACTGTCTGATCCTGAGTCTGAGCTGTTTCCCTTTGTGGAACCTGGAGCCTTTTGTTTAGACATGGCCTCTTACTGAACCTACAGCTCCCAGTCTCAGCTCTGCCAGCTCAGAAAGCCCTGGGGATTGCTCTATCTCCCCAGTGCTGGGATTGCATGCACCCCCCCATCCCCACCCCAAGCACTGTAGTGGGTGCAGGAGACCTGAGCTTGCATGCCAAGCACTCACTTACTGAGCCATCTCTCCACCTCCGAGTCTTTATTTATTCTTATCAGATGAGGTTGGGATCTCCCAGAGACAAAAGGCCTGAGTCACCGGAGAAGTTTTACAGAGTTCAGGTGAAAACAAGGAATAGTCTGGAACAGTGGTTCTCAGCCTGTGGGTGGCAAACCCTTGGGAGCTGCATATCAGCTCTTTACATTATGATTCATAACTGTAGCAAACATTACAGTTATGAAGTAGCAATGAAATGATTTTATGGTTGGGGGCGGGTCACCACAACAGGAGGGACTGTATTAAAGGGTCACAGCATTAGGAATGTTGAGAACTACTAGTCTGGAGTTTATGATTCCCTGCAGAGATCTCTACCAATTGCCTGGCTCATTAGCCCAGTCAGGAGCTGTCCAGGTGCTGACCGGATAGCTCTCCTTCGCACCCTCCTGCTGAAGTTTCTTTCTGGACCCCTGCCTATTCTCCTTCACCGGGGGCCTGTATTTGAAGCTATTCCTTGTAACTTTCTCTGTAATCAAAATCAAGAGACATCTTCATTTTGTGTATGGGCTCCCCTGACCTTGAAACTGTTTTAGAAGCAAGTATCTAGTTACCAAGGGGACGACGCAGGAGAGCAGAAGTTGAACAGCTGGCCTTTGAGCGAGCAGAGAGCACAGAGAACATGGAGAACAGCCATGCTGGCAACGAGCGCTGCTGTGGCAGTCACCGGGTGGGCATGCAGGCGGCAATGTCATCACCCGGGTTCCACAGGATGCTGCCGTGAGAATAAGGGAGAGCATGTTCCCGGGCAAAAAAGGAAATCACTTCTTTGCCTGCTGGGCCTGAAACCTCAACAAGGCACTTACTGAGCTGGGGGAAGGAGGGGGCTGGGTAGCTGGCAGGAGCATGGAAAACAGCTCAGGCTGGGCTGATAGAGAGTAGAGGGATGTGGCTTGGTCTAAAAGAGCCGGAGCAGGGGAGATTATACTAGTGTCTCTGTAGAGCACTGGTCATTCCTGGCCCAAAAAAGTTAAGTCAGGAGGAAAGGGGAGCCACTTACAGAGCAGACTCCACAGGCAAAACAGAACTTTGAGCAACACAGCACAGCCTTACCTTCTAGGTCCCTATCTGTCTCCCCCTCCCTCTCCTTCCCCCCTCCCCCTCTTCCTGTTCCTCCTCCTCCCACTCTGCCTCCTCTTCTTCCTCCTCCTCCTCCTTCTTCTTCATGAGTCTCCTAGAGTTCAGGGTGGCCTCAAATTTACTACGGGCCCAAGGCTGACCTTGAACTCCTGAACTGATCTTCCTCACTCCACCTCCTAACCTAAGTGGTTGAATTATAGATATTCGTCACGATACCTGATTTGTGTGGTGTTAGAAATCAAACTCAGGACTGTGTTTGCCTGTCAAGCACTCTACCCCATGGGCCACATCAACAGCCCTGGCTTTTTGCTTCTTGAAGCCTACTATTCCTTAAGCCCCGTGGCCAGTCACCCTGTCATCCCAGCCTTCCCTGCTTCCCCAGCCTAAGCTGTGTGGTTCAGAACACTCCCTGGCACTGCTGGTCTGATCAGCTCCTGGGACCTGAGGCCTTGTGGGTTTTGCTCTCACCTCCAGCACATGAGATGCTCGTGCAAGCAGGGTGTGAAGTCGCTGTTTTCCTTTGGCATTTAGCTGTCTCTGGGGAAATTTACCTCTTTAAGCCTTCAGCTCCCCATAGGAAGTGATGATGTCTGAGCTGGTAGCCTTGTTTTTAGAATCAACTATGCTAACACAGAGAACATCCTTAGTGTGTGATTGCCTTGAGTAATGATAGGGATTCATGATATTATCAATCATCCCTCCGAGGGGACAGCTAGAGCTTACACTCAGCTCCGACCTGCCCTCCTGCTCCCACCTTCCCTGGGTCATCCTTCCTCTGCTCCATCTCCACAGACATAGACACGCCTATGTGTCCCCAACTCACACAGATATAAGCCTGACAGATAAGTGTTGGTCTCCTCTGTCTTTGACACCAAAAAGCTGTCACCGCCTATCCGTCACTGACTGGTTCACATCTCCACTGACCATCACTGTGACCTGGAGTTTGAATTCCCAGCCCATCTCCTTGTTGCTCACGGTGCAGTAATCAGCTCATAAGGCAAGGCAGAGGCACCAGGAAACACTCTGTGGCTGGAACAGCCAGCTTGCTTTTTGCCCGCGGCGTGTGTCTATCAGAAGTCATCCAGGAAGTTCTACTGCTCGTTATCACATACGAGAGCTCAGGTGACAGAAGACATCATGTCACCTGTCTCTATGATCCCAAAGGCAGGGAGAACTGGGTGACAAAGCAGACACCTGAAAGTGACATCTGTCACCACCTCCTACCCTCAAGGGCCAGGAGGAAGCTGTCAGGAAGTCCCATCCTTACCCAGGACATAACTGGGCATTTTCTTCTACATGCTTGCGGAGCTCGCTGGGCAAAGCCGACATGCACGTGCAGAGTGGGGCAGGGTGTTCCTAATTAAGACCTAACTAGAGTGTGGAGCCTCAGATTCACTCAACTCAGCTGTGGATTCAGAGAAAGCTTGCATGAAACTCCTCTCCCAATAGGGAGTGCATGAATTATTGAAAGGATCAAAAAAAAGCAAGCCAAGCTGGGGAGGGAGATCTGCTCCATTATTCATCAGGCCAGGAGTCCCCAAGTCCCCAAGCACAGCTGCTGGCTTTCACACCTACACCGTTTTCCCATTATGTCAACAGGAGCGTTTCCAGCCCTGCTGTATTGGCAGCCTCTGAGCAGACTTCCTCTCCTGCCATTCGAGGCCTGTCCTCATCTGCAGTCAGCCTTGCAGAGCTGTAGCTAGGGATGGAGGCTCTGCTTAGGGCTGAATGCCTTCCTTTCCCTTCCTGACCACAGCTCAGGGCTCTTCCAGCCTGAGGGCAAGACTCCTTCAAGAACCACAAGGGCTTTAACGCAGTCCCTGTCTGTGTCTGCAGCTGTAGCGTCCATACTAGCCACGCCCATTCAACCCCAGCTCATTTGCATTTCAAACTTCCGTGAAATTTCCTACTCTCCGACCTTGGTCCATGCTGGCTCCTCTTTTTGCTTCAAACTCCCTCTCAACCTTCTGCCTTACTACTGAAACACTCTGCACCCTGCAAGGCCAAGAAAGTAACTTGGCTACACCTGTTCACCCTCAAGGTCTCAGAAGCCTCCCAGTGGCCCAGAAAGTTCAAGATTCTCACCAGTTCTGGCTGCGCAGTGAGGACGGAGCCTGTGGGAAATGTAACAGCACCTCAGCCAGAGTGACTAAGAATTACATTGTGAGAAAGCTTATCAATAAATACAAATAAATACAGCCTTCCTAAGAAAGAGTTGTATAACTGCTCAGCCATACCCTAGTTACCCAGAAGTGAGGCTCAGAGAGGATACAGATTTTGTCTGAGGTCACACAACTAGCTAGGTGACAGATCCACGTTGAAAACCGCATTCCAACAAACCCACTTCCTTTCTCTCTCAGCCACCCCAGTCTTGGGGCAGGACTGGGAAGGAAGCCACCGACATCCCTGGAAATGCCCTTTGTAAAGCGTATCAAAGGAAAAAGAAAAAGTTGAGCATGGTAGCACATGCCTTTAATCCCAGAACAGAGCGGAGGCAGGTGGATTTCTGTGAGTTCAATGTCTGTCTGGTCTCACTATGTAGCCCTGGCTATCCTGGCACTCACTGTGTAGACCAGGCTGGCCTCAAACTCAGATCTTCTTTGTCCTTTCATGGCACAAATCCACTACACCTGTAATGCCACTCCTTGGTAGCTTTAGTCTCTTGAAAAATTTATCCAACTTTTAGACATTCATTCAACAAACACCCTGCCCCCTCTCACCTACTATGTGTCAAGCCTTCTGCCTAAGCTCACAATATAATCAAGGAGAATGCCAATCAACTCATCGTTGCTACTCATGACTCCTGGGCGCAGAGGAGGAAGAGAAATGAATCCCTAGACCACAGGAAGAACCAATAGTATGTGGTGCAGTGTCCACCCATTGTCTTTGAATCAAATAATCTTAGCCACAAAGGGCTTCCACTTCCGTACAAGTGATACCTTATAGTCCGAGACTAAATGTCTTCACTACTGATGTTTCCATGTCTGACACTAACCACTGGGCAGAGGAGACACCTGAGTTGGTAAATTGCAAGCAAATGCTTGCAGTCCAGACTCTGGGGAGTAGCAACAGGAGAATCCCTGGGGCTTGCTGGCTGGCCAGCCAAGTCTAACCAGAGTCCCAGTACCAAGATTCCAACTGCACATGTGCTCTCGTGTACACACACACACACACACACACACACACACATGCACACATTCACAAACACTCCCCATCTTGTCTCACTTCATCACCTGAAGGAACTTGACAGAAGCATTAAGTTGTGGAAGACCCCTATGGCCAGGCTGCCCAAGCCCACGTCCCTGCAGGGCATGCTTCTAGCTTGCAGCAAATGCTATTGTGCACAAAGTTCACACACATGTGGACAAAGTTACCAGCCACCATTTCAGAGACATGAAGGTGGATTGATGTTCTGGCCAGAAAGAGTGAGCCCTTGGGTTTTCCCAGTCATTCTGGCTGGATAGTCCTTCACCACACCATGGCTCCAGCTGCAAATTGTCCAGGGCTTAGAATTAAGTTTGATGGCCCTGTGGAAGCCCTGTATTCCAGTTAACAATTTAGAGAAGGAAGAAATGCTTAACGACAGTGGCAGGCAGCTATGGCAGACAGATGTAGTTCTGTGGTGTGCCTTCAGGAACACCCTTGGGTCTGAGCCTCCCCGTTGGCATCCGTGAAATGGGAGGGTTGTGAGGGTCAAATGACCGGAGACCTGAAAAGCGCTTTGACTAGTTAGTGCCTGACCCTCAGAACTCAATAAACAACTGGCTGGTGCTAAAATATTCTCTCCATCATCGACTGCAGCAGTCGGCACGGGAAGATGAGTCTGACTCAAGGCAGGTATTCTTGGTTTAGAAAGCCTCCCTTCTCCTACGACAACCTCAAAGTCTTCACCTACAGTCTCCACGAGGATGCTTCGCCACCCCAAGGGTTCTCCTTTCTGTGGAAGGCAGCATCCTTCAGTCCCAAAGCCCACCCGCAACTGACAGCGTACGGAAGGCAGGCCCCGCCCAGACCCCGCCCCAGAGCCCGCCTTCTTCCAGTCCGGAGCTCCAGCGGCGGCCACCCGCACCGTAGCTGGCGCAGAGCAGCTCCGGCGGACCGGACGGGGCGGGCGCCCGGCAGGCAGCGCGATACCTTCCACCGCGCGCAGCCCACAAGGGACCTTCCAGGCAAGTCCGGAGTCGTGGCCGTGAGGTAAGAGCAAAGATGAGCAGGAGGGATAGACACGAGCCTTGTCGGGGGGTCCAGGAAGTGATGATCTCTGGTGGTGCCACCGCTACGGCATCGGGCTGGCCTCCTTACTGAGTAGCCAGGGGCAGGGTGGGGCGTGCGTGCTCTCTCTCTCTTCTCTTTCTCTCTCTCTCTCTGCGTGTGTGAGTGTGTGTGTGTGTGTGTGTGTGTGTGTGTGTGTGTGTGTGTGTGCATGTGTGTAGGGACTTGGGGATCATGATGACGCCCCCTCTTTGCCGATGTTTCCGAGCAATTTGCCCACTCCAAAGCCACACTTTCCCATCACAGACTTGAGTGAAACTGGAAGAAATGACCTGGATGCGGGGTAGTAAAGCCCTCTGCCACCTGTTGAGCTGGGCTGTGGGTCTCTGAGGGCCAAACTCCCCTAGGCTGTCAGGGTCTGTGATCGGACCATTTCCCAGTGGTCTCACCCATCTGCAACTTACCAGTCCGTCTTAAGACATCTGCTGTGCCTATATTGCTTTCCTCCTGCCTGCCCTAGGCGGCAGGAGGATGCCTGGGGAGGGATAGTAGGAAAAAGGGGCTTCCCCAAAAGCCCCTGAGCTGATAAAGGTCCGTGATGGAACAGCGTAAGACACGGGGATCCTCTTTATGCTTTGTGTGAGATGCCAACCCCCTGGAGTACCCTATATTTTCCTCAGCCACTCGAAAGTGCCCCATTTAGTGACTTGGTCTCTTTACTGGAATCCTGTCTTGGCAATTGATGAAGCTGCAGCATATGAAGAGTCTTAAAGTGAAATCAAATCTTGGGGCTGAACAGGGATTTTTAAAACGTACTAGGTGCCTAGGTGAGAACTCCCATGGTTGCTGAGAGAGTCCCATCTCAAGGCTGGTTCTCAAGGTTGCTTAGGAATGGATAGCTTTCTGTTTGGTCTTGCCACACAGAAGGCAAGAATCCCAACCTTTCCCAGGTTGGAGGCATTGGGATTTCCTGACCTGGGAGAGGGCTTGGGGACATGGTAGCTGCACTGTTCACATTCAGCTGGCAGAGGCTGGCATTAGTTTGTGATAGCTAACATGGACTCTAACCCCAGTCACTCACCCTCTGACAGTGTAGCATTGGCTAACTCACAGAGCCTCCCAGAGGCTCCACTTCCTCCTCTTGTAAAGCTGGGCTGTCAGTTATGAGAACAAAGTAAGGTCACACGTGACGGTATCCATTCGCAGAAATGTCCAGGGATGCCTCAGCTTCTTCAGACACCAGACTTGAGGATGGTGGCCACCTAGTGAGGAAGCCTAATTAGTTCTCCAAGAGGGAGAATGTGCTCTGAGTGGTAGAACTTGAGAGAGCTCTGGTGGAGTTTAGATTCTCAGAGGAGGATAAAGGAGCTGTAACTGTGCAGCCATGCCTCTAGGGGGAGCTATCATTGTCCCCCAGCCTTCTGATCCATTTTTTGCAGACTCCTGGGTCATTGCCAGCTGGTCCTTCACTACGTGCCAGTCTCATTCCATTCTGAGTTTGATGCTAGTCTTACATGCTGGCAGAACTGGGGACAACAGGATGTGATTTTAGAGGCACTGGTAAATCCCCTCTTCACCAAATATCCACTTCTCCTGGAGTATAGCTGTCTGAGGTCTAATATTCTACTGTGAGAAGTTTATTCCTTTAGTCCCCTGCCTGTAACCTATGTCAGCTACTAAACCTTCACAACAATGGCTTTTTTAGAGACATTCAGGACCTTTAAGAAAAGAGGGTAAGGACATAAGAGCAGAAGGGGAAAATGGAGTGCAGGAGAGAAAAGATGGGACTTTGCCAACTGTATGGTCCCCAGAAACAGACACAGTACCCTGGGAGGAAGGCAGGCTGGGAAGGCAGATGGCAGGTGACGGACTAGGAAGAGCTAAACCTCAGTTGTGATTCTCTGTGGAAACAGGAAGTGGGTGCCTACTAAGGAAACCTGTGCTAGACCGCTGACTGGGAACCTAGGCTGTGGCTCTGGCTGTCTGTTTACATTGTTAGTTAGGGCAACAGAACAAGGACACCAGTGCCTTACACTTACACACACACACACACACACACACACACACACACACACACCCTGCCCCTTATGTCACCTCTCTGGAGAGAAGCAGAAACAGTCATTCACCCACACCCAACATGGCTCCCGGGCTGATCTCCATCAGCTGAAGGAACAGGGGATTCCACTGGAGTCAGCATGAATGGCTTATGGGGTCCTGTGTATCTGTATGGGGCATGCTGGAGAACTGGGGGAAGTCCCTGCTGAGAGAGCCCGTGGGTTAGCCTCATTGGATGAGGGGTGGATAAGCATCACTTAGACCTGTGAATACCACTGCCACCATTGCCCAGTCCTGGCTTATGCTAATCCAAAGAAGAGTGTTTGCAGCCCACCCTAGTGGTCCAGAGGGCAGGGTCACAACCAGAAAGGAGACACAATGGGCCACTAATGTGTCCTTATGGTCTTGCATTCCCAATACACATCTCTTTGTTTGCTTGCTTTATTTCTGTTGGTTTTGTTTTTCTAATAAAGCCCCAACTCTCATATACCATAGGCTAGCCTCAAATTATTCATGTAGCTGAGGATGGCTTCAAACTCCTTATCCTGTCTCTGCCTCTCAAGTACTGGAATTATAGGCATATACCACCATGCCTGCTTTATGCAGTGCTGGGGATCAAGTTCAGGGATTATACAAGGTAGGTAAACACATTACCAACTGAACTGAGCTACAGCCCCAGTCCAAGGGACAACCATCCTTATATATAATGTTGATGGTGCCAGCATATCTTTGTTCTTCCATAATGAACACCCAGGGTGCTTTTGCCAACCAATGAGCTAAGCAACAGGGGTGCTATGGTATGCTTGGCTTTGGGGGATGGGTATTCTTGTGTTTGGTGACAAGTAGGCTGACTAGCTTATTGCAGGATGTCCCCAGTCTCCACCAACTAGATACCAGTAGCCCTCATCCGTCTACACACCTGACTGTCCTCAGACATTCGCCTGATATTCCCTGGGGAGCAAGGCAGCCTGATGTTGAGAATCATTGGGGATCTAGCTAAGAATAAACTGGGAGGGGAAAAAAAAAACAGTCTTGCTCCCTCAGGAGCAGCGTTATGCGAAAGCAGCAAAAAAGCAGTCAGCTGCATGGTGGAAGTGCTGGCAAGAGGGTGGGGTGAGAGGCTGAAGAGTGTGGGTGGGGTGGGCGGCCATTTCTAAAGGAGACTCAGCAGAGGCATTCCTGAGTAGGTGACATTTCAGCAGAGAGGGGAAGTGAGGGGAGAGAGCAAAGTATGCAGAAATCCAGAGACCCACCTGCCAAGTAGCGGGTTGGGGGGAAGCCTGAGGGGGCAGTGTCTGGGGCTGGGTGGAGTGGATGGGGTAGGGACAGGTTGCTGGAATCTGATAATTTAACCCTCCCACCCCCCTCCAAGGACGTTGCATTTTCCGCACTGAGTGCTCACAGCCTTCTGGGTGCCAACTTAACGCCATCTTGACTGCCTTTGGCTGAGGTTGACAGAGGTAGGTGCTATTTCTTTACTTGTCCCCCCCCCTTTCCCTCTCATTGTGAAGAGTAAGGTCCAGAAGGGTGCAGGAACATGGAAGATGTAATGGACAGCCCACACTCTTTTCTCCTGACAAAGTGCACTCCGGGGCTGTGCCGTTTTGAATTCTCTGTCCCCAGCTCTAGCCCT
The DNA here is from genome assembly GCA_021653895.1 of Mastomys natalensis. Taxonomy (NCBI): domain Eukaryota; kingdom Metazoa; phylum Chordata; class Mammalia; order Rodentia; family Muridae; genus Mastomys; species Mastomys natalensis. The sequence goes on from JAJTUV010000174.1 coordinate 2,141,474, forward strand.
TTACTAAAATATCTCCCAGAGCCTATGTTTTCTCTGAGGATGGTGACCCCCCCATCCCACATGGTGATGCTCTTTGGGGATAGTGTTTATCCTTAGGGCTCATATGCCTCACGCCTGTCACTAGGAACTAGGAGATAAGTGGTCCTTCCTGCTTCTAAGCAATATCTCTTATGTTTGACTTTGTATGTATTCATTGAACTGGACCCAGGCTATCTGCTGAGGTTGGGACCAGTATCCCAGGAGGTCACGGGACATGAACCCAAGCAAGGGGAAGCTTTGTGTTTGTGGTCCAGTATCTCTCCAGGCCTTCAGGGCTGGCTTGCCAATCTCCCTCTGCTGAGGCTAGCCTGAGGCTGGCCTTGAAATGGAATGTTCCACAGTTGAGCAGAATTGCTGAGACCATCTCCCTCCCCAAGACTCTCTTGCCCTATGCAGGAGTCAGAGTCTCAATTAGTCCCAGGCAGGCCCTTATTTATTGACCAAGCAGTATATATGGGAAGTCAGGTCCTTCTTAAAAATAGAGGTTTAAAAATAACTCAGAACTGGGAGAGGGGAAGCAGCTCAGAGCGACTACAAAGGAGTGACCTCCCTGGTGACTGCCACTATGAAAGCCTTGATGCTTTTTGTTGCCCAAGGATCCCAGGATGAGGAAAGATGTAGCGGGGTATTGCTGGTGAGTGGAAGAAAGCCATCTGCCAGCCTGAGCGAGGGACAGCCAAGCTAATGAGGGACCCTGAAGCAGGAACTCACATCCCATGGACATGAGGAATAGTCTTGACTTGAGTGGAAAAGCCTGGGTTATATATAGAGTTGCCTGAACAGATGCAGCGTCCCTTCCAGGGATGGACTCTTTGGGAGCATGGGTCCCTAGGGGTTCCATTAGGAGGAAGGGATATAGAAAGCAGCACCCTGGGAGATGGTAGCGGTTACGGAGCCCGGTAAGTGTCCTGCCTGTTCAACTTTTGGCGATGCAGCTTGCTGTGGAGTCCCTGGATCATTGAGAATGAAGACCTAGGCAGTTAGTCAGGATCCCCTCCCCGCCATCTCTTCAGTGGACACATGGGCATGTAGCCCCTTTGTGCACCTTGAAAGAGTCACTTGACCTCCCTGAGCCCCAGTTTCTCTAATGAAATGAAGCGGTGAGCAGTTACTACTGTGGCGACAAGTTTAAAGTAACCAGAGATCCTTCATACACCCATTACCACGTACCTTCCCAGTGCTGTGGGCATGGAGTGCTGTCCATCTTCTGCATAATGGCTATGCTCAGCTTGGCTGAAGTTTGACCACTATGTTGGTGACCCTGGTCCCAAAGCCATCATCTGCCAAGACATGGGCACAATGGTGATGACAATAGCATTATTTCCTACTCTGGGGTCCCCATGCTAGTGCTCTTGCAGACCTTGTCTAACTGCAGGATGACTTTGTGAGACTGTTACCATGAGCCCTGTGTGGATGTATGCATGAGAGAGAGAGAGAGAGAGAGAGCACATGTGTGCAGGTATACATGTATGTGCAGATGCATGTGTACAGTTATACACAGGCATGTGAAGGCCAGAAGACAATATCTCAGGGTTGTTCTTCAGGGACGAGCTACCTTTCTTTTTTTAATTTTTATTTTTTAGGCAGGTTTTCTCACTGCCCTAATGCTCACCAAATAGACTAGGCTGATGGCCAGAAAACCCCAGAGATCTTCCCATCTCTATTTCACCAGTTTGGGGGTTATAAAGTGTATACTAGCATACCTGCCTTTTTAAATGTGGGTTTTAGGGATTGAACTCATGTCCCCGTATTTCAAGGCAAGAACTTTACAAACCAAGCTATCTCCTAAGCTTCCATGAGCCAGATTTTATAGAAGAAGAAACAAAGGCACCATTAACTAATCTCAAGTCACCTAGCTGCTTTATGAACCAATGAATATAACCAAAACATCTAACCTAGGGGTAGATTCTTATAAAATTGCCTTCTTTTTATCTGAAACGAAACCTCCAGATGGAAGCCATGAGATGCAAGATACTCAGCCAAGTGTCACCTCCTCAAAAAAGCTTTCCAAGATGGTCCTATCTGGGGCCTTGTGTGTGTTAGGGGCATCTTTGGTGCATAGTAGCAGCCAGCTTCCTCCAGTGCTGTCCCTCCCTCGAGACCAAGAGCACCTAGTAGTGTTTCCAAATTACTTGACCAAATAGCAGCCACTCCAGTGTCATAGAAACCCATGCATATTGTGGCTCTGCTAATGCCAAGACACTTGTCTACTCAAGTCTAATCATGGGCCTTCAGAGCTCAGTGTTCAGGGCCTTTTAGCAGGTTCAATCTCTGGGGTCTGTCCTCAGCTAGCAGTACCAGAGGCAATAGGTCTCTTGATCTGCAGAAGACCTGCTCCTCCTGCCCCCTGGGGCTGCAGGTCCATGTGACTGTCAGGTCAAAGTTCTTAGCATGAGCAATAATGTGAAGGAGCCAGGGCAACTGAGGGGCTGCTTTGGGCCTCACCCCTTGATGAACACTTTACTTAGCTTCTAATCTCTCACCCCAGCTCCTGCCCCCTTTCCATTGCTTGTGTATACACACTTGTGTATGTACCCCTAAACTGATATAGATCCTGCCCTTTCAAAGAAATTCAAGTGTGTGTGTGTGTGTGTGTGTGTGTGTGTGTGTTCTTTCTTTGCTCATTAGTCACTGAGTCAGGGCTCTGAACCCAGAGCTTGCATATCAGGCTGCTGTAGCATGCCAGCCTCTGTCTCCACATCCTGAGCACTGGGATTACAGATGGCTGCCATGCTTCCTGGCTTTTATGTAGATTCTGGTGATCCAAGCTCAGGTCCTCACACTGGCACAGCAGGTGCTTCACCTGATGACCTGTTTTGTCAGCCTTTGCCATCTTAAATGTCTAGTCCAGTGGCATTTCATAATCCAATGTGGCAAAGCCAGCCCTGCTCCCTAGAACAGCATCACCCTAACTGGAGATGCACCCTGGTAACCATCCTCTCTGTACCGCCCCCTTTCCCTCGATGAGATTCTGGCAACTGCCAAGCTGCTTCCCATCCCTGCAACTTCACCTTCAGGGTATTTTAGATAAACATGTGATGTCTGACTGGGTCAGGTTTCCTTCATTTCACACATTTTCAAGCTGAAACATGTATTGAGATTCCGTGTGTGTGTGTGTGTGTGTGTGTGTGTGTGTGTGTGCATGTGGTGTGTGCATGTGGTGTGTGAGCACAGATGTGTGTGTTTGGTGTATGAGCACAGATGTGTGTGTGTGTGTGTTTGTGTGTGTGTGTGCATATGCACGCATGCGTACACACAGTATGCACACCCATATATGGTGTGGAGGCCTGCGGAGAGTACTGGGTGTCCTGTTCTATCACTGTCTGCCATATTCCTTTGAGACAGGGTCTCTCCATCAACTTGGAGCTAAGCTAGAGGCCAGCAAATCTCAGCAAGCCTTCTGTCCCCACTTCCCCCTCACAGCATTGAAGTTACAGGCACATGTGTCCACACCCAGCTTTTTATGTGGGTGCTAAGGATTTGAACTTGAGTTGGATGCTTGATGACAATGCTTTTATAATAAGCACTCTTACTCATAGAGCAAGTTCATCAATCCAAGAGATTCCCTCCATGATGACTGAATAAAACCTCCCTGTGTTGATGGACCACACTGCTTATACATCCATTAGCTGTGGACATCTGGGTCTTCCCAGCTGTGAACATCTGTAAGCAGGAAGAAGCTTTCTCCCCAGTTCCTGCTTGAGTTCTCCCCCTGGCTTCCCTTGATGATAGACTCTGGAGAGTGGCAGGTATTACTCCCTCAGTCACAGTGTAAGATGACTGGGAACTTGATAGGGAAATGACCTACACCTGTCTAATCGGGACAGGTTCACAGCTACAGGCCCGTCCCCACTGCCCTCCTCACCAGGGTCAACTGTCTGATCCCAGATACCTGCAGAGTGTTCTTGCCACTCCTGCCAGGTCCCGTTACTGTGAGATCCAGGCCAAGGTCTAAGACCTGAGTTCTCAGAAGCCCCCTTCTAAACTTCCACAGTTAACGGGAGGCCATGGCTAGAAGATCTCTGTTGGCAGATGTGACTGTCACCTGATTCTCAACCTGGTCCCCCACACAGGTGCATTCTGGTAGAAGGCCTATAGTCATAATCAGAGCATGACAACCCTAACAGGGTTGTCTCTGTGCTCTTTTGATCCACCTGCACACAACTCCACAAAAGGAATTCTAATTTTTTTCATCACCCCTGTATAGATACAGAAAGTAAGAGAGAGTGTCTGACTCAAGGTCACTCTGCTGGTCAGAGCTGGAGCCAGAATCAGAACTGATGGAGCACTGGAATGGGCAACTAGTGGCTTTTGTAACTTCTTAGGAGACCAACCTAGGAATAAACTTAAACTGGGCAGATCCTTCCAACCTACCTGCTTTCTCTGTGTTGAGGACACTGATTAATGCTGAAGACATGAAGGACAGGCCTCTGGGGATATCAGTTCTTAGAGGGTCAAGGCTAGTCCTGACATCCCTTACCCCTGTGTCCCTATCTCCAAGTGCAGTACCAGGCACTGGTAGGTGATGATGGACCTTTGTGTACCCTCTGCACCCTCCTTTGCCCTCTCTGAGGTTTTCCTACAGATGCCCCTTCATTCATGAGATGTTCTTCATTCATGAGTGTCTCCTTCCATCCTTCTCCTTTCTGGAAAATTCTGGGAACTGTCGCCATGTGCTGGGCACTATGCCAAGTCCCATTTATGATGCCATCTTGCCTGGCACTTCCACTAGGACCTGCCATCCCACCTCAGCCTAGAGTTCCTACTGAGGAACTAGAGTTCCTCAGAGGCCAGCTCCAGCCAAAGCAGCCAGCTGGTAAACCAGTTGGGAATGGGAGGGCCAAGGCCAGAGACTCGCTGAGAGTGCCAAATGGAGGCTGGGCCCTGAGTATGAGTCACCTCATGTATCCCCTCACCATGTCCCTGAAGCAGGCTCTGTGGTTATTGTCATAGGGACAAGGCTGTGACCATTCATACTAGAGCGTTAGTGACTTGGTAGTAATACTGTCTGCACTGCTTAGATTTCAACTTAACTATGAAGGCATCCGAACCTTGGACAGGGAGGAATTTGGTAGTGATGCTATGTCCCTCCTGGAGACCTTCCTTCCCCACCCTCAGATCCCTGCAGTTGGACACCAGTGTGGGCTCAGGGTGGAACAGGGTATAGAGTCAGACAGGGACACTTATGCACATTGATTGAGAACTCACTGTCAGCCCCAGTGCCAGCAGGTGGTGACTAGCTATTAAAGGGGCACTGCTCGGTTCACCCAGCTTCAAGATCAATTAATATCAAAACTAGCATTATTTTATGTGCTGCCTCTATTGAGGGCCTGGAGTGAGGAGATGCAGAATAGACCCATCATTCTCCGATATTGATTTTCTTCGCTCCCTCTCTCTCTTCCCTCTGGATAGGAACGTCTGTCTCCTTCCTGATAAACGCGTGTTATGGGCAGGATGAAACCACTCATCATCTGAGGTGCCCGGGGAGCCGTGCTATGCACAGACAGGCAGAAGCAGAGGCCCTGAGCCGGCCAGATGGAGCTGGCCCAGGAAAAGGGGGGTGAGGAATGCCAGAAAGCAGCAGTTGCCTGGTCTCACTTCCTCCCCACCGTAGAGAGGGCAGATCCAGCATGGGGGTGATGGCTAGGAGCCTCTCTGCTTGGGGGTACCGGTAGCTCTACCTGAGGATGACACCCACTGGCTAGTGGCTTCCTAGAGCTGTGTTCTAGGGTCTGCCTGGGGAAACCTCTGTCTCTTTGGAGTACTACATCCAAGTTCAAATCCTGCCCTAGCTTCCCAGAGTAGGGCGACCTCCCTTGGCTTCTATTTTCTACTTCATAAGATGAACCGTATCATCTATAATGTCATCTCAGTAGGCTTGGTCAAGGAGCCAGCAAGGTAACATGTGAAAGTGTTTGATAAAACAAAAAGAAAGGTCAGAACAGTCAATCAACAAACATTGCTATGTGGTTTCCCACGCTTAACTGGCAACTCTTCCAGGCTCCTGTGGGTATAAACTCTGGAGTGTCAGATGGTCAGAAGACACAGTGTAGATTACAGTGGAGGTGAAAATGAAGTTTTAAGCATGAGGCTGAGGATACGGCTTAGTTGCTTAGTTGGTAGAGCACTCACCTGACATGCAAAAAGCCCTGGGTTCATCCCCAGTACTGGCAGAAAGCTGAGTGTGATGGTATAACACCTCTAATGTCAGTGACTTGAGAGGTGGAGGCAGGAGGTCCAACCCAAGGTCATAGCAATATTTCCAGTTTGTGGCAGCCTGGGTTACATGAGACTGTCTCTCAAATATATGCATACATTAAAATTAACTAATTATGGGAATATGTGGCTAATGGTAGAACCCTTGCTTAGCATTCACAAGATCCAGAGCTCAATCCCCCAGCAACAAGACAACAAAACAGCAACAACAATTTTTAAAACCCAGTCCTAGAGGAGGCCAGTCCAGCAGAGAGTTCTCAGCCGGTCTATCCCAGAGCTGAGTTAATTAGTCAGAAACAAGCCAGGAGAGGTGAGAAAACAAGGTGTCAGCACACAGGGGCCCCACAAGGAGAGCTGGCTGCAAGCAGACCCTGCCTAGTGGGAGTCTTCTGGCTTCCTCTCCTTCAGCTAGCCCTCCTCTGTTTCCTTGGCCAAGGAGGAGGAGGAGGGGCTGGCTGTTGTCCCATTCTTGCTGAAGTTGAATTGGGGGTGGGGTGCTGACAACCCATGGCCTGCAGAGTCTCCATGTGATCTGGGCATCTGCAGTCTGAGGTCACTTGTCCCTAAACTCCAGAGAAGAGCAATCCCCTTCCAGAGTATGTGTGCCACTGTTAACTGGGCAAACAAAAGTAGAACACAGTAAAGCCTGGGGCAGGTCGGCTGGAGCCCCAGGAGGAAGGAGGGAGAAAAGCTGTCCCAGGAAGAGGGGAGGACACTCACTGCTGGCCTTGATGCTAGGTCACAGGGCTGCATTCATCCAGCTGTCCTTCTCTATAGGGTGAGGGGGTACTTCCTGGATCCTCAGAGATACCAAGTCCCAGAATGCCCAAGCTCATAAATGGTGGCATATTCACAGGTACACATGCCATCCTCCTGTGTATTTAAAATCCTTTCTACAGCACTGATGTCAGCTTTTACAGAGCAAACACTATCAACAGCTGTACTCTCTCCTGAGCAGTATCTCAAAGAGTCTGGACATATTCACTGCAGACACGATTGAGGAAACATTTTCAGATCATGGTTGTTCAAACTCATGGCCATGAGGGCTTGTCATAAAGTTCCTTATTTGTTTCTATCATTGTTAATTCTTAAATTAATCTTAAAATGACTGAAAGTTAAACATTTGTTAATTTCTGTTTTCTTTTTGAGACAGAGCCTATGTAACCCTAGCCTAGAAATTATTATGTAGGCTAGGTTGGTGCTAAACTCACAGAGCCCTGCCTACCTCTGCCTCTGAAGTGCTGGGACAAAAGGTTCCCACCATCACACCTGGTGACTTTTATTAATTTAAAAACTACAGTACATATACAGACATGTACACACATATATGTAGTCACATGCATAAATATATACTTGTGCACATGTATACATGAATGTGCACACATAGGTACGTACATACACACGAATAGGTGTGTATGCACAGCCGACTGGAGAAATCCTTTCCGCTCTTAGCAGCACATTGGAAAACGAAGAAGACTTTTCTAGATAAAAGAGACTTCCTTCGTCTCTCTATCCCACACTGCAGAGAAGTCTGGCATACCACAGGGAAGAGAAAGGGACACAGAGCAAGAGACTTAGTTTGGGTACAGAGTAAGGCTTAGCTAAGTAAACTGCTCCAGCCCCCTACCTGAGAGATTCTCAAAGTGCATGGATGGCTTACTAAGAGAGAACTGCCTGTGAACCCAAACTCAGAGCCTTGAATCTGACATTTAAACTGACCCCAAAAAGTGTCTAAGAGTGAATGTGGGTGTGTATATGTGTGTATTGGATCCAGATATGAACCACAGAAGCACACACTGACACACTCATATGCTCACACACACACACTTCCTACATACATACAAGAGTAATGGATTTAAAATTCAAAGTTTACATAAAATGATCTGTGGCAATACTAAAAAATAAACAAGAAACATTTACAAAAAAAAAAACAATATTGGGAATAAGATTAGGGGTGAACCTATATACCAGTAGAAAAATTTTGACATATGAGAGAATATTATGACCTTTCATTAAAAAGGGTGATTTTCCTAAAGGTAATATGAGAAGAAGCAGAGACTGAATAGGCTGTAGTCATTAAAAGAACTGAGAGGAATTCAAATGGAACCACATTCAAATACAGACTGGTGAAGTGTGAGTGTGCCTGCATGTGTGCATGTGTGAGCATACGTGCATGTGTGCGTGTGTATGTGTGTGCATACACATGTGTATGCATGTGGGTGTATGAGTGCATGTGTGTGTGCATGTGTGTGCATGCATGTTCGTGTGAGTGCGTGTGTATGTGTATGTATGTATGTATATGTGTGCACTCATGTGTGTATACACACTTGTGCATTTGTATGGAGGCCAGAGGTTAACCTTGTGGTGGTGTTCCCTGGGTGTGATCTAGTTTGTTTTTTGAGACACGGTCGCTGACTGGCCTGGAATTCACTGGCTGGCTGACTGGTCAGTGAGCCCCAGGGATCCCTCTGTCTCTATGTCTCCAACACTAGAATTATGGGCTTGCGCCATAATGCCTGGCTGTTTTGCATGTGTTCTGGGAATTACCTCGTGCTCCTCATGCTTTACCTACTGAGCTACCCTCCCCTCCATGAGGCTTTACTGGTAAGGTTTTCCAGACCTGTAAGGCATAAATCTCCTTAGGAAGCAAATTATCGTGTAAAGAAGGTGCAGTCCACACATAGCGAAAATTCTCAATTACTCGAGTACAGTCAGTGAATAGATACATTCTCTTCTGCCCCCTTACAATCAGCTCTCTGTCCACTCCACAAGTGAACTCTCTGCCCCGGTCCACTCATCTCTCTCCTAAAGCTTCGCCTCTTCTGCATTGTCACACAAAGAGGAATCAGACAGGATGTGGTCCTTTGTGTCTCAATTATAATTTAACATAATGCCTTGTTTTTTATACAGGGGCTCACTGCGTGGCCCTGGCTGGCTTGGAACTTGCTATTACACCTTTGACTCACAGAAATCTCTCTTCCCCTGCCTTTGCCTCATTTCAAATGCTAGGACTAAAGTCTGAGCCCTCACACCCACTTTTTAAATTTTTTAGTTGTTTATCCATTTACCAATAAGGGATATTCATACTGGCGACAATTAGGATTCCCTTGAATTAATCTCTACTGCAGATGAGTTTTGTGAGACTCTAAATTTCACTCCATCCTGAAGTGATGGGACTGGTTGGCTGTACAGCAAAGAAGCTTCCAGACTGCTTCCTGTAATAGTCAGACCACTTGGCATTCTCTCTTGCAATGCACAGCAGCTCCTAGCCATTCCACGTCTTCACCAACTCTTTATATTACCAGTCTTTTGTGAACTTTAGCCACATCTGTGTGCCATGGTATCTCTTTGTGGTTCTTCTATGACTTTTACAGTGTCACTGACAGTTACAGCTCAGCCTTGCTTATCAATATTAATGCAAATGTCACTAAAGCTAATTATGTCGTATGTGTGCTCATACACGTCTGTATGTCTGAAATAAGAACAGAAAGCCAGACCCCCTCAGAGTATAAGGACGCTTAATGCTAGAAAATAAACATGTTCTCTCAAGAAATGCATAAATTGATTTTTTAAAAAATCAACATATTATAAATAAAAAATTTAATTTAACTAGCAAAAATCAAGAAAGCCTTTCCCCTCTGTGGGCTATATTTTACATAAATACTATAGTCAGTGATAAAACACAAGACAGTTTTTCCAATCAGATAAGTACCATTGCTTGTATCTGTGAGAGATTCTACAATTCACCAAGATAAGAGAAAGAAATGTGAAATAAAAGAAATGGAATCCAAGTTGGAGAGATGGCTCAGCTGTTAAGAGCACTGGCTGCTCTTCCAGAGGTCCTGAGTTCAATTCCCAACAACCACATGGTAGCTCACAACCATCTGTAATAGGATCCAATGCCCTCTCTTGGTGTGTCTGAAGACAGATATAGTGTACTCATATACATAAAGTAAATAAGTAATTTCCTTTAAAAAAAGAATTGGAATAAAAAAATACAAAGTATTTATGGTTCACACAGAAAATCCAAGAGGGCCAGGTTTAGCAAAGTTGTCCAATACAATATCAACACACAAAAATCAATAATAGTACAGCATATTGGAATCTAAAATCTCCCACAAGGTACCACAAAAAAGTGGGGGAAAGCCATGAAGTTGCCCAAAATAATTTCCTCACAAAATAATCAAATATAATATCTGGACTACTTTGAAAACTTCCATAAATGAATGAGAAAAGGTAGCAAACTTGGTAAGAATAGAACAAGGATGGGACTGGAGAGATGGTTCAGTATCTGCTCAGTCATAAGGATGGAAGTTCAAAACCCAGCACCCACACGAGATAGCTCACAAGTTCCTGTAACTCCAGCTCCAGAGGATCTGGCGCCCTCTTCTGGCCTCTGTGAGTGCCTGCACATACATATATGCACACACACACACACACACACACACACACACACACACACACAAACACTTTTATTTAATGAGAAAAAGAAGCTGCACCCATGAAATATCAACAATAGGGCTGACTAAACAAGACCTTAACAGAGACAACGTCAGCCAGCATATGCTCACATGAATGGGAGAAGTCTCACAAGAATTCACCCCTGGATGAAAAGCTACAGGAGGTTAATGGATGCCGAGACAGGGAGAATCTTTCCCTGAGGAGAGTCTGCTGATGGGTTACACAATCCCAAGTGGCCAGCTCTACACACATACTCATAAGAGCAACACTAAATGCACTCAACAGGTTGCAGAAGTCGTGAACACGAGAGGGAGAAAGGGAGACATGGGAGGAGTTACAGGGTTGGAGGGCAGGGGGAGATGTAAATACAATACTTATATAGACATTCTAAAAAATTAATAAAATCAGGAAAATAAATAAATGAAGTCATTTTGCAACAGGAGGAACAGTAATATGACTGTGAGAGTAGGCCTTGTGTGATTGGTAACCATGGAGACACAGATGAGAAGCCAGGTACCATGTTGTTCTCACCATCCCTGAGAAGAATAAAGTCTGGCAATCCCGGATGCTGGAGTGGATGGGATGCGCTATGAACTCATAGACTGCAGGTGCTGCATCTATTGTGGAAGACAATGGACACCTCCAGAGTTACTGTAACACCCTCCTTCACACAAAGATTGCATTGTCCCTTTTTTCTATCTTTACTAAAGGAGGCTGAGAAGACAAATATCTTGCCAGAGTTCCTATAAGCTACTATGTTTCAGTTTCTCCTTTCTACTGCCTAGACACTAACTCTCTAAGTGGTGCTGAGGTAGAAATGTCCCCCAGATCTACCCATAGTAAATGTGAGCCCAGTCTATCCAATGTGTGCCTCCTGGCAACTCAAGATGTCGTGGCACCACCACCATAAGCCAGCAGGGGGCACATCAACTGTCTGCCCTCTTCCCTGGTAAGGCATTGTCTCCTGGCAATAGAAGGCTACCTCATTTCACTGGATGTAAATAAAGTGAACATTTATTAAATAAAACCATGGAAAGGATAATGAAGCCTAAAATTTAATTTATAGTAATTATAACTACCATTCATATTTCTATACCCATCATTCCTCACTAAAAGATAGTTTTAAGACTTAGCAAACTAATTGTCCATACTTAGTATTACCTATTTTTGGTGATGAGTTTTGTTTTTGTTTTCAGTTGTTTGTTTGTTTGAGACAGGGTCTCCCTATATAACCCTGGCTAGCCTGGAACTCACTCTGTAGACCAGACTGGCCTCAAATTCACAGATGCATCTGCCTCCCCAGTGCTGGGATTAAAGGCAAGCCCAGCCGTTTGTTTTTGTTTAACATTATCTCACAAACATTAGCCAAGGCTACTCAGTAGCCTGCTGAATGGCCATGCCATATGTCATGTAACTTTCCTTAGAGAAGGGCGCGTCACTGGCTTGTGCTCTTGGCTGTAATAAGGGAGAGTGAGTCAACATCTCTGTGTGCTTTGTCCTTATACTCACATTTATTCCCCTGGCAGCAACTCCCAGGGGTAGCACTGTTAGAACCAAGAGAAATGAAGATACTTAATGCTTGACCAAACTGCTCTCCGAATGAGGTCTACTGTTTTATGTTGTCTCTGTCAAAGTTAGGGCTTGGAAGGGACTTTTTCATAGTTAAACCTTTCATTTATTTTTTAACCTCTCTCTCTCTCTGTCTCTCTCTCTGTCTCTCTGTCTCTGTCTCTGTCTCTGTCTCTCTCTCTCTCTCTCTCTGTGTGTGTGTGTGTTTGTGTGTGTGTGTGTTTGTGTGTGTGTGTGTGTGTGTACTGTTTACATATTTACATGCTTGTGGGCAAGTGTGTGAGTGTGTGAATGTGAATGTGTGTGTGTGTGAGAGAGAGGGGAAGGGGGAGGAGGAAGGAGGAAGGGAGGCAGAGAGAGAGAGAGAACACATGTGGAGAGCTGAGGTGGATATTATGAATCCTTACTTGTCCTCACCAACTGTCCTCAGAAGCCCTTCCACCTTATTCATTGAAGCAGTGTCTCTCAATCAAACCCAGAGATCATTCAGATGACTGTTCTCCATAGATAGCTTGCTATGGGGTCTTTAATCTCTGCCTTCTGAGGCTGCCATGCATGGGCTCAGGGGATCCAAGAGCTGGTCCCCTCTCTAACACTGCAAGTCATAACCACCGAGCCACCTTCTCAGCACCTAACCCTTGTTTTGAGGTCGTTGTGAACCACATACAATTATAGTAAACATGTAGAGATTCCATGCCCCGTGTTTCCATGCCCGCCCCACCCTCAGTGGCAACATCTTGCAGAATTAGAGTACATCTCTATCAAGACTTGGCATCTGTACAGTCAAGATACAGACCCCTCACCCCAAGAATGTGACTCTTTTCTGACCACAACCTGCCTCTCCCATCCCATCTCTCCCTCGCCCCCAACCCAGCAACCTCTGCTCTGTCCTCTAGTTCCCTAATTTATTTTTATCATTTCAATGCTATCAAAGAAATGGATTCATAAGCTAAATTTCTGTTAAAACTAGAAGAAATAAGTTTACTGCTAGAGATGGAGAATACATCCTTGATTGGCTTGTCTCTAAACCAGCCAAAATGGAATGTACCATAATTTACAATTTCTCCTATGACCATACTGTATTGGTTATTTTGATCAAGGGAGGAAGAGAGAAAGGGAGAGAGGGAAGGAGGGAGGGAAGGGGGGAAGAGGGAGAGGTGGGGAGGAAGACAGGAAAAAAGGGAGGAGGGAATGAGGGAGAGAGGAAGGAGAAGGGAGGGAAAAGGGAAGGGGGAGGGATGGAGGAAGAGAAGAAGGAGGGAGGAGGGAAAGAGAGAGAAGGAGGAGAGGAGGAAGGGAGAGGGAGGGAGGAGAGAAGGAGGAAGGAAAAGGGGAGGAGGGAATGAGGAGGGAGGAAGGAAGGAAGGAGAGAGGGAGGGAGATTTATTTGTCCTTACGTTTGCAAGTGCAGTTTGTCCTGTGAGGAGCGCACACAGCAGGAGTATGAGACAGCTGCTCTCACAGTGCGGCAGTCAGAAGCAGAGAGACAGATGCCAGTGTGCCAGTGTTCCAACCATCAGTCTCTCTTTACCATTCAATCCCGGATCCCACCCACATTTCGGGTGGCTCCTCCCACCTCAGTTAGCCCATGATAGACACCTCATCATACACACACTCAAAGGTTTTATCTCCCAAGCGACTCTGAATCCTGCCAAGTTGACAATATTAACCGACATACATACTAAATGTAAAGGTACAAATAAAATCAATGTTAATAATATATGTGTGCGTGGTGTGTGTGTGTCTATACGTGTGTGTGAACATGCATGTGCCCCAGCATGCAGATGGGAATCAGAGACAACCAAGGGTAGTGGTCCTTGCCTGTTGCCTTGTTGGAGACATAGTCTCCTGTTTGCTGCCATGGAAGCCAGGCTGGCTGAGGGGCAGGCTGACTCTACTTCCCATCTCGCAGTAGGATGCTGTGCTTAGAGATGCAAGCTCCTACGCCCAGCTTTCTCTGGGTTCTGTGGATCCCAGTTCAGCTCCTCATTCTTGCATGGCAAGCTCGCTACCCACTGAGCTATCTTCTTGGGACTATTGCTGGGAAGGTTCTGTCCTGTTCCATCCCGCCAGGCTCTGAGCGAGGGCCAGGACACAGTGACACCTTTACTCTAGGTTCCTCAGCTGACCCATTGGGAAGCACACCTCTCCTTCTGGTGATTTCTGTGCTGCTCCACTCTGCTCCACCCTGCCTCATCCCACCCTGGCGTCTGACTTGTTCCACGCTAAGTCAGGTGTTGGATGGCTGTACCCGCCCTTCTTGTTCCACTGCCTCAAGGGTCAATATCCATACCCTCTCCCGATGCAGGAGTGAAGGCTGCCATGTGCCGAGAGCATCTCATACCAACTCTGCAGAGAGTTGGTCCTGAATCATCCATGAGAGGGAGAGGCTGAGCAAGATGCCCAAGGGGCCCTGCTAGAACAGAAGTAGGAGCCAGACGGCCGTCCTGGGGCTGAGGCACGAGGCAGAACTTCACGCTTGCCTGCCTTCCTGCAGACCCTTCCAGACCAATTCTCTCAGATGCCCAGAGGCTCTGGGGCCTGTGAGATGGTGTTGTCAGCTGAGGAAGAGGAAGGGGGCAGTCCCCTGCCTTCCCCCATCTTGTTGTCATCAGGAGTCACCCAGGGGCCCAGTGAGTTGTGAATGCTTCCCCTATCTGGGTTCTGCATTTGCTCCCCAGGCCTTTAATTCTGTCACCCAGTCAGGAGAGATAAAGATTTCTTTTAAATGACTCTAAGCAACTGGGTACATCAAGAGGTACAAGGCACCTGCCACGGACACAGACTGGAGACGTGGGTCACAGGCAAGGCATCCCAAGGGGCCATGGGGCTATCTTCCAGAACTATGGGAGTCAATGAATTTGTTTTGCCCCATTGTGGCCTTGGGCTTCCTCCATCATGGGGACATGCTCCACACCAGGCCACTGGAGGCCCGAGGTTTACTCAGCCATGTTTTTATCTAAAGTTACAGCGATGGGAAAAGGAAAGAAAACTCAAGTCAAGAACTCAGTCCTTAGAGAGACCCAGCATCTTCTGGAAGCTTTTTCTATTCCTGTTCATCTCTCAAGGTTCTCAGCCTGAGGGGATGGAACATCAGTTTCTTATTTTTACCAGCCCTCGGGAGACTGGAAACTGAGTCTGAGATTTGTTCCTGGACCCCTAGAAACCTGTACAGCTTTTCTGTTTGACACTTGAACCCCGTGAACGAAAGCTGGAGCATGTGGGAGAAGGTGGGGATGCAGAGCAGTGGAGAGAAGGGGGGCTCGGGCATGTGTCCTACATACAGGAGCACGCTGATTTATAGGAAAATAGGCTGGAGGCAGGAAAGCCATGCTGGAGGAGGTATTTATAGCCGTGTGGCCGTGCTTTGTAGCAGGCAAGGCCACATTCGATTGTCTGGAAAGTCTTTCTGCAACACACAGCCTTGTTTTCAGGAGGACACCAGGCTGAGCAAGGAGCATCTCTAAAGCCAGGCCAGCTGGTTTCTCTTCTCAGGACTCCCTGCTATCTTCCCGGAAAGAGAAATTGGCACAGATTGTCAGAGAGAGAGAGAGAGACAGAGACAGAGACAGAGACAGAGAGAGACAGACACAGGCAGAGAGAGATAGAGACACAGAAATACACAGAGAGACAGAGGCAGACAGAGACACAGAGAGATTGACTGATTGATTTTGAGACATAAATATTGACTCTAATCATCAAGGGAGGCCAGGGAGTAATCAAGAATAGCTTCCTACCCAGCGGGAACATTCAGCAGCCTCTTCCTTCTCCCCACCTCCTTTTCCTCCTCCTCTTCCTCTGTCCCCTTCCCTTCCTTTATTCTTCCTCTTCCTGTTCCTCCCCCATCATCCTCTTGTCCCTCTCTCCTCTCTCTTCCTCCTCCATCTCCTCTTCCTTCTTCTGCCCTTCCTCCCTCCACCCATGGACATCTGACCCCGCCTCCTCTTCCTCTCTCCTTTCTCTTCATCCTCTTCTGCCCTCTCTCCTCCTTTTCTTCTTTTACAATCACCATTTTATAAGGAAAGCACCTGACTTTGACTTGTCCAACCACCTGAGTGACACTCAGTCTAAGGGGAAAAACCAAAGCCCTCAGCGCTTTACGCCAGGCAAGATGCTGACCATGGTGAAGAAAATTGGGTCAAAGTTTCTGCTTGTCAGTGGGCAATCTCCGCCTTTCAGGAGAGTGCTCCCAAGCTGGGGACCCAAGCGGGACATGGCATCCAGCCTCTGGAGCCCTGCAGGAGCCAAGCTGTGGTAAACTGAGGTCAGCAGAACCCAAATGCTGGTGGGACTGCAGGGTTGGTTTCAAATCCTTGGTCACACACACTTTAGCTATGCAGGGACTTCCCAACCTCTGCACCCAAAAGCAAGGGTGGGAATAACCATCGTGGAGGTGACTCATGCCACCACATCCAGATGCAACACAAGCAAAGACAAAAAGGGCATCATAATGGGGATAGAGATACAGCTCAATAGTTAAGAGCAATGGCTGACCTTCAGGAGAACCCAGGTTCGATTCCCAGTGCCCACACAGCAGCTCACACTGTCTGTAACTCCAGTTCCAAAGGATCTGACACCCTTACACAGACATGCAGGCAGGACACCAATGCACATAAAAATACATCTTTAAAAGAAAAAAAAAAAGAGCATTGTGGAAACAGCAAAGGGGGGAAATCATAAGAGGTATTTTTACCCCACCACACACACGCACAATAAGCTACAGAGCTGAATCTCCCTCGAACACCACTCTTTGCAAGGCTGGAAGATGGAGTGGGGGGTGCCACCCACTAAGAATCTCAGAGCCAGCGAAGGTACCTGTGGGATCTGAAGCTGTCAGAAAGGTAAAAAATAACCCAGCCAAACAAAAATAGAGCATTTACTGTCAGAGGAGCTACCTGACCCTCTCCTTCCAGGACGCTCCAAGCAAATGAAGTCGGATAAGAATATTAAGGCCCATAAAGTAATTTTAAATATGCCAGAAGTAATTATGTTGATAATTACAAACGAACAATATTACTGCCTGTTTCCTCTTCTGATAATAATAAAAAAGATACTAGACAATACGTATATAATTATATTGCTGAACTAGAATTGCCATACTCTGTGCGTGTATGTGTGTGTGTGTGTGTGTGTGTGTGTGTGCGCGCGCACGAGTGTGTGCGCGTGCACATGTGGCGGTCAGAGGTCAACCCCAGGTGTCTTCCTCAGGCACTGTCCCCCTTGGTTTTGAGACAGGGTCTCTCATTAACCTGGACTGTTCTCGTTAGCTCCTTTAACTCCAAACAGCCTGTGAAGTACCATCATCTTAATCTCTTTGTATTGTACAACAAAGGGCTACTGGAGGGTTCAGAGTTAATACGTGCAAACAGCTCGCAGCAGTGCTTAGCACACGTCCGTCCTGGTCCAATAAACATCAGCCGGTGGGAGGCAGGGCTGCACACAGCCGAGAGGATTGCAAGCCCACTGCTGGGGTTCTGAGGTAGGGTGAACAGTGTGGCCTGGCCATCTCAGCCGGCAATGGCAGCCTGGATCTGATGGATGCCTGTTGTCACCAGAATTAGATCAAGTCTGCACATTTTCCTGTCTACATCTATTAAGTTGCAGGGTACAAAAATTGTTTTCCATTTCTCACTGGCTTTTCTCATACCTGTAGCCACGGGGGAAGCGGGTGCTAGCTGCTGCTCTGGTTGCTGGAGGTGTGAGCTGGCAAGTTCACGGGAGCTGGCTTCTAATTGGCGACAATTAAGACTTCATGTCGCTGAATTATGGAGCTTGCAGTTGCTGCCACCATATTTAATTTAAAGAAGGGAGGTAATTGTGTGATGTCATTCCCCCTGAAGGGGGTTGGGCTTTTTTGAAACAGCAATAAAATAAAAATCCATTGCTTTTGCCTCAGAAGTCAGGGTGGTGGCTCTCTTCATGGGCCTGGTGCTTGGAAGGCTGCTGGGTCTCTCACGCTAGCCAGACTCCCTGATGTGCCCTGTGGATAGGCTGAGACTTAGTCCAAAGGAAGGTCTGCGCCAATGCTTCAAGGATGGTGGTGCTGGGAGTCACCCATCAAAACGGGAAACTCCAGGGGCAGATGTGTTTGTCAATAACTCACTGTGTGTCGCTGAGGACAGGAGACAGTGTTAAATGTTTGGATCCGATGAAAGAGCCACACAGTTTCACAGACAGAGACAAAAGTGGGCGCTGCCTCAGAAACAAAGGAAATAGCTTCATATAAATGACACCCAAGGTTGACCTCTGGCCTCTACACCTTGACATATACATATACACACATGTGAACATTCATACACACACACAAGAATTCATTTGGCATTTTTTATGGAAATTTATGGATAACCCATTTCCTGGTTTTGTTTGTCTAAGGATATTCCTGTTTTGCCTTTGATGCCAAGGGAGATCTCAGCTGGGTACAAAAGTCCACGTTGATGAATACTTGGCTTAAGACCATTAAAAGCGTTATCGTGTTAGTTCTGACTTTCTTCATGTCAGTATCTGGCATTCGTCTCAGCCCCACCTCTGGATGAATTTGCTGACTTTCTATTGAGGGCTAGGCATCACATAGGAAAACCATAGGTATTCCCTTGCATTTCTGACATCTGTTACAGAGGCCCACCTGCATTCGGTCATGGATGAGCTGGTTTGAAGATGGTTTTCAATCTTTGCAGAGGCAGATCTGTTCCTTCCCAGGTCCCATGTTGGAAAATCTGGGCTATTTCTTAGGCCTATCCTCCTTGGTGAGCTAAGCTGAGCTCTCATTTTGATCCTACAATACGAAAGGACAACAGAAAGATCTGGACAGGCCTGGACTCAGCCTCTCAGACTCACACCCTTGTGAACCGGCAGGTGCTCCACTTAAACGGGAAAACTGCCCAAAATGCCCTGCCCATCTCAGCGCATCTCCTTTGTCTTCACCCTTTGACCTCAGAAATACTGGTTTTCTTGATTACTATCCAACATCTTCAAACTTTTTGTTATTTTATTTTATTTTATTTTATTTTATTTTATTTTATTTTTATATTTAACCTAACTCCTCTAATTATTTTCAGCAGGAGAATTTGCCTAATATATGCTAGTTATTCATAGCCGGAAATGTCTATTTTTAACAAGCTACTTAATCACAGCCAAAAATAGCTTTTTAAATTTCCATTGATGTTGTCCCCCCTCAGCAGAATCAAACTGTTTTCATTACAGCAGCTCTGCCATGAGGATAATTGCCTGGTATTCCCTACTCATGTGTCCTCATCCCTAAAATAAATCCCCGGCTATTTGCAAGAGATTCCCCTCTAGGCTATGCCCAGAGTCGTGACATCTTCTGAAGAACTCCCTGTAGGGGCTGGAGAGATAGCTCACTGGTTAAGAGCACCTGCCATTCTGGAAGATGACTGGGGTTCAGCTCCTAACACCCAGTGGCAGCTCACAACCACCTGTGACTCCAGGGGACACAGCGCCCTCTTCTGGCCTCTTGTGGCGCACATACATGCGTCCATACACATAGAAGAAAAATAAGTACATTTTAAAGTAATAATAAAAATAAGAACAGCTCATTACATTGAATTCATAATTACCTTGGGGGAGACTTTTTATGAAATCCTTTTTTATATAAAGTATTGTATTTATCAATATTTTTTATATTTTTCAGTAAAGTTAGTGTGTGTGTGTGTGTGTGTGTGTGTGTGTGTGTGTGTGTGTGTGTGTTCATATGTGAGCATGGTATTCATATGACAGAGGGCCTCAGGGATCACTCCTCCCCTCCATCCTGTTTGATACAGGGTCTCATTACTGCTGAGTATACCAGGCTACCTGACCAGCAAGCTTTCTGGGAACTCTCTTGCGTTTGCTTCTTATATCACAATAGGAGTTCTGAGACTACAGATGTGCAAGCACATCTGGCTTTATTTGGGTCAAACTCAAGTCCTTATGCTCACACAATGGGCTTACTTGCTGGTCAATTTTTGTCAACTTGATGCAAACCTTTCTTGATTAATGGTTGATGTGGAAGAGCCTAGACCACTGTGGATAGTACAACTCCTGGGCAGGTGATCCCAGGTGCTATAAGAAAGCAGTCTAGCAAGCCATGGGAAGCAAGCCAGTAAGCAGCACCTGCACGGCCTCAGCATCAGCTCCTGCCTCCAGGTTCCTGCCTTGAGTTCTGACCCCAACTTTCCTCAGTGATGGAATGTGTCCTGAGAGAGTTGTAAGCTGAAATAAACATACCTCTTTCTCCCCAAGTTGCTACTGGTCATAGAATTTACCACAGCAATCAAGAAACAAATTAGTATATGCAATGAGCCTCTCCTGTATTTTTTTTCATAGCACCAGCACATAACTTACAGTTTAGTTCCAACACTATTCTGTTGCTACATAGACAGTATCTTTCCATATCTTATTATCTTTTCTATTTGGCTGCTATTCCTATGTGGCTATCTTTGCATCAAACCACTTACATCAACCCTTGGATTCTCTTGTTTTAAACAGGTTTGGTTTTGAGACAGGATCAACCCTGTAGCCCAGGTTAGCCCAGAATTCACAGGGATAGCACAGGGTAGCATCAAATCCACACCAATCCTACTGCCTCATCTTCCAAAGTGCTAGGACTTTAGACATGAGCCACCATGCCTGGCTGGATTGTTTTTAATACTGTTTTTTTCCAGCTGATTGGCCTGGATATCTGTGGCTGTCTATCACACAGGTGGTGTTATCCTAGAAAGTATATTGATCAGAGTAGTTCTGGTGGTACTTCTATAATTGCTAAGCCAGGAATATTGACCAAGTCATTGATTATGTCTGTCAGTTTTCTGTTACTCTTACAAATACCAAAGTTGATCAACCCTTTCTCTTTAGAAATAGTTATTTTGACCCACAGTTCTGCAGATTTCGGTTCATAAACCCTTGTCTTCATTACTCTGGGCCTGTGGTGAAGCAACATATCATGGTAGAGTGTGGGACTGCGTAAGGGTATCTTGGTTCTTGGCTGGGCATGGGCCTGGAACCCTGAGACTCCAAGGGAGAAACGGCAGGTGTTCGGCCACACCCCCAGAACCCAGGGTCCTGTCAAGCAGTCCAATCTCCATAGACCTACATTGTTCAGTCATGTAGGCCATTACAACCCCTCCCAAAGTGCACAGGTAGAGGGTGTGACTACAGGCCTAAGGCCCTAGAGAGATTTACATACTAATGAAGGCGAGAAGGTGGAGCCAATTAAGCATTCTTCCCAGACCCCCCCTTTTCTCCCTCCCTATTTAACTCAGGTCTGACCTGAGTTTCACGGGGGTACATCCAGATCCATCTACCATCCGCCATGAAAATAAACCCTTCTGGAACCTTAGACTTTCACGTGTATGTGGGACCCGCCGGCAAGGAAAGTCTCTGGGACACCACTGCGGCTTTTTCCCACAGTAGAGTGTGTGGCTCTTCTCAAAGAAAAGGAAAGAGGAGACTGAGGTCCTGTATCCACTTCAGGATCACAACCCCAATCACTAAAGACCTCTCTAGGCTCCACCTCCTAAAAGTTCTCCCGCTTCTTAAAAGTCCTTCACCATCCAGAGGACTCCACCTTCAACACCTGGACATTTGGATAATGTATTAGCACTGATGGAGGACATGTTGCTTGTTCTGTGGGAAGCCTAGACATCTCCCAGATCATCTAGGGTAGTGTCGAATCCTTACTCTGATATACCCCATCAGTGCACCAGACAGCATTAGCTGAGCAGAGCCCAAGAGGCCAAGTTCTGGGTCAAGCCATGTAGGGGAGGACTTTTCACTCTGGGGGTGTTTGACAGCAAGGCCTCTGCTGTGCCTTGGGTAGCAAGGCCTTTGGAAGCTTTCAGGGTAAGTCTGATAGTACTTATAAGACTGCTAAGATGGTTTCTTTCCTTCCAATAATCCCGCTTGTAGGAATTTATCCCGAAGAAAACTACTTGCAAATGTCCCCTTGATATTTAGAGATGAGTAAATTTATTCATTGATTTTTGTAATAAGGACAGATTTGAAAATAACTATTCTGCAGTACGGAAATGGCTATCTCGCTTTGATCATATGCAAATTGGAGAATACGCATTCTGAAGCTATTAAAATATGCAAAATGCTGATAGTTAAGTAAAACAACATCAAGCTACACTGTGTGTATATGAGGTGTGTGTGTGATGTGGTCCCAATTTTCTATGCGTAGAAAATTTTAAGCTGCACAGAGAAATTCTGCAGAGGCAGTAACACAGTGATGTGCATTTTCGCTGTTGTGACAAAAATGCCTAAAGGGAGAGTGGATTTATTTTAACTCACACCGTGGGGCACAGTCTATTGTAGTAGTGAAGTTTCATCAGTGAGTAAGACAAGTCCTGATCCCTTGCTCACTTTCTCCTTTTCCTCTTATTGGGTCTAGGAGCTCAGCCCTTAGGACAGCCATGCCCACATTACTCCTCAGTTGAGCCTCTCTTGAAATGCCCTCACATACATGGCAAGAGGTCTGATCGCTAGGTGATTCCAAATCCCATCAGGTCACAGTGAAGAGCCATCGCAAGGCTTTCTGCTGGACCTTCAGCAAAGTCATGGTCATTTGACCCCAGCTGGACATCTACGGGCAATGGGCATCAGCCCTTGCTGATTGTCTACAATGCTTCTTGGTCTCTGTGAAAACCCATTGATTAACTAACTCTTGCCAAACCAAGTGTGGGAGGGGTTTTAATAAACATCACCCTCTTTCCATGAGGCTTAGTAGAACTGTGTGATGGAGTTTGCCAGGGCTCTATGTCCTCTGCCCGATAGCCTTAGTTCCTGGCAGACAAGCTGGCCGTGGCTTAGTCGTAGAATAAAGTGTGTTAAAATTTGGAAAGCATACTCTTTGCATTCTTTTTATTGAAGGACAGTACATCCTTACCCAGCAATTCTCAACTCTTAAGAAGAGCTTCATCAATACATCAGAGAGAGACTGGTAGATCCAGCAGGGAGAACCAGCTACTTGGTAGTTCCTCAGCCAGAAGCTATTTGACCATTTGGTGGAAGGTGGTGTCTCCAACCAAGATGGAGGAAGTTTGGAGAAAGAAACACAGGATGATGCTGAGGTCTTTAGGTTTCAGGAGACACGGTGTCTTCTGAGCCCCTGTGTGCTTAATATTCACCACTCCATATACGTTTGGATATTCTTCATCTGTGTCCTCAGAGATGCTACTTTCTCCACCATGAAGGCATCCTATATCATTGCACAGAGCAGTTTAACTCTCCATAGGATAAAGACCTAACATCTATTCCGTTGGCTGGTGTTGTGGAAATGAGAGAGGAGACAGGAGGGCTGGTATTTGTTAGGTAGCACATACTGGCTATTGGTGTGAAGCTCAGCACAACATCAATCATAGCATCTCTACTAG
Source organism: Mastomys natalensis (assembly GCA_021653895.1). NCBI lineage: Eukaryota > Metazoa > Chordata > Mammalia > Rodentia > Muridae > Mastomys > Mastomys natalensis. Next base: position 2,165,128 of record JAJTUV010000174.1, read on the forward strand.
CCTGAAAGTGGGTCCCAGTGAGGTGTTTGTTTGTTTTGTTTTGTTTTCTTTCCTGTAGAGAAGCATTTTCATGAGTCGGGACTCAGGTACCACTGGCATCTGGTGATAGAAGGATACGGTTGTTCCTATGCATCCTGCAGTATTTATGATTGGCCCTCACAACAAGTGATTTTCCATCTCCAAAGTTCAGTAGGTTGAGAAGCCCCACTCTAAAGCACAGTGACCTCAGGTTGATCAGCATCCACGAGTGCTACTCTCCCTGAGGCAACTCCAGAAAAACTCCAGTATCTTTTCATGGCCCCAAAAGGCCCATAGCATCAGTCCTGTGTACTCTCTTAATCAGAACAGTCACAAACATGTCTAGATTTAGAAAACAGTGGGAAAGAAACACAGATCCCACTTCTCAATGCAAATAATTCGCCAGGTGGTGGTGGGACACACCTTTAACCCCAGCACTCAAAAGACAGGCAGGTAGATCTCTGTGAGTTCAAAGAATAACAAATAATTTATGACCGTTTTTAAAAAAGAGTTTATTTCTATTTTATGTGTGTGAGTGTTTTGCTAGTATGTATGTATGTGTACCACATGCATGCCTGATGCTGCAGAGCCCAGAAGATAGTGGATCCCCTAAGCCCGGAGTTACAGATTGTTGTGGGCCCTCATGTTAGTGCTGGGAACAGAACCCAGGTCCTGTGCAAGGGCAGTAAGTACTTCTAAAGCTGAGCCATCTCTCCAGCCCCTGTGATCAGTTTTTAAGTCCCCTGGAAAATAATGTGAACATTCTCATAGAAAGCAGGCAGGGGATGAGGATCCCCTAGGTGCCGCCCTCTGGTTACTTTCTCCTGCTGGCTGCTGATCACAGTGGTGCTGAGTCAGCAGATCAGCTGAAAGGACTAGCTGTAGCCAGTTCCAAAGCCCTGTCTACAGTCCCTACTCCCCAAACTCTTCACTGAAGCTCTACTGGGTTCCTCTGAACCGGCTGGGAATATTGACCCTGTGTGTCTTCATTTGATTGACTTTCTGCTGTTCCCCAATTGAACCCTATCTTTTTTTCCCACAATCCCTTATACCTACTACCTCACCTACCCCGAGTCCCTGCGTACTCCATCCTAGAGTCCTTCATGACTGGCTTGGGCAGGGAAATGTACCATTAGTGATTTAATCTCCGCAAGACATTTCTCTCTAATTGCTAGTCATGGATGATAATTAGTGGCGGTTAATTCCTGATCATTAACAAGCTAATACTTAGAGGTAATGGCACCGGTAATCATCATAAACTGTGCAAAACCGCTCTGCTCCGGGGCCCCAATTTCCAAAGGATGACACTGCATCATATCCTCAGCACAGGAGTGGGCCAGCACCCTTCACTTTTCTCACAGGAGTGGCCAGAGAATTGATGTCTCTAATCTTCAATTTCATGTTCTTCTCTGGCTATAGAAATAATGTGTGTTCTTTTAGAAGCTGTGTGGAGCACAGGAATGTACAAAGAACATAAAATACACGTAACTTTATTACTTGAAGCGTCTTCTGAGTCTGTGGAATTTTCCTGATGAGAGAGGTAGAGAATTTCTATAAGTTGCTACCGTGTGAGAGATGTTTACCTTAGAATGCTCAACAAAGACTATGTGTTTAGCAGAAGCTTGACCATGTGGAAATGGTCTGACTGCAGAGGAATGAGAGTCAGGAGACCGAGAAGCAGATGTCACAAGCACAGACTCGGAGCGAGGGAGATGGTGGGATGAGGAACACGTTTATGGAACAAACCTGAGAAGCTGACTTTGACCCCCAGAACTCTGATAAAAGATCTGTCTATATATTGATCTTTTGCACTTTGGTTCCTCGGAATTAGCAGACTGAGTCATCTCAGGCCCCTCCACCTTCTGGAATCTGATTGGCAGACGTGGGTGGAGGGAAATGTTAGTCTTGTTGCTGACAGTGTGGTTTTCGGAATCAGAAGTACTGAGTCGCAGTGGTCCGCCATGGAAATGACACCAGAAGCTACACCCCAGAGGCGCCCCATAGGAAGCCCAAAAACATGTTACTCTAATCTTATGTTATCCTTGGTCACTTAGACTATTTTCTAAAGACCCATGTCTTACGCATTCCTAGATTCCTGAAAACCCTCTTTTCCCGTTTCTCCACCGCCTCAACACTCCTTGGGCCTGTTCATTTCTGCAGTAGAAAAACCATACAGTCTAGGCACAGAGCTTGGAATTAGACCTGATTTCAATCCATTCTGCCTGCTAGGATATCCTGTGGGCTGCTTGACGCCTCTGAGCCTCAGTTTCCCCATCTGGGAAACGGGAGTTAATGTTTATTATTTCCTCATGGGGCTACTGTGAAGGTTTGATAAGGGCTTTGTGCTATAATTAATAGTTAGTACTTTATAAATAAATATGATGCCACAATAAATACATAAATATGTTTGCAATTGCTAACAATGTTACCTTTCACCTGCTGTACGGTTGCCATGTTCTCCAGAAAGGGAAGCGACTCTTGGGGTTTGCCTGTGGAGACTCCAGACTTTAGGACCTGCTCCTGTGGAGTCCACAGGCAAGGTCACCTTCAGTCTCTTCTTTTATGCTTTGCTTTACTGATTACAATCCAATCTCCTCTCCACTTTCATCTTCCCAAATCTCTAAGACCCAAATCGTTCTCATCTCTGCCAAGCTCAACATTAAAATTGGCTGCTCAGCTTCGGCCGAGCAATAGCTGTCGTATTTCAGATGCCCTGATCTGTCTGCTCTGAGAAAAGCAGGGCTTTATTGCATTGTTACTGAATAATAATACCCTACACCAGGTCCAGCTTCGCCTTTTGCAAACTACAGTCCTGTCCGCTGTGGCAGTTAATCCCCCAGCAATTAGGGGGTGGGAGTGGGGGAGGCAGAACAGGTCTTATTAGTCTTGAGGAGCATGGATCTCAAAGATGGTTTCCCAGAGCCCTCATTTTGTGACCAAATAAGTCTGGGGAAGTTTGGAGTAAGTGAAACTAAAGTGATTGTCATGCAATGCAGTTCTTCCAAACCAAGATACAGTGCCTCCTGATGCCTTCCTCCCCGCCAGAATATTCCATAGACTTATTGCTCCAAACCTCACTGCATTGCATAGCGAATGACTTGACATTTCACTTTCCTCTTCCTTGTCAGAGCCAATATAGGAAGACTTGTAGGGCCTTCTCGACCCATGCTCTCCCACCCTGCAGACTTTACACTCCTCCAGAGTGCCAGCATGTGGCCCATACCATAGCTCTCCCAACATTTCCATGGTCAACCGCTAGAGTAGGACTGCTGCTGTGGGTGGGATCAGGACCTGAGTGAACCCTGACAGGCAAAGAGCACTAATGTCACCTCATGATACTATGTGGTGAGCTCAACTTCACAGCCAAACCTGGTTTCTGATGCTTTTCTGGTGTCTTGGCAGCCACCTATGCTTAGATCTCAGCCAAGGCATGACATCATCCCTAGGTAGGGTCCTGTGCCTGGTGGTCTCAAAGCTGCCCACACCATGGGCAGGACTGCTATAGGTTCAACCCCTGTCCTTGTCACCCTAGGCTTACATCTTTTATAGAGGTGGCTCTGTCTGCCTTCTTCTGGGCTCAGGTCACACTCTGAGCTTTCTCTGCATATCAGTTAACTTTTTCATTTCTGTAACAAAATGCATGGCAAAAGCAACTTAAGGGAGAGTGTGTTAAGCCAGTTAAATCTTTCTGGAAACATCCTTACAGCATACCCAGAGGTGTGTTTCCACAGTGGCTCAAAATCTAATCAGGATGGATGGATGGATGGATGGATGGATGGATGGATGGATGGATGGATAAACAAATGAGTGGATGGACAGATAAATGGACAAATGAGTGGATGGATGGATAAATGGGTGGATGGATAGATGCATGGATGCCTAGGTGGGTAGGCAAATGGACAGACAAATGAGTGGATGGATGGATGGATGGATGGATGGATGGATGGATGGATGGATGGATAGGTGGGTGGGTGGATGGATGGATGGGTGGATGGATGGATGGATGGATGGATGGATGGATGGATAGGTGGGTGGGTGGATGGATGGATGGATGGATGGATGGATGGATGGATGGATGAGTCAATGAGTGGATGGATGGATGGATGGACAGATGATGCATAAGTGGGTAGATAGGTGGATAGATGAATGTTCATGTGTAGTAAGGGGAACTCAGAAGACAAGGGAATAGATACATTAGCCTTAAGAGAAATCTGTGAGTTCCTGAGGAGAAAAGGGAGAGGGTTACCCTTAAGAGGAGATGGTCTGGACACTAGTGGCCTACCTGCTTATTCATCCACTGACCCAGAGAAGACTGACTTCAGCTATTTCTCCCCACCTCCGGCTCACACCCTCTCTCTTCCCCATAGTCCATTCTACCTTCAGTGAGACAGCACTCTTTGCTGCCCAGTCACCATCCAGGAAGATGAGCACCTGTGGAAGGAAAGCCCTGACCCTGCTGAGCAGTGTCTTTGCCGTCTGCGGCCTTGGCCTGCTGGGCATCGCAGTCAGCACGGACTACTGGCTATATCTGGAAGAAGGCATAATTCTTCCCCAGAACCAGAGCACAGAGGTCAAGATGTCCCTGCACTCGGGCCTCTGGCGGGTCTGCTTCCTCGCTGGTAAGGACAGTCCTGTTCTGGGGAACCTGCCCCAAGGGGATCTCTCCCTACTTAGAGACACCCAGGAGGTACCAGCAGACAGTTCACCACAGACAATCTCCACAGCTCAGAGGCAGTGCAAGCGACCACCAGACCACAGACCCAAACTCAGACCCTGATTCACAATGTCCTCTTGAGTAAGCTCTCTCAGGTCCCATGGCTTGCTTTCTTCCTAAAAGATCCATGCAAGCCTGGATTTCCCTCCCAGTGTTGAATGACACCTCACAGATCTGAATCACCCGTGTAGGCCTTTCATTAGCTCCTCAAGTTATTGATCGTATGCAATCTTCCCTATGAAACTGCAAAGCAGACTTATTATTGACACTTTGCAAATTCTGGAAGTGAAGATTCTGGCAGCTTAAATGCATCTAGACTTCTACTTCATTGACATCCACAAGTTTAAGGAACAGGAAATGTTCAGCAGCTTCCTGTTCCTCTGTCTGTGAAACACTGCACAAAGAAAACACAAATGTGAGTCCTTCCGGGTCTGTGGGAGGATGTAGATTTGGGACTTCCTTTCAGCTCACTGGGGATTCTGGCCAGAATAGCCACAGTATGTCCTTACATTTCTTTTGTGGAATCCTGGAACCTGTGTGTACATTGAGAGGAGATGCAGTTTGTTCGCCCAGCCTTTTCTCCTGTCTTGGTGCTAGGGCTCTGGTGGACAGGCTAGAGTTGAATTGGGTATAGCAAAAGGGTCACCTCCAGCTCCACTATAGCTACCTTGTGTCACTTTGTAAAGCCTGCTTTAAGAATAGCATCCAACTCTGACCTCATCTCCCACTGCTTCAGATGCTGTGGCATCTGTCTCTGCTTAACCTGAAGCAGAGTCCTGAAGCCACCAGGGTCTGATTGACAAGGCTATGGAAGGTTACTGCAGAAAATCTACACTTGTGCATCTGAGACAGCCATGTGCTGTCATCAGTCAAAAACAACACATGGCACCCAGATGTTTGCTGGACATAGAGTTCATAGTGCTGACTTCTTGCCATGGTTCGGTCCTTACTCCAGAAAGAGACATCAAGACATGTGCCCTACTTCTGCTGGGGGCCACCATCCAGGGTTGAAAACTTACCTAGAGATTTTATCCAGTCCAAGTACAGAGACACAGGCTCAAAGATTCTGGAAACATTTGGAGTGTACTAACTTCAAATCCGTGTTGGAGTAGAACCTGGGAATAGCAATTTCTTATCTCCACAGGTGAGGAGCGAGGACGCTGTTTCACCATCGAGTATGTGATGCCCATGAACTCCCAGATGACATCAGAATCCACAGTCAATGTTCTAAGTAAGTATCTAGAACATTCTAACTTGCTCCTCAGATGGGACAGAGAAAGCCAGACAAAGGGAAGAGTCAGACATCCAGAATCTTCTCAAGAGCCCTTGGCCTTAGCTGGTTATACTAGTGTAGTTCACTGGAGCTTGCCCTGTACATTTGTTTTTCTGTGATGACGATAGATTTCTGGAACCTCTATTTCTCTGACCCCCAGAAGTGAAGGAGAACTCACCCCAAGACGGAAGCAGTCTCTCTGGACTGTAGCAATACTGACTTTATGGCCTTACCCTCATCAAAGTGTCTTCTGACCCCCAACATGAACTTGATGCTATAATGTGATTCATGTTCTTGGTCTGTTAGGAGAGTAGGTTTCAGGACCGTCTGGATACAAACATTTGTGAACATCTGTTATGCAAAATAGTTCACTACTCGATGTGAGTATAACCAATACACTTGTCCTGCGGACTTGAAGTCAGCTCTAAATAATGACTAATATCTACTACAGTGTGAATAACTAAACTCAGAGTCCAGGCCTTTCCCTCCTCAGAGGTCAAGCTTATGCCACATGGCCCCGAACCCTGATTTTTCTAATTGGTGTGGTTGCTCTTTTCTGCCTCCTTCCTGAGTGACCTGTTAGCATAAAAAAATCAGGTGCTCTCAGGACTCCACATGACTAACAGATACCCTATGGGAAATTCTGAGGATTTAGGTTACCTCTCAGGAACCTGGGAAAAAGAACAAATTCTTCATTATGCAGTAGAATCCCCCACCAAGTGATTATAAATTGAAAAATAGAGACCAGTGCCAGTCCCCTGTAACACTCAGAACCTGCCCTGTACCCTTGCAAATGGTGGGTGTCTCTTGAAGATGAGGCAGGATTATGTGACCGAGCAGGTACCCCACAGCTCTCCTATAGACAGGCAGTGTAGACTCCTGGGAGCGGAGCTTATGCCTGAAGGGGAGACAAGTCTCTGAGTTGGCAGTTGAAGTCAGACCTTCTGGTCCTGCTTTGGAAACAAGTCCTGGCAGCATCAGGAGACCCTTAGGTCACTGGGTGGAGCTAGGACTTCGAGCATCCACTAGCAGACATTGCAAGAACATAGTTCGGGGAGTGAGACAGAGTAGGGAGGTCCCTGACAGGCTGTCCCTCTGCCCTCTGCATTAGAAATGATTCGCTCGGCCACGCCCTTCCCACTGGTCAGCCTCTTCTTCATGTTCATCGGGTTCATCTTGAGCAACATCGGACACATCCGTCCCCACCGGACCATACTGGCCTTTGTCTCTGGCATCTTCTTTATCCTCTCCGGTAAGTTGTGATGCCCGAGACTTTTGATTTTTTGCTCCTGAGCAGTTCTGCTTCAGGAAGTCCCACTCACAACTGTGAGCCAACACTGGGCATAGAATAAGATGAGCCAGTGACCTAGGAAGAACTGAATCAGGGCAGAAGGAGACTTCTGATGTCCGTAGACCCACCCATGTGACATTCCAGAAAAAACACATGAGACTTCAGAGTTGGAGTGAGCCGATGGGTCCATGCTGGACAGAGCTGGGATGTCCTGACTTTCCTCACAATGCACACCAGCACGCTTCTTCTCTAGCTCCCGCTGATGAGCATTCATTCCTGTGTCTCAAAGGACCAGCATCCTTAGGTATAGCAGTGGGAAATAAATGCATCTGCCTTTGGAATAAGGGTTCCTTCACCCCTATCCTCAGCTACCCTCAGAGACTCCTTGCTTTCACGATCTAACCATACCCCCATATTCTGAGCTCGCTAGACCCCTTCAGCATAGACATATCTTCATGGACGATCACCAGGCTATACTACATTCGTTCATTCATTCACTGATTCATTTATTCAGTCAGTCAGTCACAATGTCTATCAGACCGTGTTCTGTATGCTGGCATCACTGACTATAGAAAGGTCAATGTCGTGGGAGATATAAGCATGTAGACTGGAAACAGGAACTCAGAGTGAGGGGACTAGGATAGGAGGCACCAGGAACTGCCAAGGGGACTGAGAATATAGCTAAAATTCAGAACAAGGTGTTTGCTAGTCAAGGAAAACTAAAGAGTGAATGGAAATTAGGCAACGAACTTAGGCTGGAGGGAGGAAAGGGCTTAGAGAGAAGAAATAGCAGGAAGCGTGGGAAACTCTCATGGAGTCTCTGAGCGCTGAGGAAACGTGTTAAGCAGTGAGATTATAGAGGCACCCGTACTGTCTTAAGATCTGGAACTTTATGAGAAGCCTTCAGAAAAATTTGAGCCAAGGAATGACGTCATATTTGGATGCTAAAATCCTTGCTGTTAGAATCAGTGAGAGGAAGGGAAGTGAGACGGGAGCCAAGGAACCTGGGCAGGTACAGGAGTTGAGCAATAGTGGCACAGACTGGGTGGATACTGCAGCAGAAAGAAGAAGGATGGTTCATGTGTCGTTTAGAAGGTAAACTCAACAGGACCAGGCTCTCAAGGGAAGCATCGAGGATGAGAGCCGTTTGCTTGCTTGCACACTGAGTGGATGTTACATCCATGATTAGGAATCATAGACAGAGAAACAGCTTTGCACAAAGGTTATAGATCAGTGTGGGAAACTGAGTTTGATTCTTCCATTGTGGCATAAAGGAAGAGGCATCTAGATGGCTGCCAGATATCACGGTCTGGGGCTCATAGAATCAACTAAATCACAAAGATTTGAGAGCTGTCAGCCTAGGGAATGCCAGCATGAATCATGGTGAGTTTACACACGAGAACTCTATGAGAAGGCAAAGGAATGTGGTGAATAAAATGGATGCTTTATCCCCAGTGACCTCACGGAGACCTGTGCCCTAAAAGATAATGGGTTGGTTTTCAGGGTGTTGATATTCAATGTCCTGAATTGATTGACTAGAAAGAGGTCTAAGAGTTCATTCTTGAGTAGAAGATGAGTAGGTGGTTTGAAAATTATAGATAGATACAATGGCTGGATGGATGGATAGGTAAATGGAAGGATAGATGTGTGGGTGAATAGATGGATGGTGGGTGGTGGATGGATGGATGGATGGATTGGTGGATGGATGAGTGAATGAATGGATGGGTGGGTAGGTATATGGATGGACAGATGGACTGATGGATGGATAGGTGGATTGGTTGGTAGATTGTTGGGTGAATGGGTGGGTGAGTGGATGGATGGATAGATGGATGGATGGATGGATTGATGGATGGATGGATGGATGATAGATGAGTGGATGGATAGGTGGGTGAGTGGATGGATAGGTGGGTGAGTGGATGGAAAGATTGATGAACAGATAAATGACAATAAAAGAAAAATGATTTTCTGGCATAGGCATCCTTACTGCCAACTGAATTCCCAGTCCTTTTAGGATCTTTCCCCCATCTCCCTGTCAGCATAATCTTTGTGCCAGATGACAGATTACCTGACTCCCAAGAACCATTCTTCCTCACTCTTTCCTTATACACACACACACACATACACAAGCACACATACACACATACACACATACACACATACACTCCTCTGCCCATCTAATTTTTCTTCTATACACCTGTTGTGCATTCTCTCCTCCACTCTACCCTTCCAGTCTTTCACCCTTCTAACAACACCTGTAGTATCATCAGCCCAACATGGTATGGTGGTATTCCACCTAGCCAGAGTGGGACAAACTCCAGGCCGAGCAATCCACTTCTTGTGTAAACTCCATAGCAGCCAAGATGGTTGGAGATCGGGATGCCTGAGATTACAACTGTGAGTGAATCACAAGACCTCAAGTCTAGGATAGAGCTGATATACATGAAGTGGGCTCGTGATACTAACAGAGGGACATCTGGGGACAGCAGTGACTCACTTGAGTTAAGTACAGAGGAAGGTTTGAATCATACCTGTCTCCCTTTAACATCTGTCCTTGGAGAGGCCCAGGTCTCATAAAATAATGTGAATGGAATGGATTATTAAGAGCTCAACAAAGAGTAATTAATTATGCCTTGACTCAATTACACTCACTAATTGATGAGACTGTTGCCTGAAGCAGTCATGTGCACAATGGCAGTTGGAGTTCGGGGGCCCCAGTGGCTTCCTGAGCCAGGATCTGATCTAGCTTCCCTTACATATTCTGGCTGAAGATGTCAGAGAGGATTCACTGTGTGACCAGATGGTCTACATAGGCCCCAGGCCACACTGGAAGACTCCAGAGAGATATGTACCACCCTCTGCTGGAGACAGGGATTAGAGGCCCTGCTGAAGAGCCTTATCTTAGTCCTTAGATTAATAAAAATCCTCTTGGTAGATCAGGGTTCACATCCCAGGGTCATAGCCATGCTTTTTAGAACAGAATAACAGCAGGACCCCTGACCAGACCCAGTGAACAAGGATACCCAGGAGGGTGTGTTTGATCAAGGCAGTCGTATCAATCACTAGGCTTGTGTCTTGGCTCAGGAGAGTGGTTGAACAGGGAGATCCTACCTACACCTGTTCACTACCTAGAAGATGCTGATGTAGACAGAGTCATCAGGGGGCAAACTCAAGCTCATTTTTGAACTCCAAACTGAAGGCTTTGTTCTCAGTGGGTACCATAATGTCAAACTCTCTGTACCTCCAGGCTAAGTGTGACCTTCCCTTCCCTTCCCTCTCAGGCCTCTCTCTTGTGGTGGGCCTGGTGCTGTATATTTCCAGCATCAATGATGAGATGCTCAACAGAACCAAGGATGCAGAGACCTATTTCAACTACAAATATGGATGGTCATTTGCCTTTGCTGCCATCTCCTTCCTTTTAACAGAGGTAACCTGCCCCATACTGCCCTGTGCCAGATTGGTACTGCCCCACCTGGAGGGGAGGAAGGAAGCATCCCACAGCATCCTGGACCACCTACCCACTCCACCTCTCTTCCCCTGGCTTTCCTGGGTCTCTTCTATCCTGGAGGTTCCCAGGGCCCACTCCTGTCCACACATGCACTGACCCTCCCAGCAAAGAGGGTCCATGACTGTGTCCCAGGAAGACACAGCTGGGACATCACAAGAAGACACCCCCACCCCCCATCAGTGAGTTCTCTTCTGTTTCTCTTTCACTGTAGAGTGCTGGGGTGATGTCTGTGTACCTGTTCATGAAGAGGTATACTGCTGAAGACATGTATAGACCTCACCCAGGCTTCTACCGGCCGCGTCTGAGCAACTGTTCCGATTACTCTGGCCAGTTTCTACATCCAGATGCCTGGATCCGGGGCCGCAGTCCCTCGGACATCTCCAGTGATGCCTCCCTACAGATGAACAGCAACTACCCAGCTTTGCTCAAGTGCCCAGACTATGACCAGATGTCATCATCTCCCTGCTGAGTCAGCCCTAGCCTCCTCCTCACCTGAACTTTGGATGGCTGGACAGCATTTCCCTCTCCCCTGAGCCGAGGCCCAGGCTGTTCCCTGCTTAGCCATTGTTACTTGACCACATCCTCTCCCTGCACCCAGAGTAGCTAGCTCTTCCTTCCGTGGGCATCAGAGCCTGGAGTCAGAGGCATGCTGATTGGCTGAGAGCATGGGTGAAGCCCTGCCTCTAGAGTGTCAATCATAGCCATAGGCTCCGGGGAAGCCAGCAGCACCCCAAGCTGTGCTGTGCTGGAAGATGTTTCTGTGCTAGTTGAGTTTTGTTCCTGCACTTCCGAGTTAGCCAAGGCCAGGCTGGAGTTGCCGAGTTTCTGATACAATCAAAGCCAGACTTGAATGCTTGCCTACCAGCCTGGCTCTCCATCTGGGTGACTCTGCTCCAGTGGTCTGGCTGGCTCAGAAATCTCAAGCAGACTGTTATTTTATGTCATCCGCCTTTCCACAAAACACATCTCTCTGTGTAGCACTGCCCCCATACTCCCAGGCTCTGAACCATTCTCCATTTCATCCTTCCAGAACACAGCTGCCCTGGTCAGGAACTAAGTTAAGTATTCAGCAGTGCCAATGACGTCACAAAGGTGTTAATGGCGGAAGATGTCTTAATACACATGACCCCTTGATAAGCTATTTCATGGGGTCTTTTGATGCCTTAACCCAAAGAAGTGACTGACAATGAGAACTCAAGAATTTGACAGTTTTGCGATCAGAGCGCCAAGCACTGTGTCTAACTCTGGGGGCATTATCCTTGACTTTAAGGGACCCTATTTCCATCCAAGGCTCTAAGATCTAATCGTGTAGACAGGTTTCTGTACCACCTAAGATCACCATAACTGTGAGCTAGATTTGATGACACAGTGCATTTTGAGTCCAAACAAGTCAGATTCCAGATGATCCAGCTGCCCTGCCAATGATGCCTGTGAACATTTGGGGGTTACCAACTTAATCCTGATACTGGAAGCATCTGCTTCCCAGTTACATGGCATATGTGGGCAAATCACACGCCTCCAGAATGCCAGACAATGTGACAACTGCTTTCCTGATGGGAACACGGAGCTGAGAGGCTGCAGGCGCTTCTGAGGAGTCCACAAAACCCCCATAGTTCTCCAGGTGTCCGCTCAGCTGGACCCTCGTTCGTCCTGAGAGTTTTGAGAGGCAAGTCAATGTGGCATTCTCTGTGCTGTGTGTTTTTGCCGAGCCCATTCTTGCCTCGTTCTCTTTAAGATGCCAAATGTACCCGAATATCACAAAGCCACAGTGGGTGCCTCGCAGGCTCTGGCAAGTGGCACAGGAAACCGCACAGCTGGTGCCTACAGGAGGACGCTGACTCAATCAGCATGGAAGAGGCCAGAAGTTCAAGATCAAGTTGTCAGAGGACTGATCTCTGAGGCATCTGCTCCTGGCTTACAGATGGCTGGCTTCCTTGCTGTATCTCATGTGCTGCACCTGAGGCTGTTGGATTTTTTTTTGTTTTGTTTTGTTTCATATCCAAATTACCTTTAAAGGACACACACCAGGGGCTGGGGATATAACTCAGTAGAGTTCTTGTCTAGCATGCATGAAGCCCTGGATTTGACCCTCAACACTGTATAATCCAGGTGTGGCAGTACACATCTGTAATCCTAACACTTGGAATTCGAGGGAGGATATTCAAGGTCATTCTCAACTACATAGCTAGTTTGAGACTAACCTGAGCTACATGAGACTGGTCTCAAGAAATTTTAAAATCGGGTATGGATTAGAGCTCATTCTAATAAATTCAATGATCACTATTAATAACTATGAATATAATCTTTTAAGTACCCATGTACAAATATATTCACATTCCGAGGTACTAGAGGTTGGGATCTCAAGAGTACAAATCTGGGAGAGGGCACAACTCAACCCCTAATGTGCAGATTGCTTTGTACACTGCTCCATCAGTTTCACAGACAGTGAAAGGGCAAGAAAAGAGGAGCCCAGTTTTGCCTCTTGGTTCAGTCCCTGACTCAATGCTTGGGCAACCCCTTCAGTTCTAAGAAGTTCAGCTGAGTCTGCTTCCACGCATCCTCCCCACACCCACACCCACACCTCCAGTGATCTAGTCCACATTGTTCTTGTGTGCCAGTTTCTGTATCTGCCTGTGAACTGAGAGCGACTAGCAGGGCCTGGCTTCCCGCTCCATCCGCACCTCGATGGCTGTCATTTGCTTTCGCTGCTGTTTGCCAGAGTCTGTTTGGAGATGGCTGAGAGGCGTTTTCAAGCTGGACAGGCGTTTGGATGTACTTGACTACAACTTTTGTAAATGTTATTAATACCTGCAATGTACTTCTCTCTCACCGTGCTGGGCTTGCTCGTGTACACCTGGGGAAAAGAATCTACTCCTAACTGTAAGCTGACTGTTGAGTGTGTATTGTTAGAGCGTGCTATCCCCAGTCTGAGGCTGAGCTGTCAAGCCAAGGGGGTTCTCACCCTGGAATGGGTCATGTGCACTTGCCGTAGTAATGAATCTGGGTCCCTTTCTTCCCCATGAGGGGAGAGGAGAATGTATCAACACATACCACTGTCATAATTTCTTTTCCATCTATAAACTGTTTTCAAAAACCATTCATAGTCTTTCCTTGATCAAAATATTTGTGTATCACACACTCAAATGCATAAACCTAACTCTTGCCATCTCTTGGTGGTACTTTCTGGAGTTGACTTTATCCTTGGGTTGGCAGCAAGAAGGTGGTATAAAGTACCATATGGAAGATGCAATAGCACCCATAGAGATACAGGGGGAACCCCTTCTTTTGTCTTCCCTAGAGACAAAGACAACAAATGCCCTCAATAGCAAGCCCCAGAGACTTACCTCATGTCCCACTGGCCAATTCTGAGTCACATACCCATTCCTGAACCACTTTCTGAACATAGGAATAGGATGGCCATCTATATAAGAAATTATCCCCCCAGACTTAAGGCGATAGCAATCACGTCACAACTATTTGCACGAGTTGGCTGGGCCTCGGGAAGGCGGTTCTTGCTCAGGGTCTCCCAGGAAGTTCAACTTGAGCAGTGGCTGTTATTTCAAAGGCTTTCTTGTTCACTTGTCTGGCCACTGGGGTCCACTGGCAGGCAGTAGTTGAGGTTGTTGGCTGGGATACCTGTGTACAGGATTTCCTCACAGCCTGACAGCTGGGAGCTAAGGGATTATCCCATGAGTCAGGCAGGAGCCAGACTGATGATTTTAAAGAAGCCTTGCAAGTGACTCAAAGTCATATTTATTATCATCATTAAACCACCCAGGTTTAAGTGTAGAAACATAGATTCTACTACTTAAGAGATGAGAAGACAGCCTTCCATTGTATCACAAGTTGGTGCCTACTGTAGTGACCACCTTGGAAATACAACATATCACTTCATGATTGGCTTTGCCCATGTTATGCTATTCCGAGGTGTGGGCTGTGTCTGTAACCAACTTCCAGATTATGTCAAGGCCATGACATACCCTAGGCTACAAGGATAGGGTTCTAGATACCTGAATGTTCTTAAGCTCCCCAGAGAGCTCTGACCCCAGGATGTAGGACTTGGACCTAGGTCTTATGGAGTTTACCATCAGAGATGAAGATAAAGCCACCTTCTCGATAGCCCGTTTGGGGATTACTGGCTTCCTACAAAATGCAGGAGAGGGTGAAGAGTACAGGTGGGCCACCAAGAAGGATAAAGGTCCCAGGACCATCCTTGGTCCCTCTCAGCCTTCACTGGCCTCGCTCAAGCAGGCTGTGCCTATGGGCAAGGTGTCAAGCTTAAGCCCAGTCAGTACTTTGGCTCCAAAGCCATCCTTCATCATTAGGATGCAATAACAACTTGCCCTTGAGGACCAGGATGGCAAGTACTAAGTGTTCCAGAGCCAAGATGATCTTCTTCCTATGGTAAGGGCCAAGAATGGACACCCAGTCCTGAGGAGGGCCAACAAATCTTCAGAGGTGACCTGTGTAGTCTCAGACTTCCAACTATAGAACTAGCCAACTTCCAGGGCTGGCTTTTGAATAATTCATTTTGCACTCATCTATTATTAATTAACCAGGCTTGAGGGCTTTGGGGCCATAAAGAGACCATGTATCACTATGCTCGGCGTGAATACAACTTCAGTTGAATTTTAAATCCACCCCCACAAAATATCCTCACATTGTTTCAGATTCAGAACAACAGGATGAGAATGGCCTCTAGTCTGTTGTTTCCAAAACTCAATCATGAGGGCTGGCAAGATGGCTCAGTGGTTAAGAGCAGTTACTGCTCTTGCCAAGGACCTGGGTTTAGTTCCTAGCACCCATGTGGTGGCTGACACTAGTCTATAACTTAAGTTCTGGATGATACAGTGCCCTCTACTGGTCTTCCTGGGCACTGCACACACGCAGTGCACTTAGAGACAAAACACTCATACATGTAAAATAAATATAAATAAATCTTTATTTGAAAATCCCAAGCATAGCAAAAAGTGTAAAAATCTCCTCAGATTAAGTTGTTTTTTTTTTATTAAGAAAATGATAGAGACTAAATTAAGAGATTCCAGGTAAGCACCATCTATGAAATCCACAGAAAGCTTAGATGCCCTCACCATCAAGTTCGGCTCTGAGGATGAGGTTTGTCATTCACCTGATAAAGGATTCACTTTTCTGAACTCCAATACAAGCTCTTGTGAGTCAATTAAGACACCGTGGTATCAGCTTCCACCCCCACAGGAGGGTATCACCAGACACGTCATCAGCCTGCACCCAAAGCCTTCATTAAAGGATACAGTTCCTAGTAGGCGTTTGTAAGCACGACCCCATTTAACCTTCTTCATCCTATGTGTGGAAGGGTCGTGAGACCTAAAGAAGTTTCTTATCAGATGTAGAAACTTGGTGGCTGGGGAGACAGATCACTCAAGTGCTTGTCAATCAAATATGAGGACCTGAGTTTGATCCCCAGAACCCACACAAAAAGCCAGGCATGGTGGTACATGTCTATAATCCCAGTACAAGGGAGGCAGAGATATAAGGATCCCTGAGGCTTGCTGGCTAGTCAGACACTCTAGCTGATTTGGTGAACCCAAAATTCTGTCAGAGATCCTGTCTCAAAACAAGTAAGGTGGAGTTTGACTAAAGAAGACATGGCATGGAGACATCCGATTGCCACAGATGAATATGCATACACACACACACACACACACACACACACACACACACACACGGAGGCAGGGGTACACAGAATTACACACTCAGAATTGGTAATCATTGCAATGCTTTGCAAGTTTTATTTCACTCTCAAGAGAGTTTGGCATCTGCAATTCTAAATGTGCAGCTTGGCAAATGTATCCTTTGCATAATCAGAGAGGGAGGGAAAGGCCTCACTAAGTGGGAAAGAACGGTGGCACATAGTTCCCTAGGAGCCTTCCAACGCCTCGTCTGCCATATCTGCTCAGGACGTCAACCATATTGAAAAGGCTGTGGTACAATTCGGGAGCTCCCAGGCTGAAACCACTCAGAGGGGGAAGCTTACACACTCTTGCCCACTGATAACTGGAGGAAGGCTTGTGACACCTGGCCAGGCTAGTGTGTCAGCAGATCCTCAGCTGACAGATATTTTTTCCATTCCTTCAAGAAAGCATTTTTGAAAGCTCCACAGGGTGAAGAAGAGAGAGAGAGAGAGAGAGAGAGAGAGAGAGAGAGAGAGAGAGAGAGAAAGTATGGTGATAATGAACTTGATCCAACCACTCTAAGATGTGAGAAATGTCATCTTGGCTTACCAAATCAAATTGAATCTGATAGATCCTCTGCTCAGATGGATGATGGGAAATTCCCAAGAGGTACCCAGGAGTCCTATAGAGAGAGAACAGCAGCAGCTCTTGGGTAGCTGGACATCCAGTCATCAGAATGTAGGTGTCAGGGGCTTCACAGAGATAGAATGCCAATGTCAGTGGCCAGAGTCCACAGAAACAACCTCTCAGGCCCTTTAGGACTCTTCCCTCACTGGCTTTCTTCCTGCAGTGACAAACCTATAGACTGCTTCTTTCATTGACCCATCCCAGGAATTTCTTCTTGCTTGATCCCTTGGAAGGATGCTTCACATTCTTGTGGATCCAGTCAGGTCTGGTTTGGGGCACACATGTAACCCCAGAACTGGGGAGACTGAGACAGAAGGATAGGAAGCATGAGACCAGCCTGGGCTATACAGCAAGTTCCAGGCTACCCTGGACTACATGACGAGATCCCAGGTCAACAAACGTGAAGTTCAGTCGTGAACTCTTTCCGCAATTGGAAGGAAAAGGAGAGTTGACGTTTTTAAAACAGTCTGCAGAATTTGTAGCAATCTACCCCATTTCTTTTCATAATCATCAAATTAGTACTAAGATGTTATTTTGGTGGCTGCAACTGTTTGCTTATGAACTTCTATAAGAAATTTCTATCATGGAGTCCTTATCTTTTACAGCTACATTTTACTTACTGACTCCACCTGCCAGCGCCGAATCAGAGCTAAGCATGCCCTCCAGAACACAGTACACACCCATCCGTGGTCCACACGAGACCTGGCTCCCAGTGTTTCATTCATTCATTCCCAGGCGCTGTCCATGAGCAACATGCAAGTTTGTTTAATATAATCTCCTGGACTACAGGTTCTTTAGGATGAATACTGTGGAGTCTTTGCATGTAGATCTTCACTCCCATAAGTGACGCTTCCATTGTTCATTGCAGACGCGCTCTTTATGCAGTAGTTCTTTGATAATGCTTAGTCTTGCTCTGTAACCCTATAGTCCCCTGTCAAATACTCCACCGTACACATCACTGCCTTATACCAAAGTCCTAGTGAAAATCCCAGTGACAGACACCAAGACAATGAAATCCAGAGGCCAGGTGCTGATGTGGCTCACCTCCAGGGGCTGCCATCAATATCATAATCAACATTCTGCTAGGCTGAGAGTCACCTTGAGTCACAGCCTCTGCCTCCCTTCGCAGACCTGATGATTGATCATGCCTTTGAACAAGACCAAGGAGGGAGATGGACGCATCCCCACTCTGCATATACTTGATGTAACCAGACACTATCCTTGCCTTCAGAATAGAAGCTTGGGAGATGGGGGCTGTTATTTTCTTTATTTATCATTTGATCTTGAGATTAGGTCCTTGTGTATAATAAGCAAATGTTACACTGCTGAGCTATACCCGAGTCCACACACTCTGATTACTAATCCCCTGAGCAGGGTTTGGGCATCCCCCTGCCTACCTAGCTGACACAAACATCTAAGAATTTCTCAACATCAGGAGTACCGATACTTTGACTGGAAACTTCTCTTTGTGTAAGGCAGATTATTCAGCAATGTTTCAAGCCACCATCCGTCCTCCACTGCGGCAGCCCAAACATTTAGATGTTGCCAGCTGTCCAGGGGCAGTGTCCCCAGTTTTAGAAGCACCCAGCCTTGCCTAGCATTTTCTCTGTGTCAATTCAATAGGTTGCATTCTATATCTGCAGGAATCCCATGACAGAAGCATCATCCTATTTATCTTATAGTGGAGGACACACTGGGGGGTTAAGCAATTTGCTTTATTCAAGAAGCATTCACCCTTCATCCTTCAGAGAGCTCATAGCTCACCATAGAAGACCTGTGATCCTATTTGGACATCTGAACTGATACCAGTCCTGTGGCCCAGAGGCAGGAAAAAAAGATAGTAGGGATGAGGTGGTAAGGGGCAGTGTGAAGTTGAATGTCCTTTAGCTGGTCCCCAGAGCCCAAGAACTGAAGGCTAGATTGGTGTGACACCAAAGCCGGAAGTATACAAGAAATCTATTGTTTTAAAAGTGATGTTTGCTATGACACCTTCAATCTCTGCTCACAAATAGAAGAGGGGAGCTATTGAGGTGGCTTGTTCAATCATGTGTCTGCCACACAAGCATGGGGACCTGAGTTCAGATCCCTGGCACTCAAGAAAAAAGCCAGGCACAGTGGTATACCTCAGTAACTTTAATGCTAGGTAGCAGGCCGGAGACAGGAGCATCCTTAGAGTTCTCTGGTCAGCCAGCCTAGCCAATCAGTGAGCACTGGACTCAGCAAGAGACCCTGTCTCAAAATATATGGAAGAAGATACCCAGTGTCAACCTCTGACCTCTGCATACAGTCATACATGTGCAAACACACCTGCATGCACATGCTCACAGGAACCTGCATACACATGTGCACACAAACCTGCATGCACACATACACACAAACCTGCACACACATGTTCACACAAACCTGCACACACACATACACACAAACCTGTACATACACATGCACACAAGCAAACACACATATACTACACATACACAAAAGTTAACTGGTAGCAAAGGCAGTGCAGTGACCTCTCCTGTCCTTCATTCAGCCTCAACAAGGACCAACCATGCTCAACTCCGGATTGTTTAGAAGCAAATCTTTAAAATCAGGTCTTTCCCCTGCGACTAGTTCACTGTGTATCTATAAGAAACATGGGTTCCTTCAACCTCTCAATGCCCACAATACACAGAAAACAGTGAAAAATATTTTGGGGGGCAGTGCTGGAGATGGCACCATGGCTTTATACATGATAGTCATGTGACTTTGTTATGAAATCATATTATAATAACATGGATAATTCACCAAATATCCATGCTAATGTTTGACTTCCTCGTTATTTAAAATATGCATTTGTGGCTGAGTCTCCCATTACCATACCTGGCCCTGCTTCTTGCGTTTCTCCTTGTCACCGGGCTCTTCCTCTTTACCCTCTGTCTGTCTGTCTGTCTGTCTGTCTGTCTGCAGAGTGCCCCACAGCTTGAAGCTTTATGGCTAGGTCCTCATGCTGTTGGTGATTTTGATTTTCTGTTTCTTCTATCGCCTGTGAAGCTCCTGTATCTAAACTCTGGTATCTCTGTCTTAGTCCCCAAACTGTTCTGTACTCACATGTGAACATAGCAGGTCCCCAGGAGCAAGGCATTTGAGCTGGGTCCAGCAATGTCTAGTAGTGACATTTTGCTGACTCTCCCCAGAAGCCATTCCTCGACCTTGTCTTCAATTCATGAATATTCCTGCTGTTCTCTCTGGCCCTGTGCGCCAGGGACATTAAACAACCACTTCCCAAGTTCTCCAAAAGTCTGCTCTGGTGGAATGACTAAAGAATAATCAATCAAGCCAGGAGAGAAGAGGCCAACTGTGAGGCTAGAAGGCCACACAGAGGGAGGCTGGGATTGGGTCAGGTTCTCCAGTCACAGGATGACATTGCCATGAGCTAGCCCCCTCCCCCGCCCCCCAGCCCCATTCGCACAGAAAGAAGAGCCTTTCCTGGAGTCACCACAGCTGTGAGTCACCAGCTTCCCGGCCCCAAACCTTACAGAGAAAATGCAAATGGAATCTGGTGACTGGGAACTAAAGCCACTTCTGTGTGGGAGAGATGTTATAATACCAGGCTGTCGCCAAATTAACATTGTTAAACAAACGCGCAAAAATAGCAGCCGTAATTATCCCCATACAGTAGCTCAATCTGCAGCTTTCTGTGCGTTTCTGCTCACTCCCTAAATACAGGGCTGTCGCTTTCCTGTTCCTTTGGACCTTCCTTCTTTCCGAGGCCAACTCCCAGAAACCCCTGTCTCCTTGGGAAACATGACCGGGAGATAATAATACAATGTCTTCAACACCTACTAAATGCATATAGAACTTGATTTAACACATGTGCACGTTAAGTCCAAGAGAAGCTGTTTGACTCAATCTCTCAACTCAGAAATATGGAGGCCTGGGTTTGACTGACCTTGCTCTTTGCCCTTTGCCCTTTGTCCCTAAGGCTCCTCACACTTCTCAGGCTGACATCCTTCAAACTCCTCCCCTCGGGATAGCTCTCCAATCAATGTACAGTCTGCTATCTCTTCTCTGAAATCCTCAGGACAAAAGTGTTTGGGATCTCAGATTTAATTTTAGACTTTGGAATAGTCACGTGTACATAATAAGATACCTTAGGGATGAGATCCAGACCTGAACACAAAATCCATTTATGCCTTAGATATAATCTTACACCCATAGCCTGAAGGTAGAGTTGTTGAGATTTGGGGCTCTCATATTTTTCCACCAACTTCAGCTCCCTGATCTCAGCCCAGATCTCACAGGGGTGCCCTTCTGTTCCTTAGGTCCTGCCTGGCAGTCAATCATACCTCTGAATGACTCCATATTCATGCCAGTGAGATGGCTCAGGGGGTAACAGCACCCGCCACCAAACCCAAGGCCCACATGGTAGGAGAGAACCAACTCTCACAAGTTGTCCTCAACAACCAAATGTTCGCTACAGCATACACCCTGACTCCTCACCCCGCCACACACAGTTAATTAATTAGTTAAAAAAATATATATTTTAAAGACTCTACACTCATACAATCCCACTTCCCCAGTAGCTTGGCTTCCTGGGCTATAGATAAATGTAAACACTCTTATCTCTGTGACCTATACAGAACCCAAAGGCCTTATTGACATTTGCAGCAATATTTTTACACCGCAAGCAAAGATCAGCAAAAACACAGTGGGTGTCACTCAACGGCCTTGGTCCTGTGACATTTTATTACCCTTTGTGGTAGTAAGGAAACTGTTTCAATTGAGCACAGCCACATAAGGTCAGGTATGGAATTTTCTATCATCTTCAAAAGTGTCACAACTTGGAGTCCTTCAGGTTTTTATTTTTGGTTTTTGGTTTTTGGTTTTTTGGGTTTTTTTGTTTGTTTGTTTGTTTTGTTTTTTTGGTTTTTTTTTTTTTTTTTTTTGATTTTCCGATTATTGTTTCCCAACCTGTACCTGCCTATGACACCATGACTGCTCTAGGGATCTCTCTGCCTCCTGCTCATCCTGCCCTGCTCCTGCCCTGCCCCCCACCCCACCCCCAGACTGTTTGGGGCAGCTATCTGAAGGAGAACTGGAGCAGGTAGGGTGGGGGGCTGGTCTCAAGCATAAGCTGACCTCCTGGCAAGTTGGAGTCAGAACAGGAAGTCCAGGCCAGGAGATGGGAGAGTCAAGAAATAACTTCAGGCTGCTCAGGATTGCCCACAGGGTCCTCACAGCAGCAGCCTGCTCCTCCCTCTGCCTCAGCTGGTCAGCGATCTGATCCTCCTCCTTCCTTCCATGCCTCTGTATTAGATGCTACAAATGTAACTTGTTACTCAGAGGGCATACATCAAAGATGGCCGTTAGTTCACTGGGCATGTAGCCACTAAAAAGCCTTCCCAAGGCCCTGCTCTCGGCCCGGGCCAGGAATGAAGAGCGGTCAAACTTACCCTCCCCCCCCCCCCCCCCGATGTTCACAGTCAAGCAGAGAGGCCATAGTGAAGATGCTAATGATTATTGTTACGGTTTGGTTGACACCATGAGTACCAGGAACCATCCTCAGTGAGGGTTTTGGCAACCCAACTTCTAGCTGGCTACTGGAGAGCTGTCAGGAGACAACCCTCAGCCAGCAGCTCCTTCCTTTGGGAACCTCAGTCCTCCCTAGACAGCCTACATCCAATGACAGACCAATTGGGAATACAAAGCACTAAGGTCCACCAGCCTATAGCTCCCCCTAGAGGTAGAGTCTGGACTACAGCTAGGCTTCCCTGTTGGGAGCTGTGCCTTCCCACCTGTCCCTTTTCAAGGGCTGAGCTCCACGACACTGTCCCAAGACCCGTTAGTTTGGCATTTTGTTCCCATCGTTTGCTTCCCAAGGAGCCCCACCTGCAGCACGTGGTCACTAGAACTGCTCATGAGATCAGCAGCTTGCTTGCATAGCCTACTGCAATTGCTGGCAGCCACAGGGATGGACCACAGACAGCATCTTTCATTTCTGTGTGTCCCTTTGTCCTTCTCACTGTGTTCTGGCCCAAGAGATGACAAGGGACAGACAGGGCTGATGATAGCCCTCATGTGAGCTGCATAGTTGGACTGGGGAGCCAGGCACTAGACAAGCACCCCCCACCCCATGCCCATGATTAACCTAACTATGCACACCATTGTCTTTTGTCTCACAGAAGGACTGAGTGAGGAAGCCAACATCACAAAGCTAAAGGGTCATAGGTTATGGATATATGACCAGCTCACTTTTGTCATAGGGACTCTGGGTATCCTGGGATATTTTTAAGAGGTCCCTAAAAATGTGAAGGCAGGGAAAGGGATGTTAAAGAACCTGAGTGGATGGTGCTCCCCTGGGTGGATGGTGCTCTCCTGAGTGGATGGTGCTCCCCTGGGTGGATGGTGCTCCCCTGGATAGATGATGCTCCCCTGAGTAGATGGTGCTCCTCTTGCCCATCACACTTCAACAGCCACAGCTCAATCTCTATAGATCCCACATGCTTCGTGATGTCCCCTATGCCTGTGTCCCAGGCGACCTGTGATTGATGTCCCCAATATCCCATTGACCTTTTCATGCAGGGACAGCTCTTGCCTGGCATCCTCAAGGCCCTGGCTTTAATCTTTGGTGCTGTAAAACAAACAAAACCTGACATTGCAGCTTCATACTCGAGAGTTGTCTCCAGTTCTTACTGAAGGCTACTTCTCTTGCAAACTGAATAGTCTCACCTTCTGCAGGTGTTGGGGTTCTGAGACAACTCATCATCCTGATCAAGTCCTCTGTAAAAGCCTCTCTCTCTCCTTCTCCTTCCCCCTCCCTCTTCTCCTCCTCCTCTCCTTCCCTCCCTCTCCTGCCCCCCCCGTGTGTGTGTGTGTGTGTGTGTGTGTGTGTGTGTGTGTGTGTCATATGCACATGTGTGCACACGTGGTCTGTTCTCAGAGGTCAGCATCAGGTGACCCCTCGATTCCTCTTTACCTTATATTCTGAACAGTCTTGCTGAAACTGGCTTACCATTTCGGCTAGCCTGGCTGCCCAGCCAGCCTCAGAGATTCTCCTGTCTCTGTGTATCCCCAGCACTGGGGTAACAGATGTTCACTGCTGAACTTGGATTTTATGTGGGGGCTGAGGATTTGAACTCAGGTCTCCACACTTACTCAGCAATGCACTTACTTGGCCCACGGAACTATCTCCCCAGCCCACTGGGTGATTTCAGAGTTAATCCCAAACTCCAGCACCCAATGCTGGGTGCTGTGACTTTACCTTGATGCGGGCAGTCTGCCTTTGTTAAGAAAATGTCAAACTTGGCAGGATGACTTAGCAGGTAAGCAGCTTTCTGCCAAGCCTGACAACCTGAGTTTGATCCCTGGGACCCACGTGGTGAAAAGAAAGAATGGACTCTGGTGAGTCCTCTGACCTCCACATGCACCCCATGGCACACCCACAGCCCCACACATATACACCTACACATACGTGGGAAGTACATGGCTACCTGGTGTGCACAGGCACTTTGGAAATTGAACTTTGGGATCTGAAGCCCATACTCTTCACTTAGTCCTTATCACATTATGCGTGTGCATATTCAACATAGAACTCGCACCATCCAAGAATCCTTTTTTTCTCCCCAAATTCAAATGCTCTCCCAGTTCTTTAAGGAAAAAAGTAACCACTCTGCCCTCTAGTGGCCAGTTTGTTTTCCTGTTTCCCTTCATCTGTCCTTGACCTGGGGTGGTGCAAGAGGATTCCCTTCACGGTCAGGCATTGGAATAAGGCAAGTCTGCTCTTGGGGGTGCAGAAGATGTAGTCCCATCCCCAGACACTCACCTACTGTTTTTAACATTTACGGCAGCCTAGAGGGGCCAAGAGACCCCTGTCTAGCAAAGGCCTAGGACTAAGTTTAATATCTAGTGATCCTATCTAATCTTGAGATACTCTGAAACTTCCATAAAAGTTTCCAATTCCAAACACAGATCTTGTTTCTATACTAGAAGCTCCAAAACCCTATGGCAAATGGCACCTTTAGTGCCTTGGTGATTTTTTCCCCACATCGCTCCTCAGCCCAAAGGCACACCTAGTGATTGTAGTTATTAGGCAATTGTTTATGGACTCGTCCCCATTCCATTTGGAGTTGCACTTGTCCCGTGGATGGTTGTTCCACTCCCCCGTGGATGGACAATATCCACTAGTGACATTCCCCCAGCCCAATCACAGGAGCTGTTCTTGAGCTTGTCTTCATCTTTGACCCAAACCAAGTAGTGATTTCAATATTCATATTGTTCTTTCTGAACCTTCCGTGTTCCCTGTGCCCCAAGGATGTATGCCAAGGTCCTTGTAGTGGTTTGGATAAGAATGGCCCCAAAGGCTCGTACGTGTGAATGCTTAGTCATCAGGAAGTGACCATGTAGAATTAGAAAGCACGGCTTTGTCGGAGAAAGCGTGTCACTGGGGGTGAGCTTTGGGGTTTCAAATGCTCAAGCCAGGCCCATTGTCTCTCTCTGCCTGCCGCCTGCAATTCCAAATGTAGATAGAACTCTTCAGCTACCCTCCAGCACCATGTCTGCCTGCATGCCGCCATTACACGATGCACTAAACCTCTGAACTGTAAGCTCCAAAAAAATACTTTCCTTTATAAGAGTTGCTGTGGTCAATGGTGTCTCTTCACAGTAACATGACAGTGACTAAGACAGTCTGTCCTGGTCCACATCTTTGCCAGGTTTTGGAGAGACCCATACCATGCCTTAGATGGCCATACCCAAGAAATCGTTGAATCATGGGAACCTGGCAGTATTTCCCTCAAACAATTAAAAACTCTGTGTGGGGTTAGCAGGATGGTTCAGCTGGAAAAGAGGATCAGCACCAAGCTTGAAAATCAAAGTGTAATTATTAAAACTCACATAGTTGTCTTCTGACCTCCTCGGGTGTGCCACAATACTTGTCTGCCCGCACACACGCACACACAAAATAAATAATATTTTTCTTAACATCCTAGAAGGCTGGGTTGTAGCTCAGTTGAGAGAGCAGTTGCCTCACACACAGGAGGTTCTGGGTTCAGTTCCCAGGGACCACATAAACCAGATGCAATGGGGTACATCTATAATCCCAGCACTCAGGAGTCAGAGGGAGGAACAAGTTTCAAGGTCAACCTTGCCTATATGGCAAGTTGGAGGCCAGCCTGATCTATGTGAGACCCCGTTTCCAAATCAGCTAAAACAAAATATCCTACTGATATTTGTATCCTACTGATGCTTGTGTCTTTTGCTTAGAAAGACTGAAGCACGAAGATTGAAATTCCCAAATAAAGAAAATAGCAGCAACACACATGCACACAGGCAAGCACACACGTGCAAGCACATATGCACATGTGCATACTCAAATTCACATGCACACACACACGCCAAGCTTCTTAGAGCAGAGCAGGTGCCCTCTTCTGGGAAGACACTCCTGTCATAATTAAGTCAAAAGCCTGCACAGAGGCTCTTAGTTGGCCAGAGAACATGATACATTGTTGCAAAATCCCATCACCTCCAGCCAAGAAGAAACAATAAGGATGCTCTAACAGCCACCTCCAAAAACTTTCACTATCAACTAACTCTAAATGAGCGAGGGTCAGAGGAGGGTGGTCACAGAGGCAGAAGCCAGGTCTCCGGCCTCTGGGTCACCTGGGACTTCTCAGACAGTGATCAGGAGGCTGGGTGTGCTGCAGGCTTTCTCATTGTCCGTCCTCAGCCCCAGATCTGGAAGTATACTACTCATTCCCTAAACGGATCCTCCTTCCAGGATATACTTCTAAACCTCTCAATGGATTCGGGCTCCTCAAGTTCAAAACAGATTTTCTGGCTCAGCAGAAATCCATCTGCAGTTGACCTGGGGGGTCATTTAGGGAAACAAGTACCCCTTTGCCAGAGCTCAGCTGGTTGGCATGGAAACGCGCACAGTACAGATGCTCTTCTAGCAGGTTCTGGCATATTCTGGGCAGAGCATACGTAGCCTGCTGCTCCAGCACAGCGTCTCTCTGCTCTAGATTCACAGACTGTGGCTGAAGCTCAAATGGCTTCATCTTGCAGCTATTGTCCCCCAGTGAATTCTCAGTCAACAAATGATGGGGAAGCCATAGAGAAGGCAACTACAAATGAGTAAGGAACGATGAGAGATGGCTCAGAGGTTAAGACTGGGTACAGTATACCCACACCAAGCAACTTACAACTGCCTGTGCTTCAGTTCCAGAGCTTCTAACAGCCTCTTCTGACCTTCTGAGTTTTGCCTGCACACAAGCAGTACACCCACAGACAAGCAGGAATACACAGCATCACATAAATAAAACATAACAGATATGCAAGGGAGTTTGCAAGATACTGATAGAAGGACTCTGTAATCTGGGAGGGCTTCCCTGAGGAAGAGGTGTTCCCAGGCAACTCTGAGGAATGAGTGAGTGAGTACCCCAGCAAAGGCCTTGGGCAGTTTTCTTCTGGGAGGACAGGTTATGCAAAGGTTCTAGGGTGGGACAGGGTCTAGAAAATGACAGTTGTATACATTAATCAGTATTTTTTTTCAGTAGGGGAAAGGGTGTTTCAGAGAGTCGTTTTTCCATAGAAATGTCCATGTCATAGCTTCTCCATATTCATACAGACAGATGTCGGCCCTGTCTGCTCCCAGGTGTTCTAAGTCAATAATCTATGTCTGGACCCTCAGCAGGGCTCTCAACAGGAAAAAGGGTTGTTTGTTTGTTTGTTTGTTTGTTTGTTTAATGTGTGGGGTGTTTTGTCTACATGGTGTCTATGTACCAGTTGCATGCCTGGTACCCACAGAGGCAAGATCTCCGAGAACTGGAGATCAGACAGTCATGAGCCTCCATGTGGGTGCTGGGAATTGAACCCAGGTCCTCTGGAAGAGCAGCTTGTGCTCTGAACCACTGAGCCATCTCTTCAGCCCTAGGTCAAGTTTTTAGTGTGCATTCTGTGTTTGTTTCAACTTATTCTCCAGAAAGGTTGGGAAGCCACTCATGCTGAATGAATGCCAGTCACGTGACAGGTGTTGCACTAGGTACTTTGTGTAAGTTGTCTCACAGTAAATGTTCAGAATGACCAGAGGAGGTGACTATAGGAATATCTCAGTTGTAAACTGCATACCTTGCAAGCATGAGGGCCTGAGTTTAAACTTGTTTAAAGAAGGAGGAAAAGGAGGAAGAAGAGAAGGAGGAGAAGGAGGGGAAGAGGAGGGAGAGGAAGAGGAAGAAGAGGAAGGAGAGGAGGAGGACAAGAGGAGAAGGAGGGAGAGGAGGAGGAGGAAGGGGAGGAGGAGTGAGAGGAGAAGGAGGAGGGAGGAGGAGGAGGAGGAGGAGGAGGAGGAGGAGGAGGAGGAGGAGGAGAAGAAGAAGAAGAAGAAGAAGAAGAAGAAGAAGAAGAAGAAGAAGACATCTAGCAGAGCGGTCTGTGCCTGCCATCCCTGTGCTGGAGAAGTAGAGACAAGCAGAGCCAACATAACTGAAGTGGTGAGTTCCAGGCAAGTGAGACAAAGTTGGCTTTGGGCAGATGAACTAAAGTGATTGTCTCCAAGTGTGAGGACTGGAACTCCAGTTCCCCAGCACACATATGAATGTCAGGCAGGCATGGTGGCCCATCTGTAATCCCCGTCCTTAGAAGGCGGAGACAAAAGATTCCAGGAGCAAGCTAATTAGCTAAATTAGTCATATGGATGAATACTGAATTCAATAATTAAGAGACTCCACCTCAAGGTATGTGTGTGTGTGAGTGAATGTGTGTGGGCATACATGCACACACTCATACACACACACTCATAGAGACATGTGCCCACACACATTCACTCACACACACACACACAATGTGCCCACACACATTCACTCATGCACACACACACACACATACATGCATACATACATATAGATACCTGACAGAATAGTGACTGTTTTCCCCATCTCAAGCATAAGAAGACAGAATCTTGGACACTCCAAATTACTTACCCCAGCTCCCCTGGCTGGTGGAGAGAGAGGAGGCAGTGCTCGGAGTCAGGTTTGAGCACCTTCACCTGACTCTGCATCTACACTGCCACTGAAAGATCTTCCTGTCCTCACAGTCAGAGCATTCTTCTTGAGTCCCTACTGTGCACCAGAAGCTGGTATGACAGAATCCTTGATGGTCCCATGTAGGAAACTTGGGGCGCTGAGCCAATAATACACACCTGTTAGTCACAGAGACAGAATAGGATCAGGAGAACCAGAAACGTCTTTCTGAGGAGGTGACATTT
Source organism: Mastomys natalensis (assembly GCA_021653895.1). Classification (NCBI taxonomy): domain Eukaryota; kingdom Metazoa; phylum Chordata; class Mammalia; order Rodentia; family Muridae; genus Mastomys; species Mastomys natalensis. The sequence continues at coordinate 2,194,505 of JAJTUV010000174.1, forward strand.
AGGTTGAGACCACATTTGTGGGACCTATCAACAATAAAGGTTTGATTAAGTCAGAAAATGGTGACATACTGTGTAAAGTGTCGGTAGCCTACTCAGAAGCAAAGGCAGATGCTCCATCTAGTGGCCACATGTAGCAACTGCATGGAACTAAGCCCACAGAAAATCAGAACTTGGGTGCATTCAACAGCCACAAAATACAGGAGGTACGGGGTTCCTTTAAAAAAAGGAAAAGGCATCTAGAATAGTCATGGTGGTGCACACCTTTAATGCTAGAACTTGGGGTGGGGAAAGCAGACAGAAGTTCAAAGCCAGCTACATATGCTAAGAGAGGCCCTTCTCAAAAAAACATGATAGATAGATGGATGAACAGATAGATAAATAATGGATGGATGGATGATAGATAGGTACATGATAGATGAACAATAGATAGATAAATAAATAAACAAATCAATCAATCAGTGCCTTATCAGTTGGTTAACCCCCAAATATAAACACTAATATTACACATTTGTGGGTACCTTGCTGTGCCGGTCATTGTGGTTTGTAAACATCACAGATAGGTAGGTATAAGACTATTGATTGCTTTTCTCTTGGCAGCTTGCATGGCACCTTCCAATACTATTGAAAGATAGTCCTCAGGCAGGAGGCTTCCCAGCCTGTTCCAACACAGTCCTGTACCCAAAGTGTGTGGTATCTTCAGCAACATGGATACACCTGTCTGATTGGACATCAGACATCCTTGAGAGGAAGAAATTCATGCCCAATACTGTAAACCTAAGCCAATTATTCATGGCTAACTAGGCCATGGAACCTAGAGGACACACTACCACCTCTCTCCTAAACCAGCATGACTGCTAACTGCGTGCTAACCACTGCTTCTTACAGGTAAGGGTGGCTCTCCTCAACAGAAAAGTTTCTTTTTGCAACAGAGACCATTACACGAAGCCACACTGCACAAAATGCAGAGAGCAAGTGACTTCGGGTTTTCCAGTCTGAATACACACAACTCCTGAGACTCAGGAAATCCTATGGAAGAGTGGGAGGGGACAAGGACATCTACTGCAAAACTATCTTCTGTATGGGACAAGGAAGCTTCACCCATGAGATTTCAACAACATGGCTGCCTAAACAAGACCTGAACAACTGTACTGGTTGACACGCTAATATGTACAAGGGAAATCTCACAAAGCCCTACCCTAGTGACTAATAAGAAAGGGGGAATCAGTCCTCCTCAGAGGTGAGACCCCTAGTTGGTTATCAGATACCAAGTGGTCATCCATCAAAAACATATACACACAACAAGACTAAAAGGATTCAGCAGGTTGCATTTATGTGTTTATATACATGTATATATGTAACAACAGTAATTGAAGAGAAAGAGAAAAAGAGAACATGAAGTTGGGAGGTGATGGGAGATGGGTGGATGAGTCAAGGAGAAGTTAGGGAAGCAGTATGAGGTAAATAGGATCCAACTGCATTGTGTGAAACTCTCAGAGATTTAACAAAATATTATATCTATATTTTCAAGACTGCTCTAGCATTTAGAGTGGTGTGCTGAGTGTTCTTAAGCTACAAAGAACACAGAGCAAAACAAAATCCTACATGTTGTTAATAAATAAAAATCTCCACCCACACATGCGTGTTCCCTCGGTGTTGGAATGGAATTGATGGTAGTGCTGTCTTGGGTACCAAGAGCCAGATGCTCAAATCCCTTATACAAAATGGGGTTGGATTTGCATATAACCTACATACATCCTTTAACGTTCTTTATTCCTTGCTAGGTTACTTACATCTAGTACAATGTGAATACTATGCAAATGGGAGTTACGATGTATCATCTGGGGATACTGGCAAGGAGAACCGTCTACATGTTAAATAAAGACGCCATTGCCCTCTCTGACAGTTTTAGTCTGAGGTTGGTTGAATCCACAGGCAGAAACTTGTGGTTCTGGAAGCTGAGTTGTGTGTCCATGGATCAAAAAAAAAAACCATATTTTCTTGCAACATATAAGTATCATTTTAAAATTAACATTTCTCTATAAACAAATTGCTTAAAGACATCTCATTTAAAAGAAAAATCTGCTCATGGTATGACTTATTAGATAAAGAGACTTGCTGCCAAGCCTGACAATCTAAGTTCGATTCCCAGAACCGACCCATTAGAAGTAGAGCACCGACTCCCGCAAGCTGGCCCCTGACCTGTATGGGCATGGAGTGGAACGCCCCAGCCAACACACTTTGTTACTAAAATTCTTTTCCTAGGGAATAGTGTAAAATGTCTATCCCTCCTCCTAAGGTCCCAGTGACAAACCAAAGTACTAATTGGAGGTACAATTCCACCAGACTTCCGTCTGGAGAACCAGTGAGCTAATTAGGCGTCCTTACAGAGGAGTGGGTGAGAGGCTATGGTCAGGAATGTGGGTGACCTTAAAGCAGCCATTCTGGAAGGTCTTCATTTAACATGGATGACTGATGATCCCCCTTTGGCGTATAGATAGTCTTCCCCCTACTGTATACTGCAGCCCTTCTGAAGGCCCTGAGGCTATATGCAATCAGGACAGACCTATAGACAACTGGTTCAGAGGAAAGTCTGAATGAGGGTCCCATGACCCTTCCTACCCTCTCCTCTGAGGAAAAGTCAGCAGTCCACAAAGCCCTGCTGCCATGATCTTTTGTATCTAAGCCCAACTGATCTGATAAAGATGGAGGCAGTTTGGTTCAGAGGATAGTCCTGTATATCACATACACACACACAGACACACACACACACAGACACACACACACACACACACATACACACACACACACACACAGACACACACACACACACAGACACACACACACAGACACACACACACACACACATACACACACACACACAGACACACACAGACACACACACAGACACACACACACAGAGACACACACAGACACACACACAGACACACACAGACACACACACACACACACAGACACACACAGACACACACAGACACACACAGACACACACACACACACACAGACACACACACAGACACACACACACACACAGACACACACACACACATACACACACACACACAGACACACACAACAGACACACAGACACACACACACACACAGACACACACAGACACACACACAGACACACACAGACACACACACACACACACAGACACACACAGACACACACACACACAGACACACACACACACACAGACACACACACAGACACACACACAACACAGACACACACACAGACACACACAGACACACACACACAGACACACACACAGACACACACACACACACACACACATGTGGAAAACATTTAAAAAATAAAGAAGAAAAATCTTTTGTCATCTCTGATAAGCATTGTACATAAGCAAAAGTACTAGCTATCCAAAAAATGGGTGACATGCCAAATTGCAGCATGGCACTCTGGAACCTAGCCTTTCCCCATTTTTGTCCCAAGGGGGAATCAGCCAGGGACTGGGATGCTTGAGGCAGAGGAGCAGGATAGACCAAGGCTTGCGTTAGCCAGAGGAATGAACGAATGGCCCCGAGAAAACAGTGATTTCACCATCATTGAGAGATGGGATATTAAACGTCATACCCTACCCTCCTAAGGTCTGAGTGTGATTCTCTGGGATGCCAAAATCAGGGGGCTGTGACTGTTTGATTGTCCAGTCTCGGAACCACACCTGTGGGAGACGCCATCCAACCCCAGTCCCAGGCCAAGAGGTTAATTGATTCTTGAAAGAATCAATTACATTACATTACATTACATTACATTACATTACATTACATTACATTACATTACATTACATTACATTGAAGCTGGGCAGTGGTGGCGCACACCTTTAATCCCAGCACTTGAGAGGCAGAGGCAGGTGGATTTCTGAGTTCGAGGCCATCCTGGTCTACAGAGTGAGTTCCAGGACAGCCAGGGCTACACAGAGAAACCCTGTCCCAAAAAATCCAAAAAAAAAAAGATTACATTGGGAGTGATGAGTCCAGAAGCCAGGTCACTAGAGTCCCCTGTCTTCCCCTGTACCTAGGGAGGTCAGTGTCATCCCGAATGCCCCCAGAATCCTCCCTTCATGCAGCCCTCTCCCCACCATCGCCAGTTCTGAAACCTGAGGTCTGACTATGGTTCTCTGAACATGCATTGCTAAGTATACTGTGCTGTGATTAATGGTGAAGGCAGAAATAAGGGAAAGATTATTACCCATATTTAAGTCTCCAGGGTGGAGTTTTCAGAGAAGCTGCCACTTGTAGATTTTACCTCCCAATCTCTTATCTGGCTCATTGTCAGAAACAGGTGCCGGTGGACTCCACATGGGGATGTGGGGGTGTCAGGGAAGATAACAGCCAGGAATGGCGGGGGGGCATTTCCAAGCAGACAGCCGTGACTTACCAACTCCAGATGTCCCTCATCTGTCACTTTCCAGGTGTCATTCTTGGCTAGGACAGTGCATTTGGGTCTGCCTAGAAAAATCAGATCAGGAAAAAGAACAGAAAGGGCAGACATGGCATAAGGTGGGGGTGGGACAAAGGAAGCCCAGTTACCTGGGTAACTCACCTGAGCGTGGGAATATAGTCTGGAGCAGGACCTCTCTTTCCTGCCTTCCCTGGGGCCTCCCTTCTCAGAGACAGGGGCATTCATGTATTGGCAACCTAGATAATGAGATTCCCACATCTCCTCTGGCCCTGTCTGCTCTTCTGTTTGCCAAAACTCTCCCCTGGAAACACAGACTCGGGAGAGATGGCAGCCTTGACCCCTTCCCCTGGAGGAAGGCAGGCCAGGCCAGGTGAGAATTGCTTCTCAGACTTGATTTCCCACAATGCCCTCATTCCAAGGACTGTGCATTTATTAGGTCCCATTTGAGATCCACAGGACCCACAGGAATGTGCCCTCAGCTTCAGAGGACTGAAGTCCATCTGTGGTTTGCTCGCAATAGCATCTGCAAGGTCCCCAAGCACAGTCACCTGTACAGTTGTCCCTCAGCACTCTTGGGGATTGCTTCCAGAAGCTTTTCAGGCACCAGATCAAGGATGCATGGTTTTGTACATGAAGTGGCATAGTACTTGCATACAACCCAGGCACATCCTCCTCTACACTTTAAACAACGTCACGCAAGTCATTCAATGTGAGTAGATAAACAGCTGAACCACCTAGATAATAATTACAAGGAAAAGTGTGTATTCATTGCAGGCGAGTTCTCTGAACTTTTCTCCTTCTCCTCCTCCTCTTCTTCCTCCTGCTCCTCCTCCTCCATCCCCTCCTCCTCCTGCTCTTCCTCTTCCTCCTCCTTCTTCACCTTTCTTTGTCTTTGTTTTCTGAAAAGACTCAGGCTTGCCTGCCATACTCAGAAAAACAACTGCCAGGTTTTTACTTTATTTTATTAAGATCTATTTTCATTTTTATTATGCGTGTTTGTCGAGGTGGGATGTACATTTGGCTGCAGGTGCTCACAGAGGTCAGAACATAATGTTGGATCAGCTGTGAATCACCCAATGCTGGTGCTGGGAACTGAACTCCAGTTCTTAGGAAGAGCAGCAAATGCTCTTAAGGGCTGAGCTATCTCCCCAGTCCTAAACCATGTTTTCTCTTATATGGGAAATCCAAATTCTCTCTCTCTCTCTCTCTCTCTCTCTCTCTCTCTCTCTCTCTCTCTCTCTCTCTCTGTGTGTGTGTGTGTGTGTGTGTGTGTGTGTGTGTGTGTATGTATGTGTGTGTATGGTGTATGTGTCTGTGTCTGTGTCTGTGTGTGTCTGTGTCTGTGTATGTGTATGTGTCTGTGTGTGTGTCTGTGGCTGTGTGTCTGTGTGTGCCATGAAAGTAAAGAAGGGACCATGGGACCACAGAAGGAAAGGAAGGGTTTTTAAGTGTTGGAGAGAGAGGAAAACAGGAAGTGATGGGACATACATGGCAGGAAAGGGCGGGGTTATTAAAGAGGAGTAAAGTGAACTATTGGGCAGGTGTGAGTAACAAGTTATATAAAATGCTGCAAACACTGGGTATGGTGGTGTGCACCTTTAATTCTAGCACTCAGGATGCAGAGGCAGGGGTATCTCTGTGAGTTTGAGGCCAGCCTGGTCTACAGAGTGAGTTTTAGACCAAAAAGGACTGTGTAGTAAGACTCTGGTTTTGGTTTTGGTTTTGGTTTTTAAGCCATAACAATATCCACCATTGTGTATGCTAACTTTAACGTTTCAACAACAATGACAATTGGTATGAAGTCCAAGCTGGCTTCAAACTCATGATCCTCCTGCCTCAGGCTCCTGAGTGCTGGGATTGCAGATGCGTGCCGTCCTGCTTGGTTTTTTATCAAGTATGCTCTGCGTGTGGCTGTAGAACATGAGAATCTAGACAGCCCAATGCACATGCCTGAGATAAAGTATTGACTCCGTAAGTAAGTTTGCTTTTTCCACCTGGACTCTGGACCCCTGACGATCAGTTGATGTCCGTCTACAGTCTGCTTTGTGAGTGTGTTCATGCGCGCGCATGCGCATGCGCACGCGCGCACCCCCCCCCCCCAAAGAACTCCTGCTTTAGACCAGCCATTAGCCTGCTCCTGGGGACTGGGAGCAGGGTTCCCCAGCCTCTACAGCTAGGGAATGTGATAGTTAACCTTGACGACTTACCAGGGCAGTAAATTTCTGGGCATAATGTTCGTTGGAGTGAGAAGACCCTGCTCATGGGTAGCACCGCTCTACAGGCTACGGTCCTGGACTGAATACAAAGGAGAAAGTGAGCAGAAGATACCATTCATTGTTCTCTGACTTGTGAGTGTAGTTGCAATGTGAGCAGCTGCCTCTTGCTTCTGCTGCCATACTGTGTGTGGTGCCTGTATCCCCAAAAACTGTGAGCCAAGAGAAAGCCTTTCTTCCTGTATTGTTGGCCAGGATTCTCTAAAGGATCAGAATTGGTAGAATGAGTATGTATGTACTAGAGGGAGATTTACTAATCTAACTCTCATAATATGTTCCAGGTCATAGAACAATGGCTGTCTCACAATGGCAAGTCAGAAAATCTAGGAGCTGCCCAGCCCACAAGGCTGGATATCTCAGCAGTTCCAATCCGGTGTCAGGCCTAAAAGATTCTTGGAGAGCTGCTGGTCTTTGGCCTATGCCGGAAGCCTAAAGCAGTTGGTTATGTAACAGCAAAGGAAGGCAGCGGTTACAGTGTAGATGAACTTGCTAGCTAGAGTGAGGGCCAGCAGGCCCAAAGCAGTTTCCTTCTTCCATGTTCTATTACCTGGGCTGCCACCAGAGGGCGCCACCCACACTTAAGAGTTTGTCTCCCTGCTTCAAATAATCTAATGAAGAAAGTCTCTCACAAAACTGCCCAGTGGTTTGCATTTTAGTTGATTTCAGGTCCAGCCAAGTTGACAACCAAGATTAGCCATCATACTCCCTTGCTTCTATCTGGTATTTTGTCACAGTGAAGGGATAAGTAACAGACCCCAGGAGTGTCTTTTAGACTAGCTGTAGGAGCTAGAGAGATAGATGGCTTAGGATTACAAGCACATACTGCTCTCGCAGAGAACCCAGGTTTAATTCCCAGCACCCACAAGATGGCTCACAACATCTGCAATTACAGTTCCAGGGAATCTAATGCCCACCTCTGACCTCTGTAAGAGCATACATGCAGGCCAAACACTCATGAACATGAAAAATTAAAACAATCTAGGCAGTAGTATGAATCTCTGAGTTTAAGGCCAGCCTGGTCTACAGAGCAAGTTCCAAGACAGCCAAGGCTACAATAGAGAAACCCTGTCTATGAATAAATGAATGAATAAATAAATAAATAAATAAAATTGAGCTGGGAGTTACAGCTCCTGGGCCTCAGCTTAAACCACACTTGGATTTATGGGACCTAAGAAGCCCTCAGAGCTGAGGTCAGGTTCCCAACCCTCCCCCCACACATACACCCACACACATCTGCCCTTACTGACCACATGATCAAGGTGAGTGGGCCTCATGTCCAGCAGGACAGAGAAATGGTGTGAGTACATAGACATCGGAGAATGTTGTCTCATAAAAAATATATATATAATGAATTTTCTAGTTAGAGAATTTAGGAGGGATTCCAACTTTTGTCCTTCCATTGTTTCAAACCCACTGAGTCCTATTTTGCATAATGATGTTTAATTGCATTACGGAGCACACTGGACATGCAGAGTGGGTTGGCAGCTTACACACGCACGATGGGAATTTTGCACTTATTAGATACATTCAGTTCTTTTCAGAGCCAATTATAGTAAACTGCCTGTTCTCCTGGGGTTTTGACTTTTAGATTTTGACTTCTAAGAAAGGGTTAATAGCCCTTTCAGACAGGGGAGGGAGACCCTAGTCATACCACTAAGAACACCCCAGCAGAAGGAGACCTCACCAAGGAGGCAAGTAAGAGCTTCTTTCTGTCTTTCTTTCTCTCTTCCTTCCTTCTTACTTCCTTCCTTTCTTTCTTTTTTTCTAAGCCTACATACAACTCCCAGGTATTCCTAGGCCGGCCGCCATCGAGGTCCAACCTGCTTAGCTTCCGAGATCAGATACGTCAGATGTGTGGCCAGGACAGAAATAAAGAGTTTATCAAGCAAGAAATAGGAAGCCATGCTAGTCCGAATTGAGGTTACTGGGTGACCATGGGGCCTGAAAAATGGTCAGATCTACAGAGAAGGGATGGATGACTAGGTCTTTAAAGGAGAACTGGCTGCAGTCATTACTTCTTCTTATCATAAGTCGGGTGTCTGTGTGAGGTTGAGCCAAAGCAAGGGACACTCTAGGCCAAAGAGAAAGAACAGAAACCAATGTGTTAGCTCAAAACCTTTCCTCTTTAAAAGAGCTAGCAATGGCTTTTCATAACACATGAGGAGTGGAGGATAAGCTGAGGTTGCAGGACTGGGGGAGAAAGGCCTCTCCTCACCAGGAAGCAGATGCCAGACCACAGGTTAGGGTACCCGAATCCTAAGGGTGTGAGCCACATCCTCTGGGAGCACGTGGCTCTGAATATTTCCAAATATCTATCCCTGGAAGCTGGCAGCCTTCAATCCATCTTGTCATATGCAGGGTGGATGTAGAAGTGAGGGACACTCTAGGCCAGGCCAGGGAGGCGTGGCTAGGATAGACCTGTGAGAACTCATGGGGCTGACACACGCAAAAGTTTATCCCAGAGCCTAGAGACACCGGAATAGAGAAACTGCCGGAAGTCACATCCCGAGAGCTTCATCTCAACCAGCAGCCTGCACAGAGACGGGGGAACATCCTTCCAGGCTGCCCATCACGGACTCACTGCTCACAAAGAAGACAGCCCTTGTCAGGGATGCCACAGAGAGATGCTTCAGCTAGTAGAGGGCTTGACATGCAAACATCCAGAACCTACAGGCATGGTGGCACACACTTGTAATTCTAGTACTAGGGAGGCAGAGGCAGGAGGATTCCTGGGAGCTTGCTGGCAAGTCAGTCTAACCCACTTAGCAAGCTCAAAGCCAGTGAGAGATCCAGACTCCAAAAAGTCAAGCAGGACCATGCCTGAGGAGCCACAGTTAGTCTCTACCCACCCCACCCACCACCACCTCTCTCTCTCTCTCTCTCTCTCTCTCTCTCTCTCTCTCTCTTTCTCTCTCTCTCTCTCGAGTACGCAGAAGAGTACCCCACTGACAGGGAACAGTGATGGCTGTGGCTGGCCCATCCTGGTGGCATTCAGGTCTCTAAGTCCATCTGACCCTGGACCTGAGATTCTAGCCACTTCCCCCAACTCTGGAGCACAGTGTATTCTTCAATAGTTCCAACAAATCAAATAAATCCATTCCTTCGACTCAGGCTCGATTTCCTGCATCTGTCAATTAGAGCCAAAAGAACTCTGCCTCAAATCCGCTCACCTGAGTGCCACACTCCCCTGGGCATCTCCAGACCACACACATCACTGAGCCTTCCCAGGAAGGACACACAGTGAGGTGCTGTTGGCATAAACCAAACGCCTCTTCTACCTGTCGGATGCCACGGCCTCTAGTTGTTTTCCTGTAAGCAAATAGAACGTCGGTCGCTGGCATTGATTTTGTGTAGGTAACAGACAGGGAAACTGAGACACAGGACAAGAGGCCTGCCTGAGTGTCATGACGAACAGTGAGAGAATCTGAACGGCCATCTTGCTTCAGAGACTGACCTTTGAACTATGAGTAATTTGCTCTGGCATCCAAATTTCATGGTGAAAAGTCTTTAAGAGAGGAAAAGTACTGAGGATACCAACATTTTATCTCAGAAAAGAAATGACAAGCCTTAACTTGGAAGGAGCCAACTGGCTTAATTAAACTTAATTCCCCCATCATGCCTGCTGCCCTGTCATGGCATTTAGAAGAGATAATGGCAAGAATAAAGCCAGTCTGGGCACAGAGCCTGGGAGCGAAGAACTTACTGCTAAGTCCCTCGCTAGTCTGTGGAGAATACCTCAGCACTGTCAGGGAGAAAGAGGAAGCCACGTGGGTGGGCTTTCGCCCTTCAGTCAAAGATGAGAGGGTGGAGGGGGAGCTCCACAGCACTGACGAACCAAGTGAGGGAGGGGCCTCCATATCCAGCCGCTGAGGGATCAGGAGAGGCCTCCACAGCCAGTCACTGAGAAACTGACTGACACAGGTTTCCACAACCAATAACTGAGAACCTGAGAGAAGTCTCAACACTTAGGTTCAAAAAATGTCCTTAATTGGGGCATAACTAAAAGAACATTCAATCATTAGTAAAGGAAGTCACACCACCATTGGTCCTTGTGTCCCTTAACTATGGCATCTTCATAGAGAATGTACGTATATCTAGTTTTAATCCTTAGAAAATGGCAGCCACCATCCAGAGGGAAATGAATTTTCTGTTGCAATCCTCATCGTGAGCTGGCCTTGGGTGACTTCATGTAAACTCCTGGCACCTCCAGGTTTGTAGTGGTTGCTGGCATGGAATGTGATGACTTCTCCAGTTTCTCTGCAGAGAGATCTGATTGTATTTACTGTCCCAGGAGCTGAGGAAAAACCCATACATGCCTGGTTTTCATGTGCTGGTCTCTACAGGTGAAGATGATGGTTTATGGAGGAAGAGTTCTCCAGTCTGGACTAGAGCTGCACCTGAGGCAAAGGAGCCTAGCTTCCACTCCAAAAGCTCTAGAATGGTCCACTGTGGGGTGCAGGGTGATGTCCAGGCAAAATTAGATGGGGAAAAAGAAAACAAAGACAAAGACGACCATATATGTGGTGATGGGTGGAGGAGAGGAGGGAACTGTAAAGAACTATTAAAGTGCTGAAATAGAAACGACCAAGACATCATCTACAATGGCAACATCAACTGCAAGTTATCAAATATTGACAAAACTTTGTTGTCTGAACTCTCAAAAACACAATGCGGCGGTAACTCATATCAATGTAATGGGATTTAGAATCGCCATGGAAACGAACTTCCGAGCATGTGTGTAAGGACCTTTCTAGAATGGATCAGCTGAGACTCTTAGAATAAATATCCACCTTAAATACAGCAGCACAATTCCGTGCAGTGAACCAAACGGAGGCTGTCAACTGAACATCAACGCCCATCCATCTCTGCTTCCTGACTAAAGTGTGACCAGCTGCCTCACGCTCATGCAGCTACGCCTTACCTGTCATTTTGAACTATATTTGGCCCAAACTGTGAGCCAAAATAGTCCCTTCCTTTCTTAAGTTGTCTTTGCCGGGCATTCATCAGAGCAATGAGAAAGGAAACCAATGCGCACAGTAATGAGCTCTGATTCTGTGAGAAGTCTTTGGTGGAGAACTGTGGTAAAGGAGAGACAGCCCACATCAAGGTCAACATTAGGGTTCTAAATAGATTTCTACCAGCCAACAGGTGGAAAACAAGAGCCAAAATCCGGTATCAGGCTGGAGGCTCTACTAGAGTCTATCTTGGTTTTCAGAAGCAGGGTGAGCCCAGGTATTGGCTAGGGGCCAGTGAGACAAACCAATTCACAGGAAGACAGTGCTTCAAACATTTCTGCAAGGGAGAGAGAAGTAAACTACAGTGACCAGGCTGTGACGTGCTAAGTACACAGGAAAAAGACCCAGTCACCTGGACTCAGCCATCTGAGTTTGGGAAGATGAATTCTGGATTGGAGGTACTTCCTAAGGGTTTGAGCAAGAGAGAAAGTGACTGAGACACTCAAGCACTGATGATCCTTTGTGAGCCAGTCACCTAAACAATGGACAGTGTTTACCTAATTCTGCTTCCAGAGGCTCTCAAAGCTGGTGACTCTCCAGCCACTGGAACCTCTTCTATATTTCGCTGCCAATTGACTCTGCTCGAACACCACCAGGGACAAGACTCTCATGACCACCCAGGGGAGTTATGTTCTGCTTAAAGATAATATAAAATGTGTCACCTTTTATGCTATCACTCTTTGCTTGCAGCTGAAGCCCCTGTAGACATTGGGGACAGGGGTGGAGGGAGAGAATGTGTATCTAGGGTGAGAACCCGAGCAAACTTGCTCTTGGATTAATGTGTGCTGATGCTCTCCACTCCCTAACACCTGGTGATGTCCTTAATAGAGTATGTTGATTAAGTAATTATCACATGCTAAGTAGCTTATCTATTTTATACCAAGCTCACAGCCCTATGAAATAGACACAGTCATTAGCCCCATTTTACAGGTGAGAAACCAGAGTAGGGTAAGGTTTAGTGACTTGCCCAAAATGTATCCTCTTCACAAGTGGTGTTAGACTCCAAAGCCCCTCCACCCACACCCTCTAGCCCCCGGCCCACTTCTCAGGCTCAGAGATGTCATCACTTGGAGCCCTCCTTTCCAGCCTCTTCCTCTTTGCCCTCACAAGAACCTCTGTGCTCACAAAAGGACCAGGACAAGACAAGGTCACCCTGAGTGTCTCTCCAGTGATGCTGGAGATGGTGTGTGCTGCTCAGAGGACAGGGACAGCTGTGTTCTTAGTGACAGTGTGGTCAGGCTTTCTGCCTCAACAAGCGCCGCCATTGAAGATGCAGGGTCAGGAGACAGATGCTGTTGCCAGATTGGGTCCCAAGCTGCCGCAAGTGCTTCTCCCTGGAGAAGGGGGGTCTCCCAGGACTAAGTCCTTGATGTAATCAACTAAAGCGGAAAGGAAGCCGACATCTGCGTTCTGTACTCAGAAATGAAAAGATATTCTCTCTCTCTCTCTCTCTCTCTCTCTCTCTCTCTCTTTCTCTCTCTCTCTCTCTCTCACACACACACACACACATACACTTCTTTCACATACATACTTCTTTCATACACACATTCACACACACACACACACCCCTCATACACACATACTCACATACACATTCATACACACACTCACACACACCTCTTAAACACATTCATATACCTCATACACACATACACTTTCATATACATGGAACACCTCTCATACACATAACATACCTCACACACTCACATACACACATATACCTCTCATATATACACATTCACCCACATATATCTCATACACACACACACACACACACACACACACACACACATCCCTTTCCCAGCTTCCTCTCTAGCTGGCTTGGGAAGTTGGGACAGGCAAGGCTGTATTTTCCAAAGCAGCCAGACTTAGTGATAACATCAAAGAAATATATTCTTTTTCATATGCTTGTCTACTTATGTATAAGCCCAGAATAATGATTTATTTTCTCTGAAACGACTAGATCTTTGCTTTTTCCCTTTCATGTGCGTATAAGGTGAAGCCGTGAGCAGTTTGCATTCAGTGATCAGACTGAGCCCCGTGACAACCCAGCCAGTATGCTGTTCACTCTAGAAGAGCCCCCTCCTCTGCTCTTACATAAGTTTGCTGGAAGCTTCACTGTGCCGTGTGGTGGCCTATCGTGCCAATGGGAGATAGTAACCAAGCTTACTAATGTGGTTGGGAGGAGGATGCTGTGGCCAGTTCCATCTCTCCTCCACACGTACCTCTCTAGCCTGTACTGTGTTTGGCACCTGAACCCTAGTGAGATGTGTATCTCTCCATGAAGAGCAAAAAGCATGCATCTAGCACAGTGCACCATGGAGAGAACATATTGGCTGAATGAGTGGCTCGTGTAGAAAATGCTCTGATGGGAAGTGAAGGCAGGGAGACTGTAAGTTCGAGACCATCTTTGACTGCATCATTTGAAGCTAGCCTGGGCTGCATGAGACACTGCCTCAGACAAACAAAGTCCCTGATGCTTGCAGCTCTGTCATCAAGAACCAGAAGCATAGATCTCACCCCACACCCCACCCACTTATATCGGGGCTAGCCTTCCTTGCTTGGACCAGTGAAATGGGACAGAAGTATCATGTGACTTCCAGTCTGAAATCCTTTCTTCGGAAATTCTGAGCCACATGTGACATGAGGAGACAGGTTTAACCTTAGCACCCTAAGGATCAGACTGCTCCCTGATCCAAGCTACTCCAGATTGCAAAAAACAACGTCTTTCGGGTTGTGCTTTGCCCCAAGAGACTTCATTTTACAACATCATTTGACTCCCTCTGAGTGTAGACAGAGAGGCAGCGTGACCCTACACCTTGATGGCAGCATATAAACAACCTCCTTTGTCCACCACCACCTGTAGGCATAGACTGACGCACAATCCATTCCTGAAAACAAGAAGGGGGCAACCCACAGATTTATCAAAGAAAGTTGGTTTGATGTAAACACGGTATGTATTAACATCATATTAGGAAAAAACAGACCCAAGACCTAAAAACCACACAGACCGTAGGAAGGGGATAGCATCTCAGAAAGAGAAGGATAATTTAGACAACATCAATATCCACAGATGAAGAGCCCATTTCCATGGGCGCTTTCTGGCCTATGTCAGTCATAAGCATCAAGTGGTCACCTCCAAGCACCCTGTGATACAGTTCCTATGACCCTACCCGCAGGCTTGATTCATTTGCTGGAGAAAGTTCTCAGAACTCAGAGAAATCCTTTGCTCATGATGCTTCATCTATTGTAACCAATGAGCTGCCACATGGGAGGCGTGCACAGAGCAAAGGCATGTGGGAAGGGAGTACAGAACCCCTCTGGACAGTCCACTCTCATGTCCCTCCATGTGTTCATCTCTTTTTTTTTTTTAAGCATTTTTCTTTTCTTTTTTTTTAAAGATTTATTTATTTATTTTATTTACGTGAGTACACTGTAGCTGTCTTCAGATATACCAGAAGAGGGTATCATATCTTATTACAGATGGTTGTAAGCCACCATGTGGTTACTGGGAGTTGAACTCAGGACCTCTAGAAGAGCAGTCAGTGCTCTTAACTGCTGAGCCATCTCTCCAGCCCCATGTGTTCATCTCTTGAAAAGTCCCCCAAGCTGGTCCCTTTGGGTCTTTATAAAAGCATCATTCTATAGGCCCGATAGATTGCAGCACCCACCATCAGTGATCAATGTAACTTGGGACTGGAGCTGAAACTCCCAGTCCTCTCGGCGCACCTTGTTTTTTCTGGTGACCAGCTTTCAGACCCCTTAACCACCTGACATCTCATTAATACACAAAAGACACTAACATGTCAAAGCAACAGTGGAGGGTTGAGAACTGGCTCTGGGAAACAGATAAAAACCAAATGTGTTCTTCGCACTATCGCACAGATATCCACGTAAGAGAGTAAAGAATGCTAAGCCCTACTAGACTCTCTTCTGCTGTGGCCTGTGGTACGGGGTCTTCCTCTGTAAGCCTCTCATTCCCCAGGCCTGTGGTCTCCATTGCAAGAGTGTGGAAGAAAAACATGAAGTGTGATGTAGAAGACAGCCAGGGTTTATTGTAGAGGATAAAACAGAAAATTCTCAAGGGGTCAGAGTGGACAGTGGGCAAATGGACCATTCCTGAGCAGAACATGTCGATGGGACTTGTGTGGACGATCAGGTGTTGACCTGCCTATAGGTGCCATACTGTTTCTTAAAGTCTCTAGAACAAACAGTCTTTCTAGAGGGACATCACCCTTCCTAGTTGATTGACAGGCCCATTTTGATTAGCTAATGGTTGGGGATAGTAGTATATCTTCCAGTTAGGTAATAGTCTTAAAGCTTTCCAGACAATTTCAAATATTATTTCTCTACCTAGGACCAGAGATACAACTCAGATGCTATTTTTTTTTTTTTTTTTTACCAATAATCAGAGTCTTGAAGTTTCAATTCCTGGTTTTACAACTGTTGATTGTCAGTGGATGAAGGATGACAAGGTGGGCCCAGATAGAGAGATTTGAATGTGCGGTACTTTCTGAAGGTTAAGGAAAAGACATCTGGTTAAGAAAGCAGTTAAGATTGCAAAGTTCAAAGATCACTAGGATTGCTACTAAGTATCGCCCATTTCCACCACAAAAATCCAAGCTCCAGTTCTAAACAGCCCATCCAAGGGAATGGTGGTGCCAGACATGGGCATTACACTCATGTAAAGCAGATGCGACATCAGATAAATCCTTGTAGGAGGAGTTAAGGTGGGAGGAGTTAGGAGAGGAAAAGGAAGAGGAGGAGTAAGGAGGAGAGGAGGAAAAGGAAGCGGAGGAGTAAGAAGGAGAGGAGGAAAAGGAAGAGGAGGAGCTAGGGGACAGGAGAGGAGAACGAGAGGGAGGGGAGGGAGATGGAGGTGGATGTTCACGTGTCTGTAGCAGTCAAAGGTAGTTGGTATATCTAGGTTGGGTATTGGGTTACACTTCTGATTGTATGGGTATCTTGTTACTGATCATTAACAAATATATAAGCCTTTGATTAATCTTTAAGCATTAGAGTCTCATCTTTCTACTGAGCCCGCGTAGATGGTGGGATGGCCTGGACAATGCCCAGCCTTGCAGAGACAGCGGCGTGGGAGACTGAACCATCTCCCATGCTGACGTCTCATGGGTGGCAGGGCTGGTGTTTCTAGTTGGCCATTTCTAGCTGCAGCACACAAGTCGAGAAACATGGCGGCTGGGCTAGACAGAGCCACTGCAGTTTAGATAATCCGCATGGCTGGAGGCTGGTTTTAAATAATTAACACAACAAATCCTCATACTGCATCTGTTGTGGTTTGGATGGAAAATGTCCCTCATAGGCTCCTGTATTTGAATTCCTGTGTTTCCCTCATCGGTGGTGTAGTTAGGGAGATTATGGAACCATTAGGAGGCAAAGCCTTGCTGAAAGAAATACATCACTGGAGGCATGATTTGAGAGTTTATAGTCTCACTCCACTTACACACACACACATGCATGCACACATCAGCTTCCTGTGTTAACAAGGATACGATGAGACGGTTCCTGTTTCCAAATAACATGCTATGCCATGCCTTACCGTTCACTATGAACTCTCTCTCCAGAGTCATAGGCCAAAATAAGTTCTATTGCCTTTAGTTCTGATATTTTATCACAGCAATAGAAAAGTAACGGATACAGCATTTGTACAGGCTTTGTGTCAACTTGACACAAACTAGAGTCATCAAAAAGGAAAGAGCTTCAGTTGAAAAACTACCTCTATGAGATCCAGCTGTAGAGCATTTTCTCAACTAGTGATCAGTGAGGGAGGTCTCAGCACATTGTGGGTGGTGCCATCCCTGGGCTGGTGGTCCTGTTTTATAAGAAAGCAGAGTGAGCAAGCCTGAGGAGGGGCAAGCCAGTAATCAACACTCCTCCCTGGCCTCTGCATCAGTTCCTGCCTCCAGGTTCCTGCCCTGTTTGAGTTCCTGTCCCGACCTTCTTAGATGATGAACAGCAATAGAAGTGTAAGCCAAACAAGCCCTTTTTCCTCCCAACTTGCTTTTTGATCGTGGTGTTTCATCACAGCAATAGAGACCCTAACTAAGACAGCCATGATCAAAGGACAACTTCTAATCCTACCGATAGGCTAAAATGGAAGCAGGATGACTGCATCAATAAAGAATACTTTGAGTCTAGTAACAAATCAATTAGCAGTGTGACCTAGAGGTTTTATCTTAGATGTATAAAAAGTCAGAAACAACAAACTACATAGAAACCACTACAGACAGCAAAGGGTGGCTTTTTAGTGAAAGAGGAGAAAACAGGAAATTTTTTTTATTTGTCTGCTCCTCTGAATAGGCTTTTAAGGTCACTTATGTCCCAAGGTCTACAGGAGATGTTCCAATGGAAAGCTCTTCTTTCCAAGGTTTAACTTGGGAGTGATGAGCCACCTGATAAATCTTGAGACCTTGATGGCCACCAGAGATGAGAAAGTAGGGGAAAGGACCTTTCCAAAGAGAAAGAGAAAGCCACCGTTGGCCCTGAGGGCCCTTTCTCTAATTTGCAAACAGGTTTTCCTGTTTTTCAGATAGATTAGGAAGTCCCTGTAACCCATAATATTGATAACCTGGATCGAGATTGGATTAAAGTGGCTTAAAAATTGGGGTTTGTTACCTAGGAACAGATGTGAATACAGAAAAAAAAATATGTCCATAAGACACCTCAGAGGAGCTTGGGCCAAGAGCACTAAATGAGGACAGTACAAACACTAAGGAAGATTACTTCAATATTGCTACCTAGGAGTGATGAGTTTCCTGACACGCTCTCTTTCTGTGTCTCTCTGTCTATGTGTGTGTGTGTGTCTGTCTCTGTCTCTCTCTGTCTCTCTCTCTCTCTCCCTGTGTGTATGGTATGTGTGTATGTGTCTGGTGTCTGTGTCTCTGTGTCTCTCTCCCTCTCAATCTCTCCTACTCCTCTCCTACTTCCCTTCCTCTCTCTCTTTCTCTTTCTGTGTGTGTGTGTGTGTGTGTGTGTGTGTGTGTGTGTGTGTGTGTGGTATCTGTTTCTCTGTGTCTCTGTCTCTCTCTCCTCATGTTTGTGTATGTGTGTGTGGTGTCTGTCTCTGTGACTCTGTCTCTGTGTCTCTGTTTCTCTCTCTCCCTGTGTGTGTTTTATGTGTGTGTGTCTAGTGTCTGTGTCTCTGTGTCTCTCTCCCTCTCCCTCTCCCTCTCCCCTACTCCTCTCCTCCCCTTTCCCTCTCCCTCTCTCTCTTTCTCTTTCTCTGTGTGTGTGTGTTGTATGTGTATACTGTATACCTGTGTATAATATTGTTACATAGGTGGGCATACCAGTGTGTGCAATATATAGAAGCTACAGGTCTATGCTGGGTGCCTTATTCTTTCACTGGCTGATCAGTGGGTCTTAGATCCTCTTGTCCCTGCCTCCCAGCAGGGGAATTACAAGACTACATCACTATCTCTGGCTTTTTATGTGGGTGTTGGGAATCCAAACTCAAGCCCTCACACTTGTACAATAAACACTTCACCTACTTAGGCATCTCTCCAGCCCCTTGGTAGAGTTTTTCAATGGATAAGTTGGGGTTCGATTAGTTCGTTCTGCCTTTTCAGAGGAATGAGGTCTACAAGAGACATGAAGATAATATCTAATTCCCAGAGACTTAGCAAGGGAATGAGTGGCCTGGGAAATTAAAGAAAGACCATTATCAGTTGCAGTGATCTCAGGAGGACAAATTGAAAAATAATTTTAATGGTCGGCATTGAGATACTATTAGGTGACTGGCAGGGATTTAAAAGTCTATAACAAAAGAATTCACTGACTAGGCATTGAGTCTCACTCCAGATTTAGGCCAGAGGAAATATTGTTTATGGTTAGGAAAAGCATGAGATTCCTTTAATCTGACCATGGTCACTGTGGCTGTGATCTGTTCTATCTGATGTGCCAGGAGTCCATACTGGAGCATTAATGGAGAGACTTACAAAGAGAGAATCTTTTTTGTTTGTCTCTTTAGAAGAGGTGATTATGGCCAGATTTTGTAGAGGGTGAAGATAATCTGGACCCCCATTTTATCAGTAGGTCTCTGCTTGGTAAAAGGAAAGGACATCCAGGCAGGCATTGCTGGACAGATAGATGAGTAAGAAAATTTCCAAGACTGAGAAGATATCACAGTCAGTAAAATGCTTGTCATATGTGACGGTTTGAATGGAGAATGTCCCCTGTAGGCTCATATATTGAATACTTGGTGTCCAGTTGGAGGTGGTGGTTAAGAATGTTCTAGAACCTTGAGGAGGTGATACATTATTGAAGGAAGTATTGGAGGCGGGCTTTGAGAGTTTGCCCCACACACTGTCCTTCCTGTGTGCTGATGAAATACCATCTCTCTGCTTCCTGAATCCCAGGTTGACCTCTAGCTCCTGCCACCATGGCTTCCCTACAGGACGGACTCTATCTCTCTGGGGCTGTAAGCTGAAATAAATCTCTTTCTTCCTTAAGTTGCTTTTGGTCACAATATTTTGTCACAACACCTTACAAGCATGAAAATCTGAGTTTGATCCCCAGCACTCATTAAAAACCAAAAACAAACAAACTGAAAACTGACTATAACAATCCACACTTAGAATCCCAGCCCTGGAGATGTGGAGACAGGTCAGCTAATGTGCTCTGGTCAGCTAATCTGGCTGAATTTGTGCGTTCCAGGGTCAGTGAGAAACTCTGAAAAGGTTATAATTTTTCTCTTGGGGGTTGGTCTGGTGCAGTGCATACAAATGCTAAATTCTGTACCCCAAGATCTGGATGCCTCCAATCAAGAGAATTGTTGGGTACACCTGCCTTTGTTATGTACACCTTCCTCAATTTAAAGTTAATTGGCTAATAAAGAGCTAGAGCCTGTGATTGGGCAGTAAAGAGAGGAAGGCAGGACTTGAGGATCAAGTGATGGGGTCTCAGGAGAGAGCAGGAGAGAAGGAGAAAAGAGACAGAGAGAGGAGGGGGTGGAGAGAAGACAGACCATGAGCACATGGCCAAGAGAAGTGGACTCTGAGGACAGGCTGACGGAACAGAAATAACCCAGGTGAGACTCAAACAGCAAATAACAATGAACGTGCAGCTGGGATGTTAAAATAGCTCAAACCTGCCCAATCTAGGCTTGCTTACAGCTTGTAAATAAAATACCAGGATTCCATGTCTTTTATATGGGGAGGCTAGAAAGATATACTAATTTATGATTTTCAATAAATAGCATAAAGATGAAGTGAAATGTTGGGTCGTGGAATCCCACCAATGCCCGTAACAAAAGCTAGAGGTCTGGAGTATAAGGCAGTGATGGAGTAAGAGGCCCAGTGCCAAGAAACTTTTACACCATAAGATTTGCTCAAGGCTATCCCATTGGTGATGATGGTCAAGTCGGGGGGCAGGAGAACCAATAGCCTGATGATTCCAAGGACAAAATTGAGGGCACCAATACAGGGCATCCTCAGTCAGTAAGTCCTCTAGTGTCCCGTCTTGCCACACTGAAGGCAAGGAGTCTTAGAAGGATGCTCAATACCAGGCAATCTCACTTCCAGCGACCTGACTTCCAGCACTCCAATTCCTATGAGGAAGCTTACAGTGGGAGATCTTAAGTAGCCTGTAAGACCACAAAACATTCCATGTCTTTGCTCTGCCCCCTCCCAGACGTCTGCTTTAGCCTCTTCTTATCCTCTCTGTTCCTCCTCTAGATCCTGGTTATATAAAACAGAATTTTCCATACGGCTATACTTAGTAGACTATCAGTGGGACTCTCATATCCCAATGGCAACTTTGATAGTCTTCTTCTGATGTCAGCAGCACACTGAGTATGTAGTCTGTCCCAGAGAGGGATTTTGCCTACAAAGTTGGAAAAATTAAAGTATACTTTCATGTGTCCTTCCCATGATACCCTAGAAAGGAAATAAAGTTATCATTAGGTCACTGGTCAATGGTTCTTCTCTATTGGTCTTTTCTCTCTAACATCTAATTTAACTTGTCTTATTACACTGTGTGGAACAAAGTTAATTTCTTTCTCTTTAAGGTCTGGGGGAATCTAATTTGTCTGGACCGTGAATGGTACATCTCAGGAGAGAATCAACGAAGATTAAAAGGAGAGTTACCCAGCAGAAGAGATAGAGAGAGACCAGTGGAAGACTGGAGTGTCCTCCTTTTGCTTAGGAGCTGGAAATTGGATGTAACATGCCTTGCCCATTCCAAAATTGCCTCAGCCAGTGAGCACCGAGTTCCTGGCCAACAAGAGCTAAGTGCCACAAGGTCACCGGGGATTGTGTTTATCATGTCTTGTCTGGTTTGTATCACATTGGAAGGCAGGGATCAAGATTCATCCTTTTATACACAATAAAGGTACAACTGCCTCTTTCTGATATAGCATGGATTTCCTTCCTGTAAGCATGTCGACAGAGCAAGAGGAAACTCAAACACAAATATCTACATGTCTCAGCTGCACTGTGGGGAAGTCTGATGGTTGAAGAGGCATGCAGGATACAATTAGCATATTACAAAAAATAGGTGCCTCCAAAAAACAAAACAAAAAAAAAAAAAAAAAGAAAGAAAAAAACTACCCTTTCAGGTCTGGTATTGCCTCTAAATCTGATATAAGTTTTCTTGACCTTATCACATGGTAATATCGACATCTGGAACACATTACATGAGTAGAGCTATCACTTTTTGAAGCAAAAAAACAAAACAAATACCCAAGTTAGGTTAGAATGGATGTAGAAGGAAACTGAAGTTCTAATGGAGCAAGAGTTAGTGACCTGAGTCATATAGTCCTGGGATTCCTTGAAAGTAAGGGAGATTCCTAGGACCAGGCTCAGAAGTACAAATACCAAGAGAAACAGCAAGTGAGAAAGAGCAAAGAACTCCATGATCTCAGTCCGTGGGAGGGGTCAGGTCCAGACCTGACCATGAGGAAGATGAGGAAAATCTACTGCAGAACACTTTCATGGGGGTGTGGGTGGACTATGGCCAGAAAGCCATGTGTCAATCATGACATGTGTCAAGCCATGTGTTAGGTAAGCTTTGTTCTGTATCTAAAGTCTCTATGACAGACAGCTTCCCCCAAGGAACAGTTGATTGGCAGGTCTATTTGGATGAACTCAAGGGAGGAAGTAATGGTATATCTTTGTTTGACACCAAAAGGCCTCCAGGTACACAGTTATCTTATGAGCTTTGGGGATGTTTACTATGTGATGTTTCTACCCAGGACAAAGATATAACTCAAATCCCACGCCTTTGAGCAGAAAACAAAGCCCTACAGCTTTGGTTCCTGTATCTACAACTGCACATAAGCAAGGATCCACCCAGTGATCTCCAAGTCTGTCAACATCTAAATATCTAACTAGCTATCTAATAGTACCAAAAGTAGGTTAGTGAGGAAAAAAACGGAGGTTTGTTAACACGTGCATTTTACACACAACCCCCACCCAGGGGTTGGATAGCTCTCAGAGCTGTGGGTTGTTGTTGTTGTGGTGGTGGTGGTGGTTGTTGCTGCTGCTATTGTCGTTGTGGCCGAGTGGATTGTGCAGTAGGGAAGAAGGTCCCTGAAACCACAGTTGCAGGTGGTTGTGATCCTTCTGATCTGGGTGCTGGGAACTGAACTCTGTAAGGATGGTAAGTATTTTTGTCCCCTGAGCTATCTCCAACACTTCAAAGAGGTGGCTTTGAAGTTCACATTAGATGGTATATTCAGGAAAGAACATTGTTGTTGTTGTTGTTGTTGTTATAGTTGTTGTTGTTACTATTATTTTTTTCTCTCTCCTCCTTTTCTTCCTCTTTTGCTTTAGACAGCACCTCATGTAACCTTAGATAACATGAAACTTGCTAGATAGACCAGACTGACCTTAAGCTTGTGATCTTTCTTCCTCTGCCTCACAAGTGCTGGGGTCACGAGTATGGACCATCACATCTGGAAGAACATCATTAGAGAAATGAGGAGACAAAAGAAAATGTAGTTGAGTCTGTAGGCAGAACTTTGGGAAAAGAGAGCAAGACACAGGAGATACAAGGCTTACGTGAACTGAAGTTCCCAGACATAGGAAAACATGTCTAGGTTTAAGATTCCTCAAGGCTGATGGACTGGTTAGAGCTGCCCACTCGGATGAATTTGAATGTTTCAGATTCAGAGGCAAAATTACCTTGGGTTGTCTTTAGCCCTCATGATAGACATTTTTGTCTACTTCAGTATCTGACCTAACATTCCTCTAATGTAGCTTTCACCAACACAAGAACTAAGAATGTCATCAGATAGCTCCTGAAACCTGCTATAGCATGTCACTGTAACCTACCTTCTCTCCATGCCTGTGTGTTTGCTAGATGCATTGATACTTGTCTTTGTTCTGTGGCTATGAAAGTTCATCTAACTACTTCCACAGTGGACTATGCTACCGAGGTAACCAGCGTCCATGTTCCTGGCCTGTGGGTACCTATAGTTAGCTCACAATAAATTATGTTTTAGTCCTTTTAGGAAAGAGCTGGTTTGGTTAGGAAGATCTCCTAATATGATTCCTCTGGTGTTGGCTCCAAGCCAAGGAAGGTCCCAGGCTGTCTGCCAGTGTTCTTCTCTGACCCCTCTGGTAAACGGGAAGGGATGTCTTTGTAAATCTATGTCCCACATTTAGGCAAATAGAATAGGGGAAGAAATGGAGGGAGGGAGTCTGGAGTTCTCTTGTACATGCTTCTTAATGGCCTTCAGCTCACTGATCCTTTGTACACGGGAGACATTGTGCCTAGTCTCCCACATCCTGGAAGTTAAAAATATAGACCACAATTCACTGCATCGTGTGATCACAAACAGGATAGCATTATTTATATTCAATCATGTTCTCATTTTTAAAAATGTATCCTTAATGTATTTTGAAGGTTTTAAAATATTTTATGTGTGTAAATGTTTACCAGTGAGTGAGTGAGTGAGTGTGTGTGTGTGTGTGTGTGTGTGTGTGTGTTTGTGCGCGCGCACGCGCGCACAGATGCCCATGGAGGCCAGAAGAAGGTTATTGGTGTCTACCTCAGAGCTGGAGTTGAAGATGATTTTGAACTGCCACATGGGTGCTGGGATCCCTGAAAGAGCAATATCCACTCATAACTACTGAACCACCTCTCTAGCCTCACCGATTTTTTAACTTAATGAATGTGGACATTTTTGTGGTGTTATTTTGTATTAGTTGTATGTGCTCTATAATACCATTATAATTGATTGAACAATCCCCATGGATGGACACTTACATTATTTTCATATTTAATTATCTTAGATAATATGATGAACATGTTCATAGAGCTATCCTGAGGTGAAGCTCTGCTTCTCTTTGTGGGATAAATTATTTTGTTTTGTTGCTTTTGAGAAAGCATGACACTATATAGCCTTAGCTGGCTTGGAACTCGCTATGTAGACCAGGCTGGCCTGAAACTCAGAACTCACAGAGATCTGCCTGCCTCTCCCTTCCAAATGCTGATATCAATGCACCACCATGCTCAGCAAAGTCAGTTATTTTTAAATGGTAATGCTAGATTAAGGAAAAGCTTCAATTTAGAGGGATAGGGCATGCTGGAAATCTCAACACTCAGCTGACCAAGGTAAGTGGGTGACCAATTTAGGGCCAGCCAGTGTGTAGTATATAGTGAGAGGCTCTGTGAACTAAGTCAATAAGCAGTCTCTGCTCAGTTAAGAGTGTTCTCCCGGTAAGTGCCATGGTTATTGCTGTTGTTACTGTCTGGAAGGCAAGTGTTTGTGCTAGAAGCCTTGATTGCTTTATCTCTGGCTCAGATTGCTCAACCACTTCTCTGTGGAGACTTTATTAGCTCAGTTTCTGTCCCCACAGATTTTTAAGAAGGCATTGCCTATCGCAATACTTCCAGAAATAAATGACCCCCTGGGAAAGCTCAGAGATGTACAGATGGGAAACAGTCAAAGGAACAAAGAACATCACTCTTCATTTACTTATTTAGTAAACATTTTATCAAGCATCAAAGGGCTGGAAAGACGGAAAGGCTTGGCTCACAACCAAAAATTATGGAGGATCAAATCACAGAGGATACCTTAGAGTTCAGAGTCTGGTGGAAGTCTTGACAAGGATCCATCTCTGACTCTTTCAAAAGCATTGAATCACACATCACACTTCAGAGACACCCTGAGAAATGAAGACAAATGAGGACGGCATTGTAAACAAGTTCATATCGGAGGAAGAAGTCATACACACAGCCGGGATGTGGAAGGGGAGACAGCATTTTAGAGACCACAGAGAACCAAGGTCATGAGCCTGAGTGCTGGAGAGATGAGCGAGGGAGGGGTGGTTGAGGAGAGTGAGAACCCCAGGAGGGAAGGGAATGCCGGATATACTGGCATCTAAAGGGTTCAATGGAATGGTCCAGAGACAGCAGAGATGAGGCACACCTGCTGCTGCTGCTGCTGCTGCTGCTGCTGCTGCCTCTTGTTCTGGATGGCAGACACCATTAATCAATCACCTCTTGCAGGAGCTGGGTCTTTTTCAGCCCAGTGCTCCAGGCAGCCATGGCGGAGCAATCAGAGTCTGCATACATGATGAACCCAATCTGCCATTTCGGGAATAGTCATTGTCTCTCCTGAGGAAAACAGATAAAAATATTCCACTGGCACCAGGTAAGATGAATTACAGAGTGCCAAGAAAAACTGTTCTGGCGTGGGGCTTTCTGAGGTCTGGTCTTTGGTTTCTTTACATATGTATCCATTGCAGGATATTCAATCTGGTACAAGCTATTTGATCTCTCTCCTCCTCAGTGTGCAGGTCTTTAAAAAAACAGGAAAAAATAATAATTACTAAGAGAGTTGGATATATCCAACTCAGTTTTATTAGTTATGTTCACATGGCTATAACCAACTTCCCAACAGAAGCAGTGTGACAGGGTGAAAGACCAGATCTAGATGTGACTTCACAGAGTTTAGCCTTGTTCCATGAACATAGGCAGAACATCATGGTGGCGGTGGGAGCCTGTGGAAGGAGAGGTGGTTCAGTCCATGGCAGGAAGAAGAAGACTGAAACAGCAACAGGAAATGGGATGGAACAAGACACAGCACTAGGGGTGTCCTTCTTGCAGCTAGGCTCCACTTCCTAAGTTTCTTGCAGCCTCTCAAAATAAGGCCACAGTTGGAAGACCAAGGGTTCAAAATATACATCCATGAGGGGCATTTCAAGTTAAAACTGGAAAAGTAGCCTATGCCTATTTATTTCAGTATGCATAAGGTCTTTAACATAATATTTTGTTAATTCTTTTATAATTTCACACGACATGTTTCACTCACGCTCATTCCCTCAGTCCTCCTCCTCTCAGATCTATTTTCTCTTCCCTATTCCCTCCACCACACCTCCCATCTTCTTCCTTTCTCTCGCTCTCTCTTTTAATTTATAGGAAACTATATGGCAGCAGATGTCCTGGCCCTCTGGCTCTTACAATCTTTCTGTCCCCTCTTCCATCATGTATAGGGGTCATGTTGTGAATGTATTCACTGGGGATGGGCACTGTCTTAGTCAGCGTTTTACTGCTGTGAACAAACACCATGACCAAGGCAATTCTTATAAGGACAGTATTTAATTGGGGCTGGCTTACAGGTTCAGAGGTTCAGTCCATTATCATCAAGGCAGGAACATGGCGCAGGAGGAGCTGAGAGTTCTACATCTTCATCTGAAGGCTGCTAGCAGAATGCTGGTTCCCAGGCAGCTAGAACAAGGGTATTAAAGCCATATTCACAAGGCTACACCTACTCCAACAAGGTCACACCCATTTCAACAAGGCCACACCTCCCAACAGTGCCACAGCCTGGGCCAAGCATATACGAAACCATCACAGGCACCCCACATTCAGCTGATCTCTGCATTTTGACCAGCTGTAGTTTTCTGGAATGATCTCTGTCTGCTGCAGAAAGGAGCGGGCTAAGAGCCATACTTACCCGTGGGTATGAGGGTCAGTAATTATCCCGCAGTTCTGGATTACACTGGTTTAGGAAGGTGGCCATAGTAGGTTCTCCTCTAGGCTTCCTGCCATCACCAGCCACGGGCAGTGGGCTAAGTTTAAAGTGCCAGGCATGTATTCCCTCCCATCGGTTACCCCCAGGATAGGCGCCACTGTTGCATCTTTCAGAATACCGTGCCGTGTCAGCCTTTATTGTGGTTCATGGGCTTTACAGCTTCATGGGACTATTGCTTGCTTTTCTCTCTTGGCAGCTTGCATAACTCCTTGTGATGCCTTGAGAGTGTGTCCTCAGACAGGACACTTCCAGATCAGATCCAGATTAGTTCTTCCAAGTCCTATGTCTAACGTGTCAGCACTCAGGATCTGGATTTATTCATCTTTCTCCTTTGCAACAGTCAGCCAGCATCCAAGTGGGTAAAGCCGAGCAAATAGACTCGACAGAGGCTAGCAAAGTGTAGGAATGTCACAGCCTTTCTGGGCAGACAGAGACAGAGCCTGTGACTTCAGCTGACCTCTAGAAGAAATGTGACCTCAAACCACATGAACCTTCATAGAAATGTTCGTGAGTCTATGCTAGCGAAGAAGGAGTGTCCCAGCTAATTTCAGAGCACGGCTCATTTAGAATGGGCTTTCTACACAAGAAGGCAAAGTTGCCAGTTCTAACAGTTGGACTGAATTCTTCCTTCAAGAGCCAAGCAGAAATGAACAATGAGATGTTTGGTCAGTGACCAAAGAAATCCAATGTTTTCTGGTGATTGCAACCAGACGCAGCAGCCTTGGAGATAGCATCAAATCTACATGCTCTCGGAAGAGAAGAAGGAGAGCAGAAGTTAAAGTCAGGTTTAAAAGCTTGGCCAAGAGAATCTTCGAAATGCCTTAGGAGGAGCCAGTGAGATGGCTCAGCAGGTAAAGACTCCTGCTGCTGAGCCTGACGACCTGAGTTTGATTCCCAAGCTCCATATGGTGAAAGGAAAGAACTACAGGTTGTCCTGGGGCCTACATAAGCGCATTGTGGTACCTGTGCTTATCCCCAACACACACACACACACACACACACACACACACACACACACAAATATGAGAAAGGGAAAATAATAGTTCATTTGCCTGGTGTTTCTTTTGTTGTTTTATTGGAGTTACGTAGCCCAGATTAGCCTCAAACATGTGATCCTACTGGCTCAGCCTTGCAAATACTTGGAATTACAGGTGTGCCTCACCACACCCTGTGATTGTATAAAGTGGGGGTTTGGGCGCTGTACGGATTATATAAAGTGAGGACGTGACCACTCCACGATATGGCTGATGGGAAAATTTTTACTGTAGACACAGGAAGAGAACAGCCAGAGGCATCTAAAAGTGTCCAGAGAAGGCAAAGAAAGGAGTAGACTGACCTGGGCTATGAGAGGAAAGATTTGGGAGAGTGAGAAAGAAGGGAAGAGAGAGAGAGAGAGAGAGAGAGAGAGAGAGAGAGAGGAGAGAGAGAGAGAGGACAGAGAGAGAGAGAGGGAGGGAGGGAGGGGAGGGAGGGAGGGAGGGAGGGAGGGAGGGAGGGAGGGAGGGAGAGAGGGAGAGAGAGAGAGAGAGAGAGGAGTTCCTGGACAGAACATCGGAGTTCTGTAGGAATGAGAAGCTGCCGGAGGGAAGCCCATGAGCTGGAGAGGTTTAGGGTAGGGGCAGGATGAGAAGAATCACAAGTACTAAGTGAGCCTGAAGCATGTGCTTTGGTTTGCCACTGGACACCACAGTTAGACATTTATCCTGAGTTTCTTTGGGACCTGACAGTGATAACTGTTTTTTACCAGTAAAACTGGAATTTCACATGTGGGATGATGTGTCTCTGAGCCTATGTTTCCAGCATTATTTGAGTGAACTATACTTTAGGAAACAATTAATAGAGATTTTCTTTTAAACTATGATACATATACAGAATGGAGTACTATGTAGCCACAGAAAAGGAAGAGCCAAGGTCATACATACATACATAGATCGAATCATCTCTGAGATGTACTGGTTGTTTGTTTGTTTGTCCAATTGTTTCTTTGAGATCGAGTCTCACTATGTAGCCCTGGCTGTAGCTGGCCTGGAACTTGATATGTAGACCAGGCTAGCCTCAAACACAAAGATCTTCCTACCTCTGAAAGGATACATACAAATGGCTGGTCCACCAAGGACATCTGGGTGGCTATGGAGGGATCTGTTTTATCTATACACATTCTAACCTGTTGAGTTTTCTATGTGGAGGTGTATTTACCAACTGCAAAAAATTAAGTATAATGACTAAAAAGCATAATTCTGAGCAGGAGCAGCTGGCACCTAGTCTGCCTAATGTCTTTAATTTTGACTTCACATTCATAGTCTCAAGGGCTTTTCTTTATCAAAAACCCAGTTTCCAGGAAGATCCTCTATTTCTCTCTCTGTTTTCTGTCCTGTTAGCTGCCCCAGTTTTCATATCTGAGCCTGGGTGCTTCAGTCGGGGAGGGGAAGAGGATAAGAAAGAAACACGAGACTACTGTGTGATTTTCACTATGGCCTCTGTGGGTATCCACTCCACCTGCTGTCATCATCTGGTGTGGACTGAATCTCAGCTGATTTCAGCTGGCTGGGGCCAATGAAAGGCAGTGAAAATGACCCACGTAATCTCTGCAAGTTCCAGGAAGTCTCTCTGTACCTCCCCTCCCCCACTTTATGCATTCTCCTCTTGCCCTCAGCTGCCTTGTCAAGTCCAGGGAGATACAGAGCTAAAAAGAGGTCCTATTGGATAAAAGACCAAGGAGAGAGATAGAGAGAAAGACATGGGGCAGGGAAGGGAAGGGAGAGGAAGGGACAGAGGAGGAAGAGAAAGGGGAGGGGAGGAGAGGGGATGGATGATGGAGCAGGCCAGTCTCCAACTGCTGAAGGCGGTTTAGCTGAAGAGCAAGCCTGTGAGTGAGGGCTTCCTGGATCTAGTATCACCAGGTGGCACTGAGGTGTGCTGTCACTCCTGAGTCCCGTGCAAAAGTTGAATTAGAAGTAAATAAATGATTACCTCTCTAAGCTATTAAGTACAGGCGTGACTTTATGTTGGATGGAAAAGAACTTGAGAGAGCATATCGAAATTATTCCCGTGACATACAAAGTCTCATACAACATTAAGAAATCATTGTCCCTGTTTTGCTTATCAAGAAACTAAGGCTGAGGGAAGTTAAGTATGTGGCCAGGGCAGGAAGCCAGCATACAACTGTGCTGGGATTTGAACATGGGTCTGTCACATTCCAAGGACTGCTTTCAATGGCTCTACTGCCCGTGTGAAAGCTCTGAGGTCTATATGTGTAGAGACAACATTTCCAAGAGAGGTGAAGCACAGCTCTGTCTCCAGTCATGTATGTTGCTCAAGCAGAAATTTTCATGGTAATAACCCTGGCCTGATGACTCATGAGAGTTAACACCAGTGCCAGGGACATTTCCTCCAAATGAGTGACGTCTCTCAAAACTGCAGCTTTCCAAGTTCATGCAAATGACCTGGACCTGCACGTTAAATGCTGGTGGGTAACGGAATAAGACTAACATAGCTGCAGATTAATCCTAGATAATTACTACTCAGGCTCCATGTAAAAGCCTCATCTCAGAGAGAGCTCCAGATGACCAGTTCTCCAGGCTTCAGAGGTCAGTTCAGGGCAAATCACAGGTTCTGCAGGAGATCGGGGAATCAGACTCATAGAAGGCAGTGCATTCTGTCCATGGCCCCTAGTAGAGACCCTCCTGCCACCACAGGAGCAACTAAGCGCTGACCACAAATCAGCCTTGTACAGATGATACCACCAGGACTCTATCACTGTTGCCCTGAAAGGCTTCACTCCTCTGGAGCACAGTGTAAAGTGAAAGTGCTGCCTCTCTGGTGCCTGGTATTCCTTGCCTCTCATTGGTGGCGTCCAGATCACATGACAACATGATAGTGGCAAGAGAGGCTGGGAAAGTGAGTTCTGCGTCCTACCTAGTTGTGTGGAAGAGGAGTTATAGTGTAGGAAGTGCTCCAAACATGAATCTTACAAGCTCATTTGGAGCACAGCTGCTCATATATACTTGATGGAGGAACTGTCTTTATCAAGGAAAAAACACACCGTGTCAGGAGAAATGCACATGGAGCGGTGAGGGAGGAGAGGGATACGAAAAATCAAATAATACAGCAAAATCAGCGGAGTTCACTCTCAAAAATCAGTTGATTACATTGTCACAGCCAAGATTCCCTCATATCCTAAGTATGGAAAGAGCAGAACATTGGTTGTACTTTTTTTGCTGTTGTTGATATAATAAAATACCCTGATAAAAAGCAACTTAGAGAGGGGGAGATGGTTTATTTGATAGACAGTTCCAGAGCAATAGAGTCCATTATGGATTGAAAGACATGACAAATGGCAGGGTGAACTGGATAGTTTTATGTCAACTTGACATAAGAAATTAAGAAAATGGCTCCATAAGATATGGCTGCAGGCAAGCCTATAGGGCATTTCTTTCTTAGTGATCGATTGGGGAGGGCCAAGCCCATTGTGGGTGGGGCCATCACTGGGCTGGAGGTCTTGGGTTTTATAAGAAATCAGGCTAATCAAGCCATGAAGAGCAAGCCAGTAAGCTCTACCCCTCTGTGGCCGCTTCATCAGCTCCTGCCTCCAGTTTGAGTTCCTGCCCAGTTTGAGTTCCTGTCCTGGCTTCCCTCAGTAGTAGACTGTTACCTGGAAGTGAAAGCTAATATAAAACCCTTTCCTCCAGAGTTGCTTTGGCCATGGTGTTTCATCACAGCAATAGTAATCCAGAACAAACAACAAAAAACACCAAAACAAACATACAAAAAAATTGGTTCCAGGAGTGGGGTGTTATGACAAACCTGACAATGTTGGTTTGGGGGAGGATTGTAGCAGGACTTTGAAACTTTGGACTAGAAAGGTCATTGAGTGTTCAGAGCTCAGTGGCCTGTTCTGTGGGTGCTTAAAAGAGTCCTGAAAGCAATGCAGACAGTGGAAACCTGGTTTGTGAAGTTTCAGAGAGAAGCAAAAACTCTACCAGGCCATTTGTGTGAAGAAACTGTGATGTCTGGTCAGCTGGAACTGGAGATCTGGCTGTGATTAACCAGAGATCAAAACCACTAAAGTAAAACCTTTGTTTTACTGGGACAATTGATGTTGGTTGGCTGGAGCTGAGAAGTCTGTGGTGACTAAGAATATGTCAGCATTATTAAGGTGAAATTTTCTAGGAAGTGCTTCTTGAGAGTCAGCACACAGAAACTGTGTTCCATAGGTGACCAAGGTTGTACCTCACTCTGAAGGCACACTAGGTAGTATAAGAGTCATCCAGATGGTACTGGTTTTGAAGACATTAAGGAATCATGGAGATCTGCTGAGGTTTGGCACTAAGGCCAGAAGAGGCTATTGGTGAAGGTACAGCATCAGTAGCTATTAAAATCCCAGATTGAAGAGGTCCTACAGAGAAGTTGGGCTTGGCCCCATTAAGAAAGAGGCTGGGAGAAACTATTAATTACAGTGCAACCCTGTTGCGGCAGAAGACCCCAGCATTTTGGTGTAGGCTTAGATATTCTCTAAACCTACTTTATTTGGGGTTCTTAAATGCTTCAACTGTCCTTTTAGCCCACCAACCAAAAGTAGGGAAGAAAGAAGATCAATAGGAAAAGGAGGTTGTGGACCTGTTTGGTAGTATGTTTTTTGGGGCAATTTGACCCTTTATTGTCAGGATACCAGCAGTCCAGTTCAATAATAAACACCAAACATGAATCAGTACCAGTGACACAATCTAGCAGAAACCAAAAGGTTCTTCGGAATCGCATGAGTCATCAGAAGTGGCAAGAATTGGCCAAAATACCACAGAAAGTTCTTGGTGTATTTCTCTCTATGAAGTGAAGACCAGCAAAGCATTGCATGGTATCACAGAGAGTGACCTCTCACTGTTTATGGAGTTCCATTTATACTCTTCTCAAACAAGGGTCTGCTCCAGCAAAACATCACATGCCCTCTCATTTGTCTGCTTCAGCAAAATATTCTCTCACATGTCTGTTTCAGCAAAACATCTTGTTGCAAGGCAGCATCATGTGACACAACTGAGTTTACAAAGAAACCAGAAATTTCCACTTCATTTTGGAGATGTCAGTACCATGAGATGACCATCAAGAATAGCAGCAGTGGTGGGGTAGATCCTACCTGAGCTTAGTAGACAGGCTGTGTGTGCTACAGAGAGTAGAGCTAAGCCCTTAGGAGGAGCCCAGAAGGTGGTGACTAGATCCCACACATTGGACATTGCATTGTTTACACTGTTGGGAGACTGATTATGACTGTGCCTTGGTTCTTCCCTCTTGATCTAAGAAAGTATTGAACTTAATTTTGATTTTTACAGGATCCCACAGTTGAGATATTTCAAACTTTTAAAAGAGATTTTGGATTTTCAAAGACACTAGATATATTAAAGGAACTGAACTTTTAACGTGTTTGATATGTAAAGACCGTGAGACTTTTAAAGTTATTTATGTTTTTAATGTGGAATCTTGGGGATAAATGAGAAAGGAAAGGTTGTGGCTTAGTGATGATGTGTTTGTGTGTCAAGCTGTCAAGGAGCCTATTGTGCTGGATAGTTTTATGTCAACTAGAGACAAGCTAACATCATCTGAGAGGAGGGAACCTCAATTAAGAAAATGACTCCAGCTCTAGGCAAGCTTGTAGAACATTTTCTTTATTAGTGGTTGATGGGAGAGGGCCATCCCACTCTAAGTGGTGTTATCCCTGGTTGGTGGTCCTGGATTATATAAGAAAGTAGACTGAGAAAGCCAGCACTCCTCCATGACTTCCAGGTTCCTACCCTATTTGACTTCCGGTCCTGACTTCCTTTGATGATGAACAGTGATAGGGAAGTGTAAGCCAAACAAACCCTTTCCTCTTCAACTTGCTTTGGTCATGGTGTTTCAGCACAGCAATAATAACCCTAACTAACAGAAGTATCCCTACAAGTGAATAACCCTAAAACACAGGGTAACTATGGCAACAGGATCAGGAAGCTGGCTGATCACATTTTCATCCACACAGAGGAAGCAGAGAGAAGGAATAAGATGTAGAGCAAGATACAAAACCCCAAAGCCCAACCTCAGTGATGTATTTCCCTCAGCAAGGGTCGACTTCCTGAAGGTTCCATTTCTCAAATAGGTGCCAGCAGGGATCAAGTGTTCAAATACGTAAGCCTATGAGGGACACTTCTTATCCAAATCATCAATTAACCATCAGCAGGAACCCTAGAGACCACAGATGATGTATTGAAACCCAGGTAGATGCTAACATTTCACTTTGACCAACTTCCAGGCCAGCAATTTTGGTCTTATCATGGTGTTTATTCTTTTAGCAAATATTCCATGCACATCCACACTAGCCAGGCTGAGTGCTTGTGACAAACAATGTCAAACGTGCTGC
The DNA here is from genome assembly GCA_021653895.1 of Mastomys natalensis. Lineage (NCBI taxonomy): Eukaryota > Metazoa > Chordata > Mammalia > Rodentia > Muridae > Mastomys > Mastomys natalensis. Next base: position 2,229,621 of record JAJTUV010000174.1, read on the forward strand.
CCCTCCTGCCTTCGGGAAAGTTAGCGTGATAGAGAAGACTCCATGTAAGTGATCCAGCTGGTAACACCTCCAAGGAGGTAGCACCTCCTTGCCACCTGGACATGTCCTTTCATCTCTATCACCCAGATCCAAGCCTCCTCCTCTATGGATCCAGCTCTCTTGAGCTAAACCTGCAGAACCTGCATCTTCTGAGTCTGCAGCTCTGCTCTAGCCAACATTTGCGGACCACAAGGATACTTAGTCATGAGCCAAACCCAGTAGCCACAGAAATGCTCCATGGATTTACAGGTTCAGTAGTAGATCATAAACAGATCTAGAAGGCGTTGGAGGAAGGCTTGTACTCCAGTCATGACAGCCCAAAAACTTCTCAGGGGAACTGTTGCTGGAGCTGGCTTAGGGGGAATAGATAGCTGTTCTCTGAACAGGTGAGACCATCTCAAGGAGAGAGTACAGCCCAAGCAAGTGTGTGGATTTGGAAGTGGCCTTGGCTCCATCAGTCTCACACAAGCCTGGAGCAGGCATTCCCCTGGGTGCTGAGAATCTTCCTCAGTCCCCTAGGAATGTGAGAACCTGACTTGTATTTTTGTTCATATTCCAAAGGCTCTTATAAAGAGACTGGCACACTGTTCCCAAGAGCCAAATAATACCCAGGGACTCTAGATGTTTCTCCAGTCATCCCTCTGGACCTAACCTCTGGATAGCTTGCTTATTACCCACTTGAGAGATGATCTGAGTCTCACAGGAAGAGGCAGTTTCCTTTTTGTGTAAAGCATGGCCCCTCATTTCTGCATCTCCGGCTGCTCTCCGGTGAAAATAAACAGATAAATAAATATTTTTTTTTACAAAAACTAATTAGCAGATAGGAAGATGCTAATGTGTTTCTGTCAACTGTATCTCTCGCCTCAGCTCACTCCCAGCTGGCCTGGAATTGAGGAGGGGATGCAGCTGTTTGGAGCTGGCACTGTCAGAGATGGACAGCAATTCTAAGCACTGTGGTATGGGGAGTTCTCTCTGCCCACTGGCTGACCACCAGTCACCTGCTGGCTAAATGAACTCCACTTGTGTGAGGAGCAGATGTTTGTGTTGGTAGAAAGGCCTGTAGGGGGGTCCGTACCCAGGGCTGGACTCAGGAAGATTGGGGCTGGATTTGCACAAGTGCCTCTCTTAAAAAAATAAGGTTTATTGTCAAAGATCAGCTTTGACATCACAGGGTAAACTGAGGCAGGCAGTGAGGGGGGGTATGGCATCAGCCATTGGGGTATTGCCAATAGCAGCTGACAGGGAGGTGGGCTGCTGACAGTGGTGGGTGATTTACAGGATCAGCACTACTGAACTTAATTATCTGGGGCTGGCAAGAATGCCCAGCAAGAAACTCTGAACTCTTTCAGCTCTTAAAAGGCTGATGAGAAAGAAGAGATAGAGAGATCATGCCAGAGCATGCATACACACACACACACACACACACCACTTACACAACATACACCACACTTATACAACACACATACACACATACCACACTTACACAACACACACAACGCACTTACATAACACACACACACACATACACACCACTTACACAACACACACACACTGGCCAGGCCCAACCACCTGTTTCATCAGTTTCACAGGTGCACATGCATACTTACATACATATACCAACATATGTATGTATAGACAGACATATATACATTTGGGGGATGGAGACACCAACAGCCCACACTTTATTTTTTCTCTCAGCCCTTTTAAGCTTCTTAGACAGAAGTTCTTTATAAAATTACCTCACAGATAAAATGTTACACAACAGGGGAGTTACAGAAGGATGTTGGTAGTAAGTCCAAAGCAGTGTTCCATTCCATAAGCTCATTACAAGTTCAAAGCAACAGTTCCATATGGCCTTGCTTTATCATAGTGACACCTGTGGTTTCATCCTTGGACCTGACCTAGAATGAATGTTTTTCCTTGATCACAAATCTATCCCAAGCTTATTTCTCTTCTTAGTATGATTTATGAAATCTCACTGTTTTCCTTATTATGCAGCCTTTACTATTCTATGAGGAGTGGGCACATTCTATTCTTGATTCCAACCTCATTGCATCTTTCTAGCAAAACAACTAAAACCATCTCCTTAAACTTTCTTCCTAAAATTATTCCTCAAATCAGGAATTTTATAAAATCATTAATTCATCTAGACAGCACTAATTTATTAAAGTTCATCTTCATGTTTATCTGCAGGAAATTTGCCCAATTGGGTGGACTGATGCCCAGGAGTCGTTAGGCTATGTAATAGTGGCAGGAAAGTCCTATCAGCAGTGAGAAGCGATCCTGGGACAAAGTCTCTGGGGCTGTGCCTCTCCAGAGCACACCCACTACAGCTATACAAAATGGTGGGCCATCTCCAGGAAGCTCACTTGCTTGCCATAGCCTTTCCTAGATGATTTGTATCAGTTTATGGGTTGGGGTGTAACTCGGGGGTAGAGTGCTTACCTGGCATGCACATAGTCCCAGGTTTTGTTCCTAGTGTGACAAAGAAGAAGGAGGGATGAGGGGAGGAGTGAGGGAGGAAGAGAAAAAGTAGAAAAGGAGGGAGGGTGACAAGAAAAATTGACCTAGGCATGTGTGTCACTTTCTTCCTGACATCTTTAAGAGCCACTTTGTATTGCGTTCCTCATTGCTGGGGTTTGTTTAGGCTCATGGACTGGAGGTCTAGCCCATCATGGTAGAGAAGGCAAGGCAGACAGAGCTCGAGGGAGCTGTTTGCATCACATCAGCATCCAGGAAGCATCGAGACGTGAAGGCTCTGCTCTCTCATAGGCAAAAGACCCAAGGAGTGGTGCCACCCATGTTTAAACCAAGTCTTCTCACCTCAGTTGACACAATCTAGAAACGTCCTTAGACATGCCCAGGAGGTGTGTCTTCTAGGTGATTCTAGATCTTGTTGAGTTGACAATATTAACCATCACACATTTAATTTTTTTTAATTGTATTAAAACATACATATTTAGAATTTACAATTTGAATCATTGTTTGAGATGCACCAGGTTAGAAGTCCTCCACCAAATTCTCAAGCCCCCTCCCCAAGTCTAGCTAGCCTCCAGGTCTCCCTCTCCATGCACAGACAGCACAGTAGGCGTCTTTCAATTATTGAATTATAGTCAGGTTGGGTACAGGTGGGTTCAATCAGTTGAAGATGGACAATATTTGGGTAAAAAAAAAAAAAATCTGTACTGAACATACATAGACTTTTTTCTTGTTATTCCCCAAACAATGCACTATAACAAGTATTTACATGGTATTAGGTATTATGCTTAATCTAGAAGCAATTTAAAGTGCAGGGGAGGCTGCGTATGGGCTCCATGCAAATGCAACCATATTTTATGTAATGGATTTGAGCATCCTGGGATTCTGGTATCTGCAGTTGATGCTGAAGCACCACAGAGGGAGGGGAAGGGAGAGGAGGAAAGAGAGGAATAGGGAGAGGGGGAGGGATGGAGAGAGAAGGGAAGAGAGAGAAAAAGAGAAGGGTAAGAGGAGAAGATACTGAATACAAATGTCCTTGCCCTCTTCTTCTTTAACCCCAGTCTTCACTGTGGTCTCCGTTGGGTTTAGCAGGTGACCCACATTGGGCCTGTTTAGCTCTCCCTGATTAACCTGAAACCACAATGATGCCTCACAGAATTCTTCCTCTGTGGAGAAGCCTTCCTTGCCCCAGGTCTGTCCGGCTGCTTCTGTGTGATAGGATGCTCATCACCTCTGCCTGTCACTGTGTGTTTTATGCCATCTGCTCTGCTTGGCGCCCACAGAGGTAAGCGCTGTCTCTAACATTATTATGCACCTTATCATCTCTCCCCCTGTATCTGCAAGTGGATGGCTATATGGGAGGAACACTGAAAGGCCTTCCTGAACCTCCACAAAAGGGAAGCACAGAAGGCCAGCCACTTGGCTGTGTCTTTGACTTTGGAAGATCTCAGAGAGTCTTTGTGCAGATTAACAATGATAATAGAAGAATAATGCATTGTCCCTTGATATCCAATGCCAGGTTTGAGCCAAGTATGATGGTACACACCTATAATCCTAGCACCAAAGAGGCAGAAGCAGGAGACCCCCCCCCGCCACCCCGGGGCATGTAGACTAGCCAGTCTATCCAAGTTGGTGAGCTCCAGGTTCTGTGTGAGAGCCTGCCTCAGAAAGTAATAATGGAATACACAAAGACACCTAACATCAACCTCCAGCCTACACACACACACACACACACACGTACACATACACACACATGCACACATATACACAAATACACACATATATACACATATACATACACACATACATGCACACACATACACACACACATACACACACAAATGCACACTGTGGTGATTTGAATATCCTTAGCCCCTGGAATGGCACTATTAGGAGATGTGGCCTTGTTGGAGTAGATATGGTTTTGCTGGAGGAAGTGTGTCACTATGGGAGTGGGCTTTGAGACCCTCCTCCTAGCTACCTGCAGGCAGTCTTCTCCTGGCTACCTTTGGATCAAGATGTAGAAATCTCAGTTCTTCCAGTACCATGTCTGCCTGGACACTGCCATGCTTCCCTCCTTGGTGATAATGGACTGAACCTTTGAATCTGTAAGCCAGCCCCAGTTAAATGTTTGCCTTTATAAGAGTTGCCTTGGTCATGGCATCACTTCACAGCAATGGAAATCCTATCTAAGACTCACACATATATACCACATACACACACACTTACACATACACATGTATACACTCATATTCACACATGCGCACACATATACCACATACATGCACACACTTACACATACACACACATGCACACACATATGCCATGTACACATACACATGCACACACTCATATACATGTACACACACTCATATACATGCACACACACATACATATACACAATCTCTCACTAGGGTAGCACTCAAGACTTGCTTAAAGAAAGTACCCTCCTATATAAGGCTGCAGAGCTGGGCTCAAAAGAAACAAGAGACTCAAAGGGACCACTCATTTCTTGGGTCAGGCAGGAAAAAGGGTGTGCAGTCCCACAGAAAACCATCCACACAGGAGCCATCACAGTACTTCCAGAGAGGGCAGGGGGCATCCAGTGAAGCCTGCACAGCTGAGTCTATGTAAGGGGGAGGAAGGCAGTGTGGCAGGGAGAGCAGGAGGACCCTGAGGACACGGGCTGAGGACCTGTTCCAGGGATGGCTTCCATCAGCCAAGCAGAGGTATAGTGGAGGAGAGGTCTTCCCAGAGGGACCAAGTGGTCAGGATGCCACACTGCAGGGCTTTGAAGTTTCTTAGTTTGTAGGTGCAGTTCCAAGACCTTCCCACTGGTGTGCCTTAGGGGCCATGGGATTTTGGTCAGGGAGGCCCCCTAGAGGACTGTTGTAGCCATTGTTTGAGCCAAAGATCACTAATAATCTTGCAAGGGCTTCTCCTGGGCTGCCCTTCCTGGGTTCCTGGTCTGGGCTATGATACAGAGAGATAGATGTGACAGGCTTAGGTACTTGAAGTCCTTGACTGTCCAATAGGAACAGCTTCCAAGACACAGAAGTGGACGTGTGGATGGGGCTCACAGCTGCAGGGCTGGCCTGTGCAAGGCCCTGGGTTCTGTTGCTAACCCCTCCCCACAAATGCCAGACAAGTATTGTCTGATACACAGAGAAGAGGAAAGGCAGGAGAGAAGCAGGTGGAGCTCTAGCCACACAGTCGGGGATGCTGTGGTTAGACTCTGGAGGAACCAGGCTCTAATATTCTAGCTGAGACACAGAGGAAAAAGACATCCTGGAGGCCACATAGCCCTGGGTCCAAAGAGCTCTGTGCTCTCCCAGAAATCTGAGTGAGTCTGAGAGCAGCTCAGTCCTTCTGTTGCTGATCAGAAACACAAGTCTTTCTATTGGATGGTTAGGGAGTCAGAAATGCTCAGAAAACAGCTGACTCAGTATTCAGCGACTCCTTCCTCTGTCCCCACTCCACCCCCAGCTCTGATGAACTCATGGACCACAGGTTACTCAGCTACAGGATGGAAGAACTGGGGCAGTGGTCTCTAAGTTACTCTCAAGCTATCATTGGAAGCCCGACTACATTGGTTAGGTTATCTGGGAGCAAGAGGCAGGCTCACCTAGTTACACAGACAGACCCTGTATAGGTGGGAAGGAACACTCAGACCGGGGCAGGGACATACCACAAAGAGGCTGTGAACAGAGCAAAGCTACCATTGCACTCCTTCATCATAAAACTGGGAGGACATGGATCAGGGCCAAGAAACCATCCACCACCAAGGCTGATATAACCAGAGTCCAGAAATGCTGACTCTCGGGCGCATGTAACCCAGGTTGGTTGATGGCTTTCTAGTCGTCCTGACTCCACTTCCCAAGTACTAGAATCACACACATAAGCCACCCTTGTCTTATGCAGTGCTTTGGGACGGAACCCAGGGCTTTAAGCTAGGCACTCGACAGACTAAGCCACATCTCTGATCCCCAACATGGATAAACAAAAGACTTTCCATTTTAGCGGTTTGCCGCTGTCCGTGGTGCTGGATTTCCCTACTCTCCCAGAGTCCATTAGTCTTGGCTGTGAACACCAAGGGGTGCCCACCACTGAGTGTTTTCAGAGATACTGACTGAATGAGGAAGACAATATAATTCTGAAGGCAACACATGCAGAGGAGATCAAGGTATGTGACACCTTACAAGCAGGGACAGCTCTTCTCTGTCCCCACTTGTCACTGGTGCTCTGATGCTTGTAAGGCAGGGGGTAGACCTGCCCAGGACTCCAGGCATGTGCATGGGCTGAAGTCAAGATGATGAGCTGCTCCATTCTGCAGAGGAAGGAGAACATGATCTTATTGCTAGCCAATAAACCCAGATTTGGTATCAAGAAAGCCATTGCTTCATCTTCTCTCACTGTGAAGAGGCATCCTCCAAACACATTGAGAGAGGGAAAGAGAACCTCACCAAAAATGGAAGAGCTGTGGACAGGAGACAGGGGAGTAACTTTGAGGGACTGGGAGATGAATTTGGATCTGCAGCAGCCATATAAAAAGGTGGGCATGGTGTCACACACTCTAGTCCCCAGCTCTGGGGAGGCAAAAACAGGAGAGACTCTATGTGTGGTGGCCAGCCTGCCTAACCAGTTGGTGAGTTCTAAGTTCTAGCATGTACACACACACAAGTGCTCACAAAGAGCTTTGAATCAGACCTACAGAATCCCACCTGATGCTGATATCTGTGCCAATGTATTCAGCATTGGACAATTTCCTGTATGCTTCTGACCTTGGAGCTGTTCCACAGTCTAGAGACTGTCCCACACGTGAATCGTCACTAAAGTATGACTTTCTTCTCCAAACTGCAGTGACTGCAGCAGCATGGCAAACCCACAGTTCCAGAACATTCATATCAGGATGCATTCGTTCTTCTGTTCACCAAGATTTTATGTCTCCTCTCTATGAGCAGTGAGGTGAGGGGGTGAATGTATGCCTTATTTAGCCAAGGCAACAGAAGCAGACATGGCCTGCGACCTGGGTGGAAGTTTTCAGAGCCAGGACACAGCTTTCTGCTTTCTTTCCAACAGCTGTAGTACCCAAGAGTGCACCCGTGTGAGCAGGCCTGTTCTTGAGTAGACTGACAGTGGGCTTGCCCTGTGAGTGAGAAGGGTATTTGCAGCAGTATCTCATGAGATTGGGGGGAATGCTTGTTACAGCATCATAACTGAATACCTACTGACAGAGACATTTACCCACCCAACATGAATTCTCCATACTCTAGTCCTTGTGTTACTTCTTAGCAGATCACCAAGCAGAAGACATAATCACTGCAAGCCTGTCTCATCTGTTAATTAGTCCATCCAATGTACCCTCTGGATGCCATGTAAGTTCACTCCCTGTGAACAGTGGCCACAGCAGCACTTACTTTGGATGTCATATGTCCGCAGATCCCAAAACAACCTATCCAGAATCCCCAACCCTCCAGTCTACTGAAGCTTGTAGCCATGACTCCCTTCTGACTTAGTCTTTTTCTCATCCTGCCAACCTCAGGACCCTAGAGAGACACCATCCTTCCTTGACCTGCTATTCAGTTTCTCCTGCAGCTGGGCACTCATCTGTGGCCCTCTCTTTCTAGCTCTGCTTTCTCGGGTCTCTTGTGGCCATTAGTTCAGAAATGAAAGTTCACTATAGCAAGTGATGGTCAATCTTCATTGTCAACTTGACAGGATCTGGGATCAATTAAGAGACCTGTGGGGGGTGCTGTGGGAGCATTTCCAGGAAGGATTAGCTGAGGGGAGAGACCCTCCCCCAGAGTGGGTGGAACTTTGGACACCATCCCAGATATACAGAGGTTTAAGGGGAAAAAAATAAGACAGGGCTCCTCACTTGTCTGTCTTCTTACTGGTAAGCTCATCTTTCACATTACCACTGCCAATGCTTTCCTTCGCTGATATCAGAACTCGACTGCTTTGGCTTCCAATGTGAACTGAAGACTAGTGGCTCTCCAGGAACCCTCTAAGTCTTCAGCATCAGATCAGGATCCATGGATTGAGCAGTTACCAGATTCTTAGTCTCTCCAGCATGCAGACAGTCATTGTTCGAACTACCCTGCCCCTACTGTGTAAGCCAATCTAATAACTCCCCTTTGCAACATAAACCCACTCGATGGATAGGTTCTGCTTCTCTAGAGAATAGAGTATTACCCACCCTGCTCAAAAAAGGCAACAGATCCATGAGGGTTCTACCTAGAAGGCTGAAACCTGAGTGTTTCCAGCAAAGAGTTTTATCTAGGGTTTTGATTTACAATGAGGAAGTAGCCAGGCTACCCAGAGTGGAGACCTTCCAGGAGGCCATATTATGGTTCCATCTCTGAAAGGACGGAGGAAGCTGGAGTCACCACTAATGGGATCTGGGGCCTGTAAAGAGACTCAGGCACTGGAGACAGAGGCAAGAGACACCCAATCTATAAGCTTCCTGTAAGAGCCCCCAATGGCTATAAGAGCCAGACCCAGCTGACAGAAGAGCCAAGGTTCAGCTCGACAAGACTGTGGAAGAGCTAGAGCCAGTTTGGAAAGCAGCTGGACCAAACTCAGGTCTTACGCTTCCTCCTTGCAGCACCCACTTCTCATGACCCCCTTGGGCAGGGTTTTGCTATTGTCCCAGGGCTTGGGGCTTTTCTGGCTTTTCCCCTTAGCTCTTCCATCTTAGCTGATGGGTTTCTGTCTCCCTGGATTCCTGTAGCTGGCACATTTAAAAAGCAAAAGACTCATTTTTCTATAGCCAGTGTTGTGCTGTAGGCCCACAATTCCAACACTCTGGAGAGGTTGTGGCAACAGGAGTCTGAGTCCAAAGTCAGCCTGGGCTACATGGGGAGGATTCATCTTAAAAAACAAAGAAACAACAAGCAAGCAAACAAAAACACCCTCACTTTCTGAGTCTCCATATAGATAAGGGTAACCAATAATTTTTCCCCTTGATTAAAGAAAATAGGTATAAATGTGGCCACCTCTACCTCAATTTTCTTGTCTTCAATGCCACAAATATAACTCGTGTTTCAGCAACCATGTTGCATCATAAGGTAAAGAGCCAGTACTCTAGGGAAGATTGAGCAAAATGAAAAGGTCTTAGTCTTTGAGATTTTAAGCTAGCTCTAGACTTCCCAGTGTGTGAAATAATCAAATGCTTTCATATCTCAAGTCACTGTAGGTACCGGGTCTGAAAGATGCAGCAGACAGGGGAACACACTAGTTCACACATCCAATCTTAGTTACTTTTCTACAACTGTGATGAAACACTGTAACCAAAAGCAACTCCCGGAGGGAAGGGTTTATTTGGCTCACACTTCCACATCACTGTTCATCATCAAAGGAAGTCAGGACAGGAACTCAAACAGGGCAGAAACCTGGAGGCAGGAGCCGATACAGAAGTCATGGAAGGATGCTGCTTACTGGCTTGCTCCTCATAGCTTGCTCAGCCTGCTTTCTTATAGAACCTAGGACCACCAGCCCAGGGATGGCACCATCCACAGTGGACTGGGCCCTCCTCCATCAATCACCAATTAAGAAAATGCCCTTCAGGCTTCCCTACAGCTGGATCTTATGGATGAATTATCACAACTGAGGTCTCCTCCTCTCAACTGACTATAGCTTGTATCAAGCTGACATAAAACTAGTCAGGACAGGATTTTTCCTCAGACCCCTCCATGTCCCTCGGTCATTGAGAGTCAGACATGTTCTTTTGGTCTTCCCCACTGCACCCATAATCGACACCCACCAAATAAGTCAGGCTCTTACCCATCCTGACCAAACCTCACTCGTTTCCTATTCCTAACCCCCTCCATCACAAGCGGGGGTAGGGGGGAAACCTTGCTAAAATGCAAACATCATACATTAGCTGGTGTCTCTTTTTGGACTTCAGGCTTGCCTTGGCTCCCTAGTGCTTCCAAAATAAAAATCTAAATTGCTTAGCTAGACTGCCAACCTCGTGAGCTGACTCACCAGGCCCAGCCTTTCCTCCCCTTGATCGCCACTCCAGCCTCGTTGACTGCTAATGATGCTCACAACCGACCCCTGCTGCATGTCCTTCCCACCCTCACAGAGGAGACCCCGCCCCTAGCCTTTCCTGGCCCCTCCTCATCCACCTCCAATCTACCTGTCTCTTTCCTAGCTGGCTCTGAGCTCCTTTGCTGTCTTCTGAGTTTGTATTTTATTTCTTCCCTTCCCGGAGAGCCAGTTCCTTGACAACAGCGTTGTGAGTGTTATTCATCTCGATGTCCCCGGTGCCTGCCACGCTGCTGGGAGGACGTGATAAATGCGTGTGGAGTAAGAGAGTGAATGAGTGAGAGAGTGAATGAGGCCAGGCATTTGGGAACCTGGGGAGGCAGCTGCCGGAGGCGCTGGCGTTCTGTTCTGTATCTTTGCAGAGAAGAGAGAGAGAGAGAGAGAGGAGATGACCCGAGTCTTTGAAAAGCCGCCCAGCACCCTAGCTTTCTGGAACTCTGCCCGGCCAGCTTAGGGGAGGATAGCACCCTGCCCGCGTGGAGCCATAGCTGGGTCACTTCTCCTGATTATATATATTTTTTCCAAGCCACTGGCCACCAGGGAGCCATCTTAAAGCATGTTCCCCTCCCCAGCCATTTCATTTGTTCGGGAACAAGGAACGGAAGGTGGCCTTGACTTTGGATCATCTCCGAGACTCCTTTGAAGCCTCCTGTTCCCATCTGTCTTCAAGGAGGGGGGGCAGGCTTGCTACAGCTCTGAGATTGACACACCCGTCTCGGATGGGGACAGAGGAGTGACAAGAAAAGAGCCCAAGCACTCCCTTCATGACACAAGGCACGGTTCATCCTGCTGGCAAATGAATGATTGTCGTGTGAATTACACGGCCTGCCTGTTAAGGGGCAGCTCAGAGCCAAAGCCTCCCAGGCTGTAAAGCAAAGGGGTAATAAAGAATTATAGGGCCCAGTAAAATGAAAATTGAAGACAATCAGCTCCCTTCAGAGGAGCTCTGCTCACAGAACATTCATTATTGTCAACCCCACTGTAAGAGGGAGGGTGGAGGAGACAGAAATCTGTCCTCTTACAAGTGGCTATGTCCCCCTATTTAAAGACCCTCATACCATTGCTCATTGAGTGACATATTAAAGGCACAGTTATCGACTCCAGGGCCAGCCCCTGCTGCAGGGCACTACCACCTCCACTCCTCCCTAGGGACTGCGGGAGTGGGGTCTTTCTTCTACCCCAGCTGGGGAGTTCATCTGAGTTCAACCTTCATTCTGGAAGTAGTGGCTCCTTGGCTGATGTGTTCAGTAAATTAAATGCCAGCTTCCTAAGTGCCAGTCACAGGATGTAAGTGTCACACAAGGAAAGGTGTGGTTTGCTCAGTTCCAAGGGACGCAGCCATAAAGGGTCATGGCTGATTGTGAAAAGCACACGCAAGCACTGGAGCATGAGTGGCTGCTTCCACCTTATGTCCTTTCTAGTTTGGCTCTCATGAAAGTCAGAGAAAAGCTTCCATGGCCACCTTCCACTCTCTCCCCGCCTTCCCAGCCTCTGCCCTGGGCCCAGCGGATCTTTCTTCTGCTCTCAGTCTCAAAGTCCCCTCAAAGGTATTTACACCCTTGCTTCACACAGCCACTCCTTGAAAAGAGATCCAGCTACATCCCTCAATCCCTTGCCCTCGGCATTTTTAAAAGAGAGCGTCTTCTATACCCCAGGCTAGTCTTGAACCTCTATACCACCAAAAATGACCTTGAACTCCTAATATTTCTACTGCTATTTCCTAAGTGCTAGAATTACACACGTGTGCTACCACCCCTTGTTTCTGTGACAAGGATCTCATACATGCTAAGCAAGCACTCTATCAACTGTGTTACATCCCCAGCCCCATCCCTTGCCTTTAAACCACTTCCATGGCACACACTGGCTTCCAAGAAAAGATAGGGACATCCTTGCCACTTAAACCCTTAGTTCTCTATGATCAGGTCTTGACTCTGCCCCTCCTGCCACCCTGGAGCCAAAGAAACAAGGTTTCTATCTGTCTCTTCCTACTCCCTAAAGCTGATGGCTGGGCTCCTAGCCCAGAAGGTTCTCCCATGTTTTATGTGCCTTTTACTAAATGGCTGCTAGGCTGGGACATATCCTTGGCTTTCCAGACCAGATCATGACCTCCTTCTCTGGAGTTCCCCACTCCATACATACATCATATAGAATGTTCTCTATTTCCTTGATGTTCCTGGGGCTCATGGGGATTTGACTCCTAGTTTAGCTCAGGGTCCTGTAAGTGACTCATACTGCATTTGTAGCCGGAACCAAGTCAGGTTGGGGCTTCTGGTGCGGGACCTTTGTGCTTTGTTGGCCTGACATTGAGGATGAAAATGAGGTGTGTGTGTGTGTGTGTGTGTGTGTGTGTGTGTGTGTGTGTGTGTGTATGTGTACCAGGTGGAGACAGTAGAGGAGGGCTGACAGGGATAGATGGGGGTCCTGAGCCAGGACTCAGCCAGTGCGTGGTCTGTTTTGTAGCCCGGTTTCTTCAGCCATCACAGATGTGTGAAGCCAAAGTGACTGGGAGTCAGACACTCAGAAGGTAACTGGGAAAATTCTGCCTCTGAAAGTAGTCACACCAAGCTAGAGCGGCCCCTACTAGTTGGCCCAACTTCATCCAGCTCTTGCCAGAGCTGAACCTTGGGGACTATGGGTCAAAGCCTGGGTGACCAGTGGTAATGGGAATATTGTATTGGGCTGTCTATGAGTTCGTATTGCACCTGCGGGTGTGCATGTTTGTTTGTGTATACCCACATGTGTATGGGTGTGTGTGTGTGTGTGTGTGTGTGTGTGCATGTGTATGCACAGAGAAGGACTTATGCTGTCCTTTTTCAAACTAAATTTTATTTTTAAGACAGAGTCCCTTACTAGCCTGGAACTCCCCAAGTAGGCTAGGCTGGCTGCCCGTTGAGCTCCAGGGATCTGCCTCTCTCTGCCCTCCCAGCATTGAGATTACAAGCAAGTGCCACCCTGCCTGGCTCTTTTTTTTTTCCTTTATGGTTGTTGGGGGTTGAACTAGTGTCTTTATTCTTGCATGCAATCACTTTGCCAGTTAAGTCAACTCTTCAGTTCCCAGACCTGGGATTAATCCTGCCTCTGCCACTCACCCGGATGTGGGAAACTCCTAGATTGCCTTGGGCCTCAGGCTTCATGTCTGTGAGATGGGAAGCTGGGTTTTGGAAGCCACTGAGTGAAAGCATGTGTCAGTGTAGGGTGGATGGTTTAAATAAAATACGATTATTGCTGCACCAACCCTGGAACCTGGGTGGCCTGAGATGGAAGGAGCAAGGCAGTACTCAGAACTAGGGAGGCCAGAGGGGCTTGCTCATAAGGACTGAGTGGGAATAGGGGGTCCCTGAGTGTCTCAAGCAGACTTCCACCTCCAGAGCTCAGACTCTGGTCCTCTCTACCTTCCCACTCACCTACTGCCTCTGAGGGGCAGCAGGAGAAGCGGGCCACACAGAGCTGGCAACAGCATGCCACAGCCCAAGGCAACATTGGGCTTCACAGCAATGACTTTCTGCAAGTTCATGAAATTAATTAATCACCTCTCCTCACTCAGCAATCCATCACGGCATTCAAAGTCCCTTTTCCCATTAGAAACTAATGGTGATTATCCCTTAAATAATCAATTTTTACAGTTTACATTTAATTTACAAAAGGACGATGGACTCAGCACTTCCACCTGTGGCCACAGCTCTGTTGCCCATTGGCCTCCTTGGTGCCCATCCCTTAAGGAAGAGGAAAGGTCATAAGATAGAGGCAGCAGGATTAGTCTGTGTGGTTCCAGCATTTTCCCTGAAACAGGTCAGGCAGTACCTAGGAGACCCAGTCTGGTATGAGAAGCCAGAGGGGAGATGAAGAACAGACTCTTAAAAAGGAGAGGCGGTCAAGTGTGTGGCTCCCCTCTCTCCCCAGAAAACTGACCCCTTTCAGCCCAGAGCCTCAGTAAACCTTTATTTTGATCCACTGGGCTCCATCATCTTTGAGGTACTCAACTTCCGGCTGACATCTCCAAGTCAGGCTGATCAAAACATGTCAGTCCCCAGGTAGAAACCTTTCAGAGGCTCCCGGTAGCTCTGGGTGAGCCTGCAGTAGGGCAGCCAAGCGGAAGTCAGCCTATGGCAGCCCCAAGGCTGCTCCCGTATGAGACTACCTTATCAGCCAACACCTCATGGCTATACACCAGGCCTCTGGACACACACCCCATGTCATTTCCCTAAGCTAATCCTTTGTGTCAAACCGAGAAAACACAGCACTAAGCAATCCAGTTTCTTCTAGATTCTCATAGCATCAAGGAGCTCCGAGACCTGTGGTCACCGAGAACTACGTGGAGATTGCTCTGCCAGAAGCCCCGGAATTCTACGGAGGATACCAGATGGGTATTGCTAATGCAATTTAATTCTGACCCTATTAAACTAGAGATAGTGTCAGATACTATGCGGGAGAGGGGCCATTCTCCAAGAATGCCCCCCTTCCCATGTCAGTTGAAAATCCGAGGTTGTTTGTCCTGTGCACTTGGCCTACAGTGTAGTTTGGAGTTCCCACATCCCGATTTATTAGAGTGTCTCACAAGACTCAGAGAAACACATTTACCTATTAGGAAGTACATCTCCGAAGGGGCTAGAGAGATGCATCAGGAGTTAAATGCACTTGCTACATCTTGCAAAAGACCACTGTTTTGCAGCACCCACATGGTGGACACAACTGCCTGTGACTTCAAGTCCCAAGGGATATGGTGCCCTCTTCTGGCCTCCTCCTGTACTAGGCATGCACACAAAACATTCATACACATAAAGCATTCACCAAAGGCTGATCTAACATCTGCCGAGTAGCAATTCCACCCACCTCAGTTGTGTCCCTTGATCCTATGGCATAGCCATCATGGGCTCTAGGGATTAGAGTGCAATTATCTTTGGAGGCCCATCATTCTGTCCACCACAGAGGGGACTCAACATGTGCATCCTGCTGAGATGAAGGACAGAAGTGAACCTACAAAGGTTATGGAGCTTTTTGCCATTATGAAGAGTGGTCTTCTACAGGTCAGCTACTGGGGTAGGGGCGATGCTAGCTGGGGTGGGCACAAATTTCATCTTGTGCCACAGCCACACCTGGGCCCCATTGCTGCCCTTCTCCCACAGACACAGGTTGCTTGGTGGCTGTGCCTTATGTGCCCTGATTGCACAATGGAAAGCCACCTTGGAGAGGTGACTCCCCACTCTGATACCTTTGGTGAACTCTCCTAGCACAGGTGGGTGGCTTCCCATGTAGGAAGCCATTTATAGATAAAAGTCTGCATTGCCTACGATTGAGAGGCAATTCTTTAGCCAAGGATCCACCACAGGGTCTTCCTAAAGACCCAGTTACTAGGAGCCTTTACTGGGGAATCTGGCATAACTTTGAAAAGATTCAGGAGGCGCTGTCCAGCAGGCTTGACTGGTCCACTAGCTACATGAGCTAGTCCAATGGCAATGAAAAAGATTAATTAGGTCAGGTAAGTGTCCGCTGCCCAGAGGAGCTAGCAGAGCACCAGCTTAGCCTGGCAAGTGAACATTTCACAGCCTTGTCCTACCGTCTGTCTGGACAGCACCTTTTCGAATGCCTAAAACAGAGTTAGCTGACTTTCTGCCCTCCTCTTCTCTCTGTTTTTCTTTTGGGAGAGAACGAGGGTGGTTGCCACAGCAACCCATTTCTCTCCGAGAGTTCATTTTAACTACTTTTCTCAGATGCTTGTCTGACAGGAACTCTTCCCTTCTGGGGATCTGCTCACCAGGTATGAAGTCTGTGGCTCCTCCTCCTCCCACAGCCCTAAGGGTGACTGACTATACACATTTACTCAAAGGGGAAAAAAATCAACTTTAAAATAAGACTTTCAGAGGAGAGAAGGAAACAAAGTAATTACATCCCTGAACCTGCTGCCCATGTTATATTGAACTTGTAAGGTTTGAGGAGCCGGGAAACTCACGGTACAACTATTGGTTTTTCTTCTTTACTCTTCTGCCTTCATATGGCTCAGGAAAGATCTTCATTTATTTAAAAATATTTGTTGAGCATTTCTGTATGTGAGACCCTATGGGTTGGGCAGAGGACAAGTAGGCGCCCGCCTACTGGAAGTAGGAAGGTAGACATCAAACATGTCTGCCATAGGCTAGGGCTGGAGCTCCATCTGTGGTATGCACAGGTCCCGGGCTCCATCTCCCGCATTACAGACAGACAAAAGTCCTTTTGTTAATTCTTGGGATAAGGAAAGGAAAGGAGCCAGGAATAGTGGTGCATATCTTTAATATCATCACTGAGAAGACAGAGGCAGGCAGTTCTCTGGGAGATCTAGGCTAGCCAGACCTATATAAAGAGAGCCTGGTTAATAAAAGAGAGAAAAAGAAGACTGAAAACAAAAATAAAAAACACTAACCAGACTGGGGGAGCAGAAAAGATCTCCCTGAGGCGATGTTGAAATAGAGTATGTGGAAGAACTTTATACACAGACCCAGAGCTGTACTATGACATTTCTGGGTTGTTGGGTTGGAGGAAAAGAAGGTGTCTGGTAGGACAAGGAGATGGCTTCTTAGGGAAGAGAAACCTGAGGGTGGGGCAGAGCAGGTGGCCAGGGTAGGCACTGGTGCTGATGCTGAGCACATGGAAAGCACACGAGATCTCGGCTAAGCATCCACCACCACTGAGATTCATACGTGTTCCCTAGCCTGTGGAAGGAAAGAATACTGAAGAGGCCAGTGTAGGAGGCAAATTAGGTAGTAGGTCTACTGATCAATAACAGGACAGATGATATTGACAGGTGAGGTTTCAGACTGGGGCACACGGAGAGCTTCTAAATATACCCTACTGGTGAGACTGTGGGAGGCAGAGGCAGCAGGAGGCAGAGGCAGTAGGAATGTGAGAGGTGACTGATAGGCTTGTGGCCTGAGCCCATGGGCTGATGGCTGCATAACACTGAGATGGAAAACCCAAAGAAGGAACAAGTTTAGAAAGAGGAGTAGCTCTGTGTGGCCCGAGTTGTCCTTAGATGCCCCCCCCCATAGTCACACAATCAAGTCCATCCCCTTCCAGATGAATGGAAAGTTTCATGAGAGCTGGGGATCACATGTGCTGGTTCACAGCTTTGTCCTGGTTGGCAGATCCAGGGTCTCCCCCCACCCTGGACTTGAGTACCCTGGGCTGACACAAGAAACTATCACTAACCTAAAACAACCACCCAGACTCATTTTCTCCACATTCCAGAGGTGAAAAACCTAAGACCAAGGTGTTCTTTGAAAATGTGCACACCATAGCTTATCCCTAGCACAGTTGTCTGCTGGCAGTCCTCAGTGGGTCTCGGTTTGTAACATTACTCTTTGCCTTCACATACCACACCCCCTGATGTCCCTACCTTCTGCTTCTCCTTTTTAAAATTTTTGTTTATTCTTAATTTGTGTGCATGCTTGTGTGCGGGGTGTGTGTGTGTGTGTGTGTGTTGTATATGTACGCATCCATGTAGAACTCAGCACAACATTGGATATCTTCTTCTATCTCCTTATTTTTTGAGCCAGGGTCTCATGGAACCTGGAATCACTAATTCAGCTAGATTGGCTGACCAGTGAACTCTCAAGATCCATGTTTGCCCTTCTCCTCCAGTGCTAAGATTACTACATACACACACACACACACACACACACACACACACACACACACACACACTTTTTTTCAATGCAGATGCCAGGAATCTGAACTTAGATGCACATGCTCGTATGCTGTGGTGGTTTGAATAGGAATGGCTCCCATAAACTCATGTGTTTGAATGTTTGGTTCTCAGGGAGTGACACTATTAGAAGATGTGGCCTTTATTGGAATAGGTGTGGCCTTGTTGGAGGAAGTACAACACTGTGGAGGCAGGCTTTGAGGTCTCAGATATACTCAAGCTATGCCCAGTGTGACACAATGTCTCCTTCTGCTGCCTGTGGATCAAGATGTAAAACTCATAGCATCTTCTCCAGCCAAAGGTCTGCCTGCGTGCTCCCATGCTTCCCACCATGACAATAATAGACTAAGCCTCTGAAACTGTAAGCCAGTACCAGTTAAATGCTTTCCTTTATACAAGTTGTGGGATTGCTGAGTTGCTGTGGTCATGGTGTCTCTTCACAGCAACAGACCCCTAACTAAGACATATGGCAAGCACTTTACCCACTGAGCCATCTCCCCAGCCAGCACTTAGTGTTTATTTTGTATGCATATTCCTCTGTGTATGTGTGTGTGCGCACACTCGAGTGCAAAGGAATGTGCATATCAAAGATCTATCTTAGGTGTTATTCCTAAGGAACTTTCTACCTTTTATTTTTGAAACAGAGTCTCTCACTGGGACTCATTGACAAAGCTAGGCTAGGTAGTTGATTAGGATGTACTTCCTCCAACAAGGCCACACCTACTCCAACAGGATCCACCCCCTCAACCTTCCCAGTGCTAGTATTACACATGCCCCACCATGCACTCTCTCTCCCTCCTAGCTCTCTTTTTTGTAAGGACACTTGTCTTTGGATCTCAGGCCTCCCTGATGTGGGATGACCTGAAGAGCATCTTAAAATTGTTTCTATCTGTAAAGACCTTTTTCTCCCTAAATGAGTTCACATTTGAAGATTCTGGGGTTTGGACATAGGTTTGTGTTTTGAGAAATTCAATCCACCAATTGAGAAGATGATTGACTGAACCTCATAATCCCCTAATCACTGGGAGTGGCCAAGAGCCAGGCACTTGTAAGCTCCAGGCAGGCTCACTGGTCAAGAGAAAAACCAAGGATAATACAGAAAATAAATTCTGGCTTTTCACCCAGTATTCTGCATGGTATTGGTATCACCAACAGTTTTGTATGTCAGCTGTAATTCCACAGTTAGTTCCAGGCAGAACTCATGGTGTGTATGATGGAGAAGAAGGGAGCTACATTTAAAAGCAAGTAAAGCATTCCCAAAGATCAACATAATCAAGCCTCATGACTAGAGCTGCTTCTGTGTCTCTTCCTCCCAAAATGGAGAAGAGCAAAGGTACCATCTCTCAGCTGAGGCTCACTGCACAGCATCCAGCCCCTCCCCTCCTCCAAGTCTCCTGTGTAGTCATCTCTACATCTTTCCAAAGCAATGATGGTTTCCACTTCTGGAAGAGGAAAGCCCATGAGAGATTATGATTAATACACATTTTGGCCAAGATTGATGTGACCTCTACCACTGGTGCTGAGGATGGGTCCCCTGTACATACCTTGGCTCTAGGTAGGTTCTCCTATACTTTGTCACCCAGTGTTGAGGAGGGAAGCCTGATTATCCACTTGGGCAAACAGGTCCCAGGGGAAAGGTGTCTGTCTATTCAGCACACATTTGCCTTTCCAAGTTATACCTAGATTTAGGAATACAGCTTTCTCTCTGCCCGAGGCAGATGTCCACAGGGTGTCTGTCTCTTCCAGGTGCTATCCCAGTCCTTGGCACTGACCACCGTCTCTGTCCCACAAAGAGTCTGCATGCCTATCCCCAACATGGGTAGGGACTAGGTAAGTGACATTACAGGAAGATCAGCAGGAAAGTTTGTGAAGGGCTGAGAGGCTAGAACTCACCATGCAGAGACACCAGCTGGGCTTCCAGGGATGCTCAGGAGTATGACCAGAATTGAAATCTCACAGGTAAGGCCAAGGCTTTCACTTGGCTTGGAGTTTGACAACCAGACCTTCCTATCAAAGGGGAGTGTGGTACCCCAGCATTATGGTCCCCCATCTCCCTTTAGACAAATCCTTTGAGCAGGAGGTGTTCTATCCATACCCAGCCATCTGACCTAAGGCATACTGCTGTCTTCTGCTAGTCCTGTCTTGCAGGCTCTTCTTCCTGGGTCTTCTTTGCTCATCCCCATGGGCTCCCCTAAAAGCCACTTTTCTCTATGCTCTACTTGTCATGGTGTTCCAAGGCAGTTGAGTTAAAGAAGCAATTTTGCATTATGGATAAAGAAAGAGCAACCCCTCCTCTGCTTGCCTGGTCTGCATCCACACTTGCTCCCCTGGCTCTTCTCCCTGGGCTCCAGCAGGCCTGCCCTCTCTTCTGGTGATCCACAGGACTAAATAGATCTCTCCTGGTACCCACAGCCCCAGGAATCAAGCACGGAGCCCCAGGGCTCCCACTGAGAATCAAGGAAGGCGCTCTTGCCAAGATCGCTCTACATAAGGAGAACCATGGCAAATGGCTTCCTCCATCTGTTTGGAGCAACCGCCATGCAGTTCCACCACACTGGGACTTAGGGTTTTGTCCTTTTTGCCCCCATTTCCTTATTGCCTCTTTTTTTTTTTTTTTCAAATATTTATGAAGAGATTTTTCCATTTATCCTGGCGCATCTTCTCCACCGTGGGTGTCAGCTGGGAGGGCTCAGACAACAAACTCCAGAAGGTATTTTCCCCAAAGCAGCAGCTGCCTCTCTTGGCAAATGTAGTGAGTGGGGCCTTTCCTGAGGACTGGCCGAAGCAGAAGAGGGGAAGTGGTAGACTGCTTGTCCCATGGCCTCAGCCTGGGTTCCCTGGTGGACGACACTGGTGGAAGGCACTGGGACAATTAAAGAGAACAGGATATCTGGAACCTGACATCCCATAGTCCTAATGCCCTGTGCCAACCAGGACTCGGGACACTTTTGAGCACCACCACTTGTCTCTCAGGACTTTGATTTAAAAAAAAACAAAAACAAAAACAAAACACTCTTCCAGAGACCTCCCCCACACCCCGGAGCTGTGACTTGAGTTTCCAATGGCTCATTTTCAGGGACTTTAGTGACAATTCCTAGGGGAAGATTGGTAAAGAACATGCTGACTGGGCCTGGATCCCCAGATTCTCCTGTGCCTGGGAGCCTTCCCTGCATGCAAGGTAGAAGACAGGCAGAAATACAGCAGCACAGAAAGCATTCTCTGTACCGGCAGCAGGAGTCAGCTGTGTAGCAGGGATGCAGGGTGGTAGAAAAGCCTTGAAAGATCTCCCCAATTTTCCCCACCCTGACAGCTACCCCTTCCCCATGCTTGCCTGAAGACCCAGCTAGTCAAGTTAATTCTGGAGCTTCCAGCCTTCTAATCCCTGTCAATTACCCAGAGACCAAGACAGAGTGTGTGGACCCATGGTAGACTCGGTTGAAAACCAAACACTTTCCCTGAGAACCTAGCCTCAAAGGCATCATGGCCCCATGCCCTGGTTCTCATCCAGATTCCCACTATTAATCACTGGGAAGCTTTCAAACACATGATGCCAAGCCTTCTTCCAGATAGTCGGAATACCAGAGAGTGGACCGTATATTTCCAAAATCTCCCAAGCCATTGTCAAAGGCATCTGGGTTTGAAATTATTGTGCTCTAGGAAGAATGCGTCCACTGGGGACTCCTAGACTGGAATCCTAGCCTTGACCTAAAATAAGCCACTTAGTTGCTCCCTGGAAGCTTCAGCAGCAGCCTCTAGGAAACAGGGATAGCAGACCTTTCTCATGAGGAGGAGCTTGACCCACAGGAACATTCGCTGGACCTCAGCATCCCATCTTCTGGGACAAGGGATTATTTATGATGTACTCAGAGGAGTCTGGAGTGGCTGACCAAGTCCCTGGGAATAGTCACACCTGGTTCCAGCGAAGCACAAGCCATTATGATAGATGGGTCACCTCTCCCACTTGTATATACACTATGGGCCCTCACCCAGGTCTGGGCGCAGACATTATAGGAAGTTTCTGCAGACACTGGGCAGTACTATCCACTAAGTGACGATACTCCCTTCAGAAACAAAAATCAGAGTGTTTCTCTTGGAATATCAAATGGCCTAGTAGGTAGCCAGTTCCTTCCCAGGCTGACATGGAGTCCAGCAAGAGCAGAGACAGATTGTGGTGTCTAAGAACTCGGGCTGCTATGAGGCATGGCAGGAAGGGGCTGAGATACACAGCAGTCATGCCAGGGGGGGTGCTTCTGGACAGACAAACCAGAAATGCCCCCAGGGAGGCTGCATAGCACTTGAAGAATTTCTGAGTACCTCGAATGCATGGCTTGTTCACACAGCAGATTTTCTCTCCTGTTTTTGTTTGTGGTGTGCTCGTGCGCATGTGCATGTGCACGGGCGTGCGTGCGTGCGTGTGTGTGCGTGTGTGTGTGTGTGTGTGTGTGTGTGTGTGTGCGCGCGTGTGTGCTTACATGCGAAGCCCAGAGGTGCTTCTCTACATTGTTTTTGAGACAGGATCTCCCAATGAACCTGAAGGCGTGTGTGGTTTGCTAGACTGACTGGACAGCATCATCTTCTTGTCTCTGCCTCCAAGCACAAGGGTCATAGATGCCCACCGTCACGCTTGGCTTCTACGTGAGTTTTGAGGATCCAAAGTCAAGTCCTCATGCACAGAAATCGCTTTACTACCTGGGCCATCCATCTCCTCTGCTCCATTGTTGTGTGCTGAGAGACAGTCTCACTCTATTCACCAGGCTGGTGTGAAACCCATTATGAAGCCTAGATTCTTCTAAAATTTGCAATAATCCTCCTGCCTCAGCTCCTGAGTTTTGAACTTACTGGAGTACTCCATCATGCCTAGCAGGAAATATTGACTCTCATTACAAGCATCTATGGTTGCTGAGTTAACGTCAGGCCATTCTGTGTGGGTCAGACAGACACCTAACTGCTTAACCATGCTCTGGAGACTTTATCTCCAGACCTCAGAACAGCTGTCTGCAAACAGCCGCCACCATGCCATTCACAGCTGGGAGAGTAAGTTCTCCAAGAGTGCATGAGATAGGGTGCAACTCATGTTTCTCTTCTTCTGAGCCATGCATTGCCACACCTGTCTGGACTGGGGGAAGAATTCCAATAACATTTTAGTGACTAAAAGCAATGACTTTAACTATGTGCCTGTCACCAAGGTTATCCCCATCCATAGGTTCTCAGGAGACAATATGGACCATGGAGAGGGATTCGTCAATGGCAACCAACACTTCTAGCCTGGATAAACTAATGGGCAAAGGATGCTTGGGGTCTGGCAGTGCCCCTGGTTGTTAGCAGAGGAGGGAGCTGAGTGCTTAAGTTTAATTGCTAAGAGGTATTACCAAATGAGATAATAACTGTTCGTTCAGTATATATTTAAGACGAAATAAGCGTAGGCTCTAAGGCCAGACTGCTGAGTCTCAAAATCACACCATCCTTGGAAAGTCATTTGCTTGCCTCACTTTGCAAAATGAGGTTATCATAGAACCTGCATTGAAGAATTGGGAGTGGGGTGAGTCAACGTGAGGCAATGCCTTTAAATCATTGGCACTGCTTACTAAACAGTAGCTATTATCACTTTGGTCTGCTTCCCCTGGCCTCTACTTCACACAGCTACCCAAGACTGGTACATGGGTTCCTTTTTCCCAGAGCGGTTCAGCCACTAGTCCGAGGCCACACAGTGCCAATGGCAAAGCATGACTAGAAGCCCAGGTTAGCCTGAGTTGGATGACTTTCCTTTTCCACTTCCTCCAAGGGTCTCGGATAAGTATGGGAGACTCGGGAGCTTTCCGATGACCAAGTGGGCGGGAACAACAGATGGAGGGGAGAGAGTGCAAGCGTTCTGCCGACATGGGTGATTCAGAAAGACGCCTGTAGCATAAAGCGAGCCCTCCCACTCTACAGCAAGATGGCTCTGAGACGGCCAAGAGCATCCCACCTCCAGCCCCCAGCAGGAAGCTGAGAGCTGTGGGAGGCAGGGATGAAAAGGAAGGAGGGTTCAGGAGGCTAAGGGACCGGACCTTCCCCCAGAGCCAACCTTTCATTCGCAGCTGGCACTTGGCAGCAGAGTCTTGCGCTGCCCCTCTCTCCAGCTCCTTCACAGGGCTGTTATATTTTAGGAATTAAAGCTGTGCTCTGTAAAAGCACCAACGACACGCGTTAGCTGAAGAATGTGCCTTCACTGGCTGCCCTCCCCACCTGCTGCTCATGCCCAGTGTTCAAAGGCTTCCTGTCTCTCAGTGCCTACCCATTTTTTTTCCTTGGAGTTGTCTCCACCTTTAAGAGTCAGCTCGGATTCAGAGGCTAGCTGAGGACAAAGGAACCTCTGGCCTGTTTGTCCTGTTGAGTGTTTTGAAAAAAAAAAAAAAATGTTCTCAGAATAACCATCTTGTTCTCCAGCATGCTGGGCTGGAAGCTTTGGCCAAGATGGCCCTTCATATCTATATGCTCATCAGCGGGGCTAGGGAGCTCACTCGACACAGCCCCTACCTAATGTGATTCCCTTAGAAAGCACATGGTCTCGAATAAGAGAATAAGCCCACACAGGCTTCACTCACAGCTCACTGGTTCACTCTTTAACACCAACAGCAATGTGCTGGGTTCTCCTCCCACAGACAATGCCCAGGAGACAGCCACAGCCAGAGGCCAACATTGTCTGGCGGGGGAGCCAAAGGACTCTTCCATTACAGAGCTGATCTTCTGCCTTCTGCTCTGGCTAGCACCTGGGAAGGTCCTGGTAAAGACAGGAAGGCGAACTCCTAAGCCCAGTGGCTTTGAGCACTTGCCCTCAGCCCCACCTCTGCCTTCTCTGAAGCAAGGGGAGGGAATCAATAAAGTCCTAGGCTCCACCCCCGCATGGCTTTGATAGTGATTTGAACTTGATTTCGTCTAAATGTATAAGAGGAGTGGAGAAGGGACCAGAGGAAGCAGAGTGGCCTCGGCGCCCTCTGAGAAGTGGGGTGCAATGTTAATTATCAGAGCCTGCTTTAGAGAGAGCTATGTCCAGATCCTGCCTCCAGAGTTAGTGTATGCATATTTGCATTGTTTACAGAATGTGGAGAAAGACATTCTCCCTTCTAGGATGAACGTATATGAGGCCACAAAGACCCCAAAAGACACCCACTAAATACCTGCTTCCCTTCCCTCTGCACTGCAGAAGCATCCCTCTGACGCTTCTACCTTACTATGGTGGAGCTGAAGAGGAAAGCTGTGTATCTAGTTCAAACAGGATCTCAGAGATAAGCAAATGAAACAGAATGAACTTGAATCCACAAAGCCGAGCGGCATTTTCTGGTCTGTGCTCTCCCTCGGAGGAACCTTCTGAAATAAGGAAGAATAGAGAGTCATTTTTTGCGACTTTGCATAATCTGACGGAGGGGGCATTCTTCTGGATGCTAAGCAGCCTCGGAGTAGATAAGCCTCCTCCACCCCCAGTCAAGCCCTGGAACATTCTGAGACTCATCCCTAACCTTTGCCTATAAAAACTCAAAACCATTCTTTCTGTCTAGGTGCCTGCAATGCTGCCCAGATCCCCTCACCAATCCCCCTCAGATAAGCCTGCTGAAATCACCACAACCATCTGCTTTGAGCATAGAAATGAGATATCACAAAACATAGCCACATAAAGGTCGTTCTTTCAGGAGGACAAAGGGAAACAAAGCCCTTAATAAAGGCTTTTGGAGACACCGCCCACAGTGTCTGCATCCCTGGTGGGTGGTAGGGCCTCTCCTCCTCCAGCTGCAGAGGTAGCCCGGCTCTGCCAGGCCAGTTACCTTGGCATCCGTGCTCTGACATGCTTGTTATACAGCACAGACAGCCTAGGACTGTATTCCTCTCCTTCCTCACTAACTGCCTGGCGTGGCCGCTGATCCTTGGATCTGAGACTGTGAAGATTTCACTCACAATGGTTCCATCTTCACAGCTTGTGGAAAGTGAAGATTTGAGGCAATTACCAAAAAGAACCGATGAGGAAAGAACCACTCGGAATTGAGGGGAAATGATTCTGGATAATGGCTTTAACTGATGGTCTCATGCCCTGCCTTTGGACCATACAGGATGGCAATAAAATATGTAGTCACTGTACAATTTGTCCTAGGTAGCTCCCTGGAAAAAAACACCAAGTGTCCTATCTCTCTGGAATAAGAATGGTTCCGAATCTTCTCCTAAGCAAGGGTTGGATACATCCTTCTCTCGGGTCTGGAATCAACCCGGGGACACTGAAAACTCTAGGGTCCCCAGGCAGCAAAACTCTGCCATTTAGAAGTCTTGAATCTAGCTGAGTAGAAATTTCCAGATTTCAGTTGTGCTCACCCAGGCATGATGAATGGCCTCAGACAGCCTTGAGTTTGCTCCAGCTTCTTCGCCAGCGGTCAAGTCCTTATTTGACTCCACGGTCTGCACCCACATAAACTCAGGTCCAAGTGTGGCCGCAGGTTGGCTGATCACCAATAGACAGGCAAACCAGCAAGCCCCCATCAGGGTCCTCTCAAAAGAACAAGAAGTAACAACAGTCTCCAGGAGCCAAACTGTGATCTGACCTTCTGGGGTGAAGGCTTCAGGAAGCTTCTCCATTTCTCTTCACCTTGACTGTCCAGGTGTTCTAAGGTGTGGAGGGCCGATAGTGAGAACTCACAGAATGCCCTGTATGTGCCCATAGCGCGTCCTGTCTCCAAGAAAGAAAGAAGAAATGACATCTGCCACTCATCCACAAATGGCTGCCCAGTACATGTGGGTCCAAGGCTGAGACCTTCAAAGCAAATCTGAAAGGCAGACCAGAGAAGAATCTTTCTCCCAGGTGGCCATGGCTTGTCCAAATCAATCTACTCAGTACTCAAGATGGTAAGCCCAGGTGCCATCATCTCTAGATCTCTCCAACACTCTCTGAGCCCCTCTGTGGGTGTAATACAAAAGCTTATCCAACTTGCTTCCTAGAACTAAAGATGTCTGTCCTACCTCCTGTGTGACTTCGGAGTTACTTGCTTGAAGGAGGGGATATTATCTCCCAGCTACCTAAGAAGGCATGAGGGGAAATCTACTCCCCCCGCACACCCTGGGAGATAAATTAGGTCAATGCATTGGTTCCTTCCAAGATCCTAGGAGAAGGCTCTAATGTGGACAGGCCAGAAGATTCTTCTGTGTAACCCAGCAGCTGGCTAACTCAGATGTGGGTTTTCACACCTTGCTTCATGGAACTCTGAGGACCACAGAGGTGCTTCCAGCTGTGGGGTGTGAGTGTATGTTCTCTATCTCATTTCCTCAGAGAGCAGCAGTCAGGACACCAGGTTTATTTGTGTTGGCCAACTATTAAGAATTACCTTTGAAATAAAGACTTGCTCCCAAAAATCGAAAATTGCCTCTCTCAGAGTTCATCTTGAAGGCTCCTGGAGAGGTAAGCAGCCTTGTCCTGAGCCAGGAGAAGCCATCAGATGCTTTCTGGTCCATTCAGTCATGTATCAGACACCTACTGTGTATAGAATGCCAGCCTAGATGACAGTGAATTTTTTTAAAGAGAAGAAAAGCAATGACTCTTGTCCTTTGAAACTTTGGAAGGCAGAATAGACACCCCAAAGACAGAGGGAAAGGCCGGCAGCGCTGATTGGGATAGTCAGCCTGGTCCTCACACTTTATTATTCTGTATTTTTTTCTATTTGTTTATATTCCCCTCTCCCAACAAAAGATAAATTTCCCAGGGCAAATATTTGCACATTGCTACCACACGTAGCTATATACATCCTAGACGGAGGGAGAGCACACACTCTCCAGAGAGGAAGAACAGTGCTTCCAGGCTGGGGTCATTAATTTTCTCTGAGGAGAACTGGGAAGGAAAATTGCAAGGGCAGCAGCTTTCCATGTATCTCTTTCCATTTCCAGGGGGTTCAGAATAGCAGCCCACAGAACAACCCTCAAGAATGCAACAGGAACACCGGTGTGAAGTAAGAAACCACCGCCTGGGCTCCCGGTGGGTTTCAGGCCTCCTGCAGGGGAGGAAGGGAACTGGATGGTGAGGAAGGAGCCTAGCTCCAAAGAGCAAAGAGTGTATCCAGCTTGGGACCCTGCCAGCACCAAAGGCTATTAAGGGAAGAGGCCAGAGGGCCTGAGGCAGAGTCTGACAAGGTTAAGGGGAGGTAAAGAAGAGCCAGTTAGGCTGAAGAAAAGCCAACCGAAGAAAACATAACGGTTCAGAGAAGGACAGGGAGAAGAAACAGCTGGAGGTTACAAGACTCTAATACAGTTGCTGCGTTCCTGCCTCTACCAGCAATCAGAAGTGTGACTGTAGTGTGTCACATCCTCAGGCCCCCTCCGAAGAAGTCCAGAGCTTCCCAGTGCCTGCTAGAACCCCTTGGCTGCTTGGGTTGGTGTAGAGGTGATCTCCGTCTGGCTTGGCCCATAAAGAATGTCTCTGCTCTGTGACCCACATCTGGGGCCTTTGGAAACCGGAGGAGTCTCACACCACATCCCTGCCTAGACCTTCCTAACCAGGTACAGGCACAAGGCTGTGGGGGAAGGAGGAAAGGGTACACAATCCCCATTCCACAGACTGCAGAATCCCGGGGACTAAGGAAGATCCTGGCTGTCCCGGGTTAGGAAGAGGGGTGACTGGAGACGCGGCTCTCCCGGGGTCCTTCCAGGGAACCAATCTTTCTTTCCCTCGGCTTCCTTCGCTCTAATAATGTGAATGAAGCCTGGGAGAGAACAGAGAGCGCGCGTGAGCACAGGGAGGGGAGCGAGGGGAGGGAAAATCCCGGCCGGGGGAGAGCGAGCGCGGGGCCCGAGGCGGAGGGGCGGCGCCGAGAGAGCGCGCCGGGCGGCGGGCGGTGGGTGGAGGCGCGGAGGGCGCGGGCCGAGAGCGGAGGGGAGGGCGGGCCGAGAGGGAGGAGCCCCCGGCCGCCGCCGCCGCCGCCAGCCCGCCCGGCGGCCCGCGTAGCCCGCGCAGCCCTCACTCGCCGCCGCGCCTCGGAGTTTGAGCCCCGCGCAGCCCGAGCGCAGGCACGCCCGGGGCGCGGGGTCGGAGCGCGCAGCGCGGCGCCGCCCCCCGGCCCTCGGCCCCCCAGCCCCTGGAGCCCCCGGAGCCGCGCGCCGAGGGAGGAGGGCGGGCGGGCGCGGCGGGCCGGGCCGGCGGGCGGCGGACTATGAGGCGCCCACCATGGTGCGATGCGACCGCGGGCTGCAGATGCTGCTGACCACGGCCGGAGCCTTCGCCGCCTTCTCGCTCATGGCCATCGCCATCGGCACCGACTACTGGCTGTACTCCAGCGCGCACATCTGCAACGGCACCAACCTGACCATGGACGACGGGCCCCCGCCCCGCCGCGCCCGCGGCGACCTCACCCATTCGGGACTGTGGCGGGTGTGTTGCATCGAAGGTACGACCCCTGCCCCCCAGCGCACGCACATAACACGCACACATGCACACGCACACATGGTCCCAGGGAGTGGGCCGGGGGAGGGGTGGGCGCGGCGCTGGCTCCACGCGAGACACAAAGAACCTAAAGCCGGGAGGGTGGGTTCCCTAGTGGACACGGACGCAGCAGCCTCGGGTCCCTCCAGGCTGGGGACCTCCCCAACACACGGATCCCACAAACTCTCGGCTCGCACGCGCACACCCCCTCGCGCACAGACACAATGAAACACACAGAAACTCACGCACGCGCGCGCAACCCGAGAGCGGAGCGATCCCCTGGGGCCTCGCCGGCGCCCCTGGGGGAGGTGGAGGCTGGCGTGGGGGCGGGAGGAGTCTAGGGTTGGGGGAAAGCGGACGCGGGAGGAGGGGGAGGGGTTGCTTGGCAACCGGTGTCTGTGCGATTGCTATGGGAACTGGCCATCCTGGGGCGGGGCCGGCCGGGGTGGGGAGCCCCGGGACAGCTAGGCGCTCACTCCAAGCCCCCAACTGAGGGGGTAAGGGTGGGGTACAGGTTGGGCCCCAAGCGGGTCTGGGGGGAGCCGGATTGCTCCAGCCGGTCGTTCTTCTGGTGTTCCATGAGACCACAGACTCACTCCTCCCTGCGCGATGGGGACAAGAGGGGAGCCACGCCGCGTTTCCCGTAACTGAAACAGCAAGCCCTGGGTCACTGCCCTCAGCACGAAGTCGTAGGAACCACACTGGGGAGCGTAGAGTCAACGGCGGACCAAGAGTGGGCTGGGAGGGGCGTGGTCGCTGTCAGGGCAGGGCGGGGCTCTGTGACCCCCCCCCTACGATGGAGAGATTTGAGAGGTGTGCTACGGTTGAAATGCTTCTAGAGATCGAGATTGGGTCCCTTGGACTGTGGGGACAGCTTCTAGGAGCGAGAGGCAGAAACCTCCGACGCAGGAAATGCATTAGGCTTCTTAGCCCTCCTGGCGCCCTCATGCCCAACTGTGAAACTCGAACTAACAGGTGTCTACGAAGGGGAGATCTGGTTCTGCCTGGTTGTATAGTCAGATCGCCTGCTTGCTCTTGGCTCTGAGACTGGGGACAGAACAGGAGACCTGGCGATCTTTGCTTTAATTTTTCAAAAATTCCTTGCGTTGTGTTTCGTCTTTCTTTCCCTATTATCCTTTCTCTTGTGTGCATTCCGCCCCTGGGTGGTTGAGGAAATTCTTCCCTCCTCTCCTCCCTTCAGCTACTTAAGTGTGGTGGGATGCGACAGGAGCTTGGGACAGGCTCTTAGAAAGATAGCTCTTCCTGGCTGCGTTTTGAATCATCTGAAAAGAGGCATTGTGAGGTTTTACTTAGTGATGCCCCCCACTGTCCCTGCCAGACCCTGGACTCCTGTCCATCTCTGTCCCCCAATTTCCACTCCAGATCGGGGCTGCTTCTGCACTTTGGACCTTTATGCTAGCTCTGGGCGGTTTGTAGATGACAGAGGTGTGAGATCAATAGTTAAGGGGGAAAGCATACCTCACAAAGGAAGTGGTGGGCCCACAATGACACCCCTCCTTTTCTTCTGGGGAAAAAAAAACATAATTTTTGGGTATGCAGTTGTTCAGATCGTGAACACCTACACTTCTCATCTGGAGAATGTACCCACGTCACTACCTGCCACCGCACCTGAGTTAGATAGACAGAGAGCAAGGTCTGCAGAGCTGCATTCTACCTCACAGGCTCCACTGGATGTCATGTGTGGTACAGGGAATCGTGACACCTCCCACTCCCACCCCAAGAAACCCATGGAGCTGGGACCTTCCCGTTTCCCAAGGGAAACTTGAGCGCAGGCAAGCCTGGCCTGCATGGCAACTCCAATGCCTTCTTTATTAATCCCTCATCCTAATTAGGATTGATGCTGCACTTAGCATCTTGCCAGCTGCCTCGAGCCGTTTGAACTCACTGTTCATCAAGAGAGCCCCGAGCTGATCAGGGCAGCTGGCTCGCCTGGCAGAGGGAGCCATCTGGGGGACTTCATGGAAAGAACTGGGCTGCCTCTGTTGTTCCCCAAAGCTTGGAGGGGTGGGTGGGTTCTGAGGGATGAGCAGGCTGTACCTACTGAGTGTACCAGGACCAGAGCATCCCCTGAGACCCAGAGCTGTGAGAGTTAGTTCAAGATTCCTTGTCTAATGCTCAAATCCATAACTGGGCGGGAACTGCCAGCTTTTCTCATAACACAGCATGGAGGCTGACAGTTCCCAGAGTCACCCAGTGCTTCCTGTGATGCCAGCCAGCACATGGCAAGGGGCTGAGACCAGGACAGGACAGTTAACCTAGGGCCACTCCCTAGGGACTCCAAGAAGTGTTTTGGAGGGTTGCTGGTACTTTGTTGGCTTTTGTGAGTAAAAATGTATCATTTCTTCCTGTTTTCTAGCAACCCCACAAACACATAAGCATGACATCTGCACCCCCACACACACATATCTGCACACACACATGACATCTGCATGCAAACACATGACACCTGCATCCCCACACATGACATCTGCACCTCACACACACACACATGACATCTGCACCTCACATACACACATGACACCTGCACCCCCACGACATGACCTCTGCACCTCACACACACACATGACATCTGCACCTCACACACATGACATCTGCACCTCACATACACACATGATACCTGCACCCCACACACATGACATCCGCACACACACATGACGCCTGCACCCCACACAATGAGATCTGCACCTCATGCACACACACACATGACATCTGCACCTAGACACACACACACGACATCTGCACCTATACCCCCACACACACATGACATCTGCACCTACACACACATGACACCTGCACCCCCCTCGCCCCCCACACACGCATAGCATCTAAATTAAGAGGTGGAGTTGAAAAGGAAACCTTTGGCTAAAACGGACTACTGCAGCAGGCAGGGAATAAATACCTCAGGTGAGGCTCCGGGAGTCAGATGGGTTTGCTGGCTGCTCACAAACAGCCAGTTCCATTTCCTGAACATTCCCTGTCCCTGTTAGACCTGGAGAGCCCAACCCTGTATCCTAAGGTGTCCACAGAGACACCTGACGGGCACAACTGCTGTGCCCAGCTTCAGCAGAGCTAACCCTGCCAGCTTCCTTCCACCCACCTGGCTCTCCACTGGACAAATGTCAGAAGTCTCAGATGCACAGTTCTTCCCAGCAGAGGTTCACACGGCCCTTTGAGGTACTGCCCTCACCCACATATGCAGGCAAGAGAGAACAATTCTGGGACTTGCCCAGAGACACCCAGGCAGGAAGCAGCCGGCTAGGTTTGCGCCTCTATCACTACCAAGCTCTTCCCGCCATGTTACCTTGCCCTTTCTCCAGCAGCTTCTGGGTTGCCATTAAAAATAGAGCCATGTATTTGGCTACTCAGGAGAGCCCAGGTTGAGTGGTTGGCAGGAAGGCATTTGGAAGCAAGGATGTACAACCAGTACACAGATTGCATAGCACACTCTTCTCCCTCGTTGTGTGTGTGTCTCTCAGTCTCTCTACTTCCGACTGCATCTCTCTCCTTCCATTGTGTTCTGGACTAGCGTGTCCCCACCAGTCACTCTTCTGCCCTCCCCAACCTATCTTCACCCCATTATGCTTCTCTTTGTCTATCTCTGGACAAGGCTGGGGATGGACACAGGGGGAACTAAAGTCATTTCTGTCCTAGGCATCATCAATGAATGTTTGTTTGATTTCTTGTCGTTTTGGAATGAAGAAGGTGTAGACACCGAGAGACTGAAGTACTGTTTGGACACGGAGGGGAAAGAAGACCCTGGGCACAGAAGCAGAGGCATAGAACTATCTACCAAGGCTCCACACAAACCATGAACCAGAAAGCACACACAGGCTCCTGAGGCCCAGACCCCTAAGAGACCCCGAGTTACAAGGTTGAGCCTGAACCACATACTTCCCTCCCTTGCCCCTCTACCATGTCATCCATAGATGAAGCCGCCTCCAGCACACTCACGATTCTGTCAGAACCTGAACAAGACAGTCTTGACACCAGGGGTGTCCTTTATGTTTCTTTTGTGCCGGCTGAGGGCTGGGCACTGGAAGGAGAAGATATAAAGTTCTAGAACGTAAGAAGTAAAGATAGACAAATCCTTTGCTGTAATCACATTCACCTCCCTTGGCTGGCCAGAGTCTTTGTCACTAGTGTCCCCAACCTTCATTCCCACAGTGACACACAGATTAAAAATACATATTTCTTAGCCCTGTAGCCTGCGTGCGATAGGGGAGCAGCTAAGTAGGATGTCTGCTCCAGAGGGTCCACTATCCTAAACCCTATCCTAAGCCCATAGGTGGGAGGGGTGTGTATTCTTCATACATAGTTCTTTCATGGTTGGTGAGATGGAAGCAGGTCTTCACACCACACTCTGGAATGAGCCAGACCACTCAGAGACACTGGGGATAAAGAATAGCTTTTCAACGGCAGCTGGAAGGCCTCACATTGCCTCTTATGTTTGTTTTCCTGTATCTTACAGTAACCTAGAGACAGCCCACCCAGTCTGGCTAAGGTGGGCAGTAGTAGTCAGAGCAGGCCCTCCATTCCTACGTCTTTGAGGTGCCACCTTCTGGTCCCATGTCCCCTTGGTGTTGATAATAGTCACCATTTACCATAGATGTGTATAGGTGGGTGTAGTCACCAACTACACTTTCAGGTAATATATTCTCTGTCTTTTAGAGTAGGGAAGCTGAGGTTCAAGATGGGCGGAGCTCCTGTGTCAGGGTTGCCTTTCCCAGCCCACGTCAGCTTCAGTGTGAGCACTGTGCTTTCCAGCAGCTACAGATTTCTTTATGCAAACCACTGAGGCTTGGGGAAGGTCAGCTAAGGGGCTGTTTTGCCATATCCGCTGACCCAAAAGAATGATTAAAGATGTGAGAGGCTGGTCATTTAAACAGTAGCCTTCTCGTCCCACGGTTCTCGAGGTCAAGGAAGTCGGAGGTGGAGAGGCTGGCTCCTGGGCTCCTGGGACCCTGGGCTCCTGGGGTTGTGTTCTTCCTGGTGTGATGTTCTTCCTGATCTGCTGATGGCCACTTGCCTGAAGCACTCACATAACAGATGGAGGGTGCTGTTTTTGTGGTCCCTTCTAAAAGAGCTGATGCTACCATGAAGACCCCTTCCTTATGGTCTCATCTAAATCTAATCATGCCTGTTTTAGTCAGGGTTTACTGCTGTGAACAGACACTATGACCAAGGCAAGTCTTATAAAGGACAACATTTAATTGGGGCTAGCCTACAGGTTCAGAGGTTCAGTTCATTATCATCAAGGCAGGAATAAGGCAACATCCAGGCAGGCATGGTGCAGGAGGAGCTGAGAGTTCTACATCTTCATCTGAAAGCTGCTAGCAGAATACTGGCTTCCAGGCAGCTAGGATGAGGGTCTTAAAGCCCACATCCACAGTGACACACCTACTCCAACAGAGCCACACCTTCTAATAGTGTGACTCCTGGGCTGAGCATATAAACCATCACCATGCCCAAGCCCCTCTCTGTGTACTGCTGTCCACACTGAAGATTAGGAGACCACCATGTGAATCTGGGGACACTCAACAGCTAGTCCGCGACAGTAGTGTATCTCTTTCCATACCTCACTCAGCAGCTGGCATTCACACCCCTGTCATTTGGAGATCCTCTCTCTCATCTATACACTTACGGATAATGCCAGATGGCTTCCATCTCTTGTTTCTGTCTGTCCTTCCCTCAGCTCTCTCTGTCTCTCACCAGGGTCTTATGTAGCCCAGGCTGGCCTTCAACTCAATATACTAAGATGACCTTGATCCCTGATTCTCTTGCCTCTATTGAGTGCTGGGATTACAGACAGGTATGCATCACCATGTCCCATTTATGCAGGTTCTGGGGATCGAACCTAGGACTTTGAGCATGTTGGACAAACACTGGCCCAACTGAGCTGCATCCCAAGCCCCCTCCTTTTTCCTCTTCTTAAAGGAAATACCAGCTCTTTTCCTTTTTTTTTTTTTTTTTAAACCAGCCAACTTAGTAAGGAAAAGCTGAACATCTTGATGGACCCCTGTCCAAGGGATGCCCTTAGGGTCCCACCACAGAGCTGGCTCCGAAGCTCTGTGGCAAGGCTTTTCAGATAGGCTTGATGGTGCAATGTGCTAGTCTTTACAATAGACCTCTCTTGTGTTAGTCTCCCCAGGCAGCTCAGATTCTGAGGACTTCCAGGATGCAAGTCACAGAACGGCAGAGTGGGAAAGGGCCTCTGGTCTTAGAACCCAGGGTCTCAGAACTGTGGAAGGCAAAGACCAGCACAGCCAGGCTGGAGTAACTCGCTGTGTTGAAGACAGACTGCTAGTTCTCTGATCTAATAGGACACTCCTCTGATTCCATCATCAGAGTGTTAACTGCTCTGTTAGGAAGTGTGTCCTGTTTGCAGCAAGGATCTGGGGCCTCCCGGGTCTTAGGAGACCCGTTATTTGGTGAGTTTGTGCCAAATGGATGGACGGATGGATGGATGGATGGATGGATGGATGGATGGATGGATGAAGGAAGGAAGGAAGTGTCTCAACAGGCAGGCAGCTTACATTACATTTGTACAGCACAGCTGAGGAAGCCTCTGTGTCTCCCACAGAAGCACTCAGAGCTTTGCTCAACTTGCAAGCTAAGGTTGAGGCTGTAGTAGGTCAGAAGGTTCCAGATTACCTGATGGAATCAGAAGAGTGTCCTGAGAGAGACTGCAGTCCTCCCACAGTCACAGCTGAACCAAATCTGATGTGGATGGAGAAAGATCGACAAGGTAGGCTGAAACAACCCAGAGAAGGTAGCCCAAGAAAGCTCAAGGTCAGGGTTAGGGACCCCTCATCCCTTCACCCCAGATTGCTGCTACTAGTGGGGCTGGGGCAGGGGTAAAAAGAGATCCGATGCCTTTTTTTTTTTTTTTTTTTTTTTTCTGAGACAAGTTCTCATGTAGCTCAGGCTGGCCTGAAACTCGATGTATAGTCAGAGTTGAACTTGAACCCTGATCCTGCTACCTCCCCCTCTCTAGTGCTGGGTCTGCTCCCCGACAAACATGCTTGGCACAGTTTGTCCTCTAGCTCTATGTGAAGAATTCCAGAAAGCTAGGAGGCCCTTCTGGGCCCTGTGTTAGGTGACCACACTAGAGTCTCTGGGACCAAATGGCAGCTGCAGAAATTGGATATGAAGGAAGAGTGAGGAGAAGAGGAGGAGGAGTTCAAGGCTATTCCCCAGGTCTGATGCTTCACAGCCGGCTGAGTGATAATGGTACCGTGTCCGAAAGGAGGAAGTCTCAAGAAATTGTAGGAAATCAGAGCCAGGGCTGACTCAGATTTTTGACATTGCAAATCTCCTGCTCATAACAAGTGGCAGTGTTGAAAGGTTCCGTGGAATCTCACGGGAGCCCATGATTGCTGCCCAGCCGCAAGGCTCATCGCCACCGGCCACTCCCTGCAGGGCAGGGTTTCTGAACCTCAGCACTTGGTGTTTGGATGTGTACAACTGTATTGTGTCACTGCCCTGTGTTGAAGGATCTTTAACTCTATCCCAGACTTGAACCACTAAAAGCCAGTAGCACACATCCTCCTACTGTGACCACTCAAAGTGTCTTCACATGTCACCATGTCCCACTGGTCCCACTGGTCTATGGGGAGTATCACTGTGGGGATGGCTGCGGGGATGGAGGCAGGCAGGTCCGGTTCCAGCTAGAAGCTGTGCTCAATTCTCTAACCTTCAGGGACACACAGGGAACTCAAGCAAGGGGTGGAGCGAGTCTATTAATGGGTGACCTGGCATCTGCTTTAAGTGCCCAGCTCCTTCCTTTATTAATAGCAAGACTCACCTGCCTGTGCCACCCCAGCACGAGGCCTCAGCCGTGCTGGGAACTGCTGATGGAGCCTAATTCTCACTCAGAGCAGGCAAAGGACACCCAAGACCAGCAAAGCAGAGCGACTTACCCAAGGTCACATGGTAGTGATGAAGGTCTCTAGCCACCGAGCAGAGGCCATCCTGCTAGGATCTGTCCCCAACACAGCTTCCACTTGGGCAGTAAGCAGCACCATGGAATATGCATCAGAGTAGTAGCCATAAAGGCAGAGCCATTTAGGTGACAGCCTCTATCATACACAGAGGACCCTTCCGGTGCAGCCCAAGGGTCTGTGAGACTCAGAGACAGTGCTGTCCACTCCCAACCCGCCCCCCCCCCCCCGGCCCCAGGCTCGCTCTCTCTTCTGGCTTCCAGACAGCAGAGTGAACTCTCAGCCATACCCAGTCAGCTCCTTCCTTGGGATTTTCAGGCATTCACCTGTGTGTCCCCCAGATACTGTTGGCCTCACAGGTGCATGGATTTGGATCCCGACTGTAGCTACAACCCGCCCGCCCCACCCCCTGAGCCACAGTCTCTCAGGTAGGAGCAT
The DNA here is from genome assembly GCA_021653895.1 of Mastomys natalensis. Classification (NCBI taxonomy): domain Eukaryota; kingdom Metazoa; phylum Chordata; class Mammalia; order Rodentia; family Muridae; genus Mastomys; species Mastomys natalensis. The sequence continues at coordinate 2,267,689 of JAJTUV010000174.1, forward strand.
ACAGATGCAAAGGTGCCTGCAAGTCAAAGCCACAGTCTCTCTGGTAACTCAAGATTTCAGTTGTTTATTGTTTTTGGATGTTTGAAACAGGGTCTCATGTAGTCCAGGCTGAACTCACCTTATAACCAAGGCTGGCTTTGAACTCCTAATTCTCCTCCTTCTGCCTCCTAAGTTCTGGATTACATAGATGCACCATCATGCCCAGATTGCCTTGGATCAGCTTTTGACAATACCGAGGTTTGAACTCAGAGCCTTGCATATACTGGGCAAGCACTCTACCACGGAGCTACATCTGAACCTGTACTAGTTCCTTAAGGTGGTCTCACTGCATGGCCTAGGCCCTCTCACAGTCTTCCTCGTTGGCCTTCCCACTGCTGGGATTACAGACTCACACCTGCACATCTGCACACCTGCACACCTGTATACTTGCACACCTGTATACTTGCATACCTGTACACCTGCACAGCTGCATACCTGCACACCTACATACCTGCACACCTGCTGCAGGTGCTGTTTGTTAGTCCCTTCTGCCATCTCTATTGCTACCTCATCTCTGAGAAAGAGCCAGAGAACTCAAGAAGCTTCTTGGCTCAGCAGAGTTCCACACACCCTAGGAGAAAAGTGAAGGAGTAGAGAAATTGTCAGTCTGCCTATCTCACCTGCCATCAGCCTTTTACCTCCCAACTGACAAAGACAGAGGCAAGACCTAAACAATTCATCACAGATAACCCTCCCCCCCCCATCAGTCCATCCGGAAGCAGCAACAGCACAGCAGTCACAAAGATCCGGGTTCAAGTCGAAGCCCAACCACTTGTTGGCTGTGTGTCTCTAGACAATTAGTCTCTCCGGTCACCCGTGCTCTCAATATAAACCAGGGTGTTGTGAGATCAGCTCCTGAGGTTGTTTTAATGTCGTGCTACAAAACATGCAAAGGCCCCTCCTTGTGCCTGGCACCTTGTAGTCATTTGAAGCATCTCATCACGTTTATTTCTCCTTCCCATAATTCCTGAACTTTGGAAGTTCACCTAAGTAATAGATCTCCCAGATGTTGCAGCTGACCTGGGAGATTACCTTGTCAGCTTTCTGTCCACCAGGGTCTCAGGATGGATGAAACTGAGCCTCTCTTAGTGGAGCTAAGGTGCTAGCTCATCACTCTGGGCAGCAGAGCTCCAGATGGCTGCTGAGAACCCCAAAATTGACAGCTAAGCCAGAAACTGAGTGACCATTGACATCCAGCAACAAAAAGACAACATCTGTGGTGAAGCTAAGGATGGTCGAATCCATCCTTCCTCCTGCCTAGAGCCAAACTCAGCCAAAAATCAACTCCAGGTCTCCGGTTGTGATTCCCAGTGTCTGGACGGGGCCAGATAAAAAATGGCTGGGTCCCAGGGCATGGAGAACATTGCAGAGGGTCAGCAGAGCAATGGACTGGTCCCTATTTTGCCACTAACCATCTGAACACTTTTCTGCTGGTCCCTTAACCCCTTAAGCTCCTTACTTGCTCAGTCATCAGACTGGGAAATGATACCCCTCCCTGCTCTGTCTCCCTCCTCCTTATAGCTTCCCTCCCTCCTCCAGCCTCCCTTCTCCTCCTCTCTCTATTCCGCCCTTCCCCCACAGGTGTACAAACATGCAATGTGAAGAGGCTTGGAAGGCCTGTGACTGATGGTGGCCATGCTCCCACAGAGGCACTGTGGCAGGAACGGAGACTTCAGAATCCTTTACTCAGAAACGCTCTGGGCCTGGCTCCCCCACCCCCAACACACTTGATAGGGAAAGGCTTGCACAAGGGAGCCTCACACCTGAAGTGTGGGGCAAGCTGTCTGCCAACGGGGAGGAGTCTCCCTTCCTTCTCCCACAGGTTGTCATCAGCCTCCATCAAAAATTCAGGGGCTCTGGCCACTGCAGAGACAGGACAGAGCCTGTTTCCTGATACTTGCTAGTCCTCTGGGCTCCTTCTGGAACATAGCCTCTATCTCCTTCCCTAACCAGTTCCCCTCTGTGTGGGGCTGCTACCCAGCCCACTCACGCACCTCCACCCGGATGCTTGCAGTGTCGTCTTCTCCCTGCTCAGTCACTGCGTGCAGTCACAAAGGTCTTGTCAAGCTATCAGCCAGATCACATCACTCTCTAGCTCCCGCAGGGAGAACGCACCCCACTTGTGAAAAGCCTAGGCTTGGCCCCTGGTGTCTCCAGCTCTGACATTTCCCAGAGCCTCAAATGAACCTACTGAGAGGGAAAGAGCTTAGTCACTGTCAGAAAGACCCGTGTTTGAATCTTGCTCCTCTCTGCTTGGACATGTTCCTTTGTTTCTCTGGGCCTCTGTTTTCTCATCTGTAAATAATGGGTGTGTGGATGCTAGACATCCCTGCATGTCATACAACAGCCACAAAGATCAAATGGGATGCTACCCGAGGTGCCCCAAAGACTTTGCCCATACATGGTGGTGTCACTCTCCTACTGGAGAGCATGCTGTGCTGAAGATACAGCCAGAAGGCCAGCAGCAGAAGATGAAGTCTGGGAAAGGAGCTGGACCAGTTCATTAAGAGTCACTGAGTCACAGGCCAGTGAGATGCCCCATGTATCCACTGAGGTACCTGCTGCCAAGCCTGATGACCTGAGACTATTATCTGGATCTCGAGAGGTGAAAGGTCAGAACCAACTCCCTTGAGTTACCTTCTGACTACCATAATTGTGCCTTGAAATACACAGCACCTCCCCCCTACACACACAGACAGATAAGTAAATAAATATGTTTTAAAATTTTAGTCACTGTGTCACCTGCCAAACTTGAGAGGTAGCTTAGCTTACATGTAGTAGGCAGCCATCAAGTGGGTTGTGTGGGTACGCTCCTCTTGTGGAGCACTCAGATTGAAGCTGGGAGGTCACTGAGGTAGAGTCGAAGCCAGAATGGTGATCTGTGGGAGACAAGTAGGTGTTGGATCTCCAAGAAGCGTGTTTTCCAAAGCCTGAAGGAGGCCCCTCTGACCAGCTGGGGTGAAGTGTGGAAGTTGGGGGGCACAGAAGTAGGAGGCTAGGAAGAACCTTGCAGTGGCTCAGCCCAGGAAGCCCACAGAAGAGCCATTTCCCAAGGCTGAGTAGCCACCTGTGGGGAGAGGAGAGCTCAAGTTCGCTATGTGTCTGGCTGAAGACCTCCCCTCTCCTGGGGCTGAGACAGCCATGGCCTGGGGTAGAGATATGGAAGTTCAGATGGATGGATGGATGGATGGATGGATGGATGGATGGATGGATGAGTGGATGGGTTGGTGGGTGGGTGGATAGGGATGGATGAGTGGATGAATGGGTGGATATGAATGGATGGATGGATGGATGGGTGGGTGGGTGGGTGAGTGGATGGGTGGATGGGTGGGTGGGTGGGTGGATAGGGATGGATGAGTGGATGAATGGGTGGATATGAATGGATGGATGGATGGATGGATGGATGGATGGATGGATGGGTGAGTGGATGGGTGGATGGGTGGGTGGGTGGGTGGATGGGGATGGATGGGTGGATGAATGGGTGGATATGGATGGATGGATGGATGGATGGATGGATGGATACAGTTCTCCGGGTGATGTGAACCAAGCCCCAGTGCTAAGATGGCAATTAGACTTCTGAACTAAAACTCTGGCTGAGGGACTCAGCTACAGATTTTTGTTGTGGGTATTAAGTTGCAATACAGAGGATGCCACAAGGATCCTGGAATGTTGGCCTTCCTGGTTTGGGCAAGAAGGGAGAGACATCTAGGACATTTGAACTCAAAATGGCTAGGAAAAACCCAGACTCCAGGGTCTGGGAACAAAGCTCGTTTGGTAAACTACACAAAGCCCTGGATTTGATTCCTAGCAGCCGATAAACAAGGTATGGGGTGCACATCTGTAATTCCAGCACTTAGGAGAGGCAGGATCAGGACCAGGTCAAGGTCATCCTCAGCTACATAGAGAGTTCAAGGACAGCCTGGACTACAGAAGACAGGACTACAGAAGCAGGGCAGGGAGCCACCTGCCAAATTTCTCACGGTGTGTGGGGGTAGTGGGAAATGTACACACACACACTATGTGAAGGCCCAAAGTTTGATTTGGGGACTCACTCTCAGTCACTGTTCCACTTTATTCACTGAGGCAGCAGGGTCTCTCAGCCTACCTGGGGGCCTGTTTGTCTGGCTAATCCTGCTAGCCAGCTTGCTCAAGGCTGGAATTACAACCATGCCCAGCCAACCTGGGGGTATGGGATCTGGAGATCCAAACTCAGTCTTTACAACTGCATGGAAAACACTCCTGAGCCCTCCAGCCCCTTAACCATTTTTGTTTTTTTGAATGAGAGGGCCTTGCAAATGCCATCAGCGATCCTGAGCGGCCTGTTCTGCACCAAGACTTTGGGGTTCATAAAAGCTGGTACTAGGGGGAAAACGGGTCACAGAGATGGCAGTGGGGTAAAGACAGATGTGGGTACAGAGGCTAGAACTCACTATTCTTGTCTTTACTGAGAGATGCCACCAGGATGCACTTCCAGTCTGGATCAGGGGCTGTCTCAAAGGACGAAGGCTGGGTTACCACTACTACCAGGCATGTGCAGGGGCCCTTGTGAGAAACTAGCTTTGAGCTAGGCAAAGTGGACCTTAAAAAGTGCAAATGCTTCCCCTCTGGTTCTGGAGAGCCACCTACAACAAAAAAACATTTCACAGGGTAGAGTGTGGGAAGAGCCTGTCATGTAGCCGACCTGAACTAAACAGTGTTCTTGTAATTGCATTGCAGAGAGCGGGCAGGGCAGTGAGGCGGAGCCAGACTTGGGTGAGTCAGGATTTGAGTCCAGACTGTCTCCTCCTTCAGGAACCCTAAGCCAATCAGTCCACCTTCTCTGAGACTCAGTTGCTTTGTTTGTAAAATGGGTTGGTAGCAGTTTTGGCCATGTTCATTTTGGGGCAGAAGTGGAGATAGGCAGGTGCTTGGCTTAGGACTGGAACTGTAGCCCTGTACCGTCATCATCTTGTTCGTTGCCATGAGGGATAGCCAGCACCTGGAGATGGCGTAACAGAGCCAGAATGAGCACGGGTCTTGGGAACAGAATTCTTTGGTGTTTAATCCCACAGTCTGTGCGCACCTCATTCCTAATCCATACCCCAAAGCACAGGCAAGGAAAAACACTAGGATGCCCCCCACCACCAAGACTCTCTCAGGACATCTCAGGACACTCAGGCTCCCATCCAGGGGCTACACAGCCCAGCCAAGGCCATGCCACCAACCCCTCATTAAGATGCTGTGGGTGTGGGGTGAGGCTACCCGGCACCGCTTCCGGGCCTCGCTCTGAAAAGCTCCGATAACAAGTACACATTGACAGCAAGGGCTCCCCAGGCGAGCATGCCATCCCCGGCTCGCATCTGAGCCCTCGCCTGAGACATTTTCTCGCTTCAGCAATTTGGCTTGTCATACAAAAGGGGCTCTGATTCCTCCTGATGGCTGACTCCTCTTGCATGAAAAATGGCTTTTGTTGTCTTTGAGTCTAAGGAGCCCAAGGATTCCTGACCGTGAGTCCAGGCCAGATGCCTGGTGGCTGAGATGTCCCACTGGCTTAACTATTCAGAAGGGCTCTCCTCTCCCACCCCGGTGATCACTTATAACCTGTAGCCTGAGGCCCTGAGGCTGTTGCCCTGTGGCCTCCAAGTTTCTGTCTTCTAGTGTCATACTAATCAGCTCCTTTTTCCTTGAAGTGACAGTTTCTGATATGTCCCAAAGATTCTCTTTTGGGTGGCCGTCATGCCAACATAGCTAGCTATACCATCTCCGTCATTCACATACCTGGCCACCACTGGGGTGTTCTTTTCTCTTTGTGTGTATGCTCCCCTTTGTCTCTGTCTATCACGTGTGTGTGTGTGTGTGTGTGTGTGTGTGTGTGTGTGTGTGTGTGTGTATTTGTAGAGAAAGAAAGTTCAGTGTTAGGTGTCTCTCTTGGCCTCGCTACACCTTGTTTTTTGAGTCAGAGTCTCTCACCGAACTTAGAGCTTGCCAGTTCAGCAAGGCTGGCTAGCCAGAGAACCCCAAGCAACTGCCTGTCTCTTACTCGCCTGTCTCAGAGGTGACAGGCAGCAAGCCACCTTTCCTGGCGTTTGTGTGGACGCCGTGGCCCAAGCGCTGGTCCTGGCACTTCCATGGGAAGTTCTTTACCCACGGAGCCATCTCCTCAGCACAGGCTCTCCTTTCCATAAACGCCAGTTTCTCCCCTCCTTCCCTGTCCATTTTTCTTTCGAATAATTTCTCCTCTTCCCTTTCTGGCCGGCCATATTTAAATTATGCAAGCTTCCAGTGAGAGAAAGCTTTTTTTTTTTTTTTAAAGTTCTTGAAGTATTTCCTAGATTTTTTTTAAAGTATTGTTTTAACTCTGCCGTGATTAGGAGGGTTCTTAAACACAGAGAGAATTCTATTAAATGACAAATTGAGTGAGTGGAAAACCCATAGTTGTGGGGCCTTTAAAGATCATCGGGTGCTGAGTAGATGTGACTGTGGTGATGGCTGTTTTATTAGGCCAGGAAAAATATTGGAAGGAAATTCACCAAACTGTTAATGCGGTAGTCATGGTAACCAGGAGTGATTTATCTTATCTCCTATGGTTTCCAAATTTTCTATTATGTTGGGGTTGGTGGTATAAACCTCATGCTTAAATCAAGGGAAACCACCGGGCCAGTCTCCAGACAGATGAATGGATGCGTGTGTTCCTTCCCCACTGATAGTGTTTCGACTCTTTATTCTTAAATGTATCTGGGCACCACGCCCATGGCTTCTGGCCAGGGTTTGACGACTGGCCACCCCTGACTTATAACCAAATTGATTCCTGGATCAAAGCTTTCAAGAGCTGTCCATAGCTGGATCTTTTATTTCCCGTACGTTGCAGTTTATGTACTGGGTTTTCATCCTAGAGAGCTCTCTCCTCCGATAAAAAGTACCACAAAGTAATTGAGGGGAAATGAAATGTGGGTGTGGGCTCTTAGGAACCTCTATCACGTATGTAAAGCTGAGTACTGTAGAGCGAGCCCTGGGGTCCTGAGAGGCTCCCGACGGGGCGGCCCGGCTGACCACATTTCGTAAAAATAGGAATCTTGTGACAGACAGAAGCATCTTTGATCTGTTGCTTGCCCCTAGCCCCTGGAATTCTTCCCCTGTGACAAGTTTATACTGCTTCGTTGCTCCAAAATCCTCACACTCGTTCAGATAAATGGTACTCTCTCCAGAAATGATTTCCCACCACTAATTCCATTTGTGTAAAGTTTGGGAAAATCTGTATAGTGAGTGCTCAGGAGGAAAAGCAGCTTCCACGGTGCCTTTGCACGCTGGTGACAAGGTGACCTCTTTCTCTTGTGTCACAGTCACTTGACCCTTTAAATGCCACTTGCTGCAGACATCTAAGCTCCCTGTCCATCCTGATGGCCAGGTCACCGTGCTGCTTCCCGTTAGCAGGGGTCTCCATTAGGACAAAGGTATAAATGAACACAGCAGCAGATGCAGTGCCGTTAGATCCCAGTGCTCTCCAGCTCTGATGTAAGCACTTGACCTGGAAAAGTTACACTCGATTCTGATCAGAATTGCTGTCCCTCCAGTGGTGACGTCACTTCTTTCTTCTTCAGTCTTTCCTGGAACCTGGAAACAAAGCACTCATCTGTGACTCTTCAAGGCCCTTCAAATTCTTGGAAGTGCTTATTTCTCCTGAGTCTGCCCACCTCTAGAGGAAAGGAAAGGAGGTTTACCTGGAGTTTTTGTTTTTGCATTATATATATTATATGTGGCTGCATTCTAGATTATATATGGTTGCTATATATATGTATACTATGCATATATGTATATTCACATATATACACATGTATATGTGTATGTTGCCTGCCCATTTCTAGCTTAAAATCGACACATTATAAAATGTTGGCTGGTGCCAGGCACTGACTAGATGCTGGGTCCAGACCCTCAGGAGACCCTTTTCCCTTTTAAAAGTGAGCTCAAGCAGGGAGTAGCCCAGGCTAGCCCCTTCCAGTCCCAGGATGTGTGCTTTCTCCTCCAACACAGCGGCTCATCCGCCCCGCCCCCTGCTGATCACCTTTCTCTTTATCATAATTACAAATCCTTTAGCAGCTCTCAAGTGCTCTCTGTGGACTAACCACAGTATCTATTATCTCCCGCTCCGTGCACTTCCCTTACGTTATTTTGTTCCTCCTCTTAAGAGCTAGGATTTAAACCGTGTTTAATTAATTATTGAATTAACTACCAGGTAATCAGGTAGGTTGTGGACAGAGGGAGAACTAGTGGTTGTAGTGGTCCTTACCGTGTGCCAGCAGTTAGCTGCCCTGAGTGGTTTTTACACATTAATAGACATTAGCCTGCTTAACCCTCAGCTTTCCTCAGAGGCAGCAACTATCGTATAGCTACTTCCCATAGAGGGAGAAACCGAGGAACAGAGAAGCCCGGACACTTGCGTAAGGCTTCAAAAGCAGCAGGTAAAGAGTTTGGGGTTCTAATCAAAATTCATGGCGTCTGGCTTTCCTCCTTTGCCTCAGCTCTACCACCTCCCATTCAATGATAGCACTGACTGTGACCTACTGAAGCTAACACACAGGCATACCCCAGTCAGCCTCAGCTTGGCAGTGCAGCAGGCATGCATCTCCTTAAGACACTGGGTGCTGATACCCAGGTCTCTGGCTCCAAAGCCTGGTCTGAAATCTTTCTCAGACCTATGCTAAAAGTGATCATGCAATGCGCCTGCTACACAGTAATAAAGAGAAGGGGGTTGCATTGTCTCTGGGACCTTGTGAATAGCCCAGAGAACCTACAGTAACCCCAGGAGATGGAGGTGGGTCACAATGCAAGCAATTAACGCTACAGGGAGAGACTGGGTGTAATGAGCAAACAGGACCCACCCAGCAGGGGCATCCCAGGGGTTGCTACATGCTGGCTGAGGGCCACGCTGCATAGCAGGCTTCATGGAGGAGGAGGAGAGAGTTCTGTGACCACAATGATGCTGGGGTCAGATCTGACCCAGCACACAGAGGATGGAGGCTACTGTGAGACGGGGCAGCTCTGAGGATGCTGTGCTCTCAGTGAGACAGGGAGCAGTCTGCTAAGACAACTCTTTGAGAAGACATTCTCCACACACATCCAACCTCCAGAGAAGGTTTCACAGGGGCTGCCACCCAAAGTCCATGGCCAGATCCCAACGATGGCACTTATCTACTGACTCCTGGCTAGCACACACAGGCGGGCAAACTGTGACCATCCTGAAGACTTCCGTTCAGATCAAGTTTAAACGGCAGCAAGGCTGTCTAGGGTGTGGGTAGCAAAATGGCTTCTCTGGGGCCACTGAGGGATGGGAGACAAAGGAACCTGCCAGGCTGTGGACATGTTCTGCCTCTACCTGGGCGGTAGTTACACGAGTGTGGAGGCGTGTCCACCTAACTTCTCTCTCTCGGGAGTGTGCTCTGTGTATTAGCTTCAATAAAAGTTACCACAATGTGGGGTAACAAAGGCCCCCAGGTGGCCTGTTCCAACCCTCAGATGCCTCCAACAATTCCTAATTTAGGGCTTCTGGTTCTTATTGTTGTTGTTTGAATCTGATATAGTCAGCTCATTGGAGATGCATATACCTAGCCCTTGCTAAGTTCTGGGGACTCACAGATATGTTCACTCATTCATTCATTCACTCACTCACTCACTCATTCACTCATTTAGCAGTTGTTTGACAAGTGCCTTTTGGGGATGCTGGAAGAAAAGGGTCTTTGTCAGCAAATTCTGTAGAGCTGTCTAGAATGACATGGCTGCCCCAGGGCTCATGCCTTGGGACTTGTAGCCTTGTATTTATTCTCATAAACCCCATGAAAAAACTCCATGTGTCGGCCTCACAAGGTAACATGGCAGGAGGAGATTTGGACTGGAACTCACCCCGCGTGTGTTAACCTGAGTTCCAACAGGATCCTTCCAGCCTCTATAGTATGCTTAGTGTGACACCTGCCCTTGAGGGGTCCCTAAGGGAGTGGGAAATGCTGAAACCCTTGGTCAGGAGAAATTACTTATGTCTCAAGTCTAGAACGACTTAGCCTCTGTCTGCCTGGGGAGAAATAAGGAAGGGCTTCTCGGAGGCAGGGGTGCTGCCTCTGTGCCTTACAGGATGTGCAGGATTCCCTCAGGCAGGGGAAAGGACAGAGGAGAGCCTCCTGCACTCCACAGCCAGTACTGCTATCACAAAGAACTGATGGCTGGCGCCTGTTATAGACACCAGATATAGCCTTCCTGTGCTCAAGCCTGCTGAGAAACCAGAAGCAAGGGAAGCTGGGAAGTGCAGTCTCTTGGAGTGCAAGGAATCTCAGTAGACAGGTGACAGGTGAGCGGCATTTCCTATTGGTCTTGGTGCCAGTTCGTGCATGGTGGCATACCTCAGATCACACAAGGTCCTAGTGTGTGCAGGCCACAGAGGTCCACCCAGGGAGGAAAGCAATTGCACTATGCATACATGTGCATACATCTCATGCCTGTACATCCTTTTCGTACATATGAAACTGCATGGCCACAAAGCCACTATCCTGACAGTCCCCAACCTGGCCAGACCACTAGGGAGCAAAGGAGTCCCTCAGATGGTGCCTGAAGCTCTTGCTTGCTTGGATCCTGTCACCCACACTCAGGTGGGGTAGCAGAACACCCCAGGCTGGGGCATAGGTGTCAAGACTCTCCTACATCCTCCCGGTTACCCTGTGATCTGGCCATTCTGTTGTGTGAGCCACCCTGCAGATGGATCTTCCTGCTCCACACCGCTGCTAATGAGAGAGAAGCCAGAGGAGCCGGGGAAGAGGAGGGGCCCTGGTTATCTGCAGTGCCGGTGTTTCTTTGAAACTATGAAGCAGCTTTCTTTATTTTGCTTCAAAATCTTACTCGGGCACCAACGGTGCTACTTGCCGTAGCCCTCATTCTGCCTCGCCACACACTCAGGTCTCTGCCCCACCTCACCTGCTGCATTTCCCATTGCTTACCTTGATCATTCATTTATCCCTTATGTCTCCTGGTATCCGTTGTGTTCCAGAAGCCAGTGAGGAGTATGAGACATCAGGGACCAGAAAGTTCCAGAAATCATTGGCAGAGGTATTGAATATTATATCATCTGAAAGGGGCAGGAAAGATAGACGGGAAAAGAGGGTTCCCAATGCTTTTTAGTAACATCATATGTAGCATTTGAGGGGGGCAGTTGTAGACTGTATTGTGCCCCCTAACAATATGTTAATCCTAACTTCCGAGTGATATCTTTAGAATCAAATGTTACCAAGTTAAGGTCATGCTCTGTTGAGGTGGCCTGAGTCCAATATCCAGGGTGCCTATGAGAACAGAGGGGACAGGGGAGAGAAGAGGGCACAGGACAGGTTCTTCCTTTAAACCAGAGAGCATGGCTCAGTCCATGCCTCAAGCTTCCCAAGTCCAAGAGAGAATAATGTCAACTGTTTGAAGCCAACCACCCAATGTATGGGACTTAATGCTATCAGCCCCCAGGGAGTGAATCTAAGATGAATTCTGCCTTACATCTGACTGCCAGAATCAGCAAGCTGTGTATCACTCTCCAAGAGAATACAACATGCACAGTTCGTTTAACCATTGAGCCTTGGTAGTTCACTATGGGGTTGGGGGCATAGCTCAGAAAAGTACTTGTCTTGGATGCACAAGGAGTTCAAGCCTCAGAACCCATCTTTTAAAAACACACACACACACAAAAAAAAAAAAAAAAAATAACCAGGCATAGTAGCACCTGCTTATAATCACAGGGTGGGGAAGTGAAGGCAGATAAATCCCTGGAGTTAGTCTACTTGGGAAGTTCTAAGCTAGTAAGAAAGCCCGTCTCAAAAACAAAGGAAGCAGACAGCAATTGAAGAACACCCAAAGTTGTTCCCTGGCCTGTGTATATGAGGGTGTTCGTATACACATGAACATGGACACACACGTGTGCACACACAGTTCACTGTGGCGTCTAAGAATGCACACTGTGACCTATTCATTACTCCCTACAGCCAACCGTGTGATGTAAGTCTTGACCGTGGGCCCATTTCAGTTGTTGTCTTAGTCTTAGATGAAACAGTTTCCCAAAAGTGATATGAACTGAGTCCTAGAACTTCAACTCAAGGCTGCTTTGAGCTACCAAGGGAAGATGAACTCTTTCTGTGAAGCACATATTCATTAAAAAAAAAAAAAAATACTATAACTCATCACGGATATTTCCATGGCTTCAAAGAGCACAGACATTATCTCACCATTTCCATGGCTTGGGACTGAGGACATGTTCCGTAGGCCCTCTGCTTGAGTGTCCCAAGGATACAGATGAGGTGTGGGATGGGACACATTCTGTCCTGGAGTGGGGAGCCCTCTACAAGTTTGCTGATTGCTGGCAGAAAATAGTCAGTTGTGGTTGTCTGTCGGAGGCCTGCCAACCCACTCTCCATCAGTCAGGAGCCTTGCCCTGTGACCCCACTGACAGCTCACCAAAGCAAGGCCCTTTGCTTGCTTCCAGGCTGGGAACTGAGGGGACACATATCCATGGCTTCCTCTTTGCCAGCCTGCATGTGAAATCTATATTACATAATCCCATTAGCATATTCCCAGGTTCCACCCACCCTCCCAGAGATATCTTGGGGCCACCTTAGGATTTGCCTGCCACGGATGGAGGGGTTTTATTACAAAGGGTGACTTCCAGGCAGGTGCACTTGACTTTGATTTCTGCCTTTGTTCCTGATTAGGAGCCTGATCTGGGGGAATTTGCTTCAGCACTCCTTAAATCTGAGTATCCGTCTTTATAAAGGGAAGGTGATAATACCAGACTTAAAGGGCTGTTGTGGGGATTAGATCAGCTCAACCACAAACCCAGGCAGTTGCTAGATGCTCAGTAATGATGGCTCTACCTCTCCTCTGTGCAAACAGATCGTACAAAACATCAGCTCAGTGGGTCACACAGAAAACACCAGGTCCCAAAACCTGAAAGTCTATGAAACTTCAGTCTGGTTTTGGGTGGGATTCACCTTAAATAATCATACAATTTTCAGCACCCTTTTGTTTCTCCCAATGGTGCGAAGCACAGTAGCTTTCCTTGGAGAGAGAGAGAGATGAGTTGAGATCTTCAGTCTACAGGCATTTCTTTCCGTGTGATGGACTGGAACTCCCCTTCTCAGAATCCAGAGCCCAGAGGATGTGACCCTCTCTCCTGGTCACTTCCTGGTGCTGAATCAAGGGGTGTATGATACCAGCTAGTGAGTGGCATCTTTGCTCCTGTGTTTGTCTATCATATTGGTTCAGACCCTCAGGAGAAGCTGCTGTTGGACTCTCAGTGTCCCCTGATCATGTGGGTAAGGATCCTAGCCTGGGGGTATCCCATTTCTGGTGAAAACCCATCCAGAGAGGAAATAATTCCCCCCACTCATACCCCAACTGTGAACCCAGGATACAAACCAATAACTGCCAACAACACACTTAACATTCTTGCTGGTAATCAACCAAGTTGACTCTAGCTGATAGCTAGAGATCATGTTCATCTCAGGGCACTATGTCCAAGGTCTCTAGCTGATGATGTCCAGAGACTATGTGTATCTCGGGGCATGATGTCCAAGTATGCAGGACATGGAGACAAAAGATCTGAAGGAAGTAACAGATCTAAAGGCGGAGCTTGCTTTCCTATTTCAAAGTAGAATTGTGGTTTGAAATCCTTGTCTACTTTTCAGCCACACTGCCATTTTGCCTGCTGGAATGGACTCTTTCAGGGGAACGACTGCCCACCCACTCCATGCAGCCATCAGAAAGTAACTTACAGATGACCACTATCTCTAGTTATGGTGACACTTCCTCTCTCTGCTCTCAGAGTTCCAAGTCAGAGCCTAGACTTGGGCACAGTGTATCTGCCATGTCACCAGGTATCTGCTTATGGTTCCTAGAGGTCGGGGACAGTGACCTCCACTCATAATTTCAGAGCATCCAAGTCAGTGGCCTAAGCCAATGTTTGCTGGGTGAATGAATGTGTCCAGTGGATCTGGAAAGAAAACAGGAGCAGCGAGTCCTCTGGTCGTCATTCTCCATTGTTCAGTAGACCCTGGTTATCCGTAAGTATGGCTCCAGACCCTCCAGACACCTGAGACTATTCAGATCCTTTGTATAAAATGGTGATATTTGCATATAACCTTCACACAGTCTCCTGAGTACTTCAAATCATCTTTGGATGACTGACAATACCTAAAGCAATATAAATGCCATATTTATATTTCATATTTCATTGTTATGCTGTAATGCTTACAGAATAATAAGAAAACCATCTATACACCTATACATACACATATTATATAGTATATTACATTTTATATATTATAGTATATTATATAGTAATAATATAGTATATTATATACTATATACTATAAACTATATAATATATAATTTTATTTTTCAGTTGTTAATCCATAGGCAAAGAATCCCCAGCTTCAAAGGGCTATCTGTACTAATCACCCCACATTGGGTCGATCAAAGAGTTCATATGTGAAGTTGTAAAGTTTAAGACAAGTAGAGTCTATGGCTTACAAGCCCCCATCTCCCACTCATCCATCTGTCTGTCATTTATTCAGTCTAACCCTGGGCATTCCCAGGTACCCAGCATGTAGCAATAAAAAACTTCCAGGGGACTGAAGAGAAGGCTCAGGGCTTAAGACCAATGATCTGCTCGTACAGAGATCTGGAGTTCAGTTCCCAACGCCCTTATTAGGTGGCTCGTGATTGCCTGTAACTCCAGCTCCAGAGAAATCCAATGCTTCAGACCTCCAAGGGTACCAGTATTCACATTCAGACACACACACACACACACACACACACACACACACACACACACTTCAAATTAAAAATGAATCTTTTAAAAAAAAATTCTTCCCAATAGCATTCAAAGTATCCCGACTCTGCCCATGTTTCTCAGACAGAGAAAGTTGTGTTTACATAGCCCAAAGCAGTCCTGCCTGGGTTGGATTGGATGGTAAATTGCAGGGAAAGGGGGGAGAGGGCAGGAGCGGGAGGTGGGGGAATGAGATAGAGGGAGTGTCAGGCAGGAACCTGTAAGTCTTAAAATTCCCTAGACCCTGATAGAGAGCCCACCTACCAGGTGAGGGGCTTCCTGAGCAAGTAGGGAGGGCCGTTGTATTCATGCAGCTTCTGCATACACCATCGGTCCTGTGGCCTGGGGTCCACCCAATGGTAGCCTCAACAGCTGCAGAGGCAGCCCTAGCCCCAGCCCTACCAAGGTGTATTCCAGCTCAGCATTTATTGAGTGGTTTTGTTTTGTTGTTTTGTTTTTTGTAAGAGAACCTGCCCAGTTACACAAACTTAAGGGCCCGTAAAATCTTGCTCTGCCCTTGGCTAGACTTTACATAATCACATCACCCGAGAAGGGCCTCTCATCAGAGTCAGGTTGCTCTGTGGGTTACTTTAGCAAAGAGTATGGAGGCCACCTCTGGGTGTGGCTACTTTCCCCCTTTGAGTCTCCCTCTGAGGATGGAGACAGGAGGCTTCTAAGACTTTAGCATAGTGGATTTCCAGAAGTAAGGTTGGGGACTGGGTGGAACTGGCTTTAATTCCAAAGGCTAAAGTCTGCTTCTCCAATAAGGGCCATCGGCGTGTGCTTCCTTGCCTTCCTCTGGTCTCCACCTCCCCAGACTATCAGAAAACATGTTCCTCTGGCTGCCCTTTCCAACACCAGCTGTCATAAGCCCTGTCAGCAAACAGAAACCTCCAAAGCTTGCTGTTCTGGAGTCCTGGAGGGAAGTCCAGAGTGCGCCCAACCCCACCTCCAACAGTTGAATGTCAGCAGCCAGCCCTGTTCACATGTTCAGGGAGACACTGGCTGTAGTGGACCTCAGAGGTGACACAAGGTAGGGTAGTCACCAGTCCCCAGAGTACCTGGGACTCAGTCAGCTTGGCGCTCAGGTCCCCAGCAGGGGCCTTGGGGCTGATGCACAGCTCACATAGCTCGGCATTTGCTGAGAGCTTTTTCATCATTTATGAATGAGCGCTGGCAGCAGCCTTGCGAATTAGGGCCCAGCTGGAGGCTTGGCCTCTGAGAGGCTGGGCAGGCAAGACCCAGCTTCTAGGCTCTTCCTCTTCAGCTGCGCCAGCCCTGTCCCTGCTGCTGCAGCTGCCGCTGTGGGCCATACCTTCCCAAAGCCAAGATCATACCTATGGGGGTGAAAGGCAGCGCCCCACCTGTGGGTATTCATCTGCCTAAGCCCCCAATGCTGGGCCAGCCAGAGCCCGCTCTCACCCCATGCTTGAGAAGTCAGCTCACCCTGCCCGTCAAGGACAAAAGCTTTGGAGTGGTAGGGCTACAGATGTCCAGCGCCTGCTCCTCAGTCTGCTCACCCAGGAGTCTCATCGGGGCTAGGTGTTGGGAACCCACAACCTCAAGGAGATCCTGATATCCTGACTGCTCAGAAACAGGAAAGGGAAGCATGGAGTCTGGGCAGGAGGTTACCCAGTTGCCATGGACAGCCTCAGCCAGACTGAATCCGTCTCCCAGTAACCCTCTTCTGGCCATCAGTAACCACAAGCTGGATGCCATGTGAGAACACAACATGTACTTTGGAGCCAAGTCTAAGCAGCTTGAAACCCAGCTCTCTATACATGTTCATTTGATCACTTCTGGAGGCTCAGTTGCCTCCTCTGTAAAATGGAACAATAGCACCCATCTCCCAGATTTATTGGATCCATTGGTATAAATCAACAGATTATTGTGACAGTACAAAGTTGGCAGTTTGGGGTGGGGTGGGAGTGCTTTGGGACCTGGCTCTGAGGCTAAAGTACTTGTTGGCACAAGCAAATGCCGGGTGGGCATGGCAGCCATTTATAAAGTCAGTCAGCTGAGATGGAATCCCTGGAGCTAGCAGCCTTTTTGGTTAGCTCTGGGTTTGGTTGAGAGACCCTGCCTCGATGAATAAGATGAAAGAGCGATTAAGAGTCTTGATATTGACCTCTGGCCTCCACATGCATGTGCACACACATGTACCATACCTATGCAAGCATGCATGCACACCACACAGAGACACATAAAAAGAATGCGTCAGGGGAGGGCACGGGTTGCCAACATTACTGCAGCACTTACTTAGAGGCTGATGGAGATAAAAAGGGCAGATTACCAGGGCAAGCATAAGGTGGAGAAGGCAGGAGCTGGCACCTGGATATTTCCAGAAGCACACAGCCTTAGACTGTAGGTAGGCCAAGCCACCTTACAGAGGACATTAGACTCTATCTAGCATCTTACATCTTTATTTTTCTTTAACAAATGTCCTCCAGGGCCTGTTCCAAATCAAGTTTAATCTGGTGTCTGAAACTCTTAAATCCTGTAACTCGGAGTTACTAGGTGTAAAATATTCAGGCCTCAGTGGACACGGAGGCTCTGGCTCCCAGCCACAGCGCTCGGGCTGCTGACCTGCTTTGCAGCTCCTTGGCAAACTGCATTTTTGCAGCTGATGTCTGAAGCTCTGCCTTCTGCCTGTGACCCAGAGAGGGCTGTGAGAGAACCAAAGATGCTAAACCCGGATTTCAAGCAGGAGGGAAAATGGCTTAATGAATAATGAAGGCTTTGCGGTCACAAGGTGGCTTCTCGACATGCCTGAGGAGTCTGGCTTTTGAGCTCCAGCCAAGAAAAAGCAGGCATGAAAAGATGCAGAATAGAATAACCGGCAGGGATCCACCTGCAGCTTGCCACCATCTTGGGTTGACCTGTATCGCTCCAGGAACAGCCAGACTGCAGGGACTGGGATGAGACGTGTGGAAAACAGGATGCAGACTGATCTCTGGCATTTCTGAGTTTTGTTCTTGGAGCGATCTATCCAGCCTGCTTAATGGTGGTTATTTCATTTTGACATTAAAATCAGTTAAAATGAAGTCAGGTGACATAACTCAGTCAACAAAGTATTTAGTGTACAAGCATGATGACCTGAGTTCCATGCCCAGAGCCATGTTAAAAGCCAGGCATGGTGGCTTGTGCTTGTAATCCCAGAACTGGAGACATGGAGACAGGGCTATGTGTCCCCTGAGCCCAAAGGCCCAGTGAGAGACACTGCCTCACAAAACCAAGGTGGCGTTCTTAAGGAATGAAACCCGAAATTGACCTCCGGCCTCTGCATATGTGAGCAGACATGTGCACCCATGAACATGCACACACAATAAGCTGGTTATTATTGTACCCATACGATCACATCAAATCCTGTGGTTCATCTCCAGAACATGTATTTATCATGTTACAATCTGCTTGGGCTTCCAGCATTGATCAGTGGACTCAGCAGAAAGGCCAATGACAAGCGACTCCATTCGTGGGCATCAGAATTGCGCCCATTGATCACAGACACTGAACCTCTCTGTGGCTTTCTCTGTCCAGGTTTAGCATTCCGGGTCCTGGGCTATCTTCTGTTCAGGTTTGGCATTCCGGGTCCTTGGCTATCTCTGTCCAGGTTTGGCATTCTGGGTCCTGGGCTATCTCTGTCCAGGTTTGGCATTCCGGATCCTGGGCTATCTTCTGTCCAGGTTTGGCATTCCAGATCCTGGGCTATTTTGCTCACAGCAGGGGCAAAAGGGAGAGGAGTGTACCGTGAGCATTTCTTTCTGCCTTTTGTGCATGAGCAGAGAAGCAGGGGCTCAGGAAAGATCAGTGCTCCCTTCATCCCTAGCTTCACAAGCAGCCTCTGGTTCACACCATCATAAGTCAAGCAGAGACTCAAAGACCAATTATGACAGACCAAGGCCTCTAGCTCTAGGGATTGAAAGATAATTTAAATATATGCGACACAAAAGGCTCCAGTGGTGAGAGGTGTGCAGAAAGGATGGATGATCCCTGCCCCCAACATCCTAACTAACCACGGACACTCAAGTCCACGGATGCTCAAGTCCTTCATGCAGAATAGCTAGGTATTTGCATATAACTTACACAAAGCCTTCTCTGTGTGCTGGGTCACTTTCAGCTTATAATTCCTATAAGCTGAAATATATACGATATATATATTGTATTATTTAACACATATGTATTACATATGTAATTTGTTTAGGCAATAGTGATGAGAGTCTGTATATGTTCGGTACAGATGCACTTTTTCCCCTGAATATTTTTGACCTACAGTTGACTGACTCTATTGATGCAGAACTCGTAGATACAGAGGGCTGGATGTAGGAAAAGGGAGAAGGGATAGAACCCAGGAGGGATCTTAAAAGGTGTGGCACCCTCCCTGATGACCTTCAAATGTCTGCAAGATGTGGTGACAGGGGTCAAGACAAACAGAATGTACTTGGGAACGGTTTAGTGTGTGATGAGGGCCGTGCCTATGCTGTGTGGTTGGAGGGTCGTGCCCACAGCAGGATGGGAGGGCAAGGGGAAGCCCCGAGTACCCGCATCTGCTCCTGCAGGAGCTGGGAAGCCAAGCACAGCATTGAAGTCCTGCGTCATCAAACCACTCTGGCAGGTGATTTTGTTCGAGGACACCAGTTAAAAGTCACACACCCAAAATGGGGCAGCACAGTGAGGCCAGGAGGCGACTGGGAAGGAGGCAACATTGGGATATAAAAATGTCTGGTGGACAGACAAAGGGGGGAGTCCCCAGGAAATACGCCTCTGGGAGTTAGGGGAGACATGTGTGTGCATGCCTATTATCCCAGAACTTGAGAGATGGAGACAGAATGATCAGAGAGGTTCGTGGTTATTTTTGATTGTATAGCAAATCCAGGCCAGTCTGGACTACATGAAATGCTGACTCAAAAAAAAAATTAAAAGAAACAGAAAAAGAAAGAAAGCAAATAAGCAATTACACACACACACACACACACACACATCCTCCAGGGCTGCTGGCGGGATGGCTATGCCGGTTTTCCCCAGGCAACCAGAATTCCATCCCTGGAACCCTGGTAAAGAGAGAACAGATTCTACAGAGCCAGTCTCTGAGCTTCACATGCATTCTACAGCGCATATACACCTTCCTCATGTTGTATACACACACACACACACACACACACACACACACACACCAACAATGATGATGATATATTTTTTAAGAAATACTCACATTTCCAAAGAGACCCAGGGTTCCTCTTTGGTTCTCGGGCACCTAGTGTGTTTCAGAATCTGACTAAAGGTTCAGAATCTTTCTCCTGAGATGACGTGGAATGTCCCATCTTATGTACTGGACGTTGTCAACTTAACCTTAACCTTAACCACAAACTAGTGCCTGTGTGTAGGTGTGTGCGTTTGCTCCCAGAGAGGGGAGAGAGCAGTGTGGTTGGTCTAAAGCACTATGGTTCTAAACGCCACCGTACATGTACTGAACCTCCAGGAGGCCTCAGTTTCTCCTTTTGTAACTTGGGGATCACAAAAAAGTCCAAAAGAATTAAGACAGAAGTGACGTCACCATGAGATGCCAGCTGCCGGTAACTGTCATTGTCAGTGTCATCAGAGCAACAGTGAATGCCCACATCACCTCAGGCTTTGGTTCCATGTCTCTCGCTCGGCTCTGAAGGTAGTGAGAAGCCTGGACTAGTGCAAACTGTTAGAACAATAAAGGCTTTAAGTTTGCCCTGTCCCGAGAGACAGAGACTGAACAAAGCTTTATCTAACTCAATGTTTCTCAACCTTCCTAATGCTAAGACCCTTTAATACAGTCCCTCATGTTGTGGTGACCCTCAACTATAAATTATTCTTGTTGCCACTTCCTCACTCCCAACTTTGCAACTGCTATGACTCGTAAATAAATGTCTGATATGCAAGATATCTAATGTGCAACCCCAAAGGGGTGGAGACCCCAGGGTTGATAACCACTAATCTAAATGAATTAGTGAAGAGCCCTCACCTCCTTCCCTGACCAGCTTCCACTGTCCCTAGTAAGGAGACACTGGGTATTAGATTAGGAAGCCACCTGGCGAATTTAGATGAAATCGGCGATGTCCAAACCTTGACCATCTTCCTAATCAGGTGATGGCTGTGGCTCCCCTGCCCACCCACGCCAGCAGGCTGCCATTCCATTGCACCGCCCTCTGCTGAGCAGACTGCTGCAGAGCGTCCATGCCTTTGTGTGGTTTATTTGCCAGCATTTGCTCTTGCTTAATGGTGGGGCTGAAGTACAGCTTCTCATTAACTTTTATCCTCCCCATAAATGGCCTGCTTAACTCACAATGGCAATTGTTCTGTTCCCAGGGGTTTCTCTGCAGCCTGGCTCCCAGCCAGCCTGTCTTCTCTGCCTCCAGCCCCACCAAAGCCTGCAACTCATAGGCCTGCTGTGCCTGTGTGTGGAAGGAGGAAAGCTGGCTTTTATAGTCTCTATAACATTTTTCTCTTTGGGCAAGCAAAAGCCCCAAGTCTTAGCTCCAAACTTCCTAGAAGAAGCTGAGGCAGAAGGAGCTGAGACTGGGGGTGAATGACCATGGAAAGGGACCACAAACATCAACACCTGGTCTGGCACTGCCAACAGGAAGCCTGGGGCATACTGGCCTTGAGGACAAACTATGAAAGAGAGGGGCATTGGAGGCTTGAGCATGGGTACGGTCTGGAAGAGGTAGCCCAGGAAAGCTACTGGGGCCTTAAGCCAAGAGTATTGGAAGTGGAGGATGGGTAGTTAGATGATGCACAGAGCTGGGTAGACACGTTGCTCTTAGGGAATCCTCTCTCTGTCCCAAATCAGCAGGTAAGCTTCCACGAAAACCTGTCCCAGACTCTGGATTCTGTCTGGCCCCTCTGCTTCTCTCTACCTGACTCTGGAGGACAAAAAGCTGTCATGGCTCCCAGGGTTTACAAAGCCTTCAAGCCACCTATATCACTGCTGCACACCTTTCTATGTCCATAGCAACCTTTTACCTGCTCAGGCATACCGTCCTCTGGCCCTGAGCTCTACTGTGTGTTCCCTGTGTCTGGAACAGCTTTGGCTTGCTGACTCTTCTTGAGGCTCAGCTGTGATGTCAGTTTCTCCCAGTGGCTTCCTAGGCTTGGTCACAGGCTGTCCAAGTCACCAAGTCAGTGCCAAGCTAAAGAATGGAACAGCTGAGGCATTCACACACACACACACACACACACACACACACACACACACACACAGCCAGGCACTTGGTACATGACATGGTACATGTAGCCATGTAAATATTGACTTGAATTCAAGGCTGAGTTCATGACTGAATGGACATCTGCTCTTCCATGTTGGGGGATCCGTCCTGGGCAAGATAAGGAGACATTTGTCTCTGCTGCTGTAGAGAATAGAATGTAGAAGGGCCAAAAATAGTGACTCTCTTCCGGAAAACAGCCAATGGACTGACACTGGCAGGACATGGGATTCCCAGGAGGCCAGGATAGAGGACATGGGCATCAGGTGTGGCTGATGAGCCCAGAGCTCTGAGGTCTCATCCAAGCCAATGAAGCTGGTGGCTCCCCTCCAAAGGACAGGTAGGCAACCGGGCTCCAGCTGATAACCGTGTCTACTTGGCACTCTGGTCCACAGGTGTGGGGAGCAGGCATTGAAAATCATGTTTGAATTCGGTTTCTATATAGCTGAAATTGCTGCCCCGGGCCCAGGTGTACTCAGTGGACAGATCTGAGCTAGCTCGGTTTTGCCTGGCTGCTGGAAGGCACCAGTGACTTGGCAGGTATGTGCCCTCCCTCCAACGCTGCCCCCTCTACCTCCTTCCTCTTCTGGAGAATTCTTCAGGATAGCATAGAGGCCAGGAACTATGGTTCTAGAGAATTCTGCGGTAGCTCCATGGGACTCTGCTAACAAATGACCTGCCCTCTCTGAACCTTCTTTGTGTGTAACAGGTTTACAGGAGTTCCTACTTCTTTGGGGAGCTTATTAGGAATCGAACCCAGGGCTTTTGTGCATGCCAGGCAAGCCCTTTACCACTAAGCTACATCCCCAGCCATGGGAGCACCTGCCTCTTCAGGCATTTTTAAGGCTTAAATGAGAAATCGGGAAGAGCTTAGCAAAGGGCTCTTTGCAAGGTTTAGTGTTCAGCTGTAGCCTGCTCTTGTTGGTCCATTAACAGTGGGGCTAGAGGAAAAAATAGTCATTGTGCGAGGCCTCCTAAGAGTCAGGCAAACTGCTCGTTTTAAAACCCACAATGTCATGACCATGTGAGGACAAGGAGGACTTCATGGTAGTCCTGGGGAGGAGGCAGGAAAGCTTGGCTCTCTGGTAGAACAGCTGCCTCCTGGTCTCCTGGTTATGACAGCTCATAGCATGTTTGATGCATTTGCTGCATGCCAGGCACAGTGACCTTGCTAAACCCTTGTGTCACCTTGAGGGGGACACACCTCTGAGGTTACCTGTGTTTACAATCCCCTTCTCACAGGTGGGAAAAATGAAGAACAGGAAGGCTAATTAGGACCTACAGCACCCAGCTGGTTGATGACAACAAAGCCAAGATGGCAACCCCTAGAGAGTGGCTTCTGAAGCCACCACCTCTGTGTGGTTCAGCCGTGGCAGAACAACCAGCGTCTCTACTAGTCGCCGGTGTATGGAGTGCTGTGTTGAGAGAGATTCAGACTAAGTAAATAGCACTGCAGCGGGTTAGCCACGTCTACCATGGGGATGGTCACTAGCTCCCTGACTCATCACCAATACAGCCACTCTTGACGGTTAGGATGACATTGGAGTTTATTGGAGTGGGAGGCCAGTTCTGCAGAATGTTCAGCAGTGGCACTGCCCTTGTCCTGTAGCAGGAACACTGGAAAGGTAGAATCATGTGTTGAGGGCAGGCAGCTGTGGGCTGAGCAAAAGAATGCTCAGCTTGAGAGTCCAGGGATTAGTGATCTAGGCGTGGCCGGTCCACCAGCTAGCCTGTCACCATGGAAATGGCCATTCACCTCTCCAGGTCTCAGGATCCTAATGTGTAAAGTGAAGGAGATGAAGGTGCCCATCCCTAGGGCTCCTTTTAGAAATGTACACATCTCCACTATGATTCTCCCTCCCCCATGCAAGCCCTCCAATTAAAACTCTCAGGTTATTGGGGCATAACTTTCCAGAGATCTGCAGAAGTGAAGCTACAGAAAAAGTCCGGATTCTGCAGAGAGCTGTTCTGCCCCTCCGAGCCCCATATTTGTTCCTCATTAAAAAGAAAGAAGGAGCAAAGAGGAAAGAAGAAAAAAAGAAGCCCAACCCTTGGCAACCGAGCTTTCATCCAGGCAGTAGTTCCGGAGCAGATACAAG
This sequence comes from Mastomys natalensis, assembly GCA_021653895.1. Lineage (NCBI taxonomy): Eukaryota > Metazoa > Chordata > Mammalia > Rodentia > Muridae > Mastomys > Mastomys natalensis. The sequence goes on from JAJTUV010000174.1 coordinate 2,291,877, forward strand.
TAGAGAAATCACAGAGAACACCATTCCCCGGTGCTGGGGGAGAAGACAGCTATTGGTCGGGGAAATCTCTCTGGCTCGGTTCAATTATGAATCTCGGCAGGAAGCCTGGAGAATCCCAACAGTTCTGCAGCACTGCACTGGAAGAAGCAAGGCTGGAGCTATGCTGCCCTTGAAGGACTCGCTGAGCCCAGAAGGGATGGAGAAAACTTGAGTCCTGGGGTCAGGAGATGGGCTATTGAACATCATGCCCAGAGTCACCTCTGAGGCCCCTGTGATAACTAGTTTTAATAGTCACCTTGGCATGGTCTAGAGTCAGCTGGGAAGTCACAAGGAGGAATTATCTATGTTAGATTGGCTTGTGCCTATGCCTGGGAAGGATTTGTTAATTGGGTTAATTGAAGTGGGAAAACCCACCCTGAGTGGGGGAGGTAGCATTTCGTGGGATAGACCCTGGGCTGAATGGAGAGAGCCAGCTTAGCACTAGGCAGCGTGCATGTATTCATTGCTCCCTGCTCTTGACTGTGATGTCATGTGACCAGTTCTCCCACGCTCCTGCTGTTGTGACTTTCTAGCAATGACTGGCTGTAACTGGAATTGTGAGCTAAACATTCTCCCCTAAGTTGCTTTTGCCAGGGTGTTTTATCACAGCGACAGGAAACCCAACTAAGACAGTCTTCATGTGGGCTGGGGTTTCCTGAAAAGGTAGCCCTGAGGAAGGAAGCTGAGAGCTCACAGTGTAGACTATGAGCAAGCAAAGAGGCTTTAAAAAAAAAACAAAATCAGTGATAGAAACCCTGACACTTCTGAATCTCCTCTTCTCTTGAACTCACTACATGTGGTCTCATTATAGCAACTTCATGGGGTCTGTGAATAACCCTATTTCAGAGATGGTACTCGGAGGTGCTTGTGGGAAGATGATTGGCTGGGCTGGTTAACTTTTATGTGACTGAGACCTAAAGAGACTGAGAGACACATGTCACATGGCCTCTGTGATGGCGTGCTACATTGTTTTCTGATTCAGTTTCCTTCCTGTCCCCTAAGGCCTGTGATCTCTTGGGGACCTACACTTATTTTCACATCTCAGAACAGTGTTGCTGACCTTCCCTGTGGAGTAGTAGAGCCCGGGCTTCCAAGCTGGCCAAGACCAGTTGGCAAATCCTCCCTACAAACTAAAGTGCAGCTAGCAAGGTCCTCTTGATGGCATGTGTATACAATGGCTTTAGGGAAGAATGTGAAGTGTCCTTTAGGGGGTAAGAAAGAGTTCAGTCAAGACCAAGGGAGAGAAGAGCCATGGACCTCTATCATGAGCCAAGTATACCCCATGTATGAATTCCCCAGCATCTCCTACGTCTCCTCTGACTGTGATCTCTATTCATGAGGGAGCGTCTGATTGGTAATATGGCCACTGTGGGTGGTTCTGTGCAAGAGCCTTATTCCCAGAGGAAGAAGTCATACAACAGAGGGATAGCATGGCAGGCAACTCGCCTATTTCTTTGCCCTTGTATCTAAACTGTTCATAGCATAAGACCCTAAAGAGACACCTTGGTTTGGATGTCAATATTGTTTAAAGAATCCCATTTCTGGCTGGGCACCTTTAATTCCAGCACTTGGGAGGCAGAGGCAGGTAGATCTCTGAGCTCAAAACCAGCCTGGTCAGGACAGCCCAGGCTATACAGTGGAGCCCTGCCTCAAAAGAGAGAGAAAGAGAGAGAGAGAAAGAGAGGAGAGAGAGAGAGAGAGAGAGAGAGAGAGAGAGAGAGAGGAGAGAGAGAGAGAGGAAAAATGGAACAAAGGAAGGAAGGAAGGAAGGAAGGAAGGAAGGAAGGAAGGAAGGAAGGAAGGAAGGAAAAAATGAGATTCCAGCTCTGAAGGGGAAGGGGGTTGTGAGTACCTGCATTCATTATTTTCTTGTCACTATGGCAAAATGCCTGACAGACACAACTTAAGGGAGTGTAGGTTTATTTTGGCTCCGACTTGGAGGGTGCTGTCCATCACAACAGAGGAATGGCAGCAGGCCCAGGAGGCAGCTGTTCGTTCATGTTGGATCTGCTGTCAGGAAGCACAGAGCGATGATCCAGTGCTTGGCTCTCCTTTTTACTCAGTCCAGAGCTCCAGCCATGGGCTGATGCCATCCATGCTCAGAGCAGGTCTGCCCACCAGCTCACTTACGACCTCACAGACATGGCGGGTAACAGTGATATGCTCACTCCTTGCCACCTTGCCACCCAGGCTCATCCTTGGAAGTTTATCACATTCTGCCGCTGGCCCCAGTGGGTCTGTGGTCATCTCGTAATGCAGAATGCATTTGTTCCAGCTTCAAACCTTCCCATGATTGCAACAGTTTCAACACTCTCCTGTCACGCTGAGTCCCTGTTGCATTCTTCTAGCATTTGATGGTATCGAGTAAATATTCCCATTCCAAAAGGAGGATATGAGAAGAATAGCAGGGTAAGACTGGGCCAGTGCAACACATACCCAGCAGGGAAAAGACCAGATGTTCCATGTCCAGCATCTGAAGCTTGAGGTATTACCATCCGAGTACAAAAGGCACTGAGTAGCTCAACGTCTCCGGTTCTGTTTTGGACAGCACACATGGCCTGTCTCTTGGCTGACTCTGCCCCACACCTCCATCTTGCCTCCACAGAAGTCCTTGGGTCCTGGCATCTCCAACATCCCGGAGTTGCTACTGCAACTGATGCCTTATACCACACTTCAGGAAATTGTGCCCTGGGGCTTCCTTGCAGGAAAGCTGACCTCGGCAACTTTCTGGAACATTGATACAAGCTTCTACAACGTGCTATCTCTTGGCTTTTGCATGTCTGCAAGACCAACATCATGTGGATGGCACTGGAGCGGTAATATTTTGAACCCACTCTAAACTCCCAGTGAGTGTGTGTGACATCTCACCACCCGCCACAGTGTTCTAGATCCCAGATGAAAAGACACACACACACACACACACACTTTATATTTTAATATGCCTTAGCTAGCTCAATGGCTGGGCCGTTCTTGAATCTCCATGTGGCTAACACACTCCCCTCTGATATTCCTAAGCTAATACTAAATCTATATTTTATCTTCGTTGCCCATGGACCCTTCTGGGAAGCCCTTCTGGGGCCACTTTCCCCTTGGTACCTACATTTCAGCCACCTCTCTCTCTCCTGCACCTTTCTGGAGTGGCTAGTCTCATGGCGGACTTCCCTCTTTGGCCCCGCCCCTGCGGTTCTTGCCTGAGACTCCTAAAAGTCCCGCCTCTGTCTCTCTGCCCAACCATTGGTCGCTGGCAACTTTATTTCCCAATCAGAGACAACCAGGAGCAGGCTTCCTTTAACCTAATTGCTGGACACTGCAAACAGGTTTTTTAGGCGACATAATTAGCATGAGAACACAAGCTGCCAGGTTCTGAGGCCAGCTGAAGATACAGTGTGGATCCCCTTCTATGACAGCTGTAGTGACCTCTGTGTGCCTTGACTGCTGAACCTGAGAAACCACTTCCCCTGGCTGTTTAGGAACAGGTAACCTCTGTCGTGACAGTCTCCATTCAGGCGCTCTCCTCTTTTTTTCCAGTTTGCTGGGACCTTCCCTCCTGCCCATCCTGAGTGTTGAGAGCATAGGTGCATCCCACTGTACCTGGATAGCCCATCACTTCTTTATGTACCTCACTGTACCAGGAACCAGTGCTCCCAACACATGACGGTGGGGACACCGCAGCGAATGCCGTCTTCCCGGGCCCAAGTCCGTGTAGCCCCTCTTCTTTTCTATTGGGTTTGCAAACAGTGAAATTTGTGGTCCAATGTTTCTCATGGTACTGACAGCCAGTGAGGGGGAAAATGGGGTGTTTCTGAAGCGGCGACACCCACCCATCCACATGCTTCCCCATTCTAGTCCTGCCCCTTGCTCTGACAGCAGCCGCCAAGAAGCTGCCCAAGGTCCTCGGGCAGCTGGCGGAAGCTGCTGACTTAGAGTCAGGATTAAAAGTGTCCTTACAAGGGGCTCCAATGTGAGAAGACATGATGAAGAGAGAGCTTGTTAGCACTGGGCGAGCACAGCCTGTCTTTGGCAGCTGAGCTCCTCTGGGACTAGAGGCAGACACCCAAGAGCCCTAGGGTAGGGCAAACCCTAACAGGCCAAATGATGCCCACCCAGGCTGGGAATAGCACCAGAGACATCCAGAGTCCCCAGAGACTAGTGCTCCCAGCGCATGAGTCAGGAGGGGTTTTTCTAGCTGCCAGTCATTCTCCCTTCTAACAATATGATCTCCCTTCACTGTAGCACGTTGGAGCGGGTAGCATTAGATGCAACCCCCTTATAGGGAACCTCCAGCTGCCTTTGTAATTGAGTCTTGGCCTACTTTTTCAGTCTCAGTCCCTCTATTTTTCTCTTCCAAAAGCCCAAACCTCTGGGTTTCCTGGGCCTCCTCTCTGAGCTGCCATTTGCCCAGTACTGCTAGGTGCTGAGCTGCTGGCAGCTCCCCCCGTAAGTCCTATCCAGTGCTGAACTTCTCTGACCTTCCATAGACCTGCTCCCATTGTTTCAGGAAAGATGTCCATCCACCTCCCCGTCCAAGGCACTTGTTCTTCCAGACAAGATCTACATCCTTTCGCTCCCAAGGGACCTGGCATCAGTATAGGAACACTGGATTAAAGAAAAGACTGGGAAAGGGATGGAATTGGGTGAACCCCATCTAATAAGAAAGCACTAAAGATCACAGAAGGACAGGGACTGTCCTGGTGCTAAGTTAAGGCTATGGAAAGAGACAAGAGAGCTAGGCATGTAATAGAGATAGCAGAACACTCAGTGTACACAAAGCCCTGGGTTCGATCCTCAGCCCTGCATGAAGTGAGCGTGGTGGAGCACACCTGTAACCCCAGCACTCTGGAGGTGGACACAAGAGAATCAGAATCAGAAGGTCGTCCTCAGAAGACCTTGGGAGTTTGAGTTCAACCTGGGCTACAGAGACCCTGTCTTAAATGTTCTTTAACTTAAAGTTTTACAGAGTTAGGAGGGATTGCGGTGTGAGGTTTCTGCAGGTGTGAGTCTTGGGGTCGCTATTTAGCTGAAGAAACTTTCCAGTCTCCAAGCTGTACTTGGAGGGGACATAGACAGTTCTTTGTTAAGCTATCCAGTCGAGACAAAAACAAAACAAACAACTAAAACCAGTCTGGTCTGAAGGTGTCCCCTGAGAACCTTTCTCTCCTCCTCCTCCTCCTTCACATGATGTTGGGATAAAACACAGCTTTTCTGACCTCAGCACCACGACCTCGGCCACGTACCTCAGTCTTGCGTTCTGTGAGGCCCTGGACTCTCCTGTAGAGGGTCCTCCTTTCCTTCATCACCATTTAGGAACTGCCAATAGAAAACTCCAAAAGGGCAGAAGCCATGCATGTCTTAATCTCTCTCGTCACTGATTTCTATTACAGAAGAAATATTCTGGGATGTGGAAGCAGCCGGCACAATAGCGGGTCACCTGCTGAGTCGGCAGTCTAACGGGAGTGGTCCTGTTAGAGGATAGCATCCACCACAGTGTGTAGCATCCACCCGGGTGGAAAGGCATCCTGTCTCTCCTCCATATCTTAGGAATAGGAAGGGTGAGGCGGGATGAAGATAACTTGGTACACTTACTGCTCCAGAACCTGTCTCAGACATGGCATGTATCACTGGTGAACAGTCCAAAGGATGACAAGGTCACCTGCCCCATGGCCCATGTGCCCAGTGAAAGTAAAGCAAGTATAATGAGAAGACTCGGCAACATCACCAAGAAGCCATTGCCTAGAAAATAGCAAGCACTCAGGAAGTAGAAGTCGCATGAAGACAGTGAAGTCTGTGGTTATTTCCCGGGGTCTCAAAGTGTCACTGAAGGCCAAGAATCTAGGGGAGTGCGGCCCAGCCCGCTGCCTCTCAGAGCCTGGCATTTCCCTGTAGGAACCCGAGGAAAGGCTTCCCAGCAGCCTGCCTGCTACCGCTGGAGAGCAGCCAGCCCGCAGGAGACCAGAACATGCCAATTGGGAAATCACAGTCATTAGGGAGTTTCTTTGGAGATGGGCGTGGAAGCGGAGGGATTATGAAGAGGACCTCTGAGTGGGCAGCAAGGCAGGATACAGAGCCTGAAAGGAGATCACTCTGGCGCTTCGGGTTTGTTGACTGGCACGCCTGGCCACTGCACCCTCTCCCAAGTCTATGTTCAAGGTTAAAGGACTCCCCAGCCCCCAAATCTCACATTGACACCATCCCTGGAGTACCTCAGCATGTGATCTTGTTTAGAGATAGTCTTTAGAAAGGTTACCCGGGGTCTGAGGGGCTGGTGAGATGGCTCAGTAAAGGTGCTTGCTGCCAATCCTGATAACCTGAGTTTGATCCTCAGGACACATGCACGCACAGTGGAAAGAGAGACCTGACTCCCAAAAGCTGTCATTTGACTTCTAACAGTGTACTGTAGCTTGTGCCCATGTGTACACAGTGAAGAGAAGCATCGTGTTGAGTATGTACCATCTAAGTATGAAGGCCTGGTCTCTGAGGTCTAGTGGACTGGGATCAAATCCCAGGTAGGTAGTTAGCGGCGAAGGGTGGTGGTCATCCTGTCCACCCGCTGGGATTAGTATCAAGGCTGTGTTGATAAAGCATGGGTGCTTCAAACAGGGCCTAGCATACATGGGTGCTAAGTGATGCCAAGGGTTGCATTCCTATAAAACCTGTCATGAGGAAATACTGCCACCGCCTCCTGCCCCTCAGCTCTGCTGAAGCCACCCACCCTCTCCGATCTCTACTTGACCCACAGAGTCCCAGATTGCTCCTGATTGGGGTGACTTAAGGCATGGAAACTGCACAGGGCTGCTACGCTGTTTCTTCCCTTCCAGCTGGGAATGGGATGGAGGCTAGCCCATGGGCGAACAGCTCCAGGAAGCCGTGGCAGTAGAGAGAGGCAAAGGTGGGGGGGAGAAAGACCCAGGATGCCATGCTCTGAGATAAAGACTTGGACCATTTGACCTGTGTACCAGAGCTGTGAGCCACATTGTCACCCCATCACAGTGTTCCACCAGTGAACTCTCTCTAATTTGGACTAATTTGGAGATTGCCTAAGTAGGAAATGTTTGCAAAATTCATAAGATGTAAGCTTGCAGTTGATAAAATAACTCAGACACAGGTGGCAGGATGTCGCACCAGGTGTGGTCTTTGCCCTTGCTTGGGCATTCTCTACCTATGCCTCTCTCTCTCTCTCTCTCTCTCTCTCTCTCTCTCTCTCTCTCTCTCAATTCTCCTTTTTTGCTCATTTGGTTCTCTGTCTCTCTATCTGTATCTGTGTCTGTGTGTGTGTGCAGTGTATATATGTGATATGAAGGGGTGTGCGTGCACGCGTACATACACACATCCACCCTTTTGCTTGCACACAGGCCAGAGGATGACATTTGGGTGATTGGAATGTTCGTCCCCACCGCCACCACTTACTGTTTCTTTGGGATGACATCCGGGGCTCTTTTCCAGTCTTCCAGACTTGACTCTGGAGGGTAGGGAGCCTCTGCAGGAGTCTTTCCCTGAATTTGGCCTCTCCACCACCATCCAACCCTGAATTCAGCTTCCATTTCTAGACAATAGTCCACGGCTAAAACCCTCTTTTGTCTGCTGCTGTCTGCCAATCTCCTTGTCCATGTCACGTGTAAAATGATATAGATGGCCGTTTATCTTATCTTCTTGGGTCTCAATTCATCCTCCCGACAGGAGGTCTTTAGGAGCACATCCTCTCCAGCACCTAGCAGCGTGCTTGGTAATCTTTACACACTCTGCAAAAATACAGCTGAGGAGACTGGAGCATGGCTCAGTGGAGTAACACACTTGCCACACAAGCCTGAGAACCTGAGCTCGGATACTAGCACGAACATAAAATTCCAGAGATGCTGGGGGACAGACACAAGAGGGTCTGGGGCATGATGGCTCCAAGCCTAGCTCCAAGTTCAGTAAGAAACCTGCCTCAGGGAACAGGGCAAAGACTGCTAGAGCAGAACACCAAATGTCATCTCCGACCTGTGTGCATGCATAAGGGTGGATAAGCATGCACATTCGCATGCACACACACACACACCTTCGAATATACCACATATATATACTGCACACACACACACAAACACACACACCTTCGAATATACCACATATATACACTGCACACACACACACCTTCGAATATACCACATATATACACTGCACACACACACACACCTTCGAATATACCACATGTATGCACTGTGCACACACTCACATACATACCTTTGAATATACCACATAAAAACACTGTGCACACATACTCACATACTTTTGAATATACCACATAAATACACCGCACACACACCTTTGAATATACCACATGTATACATACATACATATACACACACCTCTGAATATCACTCATATATACATACATGCACATACATATATTCACATACCTCTGAATATACCACATGTATACATACATACATATACACACACCTCTGAATATCACTCATATATACATACATGCACATACATATATTCACATACCTCTGAATATACCACATATATACATACATACACATACACACACATCTCTGAGTATACCACATATATACATATATATATATATATATATATATATATATATATATATATGCACACACCACTGCTGAGAAATGATTGAATGAATAAGTGGGTAATGAGCAAACAAATGAAAATATCATCGAGGAATGAATAAGATGAAGGAATGAATGTGTGTTGAGGAGGGGTGGACAAATGGTTTGTGAATGAACAGACACGTCCCACAGAGCACCCTCTACTGGCCTCTTCTGCCCTCCATTTACACTGAGCCTTAGTGCTCCCCAACCCTGCCCCACCCTCCCTGGCAAATATGAAGCTGACTTTCATCCCAAGACTTAGACACTGCCTTCCACCACCACCACCACCCCGGCTTCACAGTCAGGAAGCTAGCCTGGTACCCATGCTGCCTACCCTCTCCTGTAGATGGGGGCAACTTCAGGGTAGTGGAGTGGAGCATCCGACGGTGCCAAGAGTCAGCAAAGAGATGCTGGATCCATGCAGCTACTCTACCAAGCACACAGCAGGTCTCACTCTCCTCTCCAGCTTTCCAAACATCTGACAAAACATGTGTATAAATGCCTAGTGGCTCCACCCCTGGGCTATAGTGGGCTTGTGCAAGAACACCTTTAGACCTCTCCAAGGGACCTCCCTCCATCTCCAAAGGAGCCTTGTTATAGAGATGCAACAGACTGGTGTACAGAATCCACACAGCGCATCAGCCTTGACCTAAGCCCAAGCCCAGCTTTGTCTACAAGTAGTATGTGTCCTAAAGGTGGCAATCCTAGAGGACCAGGCTTGAAGAAGTAGGAAGCCCTGGCCCCAACTTCCCAGAAGTCATTTAGAATGGACCACAGAGCCAGTACCCAAGGGGCAGAGACTGGAAATGTTTCTCCGCCTGCTCCCATCCTGTCCTCCCGTGAACAACATTTACAGGGTGGGTAACTAGGGATGCTGGCAGAGCTGTTCCCCCAGGCAACCTACCCATTGCTGTGAGCAAAAGGCAAGAAATAATTGGTGCATCTGAGTCGCAGAACGGACAGGGGGCGGATACAGGAGGCTGATGGCTGCAGCAGACTCGAGGTGGGCAGGAGGGTGTCTGTATGCTCCTGGTAGGTGCTCCTAGCTGCTGTTGATGCTTGCGGAGCTCCAGTGGTGTGCTGCTCTGGAAAGGCCATGCAGGAGGTAAAGGATTGCGTGACTGATCACTGTTATTATTAAGGCAGCAGCTGGCGTTCTTTCCCCTGGGATTTCCTTAATTAGAATGGGCTGCTAAGGTGCCTCTCACCAAGATGGTGTCAGGTGCCAACATCCTTCAAATGACTCAAGAGTGACTAACTTCCCAGCTTTTACACTGAAAGTCTTGTCTCTGGAATCCCTTGAGCCCAGGGGATGGGCCACCCAGGCTCTCTATGATAACATAGCCCTGAGGTATGACCTTCAGAAGGATCATGGAAGGACAGGCTACCCCATCCCACTGCACACACACACACCTACACACACACTCACACACATAGACTCTTACACAGAAACACACTCACACTACACACACAAACACACACACACATTCCTGCCACCACCACAGTTCTAGCCTGGTTTACCAGCTTCATACACATACATATATACATATACATACACATATACAGACATACATATAGACATACATACAGACAGACACACACCTTTAGGAAAAGTGGCTCATGGTGGAAGGAGACGAGTGGATGCCTATGTACATGCTAACATGTATGTACATCTCCACAGAAAGCCATGAAAATCAAGCAGGAACAGCCCCTCTGGCCCCTTCCTGAGGTTTACAGATGAGGACATATCTCACCTGGGGCCACATGATTCACAAACTCTTACGCCCGTAGCTTCCTGATCCTCCAGAGGCCCGCTGTGTTCCTGTGAGCACCCTGCTCCTAGTGCCTCTGTATTCTTTTTAGGGGTCATCCAGGGTCCCGGAATGAACCACGCACTAAAAAGAAGCTCAGTGTCACTTAGCCGACAGCACAGCAGCATTCTGTCTTGCTGAAAAGGAGTTGGAAACAGCTTTCTCTCCCGCTTCTCTCCCCGGCCATTAATTTTCTCCCTGTTAAGTGCCTCAAGCCAATGCTAACAAAATTAAATGTGACAAAGATAAATGTGAGGTCCCCAGGCCTGAAACTGTTGAGCTTCATATAAACAGGTAACTCTTGTGGGAAAAACTCCCAGGGAAACTGAGGCAATAGGAATGCTAGGTCCCATTAATGGAAGCCAGTCTGGAGAAGGAGGATACAGCCTGGATGTTGATTTGTTTATTTTGAGACAAGGTCTCACTAGATAGCCTTGGCTGGCCTGAACTTGCTATGTAGACTAGGCTGTGTGTGTGTGTGTGTGTGTGTGTGTGTGTGTGTGTGTGTGTGTGTTGTGTTTGTGCACACACCGATGGGCACACACATGTGTAATGGGTACATGTGTGGAGGCCACAAGTCAACTTTGGGTTGCTATGCTTCAGGACATGGAGTTTCCCCAGCTGTCCCTAACGGGGAGGGAGAATGAAGAAGACTCTTGGAGCCACCATGAAAAGAATAGCTAAAAATGTCTGACCAAATTGGACATTTAGGGGAAATATCTCAAATTCTTAGCTTCGAGGTAAGGGAGTCATCTCTTTCTCTTCTTGGTCAATAGGGGCAAAACCAGTGAGTGACAAACCCGCCCCATTGTCTACTTCCTCCTTAGACAATGATGGGATAGAATTGATTGTAGTGAATCTAGCTTCCCACCTGTGAATTAAGGTAGGCCCCTCAAAACCCTGAACAACCTCCTCATAACTTGATTTCGTCTGCAGGACCTCATTTAAAATAAGGATCTGCTATACTGGAAATCCAGAATGCCCCACAGTGGCCCAGCTTTTAAAGTTTAAGCCCCAGCCTGTGGCTCTATTGGGAGGCAGTGGGGTCCTTAAGAGGTGGGGCTGGTTGGAATAAGCTTGGTTAATTGGGGGTGTGCCCGTGTAGGAGATGGAGACCTTGGCTCCGTTTTCTTTGCTCCCAGCCACCATGAAGTGAACGGGGCCTCACAGCCTCCGACTGTCATCACGATGTCCTACTAAATACTATACCACAGGCTCAAAGAACCTCAGACTGGAGCCTTGACTGGGAGTCCAAATGAGCCTGTCCTCTCTCGCCATTGGTTGTCTCCCATGTTGTGTCACAGTGGTGGAAAGCTGACTGGCAAAGGTGCATTCATAGCTACTGCAGGGTAGACTGCAGAATGCCTCTGAGGGCAGCAAAGCTCAACCACAGTGACGCCCATCTCTCTAGTCTATGGGAGTCTCTCTCTAGGTGTATGAGGAAGAAAGGAGAAGGAAAAGGAAGGGTGGAGAGAGGGGGAGCAAAGGGGAAGGGCAGAGAGGACCAGAAAAGCAACTGTGGAGTACATGCATTCAGACCCCCTTTGATCATTATCCCATAAACAGTGGGACCCACCATGTATGAACAGAGCCCCCAAGAAATAACTGATAGGTTTAGACATGTAGACATTCCTACAGCCACTGCAGATCATGTGCTTAAGAATGAGCCACTGGGGAGATAAGTCAGCTGCTAAAATGCTATCCAAGCATAAATTCCTGAGTTCAGTCCCCAACACCCAAGTAAAAAGCCAAGAGTGTTGACAGGTCCTTGCAGTTCCAGCCCTGGAAAAGCAGAGATTTCCAGAGGCTGGTCAGCCTAGCTACTTGACACATTCCAGGTTAGAGAGAGACCCTGCCTCAAAAAGCGAGGTCAGTAGGCCCTGAGGAAGGATACCCAAAGTTGACTTCTGGCCTCTAACACATGTACATGTGTATTCATTTACACGCATGTGTACCCATGTGTGCATGCACACCACACTCACATATACACACCATATACACACACTATGCACACATGTACACACCCCACACACGTGTCACACACACACACACACCATATCATACCAACACCACACACATAACACACCACACACACATAACACACACACATATGCATACCATACACACACAACACACATACACACACACACATACCACACACACATACCACACACACATATACATACTATACACACACCCCAACATATACCACACACACACACACACACACTGAGTTAACAGGCTATAGATATTGCTTGTTATCACCCAAAAACAGAGTCACAGGCCTGGCCTGGTGGTGTTAATTCCCGCACTTGGGAGGCAGAGACAGGTAGATATACATTCAAGGCCAGCCTAGTCTACCTCGTAAGATCAGGCCAGCCAAGGCTACACAGTGATACCCTGTCTCAAAACAAACAAAAGCTACGAAAACTAATAGATGTATTACAAAATCTTGCCTACAAGTCTATCTAAAATAAATTAACGGCATGGGACATAGTTCAGTAACAGCACTTGCTTAGCATGCTGGGAGCCCTAGGCTCCATCCCCAGTGCCATAAAAATCAACTCCTAAGTTTAGTCAAATAATTTTCTAGCTGTAGCATGGAGAACAGTGAAATTTATCGGAAGGATGCTTTGAGCAGATGTCTCTGTGCGAGTGAATGCAAGCTAGCGTTCCGGAGTCTCGGCTTTGTCTGGAGTTTGAACAACTACAGGATATCCTTATGAAGGCTAAAGCCCTTTCCCTCAGTGCTGGGCGGGGAAGGGGCTCTTACAGCCCTCTCTACCCTGTGGCTTTCTTTTAGGACTTTTCTAAGCATCGTTTGGATTAATATTGACTTACTATTTTTCTAATTAGAAAAGAAAAACTTTACTGGGCAGAGGTGGTAGATCTTTAATCCCAGTACTCAAGAGGCAGAGGCAGGTGGATCTTTGAGTTAAGGCCAAGCCTGATCTACAGAGTGAGTTTCAGGACAGTCTCTATTAACACTAAGAGTGTCCTTGTCATATGACCCAACAATTGCACCCCTGGGCAATTGTTTCAGAATGGTAATAAACATTTTTTTCCCAAGACCTGAACATGAACAGCCACAGCAGTATTGCTGGAAACAGTGGACCTCCCTCAGGGGTCATAATTTAGCAGAAGACAAGGTTTCCGTGCTTGGAACACTGCCCAGCCATGGAAGGCACAAGCCACCAACACACAAATGGGAGATAATCTCAGAACTGTGTCGAGTACAAAAGGCCACCCCCTAAAGGTTACTGTGCCATACAGCCCACGTGTTGACATTTTAAAGGGCAAAGCTACCACAACTGAGAACCCCATGGTGATTGCTGTGGGTTCAGGAGAGACTAGGGTAGACAGAAAGGTGGGTGTGGCTAAACACAAAGGGCACTTGGAGGTGATCCTTGTGATAGAAGGTTCTGGATCACACACGAGGTCAGTGTCACCACCCTGGATGTGTCATCGTGCTAGTTTTCTCAGGTGTTACCAGGAAACAGAGTGAAGATCATCCTATGTCATATCACTTCTTCCTCTGTATGTATGTGTGGGTATGGTTGTATGTGTGGTCACCAGCATGGGCATGTGTGACTTTGAAATGGCTCTTAATTGTTTTATTATCATGCTTATTTGTGTGTGCATGTGTGAGTGCATGTGTATATGTGTTCATGTGTGTGGGTGCACATGTATGTGTGTTTGTGTGGGTACACATGTATATGTATGGGTACATGTGTATGGGTTCACATGTATATGTGTGGATGCATGTGTATGGGTGCACATGTATATGTGTGCATGCATGTTTGTGAGTGCACATGTATGCGTGGGTGCATTATGTGGGTACACATGTATGTGTATATGTGTAGATGTACATGCATATGTGTGTGTGCATGTGTATGAGTACATGTGTATGTGTGTGTGTGTGTTCATGTGTGGGAGTGCACATGTATGTGTGTATGTGTGAGTGCATATGTATATGTGTGTGTGCACATGTGCATGTGTGCCTGAGCTACTGTTGGGTCCTCTCTCGTTGTTCTTCATCTTATGTATTGAGGCAGTCTCTAGCTGAAACCATATCTCACTGTTTGAGCTATCTTAAATAGCCAACTTGCTCTGAACTCCCTGTATCTTCTCCCCACCAACCCTCAAGCACACCACCACCTTGGGGTTACAAGCACACCAGCCTAGGGTTACAGACACACCACCTGGGGGTTACAGGCACACCACCCTGGGTTACAAGCACACCACCCTAGGGTTACAGACACACCACCTGGGGTTACAGGCACACCACCCTGGGTTACAAGCACACCACCCTAGGGTTACAGACACACCACCTGGGGGTTACAGGCACACCACCCTGGGTTACAGGCACACCACCCTGGGTTACAGGCACACCACCCTGGGTTACAGGCACACCACCCTGGGGTTACAGGCACATTACCTGGGGTTACAGGCACACCACCCTGGGTTACAGGCACACCACCCTGGGTTACAGGCACACCACCCTGGGTTACAGGCACACCACCCTGGGTTACAGGCACACCACCCTGGGTTACATGCACACCATCCTGGGTTACGCACCCACCCTGGGTTACAGGCACACCACCCTGGGGTTACAGGCACATTACCCTGGGGTTACAGGCACATTACCCTGGGGTTACAGGCACACCACCCTGGGGTTACAGACACATCATCCTGGGTTACAGGCACACCACCCTGGGTTACAGGCACACCATCCTGGGGTTACAGGCACACCACCCTGAGGTTACAGACACACCATCCTGGGTTACAGGCACACTACCCTGGGGTTACAGGCACACCACCCTGGGTTACAGGCACACCACCCTGGGTTACAGGCACACTACCCTGGGGTTACAGGCACACTACCCTGGGGTTACAGGCACACCACCCAGGGGTTACAGGCACATTACCCTGGGGTTACAGGCACATTACGCTGGGGTTACAGGCAGGCCTCCTCACCCGTCAGACTTTGGCATCCTCTCATGGGCTCTGAACTCCAGTCCTCATACTGTAACCCTAGCCTTCTCTACCTCATGGAACCTGGAGCTTTCTGATTGGCTAGACTTTGTTGGTTGGCTGGTGTGCCCAGGATCCTCTTCTCTTTGCTCACCTCCCCACCCTGCACTGTGGGGTTACAGAATACCACCATACCAGGCCTTGCACACAGGTACTGAGGACTCAGACTCGGTCCCACTGAGCCGTCTCTCAAGCCCCTTTCATTATATCTTACATGAGCATATGAATCTACAGTAATTAAAAATAAGGTGCTTTAAAAAAAAAAATAGAGGCAGAAGGGTCCAGGAGTAGACTATCTACTTAGTATAAGCAATGACTTGGGTTCAGCTTGCAGCACCCCTTAAAACTAGGGGAGACCCCTACCTGTATGCATGTGCATGGGAGGGTGGGGGGAGACGATCCACTTGGCTGCAGGATTGTCAAGCTGAAGAGACTGTTTTTTTCTTTCCCAACCTCTTATTATTTGACTTGTTCCAACAAGCATGTGTGACTTGGTGATTTTCTTTAGACCTGTGAAGTGGCAAAAAAAAAAAAAAAGAAAAAGAAAAAGAAGTGTTGGGGTGGGCAGTGCTAGAGAGCTCTGCTCCCCCCACTTCTTTAAAGACTGGTTCTGTGTCTGTGGGAACAGTTTTAAATCTTGGGGGGCAGGTCCTAGGAATGAGGCGGGGGCTGCAGCAGGCCCACTTGACTCTCTGCCAGTCTACCTACCTGCAGCCATCCTGCACCCAGCCCATTCTGGTAGTCCTGCTCCTTCACCGGCTCCCACATTTGCTCACTGACTCAACCACTCAGGGACACGTGAAGTAGAAGACGGGCAGCTCAGGGCCCAGCAGCAGTGAATCTCCCTGACTCATCCCCAGAGGCCAAGAACCACCTCAGAGCCTCACCGCTATCGTCTGTAGTTCTAAGGGACCTGAGAGCTGAGATTAGTGCCACCGAGTAGGCAAGGGAACTCAAGGTTAACCGAGTTCGCACAGAAAACACATCCTACCCAAGATACCTCCTCTGAGACTCTCGTCTCCTGCACCTCTAACCAGGGGTCCAGGAAGTACAGATGCTACTGTGAACACCGGTCTTTGGAGCAGCAGCTGAAGGGAGGTGGAGGGAGAGCCTGGAGTAGGTCAGCAGCTCGAGTGTCACCAGGTAGAAGAGTGACAAGCTCCCAGCTCAGCAGGGAGACCTTAGTTGGACAGATGTGCCCCTGGCATACTTCCAGCCTCCAGTACTGTTCCCACCCACTATGAGGCCAGGTTGGGCTGCTGGAAGCCAGCAGGATGCTTGGCAGCAGCTTTAAGAGAACTGGCGACAGCTGGGAATAGACCAGCTCTGACCAGTTAAGGGGTTAGGGAGGAAGAGTTCTGGCCATCGGCTGCTAGAGTCATGTGACTGAGTAGGCATGAGGAGTTGGCAGGCACAGGCATGTAGTGGCATCACCTCCCCCTCTTCCCCATGTGACTCCCTCTCTGTGATGTGTTTAGTGATTGGCATTCTCAGGCTGCAGGGCAACAGATGATTGGGAGAAAATGGATGGAAGATTCTAGAAGGGAGAACTGTCCTGTCCTTGAGTTAAACCAGGAATTCTGCTTTTCTACACTGCAAAGACCACTTCTCAAAGCTGGGCAGGAGATAGTTGTACCTTTCTGGAAGTGTCTTGGCTCTCTACCTTCTATCGGACTGAGGGGATTGAAATCTGAGTCCATTTTAGCACTTGGAGGGAGGAATTCACTCTGTTCTGTATAAGCACCACCTGACCTGTCCCTCTGTGAGTCTGCCTGTCCCTCGGCCCATTCTCGAGGAACAAACTCCTACTCGTTTTTTTCAAGCAGCAATGCTAGAATCTCCCTGGGTCTGGGCATCCTGCCTGTGTTTTGGGGCCTGTTGTCCTGACAGTGAGGTGTGTTGTTCCATCCCTGAGGATGTCGAGGCTCAACAAGAAATGATACAGTTCTGATTGAGGCTCATCTCAGTGTGTAAGACCTCTGTGTGAGTCCGTGTCCCCACGGGACACTGAGCAGTGGGGACTTCAGGCGCAACCTCTCTTGTCTCTGCCCTTGTGACCTGCCCAAAGCTTCCATGTCTGGAATGAATGGTTGTCCTATGCCATGGGACATTCACAGCCTGCGTTTCCCCTTGGTTCCTCCAGGCATCTATAAAGGGCACTGCTTCCGGATCAACCACTTCCCAGAGGACAACGATTACGACCATGACAGCTCCGAGTACCTCCTCCGTGAGTGACAAGTACCTCAGCTGCTTTGTATTGAGGAGGGGAGAGGAAGGGAGGGGCTAGAGAGGTGAGCCCTGTGGACTTGGCCCCCCAGTTCTTTGCCCTGGGGGCTTGTGAGCATTTTCATTTAGAAGTCCTGAGCACAGAGGGTGGGCTTAATGTAGGAGTGGCCTGACACGCTGTGTATTTGAGGGTAGGTACGGTGGATCAAGGGCCAAGGCCCACAAACACGGAAGCCCAATCAGGAAAGAACAGCTTCAAGAGATGGCTGGTGGAGCAAGCGAAAGTTAAGGGTGGGAACTTTTTTGGCCCTGAATCAAGGCCAGCAGTTTGCTGAAGCTGTTGGTGTCAAGCAGGTGTCTAAATAAATGTCTTTCTATGGTCTGTTGGCCATTTCAGAAATTTAAAAATGTAATGGTCAATTCATTAGAAAGAAACATCTGGAAAATGAAAAATTTAAAAAGAAAAAAGGGAGGGTAGGAACTTGCACTGGGAATGGAGCTCAGTTGGTACAGTGCTTGCCTAGCATGCGCGAGGCTCTGGGTTCTATCCCGACCCAGCACAGCGTTAAGTCCAGCTTAGTGGCACAGGCTGTAATCTCAGCACTCCAGAGGCGTGGGGGATCAGGAATGCGAGGTCATCTCCTCTAGATTAGGTTACTGGAAGCCCCGTCTCCAGTTTTATAAAAAGAAAAGATACAAGCTCTCTGAGCCCCGTATCGTTGTTCAGACTAATAATATCAACACTGAAGAGGAAAAGGCAGAAGGACCAGGAGGCCAAGGTCCTCCTCTGCTGTGTAGTGACTTTGAGGCCAGCCTGAGCTCTATAAGGCCCAGTCCTGATAAAAGCTAAAAATAGCTCTGCCTGGGACGCACCTTCCTGAGGGGTGGAGCATCTGAGGGACTAGGGATTACCTCACCAGACTTCTTCTGTGAGGAATCTTGTCAGTGAAGAAGCTGAAGGGGAGAACGACCCTATAGGAAAACCAGCAGTCTCAACTAACCCAGACTCCAGGGAGCTCCCAGAGACTGAGCCACCGACCAGGAGCATACACACATATAGCAGAGGTCTGCCTGGTCTGACCTAAGTGGGAGAAGATGTGCTTAATCCTCCAGAGGCCCCAGGGAAGGGGGAGGTGTTGTAGGGGTGGAGCACTTGGGAAGGGGCAATGCCTGGAATGTAAATGAATAAAATAATTAAAAATTTTTAAAAAGAATCCTACAGTTGGTGATGAAGCTGGCAGGGCCTCCTCTGACAGGTGGCCCTAAGTTCCTTCAGCCCCAACTAATGCAGCCACTGCCTCTGCCTATGGACTGTCCTTAAGCTCTTCCTCCTGTCCCATCCTGGGACTGAGTTATGCCTCCCCATTAGTACCCACAGTATGTGCTGAACTCCAAAGGATGGACTACTCCTGCTTCCAGAAAAGAGGGAGACATAGCCAGAGAGGGGCTAGAAATGGATGCTGGGCTTTCTGTGTCGTTCCCTCCTCCCTATCAGCCAAAAGACACAAAGCTGCTTCTGGCAGCACCCTGGGCTCAGGCCCAGCCTCACACATAGAGAATCGATACCAGTGTGTCCTTAGAGAGAGCATAATTCACCGTGCACCTGATTATGGGTCTTTTTTTTTTCCGCTACAAGAAAGGATTTGGATCATGAGTCATCAGATGAAATAGAACAGTGCCCTTGGAGCTGAGGCTCCCTTGGAGCCCACGTCAGGCTGCTCCAGCCGGGCCCAGAACCTGAAATCATATGACCAGAGCCCTGCCTCCAACCCACCTCTCTATGTTCTCCCCTTTTGCCTTCCTGTCCTCTGATTCGACATACTGGAGGCCCACACTCTACGTGGTAAATGGAATCCCCTTAGGGTAGCCATAAATGAGAGAGATTGCACACTGAGCAACTCAAGAAATACCGCTTGCATAGATTATGGGGTAAGCGGCATCCTTCCGGTTCTGCAATGCAGAGCTTGAGAAAGGGAGCTGGAAGGACAGAGCTGACTGGCAAGAGCTGAGACCCTTAGGCAAGAGTACGGCAGCCTCCTTCATTTTGCAGTTTGGCAGAGAGAAGGCTTGGGAAATATCTCCATTAGAGATACTGTCCTCCAAAAGCCAGAGTTGGGAGCCTTGAAGGTTTGGTCCATACAGTCAACCTCCTGGGGTCCAGGATGGGATAGAGAACGACAGAGTAAGGGTCTGGAGTCACACAAAGCACATGAACAAAAGCTTTGGCCCTGATGCCACAGGTCCTCCCCCCAGCAGTGTCCCCTGGATAGCCAGGGGTCTGGGAGTCACTCAGAGTGATAGCATCAACATGGCAGTCGTCTCTCCCACAAAGGATGTGTTCTCAAATGTACCAGATCCCCATGGAGACCTGCTGGTTCGTAATAAGCTACTGTGTGTCCAGGGGAAACTGTAGAGATAGGTCCCTGAAAACTGATTTCCAACTTCCCTCAGGACACAGAGAAACCTGGAGCCAGCTGCAGGCCAACTTCGAGAGCTGTGAAGGTCATAGTCCCCGTGGCTATGAGACCTGTGTCTTCCAGGCTACCCCGATTCACAGTATTCAGCCCTCTGGTCTCTGTGTAGAGGATCCCTGGAGAGAGGTCTCTGGGGGCTCATAGGAGGATGTCATCTATTTCTTCATTCATTTAATGTAACTCTGTCATAGACTTAACACCATTCTGAGCAAGTGGGATACAGGGCATGGAAATAGCTCTGGCCTCTGTGTAGTATCAGAACACAAGAGTCTGAAGAGCACAGAAGGTTCTGTAGCAAGGGAAGGCTTGTGAGACAGCAGCTTAGCAGACCTGAGGCTAGGCAGCTCCTCACTCTTAGAAAGTTCGAGAAACAAGTCAACTCTGAGCCTTACATTCCTAAGAGAGGCTAGACTTGCATTTTGAATTACATTTGGTCCCTGGAGGCCTATGTGCATTGCACACTCACAGCTTGGGATCTGAGGGAGTCACCACCTCACACCCTTCAGAGAGTCTCTTTCTCGGGTGTGTCTTGTCCCCATAGTCTCTGCCTGTCTTGTCCCAGGTCTGGCACCTCCCTCCTAGGTTCAGGATTTCCAGTTAGATGGCTGATACCTGTGCCAAGCAACAATGCTGGTGTCCAGGCAACTGTGACTCCAGAGTGGGGCTTAGAGTAAGTTACAAGATAGTGTCCATCCTCCAGATACACACCATCCCCCATGGCTGGATGTGGTCACTGGGGCATGGCTGACTCCAGCTTCTCAGAGTCCCTGTGGCAAGACACTCAAGCATCTGAGTCCATGTAGCAAGAGACAGGTGCTGGCAGGACTCACCTGGGTGGGTGTCTCTGAGCCACAGGGCTCCAGTGTCCTCTCTGACCATCTGACTGATCTGCAGAAGGCAGGGCAGGGTCATGATGTGAGTCTGGCCATCTCAGTTCAGAGGCACATTTGAGAAGCACACAGGAAGCCTCCTCCCAGAGCCTGCGACTACAAGAAAGCTAAGAGGAGTCGGGGAGGAAGTGGCAGAGAGAGGACTTTTCATTTAATGCCCCCACACAATCCCTTCTCTGTGGAGCAGGGGCTCACACTGTGGGTGTACAGAAAGGAGACAAACACCGCCTTCAGAGACTGCAAGGCCCCAAGCCAGTCAGCTGGCTCAGGAGGGGCACCTGCCCGCGTTTCCTGACTCACAGTTCTCCAAGGCCCACGCAACTAGATTTCTCTAGGACTGCAAGGACAGAGGAGGCCAAGCTCTGAGCATCTCCCATGAATCTGTTCTCTTCTTCTGACCTTGTCATCTACCCAGACGCTCAGGGTGAGGACCAGAAGCCTACTGTGTGCATTGGTGGGCATTCATTTCCTAAGGGGCTATAACTAACCATCATGAACCACATGACCGAAAGCAACAGAAATTGAGGCCTAGGTTCATTCAGAATGGTCTCATCTTGAGGCCCCTAAGGCCCCTAAACACATATGTAATACCTTTTCCCATAGGCAGCCACAACCACAGGGAAAGGACACAGCCAACCTTTCCAGCTTGGTATCATTTACTGTGGCCAAGTTAGGAAACAGTGAACTCAGGCGGCCACTGAACTTCCTGGCCCTGCCTCCAACCATGCTGGTCAGGGGCAGAACAAGGAGTCAGACATGGTTTTGCTGGCCAGTGTGATGGACAGCATCTTATTGTGGCCTGTCCTGCCGCCTCTTCTGTAACTCACGCACATTGTGAGCTTTTACATCTTCATGTGTCACCAGGCCCAGTGGTGACTTGCTGAACATAAGTAACCACTTAGAAAGTGCATATTGCAGCCAGCCTTGTGCTAATCGCCCCACAAGGACAAAACCAACCACAGCACAGCGGCCCCACTAATTCATGGCTTTAATTTCTGAGGTTTTAGTCACCAGCAGTTTAAACTTACGAAATGGAAAATGCCAGAAATAAAGAACCCATTGGGTTTTAAATTAACGTTTATTACAGTGTATTGTTGCCGTGATCCTATTTTATTATTAGCTGCTGTCAGTCACTTTCTATACCTGATTTGTCAATTAGATTTTGTTGTGGTGGACCGTCAAGATGGCTCCAGGTAAAGGCACTTGCTGTGCGCACGAGCCTGGTGACCTGAGTTTGGTCATGGTCACAGAACCCACATAAAGTCAGAAGAACTAACGTCACAGACCTGTCCTCTGACGTCCACGCATGGACTGTGGCCCATGCATCCACACGGCAGCAACATGTAAAATGTTGACATTAAGTCAGTATGTGTGTATAAGAAAACACAGGGTCCTTGTAAGAATCACGAGTTGGAATGTACCCTTATGGATGAGGAGGGACTGAATTGTTAAAGCCATTTTAAGCAAGTGGGGAAAGTAAGTCTTTGAAGAGTGAAGTCATCTGGCTAAGAACACACAGCGTGCGACAGAGCAGGTCTCACACCTAGTCCCTCTTACTGTGCTAAAGCCTGTCTTTCCAACCGTTGGTCAGAGCTGGCCCTAGAGCACACCACTTCCCAATCTTCTGATGCTCCTACGGGACCGTTCAGGAGAGAGTTTAGTGGGCTGTGAGGTCTTGTATCAATCCCGTACCATTCAGAATATTAGTTACTGTGGCCTCCCCAGAGCCACTCAGGGACTCTGATCCCTCTGATCTGAAGGAAATGCAACCCACACCCAAAAAGAAGCCTGGTGATCCACAGGCAGGTGTGATTACAGGTCAGTTGGCATCTAAGAAAGTAAACAGTCAACTGAGCTTTTTTGAGTCTCCCAGGACTCCTGGGAGAAATTCGTATGGCCATGGAAGGGGTGCTGGCTGGATTCACTCCATGTCTGGTTTGTTCCCTCCTTGGCCTAGGCATTGTGCGAGCCTCCAGTGTCTTTCCCATCCTCAGCACCATTCTGCTCCTGCTTGGAGGACTCTGCATTGGCGCTGGGAGGATCTACAGCAGCAAGAATAATATTGTCCTCAGCGCAGGAATCCTCTTTGTGGCTGCAGGTATGCGGGGCTGCCCCTCCAGACAGGAGCTGAGGCTATAGTGGAGCCCCAGAACTTGTGGTCTCCGATGCCAGGAACATGCATCCTGGTGGAAGGGCAGTCTGAAATCACAGCGCGTGGTTAACCTGAAGAGGCCAGGTGTATAAGACTGGGGCAGAGGAGATGACAGCCTTACAAATGGGATTTCACATATCGTAAAGGGTCATGCCACCGGATTGTGTCCTTTAGAGAGGTTAATTTGATGGCGTTCGAAATTGCACCGCATATCAAAAAATCAGGTGTGCAAAAGACAACCCAGGCAACGGGGTGCTAGGTGCTTTCCAAACCTATAACAGGGTCAGGAGCTAGCTGGGTTGGATATGATGAAAGAACAGGAAGCCTCATGGGATGCCAAGACCCAAGGGAGTTTGCTGTAAAGATGGGGTGGGAGTCTGGAAGAGGAAGGACGGACTAGCATTCATTTCTTAGCATAGATTTGTATTGGCTGTTCCGGGCTATCTCAAGATGAATTCAAGTATACCGGGGAGTTGGGTGGGTTACAGGTAAATGCTGCACTACCTACCCACCCTTCTCAGCACAGGCCTCCCCCAAGGTGGCTGTTTGTGTGACACAGAACAGGGTGACCCTTGAGATTATAGACACTGAACTGGAGCTGAGTGCAATCCTCCCCGGCCTCCAGAAGACGCCATGGGCTGGGTCAGAGCGAGGGAAGCTGGGAGATGGGTCAGAGCCAGGGAAGCTGGGAGATGGGAATCACAGATTTCAGGTTTTGCTGAGAGTTGTATCTCTCACGAACACCCAAGGGTGACTGGACTTAGAGGGGGAAACCTAGCTACCAAGCTGGCTGCCGTGGTACACAGTTCTAATCCAGCCCTGGGAGGTAGAGGCAAAAGAGTTCCAGACTGGGAGAAGTGGCTCACTGATTAAGGACACTAGCTGCTCTTATAGAGGGTGGGAGTTCGATTCCCAATACACACATGTTGGCTTACAACCAGACCCAGTTCTAGGGGATCTGACGCCCTCCTCTTCCTGCCTTTCCAGGCAGACAAGTGATGCACACACATACAGGCAAAACACCAATACGCATGTACATAAAATAAGTATTTTAAACAGAGGATCAGGAGTTCAAAGCCATCCACAGATACCTAGGGGTGTCTAAGCCAGCCTGGTCTACATGATGCCCTCTCAAAAGAAAAGAGAGGGAAGAAAAAAGGAGGGAGGGAGGGAGGGATGAAAAGAAGGTAGAAAGGAAAAAGAATTAGTTACCAAGCCAGCTGAGATAGTGCATGCTTGTAATCCCAGCACTTGGGAGGCAGAGGCAGGTGGATTTCTGAGTTCGAGGCCAGCCTGGTCTACAGAGTGAGTTCCAGAACAGCCAGGGCTACACAGAGAAACCCTGTCTCGAAAAACCAAAAATAAAATAAATAAATAAATAAATAAAACAAATGCAGGTCAAACCTGGGCTATATTAGAAGCTGTCTCAAAAAATAAAAATAGATACATTACCATAAATGTCCATTGAGGAGAAGACTGGCCACCATCCCAAGTTCAGCAGCCTGTTCTCCATCCTCTCGTTGCTGCCGTGAGTCTAACCTCTAGCTCTCTCCCTGCCCCACTTTCTTTCAGGCCTCAGTAATATCATCGGCATCATCGTCTACATTTCCAGCAACACGGGCGACCCCAGTGACAAACGTGACGAAGACAAAAAGAACCATTACAACTACGGCTGGTCTTTTTACTTTGGAGCCCTGTCGTTCATTGTGGCGGAGACCGTGGGCGTCCTGGCTGTAAACATTTACATTGAGAAAAATAAAGAGTTGAGGTTTAAGACCAAACGGGAGTTCCTTAAGGCCTCTTCCTCCTCTCCTTACGCCAGGATGCCGAGCTACAGGTACCGGCGACGGCGGTCCAGGTCCAGTTCAAGGTCCACAGAGGCCTCGCCCTCTAGGGATGCATCTCCCGTAGGCCTGAAGATCACCGGGGCCATTCCCATGGGTGAGCTGTCCATGTACACACTGTCCAGAGAACCCCTCAAGGTGACCACAGCTGCCAGCTACAGTCCAGACCAGGATGCTGGCTTCCTGCAGATGCATGACTTCTTCCAACAGGACCTAAAAGAGGGTTTCCACGTCAGCATGTTGAACCGGCGGACGACTCCCGTGTGACCTACCCACCCCTCTCGGCACAGGCCTCCCCCAAGGTGGCTGTTTGTGTGACACAGAACAGGGTGACCCTTAAGATTATAGACAGTGAACTGGAGCTGAGTGCAATCCTCCCCGGCCTCCAGAAGATGCCGTGGGGTGGGTCGGAGTGAGGGAAGTTGGGAGATGGGAATCAGAAACAAGGTAGAAACCGAAGGCTGACTTTCTCCCAAGACAGGATGTTTTGCTGCCTTCTGGGTTTTGGAACTTCTCAAGAGGCCCAAGAATTTTCCAGAAGCTGCATCAGCCTGCCTCTTGGGAACCAAGAAACCAGTCATGCCAGATGTCAAGTGCATCTCCCTTCACTGGGCGTTGGGCCACAGGAAGGCTTCTTCCAGACACTGGGACCTCTGGGCTCCCATCGGCTGTTTCCTGCCCAGAAGTTCCTGTGTCCTGGAGCCTGAAATGAGCCTAAGCTTGCTCCATTCCCCTCTGTGTCTCCCTCAGCCTCTGTCTGGCACCCTGGTGGTTGTAAATATCATCCATCCTGAAGAGAAAGCTCTATGGCTAACTGGTGCTTCGGCCTTGAGCTGTCCTGGGGCCGGCTTCTCTCCATATCAGGAGACCAGGAATCCAGGGCAAATTCAGAGGCTCTGCTGGCTTTCCTACATGCTTCTGGAAGTTTCTGCTGAGCTCAGAATGTACAGGACATACTGACTAATCTTGGAAGTCTGGAGGATGCTATGGATCTGAGGGAAGGTGGGTATGTGGCCTTTGACTCTGTCCCTCCACACTGGCCTGAGGAACCACTCTGTCACCTGAGCATCAGAGGGCCCTGCTGGGTCATGGAACCATACCCCCACCTCCATACGTGTTCTCAAACAGATACACAAGCTTAAGTGCAAGAAGGGGAAACTTGAGAGTGGGCGGAGACCAGAAAGAAGGAAGAAAGAACATCCATTTCCAAGTGGTTATGAATTGTGGCATACTGAAGAATATCAGCACAAGAGCAAGCTGTACTCACCTCTTTGTCCTAAAAAAGAGCAACAACATCTCCCCCCAACTGCTGCCATTATAATTTATTTTGCCCACACCAGAACTCGGGGAACGTTTGACTCGAGGGGCCATGCTGGGCTTTCTATCTTTGCCTGAATCCAAGGATGAGTTCTGTGTCCGACAGTTTGTCCAACCAATCCCCCTCTTCCTCTTGAGGTGAAAAAAAAAAAAAAAAAAAAAAAAAAGAACCATATGAGTGTGTCCAGGTTAGAAAGAACTCTCCGGAAAATGAAACTCACCCTCTTTTCTATAATACGCGTGCTTTCTAAGGATCAATCGTTTCTTACTTTTTGAGACTTCTTAATCCGATTTTGAACAGTCATCTGTGACCCTGGTAACTGTCTCACTTAGAAGTGACAAGCCAATTCTTACCTCAGTCACCTGCTCATGGAGCCTCCCCACCCTAGGCTAACTCGGAGTTCAGAGGCAGGTCCATTTGTCCTTTCCTGCCCCTCCCCCCCCACCACCGCTGGAAGAAGACAACCATAGCTCCAACCAATGGCCTATGAGCTGGTGAGCTGAGTCGTGAGCATGTCAAGGCTCCTTTGTGCTTGCTCAAAACCATTCCCTCCTGGCCAGGTTGGCTCCTCAGTATGTGTCGAAGCATGTGCAGCAATGAGTGCCAATGTCAAGACATGTGCGGCCTGTCCCTGCTGCAGGCCTTCTCCCTGCCTCCCTCCCACCCACCCTCCCCTCTCCTCTACCACTATTATAACATCTAATGAGGCTGAAGGAAGCCCCAGCCCCCAGGGAGACCCAGGACCTGTCTGATGTCTCTTCTGGCAATAGAGCAGCCTGTGGTAAACTCCCACGCAAGCCACCACCACCCCAGCTGTGATCCCAGAAGTTTCCATGATTCTACATAAGAAAGGTGTTCCGATGGCTCCTACCTCTTGTCCGGTTCCAGGCAGAGTGCACAGGCCCACTCTAGGGACCAAGAAGGAGTTAGGAAGAAAAGAGACGGGGGTAGAGCACAGGGAGAAGGCCTCAGTGACCCTAGCCCTCACAACCTGTCTCCCACTGACTGCCAGCCTCATTCTGGGGACCCTGGTCTCCGGGTTCCCCCTCCCTGTGGGACAAAGGGAGTAGAGCTGGACCCTACTGCTGACAGGCTCAGATCTGGCTCCTTCTCTGAAGGGACATGCGACCTGAGCTCACCTTCCTACCCTTCCTCTGTCCCAACCTCTGTCCCCTGTGTGTTCACCAGTTAAGCCCCTGTGACTCTGTACCCATCAATGGTTTGGGATTGTTAGTTCTGTCTTTTTTTTTTTAATTAAATAAAAACATTTTTAAAATGTTCTATTTTTGATGTGGGGAAGTGAGGGGCGTGCTCCTTTGAGGTCCTTATGGGTGTCTAGTGTCTCAGGTGGGCATCCGAGAGAAAGGGTGAGTCGGTGAGGGTAGATACGTATGAACAAGACTGGTGTCTCTGTCTTGAATCTGAGGACCAGGCTAAGCTTAGTCTGGAGGTGCTTTGCCATTGAGATGCTTTACCATGGGTAAGCTGGGAGCAGCTGAGCAAATGGTGGGACTTGGCAAAGCCCTGAACTCCCGGGGCCGTGGGAACTGGTAGCACAGGATTTCCCAGGGACACTTTTTCCTAGGTATCCATCTAAGATGAGAAGAAAGGGGGCTGGGTAACCAGGACAGAGTTTAGGTGGACTGGGCAGAGATATGCGGACAACAGGACTCAGCCTCCTAGTTTGGTGCCCTTTCCTAGAATGGAAGTGGCCTTCTTGAAGGAGACACTAGCTGAGACAAATGGCCAGCAGGCTCTCCTATGCTGATAAAGGACTGGACTGCCTCCGCACCCCCACATACAATACAGTCAGGGCAGCCAGCTGCCACTGCCCCTGCCACAGGGAGGGGCAGGGTAAGAAAGGGAGAGAAGTGCCAGGTTGACCCATGCACCCGAGCTATACTTGGCAGATTGCACCGGCTCCGACAACTGCTATGAGTCACCAGCTTCTCCCTCGCATGGCCTTTGCTGGGTATCGGAGGCCTGGAGAAAGAGTATTAGTGGTTTCTCTTAGTTCTGCCCACTCCACAGCCCAGGGACCTTGCCATCCCACGGCACCATTCCTGTCTCGTAGGACTGTGATCTGAAAATTCTTCCCAAGAGTGATGGGCTGGCTCTGCTGGCCTCTCTGAAACCCTACTCTCCTTCCTTCTTCAAAGGCTTCTTGCATCCTGGTCCCAGAGAAGGGCACCAAACTAGAGGCTGAGATCTGTTGTCCCTATATCTGTGCCCTCTCCCAGCCTGTCTGAACTCTGTCCTGGCTTCTTATCCCTCTTTCATACACATGTCCCCAAGAATGCTGGAGCCATCAGGTCCCATAGCCTGGGAGTTCAGGCTTTTGCCAGGTCCCACCAGTGACCATAGTGTAGACTGGCTATGTTGCTAGCCTGGAGCCAGTTCTGCCTGGAGTTAGCACCTTGCGCCAAAACGCCCATGTCCACTGTTTATTCTTAGCCTGGAGGAAACCCTGTCTCAGCAGAAGCTGTGCAGTCATCCTGGGCTGACTCTCGTGCCAGGCTGCATTTAGGGACTTGCCAAACCCCCCCTGCAGTCACATGATCACGTGTTTAGCTGAGCTGAAAGTTCTGCCTCCATAATTTGCAGAGATGGGTCTGTTAAAACCAACACAGAAACCAATGCTGTAGCTCTTTAATGAAAATAAATGTGAGGGAGGGAGGTGGCGGGTGGCTCGGTCAGTAGAGTGCCTACCTTGAAAGCATGAGGACCTAAGTCTGATCCCCAGAGCTCACTTAAAGATGTCAAGCCTAAAGTGGTGGGTGTCCACAGTCTCAGTATCGGGAAGGCAGAGACGGGAGTACCGCTGGTGTTCTCTCTGGCCAATCAGATGTTCTCCAAGGTCAATGAGAGACCCTGCTTCAAAGGACGGGGACAGGGTTTCTAAGGATGGGCTCTATGTACACACTCTATGTACACATGCACACATTTGAACCACTACCCCCCCCATACACACACAGACATTTATTTGTTTGGTTGGTTGCCTGGTTGGTTTTTATTTGTGGCTTTTGGAGTCAGAGTTTCTTTGTGTAACAGTCCTGGCTGTCCTGAAACTCACTTTGTAGACCTCAACTGGCCTCAAACTCACAGAGATTCCCCTGCCTCTGTTTGCCAAGTGCTGGAATTAAAGACACGTCCCACCATGCCCAACATGCATCCATTCTAAAAAGAAGAAAACACAAACACTCCCCGCGCAGCCCTGGGCTAGCTCAGTAGCTTCCATTCTAGCCTTCAGTGTATTACAAGGCCAACTGTATGCTCGACAGCCCCAAGTGTTAATGGTGAAGATAAAAGAACTTCATTTCCCATATGAAGTCCACCCAGTAGGTTGTGGAGACAGGCCCTGGTCTTTGCTATCATGCAGAGACTCATGTCCAGGCTGTGGA
Source organism: Mastomys natalensis (assembly GCA_021653895.1). NCBI lineage: Eukaryota > Metazoa > Chordata > Mammalia > Rodentia > Muridae > Mastomys > Mastomys natalensis. Next base: position 2,321,663 of record JAJTUV010000174.1, read on the forward strand.
GACTGCCCTGTGGCAGGTGGATGTTGAGAACAGGTGATTTGGGTTTCAATAGACCAGTAAGTTGTGAGCTCCTTTTCGCACACTGTCAGGCAGAATGCAAGCACATCACTATATCCAAGCACAAGAGAAAGGGCTGTGACCTACGGAAGGAGGAAAGAGTTTGGGGGACAGCTGGCCAGGCTCTGCCCCAGGCGGACATCTTTGGAACCTCTTCCTGCATTTCTACTCCCAAACCTTTTGAGGCATGCTCACTTAAAAGTAAAGTCTTTGCCTGTGATAGTACCAGCTTCTATGTGTCCTGAGCCCCTCCTTGAGTCCCCACTGGTATCTGGCCATATCTTCGCGCCAGATATAGGAGCAGAGGACTCCGTTTCAGTCCTTTGTATAAGAAGGGCCCATGTCACCCTCTTCCCAAGTAAGGGACAGGTTTAAGCCCATGCCTTTATCACACACGGACACAACACTGTTGAGCACATGACTAGCTGGCCTGCCCTGGCCTAGTCTACCTGCTCATCATAGAGGAATCAGTTTAAAAGATGGGAGAGTGTATACAAGAAATGAAAGAAAGGAAGGCAACCTTTTTAATTTCATAACCACTAACAGGGAGAAAGGCGTCCTGCCCAGTGACTCTCCAGTGGGAAAAGAGATTTTGCATGGCAGTGGGCACTTGCCAATGCCTGAGACATTTCTCCTTGAAGTGGATGCATGTGGGTCTTCTGGGAGCACAAAGGATGCTTCTAAATCTTGTGCAGTGCCCAGAATAGCCTCTAACCCTAGAACAGTCTGTTCCAAGGCGAAGAGCCCCACGCTAGCCTAGCTGCAGAAAGAACAACCAAGGCACAGAATGGGGTAGTCACTCATGCGAGACCACCCTACAGATGCAGGGGACTTCTGTTTAGACAACAAACCTAAGACTTTTCTAATTCTCCTCTTTCCTTTCTCCTGCCATGTAGTAGGATTTCTGACACTTTTTTTCCCCTCTTGATTGTTGAGCCTTGCAATTCCAAAATAGAAAGGAAAGGGGAAATGCTTCCTGTCAGGGGAGGAAGGACGGTGAGCCTCCGTGAAGTCTTTGTCCCTGGATTTTGGAAACAGAATGCTAGTAGGATTGAACAAGGTCAGAAGCATTGCCCAGCATGACACATGGGCACACAGCTCGGTGGTGTCTTCCCTGTGCATCCGGCAGCTGCAGTGATGTGGCCAAGGGCCAGGAAAAGTCATGATAAATCCCAGTCTTTCTCCCTTAGGGCAGCAGCAATGGGCAGCCATCAGCCTGTCACGACCCCATCCCTGCTATCAGATGAGGAGGCTGGCCACCAGGGTCTTTGAGAGAATGAATTAGATTTTAAACAAGGAGGGGCTGGAGAGGTGGCTCAATGGTTATTGAGGACCCAGGTTCAGTCTCCAGCATCCACATCAGACGGTTCCCAGCTAACTGTAACTCCAGCTTTAGGAGGTGGATGCCTCCAGCCTCTGCAGGTACCTGAGCTCAGGTACACATACCCACATGCAGACACAAACATCTACTCTACACATAATTAAGATAATAAATGCAAATCTTTTTTAAAGACCGAATTTGAATGCTCAAGAGTGTTTACCGAAAGCTCTCAAGGAGCTTCCAGTGTTGAATTGTTCTAGAACAGCTCTCAAGAACCAGTCCTGCCCATTCCCACTGCTCTTGGACAGCATACCTGCATCTAGTAGAGCCTTCCTATGGCCAGTTCCTTCCGCTGACAACTGCTTCACCTTTCATGTGCCCCAGACTTGTGGATAGTAATGGCGAGGGTATTTGCCAGTCCCATCCAGCAACCTCTACTCCTCCGGGGGAATCTCAGACTTCATAAAGCTTATGCACCGGGCCGAAAAAGCCCAGGGGCCCCAGAAGCCTGGCTGTACCAGTAGAAGACCTGTCCTGTGTAACCAAAGTGGAGCCACTGGAGCTGGCTTCAGGGGAGGGAGGGGAGCCCAGGATGGGCCACCTGACTTCAAGTCCCTCTGTGGGTCCCAGATACAGCACCTGGCTGCTGTGAGGGAGGAAGGGTGGGGCCATTCAGGGACTTAGAGTCCAGAGGGGAGGGGAGTACATACTCTCCATAGAGATGTGTCTAAACTCGCAGCTTCATCAAAACTGCTGAAGGGACCTCAGAGGCTGAACACTGAAGTAAAGGAAGGATCCGACCTAATGCTTCTGCCTGAAGGGGAAGTGTTTGTCCTTTCTGGCCTTTGTCCCCTGATTAGCATTCCAGGGGACACTCCAGCCCAGGTGGAATACCCCAAACCTACAAATAAAATTGTAATAGCCAAATCCATATATACATATACATACACATACATAAACCTATATTTCGGTTTCAAATTTTCTATGGTTAAGCTGGGCAATGGTGGCTTTCTCCTTTAATCCCAGCACCCAGGAGGCAGAGGCAGGTAGGTCTTTGTGAGTTCGAGGCCAGCCTGGTCTACAGAGTGAGTCCAGGACAGATAGGGCTACACAGGAAAACCTTGTCTTGAAAAGTCAAAATGAAAACAACAAAAAAAAATGTTTATAGTTAATAATTTGCCTTCAAAGAATAAAAAATTATAAGGAATTGTCCGGTTAGTAGACCTGAGGTTTTAGATCCCCAAAACTCATATAAAAAGTCAGGCATGCATGGCAACACATATCTGTACCCCAGTGCTGAGATCGGCAGAGTCAGGTAGATCCTTACGGATCTTGACAGCCAGCCACTCTGGATAAAACAATGAGCTTCAGGTTCAGAGAGACCTTGTCTCAAATGAAGATGGAGCATGCTAGAGGAAGACACTCCGGGCTGACCTCTGACCTCTGCATACATATGCAAGTATACACACATACATGTACACATACACACACACATGTATACACACTCATACACGAATACACTACACAGAGATTAAAACATACATGTGAGCATGCATGCATGGAGAGAGAGAGAGAGAGAGAGAGAGAGAGAGAGAGACTCCAGAGCTGTGGTTTGAGGAGATGCCTCTGTCTCTATTTGCTGGTTTTGATCACAAGACTCTTCCCACAGTAATTTTTTTTTTTTTTTAACAAGACCTCATGTGTCCCTGGCTGGCTTGGAAACTATGCATGATAACTTCAAACTTCTGATCCTCCTGCCTCCACCTCTCAAGTGTTGGCATTACAGGTATATACCACCACATCCAAGTTATATATATGTGGGGGGTGGGGGTTGAATTCAGAGCTCTATGCATACTATGCAAGTATTCTAGCAACTAAGCTGCATCCCAGCCCCCTAGCTATATCTTTAAGTATTCTTCAGATATATAGTTTTGCTTTGCTGTGCTGAGTATAAAACCCAGGGCCTCAAACATGTTAAACATGACCTTCACCACTGAGCTGTGGGCCCAACATAAAAACCAATATTTAATGGCTACAAACAATAGAGAGATAGATATTTGAGTGGTGTCCTATTGCTGAACATTGCTATTTGCTTACCAGCGGATGGCACCTGAATGGAGCCAAGACCCAGGATTCTCATACTATACTTGGTGGAGATCTGGTGACCTCTCAGTCAGGACTTCCATCCTTAACCTGAGGCTGATGGAAACCTCATGCTTCCACACCTGGGGTGTTAGTTATTTTTCCTCCCTGTTATGACAAAAAGACTTGACAAAGGCAATGTAAGGAAGAAAGGTTTTCTTTTAATGCTCCGTTTGAGGATGTGGTCCATCAAGGCGGCAGGAGCTTGAGGCAGCTGGCCACCTTACACCCACGATCAGGAAGCAGAAAGAGGGACTTCGTGCACTCTCTCCTTTCTGTTCAACCCAGGATCCCGGGCCGATGGATGGTGCCACTCACATTCAGGGTGGGTCTTCTCATCTCAATCAAAATAAACTAGACCAGTGGTTCTCAACCTGTGAGTCACAGCTCTTTGGATGTCGAAAGGCCCTTTCACGGGGGTCACCTGAGAGCATCAGAAAACAGATATTCACGTTACAATTTGTGACAGTAACAAAATTACAGTTATGAAAGAGCAACGAAAATAATTTTATGACTGGAGGTCGGGGTCCACAACATGAGGAACTGCATTTAAAGGGTCCTAGCATTAGAAAGATTGAGAACCACTGAGCTATATGATCCTTCACAGACATACTCAGAGGCCAACTTAATCTATCTGATGTCTCACAGACACACCCAGTGACTAATCTAGTCTAGATGATCCTTACCAGACACGCCTAGAGGCTTTACTCCTAGGTAATTCTATATCCTAAGATGCTTCGACCCAGCAGACCACACTCTTGCCTGTCCTCAGCCACTCCCAAGTGCATTTCCCCCATCATACAGCCCATCAGCTAACAACTGAGGGGGAAATCACTCCAAACCTAGGAACATCAAACTGCCACTAAATACAGGCTGGAGGACTGACAAGATGGCTCAGTGGATAGCGGCATTTGCCACCAAGCCTGAGGGATGACCTGACTTCAATCCCCGGGATTTTACATCAGGTAGGGAAGCAACTCTCAGAAGACACACACATACATACACACGTGTTAAATACATTAAAAAGTTCTTAGTTTAGTTCAACAGTGTCAGAGCCTGTTAGTTTCTCTGTTTCAAAGCCTTGACCCCCTACTGGAGGCTCCATGGCTGAATCTAGAGTCACCTGGAAACTTGCTTCCTCAAAGATCTGACAGAGGAATCAGCATGGCAAACGCCTTTCTCATGGCTAGAAAACCCCTCAGCATAGCATCCGGATCCAAGGACAAGTGTCCTGGTGTCAAGAAAGAAAAATGGAAGTCTCAGACAATGGAAAACCCTTTCTGGGCTCAAGAGAAAATATTCCTGCTCTTGACTGGGAATGGAGGCTGCAGAAGATGAGGTAGCAAGGATTCTGCTGTGGTTGCTTTCAAGATGGCCTGTCTCTGGGGATCTGCCCTAGCTCTAGCTCCCCTTCTGACTCCCACCCATCCCCCATTTCCACAATGCTCTCCAAAACTCCATACATCTTCAAATCTCTCCACTGAGTTTTTTCCATCCACCTGGAGCAAGGATTCCACTCCTTCTTATAATGACCCTGCCTCCCCCAAGTCACTCTGAAAAAGCTACCCACCCTAGAAAGGCTCCTGCCCAGCCCCAGAAGGTATATGGTAAGGGAAAGGAGAACTCTGGGGACCCATGGGGTTCGGAAGGATGCCGGAAGAGAGATGCCTGAGATGTGAGATGTGCAGCTTCCAACAAAACTTCTCAGGAACAGAAGACAGGAAAGTGAGGGTCATGTACTCCCAGACTTGGAGTTACAAGAGAAGGCATCTAGTGCCAAGTGTGGATAGCTCCAAAGCCTTCCCTCAGGCAAGAAACCTTCCCTGCAGGCATGAATGGGCATCCCAATCCTTTCCTATCACCGTCATCCCCTAACTCCTCTCCACTACTCCCGCATGTGTGTTAGAGATGGTACTGCTGGTGACAGAGCTCCTTTATGTCCGAGACCCACCCACATCACACGAAAGAAGGTCATGAGGTAAGTCACTCCGAATGACTGACTCTCAGCTCTCTGAGCCTCTCTCCTATGCTGATACATATATGTACACATAAATGAATAATCCAGAAAATCACTTTTAAAACGTTAAGTATTTTGCACCAGGGAGATTACCCTGGATTACCCATATGGTCCTAGCGCTATCACAGAAGTCCTCATAAAGGAAAGAGAGAGGCGGAAGATCCAGGAATGTGCTGGAAGCAGAGGTCAGAGTGGCAGGGTTGCTGTCTTTGAAGATGGACTGGGCCAGAGGCAGAGACACGTGCCCGGAGGGTTTATTTGCTTCCCACAGAACTTCAGGAGGAACACAGCCCATGCACATCCTTTCTTTTAGCCCAGTGAAGCTGCCTGAACTGTGAATCAATAATGTGGAGTGTTTGAACCAGTGAGTGTGTGACAGGTCTCAAAGCAGCAGAAAATGAGTACAGGGTCCTGGCAATGCCCTCAGCACCTCACCGACTCCCAGTAACCATTCTGGGTGCCCCATCTAAGCTCTTATCCAGTTCTCACAACGGCTGCATTGACTTTCCCAGCTCTCTGGACCCTCCCTGTACTTCTAGGCTCAGCGCTTGACTTGATCTCTTAGGTCACCAAGGAAACCGGAGGCTTCAGAAGCTAGCAACTCCCATCTGTTTACTGCCTATACACTAATTCGTCCCATGATGCTCCTCTTCCCTACCATGGTAGAATAGGTAACTAGCCCTCCTCCTCCTATCTGATGCCAGCTCTCCCATCTGATCCGGTTATTCCTACCCCCTCCTCTGGAATATTTTTCCCTGGATTTCCTTTTTTAAAAGCTTTTTATTAATTATTAGTATCGTTCTGTGTGTGTACGATGATGGAGACGTGTTATGGCACGAATGTGCAGGTTAGAGGACAGCTCTGTGGAGTCAGTTCTTGTCTTCCATCTTTATGTTGGGTTCTGGGATTTGAACCCAGGCTCACAGACTGTACAGTTAGTCTGCCAGCACTTTCACCCCATTCTGAGCCATCTTGCTGGCCCTCCTCTTGAATCTTGATCAAGGGCATAAACACATTTCATTTAGCTCTTAAAACAGCAAATTAATCTTCTTCTAGCCTACAAGCTCTTCGGGTCTTTGCTCCCCCGTGGCCTTCCTTTCTAAGCTAAGCATGTCCTAGGAATGCCCTATGCAAGCTGTTTGTCCTTCCTTAGCTGCCATCTACTCTTCAGCTATAATCATAAATTATTATTTGTGGCATTGCTTTATTGCCTGTTGGTTGTTAAAAATCAGTGGGCACTTTTCCATCTGGACCTTTGTCACACCTCACCTTAAGCTCAAAATTGCTGACTCTCAGGGAATTGCAATCTGCCCAGTCATGATTTCCTCCAAATGGAGGGATAGACCCACCATTCCATTGGCAACAGAAAGTTTAAGTTCTTGCCAATTCAGGAGCGTTGCCCAACTTGTGTCTTCACTGTATATTTGGAACATTTGACCTGAACTGGCAAACTCTTTCCTCCTTGAACCTTCTATGACAACAGTGAGCCAGCTTTAGCCTCACAAGTGAGAACAATTTGCATGGCAGAGTAGTAAGAGGGAAGATTCCTGGGTGCATGGTTTCCTGGATGAAAATGGTCACCCATTTTACAATCTAGACTGTAACTTGAATAGGAGGTGTACTACCAATCAAAGCCATTTCCTTTGAGGCTCCAGATTATAACAACAGACTAGACCAAGGAACATAGTATCTGAACCTAAAACTCAGTTTCTTCCTTGGGTATCATGTTCTAGTCAATGACATCACTGTCTACCAAAGCCTCTGTCTTATTAGGTTTTCCATTGCTTGAAGAGACACCATGACCAAGACAACTCTTATACAGGCAAACATTTCATTGGGGCTTACAATTTCAGAGGTTCAGTCCACTGTCATCATGGTGGGAAGCATGACATCATGCAGGTAGACTCAGTGATGGAGAAGGAGCCAAGAGTTCTACATCTTGATCCAAAGGTAGCCAGGAAGAGATTCTCTTCTGCAGGCAGCCGGGAGGAGGGTCTCTTCGACAATGGGTGGAGCCTAAGTATAGGAGGCTTCAAGGCCCATCTACAAAGTGACACACTTCCTCCAACAAGACCACACCCCTTCCAATAACTCCACACCTCCTAATAGTACCACTTCCTGGGCCAAGCATATTCAAACCACCACAGCCTTCATGACCCCAGTCTTCTCTCTTTCCCATAGTCAATCTCTCACCAAATCCTTTTGTTCTACACCTGGGGGTTTTCCAAACAGACCCTTTCCTTCTTGGCACCTGCCTTGGTTCACTTGGTGACTGCTGCTCCTACCATTTCACTCTCTTCCATCACTTGCAGACAAACAGCCTTGATGCAAGTGTGTTGGTTTGAATACAAATGGCCCCATTTGGTTCCGGGGAACACTTGGTCCCCAATTGGTGGAACTGTTTGAGAAGGATTAGGCGGTATGGCTTTGTTGGAGGAAATGTGTCATTGGGAGTGGGCCTTGAGGTTTAAAAAGCTTATGCCATTATGAGTTAGTTACCTATCTATCTATCTATCTATCTATCTATCTATCTATCTCTGCCTGGTAGTTGTTATTTTAAAACATGAACTACTGCTCCAGTGCTATGCCTGCCTACTGTCATGCTCCCCACCATGATGGTCATGGACTCTAACCCTCTGCAACTGTAAACCCAGTAAATTCTTCCTTTTAGAGCAGTGATTCTCAACCTTCCTAAGGATATGGCAACCCTTTAATACAGTTCCCCATGCCGTGGTGACCCCCAACCATAAAATTATTTTGAATGCTACTTCATAGCTGTAATTTTGCTGCTGTTATGAGTTGTAATGTAAATACCTGTGTTTTCCAATGGTCTTAGGCAACACCTGTGAAAAGATCATTCAACCCTCAAAGGAGTCTCTACCCACAGGTTGAGAACCTCTGTTCTGTAAGTTGCCTTGGTCAAGATGTCTCTTCATGGCAATAGAAAAGTAATTGAGACAGTAAGATATATAGTTACTTTGCTCAAAACTCTTTCATCAAAACAAGCCTTGCGGCTCAGGCCTGTGACCGCAGCTCCTCAGGAAATTATGGCAGGAAGATTACAGATTCAAGGCCTGCCTGGTTACAGAGTGAGTTAAGGGACCCTGAATGGGATCCTGCCTTAAAAGAACAAGAGACAAGCTGGAAAGATGGTTGAGCAGGTAAAGCATCTCAAGAGAGCTTGGCCACCTGAGTTTTCCCAGAAGTCAAAGGGTAGGAGAGAACAAACTAACACAGTATCTTCTGACCTCCACATGCATGCCATGGCATGAGGCTTCCCCTGCCCCCATCATACATGTAGCATAATTAAAAATTTGGGAGGGGGAAGGATCTGGAGAGATGGCTCAGTGGTTAAGAGCACTAACTGCTCTTCTAGAAGTCCTGAGTTCAATTCCCAGCAACCACACGGTGGCTCACAACCATCGTAATGGGATCCAATGCCCTCTTCTGGTGTGTCTGAAGACAGCTACAGTGTACTCCTATACATTAAATAAATAAATAAATATTTTAAAAAGTTTTGATGTTGTTGTTTTGGCACAGGGTTTCTCTGTGTAGCCTGGCTGTCCTGGAACTTGCTCTGTAGACCAGGTGCTGACCTCAGACTCACAGAGATCCACCTGCCTCTGTCTTCCAAGTGTTGGGATTAAAACCATGTGCCTCTGTGCCTGGTCCAATTAAAAAAATAATAATTAAAAAGTAAATAACAAGAGGGGAAACATTTCAACCATTCTCAACATTCTTATGACTATGATCATGGAACATTCTGTCATTTTACATGGTTTCTAAGGCCCTGCAAGGTCTGATCCTGGTGACCTCTTTTCCCTTTATTTTCCTTTTATAAACTACATGTGACTTTTAAAATCTGGGTCCTTCTCTTCCCAGTGGCGTCTCATCTTTCAATCCACTCTTCAACTCTCTCTTGATCCACTTTGACCAGTTTCGCTATTCCTGCCTTTGTACGTCCAGGATGAGCTGTCCCTCAAAGGACCTCCATGGCTCACAAAGACTCACAGAATGAAAAAGCTTTTACCCTGAGCGTGACTGTTTGCTTCATTTAGTGTTTTAATTTAATTTACCATTTCATCTTTAAGGATGAAGATTCAAATTAGCAAAAAGAAGAGGGTCCACACGGCAGAGTTTAGACAAGACCAGGTGCGGACTTTCAGCTGACCTCGCCTAGCAAAGTAATGAGGTCAAGTGTAATGTCGCGTGTCACTACATATACGAACTCCTGCCAGTCAGGACAGCTCCTGTGACTTCATGTTCAGAATTTCTTCTTAAGGTCAAATAAGGATGTGATGCTAGTGTGAATGGCCTTAGCATTTTAGTGTCTAGCTTGAGTTATACTGGCAAGGTCAGGGGCAAGGCGCATATCTCTTCCCATGATGCTGCTGACTTTAATCATATGTACGCTCATTTGCATATTCATAAGATGGTAAATAGGGGTGTTTCCTAAAAATTCACTCAGAACACAGTCTGCCTTACTGCACATGCACCCAAGACCAGTCCTGTCAGGATGGGCGCCCTGTTTCCCGTTCCCTGACAGGCCCTGGAGTGCTTTGAATAGAAACCAAACACAAAAGGGGAAGTGAGCAAGAAGTTGCTAAGGGAGGAGAAACTTACTCGTTGATGAGGTCAGGTGAACATATGGTGCAGATGTCAGTGCGGGTGAGGTCTGGGATGCAAGGTACATCGTTAGAACAAGAGTATGTGCATTGCCCAAACCAAGTCCACCCAAAGTTTCAAAACTATCCCCATGCTCCCTTGCTTCCATGGTGTAAAACATCCCTCAGAAACTAGAGGTAAATTATCCCAGTGTTACCAGATCAGCCGCTATTGCTATTTCTAAGTCCTTGTGACCTTACACACATGGATTTTCCCTTTGGGTCATCTAGTGGATTAGAGTATGTAACCTACTGTCCCTTTCTCTTAGTCCATCCACCCATCCATCCATCCATCCATCCACCCACTCATCCAACAGTCACTCAGTAACCACTTATGAAGATGGCTCCATGGGTTCAGGTCTAGATTGAGTCATTGGAGGAGATCTAGAATGAGTACCTAGTGTTGCCTCAGCACTTGCCTTTTAGAAGTTTCTCACTCGTCCAGGAAAATAGATACATCTGTAGTCTACAAATAGCACTACCCTGAATCAACTGCTTGCTGTATTAGTCTGCTCTGACCACTATTGATATAACAAAATACCACAGACTAGGTGGCTTAAATAAGCAGAAATGTATTCCCTCACAGTTCTGATGCCAGCATGGTGGACTTTTCAGAGAGCTCAGATTCCTTGGCTTCAGAGAGCTGTCTTCTCTTTATGTCCTCACATGACCGAGAGGCTGAGACAGCCCTGACCTCATCTTACAGTCCCATCAGGGGGACTCTACCTAAACCTAATTCTCTCCTCAGACTTCATCCATTCAAATATCACCGCCGTCACACTTAGGACTTCTAGATGTGAATTATAGGAGCCATAATTCAGCTCAGAGCATCTGTCATGGACTAAGCTGGTAAACCCATCATCTTAATCTCTACACCCGCTCCCTCCAGGCCCATTGCCCTGCGTTCACAGAGGACGAAAGGGCAGCTTAATGAGGCTCAGGTCCTGCTGGAAGCCACACAGCTGGAGACTGGCCCAGTGGGGTGTGATCCTGGGGCCACTGGCTCTATCCCCAGTAAACTTCTGCCCACTCTCCTGCTACCCGTGGGAGATGCTCCCTGCCTGGCACTCCAGGAAGCACCCAAAGTGGGCAGGCAATGTAGAGGTCACCAGGCCTGGCTCCCAACAAAAGTCTAGCTTTTGAGCCCCTTCCTGGCCTAGCAAGGCCTTCCGTGAGTTGACCTGGAAGCTTGTGTGTAACCTTTGAGCAGAAAACTGAGGATCTGGAGAGATTTAGCGCAGAAAAAAGAAAGCCCCCGACTCATCCTTAGTTGCAGGAGCTGTCAGCCAAGTGGCATGCTTCCCACAAAACTAGCTTCAAAAAGAAAAGGCCATCAATGTTTAATGCCTCCTCTCTCCAGGGTGGAGGACTCGGGCACATACCTACCCCCTGCAGAAGGAAATGCAGAAAGACGTTGCTAAGTGCCTGGCTTCCTTGATGGCTGTACAGTGGCATCCTGGATGACACTAAATGTACCCCTGAGTTCCACCCCATTCTAAGATACTAAGAGGTAGTATGGAAGGGCAAAGGGTGCCCCAATGCCCAGAAATTTAAAATGTATTTGTACACTTTCACAAGCCCACAATTGCTAAAATTAAGTAATTTTTTTTCTAGATACTTTATCTTCAAATACCAGGTGTGTCTACTTCCTAAACACTGCTTCAATGGACAGCAGACTCATACTGTCTGTATCTGAGGCCACCCTTTGTCCCCTAAGCATGGAACACCTAAAAGGGCTCAAAGGTCCTGCCAAGTCTCAGCCCCTCAGAGATCTCCATGGAAAGGCTGGAGAGGGGACAATAGCAAGTGTCAGCAAAGCATTCGGCCATAGATCAGCCACACTTGATCCCCAACTGAGAATACAGAGGTGGGGACAGGGAGAAAAAGAGGCAGAGACAGAGAGGTTTGTAAAGGAGCTCTTAGGAGATTATGCTCCAGGGGCGGGGCTCTCTTGTAAAAGCGACAGTTCCGATGGAATCACACTAACCCAAGCCCCTGCATGCAGATGGAAGGTCTTAATTTACCCCCGTAGCCTGTTCAGATCATCTCTGCTCACTGCATGTCTCTGGGCCGCAGATTCCTCATCTGCTCTAGGACTCTTTAAAAGTTTCTCCCAGCTTTAGCCATTGGCTCAGAGTGCAGGGTATGAAATGATGACACCCGGCTTTCCCATTTCCCTGTGGTGTGGACAAATGACACCTTGTGTCTGAGTCTGTGTGCCCTTATCTGTAAAGTGAGAGTGACAGCTGTACTCATCTTGTGGATTACTTCGAAGATTAACTTGGCAGCCTGCTTTTGTCTGTGGCAGAAGAGCTCTCAGGAGTGACTTAAGGGAGAAGGATTTCCTTGGCTCACAGTTGAGAGAGCTCAGTCCAATATGATGAGGACGGCATGTCAGCTGGGGCTCGGTGAAGGCAATGGTAGCCTTTGTGGCCTGACCTGTTGCATCTCAGCATATCAGAAGTCAGAGGACTCGCTGGAAGCAGGCTGGGCCTCCATAGCTTCTCATCATAGCTCTCAAGAGCCTTCCTCCAGTAACTTCCACTAGCCATGCCTTCCATGCTCATAGCAGCCAACCGGAAGGCAGGTCTCCAGCGGAGGGCACTTAGCAAGCACTCCCTGAGGACAAGCTACACTAACTATTCTCAGTGGGGTCAGCACTCCGTGATTTCAGCAACTGGGTGCTTCTCACACCTGGCAAGAGCCTTCCTAAAATGCTCATAAACCTGAGGCTGGGATGTTGAGGCTCAATGCCTGCCCAGTTCTAGTTGGCTTCTAGCTCCAGTCATGTGTCAACCTCATAGATTCACCCAAAAAGGGTCACCTGCTAAGCTGAGACAGTGGTAGACAGCAGACCCTCAGGAGCTGGGCTAGGAAACACAAGGCCATCAGACAGGGGTCCCAAATCTTCCCACATTCCCTGCTCTATCTGCATCCCATTTGCTTCTTATGAGTCACCTATAAATCAACTTCCTTCTATCCTTGTTTGAAAATGAAATGGCCCTGAGACATAGTCCAGTTGGTAACGTGCCTGCCAGGCATGCACAAGGCCCTGGCTTGAGCCCTCAGCGCCACGTGAACTGGGCATGGTGGCACACGGCAGTAATCCCAGCGCTTGGGAGGTGGAGGCAGAGAGGATGAGAACTTGGAGGACTTCTTGGCTACATAGCAAATTTGAGACCAGCCTGGGCTACATGAGAGGCTACATGTGAGGTGAGGGGGGAACAATCTTTATTGCCTGTCTCTGAAAACAGTACAAAGCAACAGCTCCAGTCCAGTTAGTTCCTGGCCTCATCACCCTCAAGGCTGTTCTGCGTGCTGCCGAGAGCTGTTCGCAAATGTCTGGAAAGTTTGTGAATCTCACGAGCGGAGCTGCTCTTCTGGGGCCCAGTTGCAGGTAAATGACAATAGAAAAAAAAGTGACCTGTTAAGCTAGGCTCAGGCCTGGGAACTAGATGGAATGTTCCTGGGACTCAGGGGATGAGGTAGGACTTGCCACTAAAGTGCTTGCTTGGGAGGTGAGCTCTGTGGGAGCGCCTTCTGCTCTCCTGCAGATGTTTTCCTGAGTTCCTCACATACACTGGTGTTGGCAGCTGCCTTGGCAGTGTGAGACAGGAAAGTTGCAGTCAGGAACTCTTGGGGTTCCTTTACCTGGTAATGCCTTTTGATTCTGAGCACTCACACATCTAATGAGTCTGTTGCTTACTGTTCACACCACACACACAAACACACACACATACACACAAACACACACACATACACACATACACACATACACACACACATACACACATACACACACATATACACACGTACACACATATATACACACACATACACACACGTACACATACACACACAAGCTAAGCCTACTCTGTAGATCTCTCAGGCCACTGTCTAGAGCTTGAGAGTGGACCACTGGATACCCACCACTATCCATATCCACTCTCTCTCTCTCCTTCACCCTGGGCAGATGGTATTTCTAGCCCCCAGATGGGGGGGAAAAAAAAGCCCTGAAACCTGAGCAGAAGGAATCCTCAGTACCACACCTAGTGACAAGCATTAATAGAAGCCTTCCTCAGGCCCATGACACGCCTGAGCAGCTGCTCTGACTGACTGCCCAGTGTCTCTCAGCCACAAGGCCAGCCCACTCTGGCTCAGTCAGGCACCCTAAACTTAGCTTCCACTCCCGACTCCGTAGCCACTGCCACCATCGAGACGCCTGGGAGACACTGCTGCTGCCACTGACCAGAGCACCCACAAGTCAGCCACCGCCATGTCTCAGACCAAAACAGCGAAGGTTCGTGTGACCCTCTTCTTCATCCTGGTGGGCGGAGTGCTGGCCATGGTGGCCGTGGTGACTGACCACTGGGCTGTGCTGAGTCCACACCTGGAGCACCACAATGAGACGTGTGAGGCAGCTCACTTCGGCCTCTGGAGGATCTGCACCACTCGGGTTGCTGTGCAAAACAAAGACAAGAGTTGTGAACACATCACGCTGTCAGGGGGTAAGGTTCCCATTTTCTCTACTTCTTTCCATTTCTTGTCCTTCCAAGATCCTAAGATAGGTTGCCTGTGGGAACAGAGTTGTTGCCAGACTTTTCTGCAAAGGATCAAGATGGAAACGGCCTGGGGTCTGTGTACGGCCAGAGCTAAGGTAGAAAACGAGGGCGTTTGTTTCCAGCTCCGTCTTGTAAGGCCTATGCTCTTGATCCAGTGCATGTTGCTGGACCAGTGAGACTCCAGAAACTTCTAGTCTACCAGACCAGGGACTTCTGGCCCCAGCAGCGGACACTCAGAAATACTGAGTGACACCTTAGGTCCATTCTCTCCCTACACAGACAGGCTAGTGACCCTAAGATCTCAGGCTAGAGGAAACTATGGGGCAGGCTGGCTTCTTCCTTAGCCTCTAGGCCAACAGTTCTCAGTCTGTGGGTCACAACCCCTTTGGGGTTCTCATATCAGTTACCCTGCATATCAGATATTTACATTACGATTCATAACAGCAGCGAAATCACAGTTATGAAATAATAATGAAGTAATTTTATTGTTGGGGATCACCATGACACGAGGAACTGTATTAGAGGGTCTCGGTGTTAGGGAGATTGAGACCACTGCTCTAGGCAAAAGTACAGGCAGGATGCTTCCTACCGAGTTTGTCAGGCTGTGTAAGAAGAAAATATCAGGTTCCTTGTTCTGAGTCCTTAAGTACTGAGAACTTCAAGTTGGTGAAGGCAAAGCATGGACCAAGCATGGGCTCCTTGAGGTTGGGGCGAGGCAAAGCTGCCGCATGACTATGAAGCAGAGGGTAGTTCAGATGCTTTGTTAAGCCTGTGGTCCTACTACGTTTTCTTCCTTAGTTTACATCGCTCAGATTCTCCACATTTCCCTCTGTAGTGATTGAAAGGTATTCTTCCATTCCCTACCCACATCTTGCAGGCAGGTTCCTTGCCTAGGAGCTCGGGCATTAGTGTGATGCATCTCTAGTCTGCCAGTGTAGAGCCCCTGGGATGCAGGGCAAGCAGAGCATACATGGTAGGAAAGAACATACCTGAGTGAAAAGAGGCCCAGGCTGGAGCCACGGCTATCCATTGCCCTCTTAAGAATTTTTCCTTGTTCCTAGTTGGACAAGGTCTCCAACTAGCTATGGATCTAGACAGTTTCTGCAATGCTGGGGATTAAACCGGGCTTTGTGAATGCTAGGCAAGAACTCTACCAACTGAGCTACACCCTAGGCCTAGGAAGGACTAGTCAGAGAGGACAAGGTCTATCTCAGCCTCTGTTTCACCTGTGTAAAGCGGTAGGTGCACTTCTAGAACCTACAGTGTCTCTAAGGCCTCAGTGGGTCACAGCATGTGTGGCCTCCATCCTGACGTGCAGAACGACGCCTTCTGTCCCCCTGCGTGATGCTTGCAGTTCGAGTGCTCAGTCCTGATCCTTAAAGACCCAGCAGTCTGCATGGGGAGTGCAGAGCAGACCCTCCCATCCTTCTCCTCCCTCCTCTTTCTTAGCTCTTGCTTCAGGAAACCCAGGTGTCACTCACCACTGCTGGGATCCAGAGATTTTTAAGCACTCAGCTGTCTTGGAAACAAAGAGTCTCTGGATAGAGGGCATGGACGGTACAAGCATGTGCTTGAAGGATATCATATAACCTGATGCCCACACCCCTTGGCTACTCTACACATTCGTAAACAGATGCATCATCTGGAGGACTCCCTGGGCAGGGCAGGGCAGGGCAGAACAGGGCGGGGCAACTTCCCCAGGATCGTGCGTGAGAAGGGACATTCTGGTTCTGTCCACCTGTCCTTAGAGCCTTGTGCCTTTTAAAGTCAGAGCAGATGTCTACACAGAGAGAGACAAGCTGGCAAGAACACCAGCCTCAGGGGACCAACAGGCGAGGCTTGCTTGCCCTTGAGCCTAAGGAGAGTCTGTTTGTCTGCTTTCTCGCCCTCATCGGCTGTGAATCACGATGCCCACACTTGCAACTCTGACCCTAACCTTCCCAGTTGTCTTCCAAAGCCTGTTCCTGCATCCAAACGGACATCAATTTCCTTCCACATCTCCCTTTCCTGTGTTCCGTAGGCCCTGTCTTTTCTGTAAGAGGGCTCTTATTTATCAACAGCTGTAAGAACAGCACATCCACATAGGGCTCTGAGGGCTTTGTGTATATAAACTTTGGGCAATACCAGAAAAGAAATGATTGAGGGAAAAATAAACCCCCCACACACATACACTGAATCTTTTCCCTCATCAACAGCAATGAGAATTCAGGGAGGAAGGCAAAAGAAACAGACTCTTTAGTTTCAGAACTCTGGAAATTAACCAAAATCTTATAGCCACCTGGCAGGTGCTTATTCAAGAAAAGCAGGCAAGTTGGAAGAAAGCCAATTTTAAGGTGCTTTAATTTTCTCCGTGAAAACTACTATCTCAGTAAAACAAGATGAAGCCAAGAGCAGTCTTGACACTAGAGGAAACAGAACAAGTTGGGCCTCTTGCAGAGTCCCTCTCCCAAAACACTGCCATTACGTGGATTTTTTTTTTTTTTTTTTTTTTTTGACATCTTGAAAAAGTCCCCGACTACAAAGCTGTGACTGGGGGATCAATAGGATCCATACACGTTACAGCATCTCTGTCAACTGATGGTCAAGTTAATAGAACAGAGGTTTCATACTCAAGAATATAGACATCACAAAATTAGCTCAAACACAGCAACAGGAGCAAGCATCAAGAAGGACAAGCAGGCTTCCCGAGTTGCCATGTTGTATGGATGTTTAACAAATACAAGCCATTAAGAAGGGCATGGTGGTATCCATCTTTGATCCCAGCACTGGGGAGGCAGAGACAGGTGGATATTGGTGTCTTTGAGGCCAGCCTGGGCTATATTGGGAATTTTAGGACATCAAGCTACATCGTGAGACCCTCCCTCAAAAGCAAGCAAACAAAAACAAAACAGAAAACAAGCCATGTGAAGAACTGAGATAGTTTGTGTGGTATATAAAGAGGAGAGCCAGAAACTAGAGTGAACTTGAATGAGCCTTTAGGATGTCTAGATGTGGACAAAGACATTTTTACATTTGTTTATCTGGGTTTTCATTTCTTTCTGGAGGAGTGTCAGAGGATGGCCTGAGTCGGTTCTCTCCTTCCACTGTGTGGATTCTGGAAGACCACACTCAAGTCAGCTGGCCAGCACATGACCTGCTGAGTCACCTCACCAGCCCTAGCTAGATGAAGATTTTAAATCAGACAGAAATCATATCTAAAGAATGAAAGAGGGAAAGGCTGCCTCATGAAATAGACACCAATCAAGAGACAGAAATTGATTGCAAAGCATCTAATAGAAATCCTTTCGCAGAAGGCAATAATTAAACTGGAAAGTTCACGAAAGGGATTCTGAACAGGCAAATGAAAACATCTATGACCTTTAAAAAAATGTCCACTGAGGTTCTGCAGGCAGGGTAACAGGCAGGGGAAAGGGGCAATGTCTCAGACACGTGTGAGACACCATCATATACATCATAGGAGTCTCTGGAAGAAGATAAAGAAGAGAGGGATAATGGCTAAAAGCATCCCAAACTGGATGAAAAACATGAACCTACAAATAGCTCAATGAATTCTGGGTAGTGTAAATTAAATAAATCTATACCTCCATACATCACATCCAAACTGGCAAAAGGCGCAGAGAATGCTCAAAACGGAAAGCTAGACGAAAGTTCTGACGGCTTATTTGTCAACTTGATGCAATTTAGAATTACCAGAGCGCCTCAGTGAGGAGTTCTCTACATTAGGTTGGTCTCTGGCGTGCTTATGAAAGATACATTACTTTGTTGCTCCCTGCTCTTGGCTATGGATGTGACCAGCTGTTTCAAATTCCTGCTCCTTCAACTTCCCTGCTATGAACCTGCAATTATCACAGCAACAGGAAATGAAACTAAGATTAGCAACTGTCCAGGGTTGCTTCTCTGTTGCTAGGATAAAACACTGACCAGAAGCAACTCAGGGAAGAAAGGGTTAATTTCAGCTTTCTGGTTACAGTCCATCATGGAGGGAAGCCAGGGCAGGAACTCAAGGCAGCAACACAGAAGCAAGAACTGAACAGAGGCCAGTTCACTGCTTATTGGCTTGCTCTCCATGGCTTACTCAGCTTGCTTTCTTACACAACATAGGACCACATGCCCAGGGGTGGTACCACTCCACATAGCCTGGGCCCTGCAACATCCACCATTAATCAAGAAAATGTTCCTGGGGCTGGAGAGATGGTACAGTGGTTAAGAGCGTATTCTACTCTTGCCGATAACCTAAGTTTGGTTCCTAACATTCACATGGTGACTCACAACTGTCTGTAACTATGCTTTCAGAGGATCTGATGCCCTCTCCTGATCTCTTCTGCCACTGAATGCACATGGGGCACATATATACACTCATGCACACATACATACACATAAAATACATATTTTAACAGAAGCTGCCCCCACAGACATACTGACAGACAGGTCATTCTGATGGAGGCAATTTCTCAATCGAGATACCCTCTTTTCTGGTGACCCTAACTTGTGTCAAGTTGGCAAAAACCAACCAGCACAGCCTTTTATCACATACATGAGATTCTTGATAAGGTAAACAGATTATTTTCTCCTGACCACCTCGGAAGCCTGGAGATAATGGGAGTCCACACATATGCAGCTGTTTACCACATATCAATATTTGGGTCAATGATGGACCATGTGTAAAAGAATAGCCTCATGGTAATATGTCACCTAATGATGTCACAGTTATCCCAGTTTGTGTATGCACACTCCATAATGTTTACACAATGACAAAATTACCTAACGGTGCATTGCTCAGAACTATCCACACTGCTAAGCAATACACAACCCCGCCAACTCATCTAATCTCATGTAAACCTACAGGAGACTCATCATCCCATGTCACAGATGAGGGAAGTGACATCATCCATGTCACAGATGAGGGAAGTGACATCATCCATGTCACAGATGAGGGAAGTGACATCATCCATGTCACAGATGAGGGAAGTGACATCATCCCATGTCATAGATTAAGGAAGTGACATCATCCCATGTCACAGATGAAGGAGGTGATGTCATCCCACATCACAGATGAGGGAAGTGATACTAAGAAAATGTGAATAATTTGAATGAGGTTATGTAGTTAGTGAACAGGAATTTGTCCCTAAATATTTGTTTGTTGACTTGCTTTCCATGGGTTACTACCCAAGACCACAAGCCCAGGGGTGGTACCACCCACAGTAGTCTGGGCCCTGCAGTACTCACCATTAATCAAGAAATTTTTCCTGAGGCCGGAGAAATGATTCGGTTACTGCATCATACAGGTTTTTATTCAACAAAGAAGAAAACAGAAAGCAAGCAGAGGTTCAACACACACATCTTAAATCCTGATGCTCCTTGCTCTCCAGAGCTTCCCATAACTTCCAATGCACTGCGCTCCTGAAGCACGGTAACTCAAGAGGCCATGAGGAACCCTGCTTAGGACGTAACACGGTCTGAGGCACCAGGCCGAGAGCTGATACAAGGTGATTGCACTAGAACCCACTCTGCCATCCTCGAAGGATGAAAGGAGCTGCCTCGTGTGAATCTTCCACAGAAGGACCACTCTGTCCAAGATCAACACCTAAGCTTGGTTCCAATGTCTCCTGAGTGGGAGGAGGGGCCTCCCCAGTTTATAGGAGAGACTGTGTGTCAGCCAGTAAACCCCAGAAGGAGCATTCTTTCTGCCCTTGTTTCTTCCAGGTCCTGCCTCTCTAGGGCAGCCCCAGCATCCCATTTCTCTACGCCCACATCTCTCCTCAGTGCAAGGATTGTGGGTGTTAAGAAGAACATGATGTCACTGAGCCTGGGAACCTCTAGGGCTCCCTCCTCTACCCACATGAACTTGTGTTGGAGGTTGGAGCTTTAACTAGACTCCCCCACAGAACACCACCACTATGAGGTTCTGCAGAAGGCCTTGGGATATCCCCAGCTTAGGAATCTTAGGAATTCTTCAGGGGTGGCTAAGAGAGCACACAGCATCTTTATTAGCTTACCAAAGGCAAATACAAGCATCACATGTGAGACTTCATCCCTAGCTGTAGCCCACTAGTTCCTGAGAGGTTATACATATCAAGTTATTTTCCATATATTAATTCTGTGCTACCAGGTACCTGCTACCCTGGGGATCTTCTCAGTAATAACTCAGAGCTGTCCCCTGTTACCTCAACTTCACCTTGGAGTTCCATAAGCCTGCTACTCTGGTTCTTTGAAATTGCCACCCTGGATTCTGCATAGCTGGTGATTGAACCATACTGTGGGTTAGCCAGCCAGCCCCTGTCCCAGTTTCCAGGCAAGTCTGAACTGAGCTCACTGTTTTTGTTTTGTTTCCTTTTAAGACAGGGTTTCACTATGTAGCTCTGGCTGGCCTGAAACTCACTGTGTAGACCAGACTGGCCTGGAACACACAGAGATCTGTCTGCCTCTGCCTCCCAAGTGCCGAGATAAAAGGCTTGCACCACCACACATGACTGTGTATATTTTTAAGAAATAGCCTAGTTCACATTTTTACATCACTAAGTCTTGTAGAAAGAAATGTTAGAATCATTATAAGCCAGTTTCAGAGACAAAAGAGACAGCAGTAACCTCTGAGACTCTAATTATGGTCTGCTTGGCACTGGGATAGCTGCTGACTTGCTCTAAAGCTCTGTTGGCATCTTCAGCACAGTGGAGGAACAGAGGGCACCAGGGCAGAGCGTGAGCCTCAGAATCTATGCAAGGGTGTTATACCTAGTATTGGAGACAAGAAATGGTATCAGGGAGGCAAAAGCAGGAGGGTTCACAATCTGCAAGCATGCACAAGACCACCCCGTGCCTCACCTCTCCAACTTTACCTGTGACTAAGTGATCCACTTAGAGCCTGTTTCAGATGGGGTGTGTGTGTGTGCGCGCGCGCACGCGCGTGCGTGCGCGCAACCAAGTGCATGCTCACACATATATTTGTACACACGTGTGTGCAAATTCACATGAAAGACGAAGATCTACCTGAGGTGCCTCAGTTATTCTCATCTTAGTGTTTGAAACAGGGTCTCCCATGGAGGCTAGAGCCCCCAGATCCAGGATCTGTTTGTCTCTGTCCCTCCAGCCTGGGATCATAAGTGCAGGCCACCACTATCCCACCCCCAGAGGTTCTGTGGATCAACCGTAGGTCCTTAGACTTGCACAGGAAGCACGTCACTGACTGAGACACCTGCTTTGCGCTTTCCTTGAAGCTTGGTTTCCCAAATACTACCATCCTTCAAAAGGACAAATATGGAGAAAACTAAGTCACATGAGACGTGCCCATCAGGTAGGACCCCTGCCCTCTGCTAAAGATGCTAGCTTGGTTGGTCTCATATGACTACTCCATCTTTGGGGCCAACAGGAACTGTGAGAGGGCTCGTGGTCTCCATCAGGCAGCCACATGGGCTGGGAGCAGATATATTTCTCACAGGTTAAAAGCCAAGAATATGGGCCTTCTTCATGTGCCAAATTCAAGAGAGAAAAGTGGGTCAACTGCCTGTCCTCCGGGCCAGAGTTGAGCATATTGGAGAGAAACTGAGGCTTCCAGCACTCCTAACACACCTTTTCATCACCCACAGTTGAAGGTGTTTAGTAGAGGAGAAGACATTATACTTGCTACCCAAGAGAAAGTGTCCCCTCATGCCACCTGCCTAGTCCCCACAGGAATGCAACCTACTGCATTGTACCCAAGCTCAGACATCTCTGCCCTGATATCCAGAATGTCTGTCTGTACATTGTTGTCAGCTCTGAGTGGAGCCTGGCATTTATCTGATGGTAGCTGTCTCCCCAACATTGCTACACAAGAGTCACCTCTGCAGCCCACCAGGGTCAACTATCTGCAGTCACCAGAGTCTCAAGGCTGCCTGAACCTCACAGTCCTTACTCTGAGGGCTCTTAACTCACAGGGAGTGAGTAGCTGGAAGAGCAGCTGACCATGAACTACACTTGAATCCAGTCAATTCTTCTTGGAGGGTTTTTCAATGGCAACTGAAATTGGCCCTTAAAGAACGAAACAGAAATGTTCCTTTGTCCAGAGGGAGACCCGGAGAGACATGTCACAGAGCGTGAGCCGTTCTGAGGCATTGATTCAAGAGGAGCTACGGCAACTGTTCTCATAAATATAAGAGGGTTGCATTATGCTTTAAAATAGCCTTGGACGCTGAAAGAAAAGAGCAGTGTTGAGTCTGACATCACAACCGGTCTCCAGACACCCCAGGTAACTTGGCTCAAAAGAAAAGTGATTTAAATATAGAAGCTTGCTGCCGGGAACAGTCACTGCTGCTAGGCCAGATCCCATCTCCAGGCATCCGGGTCCTCGACCCTAGGAGAAGCAGCAATTTGGAGGCATGGGGAGGGACAGGATTAAGCAGCAGTAACCTGATATGGCCAGATAGAAGGAACCTTCATCCTGTTCAGACGCATGATGGTGGCAGTCCCAGGCACATATCTAAAAGAATTGGGCACCACCAGTCCTTTTGGAATAAACATTCAACTGGAGCCTGAAAGTGAAGCCGTGAATTCAGACTCAATACCACTGAAACTAAAGGCAGAAATGTCTTTTACACTAAGGGAGACGGAAACACAGGAAAGACACCAAGACAGGACCTCACATAAATAAAATGCAACATAACTTAGTTTTCTTAGGAAGCAGAAAATAGGGCCTAGGATATAGCACAGTTGGGACAGCATGTGCAAAGCCAAGGCTCCATCCCCAGACCATCTAAACCAGAAGTAATGGAAGTACTTGTAATGGATAAAGTAATGGATAAAGAATAGTGAATGTCTTCCACAAGCATTGCAACTATACTTTGGTGTCATATCTAGTTGTAAAAGAGACCAAGGACTGGGCAGGGGTGGCACATGCCTTTAATCTCAGCACTCAGGAGGCAGAAACAGGTGGATCTCTGAGTTCAAAGCCAGCCTGGTCTACAGAGTAAGTTTCAGAACAGCCAGAGCTACACACAGAATCCTTGCCTCAAAAAACTAGAGGGGTGGAGGGTGTGTTGGGAGGAGAGAGACTAAAGAAAGGAGAAAACTAGAAATGGAATTAGGTATAATAAGGTCATCACAACTATATTTCCTCTCAGCCCCTCTCCTGCTGCCCCATAACATCCAGGTCTCAAGTCTAACTGTCCACAGTTATGGTTGTCATGACAATGCTCAGTGGCCAAGAGGCTTGCTAGGGAAGGTTTTGTCTGAGGTCCACATGATTCAAGTGTTGAAGGGCTGAGGAGGTAGCATACAGAAGAGCCCTTTGTGGGGCAAACCCGGGTTGCCAACCTGGATAAGCGTCAGAATCTTCTAGAAATTTCATTCTCCCCCCCCCCCCCACCTCTCGCTTTCTCTCTCTCTCCAGAAGCTCACATCTGTATCTTCCTCAATTGCTCTCCTTCTTGTTTTTGAGACTGGGTCTATCACTGAACTGGAGTTTGGCAATTGGCCAGTCTGCTGGGCAGTGAGCTCTAGGGATCCACCTCCCTGCCAGCACTGGGACTACAGACAGCCATCATTGTACCCCGCTTTTTACATGGGTGTTGGGGATCCTCATGCTGTGTGGCAAACACTTTACAGCTGAGCCATCTCCCTAGACCCCCGAAAGCTTTTTAAAAATGCTGCTCTCCAGGTCTCGCTGTGAATGGACCTGCGGTCCGGTTCTGGTTTGATCAAGGTCCTTCATCCTCATCACTGTTAATATTTTAGACTGGCTACCTCTGCTGTGGCAGGCTGTCTTGTGAGCTGAGAGGTTTTGGTACAATCCTTAGCCTCTAGGCATCGCCCAGGAGATGGATCCATGTGCTGAGATCACTGGTTGATTGCTAAGCACCTATGCCCCCTACTTTGGAAACAAGTTACCCAACTGCCTAATGGGCTCAGGGTTTGCACACTGTCTGCCCTGAGAATCCCTTACTCCCTGATGCTGTCCCAGCCTCCTTTGTGATCCCTTATCTACTGAAATGCTGTGCTAAAAGTCAGGGAACTGTTTGGCCCAGATTCAGAATGTGGGAGGAGACAGGTAGCCAGAGCCAGAGGGCCCCTCCATGCCCTGTGGAGAAACACCTGTCCTTTCTACCAGCTCACAGACTGTCTGTTCTTTACAGAAAAGAACTGCTCCTACTTCAGGCACTTCAACCCAGGAGAGAGTTCGGAAATCTTTGAATTCACCACTCAGAAGGGTAAGGCCCTTGGAAGCAGGGGCGGTGGGAAGCAATTTCTGTCACAGGCTGCTGAGCCGCCAGGAGTCACTTGGCAGAAACTTGCTGACTCCTGCTCTAGATGAAAAGCGGCTGCAGGCTATGTCCTGTCACACCCCTACACACAAGGGGTGGTTCCCTGCCCAGGCTGCAGGGTGAAGACTTGCCAGAAGTTACCAGAAGGCTGCAAGTTGCAGCAGGGACATATTCCAGCTGAGCCCAGGGAGCTTTGACAGGTTTAGAACCTACAGTGCTGGAGCAGGATTCTGGGGTGGATGGGTGGGTGAGAGCCTCTGTGGGGACGTTGGAGTCCTGGCCACACTTAACTAATAGCTCCCTGAGCTGAGGAAACATGATAATCCCGCCTTTGTCAATAGAACTCAGAGACCTCATTAGCAGGTACAGCTGATGAGGGAGTGGGCAGTCACACAGTGTATAAGAGCTGACACAAACACACTAGTGCGCATGCTACAGACCCTCACATGTCCGCACATACACACCGGACGGATCCTTAAGCACAAGGCACACATACACACGGAGAGTCTTAATGCAGGGAACACTCATGCATGTATGCATGCATACACATGCCAACAGAACCTCATGCATGGGGCACATATACACACGGAGAGCCTTAATGCAGGGAACACTCATGCAGGCATGTGTGCATACACCAACAGACCCTCATACACGGAAAATGTATCACACTTATACATGCACATACACACAAGCACACACACAGAGATTCTCATATGTGAGGTACATACAAGTGCATGCACATACACTGACAGATTCTCTCTCTCCTCTCTCTCTCTCTCTCTCTCTCTCTCTCTCTCTTTCTCTCTCTCTCACAGACACACACACACTCACTCATACAAATTCTCACATGCAGACACAGAGGCACATAGTCTGATGGATTCTTAGGCAGCCCACACACATCCACACCCACACACTGTCAATCTTCCAGAGTCCCAATGTCAATCTAAGACAGACCACCTACAATTCAGTGCCTCCTTCTGCCTGTCACTCAGGAGGCCTTTGGCTCTAAAAACATCTCCAGCCATGGAGTGTCCTAACTCCTTGTGAGGTCTTTGTTTCAGAGAACCATATACTTTAGTGCCCTGAGAAGATACAGATGAGTCCATCGATAGCACCTGGCCTCACTCGTCCCCAGTACTCAGACTTTGAGTGAGCAAGCCTCACTCAGGTGTGAAATGGGAATTCTGGATGCGGAACCTCGCTAAGAACCCCGACCGTAGGAAGTGCCTGGAGAGGCTCTCTTTCTGAGTCTCCCTCTGTTTTGCAGAGTACAGCATCTCAGCAGCGGCCATTGCCATCTTCAGCCTCGGCTTCATCATTGTGGGTTCCATCTGCGCGTTTCTGTCCTTCGGGAATAAGCGTGATTACCTGCTGAGGCCAGCATCCATGTTTTATGCCTTCGCAGGTAGAGTGGGGTCCCACAGTGCCTGGGTGGGAGGGGGACTCAGGTTCCACACAGGAACAAATTCAGTCAGAACCCCGGTGACCCCAGGAGGGTTGGGAGAGAGAAAGCTTGATTTGTTCATTTCTTTTTTTCCCCTCAATGACACTGACTGAAACTTCCCAGTGAGTGATTAACAAAAGAAGGAAGGAAATGTAGCAGCGGTGGTGGCTCGGTGGGTCTCTGGCTTAACCTCCTACGGGAGGTGGGAACTGCAGCAGGGTGGGAAGAGGTAGGCGTGGATCACTTTTGCAGATTCCTAGTTAGAACAGTCTAGAAGCAGTTTCCTCTTAGGACCAGGTCAGAGGCAGGGAACAGGGGTTGGAGGGGGACTGAGGTGGCAGCAGGGCACCAGCAGTCACTGAGACGCTTG
The DNA here is from genome assembly GCA_021653895.1 of Mastomys natalensis. Lineage (NCBI taxonomy): Eukaryota > Metazoa > Chordata > Mammalia > Rodentia > Muridae > Mastomys > Mastomys natalensis. The sequence continues at coordinate 2,348,469 of JAJTUV010000174.1, forward strand.
GCTTTGTCCCCAGGGCTGTGTCTCATCGTCTCTGTGGAGGTCATGAGGCAATCGGTGAAGCGCATGATTGACAGCGAGGACACGGTCTGGATAGAGTACTACTATTCGTGGTCTTTCGCCTGTGCGTGTGCCGCGTTCACCTTGCTCTTTCTCGGTGGGCTGTTCCTCCTGCTCTTCTCCCTGCCTCGGATGCCCCAGAATCCCTGGGAATCCTGCATGGATGCTGAGCCAGAGCACTAGGTCAAACCAGAGTCTTTCAGAGGTGAGGAGGGAGTTTCACATCTGCCCTGACCTCTTGTCTATCATGTGTCTCTCCCTCTGAGCTCCTCTACAAGCAGTGCACATGGACACAAACCCAGACCTGCCCAGGTCAGAGGAAGCAGGCCAGCAGGCAAGCAGGTATATGAAGGGGTCCTCTTTTGTACCTGCCACAGCTCAGGCTTGCCCACCACGCCTGTTGTCTTTGAAGATCTGGTCTGGTCATCTTTAGAAAGCTCCCAGGAACAGTCTGTACTCATTCTGTAGTTCTGAGCATCACCAGTGTCCGGAGCCAGCTCCGCCCCCACGCTCTTCCACCATAATATGAAACCCTCTTCCGTGACCTGAACTTCCCTCCTTGGCTTCCAGAATTCCCAAGAGACATTTTTAACTGGATAGGATCTGTGGTTTGAAATAAAAGATTTCAGAAATGTTTCCTTTTTTTCCATGTACTGCCTTGCATAGCAATTGCTGATTTTCCTGGCCATAAGCTGCCCAGCACCCTAGACCCTGGAGAAGGAAAGGAATGTGTGTCCTCTGAGTTAGTTGTTTTCAACCTGTGGGTTGTGACCCCTTTAACAGGGTTCACATATCAGATATCCCGCATATCAGATAGTTACATTATAATTCATAACAATAACAAAATTAAAGTTATGAAGTAGCAATGAAAATAATGTTATGGTTGGGGGGTCACCACAACATGAGGAACTGTATTAAAGGGTCACAGCAACAGGAAGGTTGAGAACCACTGTCTGGGTATTGAAGACTTTTAGAGAAGAGGCAGGGTTAGCTTAGAGGTTCTGAATTCCAACTTGAATGTCTGAGCCCTGGAATTGTTTCGAATGAAACTAGAAACCTTGTGGCTTGGTCAAGGGTGTTAAAAATAGGAGGGGTTATTTCTAGAATCATTTAGCCCCTCTCAGCACTGAAGCCCCATGGTCTCAGCCTAGCTTCTGGTGCCAGATTCTTGTTGAGTAGAAGAGGTGGAAGTGGAGGTGGAGGGTGGGAGAAGAAAGTGAGGGAGGAGAAGGGGAAGTAGAAGGAGGGGAGGAAGAGAAAGAGGGAAAGAGGAGGAGGGGGAAGAAGAAGAAGAAGAAGAAGAAGAAGAAGAAGAAGAAGAAGAAGAAGAAGAAGAAGAAGAAGAAGAGAAGAAAGAAGAAGAAGAAGAAGAAGAAGAAGAAAAAAAGCAGGAGCTTCACAGACACTTAGCACCATCATGTAAACACTGCTGTCTCCTCAGACCCTTACTGTACTGAACTTAACCTCCAGAAACAAAAGTCAGACTTAACTGTCAGACAGAGAGGACCCTTTGTGGTCCTTGCAGAGAACACTGGAGTCCCTTGTGGAGCTCATTCTAGCACATTTGGCAAGGGAACCCCCACCCCTGCCATCTGTGGAAAAGACCTGGTCTGCCACTTCTTGTGCAGCCTGCAATATAGGAATGGTAGACACTTCATGAGCAATATAGAGTAGTTTTTACAGCTTGAGAGACATCATCAGAAGAACCTGTTGTGAATATGAAGAATATCTCATGTGTGAAAATCATATGCAATTCAAACTCCGGTGCCTATAAATGAAGTTCTACTGGCACACAGGCACACAGGCACACAGGCACACCCATTCCACAGGGTGTTCTAGGCTTCCCTCACATCCTGCAAAGTAAAACGTTCCTTTTCATGTTGGGCATGGTGACAGGAGTTTATTTCGGCTTCTAGTACAGGAGAAAGTCCATGATGGCAGGGGAAGCATGACCGCAGTCAGGGATGGCAAAGAGAAGGAGGCTGAGCAGTCACATCACCGAAAACACAAATCACAAAGAACAAACTGGAAGTGGAGCAAAGCTATAAACCTCCCAAAGCCCACCCCAGGGACATACTGTCTCCAGCAAGGCAACACACCTCTTAAAGGTTCTAAAGAGTGAACTTTAAAACTTCCCAAAGAGTCCCACCAATCAGAGAGCAAGTGTTTAAATGCATCAACACATGGGAAACAGTACTTGTTCAAAGCTATCACAGGGGTCCTTTAAGGACTCCAGAGCTGAGCTGATGGCCTCCGGTCTCACACTCAACAGTACCTAGGTTACAGGTGCATGTGACCATGCCCAGCTGCTCACAGATGCTGGGATCTAGTCTCAGGTCCTCATGCTTGCTCAGTGAGTGTTCTTACGCACTGAGCCATCGCCCCAGACATTGGTTTTCCCCTTTCTGGTCCTTCTTGGGAAGTATTTGCTGACCTCTGCATTAGCTTCTGTCACTGCCAAAACACCCGAGATGGCTTCAAAGAGGAAGGACTGATTTTGAGCTCAGTTTCAAAGGCCTCGCTCCAATCACCTGGCTCTGTTGCTTATTGGCTTGTGGTAAGAACAACATGAGAGAGAACACACCTTGAAGCAAAGCTGCTCACTCCACGGCAGCCAGGAAACAGAGAGGGGAAGGGAGTAGGGACAGGATATGTCTTTTGATGACACTTCCCTAAGGTCCTGCTTCCTTTGACTGAACCCCACCCCATGAAGTGTCTAACATTCCAATCTACATCTACAGTTGCACTGAGCCACGGATGAGATCAGATCCCTCATGATCCAATCACCTCCCAAAGTCTCACTGCTGAATGTTGCCATGCTGTGGACCAAGCCGTAACCTTATGAGCTCTTGGGGACACATTTGACATCCAAATGTCATTCTTCTCTGGCCCCCAAAGGTTTATATCCTTATCACACAAAGTACATTTAGACCATCTCTGGGGGGTCATTAACCCCCAACTCATCTGTAAATGATACAGAAGAGGTAAAGGACATGTGTTCATTCTAGAAGAACAATCTAGAAGGAAGACGTGTAGGTCTGGAGATAACTGGATAGTAGTACTGTAGGGTGTATAGACTATTCTCTAACATCTCAGAAGCTGCTTAGTGGAGTGTCTGGAGCTTAGCTGAGGAATTCAGGATTGACAGCACAGTTCCTCCTCCTTTGGGGTTGGGAACTGAGTGGACCGTCTGTCCCTTAGTTGAGACATCTAAATAGAAGGGGTCTAGGGTGATGGCTCGGTGGGTAAAGAGCTTGCCAAGCAATCACAAGAACCTGAGTTTGATCCCCCACAATCCCTTAAAAATAGCCGTATCTACAAGCATTGGGTAGGCAGAGGACCGGTGCATCATGGGAACTTGCTGGCCGGTCAGTCTGGCCAAATCATCTAGCTCCAGGATCAGAGTGAAGAACCCTGTCTCAAAGGAGTAAGGCGGAGAGTTAGAGGAAGACTCCTGGCATCTGCCCCTGGCTTCCATATGTAAATGCATGGGGAGAGCACACTGAGAGAGAGAAAGAGAGAGAGAGAGAGAGAGAGAGAGAGAGAGAGAGAGAGAGAGAGAGAGAGATCGGTCAAAGAGAATGGACAAACAGGATCCATTAATGCAAAGCACACAATACCCATGTAGAAATGTAGGAGAGGTGGTGGCAGCTGCTGCTGCCTGATCCACTCAGCCAATGGCAGGAGACCACCCCAAAGATGCTACCATTGAGTCTGAGAGAAAACCTGCTCCAAGTGAAAGAGAATGCAGAAGTGAAAACCCTTAGGCTCCCACCAGAACCCACCCTACTGGCATCCACCCATAGGACTCTCTGTAGCACCTACACCCCTCTACTCTATACCCAGACTTTCCACGTTTTCCTCTGAGGTCTATCCTGGTAAGCGTAGTTCTCATTCTTCATCATGGAAACTTCTGTTTGCAACCACTCAATATTCAGGGCTGTGGGGCTCAATCCCAATGGATACATCTACAAAATACTCCCATACCTAAGACTCAGGGAACATTGCAAAAGAGGGGGAGGCAAGACTGTAAGAGCCAGACGATCAAGAGATTTTGCTGTGAGAGTGTGTCTCCGAGTAGCATCAGTGGGTACATGTGACCATCCAAACATGCACTGAACAAGGAGACCGACGAACAAGGAGACCGATGAACAAGGAGACCGACGAACAAGGAGACCGATGAACAAGTCAAACTGCATGAGGGAAAGACGACGAGGCCGCAACCCTACACAAAGAACTATACAGGCTTACAGTAAAGCTTGGGGCAAAAGCTGCAGCCATTCCCAGGAAAGAGCACACAATTAGTTTGTCGGATCCCCAACTGTCAGAGCCTTGGAAGTGTACACTGAAGTGGCATTCTATAGACTCAGCGGGTTATATTTGGGCGTATAATACGTATACACAAACACACATATGCATGCAATAACAGCTAAAGAGTAAACAGGCCATGAATATGAAGGCGAACAGGGTGTATGGGAGGGGCTGGAGGGAGGAAGAGGAAGGGCGAGATGCTGTAATTAAAACACCGTTACAAAAATTAAAAAAACGCCGGGCAGTGGTGGTGATTATTCTAGATCACAGACTTTTTTTTTTTCCTCAAAACAGTTGATCCTCCACCCTGTTCATGAGCCAATCAACAGGAATCACTGTGGTACTAGACTGCATAGAGGTTCACCTTGCATTGGTCAGCTTTCCATAACTATAATGAATACCATGAGCAAATCAACTTATGAAGAAGAAAGTATTTTGGCCCACAGTCTTAGAGGCTTCACATGACTGATTATCCCCTTCAATTTGGACTTGGGGTGGCACAACACACCAGGGCAGGTAGTCCCCTTCAGTGTTGCATTCCTGATGACTTAAGGTCCTCAAACAAGGTCTCATCTCTTAAAGGGCCTGCCACTTCCAATTGCACTACAGACTTGGACTGTGCCTCTGGCCCATGGGTCTATGGGACATATTTGCCTAGACCTTGAGAAACACATTTATTCCCACAAACTAAAGTCTATTTGCCGATCACTTTCCTGTTATCTGTTACTTTGTCCCAGGCTATGAAACTTGCTTTCAACTTGGTCACAGAACTAAGGAGACTGAATCTATGACACCGTCTCTTGAGAAAGCCCGTGGGCTAGAGCAATCACTTGTTAGCCTTATGAAACATCAGGAACACACAGACATTCCAGGGCCTTCATTTCTCTTTGAGTTTCCCTGACTCTATGTATTAAAAAACAAAGCTTGCTAGGTATCATGACGCATGCCTATAATCCCAGCATCTAGGAGGCTGAGCCAGAAGAATTACGTGAGTTTGAGGACTAGCCTGAGCTACATAGCAAGACCACTATTTCGAGAGAGACAGAGATAGAGAGATAGAGAGAGATAGAGAGACAGAGAGAGACAGAGAGAGAGAGAGAGAGAGAGAGAGAGAGAGAGAGAGAGAGAGAGAGAGAGAGATGTTTCTGTATTACTTGGAACATTCCTAGAGTTTCCTCTGCAAGGCCTATGACCCATACCTTAGGCACCCACTCATAGCCACAGCTTGTCATCAGTACTGTTTAATTAGGGAGTAAACACCACACGAGTTGCCCTCTCCCCTGGTTTCCTATGAGTACCCAGCCAGCCACATCCACCCTCAGAATCCATCACTGGCTCCTCTGGATCATCTACCCACAACCAGCCAGTGCCACTTTGTACTGGGGGATTAGAAGCAGTCTCCTGAAACCGTTTAAATCGATTGGCAGAGCATCAGGTTTAATGAGCCGAAGGTGGGCTTAGAACACAGGTTTTCTAAGCTGCAGCTTCCAGCCAAGTTAATTACCTCCCTCTGTGGACTTCACACCAGCCAGAGCTTTAGAAAAGGGGGGTCTCATCATGTTTCCAGAACGCTGCGTGATTCTAATAGCTATATACCGTGTACCCATAGGACAGGCCATGCTAAAGGAAGGAGCATCCATCAAAATTAATGTAATCACGGTGTCACTGAAAGAAAACTTTCTGGGACACCCAGTATGACAGAAAATAACTTGGGGACTCCTGCTGTCTCCACTAGAAGCTACATGGAGTGAGTAGGGACATCACATTTTCTATGCATTCACCCCAGATGTCCCTCTTGCTTAGAGACTGTCACCTGGCCACACTATGGTCAGTGAAGTGGGGGAGTGTCTTTAAATTATTCTTCCCACCCAGCTTGCTTGACACCTGGCTTAGCAACACTCCTGAAGGACAAGACCTCTGGCATCCAGAACTCATGCACTCTTAACTTTAATACAAAGAAATGACAAGATTTCATTGAAACCACTGAGAAAGGGGCTGTCGTTCAAACTGGGAGTACAGGGAGTCGGAATTTACCTAGTCTTGATTAGTGAGTAGAGTATTCCAGAGTAGTCTTGAGGGCTGAGGTTACAGGGCTGAAAGGGCAGAGTCCAAGACCAAGTAGGGAACTAAGTAAGTCTGGAGCAATCTGTGTAGCCTGGGAGCGCTTCCTACTTCAGAGCTAGACTTGGGAGCTGAAATTCGGAGTCAGTTAGTGGAGGGCTTTCATAACATTCTCAAGTCCCTGGGTGAGACCCCCCCCCCCAGAACCAGAAAAAAAAATCTTAAGGCTGAGGAGATAATTCAGTGAGTAAAATACTTGTCATGAAGAGTGAGGACCTGGGTTCAGATCCCAGAACCCACTTAAAGCTGGATGCTCTATCTAGCATGCATCTGCAACCCCGGTCCTTCTAGAATGAGATGTGAAGCAGAGAGAGCAGGAGCCCTGAGAGTTTAGCATGGCATGTGACCTGAGGAACAAAAGTCTGTCTCCAACAAGGTGGAAGGTGAGCACAGACAGCTGAGGTTGTCCTCTGAGTGCCACATGTGAGGTGGCATGCTCGCATGCACACACACATACACACAAACACTCACACACACATACACACACATACACACTCATACACACACACCTGCACTCTCACACATTCTTTGTCTCCTAAGCAGAGAAAGAGATTTAAAACAAAAGAATTTGGATTCTTCAAACATCCGGTTTAAAAACGTAGGACATCTGTGGTATCAGATGTGGTGGCACACGCCTTTAATCTCTGCACTCGGAAGGCAGAGGAAAGCCAATCTCTATAAGTTCAAGGCCAACCTGATAGGTTGTGAGTCCCAAACCAGCCAGCATTTCATAGTGAAACCTTGTCTCTCAAAAAAGGAAGGGAGGGAGGTGGGGAGGGAAGAGAAAAGGGCCACGATAGTGATGGGAAACCACCATGGGTTTACAGAGAATGGCTCAGGCAGTTGGTGGGATAGACATGAAGTAAGGCCATGCAATGGTCAATTCTTCAAATCCTAAGGACTTTCATCTGATGGGGGCTGACTGGATAAGACAAAACCATGTAATTCAAGCAGCAGTCAGTAATGGGCTAAGGACTGACTCCTTGAGTACTCTAGACTTAACCAAGAGCAATAACACCACTCCCCACAACATTCCTGCCAGCCCAGCCTTCCAACTGTGCCCTGGGGGATTTCCCACCTCAGTGTTCTGATTAATCAGTTAAATCTCCACTAAAGGTAAGCCCCCTAAGAGTCAGGGGTCACTTCTGCAAAGCAGAGAACACAGCTAAAGGGGCCTCTGAATCCACCACACTTACATGGAAGAAACTGTTTTTCTTTTTAAACCCCAGAGGCAGATGTCCACCCTATCTAGACAGCACAAAGCAAAATGTCTACCTGCAGCAGAGGAAGCTGTTCAGTGGTTAGAGCACTGGCTGCTCTTGCAGAGGATCTAGGATCAGATCCCAGCACCCAGGGCTCACAGCCAACCGTAACACCACTTCCAGGGGATCCAATTCCGTCTTCTGACTTCCTCTGGCACCAGACACACATAGTGCACAGACAGTCAGAACAATCACACGCGAAAGGTAATCTAAAAAATAATGAAGGAGAATAGATCCAGTACCACGGATTATAGGCTGTTGTCACTGGAAAAGGCCAACTATCTCTTCTCATTCACAACAGCAAGCCCAAACACGGTGTATTCAAGCTGGACTAATGGCGTCATAACTAACAGGCAATTAAATATAAAATATGGCACAGGAAACTGCCTGAAACCCACTAGTGCTTCTCGGAGCAGCAGCGTCACAAACGCAAACATTTTGCCAATAGAAACATGATAGATTCCAGGCAATCCTCTGTGTAATTGTGGGGTGCAGTACTAGCCCAACTTTAATCTATCAGTGTATACTAGATTAATGAGCTCTCAAATTCTAAGCCACCCAAGTCCACTATTAATGACTACAAGACTTGTGGAGAGAAGTTCAAAACATTCGCTAAAAACAAATAAACAAATTCCGTCCCGGAGAATGAGACCTGGAAGAGAACTCATTTTCTCCGTATGTTGCCTGTCACCTGCCAGGTGACATTCATGCCTTATGGCTTTAGCTACTGCTGAAGTTGGCGATTCATGTCCCAGATCTCTGTAAAGTCTCAACCTCACTTCTTGACACTGGGCCTTGTCTCCCATGAGCTTCACCATGTCGGTGATGAACTTAATCAAACGTGCTAGCCTCTAACACCGTCAAGCTTAGAGGGAAAGCGGAGCTGAGAACCAAGAGTCCACACAAAAGAAACACTCTCCAGATTATTAAAAAGGCATTTTTTTTTATTATAAATACATTTTAGTTGTAGCAGTAAAATACATTTTGTGTTACCATGGATCTTTTAAAACAAAAGAACTTCACTGACAAGGATCACACCGTAGACTCCTGGGCTCAAATCAAAACGTGCCCTAAGGAAGTAGCATAAGCTAAGGGGACTCCAAAAACCAAGTTAGGAAAGAGGAAGAACGGAGAAAAGAAAAGCCTTGGTGGATAGCTTTGGGGGTTATCTTATGATACAAAACCATCTTTACTTTTAAGAATAAACTTTTCAGGTATTAGAGCCTCTCAGATGAGGTATGGTATACTGCAAGGGAACAGAGTCATTGTTATTACTTTTGCCATAAATTATGCTGAATTAGATGCTGCGTACGTGGTGCTTGTAAGGTAAATGGACCAGGGTGGCTTTAATACGGCCTCCCTTATGGAAGCTTTTCCAATAGAAGACCCAGAATGAATCTACTATGTGACTGATCCTATACATTGCTGACCACAATTAGAGAATTGTATTTAAAAAAAAAAATTTAAAAGAAAGATCTTGTATCACTGACAATTAGGACTCTTTACTAAAATGCAAACCCCATTAGCTTTATAATTCAGAGGAATTATTTGGACCACTCTTTCTCCCAGAATCCAACTATTACATAGAACCAGTACCTTTATGGGTTTCAAAGAATGATGGTCAGATGGCTGGCACAGAAATCAGATACAGTACTTGATGTACATAATGTCATACACATGGATAGATAGGAGCGGACGTGGTCCTGATACATGGAAATCAGGGACCCTTCCTCAGGGGCAGGGGAGAAGGGAAGGGGTTTCGTTGAGAAACAATCTTAGGTACAACTGACACTTTGGGACTTTAACCTGGACAAAAGAGCCCCCTGACCTCCTGAAAGATACAAAGTGGTATCATGCAAGGCAAATCGCAAATAAACCAAAGTCCCTTATAAGCTGGGAGTGCATAGAGGAAGGCTGTGTCGAGCACACCAGCAACCCGCAGCCAAAGCTTCCCGGGCCTTTTATGTAGGAAGTCCTGGAGGCTAAGAACTCTCAAGCTGTGCATTCTATGATGGTCACTGTGTATTATACTTCTACGCCTACACCGTTCTACATTCTATTACCTTAAAAATAGATTTGTTTTCTTGCTAGTAACTCAGTAAATTCAAAGCCAAACTAGAAACCAGAAAGCAGAGCCCAATACCCGCCAAGCTGCAGCCCAGGCTGAACATTAAACACAACACACAAATGTAAAAATATCCAAAGACCTGTCAGGTTTATTATGTTGTAGGCAGTTTCTTTCTCAAAAATAAGAGACATGTTCATCCATGTCTGCTATGACTTAGGAGTCACTCATGCTATGGAGGTGGTGTGTTCCCCTCATCTCTTCTGCAAACTCAAGGTAGCTAGGGAATCAGAAACAATTGCTTCTTTCCTGCCACATACAACACCTAGGCTCTCCCTAACACCTGCAGGCATGGCAGAGAACCCAAAATAACTTTGTTAACCTGAGAAACATATAACACAAAGGTAAATCCTTTGCCCTCGCCCCAACACACATACCAAAGAAGGAGGAAAAAAAAAAAAGATTAAAAACTATAGGCTCCATTAATTGGGGACTATTTAATGTTTCCGATGCCCCAAGTCACTGCCACCGTAAGACCGGGACTCCTGCACTAAGAGCCTAGACAAGTGCAAGTACACTCTCAGGGCATCCGATGGCTTCTTTCCACAATTATGTCTCCATGTGGAGGGATCGAGGTCGACTCTAAGCACATCCCACAAATGCACAGCTTCCGAACAACAGGCAGGCAGCTGCGTCGCTAACAACAAACTCACTCTAGAAATGAAAGCGCCCCTGCACCCTAATGAGACCCCAAGGGCAGAGAGAGCTCTCTCCAAAGGGCCACTTGTGCCAGGATGATTAAAATGGCCAAGAGTAAAGAGATGAACACCCCCACACACACTCTCTCTAGACCAGCAGTCTTCAAAGTGCACTCCCTGGATGGCTGTGGCGGCCACCCTGGCAGTGGGTCCAGCAATCTATACTTCAACAACCCGTCCAGGGGAAACTGAGGCTGGCTTCAGCTTCATCATCACTTTTTTTTCCTTTTTTTTTTTTATCTTGATCTTGCTCACAATTCTAGAATCTTAATATATGAGTTCTGTAAATAGTTACCACTGTATATAATTTGCCACCCTTACCCCTTCAGTTTCAAACATTAAAATATTAAAACAATTATTCCATAAAAATCAAAATTTTCTTAAAAGGTAATATTCATCTCCCTTCCCATACATCATTCTAAGGCAGGCAACCACATGCTAGTATACTAAATAAAGTACAGAAGAGACCTCATATGAGGTAGAAATAGCCAAAAAGACACCCCCCCCCCCAGAAAACATACTGAAAATCTCATAATATTGTTTAATGAACTCATAGAATTATATAAAACTTACTATGCTTTATGTTTAATATTTGTATCAAAATAAAATCTCTCTGTTGAACCAATTGCAAGTAAAGTGTGGTCTACCACTCTGATGGCTGTAACCATAGGACGTGGGCTTTCTCTTGAAACTCATTTCCGAAGCTCAGACTTTAGTACTGGATAAATGGGCTGGAATGTAACAACAGCTCACAAGTCTAAGTCTAGAGTCTTCTATTATGTACCTCCCTTACACAAAGTTGTTTTCTTTTTTTTAAAACCAATGAGGGTTTCATTAAAGATGACTCTAAAGTAGGTATTTTCAGTAGGTTTGAAATATCTGAATGCTACACTAAAACTTTAAAAAAAAATAAAAATTGTTTGACCTGATAGTCTAGCTTAGAGTTGATGCTATAATGCCACTTTCTGATGTTTTCTTAGGATGCTAAACTTTAGTAAAAATCCCCTCCTGTGGTCTTCGACTTGCTGGGCACCGTGAGGTGAGAGACACACCAGGGATGCTCTAGACAAGGACAAGCTCACGCATCATTCACCTCTTCTCTAAGCTCTGGGCAGTCTGAGGACTGATCGGATGACAAGTCAGATCTACCAAGACACCTGCACCCAGATGCAAGCAGACACATGGGGCGATTAGGAGCAGGGTTTTCAAACATTAAGGGAAAGGCAAGAAAAAAACAGTATCTGCTTACTGAGAAAAGAGAAGTTTAATTGTGAGGAGGTAGAGAGGTGGGTGGGAAGGATAGACAGCCTAGATAATATTTTAAAGCAGTAATGTGTATGTTTTACTATATGGACGTTTTAATCTTATGTTTTTATAGAATTTTTCTATTAATAAAACTCTCCACTATGCAATGATTCTTTCGATCATGGGCATCTCCTTAAAACAAAACAACAACAAAAAAAATCAACTAGTTCAAGAAATCTAACTTTTCCCATGACTATCACGGGAATACTCAGATTTAATCTACAATTGTTCTCAACACCCTGACTCGTAGTCACAGTGGCTAGAGATACATTCTTCTATGTTTTCAGCTTTGCTCTCAAAATGAAACATACCAAACTTAGAACCATCAACTACACTACAGCAACGTTGACATAACATATGAGCTCAAGGTTAAAAAGACACAATTAGCTTCCTCGGGACTTCCATGCCTTCAGAAAGAGGAAAACCTCTTCAATAAATAGGCTCTAGAAGCCGCCATGTATAATTGGGTAATGCTTATTCCTTGAGATTTCTGCTTATTTTACTTACCCTGAAGCTCTCTGGACAGAAAGGACCAGTTGATACTTAGATCAAACCTGGACTCATCCTAGAATCTACCCCCCCCCACCCCCAGACAGGGTTTCTCTGTGTAGCCCTGGCTGTCCTGGAACTCACTCTGTAGACCAAGCTGGTCTCGAACTCAGAAATCTGCCTGCCTCTGCCTCCCAAGTGCTGGGATTAAAGGTGTGCACCATGGCTGCCCGGTCCATCCTAGAATCTTGATTAGAACAGAAGAAAAAGAAGCCACAGCGGACCGTTTTGTTCTCTTCACACAAGATGACCCAGACAGAGCGTCTGTGTGAAGACAGGAAGACTGAGATGCTTAGTCTCAATGATCAATAATTAACTACTGACTGGTCAAGGGCAAGATACTGTGACTAGTAATGGCAGAGCCAGAAAGGACTGCTTTGGAAAACACACCGGAAAATACCCATGATACAGTGAATGAGGTTTGTCAAATCTCATCAGGGATTTATTTTTATATCAAGAGAGGAAAGGTAGGGGGTGGGGGACAAACTTAGCGTGAATACTCTGAATTATCACCTAAAAGAACTGGAAGAGAAAGAGGAAGGAGAGAAAGGGAGGAAAGAAACTCAAGTTGTACTGCAATGGCTAAAGCCAGTCCTGGCAAGGCCAAGGAAACACCTCTGACAGAAAAGAACGAAGAAATGAGAGAAAATCATAAAATAACCGCAGGGGAAAAGGGCCTAACAGACCTATCAAGTTTTCTTTAAAAATAATAAATGTGTGCTTATGTATGTAAACAAACACATATATACACACGTGTGTACATATGTTCCATCTGAACTCTAAAGATGGATCTAATGAAAGAAGTAAGCTATTTCCATGAGGCTGACTAACCCTGCTAATGCTACCAGGGTAAACTGCAAAGGGCAGCAAGCAAGAGCTTGCCATGGCTCTTCCGGTAAGGTCTTGCTGTTGACAGTTACAAGATGCTGGGCGTATGTAACAGGCTCCTTAGAGCCTGGACAGGAAGACAGGAGTGACACCGGGAAGGAGGGAGCCGGGTTAAAATACTCTAACCAGAACATGAAGCCACGGACACAAACCCTCAACTAGCTATAGGAAAAAAGAGAGACGGGAATGCTCTGACATCCGCAACAGAGCAGTCAAGTAGTAGGTAGCTAGTGTCATTTAGACATAACCACGTTGAGAATGTGACTGCAACCTGACGGGTTCCTCATCCAGAGGGTCCCACCGTCAGTGTCTTATATAAGATGATAGGGGGCACATGTGACTCTAACTAAATATAAATAATTTAAAAACTGGTATTTTTTTTTAAAGGTTCAAGTATGAAAAACAGAAAAGTAGGCAATGATCTCCTGTCGAGAGCTGACCCGAAAACTGACAGTATAGTTCTGTCTGAATTAGCAAAATGGTTCTGAACTCTTGCTCGGCATGTACTGCTGTCCTGTGTGTCTGCATGTGTGGGTGTGGAGCTATCGCCGGTGGGACACAGAAGCCTTATCATGGGTGAGTCCTACTTCTTGCTTGGGCACAGAGTTAGAAAATAGAGACCTGTGGCAAAAGTTGTCTCGTTCTGCCTGAAACATGCTAGCATGTGATGGTGTCCTGGCTCACCGGATCCCCGTCCCTGCTGTGATCTGTACTATCCATCAACACAACTTTAGTCTGTGCGTCCACATCTGGCAGCTCAAAAGAGGTGTGTAGCCTGAGACAGGAAGCCAGGTTCTAGTAGCTCAGACCGGAACACAAAGCCAAACTGAATCTGAGAGGCTGTATCATCGGTACTGGAGTTTGCTACCCCTTAACTAACAGAGCCTTTAATCCCACACTGTGTGGGGTTACAGGGCCCCTGGCTGGCCACCATAGACTAACCTCTAGTCACACAGACTAATTCTGCTCACTCCTTGCCACTTCCAGCCCATCTTAAAATGTTCCATCAAAAGTCTTCCAGAAAACTATGCTTGAGTGATCGTCAGGAAATATCCCCTGGACTCAGTTTAAAAAGAAAGAAAAAAAAAAAAAAAAAAGATATATTGTAGTCTCAAGATTTCTCAGAAATATAAAATTAGAGCTACGGGATCAGGAAATGACAAAGGACATTCATTGCTTCAGATGTGTTAAAGAACACATGAGGAGGACAGCCTCTTCCTTCAACGTTCATTCAAAACAACTGGCAGGCTGTGGCCCTCTGCAGACAGTTGCTTAAATTTCGTATTTCTAATGAGTTCAAGGGGGAATTTCCAAAGATTCAGAGAATCTGAAACATACCCTAGATTTTCATCAATTTTTTGACAATTTTTTTTCTTTAATGATATCCCTCAAACAAACAATTAAAAAGCTCTTAGAATTGTCATGTGTAATGTCATATCTTAATGTAAACATCAAATAATGTACCAAAATTTTTACTGGAGGAAAAGAAACCCAAACCTTTAGTCGGCACAGGTCTTTCTGCCCTGGAGGAGCAGGCTACAAACACTTACACATGCAGAGTGAGAAAAAAGATTTTTCACTAAATTCACGCAGTTTTAAAATAGTTATCAAGTCTACTAAGCACCAACAATCCTAAAAATGCTTCAGCTTCATGATTTGTTTAAAAAAAAAAAAACACTCTCAACTCAATGTTAAAAACAAGCTGGAAGTCTTGCTTGTCAGAAACAAACAAAACTGAGTAAGCCACTGGGGTTTGCTTTGTTTGTTTTTTTTTTTTTTTTTCCTTTTTTCTTTTTCACATTTCAAAACCCAGTGGCATGCAGAATACGGGGCAAAGAAGGCCTTGACCTCTACTACCCTATGCTGACGGAGAGAACAGCATGTCACAGATAGTCTAAAACTCTGAAAGTTTTAGAACGCAGCATCCTGTCATTTAAAAAAAAAAAAAAGAAAGAAAAAAAAGATAAGGGATTTAGAAATTTAGAAGATGCTGCCCCTTTATTTTTTAAAAAAAATTTCCTAACTGAATTTAAGCAAAAATAACATACATTTGTACATCAGCTGGCCGTTTCTGGTACAGAAATCCAGCATGTGGTGAGATTACTGAATAAATGTAAATGCTACTTAATTATTTTTTTTCTTTTTAAATACATTTTAGACAAACTTTTTTTTTCTTTTTCTTTTTTTTTATAGTTGCACAGTTAACCTCTTAGCCGCTAGCTTGATGCAAACATATGTAACAATACACAAATTTAAAAATATTTTATTCTACATAAAAGCTGTCAAAATTCTGACTCACATCAAAAATGCAAAATAATGGAATATACTTTTAAACGTAGGCGCAGGTCTAGCAGCAAGGGGACTGAGCGCGGTGAACATTGTGGAGGGTTGCTCGCAGACAGAGCCACCACCTCAATCCTGCAGATTGAACAGGAACTGCACATCCGCTGAGAAGAGCGAGGGTGGCGTCACTTGAAGTAGGAGTAGAAGCCATTGCTGCCCGGACTGCTGCCCAGGCTGAGCTCCTGGAACAGGGACAGCGGGTCGCTGCCCTTCTTGGCCTGCTCTGGCGGCGGCGGTGGCCTGGGCTTGGGCGGGGCCCGCAGCGCGCTGGCGTAGGACATGGCGGGCTTGCTCCCTGCCGGGCTCTGCTGGCTGCTGCTGTTGGCAGACTCTGCTATCTGCTTGTTGGGCATGAGGGGTGGGAACTGGCCGAGGTGCTGCAGCACCGAGTAGTTGAAGGAACTGGACACCTCCCCGCTGTCGGGCTTCAGCTGATCTTCAGGGGGTTTGACAGTCTTGGGTGGAGCTACAAGCAGAGAACAGTGACAGGTTTAACCAGGGGTGCAGCGTGCGCAAGCATGCACAGGCTCCTCCGTCTCCAGGAGCATAACCCCAAGGGCAGTTTCATCCAAGCATACATAACGTCATCATGGGATGTGAAACCACAACACACTTTAAATTCCTTTCTTGAAGAGACACCATAAAAGAACACCCATGCCCATAGGAGCAGAAACCACACGCCAGCAGGGTGGGAAGGTGTGCTGCCAGATAAAGACTCATCTGCCTGGGCTGTTGGGTTACTATGAACCAGAACATGCCTGTAACTGCAGTAATGTGCTGATCACAGAACATGCCTATATCTGCAGTAATGTGCTGATCACAGAACATGCTTGTAACTGCAGTAATGTGCTGTTCGCCCTCTACTCTCAAATCTGGTTCCGTGGCACCAGGGTTCGCTTCTAACAGCCACTCTCCTTTCTTGTAACACATTTGCATTCGAACATTTTAGTTTTTTCCAAGACGATCTTGCTGTTGCAGCTCAGGCTGACTTTGAACTCTTGATCCTCCTCCTCAGCCTGCCCTGTGCTGAGGGTGCAGGTGTGCACCAACGCACCTAGCTCTTACATTCTACTTGGACATGAATTAATGAGAGGAGAGAAACAGACTAAGCCTCACATTTTCTGCCACCTGACTTTCAAGGCTTTACAACTTGGTCCCAGTGTTACCGTCGATCAACACTTAACTTGTTCCCAATCTTTTGAAATTTAAATAACACTGTATTGAGAGAGAGAGAGAGAGAGAGAGAGAGAGAGAGAGCGCACCCACACATCCTTGCAAGAATACACAGTGGCTTTTGAGCAATTCGAATGTAGGCAGGACTGATGGGAAACCGCTGCATATGTATTCAGGTGCTGAGGAGTAAAAACCACAGCTTTCTGGAAACTCGCCCATTCATCTTACCTATCAACTCTCTGGGCTGACTTGTCCTGCTGGATCCATTGCACGGAATGTTCTGGTAGGGGGCAGATGAGGTGGTGTTGGCCCAGGACTCGGGGGCTGGGAAGGTGAACGCAGGCGGGTTGCTGTGGTCCTGCGGTTCTTTGCCCTGAGCCAGGCTGTCTTGGGGAGTGCTTGCCTCTTCCACACAAGGCTGGGCTGAGCTAGATGAGATTCTTCTTTGGTACAAGGGCCGACCAGGTCCTCTGGGCTCATACTACATAAAGAAAAGGATGTTCGGTAAGTCAGGCCGCCTACTCCCACATCCAACACCACCTCCAGAGCCATGGTCATCTAACCTCACAAAACAAAGACAGGTTCTTAAGGAAATTCTCTTGTGTAGTATGACTCCCTCCTCTTCACCTTCTCCTATTTAAATAAAATGCAGCAGATACTCCACCATGGTGTCAAAAACCTGGGTCAGAAATTCATCTCTGAACTGTCCCTCCCTATGAGGTCCTGTGGTAACACATACCAGCCTGTAGGCTCCTGTACAAACCAGTTGTCTTTAGTTATACAGTCATACAGTTATTCTGGAGAACAGCAGCATGCGTGGATGAGCTGGAGGGCACTTCAGCCCTGCTGGCAAGACCTGCTTCCTCCCATCTTGCATTCCTGGCTGGTCCATATTTTCCCCCAATTGATCAGCTGATACACAATACTCATTATTTTCTCCAAAATATTATTTTCCTATGTTTAAAACCTAATTAACATCTTCTTTCTGAATTTCCTAAAACTATACAAGCAAAATTCTCTTGCCTTCTGACAAGGGCTATTTGCCAGCCATTACGAGATGTGGACTTAGCTAGGAGCTCTCCAGTTTCTTCTTGCCTACTTGCTGATGGTACAGAATCTCCGTACAGACCAGCCTGCCTAGAACCTAGCCAGTGGCACTAGACTTTAGTCCTTGCCTTATACCTGCAAACATTTCCTTAGGAACTGGCCTAACCTCAGGGTTACCCTGCAACACTCATGTCCTCCGGATTGTAGAGAACTGAATACGACAGGAATGTACGATGTTTAAGTTGATTCCTGGTGTGTATTAAAGAGCCAACTGTGATATCATTGTTTTACTGTAAAGTAAAAGACCTACATCTGATCATGACACATGGCTTTTAATTACCCCCATCTTTTCCCCAGTAATCATAAAGCCCACTATTCAGCTTGGGTTCAACTATAATTCAGTCTTCACCATTCTAAGTGTGTGTTGGATAAGAAAGGGCAGAGCCGCCAGAGTCCACTGGGGAGGGGGTGCTGCCCAGCATCAGTCCAAGGATGGAAATCAAGGAGGGGACACTAAAGGAGCAGGCAAAGGTGGAGGAGAGCCTTTCTGTCACCAGGGAGCTCTGAGGTCAGGCCACACTTGAATTTAGGAGAAGTCACTGTCACCTAGCTGATTTCCTTTCCTGTATGTATCTGACTTACATCCTGTTTTGCATTAAAACATTTACATTCACTTTTAATTTCATTCTTTAGAGAAAATTCTCTTTCTGAAGTTGACTGTGGATCGGGACTGTGCTGCTTTGTGTTGATGCAAGCAGCACATTAAAAGGTGCTTAGCAGGAGAGCCAACTGTCCCAGAGCATGTGCGATCTCCGGGCCAGACAACCCTCCAGTGACCGATCAAACGGTTTGTTCAGCTTTTTTTGTAACAAAGACAATTAGCTCTTGAAATGAAGATCAAGTGGTTTTTAATTGTCATACTGGGAATTCTGCCCTGTCGCTGTCTGTAGGGGATCATACTCTTGAGTCTTTATGTGTGAAAGCTAATGCACGAATGTTGGGCAGGGCAAAGGAAGGAAGGAAGGAAGGAAGGAAGGAAGGAAGGAAGGAAGGAAGGAAGGAAGGAAGGAAGGAAGGAAGGAAGGAAGGAAAGAAAGGAAGAAAGAAGCAAGTTGTAAGAGAGCCCTGTGGCCCAGAACCTGCTTATGGTCACACAGACCTCAGGTAGGGGCTTCCTAAGCCCTGTCTTTAATAGGCAGACCGCAGCTAGGGCTTCCTAAGCCCTGTCTTTAATAGGCGGCTACAGCAGTAGTATAGACAACAGTAGACACAGGAACCTTGGAGCTTCAGTGAGGGAAAAGGAAAATCAGAAAGTTACATAAATAGAATAAAAGGAGGGATCTATGGGTCAGGTACAAGCCATTGAATACACAGAGCTGAACATGCAGAAAAGCCATCTTCATCCATTGGTCCTCAAAGGTAAGGTGGGTACGGGCAAAGCAGCAGACGGCAAGCAAGGATGGCTTATACACCAAATAAAACTAAAGTTGCTGCTTCTTCCAGCCTCCATCCCTAGCCTTCCTTTCCTTGCACCACTGCCTGCTGCAGCCTCCATCAGGCACTCCACCCTGCTGCCTTTGTCTTTTCCCTCCCCCTCTCTCCTTCTTTCCTCTTTCCTCGCCTGCCTTTTCTTTCCCATCTTTCTTTTGGAGACAAGTCTCACCATGTGGCCGGCCCATGCTTGTCTTGACCACCTGGGCTCTCACGAGCCTCAGTGTACAAGCTGCTGGGGCTGTCAGTGTGCGCCACTGTGTTGTAATTGCCTTAACTTCTCACTGAGGCTCAAAGTTTCCTCCCGTTGACTATGGTGGTGGCTGCTGGGTGTTTACAGATCCCTTTCAGAGGTGCAAGTTTCTTTCTACTCTGTGTGAATGTGTGTGGTTGGTGGTAAGGAGGGTGGTGAGTTGTTTGTTTCCAGAAGGGGAGATATCTGCTGATATGAGCATATGATTTTCCCCCCAGACAGTTAACACGGTAGGTTATACACTTTCAAATACTGCACCAGCCAGATAAGCTGCACAGGGTCATGGTGTATCCTTCTCTTCATGCCTGGCTGAATTCAATTTGCTGTTCTGTTGAGGATAGTTACATTCTTGTCAGAGAAATCAGCCTATAGTTTTCTTTTTTGTACTATCTCTCTCTTGCTTTGGAAACAGTCATGGCAGCTTCATGCAAATAAATTGACAGATTTTCCCTTCCATTCTCTGGTGATGACTGTAATTGGTAGAGTTTCTTCTTTACATATCTGGGGAAATTCACTAGTGAAACAGCTCTGCCCGAGAGTTAGTTATCTCTTTAAGTGAGGTGTTTTATTTTTTTTTAACCATAAATTCAATTTTTAACAGCTCTATGATCACTCCTATGACATTTATTTCATTGTTGGTGAGTATTAAAACGTTTGTGACTTTCAGGAAAGCGGCCCATCTTACCTACCCTGTTGAATTGCAAGCTTCCTATTGCTATCCTTCCAGAGCTGCCTCACCTGTGGTGACATCCTTCCTTTTGCTCCTGGTCAATAGCCAGTGTCCTCACTATTTCCTCTTGTCAATCTTCCTGGGGCGGGGAAGGTATTAACAATATTGGAGCACAGACTGAAGCACAAGGGTTGAGCATGGGGGGCACTATTCAGAAGAACAGACATGGCTGAAAGCATGGGTCACAGCTCACTTTTCCAACAGGAAGAAACAGTTCTGGCTCTGCGCCTGTCCCTCCTAGAAAGGCCTAGAGCGGGACACCTAGGGAGTCCTTTCCCTCCATGCCCCCCTTAATTTTCCATCTTTCTATCCTGCTTCAATTCTGAGAGTCTGGATCCTCAGTTTTAGGGTGTCAGAAGGCGAACACCCCATTTTTCTATAATTTCTACAATGAAACAGAGTCACTGACCAAGGACCAAACTTCTAACCTGTCTACACTAACATAGAGACATGATACAGTTTGAGCAGACACTGGAATTGCATCATTTCAAGTGAGTCAAACATGCTTTAGACAGATTCCAGGGAAGATCCTCAAGATATCAGCATTTGGGGAGACAGAGATGAGGCACAGCTTTCCCCTGGAAGTGGCTCAGGAGTCCCCCAGACCTTTACGGCCTTCAACTCTAGGATTCATGGGATTCAAATGCATACAGTTCAGTAATATCATCTAGATATTGATTAAGCGGGCAGAGTGAGAGAGAAAGAGGAGCGTGCAGAAGTTAGACCCTTGCTAGTCTTGCTAAATGCTACCTACTTTCCCTTTACAGAGAACCAACTGTGGGCTTCACAGCCTCTTTCTTCTCCAGTGTTCTCTGCAGTACTGAATCTCTTCATCAGTCTTACTTCCTGGAGTTTACCCTGCTCTTCCTTTTACAGTTTCTTAAGGTGGAGGCTCAGGACTGTCACCTGACATCTTGTTTCTTTCCTACTTTAAGCATTACACATTCCTCTGAAGTTGCTGTCGGAGCAATACATGAATTCAGACTGCTGCATTCTTACTTTCTAACACAAT
The DNA here is from genome assembly GCA_021653895.1 of Mastomys natalensis. Taxonomy (NCBI): domain Eukaryota; kingdom Metazoa; phylum Chordata; class Mammalia; order Rodentia; family Muridae; genus Mastomys; species Mastomys natalensis. The sequence continues at coordinate 2,369,834 of JAJTUV010000174.1, forward strand.
AAGCCACTCATCTGCATTATACACAGACATCTGGAAAACAGGAACCAGAATGGGATTCTTAAAAGATTAGGGTCCAGATAGAGAATGAGATATCAAATAGTGTAACTGCAATACTCTGAAAATTCAAATACGTAATGATGCTTGATTCAGAATGATATTCAAAGTGAAAACAAGAAGAAAAAGGCCTCAACAGCCATCCTTGAATTATTAGCCTAAAAATGAATATAGGACAATAAATGGTTTATCTGCCTTTTACATATGACTATTTTAGTATTTAATATTTTATATTCAATGTTCTCTTTCATATAAGAAAAATAAATACAGAAGAAAAATTTTAAAATACTATTTGGCATCTCTATTGAAACAAAAGACTAAAGCCACAACCATCAACAGCTGCTCAGGAAAGTTGTTGGGAACTACAAGCAGTGGGCCAGATGCCTCACCTCAGCTGTCAGGTTACCATCCCCAGGATGGTAAGTGTTGTGTGCACCTTCTTCCACTAGCACATGAATACACACATTCACTGAAAACAAACTGTATTACATTTGGCTTGGTAATTTCTCATTAACATGTCATAGACAGAGGCTGAGCGACTCAGAAATTAAGAACATGTAATGCTCTTGCAAAGGACCTGGGTTAAGTTCCCAGTACCCACATGGTAGCTGACAATCACCCATGACTCAGTTCCAAGAGATCTGGCAGTCTCTTCTGGCCTCTGTGGGCACGAGACAAGCACACTTACATGCATGCAAGCAAAGCACTAATACACATAAAACAAAAATAAATAAATCTTTTTTTAAAAGTCATAGATGGGCCGGGCGGTGGTGGCGCACGCCTTTAATCCCAGCACTTGGGAGGCAGAGACAGGTGGATTTCTGAGTTCAAGGCTAGCCTGGTCTACAGAGTGAGTTCCAGGACAGCCAAGGCTATACAGAGAAACCCTGTCTCGAAAAACCAAAAAAAAAAAAAAAAAGGTCATAGATGTCTTTCTGTATCATGAAAACTCTTAGAATATCATATTTAGTAACTGATTATTTATTTAAATGAATCTTAATTTTCTTGCTATTTAAAGAAACTTCCAACTATGGAACACTCTTATGCTGTACTAACATTTTAATTTAAATCCCCACAAGCTTATCATCTTACATTTGAAGTAGCATACCTACAGTTTGGTACAAAGACATCTAAAAAGAGAAAGCAGTATGAAGGGATTACAGTGTGACAAAGGCTGAGGCAAGTGAAAACTGATGCCCAAAAGTGCTTTTCAAAATATTAACTTAGTTTTATTACAAATATAAAGCAAAATAAAACAACAAACCCTAGTGGTATCTATGGACTAGGTATTGCAACTGTACACTAAAAACAAAGGTCTGTGAGTAATGGTCTGGATAGGAGGTAAAGTGCTTGCATAGCATGTACAAAAGGCCCTGGGTACAGTGGTCAGCATGAAAATGGGGGTGGAGGGGCAGGGGTTAAAATAATCCAGAATCATTGCTTAATTTTTTTTTAATAATGATAGAAAAGCTTCCAGCCACTGAGCCTCTCCCACTAAAAAAATCCCCATGTAAAATGCAGTAGAGAGACAAACAGACTTGAAAAGGAAACAATTCCCCAACTAGGAGACGTACGCATTTTAAAATATGACAAGGGAAAAAAGAGAACTGTAGAATCCTAGACATCCAGCATCTCAGAAGGAATGACAAGGAAAGGACAGGATGAAGATTACCAAAGGACGAGATGACTTCAGATGGCTGAGGGCCGTCTGTGACCTGGGATGCTGTGTCTCCATGACATTCAGGAAAGTCAGGGAAATACATGGCTGTGCCTCTCCAACCCAGGGCACTCATCAGCTTGGCTACACATGAAGAGAAGCACCTTACAAGAAGCTTCTCTAAGGACAGGACACTTGGGAGTTTGCCAACAGTGTTTCCCTACACCCAAACAGTGAGTCATGGAGACACTAAAACCAAGGCAACACTACAGCTAAGAGAAGTCCGTCTGCATGGCTGTGGCATTCTGGGCTGCCTTGACTTTACTCTTCAGTGTGGATGGTTGGACTATCAAGACAACTCTTACAAGGAGACAGGGCCAGTTTGAGCAGGATATCAAACAGTTCAGAAGATTCTTCAACTTGTATCAATATGCTTTCTCTTTGAAGGATCAAAATGACCACAATTAAGATTTTCAGCTTTTCAAAAGAAAAACATCAGAGAATCTCGCTCAGCTCTTAGACAGGACTGGGAAATGAATTGCTTATTGTTAATTTCTGAGATTTGAGGACTCAGAGTTAAGTCATCTGAAAATCCAAACATTCAGCAGCTAGAGTGAAATGGATTTGCAGAATAGGAGAATTGCTCCTTCCACCTCCACAAAAAGGGAAAAATTTAGATGGCTAAAACTATAACTCTTTGTCCCAAGAATACTTGCTTTCTCCAGCATCAGGTTCTGGGAGCTGTGGTTCCTCCTTGTCCCGACACTTCCAAGCATGAATGAGTCCCCACTTCATTAATATCGATCCCAGATAGGATCAACATCTTTGTACCTCAGTCTCCTTTAAAAATCAGTTCCCAGGAGCTGCTGAGACGGCTCAGTGGGTACAGCTTGCTGGCCAGCCTGAGACACGAGGATGACGCCAGCAGGTTGTCCTCCCACACACACACACACACACACAAAACATATGTAATTAAAAAAAATAAGAAAAAAAAATGAGTTGCCAGATCTGTTGGCACAAGTCTGTTATCCCAGTTATTCATGAGGCAGGAGGATGGAAAGTTCAAGTCTAACTTACTAGAGACACTGAGCCCCAGGCTGCCCTGTATGACTTAGTGAAACTCTGTGTCTAAGTGAAAACAAACACAGTTGGGATACAGCTCAGGAAGCAATGCTGGTCTGGTCAAGAGCACTGGCTGCTCTTCCAGAGAACAGGGTTCAGTTCCCAGCATTCCCACTGCAGCTCACAACTCCAGTTCCAGGGAACCAATACCCTCCTCTGGCTTCCTTAGGCACTAGGCACACACATACACGGTGCACAGACATACACATGGGCAACCATTTACAAACACAAAATAAAAATACTTTTTAAAAATTCTCCCTGTTGAATTATGACATCATTATGTCACCAAACATATGATCATCACTTTAAAATTTTACTGCTAGTATTTCTTTATAAATATTAAACTGTAAAACATTTTGAAAACATATGAATGTATAAACTATACATGAACTACAGTTAATAATGAACTATACGTAAGAAAGTTACTAAGTTTGTATACAAATTTGTATTAATATAGTTGTCAATATAAGTAAAATTCCTAGCTTGCTTACTACTCTAAGACATAATGTTAAGCATTACAAATCTTTTCATATGGATGTGTATAAATAAATATCTGGGGGAAACTGAAAACTTCTATATTTACAATTCCGCTCCCAAGGCCAATCACTAAGGTAAAACTAAGTGGGAATCCCAACCCACATTATGGTGCCAGGAGCTTTAATTAAAGCCCAATGACTTTAACATTGATTAGCTTTGACAATTATGCACGAAGAGCGGTCTAGCTTACTGATCTATCGATCACTATTCCTTATTCTAGGAGGTTTACTAGACACCATCCTTTACTGAGCCAAGAAGACAACAGTATTTCCAACTGGTTACACAACACAAATCACAAGCCATCAATATTATGTCTACAGTGAGAAGAGGTGAGACTCCCAGCCCTTGGTCAGGATGACAGTCCTCCAGCATAGCACTTGGCTGTAAGGGGGACTCAGGAGCAAGCATGGCTAGAGAACACAGTGAAACCCAAGTTAACTAATGCCAAAACCACAGGTGTTCAAGAGACAAAGGAAAACAAGCAACTGTTCAAAAGCCAGGACCTAACCGAGGCCGGGCCATAGCAGAGGCACAGGCATCTCTAACGCTCACTGACTGACCACCGACCGGAATGAGCACCTCAGGAGCATCACTGCCAGCCACCCCCAGCAGAACCAGAGAACTGAGCAGTCTTAAGCATGCTAAGCGAGTGCTCGACCACGAGCCACACCCCTAGCCGGGCTCCAACTCTCTAATGAGGCTTTTATGATAATATCATCACTGCAACAAAAATGTGCAATTTCGGAAACCAGTTCTGATTGGTTCAGTGACAATCTGATGAGGATTTTTCATTTTCTCCATTTATTTCTTTAATCAGACTATTTCAAGTGAGGCGCATCTGAGATAGAAAACTGTGCTTTGTGCCAGTGTCAGCACCGCGAGCCTGTGGTAAACGGAAGTTCTTAACTTGACAAATCTATGGCCACTTAAGGAGAATGAGGATTTGTCTTTTAAGATGCAAAGCCTGGAAGGTATAATAGGAGAAGCTTGCATTCATAACAATGAACAGAGCATGAGATAAAACAACATCCCAGGGGACCAGAAAAGATGACACTCAAGATTTTAAAGAGAAACACAAAATGAGCGGTAGGGAGCAGAGAGGGAGAACAAGTACCACATGGGAGATCGAACTGTTTCCTAAAGGAGCAAGTCAAAGTACTCCCAGGGGTAAAATTCCTTCCAATTTAAGTTATAAATTTAATATACTTCAAAGAGAAATCAAAAGGAAGTTTTAGAGGTATATAAGGAAGAGAAGGAATTGACAATATTCTAAACTTCTAGTAGGAAAGTCTCAAAATGGCCTCCTCTTTCCACACAATATAGAAACAGGAAGAGGAAGAGATCAGAAGGGGCTTCACACTACCTCCGGGTTCACAGTGTTGGCTACAGCATGAAACCTCATCTGAACTGAGAGTGTCACTGGTACAGAACAGAGACTGAAGGAGCAAAACAAGCACCAAGTCCAGAAAGTGACTTCGCTACAGGATACCCTGGAGAGTGGTTTCTTCCTCAGAGGTGAGGCCATACAAGTCATCATGCAAAATGAACACTTTCACACATACCAAAATCAGCCTTCAAAACCAATCGTCTGTGTACGTGTGGAAACTTGCAAAAGCACATGTTCTGTGTGCATGCAGGAGCCTGCAGAGGCCAGAGAGGTGTCTGGTACTCTGGGGCTCGAGTTCTAGACAGTTATGAGCCACAGGTGCTGGGCACAGAACCTGGTCCTCTGCAAGAATAGTAAGTGCCCTTAACTACTAGCCATGTTTCCAGCCTGGAAGACCTTTTAATGGCACCAAAAAAAATCACCACATATAGAGCCCTTGGAGGCTGGCCAGCTAAGACTGGAGTTCTGCTGACTGCATTTGCTCTTCACTGAAACGAGAGCACAATGTAATGCTATGTGAAGAATCTGTTATTTGACAAGAATGCTAGGTCAAGTTAGTGGTGAGGCTCCAACTAGTGAAGGGACAAAGACAAGTCTCCACTCAAGGTAACTGTTAGGCTAATGTCTAAGTGTTTTCATCCCATGAGATTAATCTGCCAAGGTTTCTGGTAATAAAAGAATCCACAGTAGAGAAGGAAGCAACTTTCTTTGAATTGTTAAAGAAATTGCTTTAAACGGTTGGAAATAAACAGTGGGAACATACGCCATTCATTGTGAGAGATGATTCATGCAAAATTACTTCGAACACCCAGAACTCACCCTAATACATTGAAAATGTCAAAAAATCTACAATGTGGTAAAAATAATGTTTTCCTTGTCAAAGAATTGCTTCAATTGCTGCAACTTAGTCATTGCTCACGAACCTGGTGTAAGAAGCAAGATGACCAAGTGTTTTTGCAAAGCAAATGACGTCAGTGACAGGTGAAGATGCATATTTATATATATACTCACAGTGACACAAAGAGACCAAACACTAAAAGCATCAGAATACAAAGAACTTCAACTCCAAAATCAGGGACCACTTAAAAAGATCAGTGATGGCAGTGGATTTATCCAGTGTGAATGTCACTGGCAAAGTATAAACCATGACGCCTGTGAGAACTGGGACAGAGTCCTCCCAATGGTATCACGAGTGCACCCAGCAACAGGTGAGGCATCACACCTGGGACCAAGAAAGTGGCTCACTACTTCTCCTTAGAAATAACAAACACTGTCAAATGCATCAAACCCTTTGAGCTAAGAAACTAAAAGCTAGCAGCTTCTATGAGAACATTTAGTCAAGAAAAACCAGAGAATTTCATAAAAACAACAAATTCTGTGGTAAGGGTCATACTCTCTGTTCTGCAGCTCTGTGGCAGCCTTGAAAGTAAGGCCCTCTCTGCCAGGGAGCGGCAGAGGCCTCATTCTCACACAACTATGATGTGCTCTGACTCCCCTCACAACTCACTGGAAGATTATATCAGAAGATCTGTTAGCCAGCTGTGGCGGCTCAAGCCTGTAAACCCAGAGCTCAAGTACTGGTTCAAGGCCATCTTGAGCTCACACTGAGATCCTGTCTCAAAGAAAGATGTTTAATTCATGTTCCACACTTGCCAAGTATGGGAGTGTATGCCTGCAATCCAGGTGTGAGAGGCCAAGAGCAGAGGACTTAAAATATAAGACCTGTTTAGGCCACATACTGAGCCCTGGTCTCAGACAAACCAAAGTATAACTCTGTCCTGTTTTAAGGAAACACCTCTAGCAATCACCTACCATTCCCTTTACATAGTCGGAGCCTTGGTGGCTGTGAGCTAACTGGCAACAGCTAGACAGTGACTGTTTACACATGATACAACTGGGATATTTGTTTTGTTATGTGTATGTATGTTTTGTCTGCAGATGTCCAACGAATCCAGAAGCATCGGCTCCGTTGGAACTGAACTGGAGTTACAGAAGGTTGTGAATTACCATGTGGGTCCAGGGAAGTAATCCCAGGTCCTCTGGAAGAGCACCCAGAGTTCTTCAATGCTGAGCCATCTCTCCAGCCCCATCTTGGAAGTTTTAACCCCTGAAATCACTAAGAGTTTCCCATCAGCGCTGCTGTGCAGGAGTGTCTGAGAGACTCGTGGTAAAAGCTGCATCTATGCTCCCTTAGCAGCCGGCCTTATGTTAACTGACAGAATGTTCTGGCATTTGGAAACTGGTCTGACCAGGTGCCTACTACTTCATAAATAACATCCTCCTAAAAGCTCAGGATGACAGAGGGAGAGCCGTGCTTGGAACTGCCACTCACCTTTAAAAAGTACTAGTTAGCAAGATCAACCTAATAAAAGAAAAGCCGCCAAGGTCCATGTCCTGAGATTAGAAAGGCCAACACTATTCAGATATAGAGTCCTCCAATATAAAACATGCCAAACATCGATAAAATACTTTTAAGAGACTTCATGTTTCAACAATATCACATACAAAATCTGAAACAGCACAGAAAGACGGATGTTAAAATATTTTTCAGAAAAGATTGTTTTTTAAAGATACTCTGTCTGGTGAAACCTCCTTCTATCAAGTGGGTAAACACGACAAACAGGGGCAGTGTTTGCTCACAGCCAGCTAATCCCAAGACAGAAGAGCGCCGAAAGGTTTACCTCTTCTAGGCTGGGGAGCGAAGAAGCAGAAACTGCGCGAGATGACAGCGGGTGAAGCGGCTCTTGACCAACAGCGTGCTGGTGGCTCTGCATGTGTATAAAAGGGTTCTGCGGTGGCCTGGGAGGCAATGGAGGTAGGCCATAGGGAAAGCCCGGCCCTATTAAGTGATTCTGCTGCAAGTTAGCAAAATTCCAAGCTCCTTCTGGAGCCAAGTATTTCAGAGGAGGAGGGGCAAGGTGTTCAGATGGCAACGAAAAGGGGGAGCCAAATAGCTGAGGTGGGAGGCGCTGTGGGAATGCTGGGCTGTTGGCTACTTCAATGTCTCTGCTGTTGTCATTAAAGTTAGTAAAGTAGCTACTGTGGTCTGTGGAGGACGGGGGAGATGGGACCGCTGGTGGGCTTCTAGGCTGAACTTGTCTGTACTGCAGAAGTCTTGACTGAGGCGGTGGCATTTCAGCTAGCTCTCCAGTGTCGCCTTGATCCCGATGGGACAGCTCTCTGAGTAAGTCTTGAAACCTACATAGAAACAGAGAGTATGAGGGACAGCAGAGGAGAGTCCCCACCACATTAAGGAGAGCAAAGTCAACCACAAAAGTCATTTCTGCGAAGCAAATCACAGGGCCTAATTAGGGTTGGCATTAATTAATCCAAAACTAGCACCCAAGAGTCACTGGACTAAAGCCACTCGGAAAAGGCATCAATTACCTGACTACCTCTTGGTTTTTGCTTTTGTTTTGGTTTTTTTTTTTTTTTTTTTTTTAAACTTTTGCATGAAAAGATCCATTCTTGCTTCAACATAAAACGGAAAGGGATAGAGAGACAGCTCAGCAGGTATAGATGCTGGCCTCCAAATCTGACAACTCAAGTTAAGCCCTGGAAGACATACTGTAAAAGAACCAACTCCCCACAGGCTGTCCTCTGACTCCATATTCATACACACACACACACACACACACACACACACACACACAAATAAAGATCAGTAAGTAAGAGGCTGGAGAAATGGCTCGCCATCACTGTAAGAACACTTGCACTCTTACAGAGGACCAGGTTCAGGTCTCAGCACCCATGTGGTGGCTCACAACCCCCTGTAACTCCAATTCTAAGAGATTCAATGCCCTCTTCTGGCTTCCTCAGGCACCAGACATGCATACAGTGCTCAGACCATGCATGTAGGCAAAATATTCATACACATGAAATTAAAAAAATAAAAATAAAAAATTATATACTTTAAAAATAGAAATAAATGTTAAAACAAAAATAAATTAAAAAAAAAAACAAAAACTTTAGGAAGAACTACAGTAACAGTGGGTGTTGTTTAGAGAGGATGAGGAAGCAGTTCATAGTAGTCACATAATGCTGGCCACAAATACAGTCAGTCAGGCATAAACCCTGAGAACACCTACAGCTCCAGAAAGGTAGACATCTACCTACTAGATAGAATGTTAATAGTAAACTTATAATTTTTAAGTTTTAACTACAAATTTACTTCTATCTTCATTATTCTTTTACTTACTAAGTAAACAAACAAACAAATAATAAAGCACCCAGTCCCAGTGACAGTTTCTTTTGCATAACAGACCATAAAGCAAAAGCTAAAGTTGTAGATTATCTAGGCCAAGATTTGAAAGAGATTGTGTTCTAAATTCTCCATATTTGAGAGTCACCTAAGAGACTCTGTAGTAGCCGCCAACAAGGCCTGCACCAGCGTTCCCTGTGAGCATGTCCCAATCTGAAGCTAAAGGGCTACAGCGAGGTAGACTTGAGCAGGTCGTGATGGGGCTGGCCCTAACCTGCTGGAATACCTTGAGAGTGTTGTCTCTGTTTCATCGTCAGCCCTGCTGGCGACTTTCCACTCTGCCTTCACTGGCGGCTGGTGGAGGCCAATGGGTGTCTGGGGAAGATGCGGGAGGTGAGGATGGTGATGGTGTGAATACGGGATGCCGCCCTGGCTCAGATAGGCATGGTGCTCACTCCACTGCTGTAGCCGCGCCTGCTGCTGCCTCAGCGTCTCCAAAGGTACACTTCCATGCACTCCATCTGCAGAAATGGGTGTGAAAGATTGATTTTGTCCATTTGGAGCTTCAAGTTAATTTCTGCAAAGACTTTTACATCCAGACTTTCTCAACAAAGACAAAGAAATTAGCTACAATTTAGTTGGGTAAAAGTAAATATCCCATAGCCCAGAGCTTTTTGGTGCTGCCTCTCCCTCCTTCGTGATGGTGTATTATACACATATTTACACATAACACTTGAAGTCAAATTTTATTATACTAATTGCTTGGGTTTTCTGGCATTATCTGGAGACATGAGTCCATCTTGGCCTACACTAATACTGCATAGGACATGCCATGTTCAGCAAATAACCCCAGAATGCTTCAGACTTGATAGCGTGACAGGCAAGCTTACCCAAAGCATCTTCTATAGGCAATCCTGCAGAGCTCTCATCAACAAAGTTGTTCAAAGGTGATGCCAAGATGGGGCCAGGCTGTGTGATGGCTCTCAGTGGACTGTGGCCGTCGGGCAGCCCAGGAGGCGGCTGCTGCTCAGGACCTACAGCCTCTGCAGCAGGAGACTGTGGTCGGTGAGCAACTGCATTATTGAAAAATGCATTGGTGGGCCCCGCCTGAAATGCAGGAGAGAGTTGAGGTGCTGGCTGTGGGGCCTGTGGAGGTGCCTGGCTCTGCTGCTGGACCACCTGATTTGGCTGGGGTGCCACCTGATTTGGCTGGGGTGCCACCTGATTTGGCTGGGGTGCCACCTGATTTGGTTGTTCAGGCAAATTATTCTGCTGCTGATTTAACAAGGCGTGCTGCTGGGAAGTGGGAAATGGTGGCCTGGGTAGCTGAGGAAGCGGATGAAAATGCCGGCTAGGGATTGCATACTGTGTGTGTGGCGCAGGAAGAGGAAGATTTATGTGTCTTGGGTTGAGATTATCTTTTCGAGGAAATTTAGTGTTGGAATAAACAACACCAGGGCGGGACTCAGGACTTCTGTTCTGTGGATGTGATTCCAAATCAACCTAGAGGAAGGAAATAAAGAAAAAAACAGAAGTCTTTTTAACTGCAGAAAACCCAAGTTTGGTGGCTTTTCATCCTTTCCCAACCATATCCCACTTGAAGGTTATGTAACAAGGTCTTTCAGTAGGGATGAGAATTTTAAGTGCAGACTTAGTTACCTTCTAACAATCAAATAAGAGCATATATTCTCATAAATTAAAAAAGATGACAGGAAACATAGCATATTAAATTTGAGTCTGAATAAGAGCTGCTACCATTTTATTAGAATGGCTACTCTAATCCCTGCTACACTGTTTTCAATTTCAGTTCCTCCCTTAGGAAGAGAACCATTAATTTCCTTCAGATATAAATCAATAAAATGTGCTCTTTCCCACTGATTTTATGTTTTGATATATCTAATCTACTTCAAACAAATCAACATTAATAAAAACCGTGTCTCTAGCAACTTTCAAAAACAGGTACCATGGCATCTTCTGCAGAACCATAATAGCAGCTGACTTTTGTCATAGCTTGTAATTCTTTCTCTTTAACATTTGTGGGGGCATACTAAGTGCATAGTGCTTGATTCTGAAGACTGAAAAGCAACATGGACATGAAGTCTAAGTGTTCTTGTTCAGCCCTTTCCAAAAATAGCTTGCCAATCCACGGCCAAGAGTCCAGTAGAGGTTATGTGCAGACACACGAGGCACTGAAAAGAGGGGGTCATGTGAGATACTAGGACTAAGAAATGTAAAGAAGGCTTCAGAAAAGCAATGGCTTCAGAGCTGAACATTCCAAAAGGACTGGGTGCTCTAGGGAGAAAAGGACGCTCTAACAGACTGAGCTGTTTAATCCAAAGCTGAGAGGACTGCTGCATAGCGGATGTGGGGTACACATCTTCTGTTCAGAGCTAGAACTTCGCTTCTTTACATGGAGGTGTCCCGCTCTTGACGTCAATTATACTGACTGACTCAGCACTGAGCACACATCAAGTCTAATCCCATTAAGCTTCAGAGACCCACCATCGAAAGGTCTGAAGTTAAAGAACATTGCTATCTTGAAATGCAAGTTTGTATGTGCTATGAAAACCAAAAACAGTAAGTAAAGTGGTGCTTTTTCTTTTCCAGCTATTAAACCACTCCATCAACTGTTATCTGTCACCTTGTAAGTTTCAGTGCTAAAATGGTCAGTGAGAATTGCAGGTTGTTTGCTCTGCCAAAGTCTGTAAAGCTAAACAGGGTATCCTAGAAAATGAAGCTGAATGGAGAGGAGCTAGGTTCCTGACTAGAGCTAGGAACACTGACAAAGGCCTTGAAGTTAGCTGCAATGCCAATCACACACCGAGAGCAGCCACGCCTCACCACTTACACCCTCGGGTCCTTGACAATCAGGCCTGGCCTTCCTAAGCAGTTGCTGTATATGTTGTTCACTCCTCAGAATCTAACTGAAGCTTCCTTATACCACTCAGAAGCTTGTGGATGACGAAGCTCCATTAGGCAGGGACACAACTCTCTCCAAAAGACAATGTTGATATGTACAATCTGACCACAAACATGAGGCTATGGTTACATGTCATTGTTATTTATAGCCAAGTTGCTGTTTTAATTGGTCCCATTACTTGTGACTTTGATACACACAGGAAGCTCATAACCATAATATGCTATGATCTTGAAATGGGGGTGGGGGTGAGGGAGGCTGCAGAGAGATGTTCTCAAACATCAGCATTTGAGAAGGTTTGAGTGATAAATGCATGTCAGGACCCTGCAGTGGAAGCAGCAGTAGCAGACAGAGTTGGAGGCAGCATGGTTCTAGGTGCTATCAAAATTAGAAAGAATCAAGAAAGATAGCTAAGTATCTGTCATGGCACTGTCTTTAAATTTCTGCTATAAATCTAACAAGGCTACCTGATAGCCATGTTTCATTTTCTTTATATCCTGATGCTTTGCTTTGGGGCTCAGGAAACATGAAAAAAGTACTCCAAGCTCCGTTTAATTCAGTGCCTTGGTCATATTCATATTCAGAGGCATATGACCAAAGGGGAGCTGGGTGAAGGTGGTAGATGCAGGCTGCTTCAGACCCTGTTAGTTTACTTTCCCTGCAGCACCTCTTGGCTGACTCCCTTACACTGCAGTCTCTCCTACCACCTGTCAGACAGAGATGCTCCTGGGAATAGAGAATAGCTGCTAAGCAGCCCAGAACTATGAGTCCACGGAGCTCACAGCTGCAGTGAGGTGCAAAGAGCTAGGTCTAGCCTGTGCCCACTTAGGGAGAAACGAAAGACAAAGCACTAAAGGTAAAGGTCAAAGAATGCTTATCTATGTATCTATCTATGTATCTATGTATCTATCTATCTATCTATCTATCTATCTATCTACCTACCTACCACCTACCTACCTAAGCTTTTGTGGTGTTGGGCATTGAACCAGGGTCTTGTGTGTACTAGACCAACACTCACCACCACTGAGCTACAGTCCAACAAGAAAGCACCTTCTGATAATCTCCTAGGCTAGAATAACTACACGGCAAGCAGGGAGGGAAGGATCAGTGGGCAGAAGAGTCTGCACGGCAGAGAAGGGTGAGAACATGGGGTTAGTGAAACGGCTAGACCAGGGGAGACTAACTCCAGAGGACGTCATCTAAGGCTGGGATAACAAAGCAAAGAGGCAGCAGGATGTATAAAAAGTGAGGCTCGTTGTCATCAGTTGATGACAGGCTGGGGAGAGTCACTGAGTCCTGCACAAGAAAGGTGGGGAGCCAAGTCCTACTGACACTAGAACATGAGCTTCCAGCCACACTAATTCAACCACTGACACAGTCCTTTCTAACCTGTCCTAACACAAAAACATGGAAGGCAGACAAAAAGGCAGACACAAAGGCAAGGTTCTACACAGAGAGGACAAGGCCAGGCACTACGGAAGTCACTGCCACAGTCCTTCCCTATCTAAGGTCACTGTCAATGAGGCATCGTTTTTATGATGAGAAGTCTATAAAGTCAAGTCTATTGCTGAAATAAGAAATTCCAAGGAAGGGGACTGGAGACATGATGGTTCAGCAGTTACCCGGGCTCAATTCCCAGCACCTGCCTGGCAGCTCACAACCATCTGTGACTCCAGTTCCAGGAGCTCTGATGGCTTCATCCAATCTCCACAGGCACATGTGTGGTACACAGACATACACGCAGGCAAAACACTTATATACATAAAATTAATAAATCTTTATAACTTAAAAAAGAAAAAAAAGAATCTGAGGAGATACACACGTGCAAAAAGAAATACCATAATGGCAGACAGTGGGAGAGGGGAAAGGAGACAAACTCCCTGAACTACTCTGAAAGAATGCGCATAAGAGATTCAGAGAAACAGGAGAGGCTCTGGGCCAGTCAAAAGCTCCCCCCCCCACCCCATCTCCCCGCACCCCTAAGAACCACTCTCAGTCCTTGTGAGCACCCACCATACCTGTTTGGGTTCTGTAGGTTTTTTCTCTGGTGTTCGGATCTTATTAATTTCAGGTCCAGGGTTATTTGTGTCAGTTTTACCTAAGAAAATAGTTTAAAACCTCATGAGTTTTCTCCAGTGAATGTGACCTTTCTAGCACTTGACAAAGTAGAATAGTTTAGACACCATGCACTCGATGTTAAGGCTTTACACTACTGTGTGCACTCTACTCCTCCATTTTCAGAGCCACAGTTTCTCTGCAAAACGGAAGAAGTTATAAATGAAAAGTGACAGGGCAAACAACCTGAAAATAGCAAATAAAAAAGAAAATGGTCCACTCTCCAGGAATTCACAGTCTCATTTTTTAAAAACTAGACACATAAAAGGCCTTGGCATTCTTGCCTGTTTACAAAGGTTCAACACTTTGTTCAGTTGCAAATGTAATTAAGCAAAAATCTAAATAATGTATCAACCCATTTTACTGAAGAACTCAAACAGTGAGGGTTTAAGATCTAAAAGCTCCCTGAAGGCCCACGCGTCTTGTTCTCCAGCCTGTCTTCTATGGGGAAGAGGAGGCCTTAGGACGTGGAGACTAGATGGCAGAAGTGGACACTGAGATTCCTGCCCAGCTCTCTTTGGCTTTTTGCTCCCCTACTCCCATGGACTGAACAAAACCGTCATATGAACATGCCGTCATAATATACAGTGCAGCCACAGACAGAGAAATGGGACAAAGCAAGGATGGACTGAATCCATCAAAATCCATCTTTCCTTTTTAGAGATTATTCATCTCAGGTACTGTGTCACAGTGACCATAAACACATAGTGAATAAAGGTATTCCAAAAGATAGCTAAGTTATAGTTTGCAAACACTTTAAGCATAAGTAGGCCATGGATTACAGAGAAAGCAAAATTATGGTCTTCAAAACCCAATTACAGTAGACTAGACTAAGTTCTCAGGTAGGAAAAGCTTTACTCTGTAAGAATTAAGCCCTGTCTCATAAAGGGCCTGACTTGGGCACTTTCTGAGAGACGCCCTAGCAGCAGAACTAGAACTCGGTAAAACAACCATTACATCAAAGCTGACTACCACTGATGTCAAGAAACGAGAATGGTAACACCCAAGGCTAAAAACCAGCGGATGGCCAGAAGATTAAACAGTGTGTAAAAAAAAAAAAAACTAAGCAAGCTAAAAAGTAAAGCAGCAGAAACTACCAAAGCCAAAACAGAGAGACTACAGCCCAGGTTAGCTTGGATTTTATAATCCAGGGGCCTCAGTCTTCCCAGTGCTGAAATTACAGCCAAGCACCACCCACCCAGTCCATGGCTCTATTTTAATTTTAAGGGAAATTATAAAGTATATTGAACTAAATAAAAAAAAAAAATCAGAATCTTGACTGTATTAACAAGGAAGACAGTTACACTAAAACCTATCTTAATCAGGGTTCTTCCCTACAAAATATGTCAAAGGCTTTACACTGAAAGTCCTTTTAATAGTGAAAGAAATGAAGACCTAAAAAGATAGGGACACATATATTCTGTCCATAGACCCAAAGGCTCAGTGTTGTTAAGTTCTCAAGTTTTCCAAAACTGGCATAAAAACCTAATGTAATCCAAATCGATGGTGAGTTGGTGGGGTGGTGGTGAGCACAGCTGCCTTCCAATCAAAAGCCCCGCTAGTTAGTTCTTGGGTTTTTTGGTTGGCTGGTTGGTTGGTTGGTAGGTTGGCTGGTTGGTTGGTTTTTTTGGTTGTTTGTTTAAGATAAGCTGACTCTGAACTGTGTATAGAAAACAGCCTGGACTAGACAGACCAGAATGATGGGAGCACTTAGACTTCTTGTCTTCCTAAGCAGCACAGACAAAGCTGGAGTACTCAGGCCGGCATGTCTAGCACAAACAAAAGCATATGCCAGTGAAAAAGAGCTGATTTTAGCATGTGCTTTGAGGCAGCTCAGTGACGAGAAAACAGAGCTTTCTATAGATGGCCCTGGGGCAAATGACCACAGACAGGCAAACCAAGCCAACTTATAGGATCAGGGCTTCAGGCCTCATCTCACAATACACAATTACCTCAAGGACCTGTCTCAGAGCTGAAGCAACAGGTTTCTAGCAGGATTGTGACCTACCATTTCGATTTTGTTCCTGTTGATCCTTCTCTGCGTGCTGGTTCTGTGGCTGGCCTAGGCTGACAGGTGGGTGATGTCCAAGACCATAAGGGATTGGCGACCCACGTCCATGTGTGTGTAATAGGTTCATATTGTAGGCCATCGCTGCCTGGTGTGTAATAATCCGAGGATCAACTGCAAACCTACCCTGGTACCCTGTCCATGGCACCTAATGATTATGAGAGACAAAGTAATTGAACTGAGTAATGTTTCCAAACACAAACGGATACAGTGTTGAATATTAGCAAATGCAAGTATACAGATATGACACTTTCACCCGACTACCATGTTGACCAGTCTACAGTAGCAATGGGTAGAATTGCTGTTATGTCCTTACTGGCAAAACCTGGCTCTCAAAACACTTAGAAGGTTAGGAAAAATGGAACCTTGAATTTGCATGTTAGGAAAAACAGGGGGATAGAAGAAAATGAGGACTTGAAACTAGTACTTATTCCCCAAGATATCAAAGCAGTTTATACTCCTGAATCATTTCCCCTCCACATGGAGGTACACATCACAGATTATCATGAAAATAACCTTCTAAAGTCAAACTTGACAGTTACATAGTTTACAGATTGGGTCTAAGGTTGGAGGAGGAAACTAAGGAGTTTCAACTCAAAGAATGGGTACTCTAACCTTACGTGAGCAACAATCATCCAATGCTCACTCACAGCAGGCAAAACTCACACAGGTCATTTGTAGTGGGAGATATTTAAATCTCCAACCAAAATATGGCCGGTCAATGAAAACACAACTCAGTAATTATGAATATATTCTGTAAGCCTAGATTGGGCAGATACCCCTACACTACTCTGTTCCCCAGCTATGAGACCATTATAACTTGAGGATTTTCCAGACCCTGTGTCTGTCCTTCTACCTCCTGCTTCCCAGTCGTCCTCTCCTTCATCGTCTTCCTCCTCCATTGTCTTCCTCTAGTCCTCCCCTCTGCTCTCTTCCACCAACCTTTATTTCTCCACCTCCCCTTCTTCTGCCCAATCACTGGCTTTATTTTACAAATTAAGATGGGCAGAAGGTTCACTAGAATTCACCTGTGTAATGACTTACACCTCCTCTGTAGCCCTTCACAGGAAAGGGGAATTAGTATCAAAATACAAGGGCAGGGCTATCCACAGCAGTCATTATTTTAATTAATGCTTCTGATCAACTCAACTCTACCTTAAATCACAGAGGCAGAGGAGCTTGCCTAGATATATGTGATCGTTACAGGGATGACAATGACAACTGCTGTTATCACTATTTTAACTGCTGGATACAGACTCTCAGAGATCTTATATCCTAAAAGCTTCTCTGACCTAGTAAAATAAAAAAGAAATCCTAACAGACAGACTATTTAAAGCAGACCATGTATCATGTTGCCAGGCTGGCCAGAAAGAAATAGCTACAATCAGAAGCGTCTGAGGAACAGGCGAGAAACCCTCGCCTCTGACAATTCCTCTGCTTGACTGCCAGGCTGTGACCAGAGGCTCTGACCAGAGGACAACAATGCTTGCAGTTTAGCAGTTCTCTTTGTGGGCAAAGGCAGGAGTGTCAAGTGTCAAAGCACTCTGATAAGATCACCGGTCACTGAAATTACCTCACTTAAATCAAATAAATTGTTTCCTAGGCTAAAACTTTTAAATTTAGAAATATTCATGTACTTATATGTTAAAAATATAACCACCAAACATTTCAAAAAGGAAATCAAAGTGGATTTATGAATCAGATGGAAGCCCTCTTAAAAACCTCTTCTCAGAATTCAGTAGTGTGATGCTAATGTTTCATACAGCATGGGATTCCCCAGACCAATTCAGAACCAAGAGAACTGAAGGTCTCTGGCTCCTCAATAACCCTGCTGCTTAGGAACAGTTCATGACTGAGAATAAAATGCAGAAGACAAAACAGAAACATCAATTATATCATTTTCTTCAAAAGGCTTCTGAATCAAAACAGGATACCCACAGACTTCTTCAGAGTCTCTCATAAACCAACCAGTTACATATAATAATACACATCTCTTTGGTCATTTCAAAACTTAAAAGTTAAACATGAGTCACTTTATAAATGCTGGAAAGGCAAAATTAAAATACAAGTGTGTGGGCATGGCTCAGTGTGCGTGGCTCGGCAGTGATTGCTGAGCATACTGAGACCCTTGATTCGATGCCCAGCACTGAAAAGCAAAGGTTGGCAAACACTCATTGGGACTGCAGCTACTTATTTAGGAGAAAGCATTTTCCTAAATGCTTACACTTACAGGTAAAGGCACCGACATAACTACATTTCCTCCATAGACAGCAGGTACATAAAGAATGCTAGTCCCAGTGTGAGGATCAATTCTTTGAACAGGGCTTGGAGACTTCCCCAGGTTTGGGTGCGGTCCAAGAGGGGGTGGAGGAGTGTATGCTCTAATAGGATTGCCAATAAGTACGGAAGGGTTGGGCTGAACTGAAAAAACAAACAAACAAAAAGAAGACTCAATAGCTGTACACATTGACCTAGACAGAAACGCTCTAATCATCCAATAGCAATAACATGTCCCAGGTGAACCATGAAATCCCTCCACCAAAGAATGAGTGTGTGGAATAAAGCATGGTAGAAAACAGCGGCTCCACAGTGCGCTCGAGCATCAGCTGCAGCTGTGCGAAAGATGCTGTCCAAAGCCTGCGATGCTAACTTGTGAGAAGCCGGAGAAGAGTCTTCAAGACAGAGAACCATGACTGCACAACTCCGAACAGCAGCCTCAAAAATAGAGCGGACAGTTCTTCAGAATCAGGTCCTGACTTGCCACATATGACTTGGGACATAGCCACATAGGGAGTGAAGATTACACAAGTATGACCACAGCACTCAAGATCATTCTAATAAACTTTATCTTGAAACATTTATAGGACAGAAATCCCCATGAACACTGATGTTGTACAAAAGACTATGCATGCTGGTTGCTACAACCTGGCCACTTCTCAGAAATCAACACACTGTCATGAAAGAATAGAGAAGTAACAAAAAATTCAAAGCTGGTATTTGTATATGCCTGAGAGATTGGGGAGGGGGTGTATAGAGAGGAGAGGAGAGGCAGACACACAGACACAATGCTCTTTCTCATAGCAGTTTTTTCTTAATTAAGTCTTTCAAAAGCAAGTTTTTCTGGGGTTAGCTTTTCTACTCACCAATTCCATCGTTCTGGAAATGATCATTCTGGGGATGATGGAGGCTTTTCACCTTTAAAGATAAAAAACAAATATATGATAAATAACCTAAGCATGCTTTAACATTAGAAAACAAAGTGCTTCCTAAGTATACGCAAATGAGATACAAACACCCACAATTAACATTTCTGAAGTACGAGGCTGTGTCAAACCAACTTTCTTTAGGTCCATGCCTTTAGGCAAGGTTACTGCATCTTCAGTTTTCTGCTTCAAAACTAATGACATCTAAAATTCCTTTTTGTTTTGTATTTTGAAGATTTCTTTAGTGTGTGTGTGTGTGCACACTTGAGAATGCACCCATGTACTTGTGTATGAGCCTGCATGTGTGTGCATTAGCAGAGTTGTAGGTCGGTGCTTAGGCATAGAAGTTAGAGGGATCCAATCTCTGAGTTTAATTTACAAGAGTTTGGGAGAGGCCAGGCTGTATTATGTAGATGCTAGGATGTGAACGCCCGTCCTCGTGATTATGCAGAGTTTATTCGATTCCCTAGCTCCTGCTTTGTTAAGACAGGGTCTCATGTAACCCAGGCTGGCCTCAAACTGGCTAGGTAGCCAAGGATGGCCTCCTAAGTGCTGCCATTCCAGGTATGGTCCCATGCCCACTTTTCTATGGTGCTGGGGGTTGGGGGGCTTTATGCACTCTCCCATTGGAGCTACAGTCCTACCCCTCAAACTCTTCTTTAACAAATTTTGGGTTGGTGTGGTTTTTTTATGTAGCCTAACTGGCCTGAAACTTGCTCTAACATAGCCTGGTCACAAACTCATAGTGACCCTCCTGCCTCTCTGCCTTCAAAGTGCTGGAACTGCAATGAAATATGCCATCAATAAAACTGCAATCTATGTCTATCCCATGGTAACATCCCTAAAAATTTTCATTTGCTCTAAAAATGAAATGAAAAAACATAAAAGTTGTTTTTCAAAAAGGAAATCCCAAGTGTTCTACTCAAGAAAACAAGAACCATACTAACACAGTTTGATTTTTGTTTTTTAGTATGATTCATAGTATCTCAAAGAATTCAATTTTCTCTGAAAAAGCAAGAGACCCTGATGATTTTTTGAGAGACTTTAGTTAATTGCTTGGAGGCAGTTTGGCAATAGAGCTCAGAAACACCAAGGACATCCACAGACGTTAATACTGCGACTGCACTTCCAGGGATTTACTCAAATGAAATAGTCAGGGATCTAGCACAGTGTTCCTCATCTATGTGTGACAGATGCTTAAGAGATCCAAACACCCAGCACTGGGCCCTTCATTAAATAAGCAACAACACCCAGAGTCCTATGGTGATGCATTAGTCTGCATTAGATGATCACGGTCCACGAAGACCTGGATTCTGCCCACCACCTGCATCAGTGAGGAAGCAGATTCTTTCCAGGACATCTAAAAGCTCTTGTCAGTCAATAGCATGGTCCCAGCCTTGAAAACGCAGAACAGAGAAATGAAGCAAGCTAGTTCCAACCGAGTTGATAGATCCATGTTTAGTGGGTAAATTATAAGCAGTAGATCTGCTTGGTTTGGGCAAAATACAGTTTGGTAGCTTATAGTCAAAATCTGAATGTAACAGCCAGCTAGAGCTAACTATGTGCAGAAGTTATTCTATAATAATTCTTAATTTCATCTGACAATAAACCTCAGCATGTATGCTCACCATTGCTAAGATGCTAACGTGGGATCTTTATAAGCAAATGCAGCTCCCATTTTTTTATATCTATAAACAAATGTAATTTGTATCTGCTATCATTCATTTGTTTAAGTCTTCACCTTTTTCATCACCCATTCTGTTCCCCCTCCTTATTCAGTCAATAAATGTTCACTAATTTGGAGGACAGGAGAGATTGCCCAATAGTTAGGAACATACACTGCTCTTGCAAAGAACGTGATTCAATTCCCAGCACCCAAGTCCAGTGGCTCACAACTGCCTGTTAGCTCCAGTTCCAAGGGATCAGACACTCTCTTCTAGCCTCCACAGGCACTGTATTCACCTGTACAAACACATACACACACATATATACACACAAATAAACAACAATAAAGGCTGGAGCCAGACACAGTAGCATACAACTTTAATCCTGGCACACTCAGGAGACAGAGGCAGGCAGGCAAAGTCTACATACTGAGTTCCAGTGATACACGGTGAAATCCTATCTCAAAAATAAAATAAAATCTGTCTGTACATCATGTGTGTGTGTGTGTGTGTGTGTGTGTGTGTGTGTGTGTGTGTGTGTGTGTGTGTTGTGGGGGAGGGTTTAGGGGTTATCCTCTTCCCTCCTTTGTGATCCCAGAAAAGCCATCTAAGGTTATTAAGTGCTAACCCTGAATTCCCAACTTTCACATACCCTAAGCTCTTGTGGTCCCCTACAAAAATGTCCCCTGTTCTTTTATGTCCCATAGTCTTTGTAAAAGCTTGCTATAGTTTGGATCTGAAATGTCTCCCCAAAGACTTGATCCTCAGCAGGTGATGGACCCTATAAGAGAAGGGGCTGAGTGGGAGATCTTCCAGTCAAAAGCCATGCCTCGGGGGAATCTGTGGGACCTGGTCCCTCCTTTCTGTTCAGTTTTGCTTCCCAACTATGAAGTGGTGGGTCCCACCAGGACAAGCAGCATCTGACCCAAGCAAAGGGGCCAACTGGTCATAGAAAGGAAACCTCTTAAACTGTGGGACAGAACAGCCTTAGCACTTTGTAAGATACCCGGAATTTGCTATAGTCACATAGCGTAGAGCTTCCTCACTGGTTATAAAAATGCACTTTTCTCAGATGGTGTGTCATGTAGACATCCTTAGCACTTTGTAAGTCAATGGTACCAGGTATTCAATACAATCATACATACATACAGCAAAGCTTCCTTATTGATCTAAAAATAATGGATTTTCTCAGATGGGGTGTCATGTAGCCCAGGCTAGCCTGAACTTATAACATAGCCAAGAATAACCTTGAACTTCTGATCCTCGTTTCTTGCCTCCCAAACACTAGAATATCAGGCACACACATCACCAAAAAGTACTTCAAATATCTATTATAATCAGAAATTCTTCTAGGCACAGAAGCCAGGCAATAACAAACAAACAAACAAACAAACAAACAAACAAACCAGCCCAGATGAACTAGCTTGGGTTTCATTGTTGTTCTTGGTTTTGTTTACATTTTCTCCGACCCTCCTACCTCTACGCACTTGGTAACGTCCTCGACAAAGAGCCCATGGTGTGTCTGACTCCATGTCCTGCTCTGCCATCCTGACATCATCCATCCAACGTCTGTCTCAAAAGGACTCAGGCTAGCTTGCTTATCTATGCTTCTAGCATCTAACATGTGACACACAGAAGCAACTCATCTGTGCAGAATGCTTTACCTCCAATAACACCACATCACAGAAGCAAACAGCATGTTTTAAGCTACAAACATGACTGTGCATTAACAGACTCCTTTTGAGCTTAACCCCTATTTAGCTCAAAGATGTTTGAAATATTAAGTCATCCATTATTGCTCACGTTAGGTATAAGGAAGACCAATGCTAACAGACTCTTTAAATTCAGATAGTAAGCTTAATTTCTTATAAAGTCAATAAAGTCAGCAGCAGACTGCAGTGAATCCTACATGTACCAGTTTTAGAATCTGCTTTTCAGGATGCTAAATGCAAGAATTTTCTTTCATGCACTGAAGCAAACAAGCCAGCTGTCTTTGCTCAAAATAACTGTGGCTCAAAACTGAAAATGGGCCTTGACCTCCCCCTACCCCCAGCTCTACCCATTCCCAACAGGCTGCTTCCAGACTGCAGAACCATTTCATCTTCAAGAATCCAGCAAGTTGTCTCAGCTATCTCTAAATTCCACTTGAAATGAAACGGTTGCTATTCTTTATTCAAAAATTATTTTAAACGTAATTCCTGTACATCAGAGCTTCTATGAACATGCTGTTAAGTGTGTCACTGGGGACAGTAAGGTGGGTCAGCAGGTAAAGGGAATTTGCTCAAGACAGAACTGAGTCCCCCAAGTTGTCCTCTGACCTCCTTTCTCTATGCATGGCACAAGTGTGACACACACATACACACACACTCACATGCATGTCTTCAGAATTAATAAATGTCTTCAGAATTTTTTTTAATAAAAATAAAATCTGTAGTAGTCCTTTAAGCTGTGCTTCTATTCACATTAGCTGCCAGCCTTGCACCTATGAGCGAGGAGTGCTGGGAGGACAGGCAAAGGGTACCAGAAATTGTCACCCACCTCACACGTTTAGAGGATGACGGAACAGTAAGTAAGCATGGTCCCCACCAGGCTGTGCTGTCAGTCACCCACCTAAGTCTGGGGAAAGTTCCTTGCAAATACAGCTGGCCACCAAATGTGACTTCTAACTCCAATGCTTTAACAACAAGCCAGTGTAAAGCAGGGCCTTTACCTTGGGTGGTGACTGCTGCTGTCTGCTACTGTTTCCTGAATGCTGCAGTCGTAAAGCCCGGGGGATAAATTCAGGAGCCAGTGGATTCAACACGTATGTCTTCTTGAGTTCTAAAGCCTCTAACTGGGCTTTGATCTGTTCAAACGTGATCCCGTGCAAGCTGTGGTTTTCATGGCACAGGGCAATAAACCGCTCCCAAAACTTTCTGCAGGAAAGATTCAGAAATTCAGGTTACAAACACCAGTGGATGAACGGAAGTAACTGAAGATGATTTCAAACTCTGCCCACTGCCCCACATTGGACGCAAACAATAACTAATTTTTTTTTAAACCTATTTTTAGTGATGGTTCTTAAAATCACTTTTACCTCCCTTGTAGCTCACCACCCACCAGAGGTAGTGGAAAAGAAAGGATATGGGGGAAGTGGATCTGTTTAGAAACTCCCATCTGTGTTGTCTGGAAATTGGCAGTGCAGTTTACAGGTTAGTAGCAGCAGCTCAATCTACTTGAAAGCACTTTATGGATACACCAGCAGTCTAGTTTGGTAGAGTCTGGAGAGCAAACAAGAATTGGCAGTGACGGCACCTAGGAGAGACAGCCAGGCCTCAGCCTTGGCTAGTGTCAGCAGGAGAGACCAGGAGGGACACCAAGGGAAGTTCTCACCTGTGCCTCTCTCGGAGAAACAAAGATCAACAAAGACATAAGCTCCACAAGTGTTATACAGCTAGTTCGCTAAGTAAGCCTAGTTCTGTCTCTGTCACTGTCTGTAAGTCCTATTTATATCCTCCAAAGGTCACCTGTCCTCTATGGGTCTTGCCTCAGCACATGTGTCTTTCAATTGACATCACTCTGCCAATTGGCCCGAGTCCACAAAAGCAACAAAAAAACTACAGCACACTACCAGGAGTTTTTTGGTGTGTTTCTCTCTATGGAGTGCCGACAAATGCAGCTCAACTATACAATGTGAGACAGACCAATACATACATGCTATTAACAAAAAACCCTTCATCAGGTGCTTACTTTAACAGAACATCCTTTCACCTATGTCAACAAAATGTTCTGTCATGAGTCTACCTTAGTCTTTAGGAAAACACTTCTTCACGAGTTTGCACCAGCAAAACATCATCCAACACAACTGACTCTCCAAAGAACCCTTAAATCTCCACTTCATCCCACCTCAAACCCTTAAAGGCTAATATTTATCCAAGTACAATGTAGATAGAATCTATCTCAATGACAAACCTGGGAGACAGCCTGGGAGCATGCAATACGCAACAAGACCATAAGAAACTTTGGCTCATCCATACTAATACAGAATCACGTGTTTCTGAACCATGTAATGAAGCTTTCAAAACTGAGAGTAGCTCAATTTATAGAAAATCTGTACCTCTAGTCTTATACAAACACATATGCATGTATGTATTATATACTTGTAATGATACAGGCACATATACACATCTACAAATAGCTACACTCTACATAACAATTAGTCACACCACACTGCATACACTAAAGTGATGGTTTCTGCCAAACAATGTCATGGCTGTCCTTCCTGGTATGTGTAAATATCTGCTATGACAGTCATTTGATGGTAACAGCACCCAAAACTGCCTTTCTCAGAACTCACCAGTAGATAACAAATGGACTGTATCTATATACTACATTCATAGAGAATTAAAGTATATATGCATATTAGTATGAATTACAGATTAGAAGGAACCTTGTATGGGGCTAAGGAGAGGACTCAGTTGGTAAAATGCTTGCTGCATAGCATGAGGACTTGAGTTCTGAACTAGAATACCCATACAAAGGCTAGGGTATAGCCTGTAACCCAGGAGGAGCCATGGAAGTGGTGAGTCCCAGGTGCAACTTGACCCAACTTTAGTTTCTAACACCCACATCAGATGGCTTGCAACTCCAGCTCCCGGGAACTGGCTTCTCGCCTCTGTAGACCCCACATACAAATAGTACAAACAGTACATACATACTGACACCTAAGTAACAAGGTGGAAAGTAAGGAATTTTGTCATAGACTTGCACGAACACACACACATAGACACACTACAAAAGAACCTAGATATGCTAGATTACATAAAACCAAATCAGAACATAAACTGGAGCCACGAAGAAAATAATGCACATGAGGATTCTCAAAACAACCAGCTACTAATATATTTTTCTCTTAGAGATGCTTGTCATAAACATCTAGATTTAAGAGTGAGAGACAGTGCATGTCAGAGCAAATGGCCCTGGCTGTGTCTCTCACTGCAGTGTACAGTGACATCTGTCATGTCTCTCCTTGTCCTGGCTTCCTTGTCAACAGCATGCAGTAAACAGTATTAATAACATTCCTTATTGCATTTCTCATTAAATTTCTTACTTCTAAACTTTCAGAGAAAACACAGGGAGAAGGGTGCCGGAGAGAGGACAACTTTGTGACAATGGCTCCCCTTCTAGGTTTATGTGGCAAAGGCCTTTACCTGCTGAGTATCCCAAAAGTTTTAAAGCTGAAAAGAAATTACATTTTCCTCTCCATAAAAGCTCTTAAAAATGTATTGCACTTCTGTGTATTTATAAGTGTATGCAAGTTTGTATGTGTACATGCACGCACATGTGCATGTGTGCCATGGCATGTGAATGGAGGTCAGAGGATAACCTGTGAGGTCAGGAAGAAGCTCAGGTCACCAAACTGGCACCCGGAACTGTCAGTGAGCCATCAAAAGCCCATCAGGTCTCTTCTAAGGACCACTCAAACTGGCGTCATGAGGACAGAAAGTGGAGATCACGTGAGAATGTCAAGTGTGCTCATGGGGATGAGAACTCACGACTGTGGTCAAAGGCTTCCATCTGGCATACTCTGCCTTACTATGCTGATCATTGTTTTAAAGTAATGTTGGCTAGAAAGCCACTTATGTCCATACACTGTAACGTGATTTCACATCTGTGAAAACATGGCACTACTTTTCGTTTTGTGTATGTGAGCAAGTGCCTGTGTGTGACTATGTCCGTGCATATAGACAGAGGCCAGAGGTCAACTTCAGGAGTCAACCTTGCTTTGGTTTGATTTTTTGGTTTTGTAGACAAGGTTTCTCACCATCCTGAAGTCAGGCTAGGCTGCCCTACACAAAGATTTTGGGGGACATAGCGAGAGGGATGTCCTGTGAGTTTAACAGGTAACTTGAACAAGTCCTCGTGCATCTGGGGCAAGCACTTTTCTGACTATTTCTCTAGCTGAACACTGCTTGTAATAACTAAAAAGCATGAGCTAAAGTAAACCTGTCTTAATTTTGTATTATTTTTGTTTTCATATATATGTATATATGTACCTATATACATATATACATACATACACAACACACACAAAATAGGTATCCCTTCACTGTCTTTGGAACATAATGAGTATCATGCTTGAGTCATTTTCTACACATGCATTAAATGTTTATATTCACCAAGTTAATGAAATGTGCTAATGATGAAATCCACTCTAAGGAAGAATTCCTCCAAGACTGTGATGTGGAATGACGACATCACTGTGCTGCCTGCTCTCGCCACATCTCTCTCCCCGACTTCGCACGTTTTGTTATGCAGTCATTCTTTCATGAGAAAGGCCTGAGTTTTGAAGTCCCTCTGACAACTGTTTTGTAAACTACATAAGGCCTTCAGCCATTTTACTTAAATCCACTACGTCAGGCTGCCCATTTAAAATGAAAATAAACAGCCACACTGGACAGTTGCTGGTCTAACTAAATGGGGCAATGTGTGCATCGCACACAGGCGGCGTCCAGCAGGGATGGCGGTCAGAAGCAGCTGCTGCATTAATATTTGCTAGCAGGGACAGAAAAAGTTCATTATATCTTTTTCAGAGTAAGACATTCTGCACAAAACAATAACAAAAAAACCAAGATTAAACTGGTGTAATACAGAGGAATCACTCCTAGAAACCACAATGACACTTGAGAATGCCACACTACTCTCTAATAAACAGCACACAAAGCGGAAGATGCTGAAGGAGCCAAGCTTCTAAGAATTCACCCATCCATTCTGACAGGACCCAGCGTCACACTACTTCCTGGACTCAGCCTGTATTGTCAACTGTATTGGTTGGTTGCAAAGTTGTTATTATTGATTTTATCACTATCAACCCATGAGCTGGAACCATGATTTAAACTATCCAAACCACAGAGGCAATTAACATTCGTATTGTGCAATCTCTCCCTCATCTCAATAGTTTATTACTCCCCAGTAAACACTCTGCTTAGCACATGAATTAATTGCAGTCCTTTGTATACCCAAGACGCAGCTGGAAATAAGCCATCAGTGGACCCGGCCTCAAGCTAAAAATTAGCCCTGTCCAACTCAACAGCAGGTCACAGGAAGAATTTTTCACCTATCTGAGTAGAGAAAGTAACAACTTATGTCAGAGAAAGACTAAAAATCCGAATCCTAGGCTCTTCAATGTAGTCTGTCTTCAGAAAAGGTAATAGCTTCTTCAACAACATTCAGGCTGCTAAATACTTGGAGTTACTTACAAAGAGAGCTCACAGTAATGTGGCTGCACACTCCACTGTGCCCACTAACAGCACAGAGCTGTTTGCATCCACATCTTCCCACTTTTTATTTTCTAATCATAAATATAAACAAACAACAAAATACCACAGCATTCTAACACTAACCAACACACTTTGGATAGACAGCTGAGCAACTAAAGCAAAATTCTCAGGACAGGAACAAAGGTAGGAGGCTCACTAATACACTTAGTCCTGACTGGTGATATGGTTCTGCAAAGTGCCAACATGAGGCTCTGAGTGTGAGCCACAGAGTGCAGGTAAAGGTAGAAGGAGAGACCCAACTACACAAAGTTGCCTGCGGACATCCAGATCCAGGCTGTGGTATGAATGCCCACATGCATACACACACACACACACACACACACACACACACACAGAGAGAGAGAGAGAGAGAGAGAGAGAGAGAGAGAGCGAGCGCTCTCCAATCTGAAATGCACTCCTTTCTCCAGATGTTGTCATTAGTGATTATAAACAAATGGCAATCAGTTTTCAGACATAAAACTGATACCATGTGACCACAGAACTGCTCGTAGGTGAGCTATGAAACCTATGAGCTTTATTTATTTTTTTTTTTAAAAGAAAAAGCTCTTCCCTAACCTGAGAAGCAGATTCTTTAGTTAACAGCTTTCCCTTGTAGAAGATACTATTAACATGGGGCTGCACAGACGGCTCAGGGGAAAGTGAGTAAAGATCCAGTGTGGGAACCCAACCTGTAATCCAGGACTGAGGAATGGGGCAAGAGGATAGAGGAGGAGCTGGGCAGGGACAAGGTCCTTAGCCAGCTGGTGAGCCGCAGGTGGAGCTGGTGAGAGACCTGCCTTGAAACCATGACATGGAGGGGCTGGAGCCACAGCTCAGTGCTTACGGACACTGCTGTTCTCCTAGAGGATAAGCTTGGTCCCCAGCATCCTTATCAGGTTGTTCATAACCACCTGTAAGTCTAGATACCTGTCCTCATGTGCACATACCAAATATACAAATATATACATACAATAAAAAATAAAAATATAAAATAAAATAGAGTGGAGAATAATCCTAACAACAATCCCAGCACTTGAAAGGCAGAGGCAGGAGAATCTCTGTGAGTTCAAAGCTAGCCTGGTCTACATAGAAAGTTCTAGGACAGTTAGGGGTACACAGACCCAGTCTCAAACTAAACAAACAGAAACCTTAAAAGAAAATGACAACAAAATTATCAAAACTTGGAACTGAGAATTATTAGAATGCATTATACACATATATGAAATCATCTAAAATAAACTTAATCATAAAATTAAGTTTTTATAAAATTAAAATAACAACAAAGCAATGGGAACGGAGAGGCAGTAGCCAGTATACAATTTAAACTTGACTGAAGGTGCATAAGACACACCCCAGCTCAGGCTCTGGCACGAGCTCCCCCTCCCCTAGAGACCCCCTCTGTAGTTAGCCACAGGTAACCACAGAGCTCACCCTGTCACTTCCAAAGTCAGCTCGTCAGGGGAGTCAGCCTGCTGAGGAGGCCTCCTCTTGAGTGCAGCCTTTCTAGTCAACACCTCACCTCATCTCTTACCCCTACGTGCTCCTCCTCCCTCTCTCCCTCCCTCTTTCTCCACTCTCATTTATTTAGTCAAATCCTATACGACATTCTCACTCAGTTTGTTGTCAGTCTCCTTTCCTACCCTATAGAGTGTAACCACCACAGTGACAGAAATGTTTGTGTGTTTTGCTCACTGACCATCTCCAGGCTATAAGAGTGCAGAGTACAGACTCACTTGGGGGCATCTGCTAACTGCTCACAGACTGAAGTACATGAAGGTCTACCTGCTGACTGCTCACTGACTGAAATGAAGCATGCATGTACCATCAACAGACCTAAATAACAGATCTCTCACTAATACTGGACATCAGGTAACAATAAAGCAGATTTTAATTCACCATGTGGTCATACAGACAAACACATGCATAAATATGTAAATTATACCATATTTCCCATTTAGATTCCCTCAGTTCAGTGACACAGACTTACCTACACCTTCCAATAGAGCACAGAGCAACAGGGTCGCCCACCACAGCAACCAGGGACTGTGCTCTGGTGATGGCGGTATTGAGAAGCTTGTAGTTGGATAGAAAACCGTAATCTAAGTCCTCAGTGGAGTCTTCCAGAAGTTGCTCTTTCTTTTTAATTGGTGTCTGCTTGTGCTTGCAAGTGTGGCGTGTGCGCACTGTGCTAAGAAACAGAACTCTGAATTGCTTTCCTATAAAAACATTGAAAGAAAGACAGATCATCACTCTGCATCACTGATACAGTAAATCTTACATCTTTAAAACTGGACTGGCTAAACCACAGGAGCTGGTAAAGACACCAGAGATCCCAACCATAGGCACAGCTGTAAGTGCTCGACTGCTCTGAGGCTGTGGCAGTTCCTCAAAGTGAAACACAGTGACCATCTGATTCAGCAAGTCCACTTCAGACAAATCCCATCAGACTGCAAGCAAGGTCTTCATGAAGTCCTGCATCCAGGCTCACAGAAGTCTCCATCACAATGCCAAAAAATGTGACCCAGTGAGCACAGACACACCAGTGTGCTTACACATGAGTGACCCAGCTAACACATGCTACTATGTGAATGACCCTCAGAGGCACTGCATTCAGTGAACAAAACCTAGTCACCAAAGGACACATGTAAGTGGAGAAAAAAAGCCCTAAACTGGACCCCTGAGATCTCAAGGTGTCTGACCTCAAGCACTTTGGGTAAGAGCTCCTCAGGCTATACTGCCTGAGTCTAATTACAAGAGGCCCCTAGAGTAGTGAAACTCCCACACAGAGAGAATAGACGGAGTAACGGGAGGTATTATTTAATGGGCACAGAGTCTCCGTTTGGAAAGATGGACAGCTCCTGGGATGGATGGTGGTGAGGGCTACACCACAGGAATGTACTACTGGACACTGAACTGCACATAAAATTCTCAAAATAGTTTTGTTGTGGACATTTTACCATACACACACAAAAAGGTTATTTTATGATTCTGTTTTGCTTTTGAAAGTATGCCAACAATGTCTTACTAAATTGCCAAGGCTTGTCCTAAACCTAATAATATGTGGTCCAGGCTGGCCTCAATACCCAGTGTTTGGGATCCTCCTGTCTCTGTCTCCTGAGTGCTCACATCCCAGGTATGTGCTACCGTGCCTCACTTCATGTTTTCTTCTAATCATATTGCTGGAACCAATCTCTGAGACTATCTAGGCCAGTGTCCACCCAACATGGCAGCCTTCTCCTTGAAGCAGAGCCAAGCAGAACAGACACATCTGACTTCACAAAGAAGCTTTATAGAGTCTGGCTTCATAACATTTGTTTCTTACAATAATCTAACATCCCCTCATTCTACCACAAGGCTCCAAACATTTGGTCTCTAGTTTTCTCTTCTTTAACCCCACATTTTTCACCTGCTTCCACCCATATGGATATACAACAGAACATAGGCTGGCTTACATCTACTCTTCGAGCAGAGCATTTGTGTCCACTACTAAAATAGCCAACTGAGTGAGGCCGGGATGGGGGTAGAAAGGAGTTACTTCTCCCCGTGATCCAGACACTGGGTTACTCTTCCTACTCCACCATGCACCTAACACTACTAGAATTCTTCTGGTGTTCACATTATAATACTGCTTTGTCTGGTTCTGGAGGCATAGGTGTGGGTGGGCCGCACGTGAGGCCGACATGAGGCCTAGCCAGGGCAGGGCTGGGAAGCTCATCTAGTGGTGCAGATAAGAGAGGGCCAATACACTGATCAGCTGTGCCACCATCCAGGCCCAGATCCAGGACTCTGTGATGTCCCACCCCAAAATCTATACCATCTATGAATGGTTGGGTAAAGTTAGTGGGCCAGTCCTGCTGTTCCAAAGCTGCGAGATCTCCACAGGACAACAACAGGATAACTGGGAGAAGTCTCGATGAGGATCCAATAGTGATGGTGTCACAGAAGCCAGAGATCTTGAACCAGATTAATGCTCATTGCAATGAACATTTGCAAGTGAAGGTGTGTGGACAGAATGAAGGTGTGGGACACACTGGGACATGCTACAGTTTCAGTGAGATGTTTTCTATGCTTTATTTTGTGGTTTATTTTTGTGTTTTTTTATTTTGAGGGGAGGTTGCAAGGAAAAAGGGCAGATATGAGGGGATGCGGAGATGAGTGGGACTGGGGTATATGATGTGAAACTCACAAAGAATCAATAAAAAGATAAAATAATAATATTCATATACTTAAAAGGCACAAAGTTGAAAACAACTCATTTCATGAACAGTGAAAACAAGTTTGCAGACACCTAGTCACTTAAGGAAGTCTACAGGTAACATATTTCAAATTAGTCCCCAAATACAATACAACAGCACGTATTATGTTATATGTTGTTATGGCTATATCATACAGATATTGTGGAATTACATAATTATGGTGATAGATAAAATTTTTAATACTATCCTTATTTGGGTATTAGAACCTTAACATGTAAATTTAATATTAAAAAACTTGCATCATTGCCAGCCCAAAAAAGTAATGAGATTTCTTTTTCTTTCTTTCTGATTTTCCTTCCTTCCTTCTTTCCTTCCTTTCTTCCTTTCCTTCTTTCTTTAATATTAGATTTCTTAAATACCTAAGATTACTTAAGGGAATTAGAAACCTACTGTGGACATGTGAACAGTGTGGCGCACTCCAACAGGCACTGACCTTGGACATTGAGCACCCTTTCTACACTCACATCCGAGAGTCTCTTCTTCCGAAGCTCAGCTCGGATTCTAAACACCTGGTCAGCGTATGGCGTCACCACACCGATGCTGCCATCATCTAACTTCCCCCATGCCACCGGCCACTTCCGTCTCAGCTCTTCTACACGCTCCACCACTTCAAATACCTTTAAACAAGCACACATATTAAAATTACCACTTGGGTAAAGAATATGGTAATCGAAACATACTGGCACAGGATCACATTTTAGCAAACGCCATTTAAAAACCAATCTACAAATGGAAGTAGGGCATATCTGACATGAACATGGAAGGCAGCATTGTTATCACGCTTCAAACAGTAAAATCCTGTAATAATACATATAACAATGTGACTAGTAGAATCACTGAAAGGAAGACAATGTGCTGGTCAAGTGGCCACACCTTCCATGGCCTCTGTTCTTAAAGTAAAAAGGACTGGAGTGTCACAGTAAAGCCGGGACAGGAGGGAAGCAATTCTACACAACCCTGGTGGTTCTCAGTCCTCTCTAGAGCAAGCCAAGGAAATTACCCAACCAGCCAGCAGGTTCTTACAGTCAGTGCACCAGAGTCCCAGGAGGGCAAGGCCTGGTACTGTCGCTCATCCCCTACTGAAGTAACTAAGTCAACCATCCGACAGCTGCAGGGTGACACAAACCTCCGCAAGGACTAGACAAATTTCAAATAGACTTTCAGATTCTGTTCCTACTTATGGTACAAATTCTTACGGGCCATCGCATGAACTTCCTACAGTATTTTATAAAATAGGTTGTTTAGACCCTGCTTACTGTGTTACATAGGGTTTTTAGTATAGGTTGGTCTACTTTATTCAACGAAGTATCAAAAAAGTTTCAGTGTTTGGCACAGGATAATAAAACATGTTCCTTAACTCCTAAAAGATTCTTACTTAGAAAAGAGCTCTGTCTGCCTGCCTGCCTGCCTGCCTGCCTCTATCTATCTATCTATCTATCTATCTATCTATCTATCTATCTATCTGGCAAGTTCAATCCAAAGCCAGAAAGACTCTAGTGGCATATAGCTAAAGTGGAAAATTTAAATGATGTCTTTTAACTATAGTATTTATTTATTTAACTATAGTATTTATTTCTATTTGAAATCACAGTGTCTACAGCAATAAGGAATATAAAAAGCATGTCTTTGTTTATGTGGACAGATGCAGGTCAGTCAAGTGAAACACAGGAGACATTCTGATACAAAACCATCAGAGTCCACTGTGAAGCAACACTAACCACTAACCTATCCTTTCTCTCCATTCATATTCTTACATTTTAGGTAGCATAAAATAGTATGAAAATGAAAACTGCCTCCTGACAGATCTGTTATAGACTAGTCAAAACCAGCAAAGACAGTAAAGACTGATCAAAGACCTTATAAGCAAGGAAGAAGTATCTATTTAACAAAATCTGCAGACTCTGTAAGAACAGTGAGCAGCTGGGGCATTCACCCAGGGGACTACTTCCTGAACTGTTTCAGCAGCCAATTTTCATCTCCCTCA
The DNA here is from genome assembly GCA_021653895.1 of Mastomys natalensis. Classification (NCBI taxonomy): domain Eukaryota; kingdom Metazoa; phylum Chordata; class Mammalia; order Rodentia; family Muridae; genus Mastomys; species Mastomys natalensis. The sequence goes on from JAJTUV010000174.1 coordinate 2,404,297, forward strand.
GATCCCTGTGTGGAAGGAGATATTGCAGGTGGTTTTAGCAACCGGTAAACATTGGCAGACTCTATTTTCCAAAGATCACCACTGCAAAAAGCCTCTGAAGCAGCTGGCAGCAGGTGCACCCATCCCATCCTATGGCACAGGGAAGATCTGAACAAGACCGCAGGAGAATGGAAGACCCGTGGCAGGCAGGCGGCCACCTGGAAGACACTAGTGTGTGTTGACCAACTCAGCTGCCATCTGGGCCTAGAGTCAGAGCTTCAGGCTGGTCCACCTCACATCTACTCCATCTACATGCTACTGGAGTGTGTGAAGGAGCTGGTGCTGCCCAACCAGACCCAGGAACACTATCAAGAGTAAAAACCTGCAGCATGGCTGTGATTGAAGCTGGCACCCAACATGGGACCACAAAGCAGCTCTGAGGAGCCTGAGAGACCCACAGAAGCTCTCAGGAGACAAAGCAGTGGCAGAGGAGTCTGCAGGCTCATAGTGTACCCAGAAAACTGGAGAAGGGCAGGTCCTATGGGAAGATGCTTTTAAAAAGTGGACTCTCAAAACTGGAAGGAAAGATGGCAGAACAGAGCCATGTGCGCAGGGGAGGTGCCGAAGGGTGTCGGGGCAAAGTGATATGGGCAGTATATTGCCGTCAGAGACCATGTCGATGTTCATGGTCCATGTTGCAGCCAAGAGCTGCATGGATGTCTGTGGTGTGTACTACCACCAGAGACCATGTTGATGTCCGTGGTGGTCTGTGCTGCCTCTAATGCTATGCTGGTATCCATGGCCCTGCTGCCCGAATGGAGGCCATGACAATGTCCACAGCCCGAGCTGACACCAAGGGCCATGATAGTGTCTGTGGTCTGTGTTGTGGCCAGAAGCCATTAGGATGCCCATGATCCATGCTGCCACTGACTATGAAGGGACAAGAAGTTTCTTTTGCAGTAGTATTAATGACTATAGACACAGTTGAAAGTGAGAGACAGATAAGAATTCTGTGACAATTTCTGTCCTGCCCTACCTTACTTCCCCCAAAAAAGAAACCATCTAAACAAGAAATCATTGAAGAGAACTCTTCAAAATTGTGATAAGGATGCTGAAATGTAGCTCTCTCCAACTGATGGCTTCTGGTGGGAGGGAGCAGAGGATGTCTACACTTCGTTTTCTTTAAGGGACTGGCCACAGGGAATTTGACCATGCTCCAGTATATATGAGCAACACAAATTGGACTTAGTAATTTTTTTTCTTCTTTTATTTTGGGGGAGGTCACAAGGCTAGGGGCTGGACCTGGGAGGACTGAGAAGTGAATGTGATTAGAGCACATTATATGAGATTTCCAAATAATCAATAAAAACATTAAGTTTAAAACAAACAAACAAACAGGAGAAGAGCACAGTCCTTCTCACGACAGAAACCCTACTCAACATTCATTCAGTAGCCAGCAAGCATCATTGGCCCCAACTGTCCTTGATCTAAATGCAGAAGATTCTACTGGAGGCTGGAGACATAGCTCAGCAGTTAGCAATCATTTCTAGTCCTCCAGAAGAAGTTTGGTTGCCAGCACACATGCCGGGCAGCTGACAAATACCTGTATGGGACTCCAGCTGCAGGGGATCAAAACCCTTCTGTACTCCCCAGGCATTTATACTCAGATGCACATACCTGCACTTTGACACATATTAAAAATAAAATTTAACCAGGCAGCCGTGGCCCACACCTTTAATCCCAGCATTCAAGAGGCAAAGGCACGAGGATCTCTTGAGTTCTTAGTTCAAGGCCAGCCTGGTCTACAGCATAAGTTCCAGGACAGCCAGTGATATACAAAGAAACCCTGTCTTGAAAATGTAGATAGATTAGATAGATAGATAGATAGATAGATAGATAGATAGATAGATAGATAGATAGATTAACAGCAAAAAGGAAGCCTCACAAGCTGGCAACACTCTGCCAAGAAACCCAACTTCAGCTGGATCACAATTAGAGCAATTTGTGCCCCGAAAACCTGAAAGACAACTGAGATGAAAAACAATACTCCGGCAGCATCCAACAATCTCTGTTGACTAAGGGACTCAGCAAACAAGAAGAAGGTCAGAGTATACAACCCAAAGTAAAAAAAACTAATGAAGAAAAATTACCAAAGGAAAAAGTTCCAACATGTGCCTAATATTAGAGAAGATCAGATGAAGAAAAGAAAAAAAATGCATTAAATATATTCAAAGAAAATTGGTAGGAAGGCTTCTGAAAAAATTAAAATTATAGTGACCCCAAGAGGCAGCTTCACTGCTTCTGGGGTCTAGCCAGGAGAACCAAAGTCAGCTTGAAGAGATGCCATCACATCTGACTCACCACTGCACAGATCACAGCCAGCTGTCCATGAATGGATTAGCAAAGAGTGATATAAATATAAGTATACACACACACACACACAGACACACACACTCACATATACACACACTCACTCACACACACACACACAGACACACACACTCACATATACACACACTCACACACACACACACACACACACACACACACACTCACATACACACACAAAATGGGGTTTTATTCAGCCATCAAAGAGAAAAAAAATTACGCTAGGTTTTCTTTTGTGGGGTAGGGAACAGGGAAATGGATGAACTAGAGATCCCCATAGTAAGTCTGAAATAGACCAACTTCACAAAGACAAATAGCTTATGTTACCTCTCATATGTACAACGTAGGGGGAGAAGAAAGAGAACAATGATCAGGAATAAGAAAGGGGAAAAGAGGAATAAACATGACCAAAATACATGCACATGCACAATAATGCCATAATGAAACCTGTTACTCTATACAAGTAAGGCATGCTAATAAAAATGTCCAAGGAGGTACAGGCCTTTCATCCCAGCACTCGGGAGGCAGAGGCAGGTGGATCTCTGTGAGTTTGAGGCTAGCCTGGTCTACATACTGAATTCCAAGATAGCCAGGGCTATACAGAGAAACCCTGTCTCGAAAAACCAAAATAAATAAATAAATAAATAAAATTATTCAGGCAGTGGTGGCACAGGTCTTTAATCCCAGGGCTATACAGAGAAACCCTGTCTCGAAAAACCAAAATAAATAAATAAATAAATAAATAAAATTATTCAGGCAGTGGTGGCACAGGTCTTTAATCCCAGTACTCAGATAGCAGAGACAGAAAAACCTGTCTCATATATGATTTAAAACACATATAAATATAGTGAACCCAGACATAGCACAGTCAAAAGACTCAAAGTCAAAGACAAAAGTTAAATCTTAAAAGCAACCATATTTACAAAGGAACTCTAATAAGATAAAGACATAGCTTCTCATCAGAAAAGAGCAAAGAAACAAACAAACAAACAAACAAAACCAAATGAACGAACAAGCAAAAATGGAGGCCAAAAAGAGAAGGGGAATTCAGCATGTTGGGGGGAAAACTTACATCCAGCAAAACTTTCAAAACTGGGGCAAAATAAAGACATTTCCAGATAAACAACACCTGAGAGAATTCCCTACGAGCAAAATAACTGGCCAGAAATGCTAAAGACCATTCTTCAGTCTAAAACCAAATGTCAGCACACAGCAGTGCACATTCAGAGTGCTGCTAGGGGCGTGACCCTGAGCGCTACAGAGCACAGCTGTTCCTTTCCTTCCTCCTCCCAACTGATCGAAGAACAACTGCAGAAAATAATGAATGTCAAGCCACAACATATATAAATGCACTGTGTGTGACAGTAAGCACAAAAGAGGCAGTGGAGAATTATGCCAGGTGGTCACACAAACCCATGCAGAGAGGCGAAGAGACTGCAAACACTCCATAGATATTAGTACAGGCATAGATATTAGTATAGGCAGGTATGTAGCTCAGTGGTAGGACACATAGCTAGCATGCTCAACACCATGGATCTCCCCATAAAAGAGGAATGTTAACATAATAAACTCTTTATGTTTGTCCCTTTTCTTCTCTTGGAATTTTTAAAATAGAAATACACACACACACAATTTAACAATTTATTAAACATTGACACAATATGTATGAAAATAAAGGCTGAAAGGGATGGATGTAGAGCTATTTAGGGGATGATATATATTTTTTCTAGATAATATCACTGAAATTTAGTTAGATATATCTGAAATGGATTCTGATTAGCTACATGCTGCTGGCCCTAGAGACAACATTAAACAACTAAATATAAAATGCATGTATGTCTGCTTATACATGTACTTGCATAGTTTAAATGAGATTTTCCCATCTGGGCTAATAACGATCCCCGCCATAGACTATCTTAACAAAACACCAGAACCAGCAACAAAAAAAATCCTCTTTTAAGTTACCGGTCAAGGTTGTCTAAAAGACTCCCAGTACAATATACAGGCTACAGCTGTTACCCAGAAATGGAAGATAAATCCCTATTGCTGAAGAAACCATACACTTTGGACACAGCTGGATCACAGGTGAAACCTCCTCCTGAGGACAAGCTCTCATGGTACAAGGCACCATGCAATCTCCCAAAGTAGAGCAACCAACTGTCCCATCCAGTTATGAACCATAATGACCAGCATGACATCATGATAACCCCATGGGTACAATACTGGCACACATGGTTAGCACTAACCAACAGCTCTAGAGTTAAACTTAAGACCCATCCAACAAGAGGAAAATCTTTCCTGGGAATGGAAACCTAGCCACCTACCCAGGACTAGTAAAGTCATGGACCTTGGAGGAGAACATACAAGCAACACTTTACTAATCCAGCATAAGCCAGCATAGCTACATTCTAAATTTACCCCTATAACCAGATACAAGTGTGATTTTTCACTCTTCAATCAAGGAAACTTCTCACCATTATAAAAACCAAGTGGATCAAAATGCAGAGTTGCAAAGCCCAGTTCCAACTGACACTTATGCACAACACAAGTCCTGCACCTAAGGTTCAGGAGTCACTGCAGAAGGGGAGTGTAGATTGTAGGAGCCAGAGAAAGTTTGCTATGAGATTTTGTCTCCTAAAAACATCCAAGAAGCTAACCCATAAAGCCTTACCAAACATGGCCTGGACAAAGATAACAGCAATAGACAGGCTAACACGGAAGGGGGAAGTTCGCTGGGCCGCACGCAGTCCTAGATCAACAATTATAGGTGACTGCTGAGAGCAGGAGAAACAGTCTTCCCCAGGGAAAAGCACATCACCCGGTTACCCAATACCAAATGGTCAGCCCTGAAAACACACAGACAAGTAACTTCATACAGACTGAACAGGCTGTATTTATATAGTTAGGGATAGATATAGACAGATAGATGGATATACATACACATACACACACACACACACACACACACACACACACACACACATCCCAATTATGGAAAAAAGAGGCCAGGAATTTCAAAGACAGTGAGTAGAGTGGAGGAGGGGAACTGGAAGGAGGAAAGAGAAAAGGAAAATGATATAATTAATAATCTAAAACTAAAAGTTACAATTACAAATAATAGTAGCAAAATAAGCAAATACATTAGAAACCAAATATAAATGTATACATATAAATAAAATAATTAAAGAAAGGTCTAGCATTGCAACGCATAAGTTTAATCCCAGCATTTGGGAGGAAAAGGCAAGCAAATGTCAATTAGTTCAAGGCCAGCCTGGTCAACACAATAAATTCCAGGCCAGCCAGAGATACATAGGTGAGACTTTGTTTTGAAATAAAGTCTACCCTGTAATGCAGGGGATACAAATATGATCAAAATATATTATATATGTATATGAAATTAATTCCATTAATTATCTAATTAATACACACTTTAATTTTTTCAATTTTTACTTATTCAGCCTCAGTAAACCAAAACCTGGTTTTCCATCCATGGAAGAGCCCCTGGGCAATGTACCTCAAAATTTTTGACAGCAGTTACTCATAGAACTGAACAACCATGTCCTGGTTAAGTTCAAAGTCACTTGAAATTTCTCTAAAGCTACATGTCTAATATTTAAAGGTCACACAAATGTTGTCTTTGCATTTTCACAATAAAAATAATTCTTTTCCAAAATACTTTGCATAAAGCTGACAGTCCAGAGGACTGTCCCCTCCTGCAGCACACAGAGTACTGAAAACATATCGGGAGGAAAAGGGCCCAGGGCCCTTCTGACTGAATCCGATCCTTGGGGTTATGATCCCTGGTGCTACATGAGGACCACTGGACCTTCTGGATTTTAGGTGTCCTGCTTGTTAGTCTCTGTCAGCCCTCCCACCTATCATGACCAGGCCAGTGGCTTCCAGCCTGGGTACAAAACAACAAAGGAGAACCAAAGGCCACCATCAGCCTTGCAATATCTAAGGAAAAGTTTACCTGTTCTAAAACTAAATGGTACAGACTCATGAAAATGTCAGGCTTCCTGGCTTGAGCTAGGGTTTGAGCAAGTGGCACTGATGGCTTTCCTGCACTGAATTCTAACTAAAACCCTCTGATCAATTTGTAAAGGGATAGATGACTCCTGTTATGTAACAAAGGCCATTTCTCTGTAAATTCAGCGAGCAGAGATTAGAAATTTGGTCCCTAAAGACAGCCATACACTTCCTCCACCTTCCTAAAGCCCTGTGGTAGTCGGAATCTTAGCCACAGGCTTCCTAGACTGCTTTCCTGTGAGTGACCCTTCAGGACAACCACATGCTCTCTGGAAAGCACTGGAAGAGAAAGCTAGGCAGGCTCCTAAGAGGCCGTGAGGTCAATGCTGGCAACCGTGTGGTCTCTCTGAAGCACAAGACTCTGTGGTTCAACACTTCCTCATTAAAAAGGATGTCTCCTATGAGTCTGAGCAAGAAATTTAATCAGTCTGTTTTAGACTTGAGCCAATAATGCTCTATGGCAGAATGTGTTGGCTTTTCTTAACAAAGTTGCATTTTTTGTTTTAATATTACTACAAAATCAAATCTTTGCTTCTTTTATAGATTCATCTTAATAAATAAATATAAAATTTACTAAATTTTCTTGTAAAAGAAATCAACAAACTCTAAACTGTCAACCCTGAATCAAAACGAACGCTCAATGAAATCAGAGCAGAGAATATTAAATCAGGAGGTACCTCTGCATTGTTATAGAACGCCGTACTGTTCTTCTCTTGGACATCCTCCCCTCGTGCTGTAAAGAACGTGAGCGGGTAGAAGTCCTTGTGTGCCGGCTGCTTCCCACTGGCCATCAGTTTACCCTCATAGAAAAGCTCGGAGGTATAGCTGCAGGAAAGAACAGAGGAATCTGTCAGCCAAATCCATTTCACCTACAAAGACTCCATCAAATTCTAATACTAATTTATGCCCACAATTAATTTTTGTCCAAACACCTGTGATGCCAATAATGTCCTAAGAACACTGACAGTGATAACAGAAAAGTTCCCTATACACCACTGTTAAATGCACGAGGACCGTTCACTACTAGCTGAACACGCTGCTCTGTGAGGAAACTCTAAGCTGCATGTTCTTAGCTAACACAGACTCCCACTCGTGTGGCTCATACACACCTCCATGTGTCACCTAACAACTCTCTGGTCAACAATGGACCCCATGTCCTACACGGGAGCTGAAAGACTCCTAGTACAGCCAGCACACAACACCAAGACATCTCTGTGTCTGTGGTGATACTGAAGCACAGTACATCTTATTCCAAATGACTGCATAACCGCTCTATGTTCTTGCTGTATTTTCTTATTTCAGAGTGTATCCTTCTGCCTGAAAACACCCCTGTAAAGGGCTTGGCCATATCGCACAGGCAGCCTCACATGCCTCATATTTCTTTTTCCATGAGACCGAGTTAGGAGACTGACAACACTGCTGACATCTGCAAAATGCACTCTATGAGGTTCACACAACAACAAACTTTAGTGACATCCCTCGGACTGCATCCTATGCATAAGGGATGTGTAACTATTCATCCAAACACAAAAGCACATGGACTCAGATACAATGCACCAACTGCTGTCTCCAATCAACCATGCTGTCTAGTCCTAAACCCATCGATGACTACAAATGGCCAGCAACCATGGAAGAGCAATGTCACTGCAGAAGATGACAGAACACAATCTGTCCAACTGCTCCTAGGGAGATCAAAAATGGTCTCCACAGGCATGACAAAACCAACATTACTAAACTCTAGGAAACTTTTACAGAGTTTGTTTCTGGCAATGCTCTGCTCCTTCAGCTGGATGCTGGTCACAGGACTCAGCTGTCCTATAGATGTGTCTTTCACATGTATACTGTATTAACAGGACTCTTTAAAACTCAGCATTAGAGATTTTCCCCCTTGCATTTCCTTTCTTTCTCTTAGAGCAGATAACAGAGGTATGCCATTTTTCATATAGATAAACCCAGTAACACCTGAAGTTTTAGTACTCAAACTGCCTTATTTCTTATGAAGAATCACAACTCTGGATTTTCAGGTATTCTTTTAAAAACAACAAGTTAGGCATAGTCTGAAATACCCAAGAGACCACAAATAAATCACCTGTGCCTGGCCATGTGCTTGCCGGGTTCCCTCCCACAGCCCACAGGAAGTGTGAGTCAGAGGGGACAGCTCACACCTACTTGATGATAGCTTCATGGGAGCGATAGTTCTCACAGAGGAGGATCCTGCATGGAAATTCGGCAGGGTAATGCTCATAGAGTCGGTCAAGTAATGAAACATGAAGGTTTCTCTCCCTGGCAAACTCGCTGTAAACAAAAGGACTGAGCTGTAACAGACAAACATACAAAGAAAATTTAACCAGATTATATAAATAGTATTTTTGTATCTACTTATACACTAAAATGTCTTATGTATTTAACATGCTAAACGAAGGAGCAAGCAAAAAGTAAAAACAAAAAATATCACTCATATTGTCCACAAACCATTTTACTACTCCATGGAACTAGACTAGAACTTCCCCTTCTCAGTGTAACGCAGCAATAGCAGCTACAGTTATGCAGTCTCTCCCACATAATGACTTACTAAAGCACATAAGCCAGTTACTTCACCAAAACCAAAACTGCTTTATACTAGTTATCAACTCGTCAGTGACTACAGATGGCCAGCAACCCTGAAAAGGAAGATGGCGGAACACAACCTACACAACTGCTTCCAAAGATCTGAAAATGTTTTCCATGGGCATGATAAAACTAATATTACTAATTTATATGAAGCTATTCTAATAAACTGGGGACCAGTGAGATTCCTCAGTAGGGTAAAGGTGCTAGCCGTCAAACTTGATGCCCTGAGCTTGATCTGTGCATCCATGTGACAGAAGGAGAGAACTGATGGCTGTGAGCTGTCCTCTGACCTCTGCATGTGCACCACGTATGTGTGGGCACATTAACACTAAGAATAATATTTTTAAAGGATTTGCTTAAAAGATAAAATAATAAATTCAGACTGGATGTTGTGGCACACACCTATTATCACAGAACTTAAGACTGAAGCCATGGTTTAAGGCTAGCCTGGGCTACACAGTAAAACTTTGTCTCAATAATCAAGCAAATGTTTCAATAGATAGAGAGATAGAGAGACACTATGGTAAGTATTATTATTTATAATCAGCAAGGCTTTCTTCCATATTGAAACCTACTACTATATATGCTAGCCATAAAAGGCTCGGAGGCTAAGAGCACTCATAGGTATTACAACTTGTGTTTTAGAAAACAGAATATTAAACACCAAAATATAACTCATAAGACAGGGACACCTACCTGCATATGATCACCAGCCAAAACAATCCGTGTGTTTTTAGTAGCTAAGGCTAGAGGCATAATGGTCTCACACTCCATGGCCTGGGCAGCTTCATCTAACAGAATGTGCGTGAAGAACCCTAGAAGATACAACACAGGAGAATACCGTCACAGAGCCATTGCTTCCTGCTCTGCTAGGCAAAATTTGTTTCGTTAACCCAAGTCATAAGTGCTCTAAGGCCAACCTCAATCTAGACAATCAGCTTAAAACAGGATTTCTTTTTTTTAAAAGATGGGGGGCTGGAGAGATGACACAGAGGTTAAAAGCCAACGTGCTGTTCTTTGTAGAGGACATGAGTTTGTTCCCAGCATCCATGGTGTATAGCACACAATCACTTTTAACTCCAGGAATGTGACACCTTCTGGACACTGTGGGCAACTTCACTTACACATCTGTGTACACATGCACGTGCTCAGAGCGTGCACACGCACATACATATAAAAAACTGCATAAATCATAAAATTGTTGCCTACTACTTAAGCGGGCACCTTTTCTAAAGGTGCCTGCCTGTCTACCTTTAATCCCAGTCCTTCAGAAGCAGAGACAGGCAGATCTGAGTTTGAGACCAGCCTGGTCTACAGAATAACTTCAGGAACAGCCAGGGCTACATAGAGAAACGTTGTCTCAAAAAAAACAAAAACAAAAACAAAAAAAAAGAGAAAGCAAATAAAGAAGAGAAAGCAAATGGAAGGAAAGAAAAGGCAATCAATCAATTAATTAATTAAAGTGACTTAGATTGAGTCTTAGTTCTGTTAACTGTAAGATAAGCACCACAGGGTTGGAGTGAGAATGGACTGTAACAGCACCTGGAGACCCAGTGAACACAGCTCCACCCCAGCCCTTCCCAGCCACTCCCCTCGCACCAAACAGTGCTGCAGCAGCTAATTCTGTCTGCACACACTGCCAGGTATCAGCATCTAGTGAGGAGAGTAAACACTCCCAAGCGGACCATCACAGAGCCCCATTTGCAATGATGCTGCCACTGTGCCCTGACCTCTGAAACACATCCTTGGATTGCCTCACAGCCAGCCAAGAGCTATCGGCAGGGGGCGTCTAATCTAACGGGGGGGGGGGGGGGGGGGAGGCCTTCCTTTGTACCCAGGCTAGTCACCTCCCTTATCGATTCCAAAGCCTTTTTACCACTAAACCTAGGCTCAACAAGAGAAAGAAAAAGTTAGCTGCCAATACCTTCATTTAAGATAAATGTAACCTTTTATCTTTAAGTTCTTAAACTCCAGGGGCTCCAGGTGTCTATACCCTGGGCCAGGTGCCAGAAATATAGGAGCAGCCTGTGCCTTCCAGTGACTCAGACATTCAGCAGAACGTGTCAGTGGCCTTAGAGGCAATTCCAACAGGAGGTAACAATTATAGCGAGAGCAGGACAGCCCTGCTGAAGAACCTACTAGAGCGACTCAACCGTCTTCTCATGCTCAAGTTCTACCACACTCAACTCACCAGCTTAGATTTGTGTGCTCATATAAATCAGACTGAGCTGGGCATGCTGGCACAAACCAGTAAGCCTAGCACTTGGAAGGCTGAGACAAAAAGAATGTGAGTTTAAGGTCACCCTGGGCTACATATCAAGCTCAATGCAAGCATGAATTACAAAGTAAGATCCTGTCTCAAAAATACAAAAATAAAAAGTTTAAATAAATGAAGAGTGATTTTTACATAGTCCTAGCATGTACTCATAATAAGCTTAGGGGCTGGAGAGATGGTTGAAGAGTGAAGGGTGCTTACTGCACGGTGACTAGAGTTCTGTAAGGATGATATTTAGAAACTGGCGCCCAGTCTGCATTGTTCCAGGCAACCACCATGTTCCCGCTGCTCCTCTGCTCTGACGGGGGCTCTGGCTAGCTAGATGCACAGGCCCTGTCACCCAGGAGACACCAACGTGGGGGTTGACAGAGCCATGCTGTGTCCACAAAGCTCAGCTGAACCCCAGACAATATCTGCCATCCCACATTACAGTAGAAATAAGACTCCAGCTTAATGATTATCTAAAGGATTTATGTATTTAGAACTGCTCAATCAGCCGGGCAGTGGTGGCGCACGCCTTTAATCCCAGCACTTGGGAGGCAGAGGCAGGTGGATTTCTGAGTTCGAGGCCAGCCTGGTCTACAGAGTGAGTTCCAGGACAGCCAGGACTACTGAGAGAAACCCTGTCTCGAAAAAACGAGAAAAAAAAAAAAAAAAAAGAACTGCTCAATCAGCAAGATGCACACACAATTAGAGTTGTTACTCAATATCTAACCTTTTGATAGAAGTTGCTACCCAGGACAGCTTTCGACCCATCAGTGGTTCTCCATGGCTGATAGTCTCCTTCTTCTCCTCCCCTCCTCCATTTCTCCCCTCCCCTTCCTCTTTTTCTCTCCCAGCTCCACCTCCTCTTCTACTGCCTAATCACCGAGCTCCACTGCGAATACAATGTAGCAGAATAAGTATCCTGCCACAGAGTTCTGTTCCAGCACTTACACAATAAGCAGGGCATCCCGCCTATACCTGTAGGCCCAGCTCCAAAAGACGACACACACAGCCTAGCCAAGAAAACCTGACCTCAGATATACAGAAGACTCTGCCTCAAAGGAATAGTCAGAGAGTGACAAAAGAGACACCTAAAGGCCTCTCTGGCCTCCACAGGCCCACACAGTCACCTGTGCATGGAGACACACAGACACAGGTGCACATACATACTCACTTGTGCATGCAGATAGACAGGCACACTTTAGCTCACCTGGGCATGCAGACACATAGACAGACAGACACACACATACAAATAAATCCTTAAAAATAAGAAACCTTAATCAAGAACCATGATTGCTATTTCTACATTACATGATGCAAAAGCAACTTAACAAAAACCTCAACAAATCACATACATACATGCACACACAACTGTCCAAATTTGAACCAATCGCTAGTGAACAGATACCAACTAGAGAACAAGTGGAATGGTAAATGTTTTTCAGTCAAGGGCCAAAGAGTTTCTGACCCTGCAGAAGATCCTGCTGTAGCTCTGCACCATAAAAACAGCCACAGACAAGAAACAAGTCAATAAATGGACACAGGCAGCAGCATTCTGGTGAAAGAGACACCTGGCCAGATGTGGCCCACAGGACAGCACCTGTCACTGGAACACATCCTCTAACCCTGGGAGACAACCACGTGTGGTGAGTGGGCATACCAGGTTCAAGGTCCAGCTGGCAGAGGTACTGGGAAGTGTTCAGCGTGACCACCACCACTCGATGTTTAAGAATGTCTTCCTTCTGGGGCATCTGAAAGGTGGAGTGTGCGCCTGAGATCAAACAGTACTGATGCACCACTGGGTGGACAGTCTTCACCCAGCGATTTCGGAAATACACCCTACGAGAGAAGACGGCACTTCCTGTTAGAATGTTCATAGTAGTTGATTATTAAATCACTGAACTGTCATTTAAGAGTACAGTGCCAAAAATTAACAAATAAATCTGATAATCACTGAAACCCTGTAGATCTGCCACCATATGCCCATAATGCCCTTCCCTAGTAAATACTTTTAAAAGATTTCAACATAAAGCATAGGTGCCACCACAAAATATATACCTCATTTTTTAAGTATTCAGATTAATCATGCAACAGAATTAGCACAAAAATGTATGTTTTATGAGCAACCGTTTTAAATTAAGTTTGAAACCTTTCATTCTTAAATTACCTTTTTCAATTACAGTTTTACTAAAATGTACTTGACTCAGATTTTAACTATTTATGTTAATACAAACCATGGAATTAATTATATGCTTAGGACATTTTTACTTTAGAACAATTTGTAATAATTTTACTTCAGAAAAGTTCTTAAAATTATTATTTAAAAGGCCTCTGCCTTGGCTTCTGGAATCTAAAGATAAATTTTGAATAATCAAAACCTCTTAATGCAAATCTTAAGAAATTTCATCAAGTAACTACAGTAGAAACTATGAGCAGGCCTCAGCTATAGGTTACGCTGACGTACAGACACACCTACACCTCCAGCGCCCACATGACGAAGACCTACTGGCTGCTCACTATGCTACAGCACACAGCCAGGGCACAGCATGCTCTCTGGAGCAAGCACAGCGGCTTTGGCTTTGCTCTGAGTTTGATAAAAAGCCATCAACTGGACAGGGCAGCTGTAATGCCTCATGTTGCTAAATTCTCTGATCTATGGGCAAAATTTACTTAGGCAGAGTTTAAGGGCGGGGTTTCCAGTGTGTGCTGGCTTCTGTGATATAAAAAGCTACTCCTATGGCCAACTTCACTGCATCTGCACGGTGTCAACAGACGTGAACATGGGAAGACGAGCTCATGATGACCCTCACAAACTCATACACGTGGATTCTAACCCGATCCTGAGGGAGGTGGAGGTGAGAGCAGGGAGCTGAAGCAGCAGGGAGCCAAGTCAGGAGGTTAGTACCAGGGTATAGACAGGAGAGGATGGCGGCTTGGGCAACACAAAAATAACAAATTGGATTCACTAGATCTACTAACACAATGCCAGCAGAATTCATAAATGAACTAGTGATAAAAATTAAGGCAATTTTTATTGATTCAGTTTTGTTTTTGAAACAGAATCTGAGCCAGGCTGGCCTCAAACTATACTACACAGTGGCTGGAGAAGGATCTGTCCTACTGGTCTACCTGTCTGTCCCTCCTGGGTGTTCAATTACAGAGCCACCGGCCTCTAGCTTTGGAAACTGCACAAATGGCAGTAGTGTTTACAAAAGTGGAAAAAGAAATAAAACAAATCTAGCAGTTTTCAAGTCAGAGTATTAACAGTAGCAAAGGTTGCTTTTAAGTTCATTATCCAAAATATACAACTGAGAATATAAATGTAACTCTGAGTAAAAGCTTATAATATGCTCAAAGCCCTGCGTTCCCAGCACCACAGGGGAAAAAGACATACATAAATATACATGAGACACTATATTTACATATTTCCTAGAAACAAAACAATCCACATATTCCATATAACTTAAATTTATCCTTAAAACAGCAGATGGTCTAGTATATATAATTTTAATTCACTGGGGTCTTGTACATGTAATAAATTCATATACAATAAGCAATTACAAATGCTACTACTTAGAACAGGAATTGTCAAGAAATGATGACCCCCCTCACCACCTTTTTTTTTTTTCATTTTAAGGAAAATCTGTTTCTTTAAAGACTATCCAAATGGCAGCTGCCATCCACTCCCTGAGCAGCAGCACTTCCTGTGGATGACCCATCCCACTGCACTAAGTCAGAACCTTATCCTCAGAGCCACTAGCAAAAAGGAAACTGCTTTCCTCATACTTCTCCTTGCTTTTTGTTTCATTTGTTTGTTTTATAACTTTGAGACAAACTTTCACTGTGTAGCTTTGGCTGACTCCTCACACAGACAAGGCTGACCTCAAGTCTGCAATAGTCCGTCAGCCCCCGCATCACAAGTATAGATCACAGCCACCTGCTGCCCCACCTAGCTTTTTATGTGCCTTTAAAAAAAAAAATTCTCTAAATTCTATTTCTTCTTGTTTGTGCATATGGGGAGGGGGAAGTTTGCATGTATGTGTGGTATATGCACAGGTGTACAAATCTGCCAATTCTAAATAAAATAAAAACTGAAACTCAAATCTAAAATGTCTAAAGCCTCCATATAGTTTAGGTTCAGCTCAATTGGCACTACAAGGAATTGCATGAATTCTAATCCTAAGATGTGTGCTCACCCATATTCACTACTGTATTTACTAAATGACTATTCTCACTGTCTCCCAGGGTCATGTCTACACCAGAGTGCAGAGAAGCAGCCAGCTTGTGGTCAGCCTTGCTTCCTAGCAACACCCTTTCTTCTCAGTCATTTGTGGACATCTGGTGCCCCCTTGTGTTCTGTCTCTTGCATTACAGAACAATTCCAGTAAAGCTGATTTCTTGCCTGGCTAGGAGCGCAGCAAGCCATTGCTTAGCACGGACAGGCCTGTGAGGTTCCAAAACACTCAGACAAAGCTGATCTTCCAGAGCAGTGACTCATTCTTGTCCTCTCTATCTCTAAAATCTCTCGCAGTTATTACTGAGTAGAAAAACTAACAGTTATTCTGAGCTAATAGTATAATGAAGCCTATAAACTCAAGACTACAGCTCAGCCTCGTCTGCAGGGTAGCACCTCTCCTGGAGAGAAAAACTACAGTGGATGTGCAGGGCTGCATACAGCAAACCCTCAGAGAGCTTGGCATTTCCCCGTTTTACTCTATTTACTACATGAAATAACCTGAACCTTACATTTAAAAATAAATTATTTTTCCACCTTGGACTTAACAATTCCTAGAGTCAAAAAAAAAATGAGATATCTGCTACAGGTAGGGCAGGTTTTTTTGGACCACTCTGACTATACACTGTACTGGAAAATCAGTTATTATTACACATGTGGAGACACATCATGGTGGATCCTCAAAGCCCAAAATAATTCCACATGGAAAGACTGTATGTATAACTTAAACGTCAAATACTCTATGCTACGTCCATAAGGGCTTCCCTCAACTGTTTCTAAGCCAGGAGCACCATGACATTCTAGACGCCACAGAGCTCGACTGTTCTCACACACACACACACACACACACAAGCGCACAAGTTCTACCAACACTACAAGTAAATAAAATAATGAACTCTTCTTCCTGTGAGAGTGAGAACAGGAGGGTAAAATGTTAGCTCCTCCCCATCCGCTGTGAGGTCAGAGGTTAGAGTCTACAGCTTCACTGTCACTTAGAGAATAATAAGCACAGGAATTTTATTACTACATATAACTGGATCTACCACATTGATGGTTTCTGCTGTCTTCTAGAGCGAGAGGCATCTGTGTTAACATGTTACACCACTGCCCTAAACACTCTACAGCAAGAGGACAACACAGTAAGCACGTCTGTGTTAACATGCTACACCACTGCTCTAAACACATTCAAAGGGGTTTGGTCCCAGGAATTAAAGAATTAAATAGCATAACTTCATGTTTCTAGGCCTGGGCTCAAGTACAAATAAGGGGTTAATATATTATGGATCAAAGTGTGGTTAAAAATTAATTTTTAAGCAATAATTAATAATCATTTATACAATAAGCCATGATATATAAGTTTACAACATGGCAAAACTAAACATTAATTCATATAACAACAAAAGCAAATGACAATAAATATGATTCTTCATTGTTTTCTGAAGAAAAGGATTTTTATTTTCCCATAATCTGTATATAAATGCATTTTATGTTCACCTATAGTCACAGAACCTTTGCACAACAACCTAGACCTTCCTTTGATGGCCTGTCTTGTATGTGGCAGCAAGAGGCCTGGAACCCATCCTCAGTGTGCTACAGAGATCATGTCTGTGCATTATGCTTCCAGGAAACGACCACAGTTAATTTTACTCCCATAAAGAGCTGTCATTACATGACTAATCTGCTGTGCACAACGTGCCTGAATTTCAATCAAACTCAGTTTGATTTAAGCAAATCACTTTTCTTTCTTATGCTTTTAGATGTACATACCAAAATCTACTCCAACCATAACAACAGTTTGACATGAAAAACTTAAAAAAGGATGTCTTTCTGTATACATAATGTTTCAGAAATGGTACACAATTTTTACATTTTTCCCTTTAATGTAAAAGATTTTTTCCCAATGACATAATTTCCAAATGCCAATGTGCAGTTGAGGCTTTAGGTGCTTCCAAAGCCCTGACATCTTTACAGACACCTTTTCTTAAGAACAACAAAGTACAATACAGATACATAATAAGCCTTAAAAATACCTGAGAGGTCTTGCCTGGGGATTGCCTGCTTCTACATAGGGATGTAAATAATCCTTTATGTAGAGGTCAGCAGCACTATTAGAATGGGTGCAAATGAGAATCCTGCTGAAATAAATGGTGCAAATAAAAAGAATGATACAACAAAAGCTAGTCAAGCAGTTCAACACCAAGAAAGCAGTGGCCATCTTACATGTCCATGTCCCTCACCCACTCATACTCACCAGGGCCGCCATTGGGAGTTATGTTACTCTAAGCTAAAGAGGAGCTCCCCAATCACTTAAAGCTGTCCATAGTAAGTATTGTTAAACCCAGCCCTGGAGTTCTAATATACCCATAATGTCTTAGCCGACTTCAAGTTTTGACAGCCATGTCAAATTACCATTGTCAACTTGTTCTTGTTATTTAGGAGGGAAGAGTGTCTTTGTTTTTTTGAGACAGAGTTTCTCTGTGTAGCCCAGGTTGCTCTGGATCTCACTCTGCAGACCAGGCTGGCCTTGAGCTCAGAGATCCAGCTGGCTCTGCCCCCCAGTGCTGGGATTAAAGGCGTGAGCTGCTATGCCCCGCTTACACTGCCTGCCAACTTTTAAAACAGCATATTCTAAGAGAATACAAACTTCATTGCTTTGAGGCTAAGAACAAGCTAACAACTGTCTCTTCAGCCCTCACTCTCTCTCTAAACAAGAAGAGAGGCTCTGCCTGGTGAAGAGACAGGCATGCCTCCCTCGGCTCACCTCGTCTCCTGCTGCTGCAGTATGTGTTTGACAGCCTGAGCCAGAGTGAAGGTTTTGCCTGTGCCGTAGGGTCCGATGATGAGGACGGGTGGCAGCTGGATGGACAGCGGAGTGGTGATGGCCAGAACAGCCTCCTTCTGTTTTGCATTGAGTCGAGGATCCAACTGTTCGTCCCACTGTCTGTAGGAAGTACAAACCTGTCTTAAACATGCACCTCAGTGGTGTCAGTCTCAGGACACACCTCTCTCTGAGCAGCACAGCATCTACAAAACCTACATGTTTGTTCCTCCCAAACATCTCCAGATTGCTGAGAGTCAAAGGAAGGTGTTCTGCCATGAACTCAAAACTAAACTGAGTTAGATTCTAATCTAAAGAAATCAAACTTTTGTAGTCTATTTGCCGGTGATATTTCAAAAATGCAGAAAACTATTTCCCATAATGAGGATCCTTCCATTTCCTCCACAGCAAATAGAATACAAAAAACCAACTATCTAAATTTCTACTGCTAACTTATTGAAAGGTCTCTAAACTGGCTTACATCACAAAGATAAGGAAAAAAATTGCATCTTCCTGGTTAAGAAATATCAGTTTTATAAATCTTGATTGATTAAGTAGCGGTTTTATAAAAGGTATCAAATCCAGACAAACAGAATGTTTTCTAGTATTTTCTTCACACACAGACCATCCACACGGCCCCTACTGTCAGGGTGCAGAGCACCTGCTGCAGTAGCTAGCACGTGGGCTGAAACTCCATCTCTCCCACGAGTGCCTCTTCTGTGATGGACTTATGATTTGAAGATTTAAATGGACACCAGATGCTGAGACAAATCAAACTAAAAGTCAACAGTATTCTTTGTCACAACTCCAACCAAAGTACTAAATACTTCAACAATTTCCATAAAACGGCGAAAGTGCAAACAGAAACAGGAGAGTGTGTGAAGACAGTCCATCCAAGTGACTTTTTTTGGTTTTATGGTTTTAAGCCAAGAAAGTCCATCTTATGTAGGTACTCCTCTGGCTGCAAACAGCATATGGTAAATAAATCCCAAGTGTCCATCACCTAACCAACAAATACCAAACATCAGAAAAACATAGAAAACAAATATAAAACCCAGCATGTTGTTCTAGGACAGGAAGAAAGGAGGTGCAGGCTAACAACACTCCTGGGACCAGCACTCCTGATCCGGGCCCAGCCCTGGGTTACCAGCCCTGGGCTTCTATAACTCAGCCTAACTTACAACAGCAGGCCAGCTAGGAAAATAGTTTCACACACCCATACCTGACCTGTCTACAGACGCACCAACACTGGCATTCCATGGCTGTCTTAAAGCCAAATGAGATAAGGCATACGTTTACGTGAACTAAAATATTCATGTAAAGTTGTTTGGAAATATAATTAAGAGAAGTTCAATCCACGTTACCTTCTATTTCTATCTTTTCTGATGATTTCAGAAAAAGATGTTGGTTGAGTAATATCCATTAAAAACAACACAGCACACACTAACCACTCCCCCTTGGGAGCATGGGTGAGTTACAGAACTGTAGACAGAAGACTCTGTACATTTACTACAAAGCTAAGAGATTATTGACAAACTTACAGGATCAGTTTTGTAGTTTGTCTATATCTCTTTACTTAATTAGGAACCAATTCTGCTTATCAATTGTTTCAGTGTGGTGAGGGTCAGAGCAGATCAGAGACTTTATCGATGCCAGTCACGCCTGTAACTTCAGGCAATGAATAATGAATATGTAAAGAGAGCCAAAGATTAAAACAAACTATGGTCATTGTGCCAGCATTTAATAAGAGAGAGACTTGAACATGCTCACTATGATATTCATAGTTCCTACAGTTGAAAATATAAACTCTCTCCAAGTCTACTCTCAGTGTAAAAAAAATTGTTTTATAAGTTTTTTTCCCCTCAGCTTTGTATTTTGATTTATTTTTTGACAGGGTTTTGTTTCAAGATAGGGTTTTTCTCTGTGTAGCCCTGGCTGGCCTTACACTCAAGAGACCTGCTCTGCCTCTGCTTCTGCCTCTGCCACTGTCTCTGTCACTGCCTCTGCCACTGCCTCCCAAGTGTTGGGATTAAAGGTGTGTGCCACCACTACTGGTAAAATTTTTTTAAACTGAGTAAAACTTCTTTTCCTCCCAGTACCAAATTAACTCTTAGCCTTCCTTGTTCTGGCCCAACGAACCCTGCAATTATTGTATGGGCTACACGCTCAAGAACAGCTTTGCAGCTTCACTGTCTACACTCCCTAATTGCAGAAAAGACTGTAAATGGCTACATGTACCTCAGTGTGCCCCCAGACACATGACCTTCCACTACTGTGCACGCTGCAGTGGTTAAGTCTGGTCCTGCTTAAAAGCATCTGCTGCGTGACATCTCCTGCGTGACGTCTGGTTTCTTGGCATTTGGGCAGTTAATAGCACTGTTAGATGCAATGAGCAAATCAAGTCACAGTGTCAAAAGCTTCACAAGTGTACCTCACATTTGAAACTAAGCTTCCTCTTTAAACTTGAAATGAATATTAACATCAATGTATAAGATCCTCTTGATCTTCAAAATAAATGAGACATGGCCTACTTTACAGAGCTCAGAGTCCAGGGGAAAGTTGAAATGTACACAACTGACAAAGTGAAGGAAATCATACGCAGCACATAACTGCTGAAGCGTGGATTAGGAAACATGCTAAAAGATGAAATAGAAGCATCGGCTCCTCTGCCTCAAGAGTAAGCACTTAAGCTGATGTGACTCTAAAGGACCACAGGATCTACAGAAAGCTGACTCTGAACAAAGACTGCTTGGCAGAGAAGCCACACAGCGGTGAAGAGGCAGAGACAAACAATGAATGACAGAATCAGAGTCTCATTGAAAAGGTCTGAGGATCTCACACATGAATGTATTTAAAGCTAATAGGCCAAACTCTTAAAATGGCTAAGGATGGTGGATTCTTTGTTTCATGGATTTTACCACAATGTTTAAAATTTTTCAAAGGAAAAAAAATTTTTTCAAAGGAGCCAAATCAGTATAAGAAGGCATAGATAAATGTCCAGGCAACTGACATTTCATAGCCCCTAACTAGAGCACAGAGGCCGAGAAAGGAAGAAGACAGCACTGGAAGGCAGTGAGACCCTGTGACAGTGCTCAGAATCACACTCTGATCCATGGAGATGTGCACATGATGAAATGCCATCGTTAGTTTAGAAAACCAACTCTGGAAGAAGTGTTGGGACTAGACAACAAAGGCACAGACAGCAGGATGGACAAGCAACTGAATGCCACAGAAATAGTCCAGGCTTAACTTAAGCACCAGCTGGAAGAATGGAAAGAAAGATGATGCAAAGAAGCTAAGCCCAGTGAGAGCTGGGATGCCCTGAGCTCCTATAACCAGATCATGTAGGACAGGGAGCACCAAAGTGTCAGGACTAGAAAATGCTGGAGACATGTAGACTGGTGCCTGCTGAGAAATTCGGCAATAAAAAGAAGTGGAGTCGAGGCCAGCCTGGTCTACAGAGTGAGTTCCAGGATAGCCAGGAGTACACAGAGAAACCCTGTCTCGAAAAACCAAAAAAAAAAAAAAAAAAAAAAAAAAAAAGAAGTGGGGTGAGGCAGTAATGGCAGCTTGTCCTAGACATATATCATGCATTGTTCTGTCTTTAGGAGCACAGGCAGTGGAATGTTGAGTGGACTTGTATGTGCCACTTCTAGGCCTGATTGTAGCAGTGAAGCATCCAGGCCTCTGTGTTCACTCTTCACTTGTCAACATTCAGGTGATCTTGGAGATCAATCAGTAAAGACACCAGGACTTCTGTCAGCAGGACAGGGCCACCACCATTCCAGGTGGCCACCCAACCTTGTCTGTATTGTCAAAAGACACTTAGATATTAACATCATGTGAGCTAAAAAGGCAGAGGTTAATGGAACAGTAGCCAGTGACAAAGATGAACAGAACACTCACACAGCTCCATACTCTTGGGATAAGCCAGCCTTATCTGCAGGTGGAGGTGACAGAGGTAAGTAGAGCGATAGCTGTACACCTCTAACTTGACAGCAGTTTCTAAAGAATCGTCTACCCATTCCCTCCACTTTGCTAGATCACAGTATCACCTACATCCCAGAGTATATATGTGTGACCCACTGTAAAAACGTCATGATCATCACATTCAAATCAGTCTGGAAATATCCCAAAACTGCTCAGTGTTCTATTAAACTGTGACCATTGAGAGAAGCCACAGAACTAATTTTTTTTTTTTTTTTTTTTTTTTTTTTGGTTTTTCGAGACAGGGTTTCTCTGTGTAGCCCGGGCTGTCCTGGAACTCACTCTGTAGACCAGGCCTGCCTCTGCCTCCCAAGTGCTGGGATTAAAGGCGTGCGCCACCACTGCCCGGCCACAGAACTAATTTGTAATCTAAATGCCAAACGTCTCATTCATAACCTGACAAACATAGGCTTGGGTTAAGTGTACTGGCTTGTAACCCAGCACTAGAGAAGCTAAGGCAGGAGGATTGCCACAAGTTCAAGGTCAGCTTAAGCTACATAATAAGATCCAGTTCAGCCTGGTTACTGTATGAGACCCTGTCTTAAAGGGTGGAGGGAGGCAAACAATCAATAAATCAATAAAGTATGCTTGAACTGATATAGGCACTTAATATTAACAGTCTTCTTTTTCTAAGAAATCTCTTTCCATACCTGTTGGGACTCCAGGGTATGGTAGGAGTCATACTGATGTCTGGAAACAAAACAGCATTGTCCTTAATCCTGTCTAGTGCATAATGCATTTCACAGAGGGGTAATCGGTTCAACTGAAACTGAAGCTCAACCTGAAATACAAAAGGAACATTTTTACAAGACTTTTGCATCAACATAGACATCAGCAGTATACTAAATACTTCATGGAGACAACAGTTTCCAAGACAAGTTTAGAGTTTCTTTCAAACTATGGAATTAGTATCAGTTACTAGTTATTAGTATCAATTACAGAAAACATTGGCTGCATGTGTTAGGGACTGTAATAAGCAGCTGCCATGTATGATGATCTTGTGTGATCATACTAATGGTATACACGATATTATTAACCTCATTTCTGAACTGAAATCTTATAAACACCAGATAAAGGGTATCTGAACCCATTATGCCCATAGAAAATACACTTGCAAGCATCAGAACAAGTGTGCAATAGCACGTAGTATTGCGTGTTGAGTGATAATCAACCTTATAACACTGTACAGACTGACTATGAATAATGGTCCCTACGTTTCCTATTTTAAGAAGATGGGCTAGCTTTCCAGTTAAATATGGCAAACTGAGCATAGGCTTCACCCAACACCATCAATGCAAAGAGAAGGGAAGCGGGCACATGCTGATCTCATAGCTCTGGATGCTGCAGTTTCCAAACCATCTGCTCTTCTACTGCTGATGTCAACATCTAGAGTGTCTACAAGACTGGAACACACTTCATGTTCCTCAAACTTAAAGGTGACCGAAGCTGTAGTTCCAACCAGCCATGATGAGACTTCAAAGTCACATGCATCCTGGTCTAGGGCACAGGTGATGACTTCTGGGGAAGGAAGGCACTGCCTGCAAACATACCTGGGTGTCACAGTCAGGCCGCAAACTAAGCTCTTCACAGCATTCCCTGGATATCCTTAAAAATACATAGTCTTTTGTTTTTTCTTCAATGGTAGCTTCATAAACCTTCTCTTTGGTTCCCTGGGACTGGACGAGCTTCTCTTTAGGGACTGGTAATAAATAAACAGCATTGACCCTGGTCATCACCAGCCGTCCAGCCAAAGTGTCTTCAGACAGGGTTTCAGTAAGCTTAAAACGACCAAAAAGTTGTCCATTCTGAGCATACTTTGCACCCCCAGAAACTCCAGTGAGCATGAAGCTTGCTAAAATCTGCAATTGCACTTTAAGGTTGAACCTAAATCGAAAACAGAAAACTAACTTGAGTACTTCTCATCAAAGCCATAAGAACTAGAAAAACACAACAAAGAAATTCAAATATAAATGTATGGAATTCTACACTGTACAGTTAGCAACTCTATACATCTTTCTGTCTTAAATCTAAGCTGAAGACAAGTTACATAAGCATTAGCTGTGTTGAAGAATAAGCATTTTTAAAAGGCTGCATGTGGCCCTGATAGGGCTCAGTGGGTGAAAGTGCCTGCTGCCAAGCCGGAGTTCAATCCATGTGGTAGAAGAAGCAAACTGACCCCAGATGTGAGCCCTGCCGCTCAGACACACGTACACGCACAGCCACAGTAAATAGTTCTTGGAAGTCTGAGTAAACTATTGGTGATCTTTAATAAAGTGGAATACATTAATAAGAAAATCTGTTTGAACACAGTTGAGATAATTAAGACTCTAAGAGCACCTAACCCAGGAAGAAAGACACTGAACTAAAGCTACAGTGGACTTTCAGCTGAGCGCCTGCCAGGTCAGTCTTACCAAAAGAATCCAGACATAACATTCTCTTTCAGTAATGCTAACAAATAACTACTGAAATAAAAGTTTACCTGTTAGTATAAGGAACGTCTGACTCTCATGCAGGAATTATGGAGGGGGAAATGAGCCTATTTTAGTAGACAACCATCAGGACACTCATGCACCCATGTGTGAGTACGAATATGAGAGACTATGCACCTGAAGGTGTCACAGAGAATCAAGACTAACTTACACAGTTAAAACCATTCACAGAAGGGGGTGGGGAGTAGCACACACCTTTGATCCCTGCGCTGGGAAAGCAGAGGCAGGCGGATCTCTGTGAGCTCAAGGCCAGCCTGGTCTACAAAGCTAGTCCAAGACAGGGCCGGCTACACAGAGAAACCTTCTCTTGAAAAGCCATAAATAAATATTCATATAGAATCTTGTGCCATGAGTGACTCTTTAAATAAAGCTTCATTCTTTATATAAAGCTGCCTTTCATACACTGAGAAGGACCTGGGTAACTAAAACTCTCTCAGGGTTGGGAGAGACAGCAGTGTCTCTAACACACAGCTGACTGATGAGACCTCTCTGTAGCTAACGGGGATGTCCAGGCTTCAAATCGCCTCCCTTTTACTTTGCAGCCACCCTCCTCTTTAAACTCCCTCCTCCTCGGACATCCAGGGACTTTCTGCAACCTGTCCTCTATTCCTCCACTTCCATCCAAACTCAAGATACCTTACAAAGGCCCAGTGTGCCCTCACCTTACTCTCTAATGAACGCCTTTGTTTCTGCATTCTCCATGCCCAGACATGTAGCACCAAATAACCTTTGACCCCTCCCATGTATGTGTCTCCAAACCAATGCTTGCATGCATTATGCAAAAAGGCTCCACCATTCAGTTACGTGTCCATGCTTAAAGCTGAGTTATGATGACTGTGCCTCTCTCACCAACCGCCATTCCTCCACCATATTGTCACAAAGCCCTGCCTGATTCTGGGGTCATCGTGCATTCCTACTACTGGTTAAGTTGCTTGCAACTCAGCCTTTTTAACCTGGATAACTGTAATAGATTCCAGTGCCAGGGGCTCTGACACTCTCTTATGGTCTCCTTGGGCACCTGAACTCACATGCAAATACCTGCACATGCACACAAAGACAGACACAGAATTTAAAATAAGAAAAATCCTTTAAATAATAGCACTTTGAAAGTTAATAATTCGGGCTGGAGAGATGGCTCAGTGGTTAAGAGCACTGGCTGCTCTTCAAGAGGACCTGGGTTCAATTCCCAGAACCCACATGGTGGCTCACAACCATCTGTAACTCCAGTTCCAGGGGATCCCTCTTCTGCTTTCTGAGGGCACCTGCACACACATGGCACACAACAAAACATCCATACACACAAAATAAATTAAAAAAAAAAGATAGTAACTCAAATACTTTAAATACAAAATACACACCCTAAATGAACAAAGACAATTCTTTTCACTGTTGCACACCTCATTTTGAATCATCTTGAAGTGTATGTAATCTCAGCCTTCCCAGGAGGCAAAATAAAAGCCAACAAAATTTCAACTGCTGTAAAACCACTTGTCAAGCTCCTAAGAAACATGGAGGGACCAATGCCAGCATTTGTTAGCTCATTATCTCTGAAGTGATATTTTAATGTTCAAATATCAGAGCCAAACAGTAAGTTTGGTTTCATGAGATTTTTTTTCCAACTACATGAACAAGAATCAGGGCAGTAACAAGAGAAGGTCTGGTCTACTGCTGCAGGGGGAGAAGCAAGGTACCCCTCAGAGGGAAGCTGAGATGTGGCTCCCATCACACACCCACCCTAGGCCTGATCGAGTAGTACAAGCAAGCACTGAGTAGTCAGCCAGTCAGGCTCACACTGCTCAGGTTAAGGGGAAGCACAGCTTCAGTTCGTGTCTGTTTCTTGGTTTTAAGATTTATTCTAATTATTTTTAATTATGTGTATATGGAAGGTATAAATGTGTATGTCAGGGCTCCCAGAGGCCAGAGTGTAGGATCCCTGGAGCTGAAGTTAAAGGCAGTTGTGAGCCACTCGATGTGGGTGCTGGGAACACAAAGTAGCTCCTCTGAACCATCCCTCCAGCCCTAAATCCTATTTTTCTAAAGACTGTATCTCTCAAAATGGACAGATTTCTTCTAAGGTAGAATTACTGACTGCATATCAACACGTGGCTAAATTTGTTTTCCTTTTTATGGAAATGAAGAGCCTGGGGCTGGAGAGATGACTCATCGGTTAAGAGCACTCGCTGCTCTTCTAGAGGTCCTGAGTTCAATTCCCAGCAACCACATGGTGGCTCACAACCATCTGTAATGAGACCCGATGCCCTCTTCTGGAGTGTCTGAAGACAGCGACAGTGTACATATATACATAAAATAAATAAATAAATCTTTAAAAAAAAAAAAGAAATGAAGAGCCTGAGAGCCTCTCGTAATTCAGTGACAGGAAGTGAACTGTCCTTAGCACATGCACACAGAAGCTTTTATAAACAATCTCACACTGTGAAAAACTGCTGGCTGGCCCCAGGCTGGCCTTGAACTCACAATCCTCTTGCTTTGTTTCCTTTGTGCTAGGATTACAGGTGTGTAGCACTAGGTCCAACTAGTGCTTTTTTAAAAAAAAAAAAAAAAACAGGATCATGCAACAAAGCCCTGGCTGACCTGGAATTCACTATGCTCTACTACTTCTGTATCTCAAGTTCCCAAATGCTGAGATTAAAACTATGTGTCGCTGTGCCAGGCATCTGGTAAGTTCTATTCATCCCAATATTCATATAATATTTTTCCTAAGAAAAAAATATTATAATGGAAACAACACACATGCATATTCGTGTGCTAATAAATACAATTTCTGCAGCACAAACTACAGGCACAAACCTTTCAAGATTTATATAAATGGGAGGAGACAGCTCAACAGGTAAAAGTGCTAGGTACCTGAGTTCAATCCCCAGAACCCACTCAAGAGACTGGATGCAGTAGCCATCACCTGTGGTCTCAATGAGGGCAGAGATAGCAGAGTTGGCCAGAAGCACGCATATACAGTTTGGCAGGAAAACAAGAGAAACCCTGCCTCAAAACCAGGGTGGAAGGAGAGGCACAACCCTGAAGACTGTCTTCTCACATCACATGCTCACTTGGGCACTTAGTAGTCCACACTCACACAGACATAGCACACACATTCACACACATGAACACACACTAAATAAAATCTTCAAAACAAAGATTTATCTAAGTGGGCTAGCACATACCTATAACATGAGCACTCAGGAAGGAAAGGGAAAAGGCTGACAAGTTTGAGAACAGCCTATGCTCTACAGCCAGACTCCAGAGAGAGAGAGCACAGCCCAAAAGGGCCAAGACACAGTCCCAGAATGACGAAAATAAATTACACTCACTTTGCACACTGAACATAAAGAGATACTCTGACAGGCTCTATCCCATTTAACCTATAGAGTTACTCAGTTAACCTATAACGATACTTTTAAGGTCTACCTTTTCTCTTTTGGATAGGAGTTTCTGAGTCTGTTATTAATGATAAGGCAATCTGAACAAAAGATGCATTGGCTAGACTATATTTAAAAGGAAAAGTTGTTATAAAAATGTAATCGCATCTCACTGAGGTTCAATTTAAAATACTCATCCTATTTTACCTAAACAGAGAAAAGCTCTTTCAAATAACAATGGCCTTTTTAATCATTTCACTCACTCACACTTTAAGACTACTTCTCTTACCCTGATAAACTCTGGTTTCAGCTCTTGGTGTGTGGCTGTAGCTAAAACATGAGAAAGCAGAGCTCTTACAGATGGACATAGTGACATGTCATCATCAAATCATCTTCCTCTATCTAAACCATTTCATTCTTCAAAGAACTTTCAAGGTATGTGGCTTGCTTTCGTGTGTTTGTCCTTTTATTCCACAAATCCATATTAAGTTAGGTGTTTACTATGGCCTGCACTCACTGTAAAACTTCTCAAGAGCAGGGACAGTTTTATACTCCCAAAGTGAGCAGAGCTGGTTCCAAAGTAGACACTCAGTAAGGTTTTGTGACAAAAACAAAACAAAACAAAACAAAAAAACACACACACTTAACACAAGTCTTACGTGCACTTCCATTAAAGATAGAATCCAGAGCACCAAGGGTGCTGGTGTTGGCTCTTGCCTGTAACCCTAACATTCAAGAGGCAGAAGCAGAAAGACTAATGAGAGTTCAAGGCCAGCCAGAACTTCACAGCAAGACCCTGTTTCCAAATTAGTTAATTAGTTAAATAAAAAATACAGCTAGTGAAGAACAGTTAGTTATTTTATACCCATCTCTACTTAAACACGTCTCCACTTAAGCATGTCTTCATTACAAAGTTAAAATCATCACTATAAAGAGAGAAAGGAAAGGAGTGAAGAGGGGAGATCAGGTGGAGAGAGCAGAGTGGGGGGACAGGTGGAGAGGGAGGATGGAGGGGGAACGGGTGGAGAGGCAGGAGGAGGCGCTCAGAGAACATACCTGCTGATTTCTTTATACTGGGCTATCTCCTCAATATAAAGCAGGTCGTGCAGCCGTGACTGATAGTTAGTCTTGGTCAATGATTTGTCTAAAACGGACTGTGTAAACAGCTGGTCAGCAGAAAGAGGAATTTGGTATCTGATCAAAAGGCTCTTCTCCAAATCAGTAGTTTCATTAGGTTCAAAATCTACAATAGTCTTAGAAGAAGAATCCCAGCGCTTGGCTGTGGTTACCAGCTGCTGCTTTGCATGCATCAGGTATTCAAGATCTACACAAAAACATGGAACACATTCATAAAGGAATATGACATCAAACTCTCAGGTGTGTTAAGTACTCATTTCTGTAACAGTTTCATATACTTGAGATGAAACTCTTAAAAATAAACAGCACAAAACTCACTGACAGTACTTTCCCCATGCCAGACATATTTTGACTATCTTAACAAAATACATTATTAGGAACTCGTGTAAGAATACCATTTTATACATTAGGCTAGGTCAAGCCACAAAGAGTTGTTTGGGGAAATTCAGAACTAAACTTTTCAGTGAAGAGCAATCTGACGTACAAGGGAAGCAATGACAAATTCCTAGTGTGACAGACTGTACCACGTGAGGCAGAATAGTCCCTTTCCTCTGCACCCTAGCAGGACCTGCCTCATAAACACAGAGAAGAATAGAAGTCCACAAAGCTCTGGGCTCTGCTGTCTGGACGTCGTTTTGCCACCAGCACCAATCTGTTAGAAGACACAGACAGAGAACACTGTCGTCTCCTTGATACATGTGACTGGAAGCCATATAAATGCCACTTCTGAAAAGTCTATGTTAATTAAACTGAGCAAAATTACATGGTAAGCAGGGTTCAAAATCAGGAATTGAAAGAGTTGTAACATAAACTACAAGGATGAAAGCCACAGTGAGCTCACAGTGCCCTACCCGAGACATACTGGGTGGACCAGCCCACACAAGAGTTGGCCAAATGGTGAAAAGGCCAAGATTCAGTTTTTGTGTAAGAGGAAAGACTTCCCTACTTCAGACAGCACTCAGAGAAAGTCACACTAAGCTATGTCTGAATTAGAACAGGCACAGCTGCAACCTCTCATTCAGTTACTGCTTTGGCATGTTTGTTTATTATTTTGTGGTGCTGGAGATGAAACCCAAAGCCCAACATATCTACCACTGAACTACACCCCAAGCTCTGACACTGCAACCTCTAGATGCCACATATGCACAAAAACAGTCATTCACAAAGAAATTTCACAACAGCAGCAAGTATCCTAACATCTTAATAGAAATATATAAAGAAAGGCCCTAACTTCTTCTAATATTTGATCCTTGCAAAAGCATTTTTCTAAGAGTGTTGCTGCTTCTCATATGGTAGCATAAGTACAATGATCACGACGGTAAAAGTGCGCTGCCTATTAAAATTAGACTACAGACCACTCTGGGGGCTGCAGAGATGGCTTAGCAACTAACACTTACAGCTCTTTTCAGAGGAGCAGAGTATGGCTTCCAGAACCCATGATGGATGGCTCATAGCCACCCATAACTCCAGCTCCATATACCCTCTTCTGACATCCATAGGTACTAACACAGAGGGGGGAGGAGAGGGAAAGAGGGAGGGAGAGGGAGTGAAAGGAGAGACAGAGAGAGACAGACAGACTCAGAGACAGAGAGACAGACAGATTTTAGTAAAGAAATGCTCTTCACTGGATTAGGCATGATCACAGGCATCTTTAATCTCAGCATTTAGGAGACAGGCAAATTTCTGTGAGTTCAAGGCCAGCCTGGTAAACAGAGCAAGATCCAAGCCATTCAGGGCTATAAAATAAGACCCTGTATTAAGAAAGAAAAATAGTATCTAGAAGGATGTCAAACTTTTATTATAAGGTGGGAAACTTACATTTCATAATTATATTTTTATGTAAGTGAATTCAGACTATATTTAAAGCAACACATTCTTGTGTCATTTAAAAGTTACTGACTATTCCTGTGTTCCTTAAGATGCTGGGACAATAACAGACCTAAAATGGTCTCCCAAGAACACCACTGTTGTAATGTTAAAATCTACACAAATTATACAGAAACTCAACTTCTCTACTTCTGACTAGAGGTATTCAGATTTTGGGGACATGGCATAGGCATGTTTTGACATTTTATGTAGATAATGCCATAATTTGTACTTTGGTTTTAAGAAATTATTAGAGCAAGTAGGACCACAAAGTTTTCAAACAATGTTACCTTTTATTTCATTTCTTATTTGGGAGAGGAGGGGGAGAATCTCACTGTGTAGCCCAAGCTATCCCAGAACTCATGGTTCTCCTCAGCCCCAGTCTCCCACGTCTGGGGATTAGGTTATGAGGCACCGTGCCCAGCGCTCTGTTAATGACCATGAAGGAGGGGGAGCTGTAGCCATAAAAAAGGACCTGAGAACAGCCCGGGTGAGCAGCCTCAGAAGACAGTGTGTGTGCATGGCTACAGGCTTCTAAGAAGAGGCTTCGCAGAGCTAATTCTCACAGGAACCTCAGTCAGCTTCTACCTCTGCTCTTCACTCCTCTGTCTTAAGGTTTTTTTCTTTTCTCTTGTTTTTGAAGGTGGTTTGGGACGGGATGTGCTGGGGGATGTTTTAGAGAGATGTCTTCCTCTATATCTCTGTGGCCTAGAGATTTGTCATCCCCCGCTTCAGTTCCTTGACTATTCTTGACTACTGGGATCAGAGGAGTGAGCCACCACACCCTGCTCCAGGCCTCTTACCTCAAAAAAAAAATAAATAAATAAATAAATAAATAAATAAATAAATCTGTTAAACTGTGTAATGACCCACCACCTAATTTATAGTGCTTTATAAGTGTCTTGAGTGACACTTATGGAAAAGAAGGTAAGGTCCCCCCATGAGGAGATGGAACAGATGTGTTCCTACAGGTGTGCTCACTCATCTCCAGCTGTAGCTCCCACACCTGCTATCACCAGACTTGGGTAATGCTCAGGACTGCTGAGCCAGCTCACCTATGGCATTTATGTTCCCTCAGCCTACACCATCTTCAAATGAACCACACTCTGGAAAAACGACAACTGACCAATTGTGGGCCACATTCATAACACCACTTACGAGAGCTCAACAGCACTTATTAGCAAACAGTGCTTATGAATAGTACTTATGGGGACTCCTTATTAACTAACCTTGTAACAATAATCTCCAAACAAGGCTGAGAGGAATTACAAACCCATAGAACACGTACCCTGAGATGTGGCAAGTGGACAGAAGCTGTAAATACATTTAAAAGATAGACAGTAGAAGTTAAAGTAGACTACACCCAGAGGGCAGCTCAGTGAGTAGTACAGCACTTGCCTACTACGGGGAGAGCCTGCGTTGGATGGACAGCATAACCAAAAACCTAACAAACAGAATATACTTAGCTACACCATGGAAGGGCTGCCACTCTTAAAAATAATCAACTCTGGGCTACAGAGCTGGCTCAGAGGTTAAGAGCACTTGCTGCTCTTCCAGAAGACCAGAGTTCAGTTCCCAGCACTAACATTTGGCAGCTCCAGGAAGTCAATGCCTCTGTCATCTGAGGTCACCTCCATTCCCCCTTGTACACACTCACACGCAGACATGCAAACCTACATATAATTTTTAAATAATAAAAATAAATATTTTTTTACAAAAATAACCAACTCAACTAGAACAGCTAACTTGACACAAGAAACACTTGCCAATATCCTTAGCCTCTATGATGTTAAACTTCAAGAGCCTGCTCACATTTCAGCCACCAAGCTGCTATCCATTATGATATAGTATCCAAAGGAACACTTTGCTGTGAAATATAAAATGCATCCAATTTAAACAGGATCTTTAACGGGGCCTAGAGACTGCACAGAAGGACAGTGATGGGAAACAAAAGCAGAGCTGGCCCAGGGGCATTCAATAAATGCAAGTTATTAAAAGCAGCTCTAGTATCTAAAGGCGAGGAAAATGCTTCCTAATTTCCAAGTCAGATGCCACACTCTTCCTTAGAAGACCAAAGTTTTGGTCTCTGGTTTTATAGTGTTGGCAACTCACATTACAATCAACACAGTAACTTCCCAGCTAGCGATTCACCCCCATTCCACCACCCCCTTCCCACACTGCTATCCAGCGGCAACAGGAAGCCTTCCTGACTATGCTAACCATTGGCCCCTCTTTTCTCTCTTTGAGAGGCTAACTGAAAGCTGAAAAATACATGTGTACATGCACATACGTGCAACACACACACACACACACACAGAAACACTATATAGGCACACAAAACTGTGCCAGATGTGATGGCACACGCCTTTAGTCCCAGAATCTGAGAGGCAGAGACAGCCAAATCTCTGTAATTTTGAGGTCATCCAGGGCTACATAGAAACTCTGTCTCAAAAAATAAAATAGTATGAAATTGTCAAGGTACAAATTAATAAATAAATACTAAAAACAGAAGCAAATGTATTCCTTAAACACACATAAGCCCACTCAGACAAGAAAAGCAGCAGGCAGCTTCTCCACGTGCTTTCCTCACAGACACTGACCTTCAGGACGAACTTCAAACCCTTTTTCTAAAGCTTTGCTGGCAATCCAGTGTCATAGAGACAGAAGACATGTGTCCTTCATTTGCCATCCACTTTGGCAACTGACAATAACTACTAAAGTGAGCTAAATTTGGATTAATGTTATCATTTCTCGCTAGAGTTGAAGCAAAGAAATCAGTATCATGCTTCCAGATTAAAAACTAGGAAGAAATTTTAAATATGCTGCTTTCAGAAATCCAAAACACAATTGCAAACTTTCCCATCAGTTGGCATGAGTGAGTACACAGTGCACAAGGAAAGCGTGCTAACTTCCTTCCCTCACGAATACCTTTTACCACACATTCTGAGTGCTATTCTTCAAGTTTACCAGAAGACAATTTAATACATAGTGTATTTTTCTGAACCTCAGTATCTCACCAACCAGGAAAACAATTGAATTTTAAAAAGAAAGTACAGTTGAAGTCACACACATTTCTTTAACAGTTTAAAGATCACCATATAGCTACTAGAGGAAAGAAATTCCCTAATTCCCTCTTGGCCCATAAATAAAAAGGCTTTGGATGCTGCAAATAACAACAATGTCGGGGAGGGGAATCTATGGAGTCAACTAAATTAAAACTAAAACTAAATTAACTAAGGAAGGGTTTTAGTTCAGTAACAAACAATGAATTAGGAAAATACCATTTGCCATGTAATTCTACTGTGAATCTCCCCAAGTCACACTAATGCTATGAAACACCATCATCAGTCAGTGTGAAGGTGGCAGCCTTTGGAGGCTGCGGCACACTAGGACTGAGGGAGAGGGCAGCATTCCTTACCAGACGAGCTGCTAGTCATGTCAGTGGAATGTCGGTAAGAACCCCAAGCTAACAGATGGCCCAGTAGGGCCATATGTTTAACTTTATGGAAGAAGCTTGGACATTTTCAGCATGATTTAAGTATAAGACTTGTGGCTGGAGAGATGGCTCAATGTTAAGAGTACTGACTGCTCTTCCCAAGGTCCTGAGTTCAATTCCCAGCAACCACATGGTGGCTCACAACCATCTATAATGGGATCCGATGCCCTCATCTGGTGTGTCTGAAGGAAGCTATAGTGTACATAGCTGATGGAAATCACTTCTTCCAGTGCTTCTTCCAGTGGAAGCCTTTTATGCAGTGGGGATAGATGGTCTTAGTGGGAATAGAATTCGTTATAGGAGGGGAGTTTAGTGGGCATTCGTCCTTCCAATGTCCTGCCTCTCCACATTTGAAGCAGATTCCTTCTGTTTTTAGTGCTGCCACAAATGCCTGAGCTACATTAAACAAATAAATCTTTAAAAATATATTTAAAAAGTAAACAACTTGCTTAGCAGTTATGCTGGCTAAAGTTATGCTGAAGTTTCTGTCAACTTCATGCAAGCTAGAGTCATTTGGGAAAAGGGAGTCTCAGTGAGAAAATGCCTCCATGGTTTGGCCTGTAGGTAAGTCTGTAGTACACTTTCTTAATAAGGGATTGGGGTGGGAGGGCCCAACCCATTATAGGCGGTACCCCTCTACCCCCAGTTGGAATTTTTAGTCCTGGTTTCTATAAAAAAAAGCAGACTGAAAAAAAACATAGAGATCACGAAAGTAAGTAAGCACTCCTCCATGGCCTCTCCATCAGCTCCTGTCTCCCAGTTCTGCCCTGTGAGTTCCTACCATGACTGACTTCAATAATGAAGTGTGGATTCGAAGTTTAAGAGAAATAAATTCTTTCCTCCCCAGACTGCTTTTAGTCATAGTGTTTAACACAGCAAGTGCAAGCTCAGATAGAATCTGTACCAGGAATAGGGGGTATTGCTGTGATAGACTTGACCATGTTTTGAGGATTATAGAAGGATTTTGGAACTTTGGGCTGGAAAAGGCACTCACTGGGTGCTCAGAGCTCACGGGCTGTTTTGTGGGACCTTAGAAAACAATGCTGAGAGACAGCCAGTAAGCAGTGTCCCTCCACCACCTTCATATCAGTTCCTGCCATCAGGTTCCAGCCTTGAGGTTCCGCCCTGGATGATGAACTACAAGCTGTAATATGAGTTAACCCTTTCCTTCCCCAAGTTGCTTTTAATCGTGGTATGTTTTCAAAGAACTATAAATCCTAATGAAGACACCAATAAGTTGCCAATCAAATGGAAGAGGCAAGCAGTAAAGACAAAGACATTTCCCATTCAAGTTTCAGTTTCTCTCTATTACTAAATTTCTTTCCGTACAAAAATCAAGGTATATTGTAATTTATAATATTTCAAACACAAGACAGAACCCAGACCTGCTTCAGTTCCCAACCACATTCTCAGATCTGTACCTGGAACCCTTTTATCATCATTGTCCCAATGAGGTAAAAAAGACCAGGCTATGACTCTGCTGCCAGCACGGCAAGGCTCTTGTGTTTCTGGATGCTGTCTACACAAGCATTCCAGGACGTGAGAGAAAACCCAATACTGCCACTTTACTTCCAGCAGCTACCAGGAGTATAGAGAATGCTAGCTAAACCTCCACCAAGTCCTTGCCTCAAATTCTTTGCTGACAAGAACTCTGTACTAACAGTAAAAAAATACTGAATATGAATATATATGCATATATATTAATTTAAGGGGCTGCAAAGAAAACAAAGTAGTTAGAAGCACTAACTACTCTTCCAGAGGACTTGGGTCAATTCACAGCACCCACATGACAGCTCATAACCAGTTGTAACTCTAGTCCTAGAGAATCCAATACCCTCTTCTGGCCTCTGTCATGCATGTGACAGATAAGCATGCAGGCAAAATACTCATACACAAAAATAAAAAGAAATATAATTTTGAAAAAATTTAAAAGCCACTGGAAAAGGAAGCAAATAATATGCTATGACTCTCTGCTTTTGTTACTCACACATCCTGCTAGGACTCACATCATATGGAAACAAATACATCTATACAGGAAAAGACCCTGGACCAAAGGAGGAGTACCACATTCAATGATATCAACTGTAAGAGTAAGAAACTAAGCTGGGTATAGTGGTGTACACCTTTAAACCTAGCACACAGGAAGCAGAATCAGGAGAATCTTTATGAGTGAGTTCCAGGACAGCCAGAGCGACATAGTGAGAATTTGTCAAAGAAGAAGAAGGAGAAGAGGAGGAAGAGGAAGAAGAGGAGGAAGAGGAGGAAGAGGAGGAAGAGGAGGAAAAAGAGGAGGAGGAAGAAGAGGAGGTTGGAAAGATGACTCAGCAGTTAAGAGCCATCTTCCAAAAAGTCCAGGTTCAGTTCCCATACCACACTGGAGAGCTCACAGCTGCCTGTGACTCAGCTCCGAGTAATGTCCTCT
This sequence comes from Mastomys natalensis, assembly GCA_021653895.1. NCBI lineage: Eukaryota > Metazoa > Chordata > Mammalia > Rodentia > Muridae > Mastomys > Mastomys natalensis. Next base: position 2,441,386 of record JAJTUV010000174.1, read on the forward strand.
TTAGGCCTGTGGAAAGCATTCTTATACCCATGGCATGTGAGCACATACATACATACACGTACATACATACTCACATACACACACATACACTATATAATAATAACAATAATAATAATAATAATAATAATGACAAATAATAAAATTATCAAAGCTAGAATCAGGCTGGCAAGATGGCTCAGTGGATAAAGGCACATCCACCAAGCCTGACAATCTGAGGTTGAGCACTGGAATCACAGGTAGAAGAAAACTTGACTCTTGAAAACTGCCCTCCACAATTGTTCTATGGCACATGTGTGCCCCTCTCCCAATCTGCTTGAAGGCAAGTACCTTTACCTGCTAAGCAATCTCGCCTGCCTAAAAACAACTCTTCTGAATGCCCACTATGAGCTAAATACGACGGATCTCTTACTTCTAGTCCTCAGACTCACCTAAGGAAGGTTTACTGCTCCCTTCTCTAAATGCTGCCCATCAACCAGAGATGTTAAGACCACCACGTAGAGCCACAGAGACAGTAGAAAGCCAGGATTCCTGGCCAGCTCGGAGGTGACATCACCACCGCTCTTCTTCCAGAAGCAAAGTACACTTCCAGCAGTCAAAGTGCCCTTTCCCTTCCCCGTCAGACCCAAGTCACCTTAAACCACTACTCTGAAAACAAACTTCTAAAACAAACTACATCTGGATGCCAGAGAGAAAGTCATTCTCTTTTCTTCCTACAATTTCACCTCCTCCTAACATAAAGCAGGGCAACTCTGAAGCTCTGTGCGTGCAATCACCCCTTCCTCAACAACTGCCCAGAATCCATCTCTCACAGCACCGAAAATAGTTACCATCTAGTCCTTCATAAAAAGATTTGCTACGCCCTGTGCTTTTACTTTTATTTTATCTACTAACATGTCTATTTGGTTATGAAAATTTACATTTTGTTCCTACTGAGAAAATGACAAAATCACATACAACCAAATAAAACATAAATGAAACCAAACAAGGCAGAAAATGAGATAAAATGAAGTCCAGGTTATATTACCATACACAAGAAGACATCACCTAACTGCAAAAGCTTGGCACAAATGTAACAGTGAAGGCCAGGCATGGTCACACACACTTATAATTCCAGCAATTGGGGAGGCTGAGGCAGGAGACTGGTGAATTTGAGGCCAGCATGGGCTACTTAGTGAGGCCCTGTCTCAGAAAAAAATAATAAATGAATGAATGAATGAGTAAATGAGTAGATAGATAGATAGACAGACAGACAGACAGACAGATAGATAGATAGATCTGATAGATAGATAGATCTGTTAACCTCAACTTACAGAGGGAAAAGAGAAAGACAGAACAACTCCACCACCTGGTCCCCCCACCTAAACCATTAACATCCTAGTGTCTGCTCATGAGAAGAAAACTATTCCAGGTTCTAATGAATGGGTCACGGTTGTACTTGAAGATAAGCATCCCCCGCATTATGGTAAGTTCCAGTCAGCACAGTAGCAAATGTCATATACCTCACTACATAATGTTATTAACGAATGTTGTTAAATAGAGTAAAGCATCCAAAGCCACAGAAGTATAGGCTAACTGCCCTCTCTGTTGGATACAGGCATCAATATACAAAGCAAATTGGCTGCAGTGTCAAGCATATGGATACTTCTATGCTGAAACCAGGGATACTTCCCAAGCACCAAGCAGATCCTGCTGAGACACCCCGCCCTCCTTAACAACAGTGAGGGCACACAGGGACATAAGGCTGATGTTGAGGGCTTTGTATTACCATCAGCAGAGCCAGCTGAACACTCAGAGAGATGGAAAGACACTGTAGGTATATGCACCATCACCAGTAGAAAGGCATTCTAGTCAAATACTAAAGGGTTGGATATGCTAAAATCATCTTACTTGAACATTGCTAGATCAAAACAAACCTAATTACCAGTCCACGTAAGTTAAGTTGGGGGCCTCAAGGCGAGATTTGCTTGGCCACTGCCTGAAGAGACCAAGGCCCACCTGAGCCACTTTGTGGCCGTCACACAGTGAACACGCCAGTGAACAGAGAATGTTTCTTTTTTATTCCCTACCTATCTGTGGAATATTTAGGGGTCGGTACATATCTTTTAATCTTGCCTTTTAATACATTGTATCAGGGGAAAAAAGTCTAAATATTACCTTCTGTAGAAGCTGCATCAATCATTACTCTTTGCATGAGTACTGGCTCCAATCCAAAGTCGAAAACTATGGTTTGGCGAAAAGTTCCAAATATTTCTGTGTTAAATGCTATCCCAACTTTATACACGTAATGATCTAATCCATTTTGGGCCATCTTTCCTCCTATCCACTCTTGGCAGTTCTCGGGACTTCTTGTGACACCTGGGTGGTACTATCTCCGGCAGATATGGCAATGATACTAAAATGAGGACGATGAGCATCGTAAAGCAATGCTACCCGACACAGCATTCTTGCAGGCTACAAGGAAGTTAAAATAATTCATTAAGTACAAGGGGGTGAAAATTCAATTGTAATTGGGCCTGCTACACCCCATGTTTCTAAGGTACTATGTTGTACAACAAACTATGCTCACAAGCTATTTAAGAAAAAAGGAAAAAAATAAAATAAAAACAAAGACAAAAACAGAATGGTTAAAGCCAAGTTTCCAAAATGATATACGCATGCCCTATCAACAGCCTCACTGGACCTTCTGTGTTCGTTCATCTTTGCCTGTGGCAAAATCTTAGGTCAATTTCTCAGCATGCTTACAGAGCCTCACAGAGGAAGCCTTCGAAGGACAGTTACCCCAGAGAATACAGGATGGGGTTCAGGGCTAAAGCTAAACATTCTTAGACTCTCCATCTCACAATGCAGATGGTCCCAAGAAGAAATAGCACCAAAAAGAACACAAAACTTCTCCAAGTGATGACGCTCACTGAAATGTTAACTCCTTGGATCCTAGACTGTACATTGTAGTGTAAGAGGAGAAGCACTGCAGACAATGACTCATAGTGAAAACCCCTCCTAGGGCTGGGGACACAAGCTCAGTAGTAGAACATGTGCTTAGCATGGGCAAGGCCCATGAAACATAAAAGATAAAAATAATAAAGACACACTATTACAGAATTTGTGATTTCATCAAATGAAATACAAAATACAAAAATATATTTTTGTTGAAAAACAATTCTTAGAACTGTCAGATTAAATAATTAAATTATCAAATAGTTTATTGTAAGCCATGAACCCATCCTATGTTCCAAGTTTAGAAGGTAATATATGTCAGACTTCTTCACCGAGTAATTAAGAAAGTGTCCTACATAGCTAAGCGGATCTTCTTCAAAGTGGAAAAAGTTGTATTTAATGACTGACATGCAGAAACCCACTTTGACACGATGCAGAGCCGACACACAATGTACTCAGAGTGAAACATTTTCAACATCCTCTTAGCAGACATTTTAAGGTCCAATAGGCTTCAAGAAACTGAACAAAACTGATATTCTTTCATTAGCATGAGCATCATACCTTACAGGTCAGAGCAAAGGTCCATGTCTGCTGGGATTTTTTGGTGTTGACGGTGACCGACAGGTCAGGGCTGTGCTCCACCTGAACTCCCTCTACGCATTCGCTAAGCTGAAAGTAAAAGCGATTCCTGTTATGGTCTGCGGTTGGAACCATCAGTGAGAACCAGCAAAGCAGCAAGTGTCGGCCATGAGCACAGACAGCACACTCACCGCTCAAGGGACGTCACACACTCCCTCTGGCCATACTTACAAGAGTGACAAGTGATGCAGTTACACAAAACTGAGAACCAAAACCTCCCTGAATGAAGGTCATTACCATAGGAGCTGCAAACCTCCAGGCAAATGTTCAATTCTGCCCTGCATCTTAACAAACGGGCCAGCTTTGGTTACAAGACACACATTCTTCAATCAATTAAAGAAATGCACTAGACTTTAGCACACGCGAGAGCAGAGCCCAGCACGCTGCTCAGAGCCAGGCCAGAGCCCGCACGCACTCACCACTGTCTCCGGAGACAGCGAGCTCATCCACTTCTCTATCAGGGTCTCCATGTAGCTGCCCGAGAGCTGCTTACTCTCACTCTGCTGCTTGAGCTTTATCAGGCGTGAGGCGTATCTTTTCTGCCATTCTGCTAGTTCTTCCTGGGAATGTGCTGAAGTACACTGGGCACCGTACCTACAGATTCCTTGCTCTAAAAACCTAAGCAGAATGGGAAAGACTTATCATATATTTCATTAAACAGTTTAAAGATAACTTCCACCATTTGCCCTCTGCCTCCTCATTAACAAGACAAACATCTTCTGAGAGGCAGGATTTATCACTGTCGAGTTCAATGAAGGGAGGAGAGAGTGGCAGACCAACATTCATGACAGTCAAAGCGTCAATCCCTACCCATAATTAATCATAATGAATTCTGATTTTCAATTTTTCATAATTACCCACTAACTTTGTTCTTAGAAACACGGTGATCTTAAAGTACCATTATATAGTGAGATCCCTCTTCCCAGAAGAACACATGCTTCCGTTGTTAGACAGCTCCTTTCAGCACAGAATCTTCCTGAAGCAACGCTGACATGCAGTGGGCTAGCTGTCCACACAGCCATAATCTGCTTCCCCAAACTGCCTGAACACACTCTGCATTCCGTTGTGACCCCTCTACCCTTCCATTAGAATGCAATGCTTTTTCTCTTTCTGTATTACTTCACTGAAACTACTACCTAATGTTAAGTTTCAAATACATTTAAGAATAAAAGTTTTATAGTTAGAATCAAAAATTCATGTAACAAGTTACTCGGTTCTTTTCAAGGGGTAAGTACAGAAATGTTGATGTCGAAGGACACAGAGCTAATGGCCCCTTATGAAGTGACCATGAAACACGCGGACCTAGAACAATGCTGCTGGCTGAATTCTTGTTTGCTTCAAAACAACAACAACAACAACAAAATGTGCAAAATAATGTATTTGCCTGTTGTGTATACAAATCTTTATGTTACGTGTTATTTCACTCCTTCTCCATAAAGAGCATTGGCTGCTTTTCCAAAGGACCCAGATTCAATTCGCAGGCCTGGAATGGCAGCTTACAACTGCCTATAACTCCTGTCCAAGGACAGACTCCAACACTGTCTTTGGTATGCTGTGGGAAACAGGCACACACATGGTCCACACACACATATGCAGGGAAAACACTCATACACATAAAAATAAATTTTACAAAACTCTTTCCCTCTTTAAAGAGGGGTTCTATTCTTATCTAGACTCTAATTCTCAGGTTTCTTTTCCAAAGGGTCATGTTCTCTCTCCAATAACTTGGCATCACCAAGACCTGCAGTGTTTACTATTTCCATTCCTTACTTCCACTACAAAACCAAGTGGCCGTCCTGAGCGTGTCTCACCAGAGCACGTGTCAGACCCCGGTCATTACACAACGCAGTCCGCAGTCCGGGGCAGCAAGGTCTACGGAAAGCCCACCAGCCACTCACTCTCACGAAAGGAACTGAAGAACCCATCGTTTAAAATGAGGCTTTGATTTAGTGTCTGCATTTTTAGAAATCATTAATTAATGATGAATTACATAATTAATTCTGAAAATGCTTCAAATACAAGGTACTCATAAATTCCATTTATAAGAATTACATGACAGCACTTCTTTTTAAAAAGTTATTAAAATAGTTGAATAGGAGTGGTTTTGTGCTCTTTCAGTTTATAGGAACTAATTTCATCTCCAATTACCACATCTAAGTAAATTCCACATTAAAAAGAGCCACAATTAAGTTCAGCAAGCATGAAAGACTCCTGAACAAAGTCTTAACAGGCTCCATGTACATGGCTGCTGTTCAATACCACGGTCACATGGGTTTGCTGTTGACCTGCACAGCTTCTGTTGCAAATAGGAAACAAACCATTTCCCTTGAACATTATCCTTTTTCTTTCTTCACATATTATCTTCTTTGAATTTAAATCACTGTCTTCAAAAAGTGGAGGAAAACTATCTATCCCCTCACAAGAGCATGTAATTTGTTTCAAAATAATTCTTTATATTACCTTTTACACAAGGTGTACTCCTCACTGCTGGTGATCCCCCTGGTGTGGCGGGCGGAAATGCCAACCATTACAAGACCCTAGGGAGGAATGCAGACATAATCACATCAAGTGAGGCTATCACGACATTCCAATATCTTATGTCTAAGAAACACACCTCTACGTGTATCATCCCAGATGACATGAGAAACATGGCAAAGACGCCTCTACCCATCAACTAAGTTCTCTGCTGGCAGAGGCCATTATCCAGCAGCTAAATCCTGTTGGTGGTCTGAATCAGATGTGGGAGAGGGTGGGCTTCCTCCCAGGGTAGTATCTGCTCTGAGAACTCAACAGAGAGGCCGGGACGTGTCATTCTCAAGCACAAATGCGTATCTATGAGGAACTCCTTCTAGAATGGAAACTGACTGTCTGGGAAGGAGGTCCTGTGCACGAACTACTGTCGCTGACTGAGAAGCTCCTGAAGATCTGTTTGGGGCACATCACCTCAGAATACTGTATAACACAAATGAAGCTCAAACTGTTATGCATATATAGTATCTAAGTGCACGTATTTCTGAATACAAGCAGCTTGCTTGATTTAGATGAAGTTCCAAATAAGCCCAGGAAAATAAGAAGACCTAGGAGAGAATGGGCAAGCAACCATTTCCTATTTTCACAAGGGTGTCCCCCAACCTGTCCTCAGAGAACAAAAAAGATATTTTGCCACACTAAGCTTAGAAGCTGTGCTTCAGCCACGACAGGGAAACTACTAACCCTTAATAAATATTCCCTCTAACCCTATAAATACAAAGATGAAGAAGCAGTCTGAGAAGCCAGTGTGTTCTATGAAAGTCACTACCCATTGAATGGGAACATCAGGGCAAGCTGGGGGAGCAGGCTCACTGTACACGCCTGAGATCCAAGCACTCAGAAACAGGCAGGAGGGAAGCGTTGGGCTCAAGGCCAGCCTCGGCTACACAGTTATCGGGCAGTTATCTCTCAGTTAGCTTAGGAAAAGGTCCCAGAGAAAGATCTGCTTTGTCACCCCTACTTCTGAATGTTTACAGCCTTTCCTACATTTCCAATTAGAGGGACTGAACTTCCCACCAATTCTACAAAAAAGCAGCAAGGGCTGGACTAAGAGCCGCCTGAAGTTATGATAATACTTAGTGCTTACCTTCATCTACGTCTTCCATATGACATCCAGACAGGACATTACTCGCTGCTGTCTGCAATTTTTCAAATAAGAGAGATGTAAGATTAAGAAAAAAAAAAAAAACCACAACACTGACTGGTGTTGGTTTAAATTTGGGCATGTTCAACATTAAAAATAAAAAAGGTAGCTGGAGAGATGGCTCAGCTGTAAAGAGCACTTGCTGCTCCTAAAGAGGACCAGGGTTTGACTCTGTGGTCCATGCCAACACATGGTGCACACACATACATAAAGGTAAAATAAAAATAAAGCAACTATTGAAAATATTAAAAAATAATAAAGAAAAATTTGTCTCTTTGGAAGTTTTTGATAACAATTTTTCGCTCTTTCTGTTTCACCATAAAAGCATGAAAATGAAGTACTTGCCAGATACCCTTCCTGCAATGTAAAAGCAAATTGTTGGCTGAAGAAAGTCTAAATTCTGAACTCCCTGAATTGGCACACACTACCCATGTGCTGGCCTCACTCTCCAGCCTAACACCTGGAAAACAACCAGCAAGAGGGCTCCTCTCACTCAGGCAGGTAACGGGGTGTTAGCAACTGGAGCCTTCTTGGACACTTCTTGCCATGTCCTCTTCCGTCTGGGACAGGTCTTCCTTCTAAAATGAACTGCAAGACTGGGGCCTCCTCTCTCTGTCTTCCTAAGACAAATAGCTCAAACATATGTAGTTTTGACTTCATCTTGGGCTCCACACATTCAGGTCTGGCTGAGCAAGTGTCATACAGCAGTTAGCAACCCTGCAGCATCATACCTGCTGGCTCACTGCTGATGCTGGCAAGACCTGCCACTAGCAGCACACAGCTGACCTTCAGCATTCCCATCACCCCCACCAGAGCATCTCTCACATGGCAAGCAGACAGAGGGTCACTTAAGTGTTCCACAGTATGTCCAAAACAAATTCATCCACTTCACCCCAAGTCTGAACCTTTCCAGTATTCATCTAAAGGGAAAGAAGTCTTCCCCTGAAGACACGCTGAAATCTCGTCTCTCGACAGTTTTTATTACGCTTTCTTTGTTTTGTATATGTGTGAGTGTATGGACACACAGCACAGCAAGAGGGTGAAGGTCAGAGCCCAATATGCAAGAGTCAGTTCTCCTTCTACCATGTGGATCCCAGGAATTGAATTCACATCAAAGCAAGTGTCTTTACCTGCTGAGCCAACTGGCCAGCCTCAGGCTGGCATCTTAAAAGTCATCCTAAACTCTTCTATTCTGAGCATTTTCCAGTTTGCCCAAGCAGATCTAGAACACCTCTCCATCTGTCATACTGTCCTCCCAACTGGCTATTTGCCAATATCACCTATATCAAGTCTCCTCTGGTCTTCCCTCATCTGTTCCAGCCCTAACAGTCTGAGCTCCACAGTTTCCCGGTGGTATTATCTAATCCCTCCTCTTCCTGCTTGGGTTCAGTCACTGTGCTAACTAACCATGGCCTGTCCTGGGTGCACTTGACCTACCTGCTTCTCCAATTGGCCCACCAGGCTTCTTGTTAGCCATACCTTGGCCTTTCAAACTCAAAAGGAGGAAACCTCATGTTAAGATGAAATTTGGAATGTCTTATACCACAGAAAGGATGGTGTCAACGCTAACTGAATATATCTAAAATAACACTGTCACCATCACTGCCGAACGACTGATAAACTGAACTTTGCAGATGGCGTTGGATCAAATCACCAGTTTCTACAGACGTGTCTGTCATTATGAGGCTGCTAATGAGCATGTTTAAAAACCCAGCCATTGGTCAAGTGGATTGAATATCATGAGTATATGAAAACAAATAAACCAGGAGGAATTACTTATGCTACAAGCGCTACAAGGATTCACAAGATCCACTGAATGATCACTCTATGATTGAGGTCTACACAGCATGAATACAGAAATGATATCTGAAGTAGAGGGACACTTCCAGCTGTGTCATGGCACGTCAACTCTAGACAAAGACATAACTACAGACAACTGAGGAGTGCCAGGAGGGAGAGAATTAGCCTTTCCTAGGGAAGAGCCCACAAACTGGTTGTCCAATACCTAAAATCATATACACACAACTAACAGAAACAGAAAATAGAAATATAGGCCATAAATTCAAGAGAGAGCAAGGGCAGGTCAAGAAGGAAAGGGAAAGGAGAAAATGCTATATTTGTAACTTCAAAAATAAATGGCCCAAAATATATAAATAAATACTTAAAATGGGAAATCAAAATAAAAACACTTCCATCTGCATCCTTACACACACCAGGCCCTGGACGAGCAGTGCATCCTTACACACACCAGGCCCTGGACGAGCAGTGCAGCCCTGGTCGAGCAGTGCATCCTTACCCGCACCACGGCCCTGGACGAGCAGTGCAGCCCTGGACGAGCAGTGCATCCTTACCCGCACTGGGCCCTACCTTCCTCATGTCCTGCAAGTGCTTCCCCAGAGTACTTCTGTCCCTGTTGACCTTGATACTATCATTTTCAAAAAAATAAAAATCTTTAAGTTACAGATTTCCCTGTTGCTTAAAAAGACATGGATTGTCTTGTTTGAATTTTCAGTGTTGTGGTCTGTAACTGCACGGGATAATCAAAAATTAAAATTTCCCAAGTACCTTCTTTTTGGGGACCATAAATAACTAATAAGAATACCAGGGATGGGAGTAGGAGGGACTCCATGTATAAAGAGCTTGCTATGCAAATGGGAAGGCTCCCAGAACCCAGAGTGCAGATCCTGGTAAAAGCCCAGGGAAACACAGAGACCTCCTATAATCCCAGCACTCAGGAGGTAGAAAAAGGGATCCCAGAGACACCAGGCTAGTTGACCAGCCAGAACTGGCATGCTACAGGTCCAGAGAGACTCTGCCTCAATAGAGAATAATCAAAGAAGATATGCAACATCAACCTGAGGCCGTCACATGAATGTGCACAAGTGTACACTCAATGTCACACACATCCCTGCGTTGCCCATACGTCTATGAATACACATACAGACCACACACATATATACATGAGGAGGATGAGGAAAACAAGAATGACCAGGAGGAAGAGGAAGGAAGAAGACAAGGGAGAGGAGGAAGAGGAGGAGGAAGAGGAAGAGGAGGATGAGGAGGAGGAGAAAATTACAGACAGAACAAAAGACCTGGGATGCAGAGGAGACCTGAAGAACCGTGTTCTGAGGGTGAAACCCAACCCAGTTGCACAGAAGGTCCCCTTGTCACCTTGCATATTGTCTGACACCACCAATGATGTTCAAAATGCTACACGCATGGAATGCTCACTGACTCATCTGGGTTTGATGGCCCAACGAGATCCCTGAAATGGACTCACCTCTGTTTCCGTGAGAAGCATCTTGAGTCTTGTCAAATCTTTCGTCGCCATCCCATTCTGCAAGGGTGAAGTGAAGACAGGAAACTCTCAGTGTGTCAGTAAACTCTCAGCCTTACTGTCACAGCTCAGCTCAGTTCAGCTGTGGTCACCACAGCTCTCCTGCCCCCTTCCTCCACACTGCCACTCTGTCACTAAGAAGCTGCACACAGCTGGGGAAAGGGAAAGGCCTAGCAGGAACAAAGACTCAGTTGTCACTCCTGCTAAGTCCACACTCTGCAACCCCTGATGCACTCAGAAGACAGAGGCAGGCAGATCTCTGAGTTCTGAGGCCAGCTTGGTCTACACAGTGAGTTCAAGCCAGCCAGAGTTACATAAATGAGACCCTGACTCAAAAAATATTTTTTAAAGTTCCATAAAATGGTTGCCAAAACAAAACATTAGAAAAGCAAACCTAAAACTATCCCTTTCCATTGGTGCTAATGGTTTGTTTGTTTGTTTGTTTGTATATGTGAAATGCTCAATTCGGTGGTTATCCACCAGTCAGAAAAACCAGAGAATCAGTAAAGTGCCTAAAGATGAACCATTCGTTTTAATTTTTGAAAATTAAAAGCAAGTTACTTTTCACTGGTTTTAAATTTAAAAATGCAAAAGGTAAACAGTAAAATAATTAACTTACAAAGAAAAACACCTTTTAGGGCTGAGCACACCTGTAACAGCTGTTCTTGAAAGGTCTGGGAGGACCCAAGCCTGAAGTCAGCCTGGGCTATATATACAGAGACACTGTCTCAGAAAGCACTTTTCCCTTGATAGGTAGGTGAGTTGCAACTGTGATCCCAACTCAGAAGCATAAGGCTAAATGAGACCCCGCTTCAAAAGAAGGAAAGAATACACAACTACATCTTGACAGCTATTTAGACCTAGCTATATTGCTTCGCTGTGCTCACATGTGTAAATCTTGTGAAATCGCCAAATTATGGAAGTAGTTCTATACGCGGGAATGCGGGAATTCCTTCCATGTTCACTCACCCCATGGTAGGTCAGTAATATTACACTTCATAACACAGTAAATACTTTCTATTTCTGTATGGTCACCAGCCGTGCTCTTGACTTAAAGCACAGCTGACAGAGCATCCACTTCCTGCTAACCATATACTTTCTTCTTTCTCTGTTTTCATTTTGATGCCTAAAAATACCAGGAAACTCGTAGCAGCTACCAACTAGTAGAAAAAGTTCTTTCTTCCAAATTCCCATAAATTACCAACTCTATGAAGCTGCAAAAAGGAGGACTTCATTATAGAAAAAAAAAAACCTAGAAAATTTATGTATTTAAAAGAAAAAAAAATCAAGTCTAAATCTAAGTAGATGGTTCCACAAAATAAACATAGTAACACACATACATTTTCAGATTCTAAAGTAATTATTACTCAGTTTAAGCATATTTAGACATGTTATAAAGAGTTGAAGTTCCGAATGCTGGCTAGGTATAATGGCACACATTCTCAACACTAGGAAGGCTGAAGCAAGAGGACTGTGAGTTCAAGGCCAGCCTGAGTCATAATGAGACCAAGACTCAAAAAAAAAACAACAAAAACGAAAACTAAGAAGCCAGGTGTGGTGGCTCACATATGCAATCCCAACATTCTTAAGGTTGAAGCAGTAGGATTACTCTGAGCTTGAGGCCAGCCTGGGCTACATATTAAGATCTAATCTTAAAAACACAAGACCAACAACAAGAACCCTGTAAGAAATAAATAACTATCAACATTTTAAAACCCAAAGATGGTTTCAGCCTCTGCTCAACATACCTTTTAAGAAAACCATTTGGACCTGTGTTAGTGGTGGGACACTATTTTAATCCCAGTGTTCAGGAGGCAGAGGCAAGTGGAGATGTGTTGAGTTCAAAACCAGCCTGATCTACAGATTCAGTTCCAAGACAGTTGGGGCTACATAAAGAAACCGTGTCTCAAAAACCAAAAATCTTGGGATTTTCATGAACTTAGACATCTGACAAAACTCCACTGTCTACTAAATACACACTCTGTTCCTCCTGAGCTCCTGAGGAGTCGAACCTGAGCGTGTGCATGCTCGCCAGCCCACTCAAACCCATGCTCATGAACGTACCAGAGACTCCCCTGACAGTGACTTGGCAAGGATGGAGGACACAGGCTGGAGCTTCCCTTTCAGCTGCATGCAGCACAGCACTGCCCGGAAGGCACTCTCTCCCTTGGCTAGTCCTTCCCCAGCACTGCCAAGGAAGAAACACATCGTTAGTCACAGGGCACTCAGACAATTTTCTTGCTTACAATAGAAAGCCATCCTAAGTGTGGCTTTGTACATGCTAAGAGCAACTCCAAACAGAAGAAAAAAGCAGTAGGCACTTTCTAAGTAACACATGCAAGGACAGGAAGGTACGTGGTAAAGAATGGGCGAACCCTACTACAGCTTCTGCCATCAAAACTTAGGGAGATGTCCTCTAAAGTTCTCCAGTGGGCAGCTGGGTAAAAACTTGTCAGGTTCTGTGCCCAGCAGGAGAACCACACAGGCGCTCAATTGTGGACCTCAGAGAGTAGAGAAGATCTTCAATACATCCCAGGCAGAGACAAGACAAATGTTTCAGGTGATATGCTAATTACCATGAGCACTACATATTATATACATGCCTCAGAATACCACACTCACACATGGGTGAAATAACTGTCAATTAAACAGAAAGAAAACAAGTAGCTGATGTTTTAAAGGCTCTAGTAGGGTGACAGTGCACATCTATATCCAGGTAACCAAGCGTCTGAGGAGGAGGAGAACTGAAGCCACCTGATTCTAGCAAAGACAACATAGAGACCATTTCGGATAAAAGTGCGTGCTATGTGATTTCGATGGCCTTGGTAGGATCTATTGGACCCCTTAGTAGAAGAGAACAAACTCCCAGAAGTTTCTCTATGACCTCCACATGTGGGGCTTCATACACACACATGCACACGCACTCACAATATACACCCAATAATATTTTTAAATTAAGTTCTTTTCCAAAAAAATATTGTTTAATATATTACACTAAATGAGGGCTTTTCAAACTGCAGATTCATTAGTTGACCAAACCCTGTCCTATTAAAATGTTTAAGAGAAACTGCAAATCCTAGGTTGGCTGTAGCTCAGTCGATAGAGTGCTTGGCTAGCACAGATGAAGCTGTACCCAGCACTGTACATTAACACTGGCACCTAGCTCCACTCCTGACACTAAGGAGACAAAGGCAGAAGGATCAGGAGCTCAGGGTTATCTTCACCTACATAATGAGTTTGGGGGAGGGGGATTAGGAGAGGCAGGAGACAAAGAAGGAAGGAAAGGAGGGAGAAATCTCAACATTGGATATTTCTACATCATTAAAAATTAGCTTTTAGGAGCTGCAGAGATAACTCAGCGAGCTTATTAAGAGCACTGACTGCGGGGCTGGAGAGATGGCTCAGTGGTTAAGAGCACTGACTGCTCTTCCAGATGTCCTGAGTTCAAATCCCAGCAACCACGTGGTGGCTCACAGCCATTTGTAATGGGATCTGGTCCCCTTTTCTGGTGTGTCTCCAGCTACAGTACACTCATATACATAAAATAAATAATACTTTAAAAAAAAAGAGCACTGACTGCTCTTCCAAAGGTCCTAAGTTCCCAGCAACCACATGGTGGCTCACAACCACCTGTAATGGGATCTGATGCCCTCTTCTGGTGTGTCTAAAGACATCTACAGTGTACTCACATATATAAAATAAATAAATACTAAACCATTCTAAACATATATGTGTGTGTTTATTTTGTTTTATGTTCTTCTCCCAGGACTGCAAAGATGGCTTAACAGGTAAACATACTTATCACTGGGCCCTGGAACCACACTGTAAAAGGGGAAAACCAATTCCTACCTATTGTCCTCTGACCTCTACCTCTACACAATGCTATAGCAATCAGATATATACAGTTCAAGGTCAGCCTGCTCTACACAGTAAGTTCTAGGCCAGTCAGGGCTACACATTAAAACCCTGTCTCAAGCCTGGCGGTGGTGGCGCACGCCTTTAATCCCAAGCACTTGGGAGGCAGAGGCAGGCGGATTTCTGAGTTCGAGGCTAGCCTGGTCTACAGAGTGAGTTCCAGGACAGCCAAGGCTATACAGAGAAACCCTGTCTTGAAAAACAAAACAAAAGAAAGAAAAAAAAAAAAAAAAAAAACCCTGTCTCAAAACAAATCAAATAAATAATCATAGACTCTCTTCTAAATATCAGCCATTTTACTTTTTTACAATAAATTCATTTGCCACACAATGATTCATAGAGATTTCTGAAAAAGACAGTGTATAGAAACAGACGCAGGGGCGCTGGAAAGATGGCTCAGCAGTTTGGGGGATTTACTGTTCTCACAGAGGACCCAGGTATGGTTCCCAGAACCCACACGGCAGCTCACAACCATGATATATTTCAGTTTCAGAAGATCCAATACCTTTTTCTGGCTTCAGTGCGATCCTGCATACATGTGGTGTACGTAAATTTACACAGGTACATATATACACATAAAAGTCAATTAATTAATTTAAAAAATGAAAATTCGGCTGGCATTCGATTGCCTTTAATCCCGATATTTGGGAGGTAGGAGCAGGCAGGTCTCTGTGTGTCTAAGGCCCAGCCTCATCTGTTACACAGTAAGACCCTATCATTAAAAAAAAAATTAAGAAAAAAAAAAAAAAAAACTGTAGGGTTTCACAGAGAGACTAATCATCAGGTAAGATCACTGTTTGCTCTTCCAAAGGACCAGGGTTCAGTTCCCACCATCCACATGGTGGCTCACAACCATGTCTAACTCCAGTTCCAGGGAATACGATGGGCTCTTCTGACTTAGACACTTCTGACACTAGGAATGCACACAGTACACATTCATACAGGCAAGAAAAGAAAAAAAACTTGTACACACTATTTTAAAAATTAAAAAAAAAAAGAATAGAAGGCCTAAATCAAGTTATTAGCCAGAAGGTGAAAGAGTCGTTTGCTATAGTGTCTAAAGTTATGACATAAGCAAACTAAGAACACAGTGGCCAGCATCTCACCAAGTATCCTTGTTGACAATTTTCCTAACACAATTCTCCTGCACCTGACAACCTTGCCGTGTGAGGACAGCGGACTAGCCACAGTGTTTTTGATGTTTGAAGCCTGTGTACAATGGCCCTCTGCAGATGCTGCCTTCATGAAAACATAAGATGGTGAAAGTTGAATACTGGCACTAATTCCTCAGTACACCTCAACTGCTTCACTGTATACAAGTAGGAAATAAATAATTCGACACAGAAAAAAGCTGATAACACAATTAGCATAAATGCAAACCTGAATCAATCCTGACTCTCCAAAACACTACAAAAGGTTCTGATGCCATGACCTGCTTGAATAAAGCTTTTACTTTTATCACTGTTAAAACAGTATGTGCAAAAAACCAGCCTGTGTGAGCTGGGCTGTGGTGGCGCACGCCTTTAATCACAGCACTCGGAAGGCAGAGGCAAGCACATCTCCATGAGTTCCAGGATAGCCTGGTCTATAGATCAAGTTCCAGGACTGCCAGGGCTACACAGAGAAATCTTGTCTTGAAAAACCAAAAGCAGGGCTGGAGAGATGGCTCAGCGGTTAAGAGCACTGACTGCTCTTCCAGAGCTCCTGAGTTTAATTCGCAGCAACCACATGGTGGCTCACAACCATCTACAATGGGATCTGATGCCCTCTTGCATGGTAAATACATAAAATAAATAAATAAATAAATCTTTAAACAAACAAACAAGCCTGTGTATGTGCACAGAGCAGGAAAAGACTCCATTGCTTATAATGTCTTCAACTCCCTCTTCATTAAAGACCCTAAGCTTCCAGAGAGCCACTTGCCATATGGCTACAGCAAAGCTGTGACAGTGTCGAGTAACCAAATAAAGACACTCTCTGAAGAAAAGCTGGGTTTAAATGGGCTTTTTCTATCCTGAAACTCTCTTCTCTCTTGCTCAGTTTCAGAAGTCAGTATCTTGAGATCTCTGTTGCAAGCTCCCAAGGGAAATCTTGACTCTAGAAAAGGCAACCCTTCAGGTGCTTGGCTCGGGTGCAGGACTGTTTCTATGGCTAATTCGCTGGCCTTTTACTGTTCTTACTAGCTGGCTCACCGAAGAAGACTGCAGGCACCCTGCATCTCTTCTGAAGTGGAAACTTCAGGGTTCTTTGGAGAGTCAGTTGTGTTGGCTGGTGTTTTGCTGGGGCAGACACATAAGGAATGTTTGGTTAAAGTGGACACAGGTGAGAGGCTAAGGCAGACTGGGAAGGAACACTTTGCTGAAGCAGACACAGGATGTTCTGCTAAAGCACGAGAAGGACACGTGATGAAGGATTCTTTGCTAACAACACACATGTACTGGTTCACCTTACATTGCATAGCTGAGCTGTATTTGTTGGGACTCCACAGACTCAGCCTGACTGGATGCACGTGCTAGGGCAAAACCCATGCTAAGGCACATGGAGGACACATGTGATGTTTGGAGGGTATAAATAGGACTTGATGGAGTGAGGG
Source organism: Mastomys natalensis (assembly GCA_021653895.1). Lineage (NCBI taxonomy): Eukaryota > Metazoa > Chordata > Mammalia > Rodentia > Muridae > Mastomys > Mastomys natalensis. The sequence continues at coordinate 2,458,477 of JAJTUV010000174.1, forward strand.
AGACAGAGCTTGGCTTACTGGTACAGCTAGCTGTGCAACACTCGTGGGTCTTGTGTCTTCCCTGATCTTCACTTTGCTTGCAGAGAGAGGTACAGCCGAGAACTTTTACTGGTGCCCCTCTGGGTCTGCTAACCTGTGAACTGAACTGCCGATTCCCAGACAACACAGTTGGGAGGTGCACCAAAGAACCTTTCTCAACAGGTCTACTCCTCCTACCCCCACCCATATCCTTTCTTTTCCACTACTTTCTGGTGGGTGGTGAGCTAAAAAGGTTAAAAGCATTTAAGAGCCGTCATTAAAAAATAAGGTTTGAAATAATTAAAGTTACACTCTTTTGTGTCTGCCCTATAAGAGAAAGCTCTGTTTCAAGTGTCAACAGGCTTTCTTTGTCTTGTCACTGGCGCAAGACTCACTGAGATTTCACAAGGCAAGGAATGCTCTACCTTAAACTCCACCTATGCACAAAATATGCACGAATACAATTTCAGGTCTGAGGCTGTAGCCCAGTGGTAGAGAACTAACCCAACATGCACCAGGCCCTGGGTATAACCCTCAGTCAAACGCACATGGTCTCGAATACACACACACACACACACACACACACACACACACACGGAATGTGAAGTTAGCACTAATAAATACACAGTCAGCACTAACATGAGATTTCTTTTACAGTATCACTCATAACAAAGCACAAGGAGCTCAGATCTGTAACTGCATCTACATTGCAGTCTGGAGTTCAAAGCCTTCCTTTGCAAGATAGCAAGTTCAATGCCAACCTGGGCAACTTGTCAAGAACTTGTCTCCAAAACTAAAACTGAAGATTTATGTACAACTATAGTTGTTTAATTAGTAAATGCCCTGAGAATCCTACAACTGAGTTCACCCTGGTTCCAGTTTATCTCCTCCACATCAATTCACACTAAGCAACAACGAAAGACCTGAGATTTAAACACTCCATCTTCACATCTCTTCTCATTCTATAATGTAAATACAAGCTCTGTGCATCAGCCTAGCGAGGCAGCTCAGTGGGCAAAGGATCATGACAAGGGACACATGCTATACTCACAGGTATTAACACTAATTTATTGGTTTTGATACAATACTAGAGTGACAGATGTACTAGAGTGACAGAAGTCAAAACCATTGTGGAAAAGTATTCGAAGCATACACTCGACTTCTCCTTACAACTTGCGAACCTATAATTGTTTCAAACTAGAAAAACTTAAATTCTAAACTCCTACTGGAGAAAAAAAAAGCTTTGTGTCTAGGAAATGTCTTCTGAAGAAGTAGCTCGATGGGTTAAGAGCAAAGCTTGGGAAAACAAGAGGACCTGAGTTTGAATCCCCAGAACTCAAATAAAAGCCAGGTAAGGCCACACATGCCAGCGACCCTGCTGCTGAAGAAGAAAGGAAAATCCCAGGACCTCTGAAGCAGGCCGGACTAGCCAAACAGCAAGGTTCAGTCCAGGGAGCTGGCTCAGCAAATGAAACTTTGTTTGCTGCTCCTGCTAAGGACCCAAATTTGGTTCCCAACACCCGGTCAGGCAAGCAGATAACTGCCTTTAACTAGAGACCCAGGAGATCTAGCATCTCAAGCCTCCATGACATGCATGAGATCAGCATTCAAGTAACATACCCACATATAGGCACATAAACATTGTGGTGATCTGAGTAAGAATGGCCCCCATAGGCTCAGAGATTTGAATGCTTGGTCACTGGAAGTGGCACTGTTTGAAAGATTAGGAAGTACTAGAGGAAGGATGTCACTGGGGGTGGGCTTCAAGGTTTCAAAAACCTACACCTAGCACAGAATCTCTCTCTGAGCCAGCAAATAAGGATACAGCTCTCGGCTGCTTCTCCAGTACTATTTCTGTCTGTGTGCCACGGCATCTCACCATGACAATAATGAACTCTAACCTCTGAAACTGTAAGCAAGCCCTCAATTAAATGCTTTCTTTTCTCTTCACAGCAATAGAACACTGACCAAGACATACATAACTGAAGATAACAAAATACAAAAAAAAAAAAAAAGTCTCCAGCTCTTATTTCTAGAATAAAGCAGTGCTTTTCTTTCTCTGTGTTCTTTTCCTGGTTGTTCAGCATGTAAAGCCCTGAAGGAGAGACACATAACAGATGTGGATCCAGACAGCAGCATGGCTTCCCACCACTAAGTCCTGCTCACAACTGCCGTGTGCCTTAAACAAGCTGACTCATCACACACAGCCTGTTTCCACAGCTATAAAACTGAGAAGACAACAGGATGAAATAAAACAATGTATTTCAGAGGGCCTGACCTGAGATAGTGTGATTAAACACTATTATCCTATCAACTAAATATTTGTCCAACAAAGCCTTTTAATTAATGTAAAAACTACAGATTCTCCTTGACTTACAATGTTGTCCCAGTCTGATAAACTCAGTGCAAATCACAAATAATGTAAACCAAAGTGCATTTAACTTTTCTCCACTCTGGTAAATTACCCGTGCTTCTGTGCACTCTAATTAAATTCACTGAGTCAACCAAAAGGAAAAAGGAAATGGCAGGAGCGTGCAAGGGGAGTATGGGAGAAGACAAAGTATAATGGGGTTAATACGATCAGAATACATCAGGTATGTATGTGAAGATGCCATGATGAAAGCCATTACTGTGTGTAATTAATATATGTTAATAAAACACTTTTTCTAAAGTACATTTAAAAGCTGGAGAGATGGCTCAGAGGTCACAAGCACACACTGCTTGTCCAAGGCACCTGAGTTCGGTTACCAGCCCTGTCAGGCAGCTTACCACCTCCTGGAGTTCTAGTTCCAGGCGGTTTGACACCCCCTTCCAGGTTCAGCCAACACCTGCACTCAACTCATAGACCCACACAGACACATACATATACACATAATTAAAAATAAGGTTACTATTTTTAAGTGCCTTTAAGAGCTGGGAATACAGCTCAGCTTAAAACTGCCTGCCTAACACACAACCCTGGGGAGATAGTCTGGCACCACAACCAAAAAATAAAATAAAGCCCCAATTTTCCCAAATACCCCACCTAGCAACGCTAGCAACAAAATACACTTGCTGCAGAGGACTGGTTGTTTGGCCTCTTGATCCTGGAGCTAACTGGGACCTGTAACTCACTGTAGCTGCCCAGTATGATTAGAGAGCATCAGATCACACTTCAGTAGCCCTGAAAAAGGGCAAAATTCAAAGCAGAGCTTCGACTAGAAACTTCCTGCTCCTCTGCCGCCATAACACCGACACACCATAAACTATTTTAACTCCAGGATTGTATACCTATATCAAATCTAAATTCTTCTGAGAAGAATGGGAGTTAAAGATGTCAACACCTCCCCTAGGAAAACCACCCAAGGCTCATTCAGTAACGTATATAGCCCCGGGCTAGCCACCTTCAAGACTTCCTAACTCTTTATTAAGTTTCAGTTAAACAAGTCAGCTATAAAAATATCTTAACAGCAACCAAGTAAATCAGATTATGGATTGGGTCTCTCTCAGATAATATTTTTAAAAACCACTGTCTATATTATGTTAGATCAAAATATTGTGCCGGGCAGTGGTGGCGTATGCCTTTAATCCCAGTACTTGGGGAGCAGAGAGAGGCAGACGAATTTCTGAGTTCGAGGCCAGCCTGGTCTACAGAGTGCGTTACAGGACAGCCGGGGCTATACAGAGAAACCCTGTCTTGAAAAACCAAAAAATAAAAAAATAAAAATAAATTAAAAAATAATATATAATAATATATATGGTGTTTATGCAGCAATGGCCTCTGTGTTTTAGAGATACACACATTTAGAGGTCGTTATCTCCCTATCTCTAGTTACTTTAAAACATTTCAACACAGGGCCAGGAAGACGGCTCAACAGGTCAAGTGCCCACAGCTGAGCCTGATGGCTTGAGCTCACTCAGTGCTCACATCCCACACGACAGAAAGAGCACTATACACTTCCTCCAGATGCCACTTACTAACCAACTCTGTACCCATCCCTCAAGAAAACCATTCTAGAGTTCTTGTGGGATCAAAATAGAATTCCATAAGAACATATGGATGGAGAGCAGAAACCCATGGCAACTGAGAAGGCCCTAACATCACATATGCCAAATTAGTACCTTCTGAGGGTCATCAAGTTTCTCTAAAAAGAGAACACACAGTAACATTAGCAACAATAAAGCCCATCAATGAGGACAGTTTGCTAAGAATGAAACCAATTTTAAAGAGATCCGTCCACACGCGCTATGGAAAGTATTTACCTACAAGGTGCACTTCACTAACAATTTCACAGAGCTTACTAATTCCCAACTGATCTTGAAATTGCACTAGAACTGCTGATGGTTTCAAACTCCCGAGATACTAAATAAAATAAATTAGAATAAGCTTTTAATTTTATATGTATACATATGTATATGTAAGAATTATTTAAGAAGGGCCAGGCATAGTGGCACACATCTAATACCAGCACTCAGATCTCTGTTAGTTCCAGGCCAGCCTGCTCTATACAGGAAGGTCCAGGCCAGCCAGAGACTAACTCAAAAAGATAGATAGATAGATAGATAGATAGATAGATAGATAGATAGATAGATAGATAATTGCTTTTTGATTTAGTGATATTCTGTGGTGTTTCAAGAAAGTATGAATTAAATTTGAAGGTCACTGACACCTGCTTCTTGGCAATGGTATTCAAAACAACATAATGTATCAAAAATCAATGTAATGTGGCTAATGAGCTAATTATTTTTAAAATGACACATACATACATACATACATACACACACACGTTACAGAACAGTGCAAATTGACCCCACAGTAAAAGAATGAGCATCACACTCTGTAAAATGTACATAAGAAGGCATTGGTCTGAGGCACTTATCTGTTTTTAAATGTGTGTAATTTTAAAATGCTAAGTAGCAGGGCAGGCCTGCTCCACATGGTGAGTCCCAGGGGAGCCAGAGCTATGTAGAGAGACACTGTCTTTACATTAAAATAAGAAAAAAAAAAAAAAAAAACAGCAAAAACAAAATTTCCCCTCACCAACATTTACTCTTCCATGACTTTTCACAAATCCCACCATCTCCTGGGAACTTTGTGTGCACATTTCCAAATGAGAGACTATGTCAACTTCTCAAGAACTCAGGAAAGTGAAAGTTAAACAGACAGGACCAGTTCTTATACACCTGAGATAGGCAAAGTTTCAAAACTGCAGGGTTTTGGCATCAGAAGTGCCGGGAACTCACACATATTGCAGAGGGCAAGAACATGTCACACTACACGTTGACGGCATTGATAAAAACACCACCAGTACACAGTTATCCCAGAAAGCCAATGCTCAAGGACAGATATAAACAATGGCAACAATAAGCAAGAATGTATTTATTATCAGGTGGTTTGTAGAGACAAAGGACAAATCAGAACCTGCTGGAGGCTCATCAGTTCGGGAATGACGACTGTGTCACAGGACGCAAGGGAATGTGCACCATTAACACTAACTTGGAAAGACAGCCATGCTACAGGTAAGCAACACTGTATTAAGCATGTTCAAGTTCGTTTCTGTTTGATTTTGTTTCTTAATGTTTTTAAATGTATTTTATTTTATGTGTTGATGTTTTGTCTCTGTGTATCTATATGAACCATGCATGTGCCTGGTGGCCATAGATGTCAGAACAGGGTGCTGTATCCCCTAGGACTAGTTTCAGAAGTTTGTGAGCCACCATGTGGGTGCTGGGAATCGAACCTGGATCCTCTACAAGAGCAACAAGTGTTCTCTTAACCACTAAGCCATTCCTCTAGCCCCACTTTACAATTACTTGCTAAAGGGAAAAAAACAATTTATGTATTCTAAGCATCTGTGGTTCTCAGTACAGTAAAAGGCAGGCTGACTAAGCACACGTCTCCAGATGAGATAGACTTCACAGTTCTCTATATGGCATTGTATCTGCTTGGTGTTTTTTAGAAATGTCCAAGGATGACAGGAATATCTCTAATTCTAATTTTTAGTCCCAAACTACTGTAATTCTATTGCAAGGTTCACAGGGAGGCCACTGACGATTAATGACTAATGTATAAAATATGCCCTCGTGTACCACAGAAATATGTTGCATGACTTGGTAAGGTATAATATAAATATTTAATTCTTTTTTAAAGTTTTGACACAAAGAAATAAGAAGGCAAAAAAAAAAAAAAAAAAAAAAAAACCTAATATGTCAAATACCTCAGCCTGAACCCCCAGTTCTGGATAAATGAAACATGACTTACATTATCCAAGCCACTGAGATGTGTGAACAGCCCAGCATGAGAGCGTGGGAAGGCACACTGAACCCCTCACCCTCAGAATCCTGGACACTCTACTGAGATGCAGCAATGACCAGGAAAAGCATTTCCACAAATGAGCACTCAGAGAATGTGAATCTTCTTGGTCTCAATTTCCAGCCACAAGAAAATAGGAAAGAGCACTCCAAAACATTCCAGTCATACTACTACTAAGGAACATACCCTAACTCATTTTTAAAAAAGACAAATATTTTCAATGTATTAAGTTTAGCATTTTTATCAACGTGTGATGCATTTCTTAAACATGGCACTTACAGAGTATAACTCTGTCCAGACTTTCAAGGACTCACTGTAAACGAGCGAAGGGGCACGTGGGACAGGAATGTCAACAGTCATGCACATGCTCACCGGTAGATGCCTGTCACAGCAGGAAAGACATCAACCCAATCCTTCTCTGGGTGTGACAGTAAGACAGGATTTTTTTTTACATTACAATTGTTTTCGAAATTGGCAGATGAAAATTTAAAAAAAAAAAAAAAGTCAAACCTTAAACTTTGTTCACTTTAATAATTTTTAAAAATCTTCAAATCAGAAAAGGGTCCCGTTTTTTAAACATACCATGCCTACAATCTTCATCAGCTTGCCCGTAGTTTTTCTACAAAAAGAAAAGACACAAGGTAAGTGGACATGCTTCAAAGGCTGCTTTTAAGACCTGGCAGCACAGAGGAGCAGAGGAGAACCACGAATGCTGGCAGTCAGGATGGCTCCCACCATGCTCTCTGAGGCTCACCTCCTCCACACCACAGTGCACTTGCCCTGCGCCCACTCCCACAGCTTTCTCACTCCAGCCTCTGAGTTAACCACAATCTCCTCTCGCACCTCCTCTCCCCCGCCAATGGCCTGACTGAGAATTCCCACTGTTGTGTCTGTGTCTACCTCCTTCCTAGCAGTCTCTCTTCCTCGCACCTATTCCTTTCTAAACCAACCAACAATCCAACTCCATGCTTTTCTACTCTACCACACCTTTTCATGGCTCCTTTCCACTGATTCATTCCTAAACAAACATGCTGTTATTTTTCCCAACTTAAAAACATTCTGCCTGAGCCAGGGATGGTGGTGCACACCTTTAGTCCCAGCACACAAGGAGAGACAGGCAGATCTCTGAATTCGAAGCTAGCCTGGTCTACAGAGCAAATCCCAAAATAGCCAGGGATACACAGAGAAACCCTAAACCCTGTTTTGCAAGGGGAAGAAGGAACTTAACAGAGATGACTCAGTGGTTAAAAGCACTGGCTGCTCTTCCAGAAGACCTAGGTTCAATTCCCAGCACCCACACGGTCTGTAACTCGTTCCAGGTTATCTGATACCCTCACAGAGATACAAATGCAGATGAAACACCAATGCACAAAGGTAAAAATAACTATGATTTTAAAAAATAAAATTAAAATTAAAAAAAAAAATAAACTTGTAACTTCTACTTTTCCACTGGCTCCTTTCTTTTTTTTAACTCTGGTGCTTGTGACAGACTTCTCTGCAAGCTTGCAAACCTTTACTCCAGAGGCAGAAGCAGGAGGATCACCCAGCTCCAGGAAACCCCATTCTTCTAAGTGCTCAGTCAGAAAAACTCAGGGTAAGTGACTTCACATGACAGAGCCCTATTCCCTGCACTTGGTGTCAGGAAATCTGTTCCTACACAGAACAGACTGCACCGCCGTTATAAACTGAACATTGAGTCTCAGTCATCTCGGCCCTGGGTTATCCCAACAGTCCCCAATGGTCCCCTTGCACACATTCATATCCCTTTATAGTCTGTTTTTGTTTCTTCTTTGAGACAGGGTCTTTATACATAGCCTTAGCTGTCCTGGAATTCACTATGTAAAGGGAGCCGCCCTTCAGCTCACAGAGATCCTCCTGCCTCTGCCTCCCAAGTGCTGAGATTAACGGGGTACGACACCACCACCTGGCTTTTTTTTTTTAATAGTCTAAGGATTCCTGGTGAATCAAATGCCACCCCTGCTCTGCCCCAGCTGCCCCAGCTGCTGTAGCAGCCCCCAATCACTCCTTCCTATCACCCTCTCATTGACTGACCCTGAGCAGCCTGGGTAAATGCCATCTCAGGCACGGCTGCTCCCTGGTTCCTGGGCCCTCTCCGTTCAAGCATACTGTCAAACTAGTGTACCTGCAATAGCCAGTGCTTCTATCTGTTCCCCTACTAGACTGTGACAGGAAGAAGGCCTCTCTCTCTCTCACTAGTGTACGAGTGGAGTTCCTAGAACAGTGTCTATCAGACAGATGTGCTCGATAAACACGTATTGAATAAGTACCATAACACAATTTGTAAAGTTTAAGATATAGTTGTTTGCCATTGAGAATGTTCAGCAATGACTGGGTATTTCCTTTGTATCTGTTCAGGCCCAAGCTAGCTCATTTGTACAGAAGGTATCTCCATGGTCCTTGTAATTACTGGTCCATCAACAGCTTGTCACTGGTTACCAATACCATTCACTCACCAACTGCAAGAATGAGGCAATTCTGTAAAGAAGACTCTCAATTTTGATGCGCTCAATCTCCACTGGGCACGGCCCTGTGAAGTCTGCCATGGAGTACTGGCCAAGAGAGAGCAGGGCGTCTGTGCAGTGCTGGAGGGCCATGTCATAGTCCTGCCTCTGCAGTGACGCACACGCTTGTTCACATGACCTTTCAGCTCTTCTGTCTTCCATGACTCAGGGACAAAAATCCTAAACATGAGAAAGAATGATGTGACTTAAAGACTCAGCAAAGGGCTGCAGAGATGGCTCAGCAATTATGAGCATTTGCTGCTCTTGTAGACAACCCAGATTTGGGACCCAGGTTCAGCTCCTGGGCAACTCACAGTCAACTCCAGAGGCTCTGACGGCTTCTTTAGGAACCTGCATGCATGTAGTGCGCATACACTTGGAAGCACACAGAGGCAAAAAAAAGGTTTTCAGATAATGAAATAGCTTAAGAACATTTGTTTTAAAAAAAAATGAGGCAAAGATTTAGGAGTGCTTATAAACTCTATCCCAATCCCAGCCCCAGCAGCTGACTGCCCAATGGAGAGCGTTCTTCAACGGGCCTCCTGGTCACGGCAGCTGGGGACAGTGTAAATCTAACATGTATATTTTATGAAACCTTTATTTACTAAGATACATGCTAAACTACCCACAGTAAGCTGACAGGTTCGAATTCTTCATAACTGAAACATAAATGAATGCTACAAAGTACAGATAAAAACAAGATTCCACTTTTTTGACCAAAGGAGCAGAAACATTTCCTGTCTAAACCTTCAAGTTTCAGCCTCTCTTCAGTCTTATACTTCTGTCATTGCAAAAATCAAAATCCATATTGTGTAAGATTTTTTTCTCACACCCTTAAGAAAAACCAAGCCAAAGTCCGAGCTGGGCATTATTTCAACTCCGCCCGCATTCCCAGAGGGTCAGGCATGTGCGAACAGCCCCAAATACAGAGATAGCGCAGGAGGTCACTGCTTTCCAGGATCTCAGAGGCTAGCAGAGGAGCCAAAGCACAGGCTTCCAAAGTCCAGAAAGGCTCAGTCCATCGGAGGCATGAGCTGGCTCAAGTGGTGAACCGTACAGACCACAGCAGGAGCAAACTCCAGCTTTGCAGAGACAAGAGTTCAGCTGAACTAGAGGACTCTGGGTAAAGGCGCTTGCCACCCAATCTGGCGGCCCACCAATCCCTGACAAGCACAAGGCAGAAGAACCAATTCCCGAAAGTTTTCCTCTGGGCTCTATACATGCACCCACAAGGACACTTTTTAAGAAATGTTTTAAAAGGAAGTTTCACCTGTACTCTGCAAGAGGAGACAGACTACACGTTAAACTCAAGAGCAGTAGGGCAGGGTAGGGAGACCTCTGGGTCAAATACCATGAGAAACAGAGGTTCTTCCCACCAGTAACAATGCATGCAGGACAGGGTGTAAACAAAGTCGGAACCTATCAACGGCTCAATGGCAGAGCCCCTGGCTAGCATGTACAGGATTGAGTCTGATTCCCGGGCTATGAAAAGGGAATTAACCTATCAATGTCAGTCCTCTGAAGGACAGTCAGTAGGGGAATGGCAGCAATGACCACTGAGGGCACACTAGAGCCTGGAGCCAGCGAGAGGGCTCGGTGGAGAAAGGTGACTACTGCCATACTTACAACTGGAGCTGAATCCCAGGGTACCTACCACACAGTAGGAGCGAACCACTTGTCTGACCTCACATGTGCTCTGTAGCAGGTGAACACCTTCATTCACACAAAGTAAAGCCGTTTCCAAAGTATGTTTTTGAAATTAACTAAAACCCAAACAGCTAGGCACAGCTATGTGGGATTTTTCTGGGCTGGATTATTTGAGGGAGACCCACGGGAAATCTGAATCATGTGAAGTCAGAAGACCAACCCCATTCTGGTCCACACTTCCTGGTGACAGCCTACATAAAGGGACAGGGAAAAAGAAAGCTGTGGTTTTTGCTGCTTGCCCTCACTCACGGGAGGGTTCAACTGTCCTGCTGCTGAAGTACTCCTTTGCCAGAGTAAGAACCTACTACTTCAGAATTCCAACACAGACGAAGACAGGCAGCTCTCCAGGACGGGGACTCCAGCACTGGATAGGGACACCTAAGACATCCAGTCCTGAGGACTGAACAACTACTGGATCCCTCACCTTTCCATAGGAGATAGCCATTGTTGGACTACTTGGGCCACATCCTGTAAGACACTCTATTAAATCCATACACATTAGTTCACTCTATCAGAGAGAGAAAACCCAATAAAACGGTTCAAGAATGAGACAATAAGAGGGCCAGCAAGATGGCTCAGTAAAGGTGCTTCCTGGAAGAGCCCACTAGCTTGTCTGACTCACATATCCCACAGTGGAAGGAGCTCTGACCCCATACAAACGTGCACTGTGACATGTCCTCACACTGGTGTAATAATAATTAAAACAGACAGCAGGCATTCAAGCCTGCTTCTCCCCGTGCCTTCCCTGGTAACAGAAGCCTGGCAGACGACCTGGCTGTAAGAAGTGGCAGTCACAGTACTGCTTCAAGGCCAGCTCCTGCCAACCCTCCTCCCCGCCCTCATCAAGGCTGTGGCCTGCTCAATTCTCTTAGCCTTTCTTCTGCTCCAACAACCTCCATGTTCCCCATTGGCCTTATGGAGTCTTTCTGTCCTGCCATGTCCTCAGCCTACAGCAGCAGTTTTCTGACCTGTGGGTCGCAGCCCCTTTGGGGTTGAATGACCCTTTCATGGGATTTCATTAGGATTGCCTAAGACCATCAGGAGACACAGATACTAAAACAATGATTCAGAAGCCTAATTATGGTTATGAAACAGCAACAAAAATAATTTCATGGGGGTCACCACAACATGAGGAACTGTTTTAAAGGGTCACAGCATTAGGAAGGTTGAGAAGCACTGGCCTACAGAAATGCTCTTGGCTGGCATCTCCAGCTCCAACCTTGATAACCTGGCTCTGCCCTCAGTAAGCTGTTCTGCTGTCATAACTACAGTGCAGGATGAGAGGCATCAGAAATGAGCACGGCCCTTCAGCTTCCCATACTGTTGATACTGCAGAAGTCCTGAAGGAACAGGATAAGGGAGTCAAAGTGGACACCATCAGTATTTGTCAGCAGTTAGCAATATGGAGTGTGTGTGTGTGTGTGTGTGTGTGTGTGTGTGTGTGTGTGTGTGTGTGTAGAAAGGCACATGAGCCGGGCGGTGGTGGCGCACGCCTTTAATCCCAGCACTTGGGAGGCAGAGGCAGGCGGATTTCTGAGTTCAAGGCCAGCCTGGTCTACAGAGTGAGTTCCAGGACAGCCAGGGCTATGCAGAGAAACCTTGTCTCAAAAAAAAAAAAAAAAAAAAAAAAAGAAAGAGAGAGAGAGAGAGAGAGAAAGAAAGGCACATGAAAGCTAAATGTCAACATAAGCATCTTCCTCAATTACCCTCAACCTTCTTTTGAGACAGTGTCTCACTATGATAACCAAGTTAACCTAAACTCACATCTGTGAGTTTAAGAGATCCATCTGCCTATCATCATCATCATCACTATTACTCTTGTTGTTGCTGTTGTTGTTATTATATGCTTATGGTATTATTATTATTATTATTATTATTATTATATGCTTATGGGAGTTCTTCCTAAACCTGGTGTCCACAGAGGCCAAAAGAGAGTGTCTGATCCCCTGGGACTGGAGTTACAATTTTGACCCACTATGTGGGTACTGGGGATCAAACCAGAGTCCTCTGGAAAAGCAGCCTTACCTCCATCACTCCAGCCCCTACCCTCTCCCTCTAAAATAGTGGGACTAAAAGCATGCACCATAGCCAGCCTGGTGCCACCTGCCTTTAATTCCAGCACCCAAGAGGCAAAAGGAAGTGGATCTCTGAGTTCAAGGTCAGTTTGATCTATGATAGTGCCTGGGACAGCCAAGGCTACACCATAAGGTCCTGTATGCAAAGATATGCCTCACTATGTCCAGTTTCCTATTTTTTATTTATTTTTTTTAAGATAAGGTCTCTTACTGAATCTGGAGTTTATCAATTTCGTGAGACTGGCTGGCTAAAACCTCCAAGGATCTGCCTCTCTCTGTTTTCCCAACACTGGATTACAAGTAGACACTGCCAGGCCTGGCTTTTCCTTGGATGCCAGCATCTGAACTCAGACCCTCAGGGCTGTATGACAGGCCTTACCAACTGAGCCGCTTCTTCCCAGCTCCTGGAATTTTAACTAAAAACAAAATATGGTTTAAAAATGATTATGCTTAACATGTTAAGTGTTAATACTTTTTAGCTTTTTTGGGTTTTTGTTTTTTCAAGACAAGACTTCCCTGTGTATCTCTGGCTATCTAGGAACTCACCTGTTAGACCAGGTTGCCTGCCTCTTCCTCTCAAGTGCTGGGATTAAAGGCATGCAGACGTCACCTGCTTTTTTTGTTTTGATTTTCTTTCTTCCTTTCCTTTTTTTTTTTTTTTTTTTTTACAAATTAATCATTTAACATAAAAAATAAAAACTATGTTATTAACTAACTAGATAATTCAACAAATAGATGACATCTCTTCAATCTTTTCCTATTCTCTTTTCAAACTCCCTCAGCTTCCCCTCCCCATACTATATAATTCCCAGTTGGGTTTTGTTTGTTTTGTTTTTTTTTTTAAAGATTTATTTATTTTATGTATATGAGTACACTGTAGCTGTCTTCAGACACACCAGAAGAGGGCATCAGACCCCATTACAGATGGTTGTGAGCCACCATGTGGGTGCTGGGAATTGAACTCAGGACCTCTGGAAGAGCAGTCAGTGCTCTTAACCACTAAGCCATCTCTCCAGCCCTCCCCCCCCCCCCGTTGGGTTTAAGAGAGTTTAAACATTTCACTTATGGTTTGAATTTATGTCCCTAATATAAACATGTATTGACTTGGTAGAATCAATTATCAAACAAAAATCAAAAACTATTCATTTCTGGATTGTTGCAGTAACTCTGCCCCCACACCTAAGACCAGCATTACAGGGAGGGGCTGGGTGACAGCTCAGCAGTTAAGAGCACTGTGCTGCTCTCCCAAAGGACCCAGATTCAGTTCCCAGCACTGACATGTGGCTCACAGCGCTCTGTAGCTCTAGTTCCCAGGGATCCCATGCTCTCCTGGATCTCCATAAACACTATACACATATGATACACACACATGACACCTATAAGAATAAAAATTAAAAAATAAAAATTAAAATTAAAAGTTAAATCTTTAAAAAAAAAAATAAAAGAATGGCATTACAAAACAATCACTAATTCATGGCACATACCGGAGATGTCCCCAGAAATGCTTGGGGCTAGACACCTCTGTGCTGCAGAGAGCTGTACCATGTCTGCTGAACAGCACCCCAGCCTGGACACCACCTCCTAGACATGGCAGAACGGCTGTCAACTTGTAATAATGAAAACCGTCTCTAGGCTCTAACAAAATCAGCCTCAGTCAGGAACTGATAGATAAGCAGGTAGATAACAGAAAGGCAAGCTATGGCAGATCCGGCTGCCAAGAAGACTGAGGCAAAATAGATCCAACACTCACAGCCCGCTTGGACTAAGAAGCAAATTCAAGGGCAGCCTGGACAATTTAGTAAGACCCTGTCCCAAAATAAAGTAATTAAAAGGGTCTATCAAGTCTTCTCAGTGGGTAAAGGTTCTTGAAGCCAAGACTGATTAGATCCCTGGGACCCACACAGTGGCAGTGTCTCTAAAAAGTACTTTCACAGGCCAGGTGGTGGTGGCACATGCCTTTAATCCCAGCACTTGGGAGGCAGAGGCACGTGGATTTCTGAGTTTGAGGCCAGCCTGATCTACAGAGTACGTTCCAGGACAGCCAGGGCTATACAGAGAAATCCTGTCTTGAAAAACCAAACATTAAAAAAAAATTTTTTTAAATTTAAAAAAAAAAATAAAAATTTAAAATAAATAAATAAATAAAAAGTACTTTCACATTGTGTATATAAGGATCATGAGGCAGGTATCTTTGGAGGCCAGAGGTGTGGGATCCCAGGAACTGGGGTTACAAGAGGCAGTGAGATGCCCAATGTGGGTTCTGGGGATTGAACTCAGGTCCCCCAGAAGAGCATCAAAAGCTCTTAATGACTGAGCCAGCTCTCAGCCCCAGTTTTTTGGGTTTTTGAGACAGAATCTGGCTTCAAAGTCAAGAGCCATCTGTCCAGCCCTTTTCTTTTTTTCTTTTTAAGATTTATTTCATTTTTTAATTGTGTATGTGTCTGCATATGTATAAAAGCAAAAGTTTAAGGAACAAGGGGGCTGGGTTACACCCGGTGGAAGTGTTTGCCTGCTATTAATAAAGTCCTGGAATAAACTCCTAAACCACAGGAAAGAAGACACAAACCAGGTACCAAAACACAAATCATCCCAAAACTCACAGCCTATATCTCTACAAATACTATAAAAACAAGCAGCAATAAAGACAAACTAATATGCCCAAGCCGTGTGTCCTCGAGAAGTAACAGTGTCCTGATGCAGAGCGCACACTAAGACAGTCACCAGCTTGCCTCTCAGCAGCTCTGTGGCCTGGGAGTCCCTCTCAGCAAGGGACTTACCCTGAGTTTCTCAATTTACATCTGGAAATGGTAGTAATGTAATCCACTAGTAAGACCTCCAACACTTCCCTCCTTGCGTTACTCCGTGGAGCATTTAAAATGATACTTGGCAGTGGTAATTCCCCTAAAGTTGCAAATTTTCACTTATGCAAAATGGAAATCACTTAACACTCAGTACTTTGCAGCTGGAACTGGTTCAGAGGTTAAGAGCACCCAGATTCAGTTTCCCAATGCCCACAGGGGCAGTTTATAACTGTCCATAACTCACTTCATGCTGGCAAAACACTCATATGCTAAAATAAATATATCTTTAAAAAGAAATTTAGGGGGGTGGAGAGATAGCTCAGTGGTTAAGAGGGCTGAATGATCTGAGGACCCAGGTTCAATTCCCAGCACCCACATGGCAGTTCACTACTGTCTGTAATCCCAAATCAGATGCTCTCACACAGACATACATGCAAGCAAAACACCAATGCACATAAAATAAAATGTTTAAAAAACAAAATAGAAATTCAGATTTCTTGCACTTGGGAGGCAGAGACAGATGGATTTCTATGAGTTCAAGGCAAGCCAGAACTACAATGAGACTCTGTCTCAAACAAACCAACACCCAAAAATATAAAATAAATTCAGTACTACTGTTAAAGAAAATAAAATACCATTCATTCTATGTGACAACTTCACCTACTTGACAAAGGAATGATTTCATCTCAGTAAACAGGTAATGGTTGTGTGGGCACAGCCCCTGCCTCCACAGACTCCATACTTACATGCACAAACCCACATATGAGCACATACATACACAAACAGTAAAAAATATAATAAGAAGAGCAGGCATGATGGTGCATGCCTTTAATCCCAGCATTCGGGAGGCAGAGACAGGTGAACCTCTGCAGTTCTAAGGCCAGCCTGGTAGGTAACTGAGGAAGATAGGGCTTCCTAAAAGATAAGAGAGAGAGATCATGCTTCAAAAAGATTAAGGTAACAATAATAATAAAATAATAATAGTAAAACAAGATACTCAACATTATTAGCCATCACAGAAATGCCAATTAAAGCTGGGATTAGATATCACACACTGGAAGAGACTTTAAAGGGTTGTGGCTAGAGAGATAGCTTGGCAATTATGAGCGCTTGCTGCTCTTCCATAAAGCCCCAGTTTTGGGCCTAGTGTGTACATATCAAGGGGTCTGGCGCACATCTATAACCTCAGTTCCACAGAAAGCTAAGACAGGCTCTGGGCCAGCTCGTTTCCAGGCTGGCCAGGAAAACACAAGACCCCAGTTCAAAACAGATTGTGCCTCTAAAGGAACAGGTAGAGGGTGACAGCATCTGTCACCTTCTGGCCTCCACACATGGACATGCCCATACTCACACACATACTCACATACATGTCTCAATAACACCTCTTATTCTAACCACTCACCCAAGACAATGAGATCCAAACTTACATAAAAACCTGTAAATAAATTTTACAGCCACTCTATTCAAATTGTTAAAACTAAAACTCAAGCATCCTTTAGCAGCAGGGGACTGAACGAAGTGGAAAACTACTCAGCAATGAAAAAGAACGACCTACAACAACAACCTAGGTGAAACCAATGGCTCAGTGGGAAAGGTGCTCGCCATCAAACCTGATGATCTGTTAGATTCCCAGAGCCCACACAGTGGAATGAGAGAACTGACACCCAAAAGTTATCCTCTGACCTCGACATGCAGGCAGTCAGACAGACAGACAGACAGATACACAGACACGCACAGAGACATACAAAATAAACAAATAAACAAGGATATTAATATTAAGAGCAGAAAGCAGTCCTGAAGCTTACAGACTGCATGGTCAGTGACAAGCCAGGGAAGCACAATGCTCAAGGGCAGCATGGGCTGGGGGGCTCCGCAGTCAAGACTGACTGTAGACTGAGGTCTGCCTAAACCATATGTGCATTCAACTAATGAGACAATTCCCCAAAACAAATCAGTTCTTTCGCGCATGGTGGCACACACTTTCAGTCCCAACACTTAGGAGGCAAGAGACAGGTGGACTCTGTCAGTTCAAGGCCAGCCTGATCTACAGAGCTATTTCCAAAGACAGCCAAAGACAGAAACCCTGTCTCAGAAAAACAAAAAAACAAAAAACAAAACAAAACAAAAAAACCCTCAAAAATGGAAAAAAATAGACACAAAATAAGAGGGTTACTAATAAACAAAAATGCTTGCGTTCCCCTTCCTCCTCCTCAGGCTGAAAAAGCAAGCGTGCAGCCTGAGAAGGAGCAGTTCCAAACAAACCAACTGTTGGAGGTCATCTGGCACAAAACATAGGACGCTTTTGAAGAATGCCACCATAGCTGGATGACTGGTCTGGGGCCAAAGCAAACACTGGAGAAAATGACATCAACGGTGTACCAGAGTGCAGCAGGCAGACTGGCTGGGACCAAGCACCTCTGTCTGTGACCACAACAATAATCAACAGACCACCTTAAATCAAGTCATGAAATCTTCTCGTTTCTTTGAGAAGCTTTGGAACCCGCTGCTTTGTTGACCAGGTTGGCCTCCAACTCAGAGAGACCTGCCTGGTGGTATTAAAGCCCATGCCCAGCCTACTGTTATCTGAAAACAAAAACATTGCTAGGTGTAGTAGCATACATTTGTAGTCCCAGCATTTAGGAGGCTGAAGCAGGAAAATGCCACAAGTCCAGAGCATCTCCAAAAACAACACAAAAGGAGGGGCAAAGGAGAATGCTCATTCTGTAACGTATCTGAAACACAAGAGTGAAGCCCAGAGTTCCATTCCCAGCATCCACATTTATGACCCCCGCACTGGGAACCCTAGAGCTTGTTTGCCAGCTGTATTGGTGAGCTCCAGGTCCGTGAAAGACTGTCTCCAATCAATCAATAAATAAGCAAATAAATAAATAGATATTTTTTAAAAAGAAGAAAAGTAACTAAGGAGGACCTCCAACAACAGCCTCCGCCTTCACACGTGTGCACACACTATACATACACACAGATACAAACCAACCAGTTGCATTCCTTACACTAACTTCTCTTGTCAGTGTGGCCACAGTGTTCTTTCATCTCAAAACCTCTAGGATTTAAAGAGCAAACAGGAACCGTGATCAAACTCCAGGGAACAACAGTAATAACCAAAATGTCATCACTCGAAAGTCAGGACAATTTCCACATCTGTCCTCTCTTTCTCTCTATCAACACAAAACTGCCTACTTCACAATTAACTTAAAGGACCCATATGCACTTGTAAAGGTTTAGAAGACTAATAGCTATATTCAATTTCCTCTCTTCTCTCACTGAATTACTAACAGCCTTCACTGATTCTTTTTTCATTGTGGGAAGTGACAGGGGTGTCACGTCAGTACTGGAGGTTGAACCCAGGGCCACACGTATGCTAGAAAAGCACTCTATCACCGAGCTGTATCCTCAGACCCATAACTGATTCTTGATTAGAACCCTGAGATATCCTCCTTTTGGATTATACATCTTATGTATACATAAACAATAAAGTCATAGAAGAACTTAAAAGACAAAGATATCTACAAGGTTCTTGGAGCTGAACGATGTAGCTCAGTGGCCTGCCTAGCATGGGCTTCATTTCCAACACCATATAAAACTGGGCAAAATGACACACACCTGTAATCCCAGCACTCAAGAGGTGGAGGCAAGAAGATGAGAAATTCAGACACATTCTCAGCTACAGAGCAGAATTCAAGACCACCACAGTCTCAAACAGGGCCGGTAAGGCTGGCTCCACAAACAAAGGCACTTGCTGTCAAACCTAAGACAGGAGTTCAAGCTCTGGGACTCCCGTGGTGGAAAGAGAAGTAAATTCTGCCAAGCTGTCCTCGGACCTCTCTGTGGATGCCATGGAATGCACCTGCCCACATATATGCATACAGGCAGGCACACTCACCCAGATATCCACACACACACAAACAATAAATGTAAAAAACCTATTAATAACTGGACTCTAGTCATAGTAAACAAAAAAAATTAATAGGTTTGGTCATATTAAATATGTTTAAGCTTCTTTACAAAACAAAGAATATAAACATCTTAAAGAGAAGAACTACTGGAAAAATTGGAAATCCACACTCCATGTGCCTCTATTTTGCCAGTGGTATTGCCAGTATTACCCTAAAGTAAGACATACTACAAAGTCAGTGTGCTATGACCACAGGAAGAAATCCAGACTGACCCACATGACCTCTCACCCTCCCTGCCCACTGAGCAGCAGGGCCTGGCAGACACAGCAGAAAGCATGAGGTCTGCCAAAGACACAATGCACTGGACTAGCCTGGCCTGGAACTCACTACATGGTGCAACTGTCATGATTCCTCTGGGAGAGAAAGCTGCCGGGCGGTGGTGGCACACGCCTTTAATCCCAGCACTTGGGAGGCAGAGGCAGGTGGATTTCTGAGTTCAAGGCCAGCCTGGTCTACAGAGTGAGTTCCAAGACAGCCAGGACTACACAGAGAAACCCTGTCTCAAAAAACCAAAAAAAATAAAATAAAATAAAGAAAAAGCTAAGAGCATTACCCACCCCCAGGGGGGCACATGATTCCAAGATGCCCAGCAAGTAATGCCCAAGCGCATTACTCGGAACCTGGGAGACTCACAATCTGGCCACAACTTTAAAATTCTCAACACCACACACACAGACCCCAAATACAGTCAAGTCTCTGGTAACACCAATATCCTACCCACAGCGTTCTTCCCAGCCTCGCTCTGGACCTCCCAACACCCTGCCCTGCTTTCAATGACCACCTCAAAACAGCCTTCCTGCCTTCAAAATTATTGTGCCTCTGGTATCTATTACCTTGGATTATATACAGTATGTTAAATGCTTACCTGCCCAGTACACCTCTTATGTAAACAGCTGTCATGTTTTCTGCCATTTTTATCTGCAGGAGAACCACCACATTCACTAAAACTATTCAATAAGAACTTTAGTTGAATTGTCCAAAGAAATGACCTAGAGTTACTAAAATACCAGGCATTCCCAGAACTGTCGTGTATGGATTCAGTTGTCACTGGAAGGCTAGCCATAAGACGGAATACAGTATTAGCTTCTTATCATTGGTTTTGCCCAGACTGGAATCTCTAATGGTTCTATGGAATACACAGGCACATAGCAAAACAAAATTGTATTTATAGTAATATACTTACTATACAACTAGAGTTGCCTTTTTCTCTAAAACATAAAAATCACTGAGCATACATACACGGAAGGAAGGAAAGGAAGGAGGGAGGGAAGGAAGGGAGGAAAGGAAAGAAAGAAGGAAAAAAATAAAGAAAATGCAAGGACCAGTGAAATAGCTCAGTCCTGATGATCTGAGTTCTATCCTCTGGATTCACATGACAGAAGAAGAGAACTGACTCCCGTAAGTTCTCAGCAAATTGGCCATTGATTGTGTGCGTTTGTGCACATACACACAACAATAAATGTAAAAAGAATGTTCTTAGCGCTAACCATACAAGAAGCTCTGGGAGAGACTAAGCCTCTGAGAGAATGAGAAGAAAGTTTATCAAGCACATCCTACTTCACACTCCCTTCACAAAGGAGCAATGCTTCTAAACGCCAAGTGGATCTCAACACAGCAACGAAAATACTTCAGGGCTGGAGAGATGGCTCAGTGGTTAAGAGCACTGACTGCTCTTCCAGAGCTCCTGAATTCAACTCCCAGCATACACGTGGTGGCTCACAACCATCTCTCCTAGGATCTGATGCCCTCTTCTGGCATCCAGGTATACTTACAGATGGAGCACTCATTTACATAAAATAAATCTTTTAAAAATATACGTTTTATTTTTTGTCCGTTTCATTTATTTGAGATAAGACTCTTGTGCCATAGCTCAGGCTAGCGAGGACTCACTGTACAGCACAGGATAGTAGAGTCTCACAGCAATCCTCCTGTCTCAGCCTCTTGATCACAGGCATAAGCCACATCAGGACCACAAAAAAAATCTTTTAAATATATAAAAGAAACCTGAAGGCCTTCTACGATCTATTTTGGTAATAATTTGTTCTTATTTAAGAGCTAAAAACTACTAGCATCTTTTTCCACCTATCACTGACTTTTCCCTAGCTCATTTTTCAAAATTGCTACCACCTCTAGAGATAGCCTTGCTTCAGTAATTCCAAAGTATTTCCTAAAGAATTTGAGCCTCCTCCTAAACCATTTAACACTTCTTTTAATGAATAAAAACCCACCCACACTGAGAAACAAGCAAAGCACACTCAGGAGATCTCGGGCTGGCAAGATGGCTGCCTGAAGGCCTGACAGCACTGATAATGTGGAGAGGGAACCAAAGGCAACGTTGTCCTTTGACCTCCACTCAGCACAACAGCACCAGCACCCACACACACAGTTTTGTTTTGTTTTTTTAAAGAATGAATTCTAGCAAAGATGGCTTCTGATGGGGTGTGCAGCCCAGGATAACCTGGAACTTAATTATGTCACCCAGGCTAGCTCCAAATTCCAGATCCTCCTGCCTCAGGCTCCTGAGAGCTGGGATTGCTGGGGTGTACTAACCTGCCTTGACGACATTCTTACTGTAAGACAAACTTTTCTGGTTGGCTATGGTGGTCCACACCAGCAGACAATTGCTGAGGAGAACATAGCAGCGACATCATGGGTTCGAGGTCAATCCAGGATTTCTCACTAAACCCCTTTCTATATTATTATCTAGTATTTCTGCATTTTACTGTTATAAAACTGCTTCCTTTGTATTTTTTCCTTTCAAATTATCCATATCGATATGCAATAGAATTAGTTCAAAGTAGCTGAGCTATTTATTTTTAAATCAAAATAAAAGAGCCAACTACCTCATTAAAACAAGAATGCTGGCAGGCATTGTGGAGCGCACATTAATCCCCAAACTCAGGAGGCAGAGGCAGGCAGATCTCTGAGTTGCAGGCCAGCCAGGTCTACACAGAATTCCAGGCCAGTCACAGTGGCATAGTGAGACTCCACCTCACAATCAAACAAGAACAGTGTACTGGAGGCGGGAGTGATGGCTCAGTGGTTAAGAGCGAGAGGTGCTCTCCCAGAGGACCCAGGTTCTATTCTCAGCACCCACATGGTGGCACACAACTGGCAGTTAACTCCATTTCTAAGGGAGCCAATGCCCCCTTCTGGCTTCCGTGAACACTACATGTATATGGTGCAAAGACATACATGCGGGCAAACACCTAGTCACACAAAATAAAAAGAAATAAACCTTTAATTAAAAAGAAAGACTGCATGGGGCTTGATGTGGTGGTGCACATCTTTAATGCCAGCATGTGAGAGGCAAAGACAGGTGGCTCTGTGAATTTAGAGACAGCCTAGTTTATGCAGCGAATTCCAGGTCAAACGGGGATACATGAAAAGACCCTGTCAAAAAGAAAGAGAGAGAGAGAAAAAGAGAGAGAGAGAGAAGGAGGGAGGAAGGGAGGGACAGGACAGCTGCTGAATCATAGTAGTGATGTTCCTTAGGTCTGACAAAGGTGCCATGGAAATTGGAAATGCTCACAGTGGAGTGGAGGGGTTGGGTGAGGCTTACATGAGAACTGTGTTCTACGTCTACACCTCCTCTCTAAGTCTGAAATTACTCCAAATCTTTATTCAAAGTAAGAATGGGAAGCTCTGGGTGGTACCATTGTAGTTTCTCTCAATTCATCTAGCCTTTATAATTTTCAACAGGGAACAAGTTTTATTGTGGCAAAAAATAAAAGGGCTTAGAGTCTCAGGAGACTTAGCCCAAGACACAAAGCTGAAGCAACTAGAAATCCTGCAGCAACTTCTCCTTCCCTTCACCCCGGGGATTCCTCCCCTCTGGAGCTCTACTACTTGGGTTCTTCCCCACTTTCCCTTACTATGTCTAAGACCAGGGCTGCAGTGATGGCTCAGAGGCTAAGAGAACTTGCAGAAGACCTGGGTTCAGTCCCTAGCACCTCATGGTGGCTCAAAACCGTTCCAGGAGATCTGATGCCCTCTTCTGACCTCCGTGAGCACCAGGCACACACATGGTACACAGATATACTAGTAGTCAAACACTCAGACACATATATATGTATGTATGTATGTAACAGTCTTCTAGAAGAGCAGAAACCAAACCATGCTACTTTCCTTACAAACACAAAGTCTGAGGTCGTGGAATCACTTCCAGAGCGTGGCTTACTGTAGGTGATAGGGAAGGAAAACCGGCTAGATTGGAAGAGCCAGGCACTCATGCACCCCTCTCCCCACATTTCTACGTCCACAGCTTTGCAGAATAAGAATGTCTAGATTAAAAACCCATCATCGTCTCCACACGGTGTCACTACCAGCTCTCCAAGCACCGACACTGGAGTGAGGACGTCTGCATTTTTAGGGTGAGACTCCATGGAACCTATCCCCATGTCTACTTCTTCAGGCTCCCAACCATAGCCACAGTGTCACCTGATTTAAAACAGAGGACCCCCTGTATCGCCTTCCCTCCCCCACCTAACAGTCAGCACCTCTCCCCCATCAGTCTCCAAATTACTTCTTACATCCACCACTATTTTCCAAAACCACCAACATAATCCAAGCCCTCATAGTCCTCCTTTAACTGCCATGAATCCAACCAGTCTCTGATGCCCCCCTCCTTCCTTCCAATTTCCACTTCGCTCTGTTTCCACTCTGTTACTATCCCAGGATGCAGGGTGCATGTGATTAGAATATGCATCCCAAGTCACCCCATTCCCACCCTACCCCAGGCTTCTCTCCATACCCTCTTCTTTCTGTTGCTCTTCATATAATTTTACATACCACCCCCTTCAGGCTGGAATGTTCCCAATATCCCAAGAAAGCTGCACCAAATCCCCAAGCACTTCATGGGGCGCCACGCTGGAATCCCCACCTCATTCTATTCTGTTCTTTCATTCCTTCATACCCGTATACTCTTAAAAGCAGGTTAGTTCCTTCAACCAGGCATGCGGTGGATGAGTTAGGGATGTCCTACTTCAGTGCTCTCCTCAGCCACAAGGGGCATCAGAAGCCCTAACTGATCAAGTGCAAGCCCTCCTGCTTCACAACACACACACACACACACACACACACACACACACAAACACGCGCGCGCGCGGTGCATGCCCCAGGATAGCTGAAGCTTGTGGTACATGTGTCCAGTAAGTAAGTGCTTGCTTGCTAAGGTGAATCTTGGAACCCCCGACTGCCGCCTTCGACCACAAGCCCCAGTTCCTCTCACACACTGTGAGAGGACTGTATCCTCATTACAAGCTTTTTCACTGAGCTCAGCCTGGCTATTCTTCTAACAGTCATCTACGAGCTGCTTATACTTGCCTTTCCGTGCAAAGCCACATCAATCTCGATTGTGTAACAATGCACCAGGAAAGGACAAAGATGACTCAAACAGGCACACACGACAGTCAAGGCCAATGAGCCTAAGAGCCATTTACACTATGAAACTAGAAAAAAATATTCACTGGACAATGGACTTCTATTAAACTTAGAGCGCAACTGGGGAATCTGTATGTGCTAGCCATATAAACTGGCATGACACCCTTGGTGCTACTGTAAAATAGGATACATCAAAATCTATAAAACACTCATTAATATAAATATCTTTAAACATAATAGCATACTCCAAAATTTATCCTCAAGATACAGTCAGAAGTGTGTTTATGTATGTATTTTCTTTCCACCTACAATAAGGTAGATGAAAGGATTAACTGATAGGACTGGAGAGATGGCTCAGAAGTTATGAGCCCTGGCTGCTCTTCCAGAGGTCCCAAGTTCAATTCCCAGCAACCACATGGTGGCTCACAGCCATCTGTAATGGGATCCAATGCCCTCTTCAGGTGTGCAGGAGTACATGCAGACAGAACACTTGTGTGCGTGTGCGTGTGTGTATAGTACATAAATAAATGAAAAACAGCCAGCAACATAAATAAATAATGCAAGACAGACAGACATAGACAGACTTGGCAATGCAGTTCAGATGGTAGGCTGCTTGTCTATCATGCCGAAAGCCCTGGTTCAGGCCTCAGGACCTCAGGATGACATTAACTAGCATAGGAGATAAAATCACAGTCATGCTAGGCTATATAGAGTCTGGAGCCAGTTTAAACTCAAGGGAATTATTTCCATGTGTAAATTAAAATTGTAAAATTTCTTTTATTTTTTTGTTTGTTTGTTGAGACAGGGTTTCTCTATGTAGCCCTGGCTATTCTGGAACTTGCTCTGGAGACCAGGCTGGCCTCAAACTGAGAGATCTGCCTGCTTTTATGCTTC
Organism: Mastomys natalensis; assembly: GCA_021653895.1. NCBI lineage: Eukaryota > Metazoa > Chordata > Mammalia > Rodentia > Muridae > Mastomys > Mastomys natalensis. Next base: position 2,484,142 of record JAJTUV010000174.1, read on the forward strand.
CCACTCCCCCCCCCCCCAGTGCTGAGATTAAAGGCATGCACCAACCACCACACTCAGCTTAAAATTATGAACTTTATAACATGAAATGTTCATCAATATCCAGTAAGGTTTTTTGTTTTGTTTTGTTTGGTTTGGTTTGGTTTGGTTCTTTTTGGGCTGTGAGACAAACTCACTGTGCCGCAGCAAGCAAAGGCTGGACTCGAACTCGGAAAGGCGCCTGCCGCCTAGGACCCCCGAGCGCAGTGACTACAGCAGTGTGCCACCGCTGGCCGGCTATCCAGTAAGTTTTTAAAGCATCAAATTATCACATATCATAATTTTTAAAGTACAAACATTTCAAAATGGAATGTCAAAAAGAAAAACAACTATTTATCAATAATAAACCCAAATACTGAACAATTTCAACACTAAGAAAATTCCAGGGGCTAGAAAGAAGGCTCAGAAGTTCAAAACATGCTCTGGTCTTGCAGAGGACCAGAGTTCTATTCCCAGTACCAACGTCAGGTAGCTGACAAGGACCTGTAACTTCAGCTGAAGAGGATCTGTCTCTCTCTCTCTCTGTCTCTATCTCTGTCTCTCTCTCTCTCTCTCTCTCTCTCTCTCTCTCTCTCTCTCACACACACACACACACACACACACACACACTAAATGTAAAAGAAAAAAAAAACAAAGCTCCAATCCACTCAGGAAACAAGGGCCTGAAACAAGAGCCGGGCATCCCTCTGCTACGTGCTCACCCAGAGCTTGTATGCACTCCTGGTCCAGATGACCATGGTTACCTCCACCTCAGTTTTCCATTTTTCCTGTTTTTGAAACAGGGTCAATCCTCCTGCCTCAGCCTTTCTAGTGCTAGCTTTTTATTAGACTGTGAAACAGCATCTCAGGATAGCTTGAAATTCCATACATTGTTCAAGAGCTAGTAACTCTCTAGACTTAGCAAGTCTGGAGGTTACAGACAAGAGGACCCTCTTTGCCCTTCTCCATCTTAGTTTTTCTTTCTTTTTTTTTTTTCTTAAATTGTTTTGTTTTGTTTTTTAGTTTTTCGAGCCTTTTCTCTGTGTTGACTTGGCGGACGCTTTGTAAACCAAGCAGGCCTCAAATCACAGAGATCCACCTGTCGCTGGCTCTGAATGCTAGGATTAAATCATATATATACACCACTGCCTGGCTATCTTAGTTTTTTGATGGCCAATAATTCATGTTACATAGACTTCCAACCACAGCTGACAAATCACACTAAATGCATACATACTCAAGACAATGGTGTGTTAATGCCACATGTTACTGTGAACTTCACAAGTATACATGCTGTGTTCATGTCTCCAGGGGTCACAAGAACAGGCTTCCGACTCAGCAGTGGACTGCTGAAGGTAGAAGACAGCCATGTGAACACATCAGAGAACCAAGGGCCAGGAAGCCTGAGGACATTGAAAAGACAGAAAGCCAGGTGTGCCAGCACCTGATAACCCTACTACTTCTCAGGAGAGGCGGGGGGAGGAGCCTAAGTTTGAAGGCAGCCTGGGCTTCACTGCAAAAGTCTCTCTTAAAACAAAACTAAAAGTAAAGAATGTTCATTTATACAAAGTACGAAAGATAAAACCTCAAGCATATACCTAACAGAAGTGTGTACCTAACAGAAGACTACTGTTGAAAACACACGGAAAGTTAAGTTTACAGCCCAGGGACAGAGCGTGTGTCCTGTGTGCTCACAGCCCACGGGCATCCCAGAGCCAAAATCAAAATTCGTAGTGCTAGTGACCTCCTGGAGAACACAGGAGCTAGGGATACAGTTACAGTAAAGCCTTTGACAAACATACACAAGGCTTGTGTTTAATTCTCCAGCATTGCAAAAGAAAAAAGGGAACAAAACAGTGATACACAGAGATATAGATATACAGACTTGGAGTTTTTTTTGAAATAGAGTTTCATATAGCCTACACTGGCCTAGAACTTGCTATACAGTTGAAGCTAGCCTTGAACTCAAACCCTCCTGCCTCAACCTCCTGATTGCTGAGATTAAGATATATACCAGGGGCTGGGAAAATGGCTCTGCAGTTAAGAGCTCTGCTGCTCTTCCAGAGGTCCTCAGTTCAATTCCCAGCAACCACGTGGTGGCTCACAACCATTTGTAATAGGATCTGATGCCCTCTTTTGGCATGCCAGTATACATACAGATAGAGCACTCGTATACAATAAATAAATAAATAGAGTAAATAAATAAGTAAATAAGATATGCACCTGGCTCTGTAGCATTCCTATTTTAACATCAAAGACCAAGACAACAGACCAAAAAACTTGTTTAACTGTCTTTAGTAAGTAGTCATTTCAGTGAAACAACTAATTTGAAGGGTTGATAGCACTAAGTAAAAGCAGTATAATATTTAGAAAGAAAGTCCTACCTTTTGTTTCTACTGGTGTATTCTCAGTACCTAAATCCTCCAAACTGAGCTTGTACATTATGCACTTTATACAAGTGTGTATATGCACATAGTCATGACCCAACATCAAGAGAAAGCAATTCAATACTTGGCCTTCAGAACACAGGGTTGGTTAGCACTTAAGAATATTGACATAGGCCGGGCGGTGGTGGCGCACGCCTTTAATCCCAGCACTTGGGAGGCAGAGGCAGGCGGATTTCTGAGTTCGAGGCCAGCCTGGTCTACAGAGTGAGTTCCAGGACAGCCCGGGCTACACAGAGAAACCCTGTCTCGAAAAACCAAAAAAAAAAAAAGAATATTGACATAGAAACTGGTAGATCTCTCCAGTTCCAATCACATGAGACAAAACTGGACCTCTGGACCATACTTCATTCAGAATACAAGTCTGAGAAGAAGCCCCCTCCTTGCTGCACCACACTACACTGACAGAGCGGCAGGCAGTGCTTGAGTGCTGGCTCTGTCCAATCTGTTCTGAAGCAGCCAAGTCCGTTAAGTACTCCAGCCCCAGGTCACCTGTCTGACCCAGCAGTGCATCACTCCACCTTGTCCCATGTCATCCTTCTAGCCAGACATTCTTATCAAGATGAAGTCTCTGAACATGGCCAAGGTACAATGACACATAGGTATAAAAATGTCACCATGAAACCCATCACTTTGTATATTAAAAATTAACAAAAGGAAAAAGATAAGATGAAGCTCTTCCAAGTCTCTTCTTCAAGCATTGCTGAGCCCTTTCTCCTTGTAACACTCTCCTAAGCCATCTCTACTCACCTGCAGTTCACTGCACTGGGTATCACCCAAATAGCCCATCAGAGCTCTTTATAATTTCTGAAAGAGAGAAAACAGCCTTTAAATATCACAGATTGCCAGCTGTGCTGGCACACACGAGTGACAGAGGCATCCTGATTTAAAGCCTGATTTGATCCGGGCCATACATCACTACTCAGTCTCCAAAATACGCATGACAAACAAAATCACAAGAACAAATTACCCATTGGCATATCATTGCAGAAGTGTCTGTATCCTATTCACAGCATCTGGTAACTCCCATAGACCAAACGGCCTGTCTGCAACCTCTAGAGATAAAGGCTTTCACACTACTACAGAGTCACATAACCTGGGGCGAGGCAGTTTCTCCAGGCCTACACTTCCTCATTGGGAAATGGGAAAGTTGGGAGTAGAGTGCCTGCCTGGCCTTCATAAAGTCCTGAGTTCAATACCTACAACTAGCATGAAGACACATGTCTGTAACCCCAGTACCCAAGAAGTGGAGGCAGGAAGATCAAAGGTTCAAGGTTAGGATTCAGACTTAACGCTCCCGCAGAGACGATGGGGATTCCCAATACACACATGGTGGCTCACACCATCTGTAACTCCGATTCTAGGAGATCCAGAGACCTCTGCTGTCTCCAAGAGCATCAGACATGCATGTACTATACATACAGATAAAAGACTCAAATACATAAAATAAATCCTAAAAAAAACTTTTATTAAAAAAAAAAAAAGAAACAAACAAACAAAACTGTTCTCTGGGCAGTGGTAGCACATGCCTATAATCCTACCTCAGGAAGACAGGCAGTTTTCTGTGAGTTCAAGGCCAGCCTGGCCTATAAAGCAAGTTTCAGGATAGCCAGGATAACACAGAGAAGCCCTGTCTCACAAAAAAAAAAAAAAAAAAAAAAAAAAAATTCAAGGTTTCCTTGGTTTCCTTCAGCTACAGTTCAAAGCCAGCCTGGATTACACGAAATTCTGTCTCAAAAATAAAGAAGAAAAAGAAAATAAGCAGCCGGCCAGCGGTGGCGCACTGCAGCAGTCACTGCGCTCTGGAGTCGGAGGCGGCCGTGAGTCTCTCCTCGAATCCCAGCCTCTGCCTGTCAATCAATCCGGGGGGTGGGGGGGTAGAATTTATGGCCAGGCAGTGGTGGCTCAGGCCTTTAATCCCAGCCCTTGGGAGGCAGAGGCAGGCAGATTTCTGAGTTCGAGGCCAGCCTGGTCTACAGAGTGAGTTCCAGGATAGCCAAGGCTATACAGAGAAACCCTGTCTCAAAAAAAAAAAAAAAAAGAAAGAAAAAGAAAATAAGAAAGCAAAAATAACCAGAGTTAAAAGAGCAAAGTTTAGGCAAGCAGTGGTGACATACACCTTAGATCCCAGCAGAAGCAGAGAGGCAGGCGGTTTTCTGTTAGTTCAAGGCCAGTCTGGTCTACAAAGTGAGCTCCAGGACAGCCAGAGCTACACAGAGAAACCATGTCTCAAAACACACACAATAAATAAAATAACAAAACAGAAAATAAAAGATCAACAAATAAAACTTTCCCCTGCCTGACTATAAGACTAAATGTCTAAGACTAATAATCTACAATTCGACAGTAGCTTGTCACTAATGCTTCTTGTTACTGCAGAGCAGAACAGAGACCCAATGTCTATTTCAACGGCCATTCCTGCTGAACTTCTCCCTCCATTTCTACTGTTGCCTTACACTTTAGGATCAGAGGCCTTCCAAAAACTAAATGACACATAAATTTGTCTGTGTAAATGTCACACGTATGCAGTTACCCACAGAAGCCAGAAAAGCTGTAGTTACAGGCAGCTATAAGCCACCCAATGTGGGTGCTGGGTACCAAACTCAGATCCTCTGGAAGAGAAACATGCTCATAACCATTGAGCCTATTGGTTCTCCAGCCCCTTTTTTATTTTAAACCATATATAAACACACACACACATGTTGCTCAACTTAACATACGTATGCATGATTTTTTACACTGTATTATTTATAAATACACCTGACAGACTGTGTTTACAAGAGCACTTCCACCATAAGGTATATATCCACAAAGCAGAGTGAAAAGTGAAAGGGACAATTCAGAAGTGATAAGACAATCTATGACCCGGAGATAAACTCAGTCATCCACACTTCAGAGTGGGGTCAGTTCAAGAGAGGATGAGGCCGGGCGATGGTGGCGCACGCCTTTAATCCCAGCACTTGGGAGACAGAGGCAGGCGGATTTCTGAGTTCGAGGCCAGCCTGGTCTACAGAGTGAGTTCCAGGATAGCCAGGGCTACACAGGGAAACCCTGTCTCAAAAAACCAAAAAAATAGAAAAAATTTTAAAAAGAGAGGATGAGGACAGAGAGGGCTAAGTGGGTAATGGTACTCACTGCACAAGCCTGCTGACCTGAGGTCAGTCTACAGATCCCTCAGAAAGGTGGAAGTAGAGAGTCAACTCCATAAAGTTGTCCTTTGACCTCTACACATGCACATGCATACACACACTAAAACTTTTAATTAGATATCTATGCCAGATGTGTGTTTGGGAGGGGGGGGTGGAGGGGTGCGTGAAATGAATCAGGTTTTTTATTCAAAAGCAAGACAAATTTCTGTCTGACCAGACTTCCTGATCTGGAAAAGAACCCACTATGTTTACAAGCATGAACAAGTTAAGACTTTTGATTTAAACTGGAAACTTTTGATTTCTTTCAGGTAACTGAAAGTATAAGAAATACTTCACATGAACATAACATGTAAGTATTTACATATATGTATGTATATATCATATATATGTATATATCATACAACATGAATGTAACATATATGCAAGTAGTCTTCCTGCTATACCAATGGTAGTCTTAAAAAGAATACTGATTATCAGATGCTGGATTTTCAAGTTTTATCTCAGCCAGTGGCAAGAGCAGTGTGTTGTGCTGCTTCGAGCTCGTGCTCCAGAAGCCACCCTGACGCAGCCACACACTGAAGGGACCAGTAAGCTGATGGCCACTCTCTCCACACTACACCTGTCTTCTAGAAAACATTTCAAAATACGATTTAGCAATCCAATTACAGTTGCAAGTATGTTTACCTACATTTACGAAAATAAACAACACTGACAATCTTCTATTTCTTGCACTGGGCCTACATTTGGACTTGAGTGACAGACAATTACAGGCTGGTTTGCATTCAGTATTAATGTCAAGCTACCTAAACAGAGAACACAGGTGCATTTCTAAGACTTAGTCAACTTCCCTGAGAATCCCTGTGCAGTAGCCTCAGCTTTTCATGAAAGCCCTGCGTTTTAAATTTTTTTTCTAGACTTTTTTATTTTATGTATGTATGTGTGTCTGTGTGTCACATACATGCCTAGTGTCCAGAGGTCAGAAAAGGGTGTTGGATCCCTTGGAACAGATGATTCTAAGTGACCATGTAGATGCTGGGACCTGAATCCAGGTCCACTGCATGAGCTTTTACCCACTGAGCCAGTTCTCCAGCGAATGTGCAGCAGACTTTAGACTTTCACAAGACCGTCCACACACAGGAATGGCTTCGCCTGCTCTTTAGCATTGTTCCCCAAGCCACTGAAAACTGGACAGACAGTCTGGATATATATGCAGACTTTAAAGACAGTGATGACTGAATTCATTTAAGCTACCTGAAGATGACATTTCTTACTAACAATGGCAAAAGGTAATAGAGAGCTAACAGAGACGTACCAGACATATTAACTGACTCCTCCACAATACAACCTTACCTAAAAATAGAACCCAAGTTTATCAGCCAAAAGACAGTTAAAAAAGCCATGTCTTCACTCGGCTCAAAGACAGTCTTCTACTCTATTGTAACCTTCGACATTATGGTATTTCCCATTTTAGAATACTTCATTTTACAAGCTGCTTGGTGGCCAACAGCAGCTTCACTTTGAAGAGAACAGTAATACTTGTCTGCATGTGTGGAAACTGTGAGAAAAATGTCTCAACACAATTCAGGCTGAGGAACAGCAGCCCCCCAAGATCACTACTCTGTAAGTACTCAACTTTACAGTGAACATGTCTGGGGCAAAAAACAGATCCGTGGCTCCTAGCCACAAAACAACCTATTTGTTTAGAACAAAGCAAGAGGAGAGTGCAAACTGGGAGATCTGAGACAAGAACATGCCTCCATTCACAAGCTGAAAACAAATTTAAAACTCTGTATTTGCTCTGCCAAAAATTAAAATTAAAACAGATACTGCTGAGTTTCAACCAAGTGGACAGTGCTATGTCCTAGAAGACTCTGGATCTCTGTCCACCTCCCTTTCCCAAGTCCCCACTCCCTTTATTGTATTTTAAAGGCAAAGTGACAAGTGTATGCTTCAAGCTTGAGGGGCTGGGGAATACAGCTTATTCTGAAAAGCTATACGAAAAGCTGGTGAGGATTTCAAGATCTAAATGCCAAATGTGTGTGTTGGGGGTGGGGTGGGGGGTAAATAAATCTACAATAAACCAACTGACCATAATTACTTATATTTCTCTAAAGCAACCATAGGAAGGTATCATTAATTGAGAAAATGATTGAATACTATAACAAGCTTCTCTCTCCCTCGTACACCCATACAAACTGTTCACTAATATACAAATGTCCTTTAAATCCAAGGTATTACACCAGGAATTACTTTAATCCCAAGACTCAGGAGTTCAAGGCCAGCCTTGTCTACTTAACCAGCCAAAGCTACAATTGTGATACTCTTTTCCTCTCTCTGTCTGTCTCTGTCTCTGTCTCTCTCTCTCACCCACACACACACACACACAACACACACACAAATTCAAAGTATTACATGACAATAATATGAATTCACACACCGGAAATGATCAGAAGTTACGACAGAGTAGTCATATATATCGCCGAAGCAACACAGAAGTTTTTAACAGTATCATTTTTTGCCCCAAAGTCCTCTCAGACATTGACTATGCAGCTTTGGAGAAAACAGAGGGGGATGATGATGTGGCTCAGTGGTTCTGCACTTGCCTGGGATGTGTGAGGCCAGTAGGTCTCATACATACCAGCACCACAAAACAAAAAGAAAAATAAAAACAGAATCGATGGCTGGCTGAAAAGTGTTATTCCCAGTGGAAAAGGGCATCCTTCATAAGTACCCCACAAACTGAGGGGTGCAGATCTCACCACCCAGTGTCTCATACTCAGTGTGGCGCAAGCAGTGGACATGAAAACAGATCACATCCAGACCATCCAATTAAAGTTACACAAGGAAATGTGAAGAGGCAAACTATAATTACTCCTGGAAAAGACACAGATCAAGGATAGCCACAAACCACATTTGTCTCTAGATAAGCTTTACGATGTATATATGTATGAATAAGTTGGAGCCACTAAAAAGGATGGTATGTCTTCCCTAAATCTAGCCTTGTCCATATCCCAGTTGGCTGACTGATCTACTTGGAGAGGAGCTTCGGCCTGACCCTTGAGTTGGTTACAAGAAAGAGGGGAAACAGGGCGTAGTTTTCAACTTCAGTCTCACCTTGCACATCTCACCGGCTCTGTAGTTCATTAGTGATCAATTACTTCATCCAATTCCTGGGGCAAACAGAAAAGTAGAATATAGCTATGCAACACCAGTTAGAGTTTTTACCAGCAGCAAACATTTTATAGCCATTTAGTAAAAGAACATGGAAATGACAAGTGGAAAAAAGTTTTTTTTTTTTAAAAAAAGGTACAGTATGAAGCTTTGGAGGGGAAAAAAATGTGCTTCTTTACCTAAAATTGAAAATATTTTCTTTCAGCCACAGATTAGAAAAGTCTTCAACCTTAAACATAATAAACTCATCTATTCTGCACTGATGAGTCTTGCTTTCAAAAATAAAAAGAGGGAGGAAGCCGGGCGGTGGTGGTGCACGCCTTTAATCCCAGTCCTTGGGAGGCAGAGGCAGGCAGATTTCTGAGTTCCAGGCCAGCCTGGTCTACAGAGTGTCTTCCAGGTCAGCCAGGGCTACACAGAGAAACCCTGTCTCGGGGGAAAAAAAAAAAAAAAAAAAAAAAAGAGGGAGGAAAAATAAAGGAGGGGAAAAAAAGTTATTCATATGAGTGAAGAGAGAGCAAAATCAAAATCAAGAACAAATTAGGCCAGATAACGTCTCCCTCTTCCCCCGGCTGCTCCCGGAATCCACTATCTCTGAAGTTACACTTTTGATTATATTAATGGCTTGCCTAAAAGTGTAACTTTGCAAGGGAGAAAGAATGCCAATTTCAGAGTTCAACAAAAAACTTACAAGGTTCCCAACCCAAAAGGAATCTGAAGACTCTGGCTTCCAGCCCTGTCTGAGAGGACCCTCGGCAAAGGCCAGGGGACAGAAGACTCAACTCCGTTTGGGGGAGAGAAATCACAGTTCCTAGTTAGGACTGTGTGTCCGACCTCTTGAGGGGAAAAAAGGGAGAGAAAAGCAAAGAAAGAGGCCTTTTGAGACACCTCCAGGAAGAGATAGTGCATTTGTTTTTGTAGATGTGCTCACGGGCCACGCATGTCCCAGAAGGGGGGCGGGGAGAGGGGGACCACAGTGAATCTCGGGCAGAGCCCTCTGTTGGGGAGGGGCGCCCCCTGACCCACTTTTCGTGCTGACCCTTCCCTGGGGTCGCCGCCCCACCCTGGATGGAAATGCTATCCCCGAGGGCTGCACCGCGCGCGGCGTGGGAGGCCGCCCGCTCCCCACCCTAAGCCACGACCCTGGGGCGCGGGGCGTGCGGGGACCCCGGGTCGGCCCGTGCCGGAGCAGCCTCGCGCGGGCTCCCGGGTCCCCCCGAACCTCGGGCGTGTGCAAGGACCCCGGGGCCACCGCCTGGGTCCCTGGCGCCTCAGCCCCCCAGCGGAGGGAAAAGGAGATTGAGGAGGGGAAGAAGCAGTAAACAGCTTCAGCGTCCGGGCCTCGCCTCTGAGAGAGCCCCGCTCCCCAGGCCCTGCCGCCAGCCGTCGGGACCCCCTGCTGTCCCCGGGGCCGCGCTGTCCCGGACCCGGAGCACCCGAGGAGAGTCCAGGCCTCTCCCTGGATGGCTCTGGAGGCTCCTGAAGCGACCCGGGCAGCGGAGAACGGGGAAGTCAGGACTTACCTGTCATTACTTTCTACGCCATCTTGGATCCACTTGTCAACGTCCCCACAAAGCATTATGGGTAAGAAAGAGCCTTTAAAGTGACTCCCCCCCCTCGGCCCCCGACTCCCGCCTCCCGCCGCCGGCGCCGCCCCCTCCGGCCGCACCTCCCTCCGGAAAGTTGGCCCCAGAGGCCAGCCCGGCCCCCTTCAGCGCCAGCGAGACTTCTCAAGGAACACCCCCACTCACACACCCAGTTTTCCAACTGTGCCTTTGGGGTGCTCTCTCTCCCCCCCACACCCCTATCTCCCCTATCCCCTATGCGAGCTGCTCTCTGCCCCGCCGCGATCCTGCCCTAGCAGCCAGATACCCTACTCCTGCATTCAATCAACGCGGAGTGTCCCGGACGCGGGTGGTGTGCGAGCCGGCTAGCGGATGCATAGATGTATGCAGGGATGCATGAGCGCATGCATGCGCACGCCTGCGAGCGGTCCCCCAGCTCCAGGTCCTTGCTAACGCTCCGGCTTCCCGCCCCGGGGCATCCGCCAAGCAAGTCGCACCCGCGCGCGGGGACAGTGTCGGTATCCTTAGAAGCCACTCTGGGGCCCTAGGATCCCAGGAACTCAGTGAAACGCCGAGTCAACCCGCCCGCAAAGCGTAACTGGGGTCTGGAAACGTTAAGCTAAATGCAACTTTTACCCCCAGTTTACTCAGCCTCGTGCAGTCCCCTCCTCTCGGCGGGTAACGTGATCCGCGACCCTCTAGGTCGGAGGACCCCTCCCCTAGGAATGTGGCTTTGGGCTCCGTAGGATTCAGCCGGGTTAGAGTCCAAATTGTGGACTGTGACTTCCCCATGCAGGTAACTCAGGGGAACCCGGCTGCTGAGTCCGGGTGGGGCGTGGATGCGCTGGAGGGGGTCCCCAGGGCGGGTTGGGGGGCAGTGCCTACCGCGTTCCAACTGTCCTGTTCCCACAAGGCGGCGACCCCAGGCGGCAGGACAAGGTAGAGGGCGGGCGCCACGCTGGCTCCGGGCAGAGAGAGGAGGGGGATGTCCAGAGTGGCTTGGAGGCGACCAGGACGCAGGAAGTAGGAGGCGACCGTGCGCTGGCTACAGACCTTTGCGAGCATCCCCCGGGCATCTGCTTTTCTGATTGCAAGACAAGCCCCGCGCTTTCCCCGCCCCTCCCGTTTGCTTCAGGCCAGCGACACCTAGCTCAGGTGACTACCCCCTTTGCTCCCTGAAGTACCAGCTTGCAGCCCTTGTCCTGCCAGAAATGTAGGTCTGTTCATTAACTCCCCACCCCCACCCTGTACCTTCTCTTCCTCCAGTGTCAGCATTGCTGACTTTGAGGACCTCTAGATGCTCGCCTTCCCGGAGCATGATTTGTGTCCAAAAGAAAATGCTCAGTAGCCGGGCGCACGCCTTTAATCCCAGCACTTGGGAGGCAGAGGCAGGCGGATTTCTGAGTTCGAGGCCAGCCTGGTCTACAGAGTGAGTTCTAGGACAGCCAGGGCTATACAGAGAAACCCTGTATCGAAGAACCAAAAAAAAAAAAAAAAAAAAAAAAGAAAGAAAGAAAGAAAAAGAAAAGAAAGTTCTCCGAGACTTCCGGGTAGATCCTGTTGTTTAGCTTTAGTGAGGGTTTAATCCCCAGTAATAAATAAATCTCCAGCACACCAAAGCTTGCGGACAAAATGCTATTAAATGGTTCTGTAAATTCAAAGATACTGTGGGCAATAGGTATTATCATCTAAACACTCTTTTCGGTGCAAGGGGAGGGTCAGATCTGCCTTTTTTAGGCACTTCTGGATTCCATCAGAGGTGTCTGGGTCAAGCTGGGTGATTGCTGACAACTTCTGCCCGTAGGGAGCCAAAAGCTCCACCATTCTATTGTCTCAGCTTGAAGAGACGGGTGAGGTGTGGACTCATTAAGGGATGGGCCCCGGGGTCACTCTTGAGGGAGGGAACAGGTGAGTCATTCCAGCGGACTAGGAAGAGGTATTCTAGGGAGGAACCTCTCCTGAGTCACTCTGAGAAGCTTTTCAGTGCTTCTGAGAAGCTCCAGTTGGGTTGGCGACTGGAGCCAAGAGCTCTGACACCTCTAGGGGGGTCAAGGTGTCCCCTACTGGTTCCTTTGCTCTCCCTGCTAAGGAAGGTTCCCACATCCTGTTTCCAGGGTACCCTAGTTGCTCCTCCTCCAGTTCCTGCATTTCTTTAGCCACTAGGATGCACTAATGTAATGATTGGCAACTTCAAGTGGGAGATCTGAGCTTCCTTGTAAGTAAGTAATCAACCGAAGCACACGGGCTATGCCTGCCAAGCTGCCTCTTTGGTAGGTAGTCTTTCTTTGCTTTAGGAAACCATTGGCCCAAAGACAGACTCCATTTATGTCACTGCCTCTAGTGTCTTCTGGCAGGTTCTTGTCCCAGATGCCACCTGTTACCTGTGCTAAGAGAACCTCCTAACTCCCTGCTCCAGGCCTGCCCTTACATTCTGATGCCTATCTGACCAACTCACATAAACATTCCTATTTCACATTTGTGAAATACAAATCAGACCATGTGACTCCCCTTGAAGTTTTCGAGTCACAATTGAGATGGGCCTGAGTTCCCAGCCATGTCCTACAAGCACAATATGAGATTGCCCTGTCTTCCCTCCCTCCATGATGAGTCCAATCCTTTCCCTACATCACCCCAAGTTCTTCCCCTGAGAAAAATATTTCCCTCGATCTGTCCATCATCAGGTCATCATCCAGGTCTCTCTGTTCATGTCGCTCCTCCAGAAGGACCTTTGCCATCCCCTTAAATGAAACAGGCCATTCGATTACCATTACTACCATTATTAGAAATTGTCTTATCAATTTGTTTTATCATCTGACCCACTCCCATAGATGCTTAGCAGATATTTGCCAAAAACTTTTTATCAGGGCAAGGCAGTAAGGAGATGGTGCTGATGTCTGAAGTAGGCTGACCACCTTTTCAGATGGCTCTGATTGTGTTCAGCTGGGACAACTCGGCTGCTCTTAACTTGGTTCTGTTCTGCTTCTGAACTGATTGACATCAGCAGCCCTGATTCCCTCTTCCTTCCCCATCTTCTCTCCCGCATCACCCACGGCCACTCCTTAGTTTGAAGACTGCCAGGATTCAATCTCTAGGCTTCTCTTCTTCAGATATATTGTCTAGTCAGCTCTTTCCTAGAGTTCTAGTCATCCTCTCTCGAGGACCCTAAAGCTCTCTGTTTCAGTTAGACTGGCTGGAACGGGTGCTTTCCGGAATCTGCATGTCTCTGCTCTCCAATGACAGGGTTATAGGCACACCCTTCTTTTCTCAGCCTTGTCTGTGTGCGTGCTGGTGATGTGAACTCAGCTCCCGTGTTTGTACAGCAAATGTTCTTACCCACTGAGCCATCTTGTGAGAGACAGTTCTAGCCTACAAGGTGGCTCCTCAGGATCCGTCACAGGTCACCAGGCTTAGCAGCAGGCACCTTTACCCACTGAGCCATCTTGCTAGCCCTCTTTGTGTGTTTTTTGGGCTGGCCTAGAACTCTCCATCTTCCTGCCTCAATCACAGCCTGCTCCCACTGTGAGGTCTGCTCCGTCACACCCAGCCCTTCAGCCTCCATTTTTGAGAATCTTCATGGCTCATGGCTTTGTTTTCAGTATTTTGGACTGTCCACTCACTTCTGACAGTCATTCCCATTTTGCTGTAACAACTCCAGGGAGTTGCTGCTGCCTCTCTTATTTTAAATTGCAGGATTTTTACACAAAAGCCATATTCCTTTCCCAGTTTTGTCTTGTTTAATGAGGTCTTTTCACCTAACATAATAGGCGTTTGCTTACACCTGCAGTGAAAGATAACCTCATTATAGCCCTAAAGTGGTTCCTAGAAAAATTCTGCAAAGAGAGACTGAGATGGCTCAGCAGTTAAAGCAAGCATGAAGAACAGGGTTCAGATCCTTCAGATCCCCAGAAACTTAGAAAATACCCAGTAGGAATGGTGGCCTCAGAAGGTAGAGACAGGACAGGTATGAAGAAATAATGAGGCCAGACATAATGGAGCACCTTATGTCAGCACTTGAGAAGTAGAGACAGTTGGATCTCTGTGAGTTCAAGATCACAGTCTGTACAGTGAGTACCAAGTCAGCCAGAGCTACCTAGTGAGACCCAGTCTCAAGCAAACAAACAAAAGAGAAAGGAAAAGAAATAGCAAGGCATGATGGGAAGATAAGAAAGAAATTCTCCAGCAGCTAGGAGTTTGAAGTCAGTCATAACAGGATAACCAAATCCTATCTTTAAAAGGGAAAGAAACATAATAATTATTAGGAGAATACATTAATAAAATATCTGTGATTGAAACATTTGATAACAGTGAATGTCAATGAGGAAAGGTTGGCCATTGGTGAAGTGAAAGTATTTCAAGGCTCTTACATTATCTGGAAATAAGATCAAGCATCAGTGACTGTTAGGGATAAAGCAAGCAATGCAGGTTGGAAGTCACAGGAAGAATGGTGAAAGTGAATGATAGCCAAGCTAATTATGGGGAAACAAGTTGAATAATTTTATTAATTTCAGAAAGATGGCAAAATTAAAAATATGTAGGAGAAGCAGAGGAGGAGGAGAAAGAGGAAGAGAAGGAAGAGGAGGAAGAGACTGTCAGAACTCCAAGATGACTCACTGGTTAAAGGTGCTTGCTGCCCAACCATGTAAGTTCTCCCCAGGACCCATGTAAAGATGGAAGGAGAGTGCCACCTTTACAAACATGTCCTCTGGTCTCCATGAATGTCATGGTGTGCTCTTCACACATTATGTGTATATATAATTTGAATATTTGGAAACATTTGCTGTCAACTTAGGAAAAAAAGCTTGCCATGTTGAGTTGGTATTATACAAAAATGAGTAGCTAAATGGGTAAAAGTTAATTCCTCAATTGTAGAGGAATAACACTATATTAAATATGTAAAGTCTTATTTAGGTGGATTTGATTGCAGAAACTAAGAAAGTATTCTCTAAAAATGGGAAAAATAAGCTTGAAAATAACAGATTACAAAAAAGAAAAAAAAAGGAAAAAAGGAAAAAAAAAGGCGGGCAATGGTGGCACACGCCTTAATCCTAGCACTTGGGAGGCAGAGGCAGGCGGATTTCTGAGTTCGAGGCCAGCCTGGTCTACAGAGTGAGTTCCAGGACAGCCAGGGCTATACAGAGAAACCCTGTCTCGAAAAACCAAAATAAATAAATAAATAAATAAAATTATTCAGGCAGTGGTGGCACAGGTCTTTAATCCCAGGGCTATACAGAGAAACCCTGTCTCGAAAAACCAAAATAAATAAATAAATAAATAAATAAAATTATTCAGGCAGTGGTGGCACAGGTCTTTAATCCCAGTACTCAGATAGCAGAGGCAGGCAGATCTCTATAAATTCCAGGCCAGAAAAAATTTTAAAAAATTAAAAAAAAAAAAAAAAAAAAATTCCAGACCAGACTGGTCTACAGAGACAGTTCCAGGACAGCCAAGACTTCACAAAGAAACCTTGTTTTTGGTTTTTGGTTTTTTGGATTTTTTTTGTTTTTTTGCAGGTTTTTTTTTGGGGGGGAGGGTTCAAGACAGGGTTTCTCTGTGTAGCCCTGGCTGTCCTAGAACTCACTCTGTAGACTAGGCTGGCCTCAAACTCCTCAGAAATCCACCTGCCTCTGCCTCCCAAGTGCTGGGATTAAAGCCATGCACCACCACTGCCCAGTGATGGTACACACCTTTAATCTCAACACTCTAGAGGCAGAGGAGATGAATTTCCAAGTTCAAGTTCTACCTGATCTACATAGTGAGATCCAGGACAGCCAGGGCTATGTAGAGAGACCCTATCTTTAAACAAGAAGAGGAAGAGGAAGAAGAAGAAAAGAAAGAGAGAGAGAAAGAAAACAGAATACAACAGGCTGGGGATGTGGCTCAGGGCTCAGTTGTGTGCTCTTGGAAGAGTCACACCAAGTTCCATCACCAACACCTCACAAACAAGTGTTGTGGTTACCAGCACTTGGAAGGTGAAGGCACAAGAATCACGAGTTCAAGGCCAATCTGGGATACAGGAGACCCTGGCCCCCAAAAAAACAATGCAAAACCATAAGGATGATAATATACTCAATTAACTAACATATAACAATTCCAGGTTTCCTTGTACTTATTTATACAGATAACGCAAATACATCAACGAAAAGAGTATGGAACTTCAAGAAGATACTTAAAAATCTGCAGTTGGAGTAGAAGTTATCTTTATCCTTAACTATTAGGACAAAATTAGTAAGAAAGAAGTGTGCACGTATGATATGGACAAACATGCTTTAGCCAACTGGACATATATAGGACAGAGCACCCTCCACTGCAACTCAAATACACACGGAATGTCTTTTAAATGCTACATATAGAACAAGTCCCAACAAATTTCAAACGATTCAAATAGAGTACATTCTCAGACAATGATGCAACTCAGCCAGAAAATAAGAATTTTAAAAGGGTAAATAGAAAATATCTGCGTCCTAGTTGCTCTCTGGTACTGTGATAAAACACTATGACCAAAAGCAACTTGGGGAAGAAAGGGTTTCTTTACCTTATGCGTATCTTGAGTCAATTCAGAGAAAGTAAGGCAGAAACTCAAGCAGGGAGGAACTGAAAGAGAAGCCGTGGAGGAATGCTGCTTACTGGCTTGATCTTTATGGCTTGCTCACCCTGCTTGCTTATATGATCCAGGACCACCTACCTGCCCAGAAATGGTACTTCCCACCGTGTCCTGGGTCCTCCCACATTACATTAGCCATTAATCTCAAAAAAAGCCCTACAAGCCAGACATGGTGGCACACACCTTTAACCCAACACTAGCAGAGGCAGGCTGATGTCTGTGAGTTCAAGGCCAACCTACTCTGCATAGTAAGTTTCAGGAACAGCCAGGGCTACATAGTGAGACCCTATCCTCAGCACACACAAAAAGAAAAGAGAAAAAGGAAAAAAAAGAAAAAGGAAAAAAAAGAAAAAGGAAATGCCCTGCAGGCACTGTGGTGAAGGTATTTTCTCAATGAATGTTTGTTTCTCTTCTCAGATAACTCCAGCTTATGTCAAGTTGACAAAAAAAAAAAAAAAAAAAAAGCTAAACAGAATAAACAACAACAACAAAACTATATGTTATGTGTTCAAAAATTGTGCATAATTTTAAGCAGCACAAATTTTTAAAAATAAAAAAAAAATTAATGAAGATGGGGAACAGCTGGAGAAATGGCTTAGTAATTGTAGCACCTACTGCTTTTCCAGAGGAGCCAGTTCGATTCCAAACCACCACATTGCAATTTACAACTGCTTTTAACTCCAGTTGCAGGCATCATCCGTGAGCACCAAGCATATATGTGACACACTTACATACGTGCAGGCAAAATATCCATACAAATAAAAAAATAATAATAAATAAATCTTGTAAAATATCAATATTACATCAAGGTAGATCACTGCTGTAGGTCAGTGGTCAATACTTGTCTAGCATGTACAAGGCCCTGGGTTGCATCCTCAGGACCACAGTCAATCATAAATGAAATATGACGTAGCTTCAATAGAATTTGTTTGTTGTTTGGTTTTTTTTCAGTGCTGGGAACCAAACCCAGTGCCACACACATGTGAGACAAATCCTCTACCACATACCTACATACCAAATCTTGTTTGCAATTTTTTGACTACGTAATGAGTTAAGAGTTAAAATTTTGGCCGGGCGGTGGTGGCGCACGCCTTTAATCCCAAGCACTTGGGAGGCAGAGACAGGCGGATTTCTGAGTTCGAGGCCAGCCTGGTCTACAGAGTGAGTTCCAGGACAGCCTGAGCTACACAGAGAAACCCTGTCTCGAAGAACCAAAAAATAAAAAAATAATAAAATAATAAAATAAAATTTTGCCAGGCAGTGGTGGCTCATGCCTTTAATCCTAGCACTTGGGAGGCAGATGGATCTTTGAGTTCAAGGCTAGCTTGATCTACATAGTAAATTTCAGGACAGCCAGGGCTACACAGAGAAACCCTGTCTTAAACCACCCCCACCCAAAAATAGAGTTGAGTATGACTGAAATACATTTGAAAGTGAAAGCAATTTTACTAGAAAAGTATTTCTTGTACCTTTGACCTTCAGTGCTTCCTAGAGTATAGTTACTAATGAATATTCTAGAACTGGGGAGCTGACTCAGGGGTAACTAAGAGTGCTTGGTATGGAAGCAAGAGGATTTGAATTTTTTTTTTTTTTTTTTTTTTTTTGGTTTTTCGAGACAGGGTTTCTCTGTGTAGCCCGGGCTATCCTGGAACTCACTCTGTAGACCAGGCTGGCCTCGAACTCAGAAATCCGCCTGCCTCTGCCTCCCAAGTGCTGGGATTAAAGGCGTGCGCCACCACCGCCCGGCAGAGGATTTGAATTTGACAGTCTAGCAGCCACATAAAAGCGAGGCATGGACATGCATGCATGCCTATAGCCTTAGTACTTAGGGGTAGAGACAGGCAGGCCCTTGGACCCTGCCTAGCTTAATAGTGAGTTGCAGGTTTGGTGAGAGACCTTGTGTCAAAAAGTAAGGTGGAGGCCGGGCGGTGGTGGCGCACGCCTTTAATCCCAAGCACTTGGGAGGCAGAGACAGGCGGATTTCTGAGTTCGAGGCCAGCCTGGTCTACAGAGTGAGTTCCAGGACAGCCAGGGCTACACAGAGAAACTGTCTCGAAAAAAAAAAAAAGAGCAAAAAAGAAATACCAAAACCAAAAACAAAAAAATAAAACCTAAAGTGGAGAGGGATAGAGGAAGACACTGATGTACTCCTCTGGTGTTTGTATGTGCACACACAAGTGCACTAATCCCGACACATACACATGTGCATGTATGTACATGTACAACACAAACACATATGTTTTTCCATAGGGCTTTTTTTTAATGTTTATTTTTATTTATATGTGTGTATATGTGTTTGTATAAGTGTATGCCATGTGTGGTGAGTGTGTGTGTGTTTGTGTGTGTGTGTGTGTGTATGGATGCCCATAGAGGCACCAGAGCTTGAATAACAGGCAGTTATGTGGTCCTGGCGTGCATATTGGGAACAAAACTTGGATCCTCTCAAAGAGTAATACTTCCTTTTGTCTCCCTCTCTCTCCTCCCCGAAACCCCACCTCCACATATACACATATGTGCAAGAGAGAGGAGCAGAGAGGAGAGGATCTCACTATGCAACCCTGACTATGCCTGCAACTCTCTGTGTAGACCAGGCTGGCCTCAAACTCAGAGATTCATTCACCTGCCCTGCTTTTTGAGTGCTAGGATTAAAGGTGTATTGACACTATGCCTAGTACACTGTTCCCTCTCAGCTGCTGAGCCATCTCTGCAGCCCCTCAGGAGAATGTTAGGCCACAGTGATCAGGGCATGCTAGAAAAGACAAATCACTGTATTACATCTTGCACGTAAGCTGTTGCAAATGTAAGCACAGGAAGGAAATGCCAGGTAAAATTCTTAGTGATTCTTTTTCCCAAAGGGTATATACTGTTCCCAGGGGACATAAAAAGAATCCTATTGAGTCAGGTGGTAGTAGAGGCAGTGCATGGCTTCAATCCTAGTACTTGGGAAACACAGGCAGGTAGATCTTTGTGAGTTCGCGGCCACCCTGGTCTCCAGAGCAGGCTCCAGGACAACCAAGGCTACACAGAGAGACCCTATCTCAAAAAACAAAACCATAAGACAACACACACACATACACAAATAACAACAACAAAACGAGAGTCCCATTGAATTAAAACTGCTTGGGTTATTCATATTATGCATGGGATAGTGTCCTATGAATTGCTGGTCAGGGAAGTCTAGAAGCCCCTCTTACACACACACACACACACACACACACACAATGTAATACACATACTATTACTATTGGTTTTGGTTGTCTAGAACTAGATGGTAAGACCGTGTTGCTAAGAACATACTTCACTGCAGGAAAACATAAAAAATGCAAGCTGGAACTGAGCTGGAAGCTTCTTCCCCGATGATTCTTTTTATGGTGTGGTGCCACAAACCGAAATGTAGTTCAATAGATGAGAAAAATGACTCATGGTCTCACCCAGCAATGGACTCTAAGAACTACAATACCAACCTGATAGTGAATATATGCCCACACTTGAAAGAGTGACATGACCCTGTGAGAGTAACCGACAACTGCCTGATTGAATCTACAGCATGAGCCACTGCTGGCAATTCATGCCTGCTACCTTAAACCTGCTCAAAAGCCCAGGGCTGGCCCTAGTGTGTTCATGAACATGCTAAATGTTCATGTCAAAATCATGAAGGAGAGCCAACCCGCACAAGTTGTCCTCTCACCTTCACTTGTATGGTCAGCCATTCCCCCAACCCCTGTGCATGTACAAAATAGAATAAATAAATTTTTAAATACTGAAAAAAAAGCTCAGATTTAGAACATAAAGAAATGTTATATGCCATGTGGTGGTGGTGCAGGGGGAGAAGCAGAGGCAGGAGGATCTCTGCAAGTTCAAGGCCAGCCTGGTCTACAGAGCAAGTTCCAGGCCAGCCAGGGCGGTTACACAAAGAAATCCCGTCTTGAAAAAACAAAGGGGGTGTGAGTGGGGAAATCCTATAGATCAATGAAGAGGGAAGAAAAATAAGTATCAGAGAGATTAGCCAAATGACCAGTAGCTATTTGAGAGTGCTCAGCTTCACAAATCAGCGACATTAAAAACTAAGTCATGAGGAGGCAATACTGCACTCCATGCACACAAGATCTAGACTGTAAAAGACTGGCCCTTGTCTAGCTGTACCTGGAGGTGTTTGGGTCAGAGCCCTAACAGCCAGGCTTGTTGCCCAACCGTAGACAGTGTGACTAGCAGAAAGAGGAGGTGTGCTCAGTGTGGGAAGAGCAACACACAAAGAAGCCCACTGACCCCCAATCCTTCTTTGGGGTCTTGACATCAGGTTTAGATTTCAATAGAGGATAAAAGGCATGCATGATCAAGCAATCTTGGTCAAGGTATGGACCCACTTCCTACGGGTGGTCTGATGATGTCAGAAATTTTGAAATCTTCGTGGGAGGCAAGTTTCCCTCTGGCTGGCAGCAGGAGCCTTCTTCACCCAGCACGAGAGCCTAATTCCGTGAGGGCCATTGTTTAACTAATCTGATAGCCAAAGGGAGGAGAATGCACATTTCCAGAATATCTTCGTTCCTGCTGGGACAGTCAGTCCCTTACCGAGTGGTACTGAGGATGCAAGGAATCTTTCAGATCTAACCGGGGAGAACTGAACTAGGTGAAGGTACTTTAGCAAACTATTGGCCAGTGTCTTCTCGAGGTGAACACGAGCCTAGAGACGTGCTCTTCGGAAAGACACAACAACCCTGTGTGTCACAAGACATGTTTCAAGCCTGGAGCTGCTTCTCGCTGGTGGACTCCTCACCCAGAATGAGTGAGGCTCCGGGTGTGGTCCCCAGCACCAACAGAGAGAAAAAGAGAAAATCAAGAAGCTCACTGAGTAAAGGCACTTGCCACCACACTGACCTGAGTTTCTTCCCAAGAAATCACAGGGTTGCCGGGCAGTGGTGGCGCACGCCTTTAATCCCAGCACTTGGGAGGCAGAGGCAGGTGGATTTCTGAGTTCGAGGCCAGCCTGGTCTACAGAGTGAGTTCCAGGACAGCCAAGGCTACACAGATAAACCCTGTCTCGAAAAAACAAAAAAAAAGCCGGGCGGTGGTGGCGCACCCCTTTAATCCCAGCACTTGGGAGGCAGAGGCAGGCGGATTTCTGAGTTCGAGGCCAGCCTGGTCTACAGAGTGAGATCCAGGACAGCCATGACTACACAGAGAAACCCTGTCTCGAAAAACCAAAAAAAAAAAAAAAAAAAAAAAAAAAAAAGAAATCACAGGGTAGAAAGGAAAGAACTGTTTTACCCAAGCTCGCTCGCTCTCTCTCTCTCTCTCTCTCTCTCTCTCTCTCTCTCTCTCTCACACACACACACACACACAAACAGGTTATTTATTTATTTATTTATTTATTTATTTATTTATTTATTTATTTATTTATGAGAAAATGTATTTACAGGGGCCAGCTGCTAAAACATCAACTGCTGCCAAGCCTGAGGACCTGGGTTCTATCCCTGTGACCCACATGGTGGAGTAAGAACTAACTCCCAGAAGCTGCCCTCTGACTTCCATATGCATGCACACAATGGAGCCTGTGCACACACACATACAAATCTTTTTACATTTTTTAAAAAAAGATATTCACAAATGTCCACAGCAGTATTGTTTGTAGGAAGTGGTTCTCTCCTTCTACCATGTGGGTCCCAGGGATCAAACTCGGGTCCTCAGGCTTGGGCACAGATGCCAAGCTGAAGGAATAACAGACATATGCATCCAGAGTAGGTTGTGTAAATGGCCAAACACATATTGGAATACCATACAACAGTAGGAAAGCATGAGAGACTGGTTCACATTCAGCAAACATGAAAGACTTTCGGAAACTGTTGAGGCAAATACAACACTGGAATCCAGTAAGTCCTTTAGAGAAAGTTCAGAATGCAACCAAAACCAAACTACATCAGCTGGCACAAGCTTAGCAAAAAAACAATGATGCAGAAAACCAAGGTTATGGCTGCCCCAGGGGAAGTCAGGGGTGGGGCAGGGGGGGATAGATAAGGATTCTTCATTGCTTGCAAGTATTTGTTTCTGACACTAGGTTCTTGTTTCGGGTGTTTTGTTTTGTTTGTTTATTCTGGTTTTTTTGTTTGGGTGATTTTTTTTTTTTTGAAACAAGATCTTTATTGATAGTCCAGGCTGGATTCAAACTTGAGATCTTCCCATCTTAGCCTCCCAAGGTCTGAGATTATTGGCTTCTGCTACCTCCACATCCAGTGACCATGTTGTCCTTGAATGGAAGTTTTGTAGCGTGGCCCTCTACTTTGTAATAAAATGGTGTGAGCTGTGTTTGCCACACTTTTTATTGAGAGGGTCAGATTTCACAATAAAAAAGGTTACAAGTGGAGCTGGTCATGGTAGTGCACGCCTTAATGTCGGCACTGGGAGCTGAGAGCAGGTGGATCTCTGAGTTTGAGGCCAGCCTGATCTACAGAGAGAGTTCTAGGACAGCCATGGCTAGACAGAGAAACCTTGTCTAGGGAACACACACACACACAAAAAAAAAAAAAAAAAAAAAAAAATTGAAAGAAAACAGAAAAGAGGGTGTTAAAACGCTGGACTCGGTGTAGACAGAGAGAGTCCCATGGTTTCCCCATCTGTAGGCATACAGATCATGCTTGGACACAGGTTATCTTTGTGAATTCAGAAATGTATACTTTATGAATACTGAAGGGAGGCTCGTGGCTGATTTACTGTTCGTCTAACAGGTTACTGTTGTGGAAAATAGTCTGAGAGATGAGGTAAAAGACCTACTGTGAGCAAGGTTGGGGCTCTCCTGCTTCTCAGCAGGAGAGCACCTCAGTTTGGCTGGAGAGAAAGAAGCAATAAGTTTGTAAGGTGACCAGAGCCAGCCCCAGAGCAGGCAGGAGGGGCTGTCATCTTAAGAAGTCACTGTAAGTTTGTAAAGTGACCAGAGCCAGCCCAGAGCAGGCAGGAGGGGCTGTCATCTTAAGAAGTCACTGTAAGTTTGTAAAGTGACCAGAGCCAGCCCCAGAGCAGGCAGGAGGGGCTGTCATCTTAAGAAGTCGCTGTGGTATCAGGGGCTGGGCCAGGGAGGAGGCAGTCCTGCCGACGGGCACGGGACCTTCCCTTCGGTGATAAAAGTGTTTTAGAATTAGATAGGGCAATGGTTATACACTGCTGACTGTGGACTTGCCCTAAATACTGCTAAGAGGCAACGTTAACAATGACTAAGTGTTCTTGTTTCAAAACAGAGTCTTTACTTGTAATACTGGCTAGCCTGGAACTCACTATGTAGACCAGGCTGGCTTTGAACTCACTAGCCAGCCTGCCTCTACTTCCCACATCAATGGCATGTGTCACAATGCCCAGCCTAAATATAGCCAAGTTCAAGCCCTAGCATTGCCTAACCAAGAGATTACTTGGTTAGTTAAGTGAAATTCCTAATTTTGAGTCCTGGTAGCACATGCCTGGCACATTCTGGCACTTTAAAGATGAGTATGGCCGGGCGGTGGTGGCACACGCCTTTAATCCCAGCACTTGGGAGGCAGAGGCAGGCGGATTTCTGAGTTCGAGGCCAGCCTGGTCTACGGAGCGAGTTCCAGGACAGCCCGGACTACACAGAGAAACCCTGTCTCGAAAAAAACCAAAAAAAAAAAAAAAAAAAAAAAAAGATGAGTGTTACCATCTTTGGGAGTTCGAGACCAGCCTGGGCTCAAACCAAACAAAAACAAACAAAACCTGCAACAATAAAAGCTGGAATTTTATCCCAATTTAAACATTTCTTTTTAAAAAACTCAGAAGATATGTTTAAGAAACAAAAGGATTCTCTCTTTGCCCACTGAGGCAGAAATCTTGAAGCAAGAATTTACAGAATTTCTGCTGTGCCTGAAGCTACCCATGGTTCCTGTTTCTTGCTTTCAGGTTCTTATTTGTGTCTATTACCAATGACCTTCTCTCTCTGACTCGTGTGTGTGTTGTGTGTGTGTGTGTGTGTGTGTGTGTGCTCGAGCGCGTGCGTGCATGCATTCGTGTGCATGCGTGCGTGCGTTTACCTGTGTGTATTCTTTGTGTACCTGTTATCGAGCATTGCATGCCTATGTTCACGGTGCTTACTGTATACGTGTGTGTGTGTGTGTGTGTGTGTGTGTGTGTGTGTGTGTGTGTGTGTGTGTTTTGTGTGTGGGTGTGTTGCAGTGTAGGTGTGCACTGCGCGTGTGGTGCGTATGTGCACACAGCTGCCTCGGACCATCTGCAGGCTTTTGCTCTCACAGCCCTGTATTGCTGAGTCTGCATCTCCGCAGCCTGCCCTCTAGCTGTCCCTGACAGGAAGCCAGGCTTCCTGGGGTCTTGAATCAGCAGCACAGGAAGGAAATAGAGGCCGCAGAACTGTCAGATAGGACGAAGCTGACTCCAAGGCGCCATCCATACCTCCCAGAACAAGTCTGGAGCAGGTTTCCAGACCTGGACCTGAAACCTTGGCATCAGACACAGAAGCATAGACTCTGCTTTGTGCTGTCCCCGCAGACCTGAGCGACACTCCCCAAGGTCAGTCCTCAGCTTTTCAGCTGTAGTTTCCTCCCTGTGAGGCAGAAATAATAAAACACAGCCTTTCCCTCCATTGTTGTGGCATTCAAAGTCTTTAAAAAAACAACAACAAAAACACTGGCCAGGTGTGGGGGCATATACCTTTAATCCTAGCTCTCAGAAGGCAGATGCAAACAGATCTTTAGGGGTCCCAGGCTAGTCTAGTAGCAAGTTCAAAGCGAATGGGGTTATATGGTGGGACCCTGTTTCAAAAACTTCAAAAGTACAAAGAACATCGTGTGTGTGTGTGTGTGTGTGTGTGTGTACATGTATCCTATGGCATGTGTATGGAAGTCAGTCTTTGGGAGTTGATTCTCTCTCATGGAACCCAGGAATCAAACTCAAGTTGTTACACGTGGCAACAAGTGCCGTTGCTCGTTTAGCCATCTCACTATCTCACCTGTCCTTATTTATGTTTTTTTTTTTTTTTTTTTTATGTGTATGGTGTGTTTAGCTGGATGTATGTGTGAGTGCCAGGTACATGACTCATTGTCAGAGAAGGCCAGGAAAGACATCAGATACCCTGGTATTGGAGTTATAGATGGTTGTAAGACATCATGTGGGTGCTGAGAACTGAACCCAGGCCCTCTGTAAGGGCAGCCAGTACTCCTATACAATGAGCCATCTCTCCACCCCTCACCCCTAGATCTCACTGTAGCCTAGGATGTCCCAAAATTCACTGTGTGTTCCTAGGCTGGTGTCAGATCTGTAACCATCCTCCTGCCTCAGCCTTCTGAGTGCTGTGATTATAGGTATGTGTCAATATCCATGGCTTGCTGTGTCTGATGTTACAGGTCTCATCCAAGCTGAAGAAAGTGATGGAGTATGGAATGTGAGTGTGTGTGTGTGTGTGTGGGGGGGTGGTGGTTCTACATCTGTAACCAACCACTTGTCAAACCTTCCTCTCATCTGTTTTGAAACAGAACTGTGTTGCTTTCAGTGTGTTTTAATAAACTGTGTGGTTTGATCTCAATGCCTGGTCTAGATGCAGAGACGGCCTGACTGTGATCTTCACATTGCTTTTTACTGCTTTGGTTAATATCTGGGTTTCCCTCCATCTCTCTGTAAAGGACAGTCTGGGGTACTCAGAAGAGTCTTTTCCCCTGGAAGTCACTATATATCATATACATTGCTGATACCTGCCAGAAGAAAGGGTCAGAGAATTGAATTGGTGTTAAGGACAATTGTGAATCTTGTGGGTGCGGGGAACTGAACCCAGGTCCTCTTCAAAAACAACAAGTGCTCTTAGCCAATGAGCCATCTCTCTAGCCCTTCAAGACAGAGTTTTGGTTTTATTTTCCTTATTTATGTATTGATTTATATTTATTTTTGAGATAGGGACTCTCTCTTTAGTCCTGGATGTCCTGGAGTTTGCTATGTAGACCCAGCTGGCAAAGCAGGATATTTTAAAAACCTAAAATAAACAGTTCACGTGGGAGTGGGTGGGTGGGGTTCACACCTGGGTGGGGTTCATACCCCACCTGTTGGTTTGGGTGTCTGAAGGCCTGTGGATGCCAGAGGCTGATACCCAGGGCCTTCCTCTATTGCTCTCCAGTTATTTTTGGCAACAAGGTTTCTTCCTGAACCCCTAGTTTACTAATTCAGCTAAAGCATCTGACCAGAAAGCTCCAGGAATCTTTGTCAGCAATGAGATTTCAGATGACAGTCATGTTCCACTTTATACGAGGGCACTGGAGATCTGAACCCACGGCAAGTGCTTTACCCAAAAAGTCATCTCCCAGCCAGAAGACGAAGAAGAGGAGGAGGAGGAGGAGGAGGAGGAGGAGGAGGAGGAGGAGGAGGAGGAGGAGGAGGAGGAGAAAGAGGAGAAAGAAGACAAACGCAAATAAGATTACTGACACAAAAGCCTTGTGACCAGTTTGCACAGTGGTCACCAGACCTCCTCTACACCATAACAATAGACCATCACATAACAATGAGTCCTAGCGTCGCAGACAACAGAGCAGAGCCACCTGCTGATTTATCAGTCGTTATTAACGTGCCTCTGTGCCCACAGTTGGTTTTCTTTGCAGTCTAGCCTCCCCCCTCCCCTTGAAGTGTGTCCACAGCCTGACTGAGTTACACGAAGGCTTTATTTGAACTCTTGGGAGTTTCTAACACTCCAAACAACAATGAGGAGTGGATGGTACTGGAATTTTTTCTTTCACATCAGTAAAGTAGAACTCTTAGAGATGAGGAA
The DNA here is from genome assembly GCA_021653895.1 of Mastomys natalensis. Lineage (NCBI taxonomy): Eukaryota > Metazoa > Chordata > Mammalia > Rodentia > Muridae > Mastomys > Mastomys natalensis. The sequence goes on from JAJTUV010000174.1 coordinate 2,511,846, forward strand.
GAGGCTCCGGCCCAGGGATCAGGACCAGCACAGAGCCGACCAGTACGGCGTTAAGCTTCTCTGCTTCCCTTGACATTTCTAGTCTGTCCCTGCCACACTTGGCCCCTGGGATGGCTAGACTTGACACAGCCTAGAATTACCCAGAAAGGAAGCCTCCATGAGGAGCTATCAAGATGAGGTTGGCCTATGGGCGTGGGCGGGATTAATAGATGTGAGAAGGCTCAGCCTGACAATGAGCAGCACAGGTGCCTGGTTTTGGCTCCTGGATTGTAGAGCAGAGAAAGCGAGCCGAGCACTAAGCATGCACACAAAGTTCCTCCCGCCACTGAAGTTCCTCCCACCTCGACTTCCCTTCAGTGATGTACTAGATGGAGCCTGGGATTTCAAGCTAAATAAAATAAACTCTTTCTCCGGAACTTGCTTTTTCGCTGGGAGCATTTTTGTCATAGCAACAGCAATAAAACTTCTCTCCCTCATGGACGTCTTCTTACTTCCCTTAACCCTGTTCACCAAGAGTTTCAAGAACTTGGGGGGGGGGAAAAAAACCAACCCTGTTCTTACATATTGTTTTAATATTAATAATGATAAATTACATTAATGTTAATTGATTGATGTTTGTTAATGGATATTTATTGATGAGTATGAACTATTAATTATTATTCATTAATATTAATGTTTTTGTTCTCACTAGGTGCCTCTGAGAATTAGAGTTAGAGGTATATATCGCCACCCCTGCTTTACCCAGGCTTCTTGTCTTTCATTCCTGCTTTCCAGAGCCCTATTTCCTCCTCTCTGAACACATCTCTTGTCTCCCAGGCTCTCCAGCCCCAGGTCTAACATCCTTTATACCTTCAGGTTGTCCCCATACTGCCACTAAGTCACAACCGAGATTGTCCCAATGAAAGGGCTCTGGGATGGCCCATCGAGCAAGCCTGGAGACTTGATCCATATCCCTAGCACACAGGAGGTAAGCTGAGAGTGGAAGCTGAGGCCTGGAACCTCGGGGTGGGGGTGGGGGGTCCGAGGTAGTCAAGCAGCTCCCAGGAGCTTACTCGGCGGTCACTCAAACCAGAGAGCAAGCTCCAGGTTCAGTGAGAGACAGTCTCAAACATTAGACCCAGAAGCCAGGAAGTGGTAGCGAACACCTTTGACTAGAAACCCTCAGTAGGCAGAAGGAGGTGGATCTCTGCGAGTTTGAGGCCAGCCTGGTCTACAGAGAATGAATTCCAGGACAGTCAGAACTACACAGAGAAACCCTGTCTGGAAAAATCAAACAAAAGACCCTGGTTCCATTTGCAGCATCTACATGGCAGCTCACAACCACCCACAACTCCAGTCTCAGAAGATCTGACACCCTCTTCTGGTTTCCACAGGCACCGGACACACACATGGTACACAAATACACATACAGGCAAAACCCTTATACAAATAAAATAAAAATAACAATAAGGCGGGACCCTCAAGATGACTCAATGGGTAGGGGTACTTGGAGCCATAGCTGACAATTTAAGTTCTGTCCCTGGGGGAAGAGAACCAATTCCTTCAAATTGCTCCCAACCCTAGGTTCACAGAATTGCATGACCCTACCAATTAAAAAAAAAAAAAAAGAAGACGAAGAAGAAAAGAAAAAAAAGAAAGAAACTAACAAATGTTTTTTTAAAAAGGTAGAAATTAATTGAAGACACCTGGCAATGAAACTTGGCTTCCAGCCTACACACACACACACACACACACACACACACACACACACACACACACACGTCTGTAGACAGACACAGACCATACACACAGATTACCCTAATTTAGCTGGCATTACAACACAAGTTTGTCGCACACCTCAATATCCATTGCCCTCCCTCCCCTTGTTCAGCTAGAATTCAGCCCACAGGTTTGGAGCAGTAAATAAATTGCCCTAAAACAAAGAGTTGTTACAAAAGGTAGTGTGGGGGTGGGGAGCAGCCTAGGTTAGTGGCAGTAACACTCATCTGGCTTGCTGAAAGTCTGGGTTTGAGTCCCCCCTCATAAAAGCACTTGTAACTAGGTGAGGTGGCCCACACTTAGTACACCAGCACTGAAAACCAGAGGTAGGTAAGTTCACTTACATAGCCAAGTCTGAGACTGCCTGGGCTACATTAGAGCTTATCTAAAAAAAAAAAAAAGAAGAAGGAAGGAAGGAAGGAAAGAAGAAAAAAGAAAAGTAGGCAGGGAGAAAGAAGGGAAGAAAGAAAGATCAAGCCATTACATTATTATTTGTGAGATGCATGCAGCTCATTAAAGAGGGAGACAGAACATCTCTGCAACCAGATATACATTCTAAGACACGGAATTTTTATTTTTTTTTTTTTTTTGGTTTTTCGAGACAGGGTTTCTCTGTGTAGCCCGGGTTGTCCTGGAACTCACTCTGTAGACCAGGCTGGCCTCGAACTCAGAAATCCGCCTGCCTCTGCCTCCCAAGTGCTGGGATTAAAGGCGTGCGCCACCACCGCCCGGCTGATACGGAATTTTTAAATTCATTTCAAATATACACAAAATTTACCTAACCCATGCACAAGCCATAAGATCCAGGATGGTTTGGTAGAGAGAACAGAAGTAAAGTAAGAATTTTTTTTTTTTTTAATTTCTTTGCTTGTTTTTTCTTTTTTTTGAGACAGGGTTTCTCTGTGTAGCCCTGGCTGTCCTGGAACTCACTCTGTAGACCAGGCTGGCCTCGAACTCAGAAATCCGCCTGCCTCTGCCTCCCAAGGGCTGGGATTAAAGGCGTGCGCCACCACCGCCCGGCCAAACTTTTTTTTTTTTTAAGACAGGGTCTCAACTATGTATTCCTGTCCAGCCTGGCATTCACCATGTAGTCCAAGTTGGCCTAGAACTCACAGAAATCCACCTGCCTCTACCACCACAGGCCCCCAAACCCCTTATTACAATGAAGTTTTATAATCAGGGAATGAATCATGTTCATTCCAGTTCACTCACTCATAGGTGGGTTTCAGACTTTGCCAGTTGCTGCCTTAGCATCAATATCCCTTCGCAGCAGTCGGTTCGGTCCAGCTGTCCTGTTTGTGTTTCTGAGGATCAGACCTCAGGCTTGTGCATGCTAGGTGAGGGCTCTCGATCAGTTACACTCCAGGCCCTCCTATTTTTTTTCCCCTCCACTATCTAGAAGCGATTCTTTTCCTCCCATTCCCAGCCTTGAGATTTTGGAGAAGTGTCTTTTGTTCCCATTAGGAACAGCTGATACTTCTATCCTGATTAGACCGGTCTGTGCGTTGGGGATGGGGTACCCCCCAAGGAACACAAAGCCAATCTCCGGGCATCCTAGGAGAAGGCAGCCTCTGTCTGTTTGTCTCGTGGGAGCTTTGATCATGGTCACGACCAATGGTGTCTGCCAGCTTTTTATTTTCCTGCTGCAAAGTTGCTATTTTTCTCTCTGTAAAATTAAATGGTTAGGACTGCAACTTGGTGTTAGGATGCTGGCCCAACATGCCTGAGGCCCTGGGTTCAATTCCCAGCATGATGAAGAGAAAGAGAAATAAAAATGATATTTCCAGTTCCAGGGGATCTGATACCCTTTCTGACCTCTACAGAAACCAAGTACACATATGGTATGCATATATACATGCAGGTAGAATATTCATGCACATAAAATAAATAAACCTAAAGTGGGAAAAAATAAGGACATGTAAACACAGCCAGGCTTAGTGGTTTAACCTTTTATTTATTTATTCATTTATTTATTTATTTTGATTTTTCTTTCTTTCTTTTTTTTTTTTTTTTTTTTTTGGTTTTTCGAGACGGGGTTTCTCTGTGTAGCCCTGACTGTCCTGGAACTCACTCTGTAGACCAGGCTGACCTCGAACTCAAAAATCCACCTGCCTCTGCCTCCCAAGTGCTGGGATTAAAGGCGTGCACCACCACCGCCCGGCGCAAAGTTACAGTTATGAAGTAGCAGTGATACAATTTTATGGTTGAGGGTCACCACAACATAAGAAACTGTATGAGAGTCACAGCATTAGGAAGGTTAAGAACCACTTCACCAGTCAGATGCAGAGGCAGGTGGATCTCGGTGAGTGAGACTCTCTCTCCAAAACAATCAAGGAAACAAAGAACTATTAATCAGGGGCTGAGGAGAGGGTTCAGTAGATCAAGTGCTTGCCACGTAGGCCTGACAACCTGACGTGGATTCCCAGAGCCTATGGAAAGCTGGAGGCATTGATGCAACATCTTGTAATCACAAGGTGCCCTGCTGAGGGATGGGACCTGAGGGCCAGCTACTCTGGTGTACAGCAGTGAACAGCAAGAGAGATCCTGTTTCCAACAGAACAGAGGATGAGAATCAACCCCTGGCTCCGTGAAAATACAACTCTTTGTATATACATGTATATGTAGATATGTATTTTATATATATATATATGTATGTATATAAATATATACATTTATATATATATTATGTATCATCCATCAAAACACTGTCAGGTATCCTGTTTACTATAGAAACAGTTACAGATCAAACCTAATGACGTGAGTCTAATATCAGTCTGCGGCGTCATAGGGGATTTCAAGCCATTCTGACCTAGCAATTAAGATCTTGTGTTTAAAAGACAAAAAACAGGGTAGGGAAGTGAGATGGTTCTGTGGTAAGGATGCTTGCTGTTGAACCTGACGACTGAGATCAATTCCTGTGGCCCACGTGGTCGGAGAGAACTGACTCCTGACTCTCACAAGTTGTCCTCTGACCTCCACGTGTACAATGTAGCACCCATGTGCTGCGGGATATGTGCTTGCTCCTCTCCTCTCTCTCTCTCTTTCTCTCTCTCTCTCTCTCTCTCTCTCTCTGTAAAGGCTGGGCCAGCAAGCCACCTCTGTGGTCTATCCTACACCCTTGCTTGCTCTCTGTCTCTACAGAGCTCTCTCCCCTTCCTAGAACGTGTATCTTCTGTGAGCAGCTCCTTTCTCTGAACCTAACGTTTTGATTCTTTTTTTTTTTTTTTTTTTTTTTTTTTTTTGGTTTTTCGAGACAGGGTTTCTCTGTGTAGCCCGGGCTGTCCTGGAACTCACTCTGTAGACCAGGCTGGCCTCGAACTCAGAAATCCGCCTGCCTCTGCCTCCCAAGGGCTGGGATTAAAGGCGTGTGCCACCACTGCCCAGCTCCAAACTTTTTTTTTTTTTTTTTTTTTCGAGACAGGGTTTCTCTGTGTAGTCCGGGCTGTTCTGGAACTCGCTCGGTAGACCAAGCTGGCCTCGAACTCAGAAATACGCCTGCCTCTGCCTCCCAAGTGCTGGGATTAAAGGCGTGAGCCACCACCGCCCAGCTTAACGTTTTGATTCTTGGTCTGTGATGATCGAGGGCTAGCCCAGAGCCTCTCGCATGCTAGGTAACCCCATCCAAGACTACAGTCACTGAGGTACACCTCTGTTGTAGTGCCCCTCACCAAATAGTGCACCCTTGTAGGGAAGTGACTTACAGTGTCTGTCCACTCCCAGTTGATGGCTGGCTGTTCCTCTCTGGCTGCAGTTGTGTGAAAAGTCTTCACAAGTCTATTATGAACATGTAATTTCAGTTCTCTGGGAGTGGAAGACCTGGATTATGTGGCAATTTTGTGTTTAACAATTTGAGAAATTGCCCAACTCTTCTCTCCAGTGATTACACAACTTTTCATTCCAACAGTGATTTCGAGTTCTACCTTTCCTACATGCTCACCAATTTGTGCTTTTTTTTAAAAAATTAATTTATTTTGATTGATTTATTTGTTTGTTTAGAAACAGGGTCTCACTGTGTAGCCCAGGCTGTCCTGGAACTCTCTTTGTAGACAAGGCCAGCCTAAAACTCTTGAGATTCCCACCTGCCCCTCAACTGAAAATCCCTGTCTTGAAAACACCAAATAAGCCGGTCATTGGTGGCAATGCCTTTAATCCCAGCACTTGGGAGACAGAGGCAAGCAGATTTCTGAGTTCAAGGCCAGCCTGGTCTACAGAGTGAGTTCCAGGACAGTCAAGACTACACAGAGAAACCCTGTCTCGAAAAACCAAAAAAAAAAAAAAAAAAAAAAGAAACCACCAAATAAATATATAAATATCATTTAAATTTTTTTTTTTAAAGACCTTGATAATTTAGGTCTCACAATTAGGGCTATGATCAATTTTGAGTTGATTTTTCTTTTTTTTTTTTTTTTTTTTTTGGGGGGGGGGGGTTGGTTTTTTCGAGACAGGGTTTCTCTGTGTAGCCCTGGCTGTCCTGGAACTCACTCTGTAGACCAGCTGGCCTCGAACTCAAGAAATCCGCCTGCCTCTGCCTCCCAAGTGCTGGGATTAAAGGCGTGCGCCACCACCGCCCAGCGAGTTGATTTTTCTGATTTCCTGAACCAACTGAATGACATCACCACCCTCCTGGTTTCCATAGTAATGTCATTTTTGTTTTTGCACATAGCTCATAGTGGTTCAGTTTGTCTGGAGAACTCTAACACATCAGTCTAGAACATAACCCCACTGGACACATAAGCAACAGTGTTTTGTCATCATTTCTTCAGATATAAAGGAAGATCCAGGAACCGAACATATAAATTCAGGAAAAAAAGTAAATGATTTTTTTAAGTTTTTTTTTTTTTTTTTGAGATTTATTTATTCTATATATGTGAGTACACTGTACTCTGTCATTGTCTCCAGACACACCAGAAGAAGGCATCAGATCCCATTACAGATGGTCGTGAGCCACCATGTGGTTGTTAGGAATTGAACTCGGGACCTCTGGAAGACAAGTCAGTGCTCTTAACCACTGTGCCATCTCTCCAACCCACCCACCAAAGTAAATGATTTTTAAAGACATTTGTTTATAAATTTTCTTTCTCCTCTCTCCTCTCTCTGTCTCTCTCTGTTTCTGTCTGTTTCTGTGTCTGTCTGTGTGTGTGTGTGTGTGTGTGTGTGTGTGTGTGTGTGTGTGTCGTATGCGTGCTTAGGTTAAGAAGAACTTATAAGAATTGTTTCTCTTCTTCCACCATGTGGGCTCCAAAGAGAGAACTCAAGCTCCTCTGTCTTCGAAGGCATCTTGACGTCCTATGATCAGGATTTTCAACCATATCATTACATCAAAATTCTTGCCATCGTCAATATTCTTCTGGATCTTTCCAAGTTCCTTCTCCCAACCAGGACTTGATGTTCCAAAGCCTCCCGGGCTCTGTCTTTGGTGTTTCAAAGTGTTGATCTCAGAAATGTTTCTGCTGCATGCTAGAAGATCAAGTTAAGGCCATGACATCAGTCCTTACTCGGAACTCCAAAAGGAAAGCGTACCCCCTTTGCTCCAAATCTGAGTCCAGCTATGAACACAAGGTCTAGGAGGTGGTACATCGGGTGGAGGTGCTCTGCACAGGCCTAATAACCCGAGTTCATCCCCAGAACCCATGTAAAGGCATGGGGCAAGGAAGGACTCCCCGAAGTTGTCCTCTGACCTTCACTCTGGCAAAATGGCTCATGTGCCCTACACACTAATGATCAATGAATAGATGGAGTTCAGAATATGATTGTATTTATTTCTCCTTGGTAATCCAGGAAGTGTCTAGAGGATTCTTTGATGTCCAGGGAAGAGAAATCTGGTGAATCTCCTATAGACCCTGTTAGCATTCTGTCTAAACTCCACCCCAACAGTTACCTGGCAACAGCCAGGTATGCTCCTCCCCACAGTTACCTGGCAACAGCTCCGTAGGCCTGGCCCCCTATAAAATGGGTTGCTTGCCCCTCCTCCCTCTCTTGCCTTCTTGCTCCTGCTCTGTCCCCTCGTCCCTTCCCATTCCCTTCCCCACTCTTCACATGGTCATGGCCGGCCTCTACTTCTCTACTCTCTCCATCTCTCTGCCTTTTTCTGCCTCTACTACCCTCTTAACTCCCCTCCCCATGCCCTGAATAAACTCTATTCTATACTATACCTCTGTGTGGCTGGTCCCTCAGGGAGAAGGGATGCCTCTGCATGGCCCGCTGAGACAACCCCTTCCCCCATACTTCACGACACCCCCATAGACCATACCCCCATCTCTTTATCTTTTTATAAACACATCAGACCCCCCCTCACCCTTAAACCTCCTTTGCCAGCTCCTTCCCCAGTGACCACCCTTCCCCCACACACATCAGCAACACCCTGTCTCCATCCTCTGTGTGTCTTAGAGATTTCCCAAGACTCTGAGGTCAAAGGTGGTTGATGGCTTTGCTCTATGAACCTCTACTACTTCTAGGCTCCCAGGGGGATGTGAGGAGGGAGCTCTTGTTTCAAAGACAGGGAGATGGCTTAAGGGAGAGGGGGGTTCCGGAGGTTGAGCATATTTGCCTTAGTATATTTAGAATCAAACATACCTTGCCTTGGTTAGTTTTCTTCGAAAACTCTCCTGTCTGGAGAACAACAGAGAGGTACATATTCTTGTTATCAACATGGCTTTGACTCTGCTCGCTATAAACTAAGGCAGGAAGATCTTCTTCACTCATGACCTGACCTTGACTGCCAGTGTTCTCTGAAAAGTCCAAATCACTACAAAAGTTTCTCCCCCAAGTAAAACAGTGTGCTAGCACTGAGGTATGCCCCCAGTTGGGAACTCGCCCCTTCTCAATTGGTGTGAAATGAAAGTCCAGCTCGCCCAGGCTAAAGACAACTTTGATGTTTTCTCCAGCCTGCATGCCCCACCCGAGGCTGGGAAAGCCCCAGGAAGTGAAGTTGGCTAACTTCTAGAAATTGAGGCACCATCTTATGATTCACAACATTAGCTCTTAACCTTCCTACCGCTGTGACCCTTTAATACAGTTCCTCATGCTGTGCCATAACATTTTTTTTTTCATCGCGACTTCATAACTGTAATTTTGCCACTGTTATGACGTGTAATGGTTGTGAGGGGGTCGCGACCCACAGGTTGAGAAACATCGATGTATACCCTGCCTGTTTTGTGGCTGGAATGGTTAGCCAGAACGGCTGCTTAACAGTGTAAGGGTAAAATAATTTAGGAGAGTCGCTTTTAGGAGAGTCGCTGCAAAAGAGTTTCCCAGGCCTCCATCCTGTGGCCAGAGGCAGGCTCTAAAGGAGTGCTGAAGAATTATCTAATCTACTTGCGAGGGATGGGAAGAACATTCAGAACAAATATCCAAAAACTGGGGTTGAGGTTGGGGTGGAGCACACTCAAGGTCCCAGGAAATTGTAACAGGCTTGTGCAGCAGAAATGGATACATTCTAAAGAGATGGTGTATTCCTCCTTTGGCTATCAGGCTATTGAGAGAATTAGAATTCTCCCCCAGGAGCCTCCTGCTGAGTAATTGCTCAAGCCTCGAGGGCCACCCCGGGAGTAACTCCTGTCCTGGGAAAAAGTTGACACTTTGTCAGATGACCTTGCAGTTTTCCTTGGTGGTGAGACAATGGAGGGGAGGAGCTTCACCTTACCTTATGGGTGTTTCTTCCTTTTGATGTAATCTCTCCCTCACTTCTGAAACCCAAAGCTAGACTTGGAGGTCTTTAGGTCTCTTTGTCCCTGGTCCCATTGCAGTCACACCCAGTAAGTCTCCTTTTTCTTTTCTTTTTGGTTTTGAGAAGCAGGGTCTCTCTATGTAGTCCTGATTGTCCTGGAACTCAGTATGTAGACCAGGCTGGCTTTGAACTTACAGAGATCCACCTGCCTGTCTCCCAAGTGCTAGGATTAAAGGTACAAGCCACCATGCCTGACTCTTTTTTTTTTTTTTTCTTCCCTGTTATGAACTGCCTGATGTGGGTGCTGGGAAGTGAGCTAGGGTCCTCTGAAAACAAATGCTTAGTGGTTAGAGCACACACCCAATGTCCCAGTCCCATTTTTTTTTTCCTCCTCTTTTTTTTTTTTTTTTTTTTGGTTTTTCGAGACACGGTTTCTCTGTGTAGCCTTGGCTGTCCTGGAACTCACTCTGTGGACCAGGCTAGCCTCAAACTCAGAAATCCGCCTATCTCTGCCTCCCAAGTGCTGCCCAAGTGCTGGGATTAAAGGTGTGCGCCACTGGCCCAGTCCTATCTTTTATCTCCTCTCCCTTCCCCTGATCCTCTTCTCATTTCTGACCAGATCCTAATTTCATTTCACTTTTTCCAAAATTAATATTTTGTTTGTTTGGTTTGTTGTTGTTATTACTGTTTTTTGAGACAGGGTTTCTCTTTGTAGCCCTGGCTGTCCTGGAACTCACTCTGTAGACCAGGCTGACCTTGAACTCACAGAGATCCACCTGCTTCTGCCACCCTAGTGCTGGGATTAAAAGCATATGCCACGACAAAAATAATCTTTTTAATCGAAACGGATCTCACGTAGCTCAGGTTGGCATCCAACTCCCAAGTGCTGCGATTACAAGTATATACCATCATACGCAGCTTTTATGATTGTTGTTATTCTTTGTCTGTTTTGTTTTTGTCTTTTGTGGCCTCCTGCTTTCACTTAGAGTCATCTGCACAAGCGTGGGTGGCAGTAGTTATTTCCTTGAGCAAAGACAATCAATTAACCAGTGGCTACCCCACTGGGGAATAGACTTCACCCCAATAACCATTAATTACCAATACCTATAGGGGAGGGTGTGGCCTCCCAAGCTCCTCCCCATCCATTACAGGATGCTTTTCTTCTTAAAGATTTGTTTTTTTCTGGGCTAGGCTTAGCAGGTCTGGGATTGCTTTCTTGCTTTGCAAGCCTAAGGGTAAGTTCAATCCCAAAAGTTGTCCCCTCACCCTAACGTTCGTGCCATGTCCCAGAAGCATATACAAATATATAGTAAATAAACAAATAAACGCAGTTATATAATAAAAAAAGAAAGAGAGGAAGAGAAATAAAAAAGACTATCGATGAGAAATCCCACAGAGCAAGGGTGTGAGCCATTAGCTTAGGCTTGCTTTGTCTCTTCTCTCCCTAGCATGTGTGGTGACTGTATGTCCACCTTAGCCTACGAGAAAAGAATAATACAAGTTCAGTGTCCAAGGAAGAGTCAGCCAGACAGGCTTTCTCAGCAAAATAACAAGGCTTAGACAAATAAAGCAAGGGCAAAGGATTCTTAGGTCAGAAAAGAATTCTGTTTGAAATCAGGATGGAAGTGGTTATCCAGCCATCCAAACCCATGGAGCGGACGCCACAAAGACTGAACATTCCTGTGTACTGGGGTCTGGGTGACCCAAGGTATCCATGCAGGGGAGCTTCAGTTGTAACCAGCATTCCACTCTGGGCCACGTGCTGCTCACAGGTGGCTGCCCCCAGGGATAGGCAGTTGGGAAATCTTCATGCCCTCTCTCAAGTTTGCTGTGAGCCTCAAACTGCTCTAGAGAAATTATGTTCCAAGGTGGGGATAAACAAAGAGAGGTACGCATACCTAAGTTATAAAACACTGGTGAGCCAGACATGCCTTTAATCCCAGCATTGGGAGGCAGAGGGCCGGCTCATCTTTGTGAGTTCAAGGTCACACAGTAAGTTCTAGAACAGCCGGAGCTACATAATGACCCTGCCTTGGGGGGGAAAAAAAAAAAATATATATATATTGTGTGTGTGTGTGTGTGTGTGTGTGTGTATATGTATGTATGTATGTATGTATGTATGTATGTATGTATGTATGTATTAGAGACTGGGGATATTGATCTTTGGTGGAATTCTTCGCATGCAGAAGGCCCTAGGCTCAGTCCTCAGCACAGTAACCAGGCATGCTTGTAATCCCAACCCTACTATCCCAAGCGGCAAGGCCTTGACTAGGTAATGAGCCATCCTGGGATACCTGAGCCCCTTTATTTTTTTTAGTGTTTGAAAGTATAATGAGAGTTGTTAGGGACTGGGAAGTCAGGAGAATGAAGAATTTTTTTTTGGGTTTTTTTTTGGGTTTTTTTTTGTTTGTTTGTTTGTTTTTGTTGGTTTTTTCGAGACAGGGTTTCTCTGTATCGCTCTGGCTGTCCTGGAACTCACTCTGTAGACCAGGCTGGCCTCGAACTCAGAAATCCGCCTGCCTCTGCCTCCCAAGTGCTGGGATTAAAGGCGTGCGCCACCACCGCCGGCTAAGAATTTTTTTCTTTAAGATTATTATCATTATTGTTATTGTTAATTGTTTTACATGTGTATGGGTGTTTGCTTGCATGTCTGTCTGTGCACCACATGTGTACCTGGTGCCTAAGGAAGGTAGAAAAGGGCATCTAATCCCTTGGGACTGGCACAACACATGTTTATGAGCTTCCATGTGGGTGCTGGGAATTGAACCCTGGGCCCCTGGAAGAGCGGTGGGTGCTCTAACCACTGAGCCATCTCTCTAGCCTGAGACAGGTCTTGATACTCTGCCCTGGGACTCATACAGAGAGTCATGTAGAGCATTGAAGATTACCAAACTTCTTCTTCCCAGTGCTGGTGTTACCGACTTGCTCCTCCACACCGAAGCAAGTTACTTGGCCCACGTTTCTGCAGGTTCTGAGTCCAAGACCATGAATTCAGGGAGGGAAACTGAGGGCACCCAAGAGAGGCATGAGTTGGAAACTGCTTGGTTAAAAGCAAGTGGTCACTTCTGAAAGTTGGGAGGCAGGGGCAGCCAGATCTCCGTGATTTCCAAGACAGCCTGTTCTATGTAGGGAGTTCCAGGACAGCTGGGGCCATGTGGAAAGACACAAAATAGACACAAACAGGGCTGGTGAGATGGCTCAGTAGTTAAGAGCACTGACTGCAATTCCGGAGGTCTTGAGTTCAAATCCTAGCAACCACAATGGTAGCTCACAACCATCTGTAATAAAATCTGATGGCCTATTATGGACACCCCATAATACAGTGTACTTATATATATAAATAAACAAACTTTGGGGGCAGAGTGAGCAGGGCCAGAGTGAGAAGGAGAAGGGAAGGAGAAAAAAAAAAACACAAACGTGAAAGCAAATGGTCATATCTCATATAGGAATCCAGAGGGAGACCAGAGTCCCACAATCCCCTGTTTGTTGTTTGTTCTTTTCCTCTTCCTCTTCCTCTTCTTCTTCCTCCTCTTCTTTTCCTCCTCATCTTTCTCCTTCTTCTCTTTTTCCTCCTCCTCCCCCCTCATCCCTTCTATCTCTCTCTCCCTCCCTCCTCTCTTTTTCTTCCTCAACAAGGTCAAACCTAGCCTGGAACTCTATATACACCAGGCTGACCTGGAACGCACAGTGATCTTTTTGCCCTGCCTTCTCGGTGTGAAGCACCATAAATTCTCTCAAACCTCACACTACTTAAAATAGTGCCAGCCCATGGTCCAAGCCTTCAACTACAAGGGACTCCACACAGGACTGTTCAGTAGTCTCCTGAGATACCACTCTTGTCATCAGGCCCTCTCTGGACAGCTGATGATAGGGTCCAGGCTCAAAGGCTGTCTGCCACTCACAGCCAGTTCCTTACCTCTCAGTCCAATAGAAAGGGCTAGCTCCCCAGTTCATGACAGCTGAAGGAAAACTGTGTGGAACTACACAGTGAGATGTTTCTTACATGCACACGAGCGTGCGCGCGCGCGCGCACACACACACACACACACACACACACACACACTCACACACGGAGTAACAGGAAACATCTTGGCTGCCAAGGCAGGGATTTGGGTTTCTTTGGCTTCTCGAGCTGTTTTTGGCTCCAGGCCATTCAGGGAAACTGAGCAAGTACATGGGTCCATGGAACTTGGGCTAGATCCATCAAGGACACAAAAAACAGATTATCCAGTCCTCTCCCCCAAGTGGAGCAGACAGAAGCGCCGTTGACGCTGAAGCCGTGGAAAGCCTCACAAGGGCCCATGGGAGGAAGCTTTGGCATGGCAACTCGGCCCGAACCTGGAAGGCAGCAGCGGGCTGGGGGAAGATCCAGGCAGTGCTCAGCCTGGGCAGAGTAGCCTGCATTTCTCAGCATGGCAAGAGAAGCACTGGCTGCCTGCTGACTGTGCCTGGGGCCAGAATTCTCTTACAGGGGATATCACCCATGGAAAAATGCTCATGACATAAATTTTGTTTGGTTGTTTTTTATTACATTGATTGACTGAGGGTGGGATCTGGCAAACCGGGGTCAGAAGACAACTCTTTCTTTCTACCATGTAGGTCCTGGGGATTGAACTCAAGTCATCAGCTTGGCAGCAAGCATCTTACACATGGAGCCATCTTACCAGCCGTTTTTGTTTGTCTGTTTGTTGAGACAGGCTTTAATGTAACTCAGGCTACCATCAAACTCAATCCATAGCCCAGAATGACCTTGAACTATTATAATCTTCCTGATCGTACTTCCTGAGTGCTGGAATTAACAAGTGTGTGTCACACACCTTTCTTGTGTGTGGTGGGGTTGAGGGTGGAGGTGGGGAGACTCACACCAGGGTCTTGGGCATTTAGGTCAGTACTCTACCCACTGAGCTACATCCCCACCCATACCCCCTTCATGATGTCATCAATGGAAAAGTCAACACACACACTTTACTTATATAATTTCTATATAATAAAAACTCTTGGGTCTGGAGAAATGGCTCTGCGGTTGAGAGCACTGTCTGTTCTTCCAGATGTTGATAACCAGCAACCACACGGTGGCTCACGGCCATCCATACTGCGATCTGGTGCCCTCTTCTGGTACACAGGTGTACATACCGATAGACCACTCATGTTTTAAAAAAAAAAAAAAAATCTTTTCTTGGTCTAGGCTTTGCAGGTAAAGGCGTTTACAGCCAAGTTCCACAGCATTAATTCCTGAAACCTGTGTGACAGAGAGAAAAGGTTCCCAAATGCTGTCCTCTGGCTTACGCGCACACACGGAGGTGAAAACACAATGAATAAATAAATAAATAAACGTTTAAAAATTTTTTCCGAGGGGCGGGGAGGTGTGGGGAAATAGTATGCTAGAATTCAGGGTCTTGTATAGGCTAAGCGTGCTTTCTGCCGCTGTATCAGATACAGCTCTCAGCCCCCATCTCTTCAGACCCCCCCCCCCAACTTTTTTAAAAGCACGGACTGAACAAGAATGGAAGGAAATGTAGTATAATATTATCAGTATGTATGTCATTTCTTGTGTCTCTCTCTGTGTTTTTCAATTTTTCCCAGTGCCGGGGAGTGTTGCGTTGATCACCGTAAACACATTCTATAATAGCAGACAGCACCCCACCCTGCACTGAGCCTGCAGACCCTCAGCATGGGAGAGGTGGGGCCGTGGGGGGGGTGTTAAAAACCGATGGGGAATGTGATTCCGAAATATTTGTTGGCTTCAGCATGCAGGCCGTGGGTAGGGGAAGCTTCTGGAAGGTCCACCCACTGTCTCCCTCTGCCTCAGTGTTGCCTCAAAGCCGCTCAGTTTTCCCTCTCATCTTGCCTGTTTAGCAAGAAACACAGTAGCAGATGTTATTTTTCCCAAGAAAAGTTCAAAGCACCGTGAGCCAGCCTCTGGCTTCTGCTCCCTGCCCTCCATCCCCTCACCTGATAGAAAGCCCTGATAGAGGCCCTGTCACGAGGGCCTCTGGGTCTCAAACCCCCTAGGGCCTGGGCGGGGCTCTGCTCCGGGTTACTTAAGCCTCCCTGCTGGCTCCTTAGCCAAGCTGGGACCACGTGGCTAACACCAGCCTTGCAGCAAATAATGACATAGACAGAGGCAGTCCTTCAGGAGGAACCTTTGGCTTCTTCTCTAGAGGAAAAACTGAGGTCATCCTGAGAAAGGGATGAGCTACGGGCGATACAGCAGACTCTGGATTCCGCAGGAATCTGTTTACTGGCCTTAGAGGAAAATCATAGGATCTCTGTCGGCTTCGGTCTTTCAGAGTTTTGCACTTTCTCACATAAATGCCACAAGAAACTGGTGTCCCAGGCACACCCCCTTCAAAATCACACCCCCTTCCTAGGTGGGTTTACTGGTAAGCTCTCCCTGGGCCTTGGGAGGGCCAGCCTGAGCCTGGGGGTGGAGCAGGCATGTGCTCTGGCCACTTCAAGTAGCCATTTGAAAGTAGCATTTGAAAAGGCAGGAAGGAGATCCAGGGAAGTCTGAAGCTGGAGTGGGGGTGGGGAAGGAAGGGGAAGGGTCGAAATCGGCCCCCAATTAAGGGAAAAGCAGGCAGCTGTGATCTACCACTTCAGACGGGAATATAGGAGTTTGCTGATTGAAGACTTGGTACCTCTGACCAACAAGGAGGATGTTGCCCCACTGCTGTGACCTCTTGAGGTGGAACAAGAGGACAGAGAAGTATAGGGAGGATCCTGGCTCCTCACAGTCTTATAGTCAGGGCCTTGAGTGACTGAGTGAAGCAGTGTCTCATGTCACCCAGGCTGGCTCCAAATTCCTCATGTAACCAAGGATAACCTTTAACTTAAAAAAAAAAAAAAAAAAAAAAAAAAAAAGATTTATTTGGTTTTAATTATGTATATGTGTGTATGTGGGCTGTTATGTGCACATGAGTGCTGGTACCCCTGGAAGCTAGATGCATGGGTCCTCTGCAACAGCAGTGTATGTTTCAGACCCCAGGACAAGGGACTGAGGTGCATGTTTTACATATCAAAGCAGACCTGGCCTCCAGGTCCTCCCAGCATCCCTAAGCGCCACCTCTTTTAGCCTGCCCCCAACCCTGAATTTTCCAGCCCAGGGGCTGAGCTGCTGAGCTGCTCTTCTCCAGAGGCGCGCCTCTCTATATAATTCAGGTCTCTCTCTCTCTCTCTCTCTCTCTCTCTCTCTCTCTCTCTCTCTCTCTCTCTCTCTCTCTCCACTACCCCCGACCCCATGTATGTGTGTGTGTACACAGACCAGTGCACATGTTAAGTAACTCCCCTGGACTCAATCCCTGGGGCTAGTGAATTTGCCCTAGAGCAGCTTCCCAGACCCAGGTGGCTCCATCCTGATCAGGCAGAGGAAGTAGGCTCCACTTGAGGGAGCAGGTGGTTACTGCTGGTAGCTCCCTCTCCCATACTGTACCCAAAATCGTCAGCCCAGGTCACCACAGGAGGTTACTGGTACAGGAAGTTTGGTGGGACTCATACCACCTGCCCCTCATACCACTTGCACTACACAGATACTCCATCCCTACCCTGATATCCCTTTGCTTCCTGGAGGGTATCACTCTGACCTCCCTCCCCTCCCCTGTCATCTGATGGCCAATTCGAAAACCATGGTTTCAGTTGCTTTTGACAGTGGAGAAAACAGAGCCAATGATGTGTAACAGTTTCCTTTGGAATTGAAACATTTCATCTTGCCTGGAAGCTCTTTTAAATAGACAGGTAAACAACTCAAAAAAAAAAAAAAAAAAAAAAAAGTTCCAGGAAGTCCCTGAAACTGACCAGATTCACTAGGCCCCTCCCTGCCAGAGTAAGCAATGATAGTTGAGAGTCACACTCACACTGAGCAAAGCTGTAAAGAAGACTCGAGTTCAGACAAGCTGCCTGGAAGAAGTCTAGACCGGAGGCGCTTGGAAAGATCACTCTACAGCCTGTGGAGATGGCTACAGGCTGTGCTATGCAGTGTACTCCCGGCTCCTAGCTTTTTTGAGCTGTAACCATGTTGGAGTGAGCTCTGGTCATACAGTTGTCTATGAGTCACTTTTGCCTTCTATATGTAACCCTAGTAAAAATGTATTGGTTTACCAGGCTGAACTTCAGTGGTATCTATCTGTACTGTGGTCTGTTGTGGGCTTCCTATGTGTATCACCTTAGGAAACATTTTGTGTAGCCCTAACCTCAGGACCTTAGCACATAACAGTATTTGAGGTAAGGCTCTTAAAGAGGTTATTCAAGTCCTGGGAGTGGTAGCAATGCCCCCTTGTAATCTTAGCACAAAGAAGGCAGAGGTAGGCAGATTGCCTCAAGACATGACTGACACGGTCTACATAGCAAGACCTAATGGAAAAACAAGACAAAAAACTCAACCCCAAAAAACAAACAAACAAAACAACAAACAAATCCAGGCTAATGTTGGAGCCTTGGTGGAATAATGCTTGACTAGTTTGGTTAAAACCCTGGGTTAGATCCCTAGCATAGAATAATAGACATGGTGACAGACACCCAGAATCCTCATCCTTGGAAGGTGAAAGAGATGTGGTATGACAGAATTTTCCTGGAGAGATGAGACACAAAGGTCTACTTACCCAAAGTAAGAACCCTCAACACATGGACACCACTAGAGTCCAACTTGGTGAACCAATGAGTTTTATTGGGGTTGCTTACAGGAGCAGAAATGACTCAGACAGCTGCGTTACCCCAGCATAGGTTACAGCTCACGAACCTAGGAACCTGGAGTACACTACACAGCCTGTGGCAGCTCAACAGCTTGGAGAGTGCCTTTTTCAGGTTCCTCGGTAGCTCCAAACCTTTTCCAGGCAGCTGGTCTGGTTTGAGTCTTCCTTATAGCTTGCCTCTACTTTCTGAGAGTGATTCTCAGCTTTTATTGCTAATTGTGACAAGGAGGGGCCTAGTGAATCTGGTCAGTTTCAGGAACTTCCTGAAGCTATTTTGAGTTGTTTACCTGTCTGCATCAAGAGCTTCCAGGTAGGATGGTATGTTTCAATCTCCAGGGAAACTGTTAAGCAACAGGAAGATCAGAAGTTCAAGGTAAGCTAGATAATGAGTTCCAGGCCAAATTGAGCTACTTGTGAATCTGTTACCTTCATCGTTGTTGTCTTCCTCTTCTTCCTCCTCTTCCTCCTCCTCCTCATCAACCAGAAAAGTAAATCAGTGAACCCACTTTTTGCAGGAGCCAATGACCATCTTTCCACGTCTCATATTTTCTTGATAGGCTCCTTCCTGAGGCTCAATTCCTCTTAGCCAAGAAGGAAAATTCCCATAAGGCTCAGTCACTATCTCTCCTGCTGACCCCAAATTCCAAGTTCTGGGCAAGTAGCCACACACCAGTCACCTGGGCTACCAGCAGCTCTACTTCATCAGAGATAGCAGCTGCTTCCTGCCTTTTCATGAATGGAGAGTAGACCCGGCTAGTCTAGGCCTTTCTCCTCCAGGAGCAGGAACTAGAGGTGTGCTTGGCTCTGAGGACCAATGGCAGTCTCCCCCTGGTGGCCTCCAGGCTCTGTGCAAAAGCTAGAATGAACTTCATAAAAAACCAGGGATTGATGTTGCATGAATATACTCCTAGATTTGGGGTATGGATACAGGAGAGCAAGGAGGCACAGAAGTTCAAGGGCAGCCTCGGGCATGTAACAAGTTGGAGGCTAGCATTACTTTAGGGAAATTTGTCTCAAAAAAAAAAAAAGGTTGTGCTCAGTTTTGGGAGTGGGATGAGGGTGGAGTGGGGGTGGGGTAGAGAGAAAACCAGTGAGATGCTTCATGAGTAAAGGCTAGAACCTCAAGTTTGATCCCTGTAACCCACACAGTAGAAGAATAGCTCATGCTTGCAAGTTGTCCGATCTTCACACGATTTCTGTGATACAGGATCAGCACGCACATGCTCACACACACACACACACACACACACTACATGTAAAACTGCTACATGTTAGAAGCAGTGCCCATCACCCTCTCTTCCTCCTCTCTTCTACTATACCTCTGAGGAAGAGGGAAGGGGGTCTGGAAAAGAAAGGCAAGAGGGGGCAGAGCCTGAGGGCTTGATTTAACTTGCCAAAGACAAGTCAGACAAAGGAAGCTCTGCCTCCCCAGTGCTGGGAGCGCAGGTTTGCACTGCCATACCCAGTTACACTGATTGACCTATCATACACCCCTAGCCAAGGACATAAGTAGCATCATCTCCATTTTGGAAATGAGGATGTGGAGAAAGAAGGATTAGTAACTTACCCAGGGACACAGAGCTATGGTAATAGAGTCTGGATCCCAGTACAGAATCTAGGTTCCCTCTGTGCTGCACCAACCAGCCCAGGGACCCAGGACCCTCAAACACCTTCTTTTAAAGAACTCACCCAACACTCTGTTCACGTGTCAGGTCTTTTCAGCAACCTAGTCATGCCCACCTTCCCCTAGCTTTGCTTCTGTCTGTCCATGGGACGCTGGAACCTAGTGCTCTCGTTCTTGATAAAATGAGGAGCCTTGGGTGGGGGGGAGAAGGAGAGAGAGCCCTCATAGGTGTTCCCAGGGACCTGTCTCTTAGGGGCTGGGCAGTGGAAGCTCACACCATTAATCCCTGCACTGAAGAGGCAGAGGCAGGCAGATCTCTGTGAGTTCGAGGCCAGCATGGTCTACAGAGCAAGTTCCAGGACACCCAGGGTTACACAGAGAAACTCTGTCTCAAAAGCCAACCAACCAACCAACCAGAAAGGTGATGAGGAGTGAGTGTGAGCAGATGGGTGGAGAGCTGGCTCAGCCAACACTGGCTGTTCATCCAGCACCACATGGTGGCTCACAACCGTCAGTAAGTCCAGTCCTCATGGGTTCGGATGTCTTCTTCTGGCCTTCCCTGGCACCAGACATGAATATGATGCACAGATAATCGTACAGTTAACACCCCCTTCACACACACACAGACACACACAAAATAAAAATGTCAGAGCCAAAGAAAAGCAGTGAGCACCGCAGTCTTTGTGTTTAGTGGGAACACTGAATAACAGTCTAAAGACAAAGAGAATCAACAGGGAAGAACCAGAGAAGCAGCTGTAAACAGCTGTATTGTCCAGCGACCAGGGATAGAGGGCCTCTGTCAGTAGCAGACATGATGTGTATTTTAAGAAGTGTCTTACTCCATCCTCCATCCAGCGTAAATGTGGTTTCAAGGGCCAGTGCGATGGCTCAGCTTGCTGACAAAACCATGTCACCTGAGTTTATTCTCTATACCCATGTGATAAGAGACCAGACTCTTGCAAGCTAACCTTTGGTATATACACACAAAGACATTCATAAATAAATAAACAAACCTGTTTTACTGTTTGTCATCATGTTTTGTTGGAAATGAATTTGGAGTCATCTAATCCTTCAAATCCTTACAAATTCTGAGTTTGGTGCTAAAACCCTAATCAGTTACCCACATCACTATATCGAGTTCCCCTTTTTCAGATTCCCACATCACTATATCGAGTTCCCCTTTTTCAGATTCTGCACTCGCAAAAATACTGATGCCTTAAAAAGACAGAAGCAGAAAGTGTTCTTCTATGCCTCAAAGATGAGGCCCAAAGCTCAGACAAAGGTAGGAAATGGAACAGGTACTAAATTTAGAACCCAAGACCATGCAAAGGCTCACTATGGGCTCTGCTGGGCCACACTCTAGCTCAGAGCTATATATTTTTTGTTTTGTTTTTGAGACATAGCCTGGGCTGGCCTGGAACTCACTATGTAGACCAGGCTGGCCTTAATCTCACAGAAATCTGTCTACTTCTGCTTCACAAGTACTGGGACTAAAGGTAAGCCCCAACAATGCCTGGCTAAGATTTACTTATTTAATGTATATGAATACACTGTAACTGTCTTCAGACACACCAGAAGAGGGCATCAGATCCCATTACAGATGGTTGTGAGCCATCATATGGTTGCAGGAAATTGAACTCAGGACCTCTGGAAGAGCAGTCAGTGCTCTTAACTGCTGAGCCATCTCTCCAGCCCACAGATTTATTTGTTTGTTTGTTTGTTTTTTTTTTTTTTTTTTTTTTTTTTTTTTTTTTTTTTTTGGTTTTTCGAGACAGGGTTTCTCTGTGTAGCCCTGGCTGTCCTGGATCTCACTCTGTAGACCAGGCTGGCCTCGAACTCAGAAATCCACCTGTCTCTGCCTCCCAAGTGCTGGGATTAAAGGCGTGCGCCACCACCGCCCGGCTGATTTATTTGTTTTTAATTTACGTGTATGTGTGTGCACCTTCATGAGTCTTCATGAAGGGCATCAAGTGGGTGCAGGTACCCATGGAAACCAGAGGGTGTTGCTTCCCCCTGGAACTAGAGTTAGAGACAGTTCTGAGCTGCCTGATGTGGGTACAGGGAATGGAACCCAGGTCTTCTACAAAACAATATATGAGTCATCTCTATAGCCCCCTGTTTTGCCACAGTTGAATATGAACAACAGTATATAGGGTTGGGAGTCTAGGTAAGTGGTGGAGTGTGTAAAAATCATGTACAAGGTTGCAGGTTCCAAACCTACCAACAACAAAAAGGAAAACATAGCACATAGAAGAGGCTTGACAGAAAGACATGGTAGCAAACACTCTTCATTCATTCACCTGATGGCCGCCACTGGGCTTCCTTACTCATCTATGACACGCTACACAGAGTACAATTCAGGGTCCTGTTTTCAATTATTTTGGGTTGAATTGTGTCTTGGAAGAAGCGGCTGCTCCTCCTCCTTGCCATTTCTCTTTGGAGATGAGCATAGAATTCAAGGAAACTGGAGCTAGAGAGATGGCTCAGCGGTTCAGGTCACTTGTTTTTGCAGAGGACACAGGTTCAGTTCCCAGCACCCACATCAGGCAGCTCACAACGCTATAACTCCAGTTCCAGGGGATCTGCTGCCCTCTTCTGACCTCTGCAGGCACCAGGCACACAGACATACATGAAGGCAAACACTCATACACATAAAATTAAGGAAAATCTTAGAAAAAGAAAAAACTAACAGGATATGTGTGGGGAAAGGTTTGACATTGAAGAGCAGAGGATGACCAGGTCATATTGTCACATGAGCACACATAGCCCAGGATGACCTGGAACTCATCATGATCCCCTTGCCTCAGCCTCCTGGGTGCTGTGATGGATGATAACCCTGTGCCACCGAGCCCAACCCACAAAGCTGCAGCAGAGCACCTGTCTATAAACATGATTGGTGGCCTCAGGTCTGAAACCCATAGAGGTTTTTGTTCTTTAATTTTTTCAAAACAGGATCTCACTGTGTAGCCGGCTTTTCCTTCTTGCTTTTGCATCTGGCTGGAGAGTTCCACGTACCCTGTTTCTCCACCTGCTTTTCTCTGCTGACATCAGTGTCTAACTTCTCTGGGCTTCCAACATGGCCTAAAGACCCCTGGCTCTCCAGGAATCCTCTAGATCTGTTCTGGATTGGGATGGCTGAAGAATCCAGGTTCACGGACTGAGCAGCTACTCCTGGGCTGTTAGCTTCTCCAGTGTGCAGACTACCACACTCATGCAGTCCCAAGGCTGACAGTCCTCATTCTACATCTTGGATGGGCCTCTTCAAGAGGTACTAATGAGTGTCCTCTGGTTTTCACACTTAATTCCTTAGTTGACAATGAGTCTTTGTCTTTCTCCCACTTACCAACTGTCCCAAGAAACAGCAGTTCCACATACCCTAGGACCATGTCCACCACTTTTTTTTTTTTTTTGAGACAGGGTTTCTTTGTGTAGCCCTGGCTGTCCTGGAAGTCACTCTGTAGACCAGGCAGGCCTCGAACTAAGAAATCCACCTCCCAAGTGCTGGGATTAATGGCGTGTGCTACCACTGCCCGGCTGTCCACTACATTTTTTTTTTTTTTTTGGTTTTTCGAGACAAGGTTTCTCTGTGTAGTCCTGGCTGTCCTGGAACTCACTCTGTAGACCAGGCTGGCCTGGAACTCAGAAATCCGCCTGCCTCTGCCCACCAAGTGCTGGGATTAAAGGCGTGCACCACCACCGCCCAGCCGTCCACTACATTTCTTAAAGACCTGGGCTCCCCTTCTACCTGTCAGCTTAAGAAAATAGGCTAGTCTGAACAAAGCATCCCCACTGTTTCCCAGGGACTATGGGAACTCTCACTCTTAGCAGTGATGGGGTTCTCACTGCCTGCTAGTCAGTGGTTGAGGTAGTTACAGAATCCCACTGTTGTCTCTTTTCTTGGCTCACAGGCCACACCAACAGAAATAAGCCCAGTCTCCCTAGAGGCAGATGCGGAGATGGATGCTAGGACCAAGGGAGCTTATGTGAGGTGATCTATACCTATGGGCAAGCAAAGGCAGGAGGATGCAGAAGGCTGAACTGTAAGTCAATAGCGAAGGCCTCCATCAGTGATCCAGAGGGAGCTCTCGGGGTTTCAGAGCTGACTCCAAACCCTCACTACAGCAGGAGGCCCACTCTTATGCTCACAAAGGGAAGTTGCTTCTTGAGATGGAAGCAACCAAGGGAGCTGGGAGGTAGGTAAGGACAAGTTCACTCAGTTTGAACATACAAGATATAGAGTCTGAGGGACAGGCTGGGTAGCACACCACAGTGTGCACAAAAAAGCCCAGGAGACAGAGATGTGACCCAGAAGTTAGAGGGGTAGGGTAGGGAAGGATGGGAAGCTGGGTCCCAGTCTGGGGTTTACTCACAGGGCCTTCAGACTGTTCTGCTGGAGACCACGGCTGGGGCTATTCTCATCTGGGAACATCCCAGAAAAGGCTGCTTTAGAAATGTGGATTGTTGGCCGGGCGGTGGTGGCGCACACCTTTAATCCCAGCCCTTGGGAGGCAGAGGCAGGCGGATTTCTGAGTTCCAGGCCAGCCTGGTCTACAGAGTGAGTTCCAGGACAGCCAGGGCTACACAGAGAAACCCTATCTCGGGAAAAAAAAAATGTGTAGTAGCTGAGTGCAGTAATGTAGAAAGGGTCCTCGAGTGTGAAGTTCCAAGTGAGGATGAAAAAATGGCAGAGAGGTATGGGAATCAAGGGCTAAGAGGGATGAGCAGGTCAGGTAACTCAGCACCGAGATTCCCACTAATAGCAAAGGCTATTCCTGGTTCCTGGCTTCTGGGCAAGATGGCTCAGCTGGTCATGATGCTTGTTGCTAAGCCTGAGGACCTGGGATGGGTCTGAGACACACTGACAGAGGAAATATACAAGTGGTCCTCTGATCTTCACAATAGAGAAAGAAATGTAAATTTTAAAAGAAATGTAAAATGTAAAAGAAAGATGTAAAATGTAAAAGAAAAAATGTAAATTTTAAAAGGAATTAATACAGATGTCAACTGTTTTTTGAGATGGGGCTCCTATAGTCCAGCTGGTCTCCAATTCCCTATAACCAGAGACCTTGACTGTGTTTGCTGCTTCTACCTCCCAAGTGCTGGCAACTGAAGTGAACCACATTCGCAGCACTAGACAGGGTCTTCTGAAATTGTGGTCCTGTTGTCTGAGCCTTCCTTCCCACTGCTGGAGTCGCGGTGTGTACCAACACACCCTGTGTCTCCAACCTTGTTAGGGGGAAAAAAAGTAACAAAACTTGTAATCTTGGGGGGGAAATCATTATATTCTTTCATTATAATTCATATTAAATTCCAAGTTAAGAGAGTTTTATAGGTGCTTGAAGAATGCAAACATGTCTCAGGAGGCAGTATGTAGCCAGGCTTTCAAATCACTGGAATCAAAAACTGGCAATGTCCATGCAGCTCCAATGCCATACCTGCCCCGACTCAGCTGCTCCCTCCTCGGGTACCTGTTGGGTTTCCAGTGTGCCATGCTGCATCTCCAGCCAATCAGCTACCTTTCCAGACAACTGTGTAGGACACGTTCCCACTACTTCAAAACAGGTCACTTATCCACAGGATTTGAACATGTTATGTTGACCCAGATTTCTAATAGCTTTGTTAAAAGATTTATTTCATGTGTATGTGTGCACAGTGCTCATACCATGGTGTGTATGAGGTCAGAGGGTAACATGAGAACTCTTCCACAAGTTATCATCTGGTCTCCACACGTACACTATAGTGCTTGCACTTGAGTGCTGAGGAGACTGGAGAGCTCACTTAGCTATTAGGACACTGGCCACTCTACCAGGGGACCTGCGGTCAATTCCTAGGACTCATATATGGAGGGTCACAACTATCTGCAATCCAGTTATAGGGGATCTGACACCCTCTTCTGGCCTCCTTGGCACCAGACGTACAATCCCAGCAAACACCCACACACCTACAACAAAAGAACTTCAGACCGTACAGTGAGACACAGCAGAACCCCACCAGCCAGTTACCCTGGAGTATACAGCAGTCAGAATCTACAGTGAGATGGAAAGCGAGTGCTGAACAGGGTTGGCCTGCTACTGCCACACAAGCGTCCAGCAAACACCATTAGCCATCCCACCGGCCCCAGAACTGGTAAAAACTGAAGCTGTCTGCAGGGCAGTGAGGCCACACAACCTTTGATCCCAGCACTAGGGAGGCAGAGGCAGGCAGATCTCTGTGACTTTGAGGACAGCCTGGTCTACAGAGTGAGCAAGTTCCGAGTTCCAGGGCAGTGAGGATACACCAAGAAATGCTGTTTTGAAAAACCAAACCCTCAAGTTATCACTTGACTTGCCCACCCTAATTTCATTTCCATGCCTGTGCCCCCACACTAAGTGGAAAAACAAAACTCTTACAAGACAAATGAATAAGTAAGACACGGGGGAAACATAAATCATAGCACCAAGTGAACGCAGAAGCAGAGGCACCATACTCTATATTCCAACCATGTGACTTCCTGAAAAGAGGTCACACTGGATCTTGTGTTGTGGAGGACTGAGCACAGGCTTTGTGCATGCCGGGCAA
This sequence comes from Mastomys natalensis, assembly GCA_021653895.1. Taxonomy (NCBI): domain Eukaryota; kingdom Metazoa; phylum Chordata; class Mammalia; order Rodentia; family Muridae; genus Mastomys; species Mastomys natalensis. The sequence continues at coordinate 2,538,139 of JAJTUV010000174.1, forward strand.
GTGCTTTACAATTGAGTCATGTCCTCAGTCCGCAAAGACAAAATTACAGAGCTGGTAGAAAGCTGAGAGGGCTTAGCCAGAGGCAGAACAGCAGACTTGGGAGGCTGGGGAAATACTTTCCAATGGTGGATCCCTGCATCATACAGGACCTGAAACCGCAGTGTGCTGTCACAGTGTGCTGTCAAGTTTCACAATTGTAGCTGATGAGCAGGCAAGCATCTTCCTGGCTGGAGATCTATACCTATTTTATTTTATAGTAACCTAAAATGCCATAATAATGATGATGACGATAATGATAATAATAATAACAGTGATGGCTCAGCAGTTAAAGGTATTTGTTGCTCTTGCAGAGGACCTAGGATTGGGATTGGTTCCCAGCACCCACATGGTGGCTCACATCCATTTATAACTACAATTTACAATTCCAGAACACCTGACACCCTCTTCTAGCCTCCATGGGCACCAGGCATGTAAGCAGTCCACATGTATACACTCAACAAAACATTTATATATGTAAAATACGATACATATAAACAAATGAAATATAATGGTTTTTTTTTTTGTTTTTGTTTTTTTCGAGACAGGGTTTCTCTGTGTAGCCCTGGCTGTCCTGGAACTCACTCTGTAGACCAGGCTGGCCTCGAACTCAGAAATCCACCTGCCTCTGCCTCCCAAGTGCTGGGATTAAAGGTGTGCGCCACCACCACCCGGTGAAATATAATGTTTTAAAGGAAAATAAAACAAAGGTTTGCTGCAAATGGTGGGGTTGGCTTGTAACTCAGATCTGCCTGTCTGCCTCTGCCTCACTAGTGCCAGGACTAAAGCGTTCACCACCATCCCTGGCTAAACCAAAACATTCTTACCCATTCATGGATACCAATTCTCATTATATCCCACTTAATGGTCACCAAATTGTCCTATTTCATGATTCCACAATTTGGGACAATTGTGGGATCTCTGTGGTATTTGTACTTTTTCAAAAAACATATACCATACCTCCTCCACTAAAAAAAAAAAAAAAAAAAAAAAAAACCTTAATTTTCTAACATTTTCATCTATTTTCTCTGAGGGGAAAAAAAAAAAAACACTTTACAAAACTTGCTTATACAAATTGACCTCAGATGCTGAGAGTTTAAGTACCTGTTTCAATTCTTCAAAAAAGAAAACCATGATGTTTACTATGAGGGTAGCCTTAAGCTTTTCAGTCACTTTAAAGTATTAAAAAGTGATCAGATTACCTAGAACCAGGTCATGGAACTGGAGATCCTACAGAGATAATGAACTTGGCCTGTTAGGGGCAGAACTAGACCTGAAGCCTGAAAGCAGCCCTACATGAGTGACACTTGATGAGCCACACCATGTGACAGGCCTGTCACCCTAGATACTTGGCCAGTTTAGGCAGAATCCCAAGTTCAAGGCCTGCCTGACTAGAGTGAGTTCTGGGTTAGCCTGAGCAACTTAGTGAAACCCTGTCGACAAACAAAAAGTAAAAATATAAGGCCAAGTTTATAGTTCCTGGGAAAGCTCTTACTAACATGCTTGAGGCTCTGGGCTGGACTTCCCGCATAACAAAAAGCCTTGGGGGTCAGGCTTAAGTTCATACAAAAGATGTGGAGAAGTGGTGACCACCCTCAAAGCCGAACCACAGGACCAACCATCTGCAGTGACTCCTGTAACAGGATTTAACAGAAAGCAGCTTGTATCAACACGGTATCAATCATCTGACTTAGTTAACTACCAGGCAAGCTGGGCTTCGGAGTGCACACCTGAAGCCTAACTCCTGGAAGGTGGAGACAGGAGGATGAGGGGTCCAAGGTCATTTACCACAACACAGCAAACTTCAGGTCAGCCTGGGCTACGGAAGACCACCTCAGAACAAACAGGACATCAAAGTGCGAGGGCCCAGCATAATCGAACTACTGTAACTTACGTATGATTATGGGGTTGGAGGGTAGCTGCATTGGTATAGGGTTTACTTAGCATGTACAAAGCCCAGGGCTCAATCCCAGCACCACCTAGAAGTAGAGGGAGGGGGATCAGGTCATCGTCCTCCACCACACAGTGCAGTCTGACAGAAAGAACACTCATATTCCATGACAGCCTTCCTGTCAGTGTCAAAACACAAAGCACAACTCCACGCAGAAGATCCTTGCATGGTCTATGTTAGTTTTTTTTTATTCTAGAAAGTCATCAATAGCTTTATGACACAATCATTTATAAACACTTGTTAATCACCACCCCTCCAAGCAGCGGCAACTTCAGGAGCTACCACACATGTCCTGTTTTTATTACTGTCATGTGGCTGTCAGGTGAATAAAAACAAACAGTAAGAACACACTCAAGGAAAGCTGAGACACAAACCTTTCCATCTTCAGACTGGAAAAACGTTTTTGCACCAACAGCAAAGCAGAGTTAACATGAAACCAGAGAGTGGAAAAGGCAGAGGGGACTTAAACACATTTACTATCTTAAAATTTTAGAAAAAAGGTTGGAGAGTAAGAAAAAAACAACATATACACCATGAAAACAGTCTTTCCTTTTTAATGACCTCCAATTTTGTGTCTTCTAGAAACATCCAGACCCTCACTGTAGATTATGTATCATCTCCTCTTTGGCTATGAGATGTGTTGTTTTGTTGACCAGAGACATCAGCGAGTTCAGTTTCTGAGACCAGTCATTTAATAAATTATTTGGATCCTTGGGTCTCTGGAAGTTGATGACTCCAGCCAACCTGTCTACTTTAGCAAAGATGGTCTTGTTAACGACTAGATTCGAGAGGAAAGCCTCTGACTCCTGTGAGAGACAGACAGATTGGATTAAGATGGATAACTAAACATTCTAAAAGTCTTCATCCATGAATACACAGGCTAAGAGCACTTGACTGTTGATCATGACGACGTACTTACAACACTGGATGATCACCTAATGAATCTCCTGTCAGGTGTGGTAACAGCTCCCAGCACTGGGGAGGTACAGGCAAGACCAGGATTTGGAGGGACCCTGGGCTACATATTCAGACAATGGAAACATGGTACATTTCTGCACCAATTGTAAATGCAGAGTTAACAATGAAACCAGGGAGTGGAAAAGGCTAGACCATTACCAATCAACCAACATAGCACATCTGAGTGTCTCTGTGCCAGGAATGCGTCTAACTGTGACTATGATTTAGCCCTGGGGATAATGAAGAAGAGGGCTGGCACCAGCAATGTACCGGCTCCTCATTTTTAATAGTCTTTCCCTCCTTTCTTCTCTGCAGTGCTGGGGATCGAACTCGAGGCCACACAGGTTAGGCATGCACTCCACCACTGAGCTGGATCCCTAACCTACAGTTACCTCTTAAAGGCACTATGGTCTGGCTATTTCCAGAAATGCTGGGTGGAGAACACATGCTCTGTCACTAGGCAACCACGAGGCCACAGATAAATCATGCTACTCTTCTGGTGTCCTCTTCCACAAGAACTAAGCAGATAACTGAGGGGGAAGCCATTCAACTCTATGTGTGGTGACTCTTTTAGATGAACTGTTATAGCATGTTCTTGCCATGATAGAAATGGCTTCTTAGGCTATTAACTCCTACATTTTTGTTGTTGTCTGAAAGCAGGGTCCCATGTATACTAGGCTGGCTTTAAACTAACTATAAATCGAGGTGGGAAAGGGTGGGGGCATTAAACTTAAGATCCTCCTGTTCCCCAAGATTACAGGCAATGTTACCTCCTGCATCTTTATGTGCTGTCAACAACAAAACACACACACACACACACACAGACCACACTACTCCTTAAGTCCTTCAGTAAGCCCTGGAGCCATTTTAGCACAGTCAGTCAGGTATCCCTCACAAACTTTACCTGCACGGTGTGTTTCTGTAGTTCTCCCAACATTTTTATCATATACACTGTGAACTTAAAATTAATCAATGTAAATGTAGTCTTGGGGGTACTGGGGATTGAACCTAGACTCCAAGACCTCTCAGTGAAGGTCTAGCTAGCACAAACAATATTAATGTAACTATAAACTTACTATTTTGGCTTTGGAGGGGGCAGGTATTCAAGATAGCTTGGGATACTTTAAATTATCTAAATTTAAAATTAAATAATAAAAGCCAAGGGGGAATATGCATGTCTGCAATCCAGCACTTAGCAAGAGGTGGGAAGATGGCAAGAGAATACAGGAAGTTGGAGGAAGCTAGTCTGAGGTGAGACCTTGTGTCTGAGCACATAAATCCACAGTAGTGAAACAATTATTTTTCCCATTCCCCTTTCTTTCACAAGGCCACTGACACACAACACGAATGGCCAGAAAACACCCTGACAACACATTCGGAACTTACATCCACAGAGAGATCCAGAAGTTGTGCCATCCTTTTCATTGTTATCCGAGTGTAGTACTTGGCCATAATTCTGATGTTCTGTCAGGGGACACACACAACAGTGGTCAGTTCAGTGGGGTTCACATGTGCAGGTGGGTTTACTGGCAACACGGATGCAGGGCTGTGCTTTTCTGTAGCTCCCCCATTAGAAAGAAATTGGATCTAAATTTCAAAAGAAAACCTAAACCCTGAGGTATAGAGACTGGCTTTTGTAGTTATTTGTGAACACAATATTTTATGTTCACTGATGTTTTGTCTACATATATGTTTGTGTGAGGGTGTCAGATCTCCTGAAACTGGAGTTATAGACATGTGTGAGCTGCCATGTCGGTGATATGAATTGAACCTAGGTCTTCTGGAAGAGAAGCCAGTGCTCTTAACCACTAACCAACCTCTTCAGCCCCTTGTGAACTTAGTATTTTATTGACTGATCATTTATTTATGTATTGAGAAAGTACCTCTTTATGTAGCCCTGGCAGGCCTGGAACTCCATGAAGACCAGGATGCCCTGTACAATAGAGCTCTGCCTCAAAAGGAAAACTTAAAACACTTGTACTAATGAAATTAGTGGTTTAAATGTTATCTGTAACCCTAGCATTTGGGAGGTGGAATCCTTAAGATCCACCACATGGCGATGTGGAAGGCCAGCTAGGCTATCTAAAAACAAAACCAAAAAAAGGACACACAATAACATTTCCTAGTTTCTATGGGAAGTGGTGAAGGTAGATAAAGCTTTTCTTATTGTTCATTAACTTTAGAGTTCTTAGCAACACCAGGACTCACGGGGATGAAGTTAACTTTGAAGAGGCTACTCTGCAGTCCTCAGGGCTGAAAGCAATGGGAGCCTCCAGGAAGCCCGAGGTGCCTATGCTCTCAGCTCTACCTTTCCTTTACCCCTTGAACACAATCAATGGTCTCTCACAGCTCAGACTGGCCTCAGACTCAGTATGTAGCTGAAGACTGGCTTGAATGCTTAATCCTCGTGCCTCTACCTCCCCACTACTGAGCCATCACACCTGCCTTTAAGATTCTGGATTTCTGTGGGATTCTTCCAAAATGAAGACTGCTCTCCTACAGCTACCTCATCTGTTTTTGAGAAAGGGTTTCACTGAATATCCCTGGGTAGCCTGATCTAGTTATGTATCATAGACTGAACTCAAACTCTTAGCAGTTTGAAGTTGAAGCTCCTGCCTCCGCCTCTTGTGTGCTGGATTACAGGAGTATGCTACTATACCTGACCAGTTATCTGTTCTGAAAAGCCAAAAAGAGGGGAAAACAGACAAGCAGAAGATAAACTCTGGTACTGTCTGCAAAGAGTAAAACAGGCTGCTTTCAGTATGACTGAGAACAGAGGGAAAGAAGTCCTGAAGTAAAGAATTAAAAACACAGGGTCTGATGCCCTCTTCTGGCCTCCACAGGCACTGCATGCACATGGTACACATGCAGGCATACATATAAAATAATTAAAAACAAAACAGTTTTCAGCTTGGCCTGGTGGCTCACCCTTGTAATCCCAATACTTGGGGGCAGAGGCAGTTGAGTCAGTGCAAGGCCAGCCTGGCCCACATAGTGAATTGCAGGCTCTTCAGATCTACATAGTGAGAGCTTGTTTCCATACCACCATCATCAGAAAGGGGGAATATAATATATGCTCAAATCACCCACTCTCAGTTCTAAGACAATCCGAAAGGTAAAATGTGAGCCAGCAGACTGCCCAGTTCTTACGTGCTCCACGACTCTGTTCTTCAAGTCTTTCCACCTCTTATCACCTTCTTCTGTAGAGCTGAAAACGTCAGTTGCTGGGGTCTCAGAGGAGCCCTTCCGTAGCTCCACCCCATAGTCCTCAACAAGTGTGGACCAGCGCATCAGCTCCATTGTGGTAAAAAGCTTCAGCAGATCCCTGTGAAGAACATGCAACTCAGCATTTGAGATCTGCCTAGCAAGGTGAGTGTTGCTAATCCCAATCCCCAAATACAAAGTGCTTCCTGACCTGAAGCTTCCTTCTTGACATACTGATGACTGATGTGGGCGTGTATGTGTGAGTGAGGGTGCACATAGCCCATGGTGCATGGATATGTCAGAAGACAATTTGTGGGAGTCAGTTTTATTTCTACCATATGGGATCTGAGTGGCTGAGGCTGCCAGGCTTAGAAGCACCATTGCTCACTCACTATGCAACCTGTGGCCCAAGACCTGAAACTGAGTGAGTGCCTGAGTGCTGACGTGATGTCACACTGGAACATTCCACATGACCTCATGGACTTGAATGTAGCCTGCAAACTTGTGACCAAGTGTAAGGCAATGAGTTCTCCTGATTCAAAACTAGGAAGAGTGGTGAGACAGTCACACCTCTACCTCCTGATGGTTCATCTAAAAAGTTACAATATTATGTAAAATTATCCTCTGACTAGCTCTGTAAGGTATGAAACATGCATGAACTTTGGGCTTGGGCCCCAACACAACATGGTTACTGTGTACATGCAAAGATTTCAAAATGTGAAAAATATCTCAGGTCAAGCATTTCACGTAAGAGAGTCTCAGCTTGATCAACAACAAATTAAAACCAAGCAAACAAACAAATCAAACTCTTGCCACTCTTACGTAGTAGAACAAGACAAACTTGACTCTCATCAATTACTGTGCCATTTTCCACAATTTGAAGAGATTCCCCTCTATCAAAAGTGTTCTCCTTACTATACCTGCCAATCTGAAACAGCTGTAAACACACTAGTCAAACAGGTAAGAAAAAATAGCTATTAAAACAAAGCTAGTCACTTAGGAAGAAATGTGTTTGTTTGTGAAGTTTGACACACTTCAGATGGACATACTCCCGAAGAACATCATGTCCAGGTTATTGGTGATAAACCTGCTGAAAACAGATTATTAACTAAAAGCCGCTAAGCAAGCAGCATTTGACAGAGAACCCCCAGTGTTGGAGGAACAGAGCGCCATGCATGCGCTAACGCACTACATCAGTGCTTGTGGCAGCACTAAACACTGTCACAGTGACGTTTTTCTCTACTCCAATTATGCAGTAGGCACGTGTACAGGTGAAGGAAGTGATTTGGAGTGGATTTCCACAGTGACACATGCACTTACTTGTATTTGGGAATTTCTTCCAGCTTCTTGTCACTACTTATCCGGTGAACCAAATCTGACTGCTCATTGTCAAAAGGAGCCAGGATAACATAGAGAACAACGCTTTTCAGAGCCTAGGGAAGTTGTAAACAATAGTTCATTTGTAACTGGAAACGTAATGGTATTGAGTAAAAGGTGAAAAAGTGAAGTAGGTGTATGTTCCAATTCTTATTTTAACTCAGATAACTCAGAAGGGGCCAGGGATGCGCCTTATTCCTAGTACTTGAAGGCAGAGGCAGGGGAGACAGTGAGTTTCAGGTCAACCTGGTCTATATAACAAGTTTCAGACCCTGTCTTCCTTAATTCTAGTACTCAGGAGGCAGAGGCAATTGAGGTCAACTTGGTCTATAGAGTGAGTTCCAGGACAGCCAGTGCTACACAGAGAAACCCTGTCTTGAAAAACAAACATAAACAAAAAACAAACAACAACAACAACAACAACAAAAAAGAATGGGAAAAAGTGCCTCTTAAAAAAAACAAAAAAACAAACAAAAAAACAAAAAACAAACAAACAAACAAAAAAAAACAAGTTACCAACACGTATCTGTAACCTACTCAACACATTAAACAGATTTTTGTTTTGCAAAACAGTCCCATTTAGCCAGACAGAATGAAAAGAAAGCAGCACCACGGAGTGCATCATTATGGCAGTTACAGTGATATAAAAACAGGCAAAAATGCAAGTTGTCTTTTCCCCTTTTCTTCCTCATGCTAGGAATCACAGAGGACCCTGTGCCAGCCAGGCAAGGATTCTAGGCTGAGCTGCACCCTGCCTGAGGCTGTCTCCTTACCTGCTGCCACTTGTCACTTTCTGCTTGAATGCAGGGAGTGTCGTAGATGGCTCTGTAGTGCTTACAGATGGACAGATAGGACCCCTCATGCTGATCCAGCTGAATCATTAAGTTATAGTACTTCAACTTTAATTTCTGAAACAAGTTCACAAAGTAAGCTGGGCTCACGGCTTCCAGCCAAACACACTGAGTGTAACCAGGCTGTGCAGAGACATGCTCACCTCTGTGTTTTCTTCTTGGAAGAATTTAGTATTAATTTTTTTGCTGATGATCTGTGTGCGAATGTAATCCTTCACAGCTAAGCAGAGTCTCATCTGCTCCAGAATAAATTCCACTCGCTCCTTCTTCTCCATGGACCCATAGGTTTCCACCTAGCAGAGCAATTCCTCAGGTAAGTTTAAATTACTTAAGTGCATATTGAAATAGCCAGATCAAGTATTAACTCTTCATACTTGTACAGTGTTGGCAATTATACAGAAAGTAAGTTATGGGGTTAAACAAATAGCTCAGTGATGCAAGAGTTTGCTGCTCTTCCACAGAACCCAGTTCTGTACCCAGCACCGTGTCAGGTACCTTGCAACCCCTTTGAACTCCAGCTCCAAGAGATTTAATACCCTCATCTAGTCTCCATGGGCCCGTGTGTAGAGACATACCTTTCTTTTACACACAAGTGCATGTGCATGAGTCACACATACACATATGTGTATTTATATATTTTACATATGTGTGTGTATATATATTCTTATATTCTAAACAGAATTGGGCAGTGGTGGCGCACATCTTTAATCTTAGCACTTGAAAGACAGAGGCAGGTGGATCTCCCTGATTTTGAGGCCAGTCGATGGAGCAAGTTCCACGACAGTCAGGACTACAGAGAGAAACTCCGTCTCAAAAACCCAAAACCATACACACATGCACATGTATCCAAACACACACAAACATGTATATGCATATATACATATATATGCACACAGAGATATAAGAATACATACATGTATATATGTGTACCCATATATGTACACACATATGCACACATACATGTATATAGATGTGTGTGTGTGTGTAAAATGGTGTTTTCAACAGGGATTCGCCGGGCGGTGGTGGCGCGCGCCTTTAATCCCAGCACTTGGGAGGCAGAGGCAGGCGGATTTCTGAGTTCGAGGCCAGCCTGGTCTACAGAGTGAGTTCCAGGACAGCCAGGGCTACACAGAGAAACCCTGTCTCGAAACAAACAAACAAAAGACAGGGTTTCACTACTTAGCTCTGGCTGTCCTGGAACTCACTGTGAGTGAGCTGGTTAACCCAGCACTTGGGAAGCAGACAGATGGATCTTGGTAGACCTAGACAAGACTAGTCTATGGAGATAGTTCCAGGATATCCAGGGCTGCACAAAGAAACCTTGTTTTGAAAAACTAATAATGATGATGATAAAAGTCTTTGAGGGCAAAAAGAAGCAGAATGAGTGTGCAGACCCCTAGGCCAGTCATTTACTGCCTCCCAAGTTGAGTTTCCTTGGCTGGAAAGTCGAGGAAACATGGTGCTGTGTGTGAAGGTTACTGAGATGAAACTGTAGAGTGATGTTCTCAGCCTTCCTAAAGTTGCAACTCTGATACAGCTCCTCATTTGTGGAATTCTAATGTAAATATCTGATATGCAACCTCTGTGAAAGGGTCATTTAGCCTTCAGAGGGGTCAAGACCAACAGTTTGAGAAGCACTGATCTATAGGATCTGAGATTTACAGAAGAAAAGATCAGAGAATGAAAACAATGCAGGGCACTAGACCCTTCGAATAAAGTCTTCCCTTCCCTAACCCAAGTGGAAAAGGAACTTGACAGAGGAATGTTAGAGTAACCTATTTAGCCTAGTGGGGCAGCCTCTGATGGGGCCCAGGCACTGTGAGGTTACAACATGAAGACACTTTGAGCACAGAAAACGTACTATATTCCAAACCCGGGGTTCTGTATGCAAGGCAAACATGTATTACTGAGTTCTTAGAGCCCCAGCTCTGGCAATTTTTCTTTGCCAAACCAGTTTGGTCTAGAAATTTACCTGTAATCAATCATTCACTAAGAATAAAGGCAATAATTTAAAAGCAGATTCCTAAGGCAAAGTAAGTAATGCATTTACTTATTCAAATTGGTGGTGCATGTCTTAATCTCAGCACTCGGGAGGCAGAGGCAGGTGGATCTCTATGAGTTCAAGGCCACCCTGGACTACAGACAAGTTCCAGGAGGGTCAGGTCTACACAGAGAAACCTTGTCACACACACACACACACACACACACACACACACACACACAAAACAAAACAAAACAAAACCAACCAACCATACAAACAAAAAACTAAAAAAACAAAACAAAAAAAACAAAAACAAAAAAAAAAAAACAAAAAAACAAACCCACAACCCAAAATCAAACAGAACACAAATGTTCAAAACATAATTCTACAACACTAAGGCCAATCTTTTGATGCTAGTATTATTTCTTCAAATTATGTTTAGCAGGTTAGCTTGCAAAATCAGTTTTCAGGAGCTCAAAGAACACACTGTACTGTGTACATGCTTACTCTTGGTAACTTAGCAAGAAAAAGCAATAAGGTATCAAAATAAGTCACTCCATAGGAAAACACTGCCAACTCAGTATATAAGTTTACACGGTAACTAAAAACATCTTACCTGTAATTCTTGAAGGATGGAGGCAGCCTCTTTCACATCGCCATTCTGCTCTTTTATAGTTGCTAAGGTTTTAGTCAGTCGAGCACGCTCAATTTCAACATAAATCTACAAATAGAAACTGATAGTATTAAAATGCTTGCAGAAACATGTTAACATTTAAAGGGCAGAGTTGTACTATTAGGTCTAACAGCTTCATCCTACGGCACAATTCATCACCCACACACACTGCGAGACATCTCTCACATCACACCCAGAACCAGGATGCAAAAGCAAGTATCTTTATAAAACATTCTCCAGGGCTGGAGACATAGCTCCTGGCTCAGTCTATTGCTGTACCAGGACCGAAATTTGGATCCCAGCACCCACATCAGGTGCACAAATGCCTGCAACCTCAGCTCCAGAGATCCAATGCTCATTTCTGGCCCCTGTGGGTATCAACCCCCAACATTATAAATAAAGTAAAACAACTTAAACCACCAACCCCCAAAACTACCAACAACAGAAAAAAGACCCCAAGTAACAGGACCACAAGCTGTATTAATGGCACAAAAACAAAGTGGCTTTAAAAGATTTGCAAATAAGACTTTGCTAAAAGGATATGCAGAACTCAAAATCTGTAATTCTACTAAGGCTCTAAACCAGATTCATCTTTTGTTCTGGATGTTGTGGCTTGAATTCAGGTCTTCATCTACTCTAAGTATGTCCATGGCCACTAAGGCATATACCAGCCCAATTCATATTCATATTAAATATAATTTAAGCTGGGCAGTGGTGGCGCACGCCTTTAATCCCAGCACTTGGGAGGCAGAGGCAGGCGGATTTCTGAGTTCGAGGCCAGCCTGGTCTACAGAGTGAGTTCCAGGACAGCCAGGGCTACACAGAGAAACCCTGTCTCGAAAAACCAAAAAAAAAAAAAAAAAAAAAAAAAATAATATATATATATATATATATATATATATATATATATATATATATATATATATATAATATATATATATATATATATAATTTAAAAAAAACATCTGAGGCCAGGTAAGAAGCACACTTGTAACTCCAGTACTCAGGAAGCCAAAGCAGGCCCTCCAGTTTGAAGCTAGCATGGGCCACAAAAGATTATTCTATTTTCACCCTTCTTCCCTCCAATCTGATCTCGCTAACAATTTAAACTATTAGCCTTTTAAAAAACAAAACCAACCAACCAACCAAACAAACAAACAAACAAAACCCAGGGGCCTCTGTGTAGGCCTGGAAGGTCTACAGGGCTGCCTCTGCCTTGAAAGTGCTGGGATTAAAGGTGTGCCCCACCATGCCTGGCTTGCTAGCATTTTTTTATAGCTAGAATATTAGATTAATTTCCAACAAATCAAATACCAAAAATCTAAGTATAACCCATAAAGAGCCTGAGAAATGAACATTCAGCTCTGCAGCAACCGTTCCACACCCAGCCCCAAACTTGAACTTCCAATAACATCAACTATTGAAATACTTCAGTATCTTTTTCTTTAATCACACACACTTTTTTTTTTTTTGTGCATGAATACTCAAGCATGAACGCTAATGCAACGAAGTACAAATGGAATTAAAACCAGAGAGATTTTACTTTTTTTTTTTTTTGTTGTTTTGCTTTTTTTTTTGTTTTTTCGAGACAGGGTTTCTCTGTGTAGCCCTGGCTGTCCTAGAATTCATTCTGTAGACCAGGCTGTCCTTGAACTTAGAAATTTGCCTGCCTCTGCCTCCCAAGTGCTGGGACTAAAGGCGTGCCTCACCACTGCACGGCATTTTTCATAGATCACTCCTACATTAAAAAAAATTCCTAAGTAAATAAATTTTACAAAACTCAGATAACCCAGTCAGTTACTCAGGTGACCAAGGCAAATGGCTGGTAAGTCCCAGGCTCCTATCTCTTTCTCTCTCCCTCCCCCCCCTCTCTCTTTCTCTCTCTCTCAGAAAGCTACATCAATTTCAGGATTAAACTCATTTAATTCTGAGCCAGGTGTGGTGGTGCATGCTGAGTATAGTGGCACATGCTTTTCATTTCAGAACTTGGGAGGAAAGGCAGGTAGGTCTCTTGGGATTTGAGGCCAGCATGGTCTACATATGAGTCTGAGGTCAGCCAGGGCTGCATAGAGAACCAGTCATACAAACTAACAAAACCCACAAATATGTGTCCATGCAATACAGAAGCACTTGACCTTCACAGACTGCAGTAGGAAGTCATGGCAGCAGAAAGCTCACCTTTCCTTCTGTGACCACCCGCAGAGTGTCAATCAATCGCAGCTTGACCGGCAGGTCTGTGATCTCCTCCACATAAGCACAGCACTGCTGAACCATTTTTGCAACTGCCTAATAAAATATGATAAATATGGGTATAGTGGCACATATATTTCATTTCAGAACTTGGGAGGAAAGGCAGGCAGATCTCTTGAGATTTGAGGCCAGCATGGTCTACATATGAGTCTAGGGTCAGCCAGGGCTGCATAGAGATCCAGTCATACTCATAAGTGAAATTTATTCTTCAAACAGAAAGAAACTAAATAGTTTCATTTTGAGAAAGGATCTCTCTATGGAATTCTGGCTGGTCTGGAACCCTCTATGTAGACCAGGCTACTCCCAGAGAGCCACCTGCCTTTGCATCCCTAAGGCTGGGATAAAAGGAATGCTCCACTATACCCAGCTTGGTTAAGGGGAAATTCCATAGGTATATTTCAGTAGAATTTTGAACCACCTCTAGAATATAATTAGAAACTTTGTAAGTCATTTTCAATGACTTCAGAGATTAGTTTCCTAAAAGTCCTTATTTAAATGCAAACATACAGCTTAAACATTTTAACTTATAGTTACTTATTTAGTGTGTGAGCTTGTGTGCCACGCCCACATGTGGAGGTCAGAAGATGCCCTGCAGGAGTCAGCTCCTCCTTCCAGAATGGAGGTCTAGGGGACTGAACTCAGGTCATCAGGCTCGGCAGCAGGAACCTTTACCTGCTGAGCCATCTCTCCAGCCCCAGGTTTTTTTTTTTTTTTGTGTTTCTAAAGCAATCAGGAACTCACTTGTTTTAACTGACTCCGTCGTTTTGACAGAAGCATAATATTTTCATTAAGTAAGTCCCATTCTTTAGCCTCATAGCACATTTTCACTACTGCAACCAAGATTCGGGACGTGGACACCATGTCAGAGGCCTGCAAGGATGAAAATACATCGTAAGTGCTTAGGCAGCATCAAATCAGTCACTGCTAAGTTTGGTCTGCGCCACTCACTAAGTACTTACAGTCCGAGTCTGCTTTTCTAGAGAGAGAAGGGTTTCGATGACTTCCTGAAGCCGTCCTTCCTGAAACAAGGGAAACAATGAACAGAAGCATCATCAACAGACCCAGCTCTGACTGAAGCTTTTGGGAAAGTTAAAACAATGTCCACTCTGAAGGTAAGATGTCCTCCATTACTGCTCTTGTTTGTAATTCTCCATTTGTGAAAAGCTTGCTCGTCTGGGGCAGTCTTTAGGTTGGGGTTTTCCTACTAAGACCCACACACTGCACTTCTTTTCTTGTGTGTGAGTGTTCTACCACTGTGGCACATTCCCAGCAGTCCACAAGTTATTATTTTTGCCCCTCTTCCCCACTTCTTTCTTCTTCTCCCATTCATTCATTCATTCATTCATAGGGTCTCATTGAGTCCAGGCTGTACCCAAGTACGACTTTGAATTTATACTTCCTGCTTTCAGTTACAGGTGTCTGTAACACATCTGGTTTGTAAGGTACTGGGGTAGAACCAAGCGCCTCTGCATGTGAGTCAAGCACTTGTCAACTGAGCTACACCCCTAGATTTACAAACTTTTTGTTTATTTGTGTTGAGATAGGGTTTCTCAGTGTAGCCCTCCTAGATGGTCTCAAACTTAGAGATACAACTGCCCCCTCCTCCCAAGTGCTGGGGTTAAAGGTGTGTGTCACCACAGCTTGCTCCCACAACCTCAGAAAAATTGAACCTGTAACTACAATGATGTCTCCTCTGAGAAAATACTCAGTCTTTGTTTAGATTCTAATTTATCAACTCAGAGTGGTGATACCTGTTTATCTTGTTCTGTCCAGAATTCCTAACTGTTAGGACTCTGAAGAGTACAAATAGAAGAAATGATCAGAAGAAAACACCCACCAGCTAGCCAGTTTTTAAGGAGGGGCTGATGTAATCTAAATACACCCTCCTGAGAGATGAGAGCAAGTGGGTAGGAGAGGTGAGAGTAGAGACCGGCAGAGTAGAAAGAACTGCAGGTCTGAGGCTAGCCCTGCAGATCCATGTATAGTATTAGCTGAATGCTCAGCCCGAGGAGAAATCTAGAAGGCTAGTAAATCACAAAGACAAAGAACCAGAGTTAGGAAGTCTGCTGCAAATTTGACTGTCATTCCATTTTACAGATTACAACAGACAGTTTAAGAGACTTATCAGCTACAGAAACATCAGCAGAACCAAAGTCCCCCAATCCCACCATTTCAGCATGACAGTTCCCTTACCAAGGATGACTGTGCTCTGCTCAAAGTAATCTCTATAAAAAAGTATATGAAAATAAAGTTAAAAAAAAAAAAAAGAAAAAGTAAAAGTAAAAATGTCAACCATCCTTTCCTCACTAAGACAGTTGCCATGGTTGCTGTCACTGTGGTCAGGTGGCATATATGGCACACTGACTGGGAAGCAGACACTAAGGAACTGCACCCTACATGGAAGGGAGTCACACTGCTGGAGTCCATGCACTGCAGGATCAGCATCACATCAGAGGCCATCTTCTTAGAAAGGAGCTCTCGGCTAGTGTTCTCTGAAACCATTAGTCACTCGGCACCTCAGTAATATTGACCCAACAGGCTCTACTTTACAATGACCCTGAACTATATTCTAATATTTACTTTGTAATCTCAGTAAAATGTAAACTCTGAAATTGCTGTTTATCATAATAGCTCAATGTGAAGCTTCATTAGCCACACACGGACTATTGCTTCTGCAGATACTTTTGTTGCTTTTTGAGACAGGATCTCACTCTGTAGCCCAGGCTGTCCTCAGACCTACAGTGGTCATCCTGGCCTGGCTTCCTGTATGCCAAACTTACAGGTGAGAGCTGTCTCACGCTTCGTGTCTTAGTCCATAATCTACTACTGTGAAGAGACACCATGACCACGGCAAGTCTCCTACAAAAAAACATTTAACTGGGGACTTGCTTACAGCTTCAGAAGTTTGGTACATTATCATAATGGTTGGGAGCAGGAAAACGCAGGCAGGTCCTGGAACAGCACTGAGAGCTGCATCCTGATCCACAGGCTGGGGCGGGACAGACAGACAGACAGACAGAGACAGAAACACTGACACTCAGGGTTTGGAGTGGGCTTTTTAAAACCTCAAAACCCAGGTAACTAAGCATCCAAACATAGGAGCCTATGGGGCCATTCTTATGCAAACCACCACATTTAGCTTGAAGGTAAATTTTCATGCCTTCTGTAATAGTGGTTAATATATAACGAGAGTGGTCTACCAAGTGTCTGTGAGTTCCTTTAGGCCTGACCCTTGTTTACTTGTAGTTTCCTTTATAGCAACTTGAACACAATGGATGTTAAACAAACTATTCAGATGATCTTAACTGGCTTACTATTCTTGGCTGTCACATAAGGAGGATGTGACAAGTTTTTATGGCTGTCAAGTTAGTCCTGTCTGAAGGACACTACCATCATCTTCATTAAATACAACTAGTTCTCAAACCATCTCACTTCTTCCTTCCACTTTTCTTTTCTTGTTTTTTCGAGACAGGGTTTCTCTGTGTAGCCCTGGCTGTCCTGGAACTCACTCTGTAGACCAGGCTGGCCTCGAACTCAGAAATCCGCCTGCCTCTGCCTCCCAAGTGCTGGGACTAAAGACATGCGCCACCACTGCCAGGTTCCTTCCACTTTTCTATGTTCAACCCAATGTCTATGCATAGTCTTCCTTCCTGTCTATTCACAGCTCCTGAAATACCACCACTTCCAGGCAGCCAAATGGAAACAGCCATCCAAAATCAGAGTGTCAGAACATGTAACTTGTGTGACTCACTTTCCTCACTTAGGAAACCTTTGTAGATGAGGTAATGCCTACAGAATTTGTTCAGTGTCAGTAAGAGCCAGGAGTCTGTAAATTCTCTAAATTTGCCTCCATTAACCCCTATGAGATCCAATCTGTTAATCTGTTAACATCTGCTAAACAACCCCAAGAAGGAACTAATACAAAGTTACCATAAATAGTTCAATTTTAAAGCCTAGAGTGAGCCACCTGACCAGGGTACTAGAAACTGATTTCAGGTATTCTGGAAGAGCAGCAAATGCTCCTAACTACTGAGCCCCACGCCTGACACATTCTTATCAAGTATCTACACCTACAATTTTTACCTTCAAATTTTCTTTCACATTTGAAACAACAATGTCTGAAGGGAAATTAAGTGCAGATGGCCCTTTAAACAGGAAATAAGATACAGCAAAAATTGATTACTGCTCTGGTTGCTAGGAACCTGAGCATGATTACTCTACGATAAATCACTGATTTTTAAGTCTTCTCACAAATGAAAAGAACAAAACTTTCTTCAAAGTTACCAATTAGCTCAAAATAAAAATAAAATAATGTATGCTAGAATATTCATACACGCCAAAGTAGAACAGTAATGTTAAGGACTCAGCGGCAAGAGCACTTGCCTAATCTCCAGCCTGGATAGGGGTGGGGAGGGAAAGCCATGTTAGAAACATTAAAAGGGCTGGAGGTTATAGCTCAGTGGTGGAGTGCTGGCCCTGAGTTCAATCTCTAGCAACAGCCCCCCAACACCCCCGCCACACAGTCAGCTAGAGTGTTTTTAAAAAAATGAATAAAGCAAAACTATTATAAAGAAATCTAAAAGATTAGCCAGGATTATGTGAAAATTTGAAAGTTAAAACTATGGGCCTGTGTTTCAGGGAAAAAAAAAATCCAGCTGCTTCCCAGTCTTTTTTTCTGATTCATAAACAAGTAAGTGCAACACAGCTCACACATGCGCCTTGCTTAGCTTCATAAGCACAGTCTTCAAAAGCAAGCCACACACAGAAACCCCCAGAATCGAAATGTTTTCACTTTAACTACATCAACCGCCCAGGAAAGCATCTGGCACTTGAGTTTGTAACTGTGCCATGCAGAACAGGACTGTCCTTTTCTTGGACAACGCTTTGTCTACATTCCTCTTCCTGCTTGAACCTCCCAAGTGCTGAGATTACACGTATGAGCTATCACGGCTGGTGTAGTTGTACTCTCTAAAGCAAATGATGTCTCTACCTGCTATCAACACCACTACCATATTAATTTCAAAGGGATGTTCAGGAGATGGCATTGCCTAAAGATATGTTTCTTAATTCTTTAGCTCATCGGTTTAAATTGCATTTTAAGACAGATTAACATCCTGTTTTTAAGCATTAAAATATTTCACACAAAAATCCATATTCCCAGGGGTAGAAAGATGGTTCAGTAGTTAAGCGCACTGACTTTTCTTCCACAAGACTTGTGTTCAATTCCAAGAACACACACGATGTCTCACAACCAATGTACAAACACACACGCAGGCAAAACACCCATATACAAAATAATATTTAAAATGTTATACTCCTGGTTTCCCATTCAAATCAGCAGTGTCATTGAGCTTTGTGACTAGTCCACATTCTGTACTTATATATTAAGTTCTTTAAGACCAAACAATCCTTGTAGTGAGTGTATCCCAGGTGACTTTCGAGACTGAACTGTAGGGATTTAAGAAGGTCTGGGTGTAATCATTAGATATAACCAACAACATATCTAATGAGCAAACCTAGTTTTGAATCCCTGGCTATTAATAAGTACAATCTCGGGCAGAATACTTTCAGCCTTAGCTTCTATAAGTATAAAATGATATAAAAAGTTGCCAGACACATAGCATAGAGTGTGAAAATGTCTGGGTCAAGGTATTCTTATTCTATAATAAAGGCTTGATGGATGGTGTTGTTCAATGGTAGAACATTTGCCTAGCACCACAAACTACGTACATGTTGGCCCATTGTTCATTATCTGCCCTCTCCAGCTTTGTACTTTTAATACCTGTTTATGTTTCCTATACTGTCCTCTCTACAAATGACTATCTCAACTTTATTTCATCCTACTCAACTCTAATACAAATGTCGACTCCTCTCCCATAAGAATGATCAGTTTCCTTCCTTGTTCCAATAACACTTTCACTTGGATAGCTCACCAACATGCATAGGGTCCCGTGTTCATTGCGTGTGTACTATCACTTCCCTGGTCCTCCTGTCCAAACACCAGTCGCTGCCATGCACTTAAAGGACGTTAACTGATAGGGCCACAGCAGTATTAGAACCAAACTCTCTGATGCAGCCTGAAGTTGAGAACGAACTAAACCAAACCTTACTTAGAGTCCCAAGAAAGAGCGAGCACTAAAATCAGGCGTCAAGTTAGATAGGAAAGAGATGACCATTTATTTTATCTAGGGCTTAGGGAGCTTCGGGTTGCGGCGACTCCCAGGAAGATAGACCCGGGGTCTCCCACTCAAGCAGGTCCAACCCCGGCTAGGAAGACACCAGGGATGCGCGCTCCAGCCTGCAGGCCCCCTGAGGCCTAAGCAGGCTCCACGCCGTGACTCAGCCCGTGGCGCCCGCCAACAGCCGGCTGTCCTCCCCTCACCTTGGCCAGCTTCTCGCACTCAGGCAGGCGCTG
This sequence comes from Mastomys natalensis, assembly GCA_021653895.1. Taxonomy (NCBI): domain Eukaryota; kingdom Metazoa; phylum Chordata; class Mammalia; order Rodentia; family Muridae; genus Mastomys; species Mastomys natalensis. The sequence goes on from JAJTUV010000174.1 coordinate 2,557,834, forward strand.
GTCCACCGTGGCACTGTAGTCCACCTCCATCTTCACAATGCGCCCATCGGCCCGCTCCGAGCCGCCGTCCGCCATGGTCCCTGCCTAAGAGTCCCCTGATGTCCCCCAGATTCGGCCACCGCTCGTCACTCGCACCGGAAGTCACCCGCGCATCCACTCAGGCAGTGCGTCGGAAGCTCGCAGGAAGGACCCCGTGAGGTCCTTTGCCCTGGTCGCCAGTCAGGCAGTGCTTCAGACAGTCCTGGAGGCGGGCTATGGCGCGGAGGGGGGCAGGTCCAAGAAAAGGCGGGGCTTTCTGAGGGCGGGGCTTTCTGGAGGCGAGACTGGCGGCTCCAGTCTCCTGGTCCAAACTGGGTTCCACCTTCGTGTCTGAGGGAAGCGAATGTGACACAGCAGGAATTCTCACGTATTTTTACATCCTCTGCTTTGAAAAACGATTTACCAGAACAGTCAGTGAACCACTTGACTTTTCTTGGTCCTCGGGTTCCCATTTTTAAATGAGGAGGCAAAAACTGACCCTGAAGACGAAAGTTCTAAGGTTTTCTCTGCATTGATCTATGGAATTTTCAATTGCTCCTAAAACAAAACAAAAAAACAACAACAAAAAAAGGGTAGCAGGCAGCTCAGTAATATAACAAGCAGTGTTTTTGTGTTTTCACTCAATCTAAACCGATAACAAGAATCCCTAAGACAACTCAGATCACGTTTCTCAGAAAACTGCAGTTCTTTACTATTACCAGTTTTGCATTCATTTAGTCATGTACAAGCATGTGGAGGTCAGGGGACAGCTTGTAGGAGTCAGTCTTGCCTTCCTGGAGATTGAATTTAGGATTGGCAGCAGACATCTCTACCAGCTGAACCGTCACCCTGGCCTGAAAATTGCTATTTTAAAGGCCTGTACAAGTTTTATTGCTTACACCTTCAGAATTTCTTTTTTTTTTTTTTAATAGTTTAATGTATTTTAATAGCAAACTTACAGGAACAGCACAGAAGACAGACAACATTAAAAACATGTACTTGCATGTAGGACAACTCAGTTAGAAAAGTATAGTGATGGATGGAATCTACTGTATGATAAAAATGCTACAAACACCATTTAGTTGCCGTCAATAAGAAATTTACTTATTTTAAAAAAATCCAAATGCTGGCATTGTCCAGAAAATTTTAACAGGTTTATTTATAATTGTTATAAAGTTGAACTGTTGAAATGTGTTCACTGAAACATTTTGCTTGCATTAATGCTTTACATCTTGCATTTATATTAAAAATTCACACACAAATGAACGTGGAGAAACTGCCAATACCTGATTCTGTCCCCTGTGTTTCCACTCGCAATCATATACTTAGGTACCTTTGACCCCATGGAAAAAATATCTAACATTCAGAACTACTGATAACAGGAAGAAGAGGAAAAAAAATTTTTTTTTTGAGAATGAAATGTTTCCCCTCATAGTGGACTCTTAAGCGCGCTCTCCGCGTATGCGGCGAGCTAGCTGGATATCTTTTGGCATAATTGTTACACGTTTGGCATGGATAGCACACAGGTTGGTATCTTCAAAAAGGCCAACCAGATAGGCCTCACTTGCCTCCTGCAAAGCACCAATAGCTGCACTTTGGAAGCGCAGGTCTGTTTTGAAGTCCTGAGCAATTTCTCGCACCAGACGCTGAAAGGGGAGCTTGCGAATCAGAAGTTCAGTGGACTTCTGATAGCGCCTGATTTCACGGAGTGCCACGGTACCAGGCCTGTAACGATGAGGTTTCTTCACCCCTCCAGTAGAGGGTGCACTCTTGCGAGCGGCTTTTGTAGCCAGTTGTTTCCTGGGTGCTTTACCACCGGTGGATTTGCGGGCAGTCTGCTTTGTACGAGCCATGGTATGGGCACCTCCTTACTTACCCCCCTTCTCCTTCAGCTGGAGCTCGGCAAGCGAGAGGCGGCGCTGGCGTTAGAGAGCGGCGGCGGCGCGGCGAAGGCTGCGAACACCCACCTTCAGAATTTCTATGACATGCCGGGCGGTGGTGGCGCACGCCTTTAATCCCAGCACTTGGGAGGCAGAGGCAGGCGGATTTCTGAGTTCGAGGCCAGCCTGGTCTACAGAGTGAGTTCCAGGACAGCCAGAGCTAGACAGAGAAACCCTGTCTCGAAAAACCAAAAAAAAAAAAAAAAAAAAAAAGAATTTCTATGACATAGCATAGAAACTATAAAAACAAAACCAAACGTTTCAGAGGGCCAGGCTTGGTGGTCCATGTCTAATTAATCCCAGTACTCACTTGGGAGGCAGAGGTGAGTGGATATCTGTGAGTTTGAGGCCATCCTGGTTCATGTAGCAAGTTACACGTCAGCCAGAGCTATATAGTGAAACCCTGTCTAAAAAATATGAAGCAACATAGGACTACATGACCACACTAAACATCTCATTTCCATCTCTAGATATACATAGAGATACATATCTCTATATTAGAGGAATTTTAGGTATTTTGCTATTTTAAATTTTGTTTCTCCTTTAAACACTACATTGTCATATCCTTTTTATGAGTGGATAATATTTTCCAAGGTTTTCATTGAAGCACAGTAAAGAAAGGTCTGTTCAGAAAATATTTAGGATGTTGGCCTGAAATCAGTTGAGAATCATTAACACCATAGACCCCGGCCACACATAGTGACACACATCTCCTATACACACATATACATAAAGAGAGATATAAATATTTGAGAAAAATGCAGCATAATGTTGGAGATGCAGCTCAGTGATACAATGCTTAGCTAGCATATATAAAGAGCTGGGTTTGATATGATTCACACATATATATACACATATATACACACACACATACACACACACACGTAGAACTGTATGTGAGCTAAAACATGTCTACAGTAGGAAACAAAGAAGGCTGGGGATGTAGCTCAATGGTAGAGTGTCTACAGGCAGAAGAAGGTCCTGGGTCAGTCCCCAGCATGATAGCAGCTACAACAAGAAACCACCAAGAAATCATGATACAGTTGCACCATGCACAAGAATTCTAACTGTAAAAGTGTGGACGGTGACAGATGTGTTCCTTTGGTACCTCAGACATCACAAGGGTTCACTGTTGATAACAGAAGAAAAAAATGAACTGGAAGTTGTAAGTTTTTTGTTTCTCATTTAATTTATACATTGGAGGGTTTTTTGTCTGCATGTATGTGTGTGCACCATGTGCATGCCTGATGCCCAGGGAGGCCAGAAAAGGGCATCAGATCCCCTCTAATGTGGCTGCTGGTCACTGAACTGAAGTCCTCTGCTACAGCAAGTGCCCTTAACTGCTGAGATCGCTTTCCAGCCCCCAGATTGCTTTTAGCTAGAGTGAGCTGGGGAGCCAGTGGAGACAAGAGAGTGGGATGAGCTAATATACATATTACAGCCATCACCTGCCAGGGCACACAGAGAGCACACTTTGAGAACAAACACAGAATGAATCAGCCAGGGAACCGGGGTGTGGCTCAATGGTACAGTGATTATTTAGTATTCTCGGATTCCATTCCCAGCTCTGTGATCACACACACGCACACACACACACACACACACACACAAAACACACACACACACACACACACACACGAACATGCACACACACCCAACAAGCAAAAGCTCAGTCTGGATGCTGTGTGCTCACTAAGTTTGGGCAAAAGTCAGAGACTGAGAGTTTTTTGTAGTAACCCCAAAGGAAAACAATTGTGATTATGAGATTAGAGAGAGGCAGTGGCGGTACCAAGAAGTGGCTGGATTCTGGACTTAGTCTGAAGATGGACCCAAGTTGGCTGACAGATGACAGAAGAGAGCTTAAACAGGTCAGCAGGATTGTTGGTCACAGTGTCTGTTTAGGTGGAGACACCATTTGTCAGGAAGCAGCCAGTTAGGGAGGATTTAAGCAGGAGGGAAAGAGGAAAATCACCATTTTGGATTGACACGGGCTATCTATTGGCAGGCTACGTGGCTGTGTTAAGAAGATGAGTGTGGCTGGGCAGTGGTGGTGCATGCCTTTAATCCCAGCACTTGGGAGGCAGAGACAGGCGGATTTCTGAGTTTGAGGCCAGCCTGGTCTACAGAGTGAGTTCCAGGACAGCCAGGGCTACACAGAGAAACCCTGTCTCGAAAAACCAAAAAAAAAAAAAAAAAAAAAAAAAAAAAAGTGTATGTGCAAAGCAAGAGGGAAACTGGGTTGTCTGCCCAGTCTCTCTTCTCCTTTCTGTGGGTATCCAATCTCTTTCTAGTTCAGCAGTTCTCAACATGTGGGTCATGACCTCTTTGGGAGTGGCATATCAGATATCCTGCATATCAGAATTTACATTACAATTCATATCAGTAGCAGAATTACAGTTATGAAGTAGCAATGAAATTAATGTCATGGTTGGGGGGGGTCACCGCAGCATGAAGAGCTGAATTAGGAAGGTTGAGAGCCACAGCTCTCTCTGTTGCACACACTTTTAAGGTCTCATCTAAGATAACCACCTCATCTCCAAATCCTTAATTTGGTCACATCTCCAAAGACCCTGTATAAGGCAACATTTTCAGGTTCTCAGAACTGGGACTTGGTATCTTTGGAGGCCATTGTTCTATTTATCACAGTCATTTAATTTTGTTATTAAATTTAAACATTAAAACATTTTTTATGTGTATGAGTGTTTGACCTTCATTTATGTCTTTGTATTACATGGGTGCCTTGTGCCCAACCCAAGGAGTCCAGAAGAGAGTATCAGTTCCCCTGAGCCTGAAGTAAAAGAGGATTGTGAGCTGCCTGCCATGTGGGGGTTGGGAATTGACCCAGGTGGTCTGGAAGAGCAGCCAGTGCATTTAACTGTGGAGCCATCTTTTTATCTCCTTACCTGGGGTTTTGATATAAACTATTGTGCAAGGTAGTGGTGGTGCACACCTTTAATCTCAGTACTTGAGAAGCAGAGGCAGGTAGATCTTTGACTTGGAGGCTAGCCTGGTCTACAGAGTGAGTACCAGGACAGCCAGGGATACAGAGAAACCCTATCTTGGGATAGGAACAAAAACATTCCCTTCCTTCCTTCTTTTGTTTTTCTTTCTTTCTTCCTTTCTTTCACAATGTTGGGGTTCAAATGCTTATGTGCCAAGCATAATACCATAGAGCTACATTCCAGTCCCTCCTATATGCTACTTGCTTGCTTCTCTGTTTTTTAAGACAGAGGTCTCACGTAGCCCAAGTTGGCAGGCAAAGTACCACTGAGCTATTTGCCTCTAGATCCTGGATTGGTTTGTCTTTCCCAAAGAATGTCACAGCAGTAGATTTTATGTCTAAAATGTGGACCCAATGATTTCTTTTGTTGTTGCTTATGTGCTATGGGTATTTGTCTGGATGTATGTCTATGCACTGTGTATATGTGTCTGGTGCCCACGAAGGCCAAAAGAGGTTATTAGATCCCCTGGAACCAGAGTTCAGACAGTTGTAAGCTTTCACGTGGGTCATGGGAATTGAACCCAGATCCTCTGGAAGAGCAGCCAATGCTCTAAACCTCTGAGCCATCTCTCTAACTCTATGTTTTTATTAGAAAAGGATTTAACGTTTGCTTAGTGACAAACAGAAAATGGGCATACTGGGCTCAAGTATATATAAATACACACAGAGTTATGCTTTAAACTTATTTCTCAGATGTTGGTACCGAGCAATTAATATTTTTAAAAAAAATGAAAATAAACAATCACATTTAATTTGTTGTTGTTGTTGTTGGGGTTTTTTTTTGTTTTGTTTTTCTTTTTCTTTTTTTTGGTTTTCGAGACAGGGTTTCTCTGTGTAGCCCTGGCTGTCCTGGAACTCACTCTGTGGATCAGGCTGGCCTCGAACTCAGAAATCCACCTGCCTCTGCCTCCCAAGTGCTGGGATTAAGGCGTGCGCCACCACCGCCCGGCTAGCAACATAATTCATAATGCAGTATTAACTGTAATATGAATTAGAAAATCAATATGCACAAGCCCATATCAATTAGGTAAATAATAGAAAAAGAAGGCTGGAGAAATGGCTCAGAGGTTAAAAACACTAAGTGCAGCCTGGCATAGTGGCACACACCTTTAATCCCAGCACTCAGGAGGCAGAGGCAGGTAGATCTTTGACTTAGGGTCCAGCCAGGTGTATAAACTGAATTCCAAGACAGCCAAAAAAAGTACACAGAAAAAGCCTGTCCTGAGAATTCACAAAAAGAACACTGACTACCCTTAGAGAGAACCCACATGTGGTTCCCAGCACCCATGCGGGATCTCACAATCTCTAACTCAAGTTCCAGAGGATTAGACGCCCTCTTCTGGCCTCTGTGGGCATCAGGCACACAACACAGTATACACGGACCTACTGCCTGCCTGCAGACGATGCTCATACACATAAAATCAAAATAAATATTTTTTTTTTTAAAAAAAGATTCTTGACTTAAAAGTAGTTGAATGATTTGGGATAGGGTCATAGGTCAGTGATAAAGCACTTGCCTTGTAAGTCCTCAGCACTGAAGGAAAAAACAGAATAAATACTTCAGAGTGGGGCTGGGAGACAGCAGAGTTAGTGACGTGTTTTCTGAGAAAGCATGAGGGCCCCGAGTCTGATCATTAGAACCCACATGCTGGGGTGGTGGCTTGGGTTTGTAGTCTCGATAGAGACCAGCAGATCTTTGGAGCTCTCTGGCTGGCCGGCTTAGTCTAAAATAGCCTAGCTGATGAGCACTGGGTCCCAGTGAGAGACTGCCTCAAAATGCTAGGTGGATGATGACTCCTGGCGTCCTCATGCGTCCACATGTGCCTCCTCCTACACACAGTCAGGGGGATTCCACATTAGAGGTGTAAATACCTCTCTTTGAAGAGATGGGTATTACATGCGTTCTTCAGCATGAGCTGGTCCTGGCAGATAGCATCTTAGGTAAGTGATGAAGGGTGAGGTCAGAATAGGCAAAGAAGGGCCTTTATCAAGGGCTACTCTGGTAATATAAAATGGAACAGGGATGAGAATGGGAGTTGTACTTTCTTTTTTTAGAGACAGGGTATAGCTCACGCTGACCTGGACATCATTATATAGACTGTGGCCTCCTGATTTGCCTGCTTCTGCCTCCTGAGTACTGGGATTAAAGGTATGCACCATTACTCTGGGAAAGATTTATTTATTTATTTATTTATTTTTTGGTTTTTCAAGACAGGGTTTCTCTGTGTAGTTCTGGCTGTTGTGGAACCCACTCTGTAGACCAGGCTGGCCTTGAACTCAGAAATTCGCCTGCCTTTGCCTCCCAAGTGCTGGGATTAAAGGTGTGCACACCACTGCCCGGCTGGGAAAGATTTTTTTTAATTATTATTATTATTTTTGTTTAAAGATTTATTTATTTATGTGAGGATACTGTCATCAGACACATCAGAAGAGGGATCAGATCCCATTACAGATGATCATGTGCCATCATGTGGTTGCTGGGAATTGAAGTTAGGACCTCTAGAAGAGCGGTCAGTGCTCTTAACCACTGAGCCATCTCTCAGTGGTTAAAAGTATTACAGGTGTGCATAAATGTGACTTTTCCGCATGTATCTGTGGGTCTTCGGAGGCTAGAAGAGGATGTCAGAGGCCCTGAACTGGAGATGCAGGAAGCTGGGAGCCACTTGATGTGGGTAATAAGGACAGAATTGGCATCCTCTACAAGAGCAAGTGCTCTCACCCACTGAGCCATCTCTCCAGCTCCTCGGGGCTATTTTTTTCTTTTAAAATCATCTTCTTTCAATCCTTTCTCCTTCCCACTGCAGAGCTAGAAGAAGCCAGGTCTTTGAGTAGGATGGGAGCTCTCCAGCCTCTCCCTCCTCAATGCAACCCTTTTGGACAAGCTGAACGTCGGTCCCAATCAAGTTTGGAGTAACTAGACATTTGCACAGGATCAATGAATGTTACACTGATTCCCTTTCGGCCCCTCCTCAACACAGCCAAATGCTGGATGGGGAGGGTTGACACATGTAATCAGGGAAACCAAGAATTCTGTTCTTACCTCTCGGTGACTCACATAGTGAAGTGCCATCTGTCCTGTGATGTGAGGTCAACACCTGTGATACCTTTGCTTTCCCTGTGCCACACCCTTATTTTTACATTCATTGACCTGTAACTGCAGATCTTCCATCATTAATGGAACCTCTTATCAACCATTACCGAGATAGCATTGTCCTTCAACGGCTTAAAAGAAACAAAGGTATGACTGGGTGGTGGTGGCACGTGCCTCTAATTCCAGCACTCAGGAGGAAGAAGTGGCAGATCCCTGAATTCAAGGCCATTCTGGTTTGCAGAGTGAGTTCCTGGACAGCCAGGGCTATACATAAATTCTTTGTATCCAAAAATCAAAAAACAAAACAAAATAAAACAAAGCAGCAAGCAAAAAAAAAAAAAAAAAATGAAATAAAGGAAGGAAGGATTCTTGTCATTCACTTGCTGCTGCTGAAGGCAGGCTTGAAACACTTGTAAGCAATCATTTTGACCAGTAGATGGCACCCTCTTCCCCAAAACTAAATGAGTTATGAATGAACTCTTCCTAACCTCAGAACAAGAACCATAGTAATGAATACTAGCCGCCCTAATTCCTGCCCAGAACGTTTATATCCCTCCTCCCTTCCTCATTCTGTCTGGTACACATGTTCCCATATGTTTCCTGTAGTATTTATGTTAACCTCTATTATTGTATCCTAACCAACTCAGCATATTGCTGTCGGCGTTACTTTCCATAATATACAGATGGACAGATAGTCAATGCTTGGCTTTAAAATGATGTCATGAGGCCACGGGTGGCATGAAGGATTCTCCGAGAAGGCAATGGGATGAGCAGAAGGATCAAAGCTGAAAAGTGAAGGTCTTCTGCGGCCATTAAAGTTAAGAAATACTAGTGGGAGAGACAGTCTCAGAGCCTCGAGCACTCTGTGGTCACCAAAAGGCTTTCAAGGTGCTGGGGTATAGCTTGGCTTGCACACTATTAGTGAGAGCAGGCAATAAAGAAGCCAAGTAGAAAGGAAAAGACAATCCACTGGTGTAAGTCACCTTGTAACACGAGGTGGAAAAAAAAAAAAAAGGCAGAGTCAGCCAGCAGTGTCTGCGGGTTCCCTGTCAGTGGATTCACCGTCTCACAGATCAAAAAATATTCAGAAAACACTACTGTACTGAACACATCTAGATGTTTCCCCTGTCTGTCCTTATTCTCTGAACAATGTAATATAACAACTATTCATATAGCATGCACATTGCATTAGACAGTATTAGCAGTCTACAGATAATTGAAAAATACACAGTAGGATGCCACCGTGAAGGTGATTAAGTGATACTCCACTAAGAGGGAAAAAAAAAAAAACCCCAGCTTGGGTTCCTTTTGTCTCACAGGCTTCCAATTCAACACTACCAGGTCAAATTTAAATGATTTACCTTGAAGGATGGTGGTTAGCCTACACCTTTAATTCCAGCACTTGGGAGGCAGAGGCAGGTGGGTCTCTGAGTTCAAGGTCAGCTTGGATTTCAAAGAGAGTTCTAGGATGTTACACAGAGAAACCCTACCTCCAAAACAAAACAAAAACAAACAAAATTCCGAAGGATTTTGGTTTAGCTTTAATTATGTGCTGTAAATATTTCTGAGCCAACTTTGGGAAGCATTTATCTAGAATATAGTTTTCTTCCTTTGTTTCTTTGGAAAGAAAGGAACCAACATATAAGCTAGATTTAGGATGTTATTTTCCTAGCAGGCTGGATCATGTTCCCTGAGTTCTAAACTTGGGTCATCCGGACAACTTTAGCCAGAGCCCACCCCCATTACGTTGCTTAGTGACTTATTGAGCATACTTTTAACATACTTTCTTATTGAGGCCTGCAGAGTCTGCATTGCCCAATGCAAGCTCTCTGGGTGGATGTGGGTCTCCAGCGCTCACAAGCACACACACGTACATGTGTATCTATGCATCTATGTTTGAGAGCCAGCGATGCTTACAGATTACCCCTCCCATAGGCAGTGGATGCATTTTTTTTTTTCTCCATTTTTAGGAAAACAAGCTTAAAAAAAAAAAAAAAGAATGCCAGACAAATGAAAACCAGACTTGAGCAGTTACGTGCTGCTTCCTGAGTAACTGAAGAATGTGCTTCTTGTGGTTAAAATGAGAGATCTGTTTAATATGGATGAAATACCAACACCCCAGGCATTTTTATTGACATTTCACTGTGACTTTTTGAACTTAGGAGTGCTGACGCGAAAACCTATTCTTTCTGCTCTGGGAAGCCTACAGTAGGGATTGCAGAGCCAGGGAGAAAGAGGTAACAGGCAATGCCTCCCCCAACCCCACCCCCGCCCCTTCTGTGTGTGTGTGTGTGTGTGTGGTGTGTGTGTGTGTGTGTGTGTGTGTGTGTGTGGTGTGAGCGGGTGCACATTTGTACTTTTTCACCAACAATGCTGCAGGATTCCGTCTTGAGAACATGTTAGAAAAACACACTCTAAACCGTCACTTCTCTTGCTCCGGCCTTGCTTACCCATCAGAGAGAAAAATGTTCTCTCTGAGCATTTGTAAAGATGCCCCCAACCCCAAAGTCAAGGGGCCACTAGTGCCACTTTGGAAACAGAGTTTCCAGAGCGACTAAGTAGAGAGCCCTCTGGCACCCAGGGTACATTCGAAAACAGATCCCAACGTTCTAAGAGTCCAGGATAGCCCCTCTTTGCGATTCTCCTCAGCGTTAGCTGCTCTAGGTTCTGGGACAGCCCTGGCGTCTGGCAGCAGACGGGGAGAGACATGCTGTTTTGTTTAAATCCTCCACATTCTTTGCCATTTCCCCATTGGCCGGATGGGGCTACCCTCCCCGCCGCGGCCGCTGCTGATGTCAGCCTCGTCGCTCTCGCTCCTCCCGCACCCACCTCCCTGCCCCAGGCACACTGCAGCTCGGCGCGGACTCTCCAGTCGCGGCGAGGTGGCTGCAAACTCACGGGCACGCACGGCGCTCGCAGAGCCGAGGGACTCGGGGGAGGGGACGCGCGCAAGGCGCTGGCAGCCAACCGCCGAGGTTGAAGACACTCGGGGCCCAGAGCAGGGCAGAGCCCTGGCGTCTGCGGCTTCCCTTTTCTTTCTCAGCTGAGCTCCGGAGAGACTCAGGGACTGGCCCTAAAAAAGATCAGGAAATCTTGTTTACCGCCCGGGGAGAGGAGCCCATCGAGCCTTTGTTTGGAAAGTCAGCATCGCCTGCTCCCGCGGCAATGTGTTCCTGGTGACATTAACCCAGGGTAGACCGGTAGGAGAAAAGAGGGCTCGCCAGGTTCAGCTCTGCTTTCGGAGGAGGATCCAAGGGCGACTTTTGTGCATTTGTTTGAATTTGTGGAAATCCCTTTTTCCCCTCCCTTTGCCTCTCTTGCCCGCCGCCGGGCATGTCCTGATCTGGTGGCCGCGCCTACCAGCCCGGGGCTGCTGATCCGAGCTGTCTCCCGCGGGTCTCCCTCCCTCAGTGCCTGACTTTGCAATACCGGGAGGGCTGATCTCTGCGAAGAAGGAGGCGGGGGAGTCACAGACACCGGGACCCGAAGCTTGACATGCTCCGGGCGGACCGGAGGCAGTTAGGAGCTGAGCGCACCACCGGGGCTGCTTCGCTCGCCGGTTCTCAGCGTCTTTGCCCTCCGCTGGGCTCCAGCCTTGCTCATCTGTTGGGACGCCCCCTTCTTTCCCGGGGTCCACGGCCAGCAGGAACATGCTGCTGAAGGAGTACCGAATCTGCATGCCGCTCACCGTGGACGAGGTAGGCACCGCGCCCGGCCTCGCCCGCTCCGGGTCCCCAGCGGCCACCACTCGGCCGGCGGGTCCACTGCGTGCGGCGGGGAAACCCTGGCGCCCAAACCTGGAGGCTGGAGGGGGAGGAGGCAGGGGATTCGCTGTTACCACTCGTCACCCCGGCAGTGGAAAGGAGGCGTGGGGGTGGGGCAGGGGAGTCCAGGTGAGCTCTTCGGGGGACATCTAGAATCAGATTACTGGGGACCACAATGCGTCACAGGGAGCCGTTGCGCCCCCTCCCTCCAATTAGGCAAATACACAGAGTACAAGAGCCCAAGCATGCTTGGCAGCCAGAGTATCGATAGGGGTACCTTCCCATGGTGGTAGCCACTGACCCCATGTCCCCTTCACAAGATGGTCTTGCAGGGACAAATCCCGCGCGGGTGGGATCTGCAGACCATAGTCCCGCCTCGGGGTACGTCGGAGGCCTGGAGAGGGTCCGTTTAGAACCTGACTTCTTGTCTAGGCGCTGGCTCCTGCCCGGCCCGAGCATCCAGGCTCCCTCCAGGACCTGGCTTGTCCTTTGCTGACCGCCTAGCTCGGAAACTTTCTGTGTGTCTCGTTCCTTCCGCGGCGGGGAGCGTGGTCTTAGGAAGAGCCCCAGTGGTGGGGCCTGCGGCGCGGCCACCGGAGGGCGCTCTAGGCCGTCGGGCCCGGCCCTCCTGGCTCTGAGTATCCGGGCTGCAGTGTGGGGGTCTCCCCGCTCGAGGGCTCGGCCTCCACGCGCAGGTCAGCTTGCATTCTTCCGATTCCTCCTCTGCCCCCCGCCCCCCGCCCCCCCAACAGCGAGCTCCGCCATTGAGGAAACAGTGACTCAGTGAGGGTCACTCTGGTCCTGGCTCCCTTTTCGTTCCCCTTTCTCCCCACCTCTTTGGATATTTCCTAAGTATCTGTCCAGGGACACACAGCCAGAACATGAAGCCAATCAAGGCAATTTGAAAAAGACTCCTGTGGTTTGGTGTGGCAACAATTGAAATCAGCGATCCACGACGTATTTGTATTTAAAACCGGTGCATTTAATCTATCAGACACGTGATCTACTCACTACTATGTGAAAGGGGCCTTGTGCTTTTGTGTTACTCTGACTATGGCTGGCTCCCCCACTCCTCGCTTGGGGGAGGGGGGCGGTTGGCAATCTTCCTTAGGCATCTGGCGCCGGTGTTAAGGTGAGACCCTAGGACAATCCAAGGCAAGATCAAAGTAGCTTGAAGTTTACAAAACACTTGACACTCGACACTGGCTGCCAAAGACGGAGAGGGATAGCTTAGCCATGCCCTACTCCCCACTCCCAGCCTTATCAACAATCTTTGGAGTTTGCATGCGTTTCTGGGGTGGCAGCATTTTGAGCTGAGTCTTAACCGGTAGTTAGGTGCCTCTTAACCTTATCAATGGAGAAGCAGCATACAGCTTTGTGGAGGGAGAATGGAGAATGGCAAATGAATGGGATTGGACATACACACACACCCCTCTGGTGTTGGTGCTTTGTAAACATGCTGTCTTCTCACCTCTGGGACTGCTGAGCAGGGCCCGGGCAACCTGGAGGTGTGTGCATGCTTCCGCACTATTTCCTGCTTTGACTGTGCAATCCTAGGGTGTTGATGGGACTCAGTCAAATATTGAGTCATGTTGTGTATGTAAGTCCTGGCTGTCCTAGAACTCACTCTCTAGACCAGACTGGCTTCAAACTCACAGAGGTCTGTCTGCTGGGATTAAAAGTGTATGTCAGCCGGGCGGTGGTGGCGCTCGCCTTTAATCCCAGCACTTGGGAGGCAGAGGCAGGCGGATTTCTGAGTTCGAGGCCAGCCTGGTCTACAGAGTGAGTTCCAGGACAGCCAGACCTACACAGAGAAACCCTGTCTCAAAAAACCAAAAAAAAGTGTATGTCACCCGGCTCAGCCTTTCTTCCCTGCTAACATCTCCTTATCCTGATTGGTTTTCTTCTGGTACTTTCTTAAGCACCAGGCAGAAGGTTTCCCTCACATTTGTTTATGTATTCAGTGTAGTAATTACATTTGCTTGGTTTTTCCTTTCTTTTCTTTCTTTCTCTCTTTTTATCTTTTTCTTTCTTGAGACTGGGTTTCTCTGTAGCTTAGACTGGCCTCGAACTCAGAGATCCACCTGACTCTGCTGCCTCTCCTGTGCTGGGATTAGAGGCGTGCACTGCCACACCTGTCTAGAATGACCTTTGTTAATTGGCCAAGGAAGCCAGACTCTACCTGTAGGACAATTAGAAATTGTTTAACATGAAACCTATTCAGACTAAAGTAGTACGATTCAGTTTCTTTGAGGTCATATTCTGATTTTTTAACTTTTATTTTTATTTTGTTTTATTCTCTTTGTGGTTCTGGAAGAGCGAACATGGCCTTGAGCAGGGGAGGCAAACTTCTGCCTCTGAGCTACATCCCCAGCCTGAGGTCTTACTGTGAAACTGTTCTCTGTTTTGTTAGAGATGCAAAGCCAGCAGTTTAGATAGGAGGTCTCAGACAGAAAAAAATTCAAATTAGTCAAATCAGTTGATGGGTAAGGATGGAGGACTTGGCTGGCTAAATGTCAGAACGGTAGCCCACCCCAAAGCATCTCATCCCATGTCGGTGCCCTGCTTGCCGCCCCTAACACTCAGTGCTGGGGGTGGGGGGGACACACACAACTTAAGTGTCTGTCTGCAGAAGATGGTTACTGAAAATTAAATAGTCTTTGGTAGCTCAACTTTTGCTTCAGCTTCTGGCTCCCTTTGGACTTGATGCAACCTGTGTGGACCTTCTGACACTTGCTCCTGATTAACTTCAGATATTAATTAGTAGCATTCACTGGGTTTTGCCAAAGAAGCAAATACCTGGGTTTTGGAGAGTCAGTGTCTGCTCTTTGTCCCTTTTCCTTCTCCCCTGACCTCACATGGCCTCTGGCCTCTGGTCTCCGGGGATCTGTGTAATGGCTGCTACACTGATAAATGCTAGTAATCCCAGCGCTTGGGAGGTGGAGGCTGGAGATTTTGGAGATTCTTGGTCATCCTGAGCTATAAAGTAAGTTTGAAGTCAGTCATGAAACTTTTTCTTTGCACTGCCCCACCCCCCCTTGCAGAACAAGGTTCAATGCTGTGTTCCAGGCTATGCAACTAGTTAATAGCAAAACGAGGAGGAGCGTGTTGGCGATGCCTTCATTTGTTTTTCCTTTCCCTGAGCTCTGCAGTGTTTAATCCAGGAAAAGGAAAATCATTTCTTGAAAACAGATACAGTCAGCACTGTCATCGAAATAAAAAACCTGGGGCCTTTGAATTGTTTCAGATAGTATTGACTTCTACTCTCTCTCTCTCTAGTCTTATTTTAACACATAAAATGTTCCCCAGTTCCAGGAAAGAGAACAGCTCTGTGAGACGAAGAAAATAAGGCTGAGTTTTTGTCTAGAGCAGGGTGTTAATGGTATGCTTGTGTATGCTTCAGTGGTACAAAGCTTGCAGAGCACCACACACTCGCGCGCGCACGAGCGCGCGCACACACACACACACACACACACACACACACACAGAGGGGGAGAGTGAGAGTTTCAGAATACGGAATTTAAACAAGTAACATTCCATGGGTTAATTGAGATACAGATGCTGGTATAGATGTTGAAGCCAAAACCAGACGACAACCTTGGGTGTCCTTTTTCAGATCACCTTTTTTTTTTTTTTTTTCTGAGATGAGGCCATACACTGGCCTGGAACCGTTTGCCGAGTCAGCTAGGTTGCCTGGCTGGTGAGCCCCAGAGATCTGCCTGTTTCTTCCTCCTCTGTGCTGGGGAGTCACCATACTTTCTTCTACCTCCTCCTCTTCTTCCTCCTCTTCCTCCCTTTTCTCCCCACAAGGTTCTGGAGCTGGAACTCAGCCCATGGCCACATTGCTGGCAGAACTCTCTCAGGCCTTCTATGATCAAACAAAATTGCATTTATTTGTGTGTGAATGTGCTTGTCATGTATGTGGGGGATGTGGAGGTCCAGATAACCTGTCTGAGTAGGCTCTCTCCTTATCCCAAGTGGGTCCTGAGGATAGAACTCAGATCACCTGGCTTGGTGGCAAAGTCCCTTCTGGATGAGCCTTCCATAGCTGTTTATGGATTAACTTTAATTAAAAACAATAACAAGCAAACAAAACAAAAAGAAAACGTCACTGGTGTTAAGTACAGTCATCTTTGAGTGAAACAAAAGCCTGTTGGGAAGTTGTTAAGGGATGGTGGGGGGAGGGGTGAAACATCTGGATTCTAGAACTTTAGATTTGGAAGAGGTATTTATTAGCAATGTCTGTGGTCTTGATGTCTTGTTTTCTAGAGGGCTTCAGCCCAGCAGAGGGCATATCCTTTTGCTTGCCCCATAGCTAGCATTGAGGCCAGACTAGAACAGGCCTTCTGATTTCTAGAGTGAGCCCTGATTCATAGGTGCCATAAGGGCTACAGTTTCCTTCTCTCTCTGATTCCTGTTGGTAGCAGATGTTATTCCCTAAGCCTCGTGTAGGTGTATATGTATACTGGGTCTTCCTAGTTGAAGGTAGCTTAGAGACTCAGACCTTGTACCTACCCAGGGGACACTGAAGTATATAGTCCCTGTTAGAACCTACTGGAAGTGTGTCTAGGGTGAAAGAGGGTTTGCCTAGTATTTGTGAAGCCCGGGGATAAGTCATTGGCATCTAAAAACAAACAAACAAACAAAAACAAATAAACATTATTACCTGGGTGTGATGCCCCATACCTATAATCCTAACTCCAGGCAGGCTGAGACCGGAGAATTGAGTTCATGGAGAGATGGCTCATCAGTAAAAAACACTTGTTCTTGCAGAGGACTTGGGTTTGGTTCTCAGCATCCCCATTGTTTCTTAAAACCATCCATAACTCCAGTTCCAGGGGCTCCAATGCCTTCTTCTAACCTCTGGGGGCACCAGACACACAGGCATGCAAACCAAAACCAAAACCTGCAGTACACGTAAATAAATATATGTAAGTTCAAAGCCAGCCCTGGCTACTTAGTGAGACTCTGTCTAAATAAATAAATGAATTAATAAATACACAAATAAAAAAATAAGTGTTTCCCAGAGACTAAAGCCTATCCAAAAGATAATGTAAGGTAGGCATTTTAGTTTTTATTTAAAAAAAAAATCTTAAAAAAAAAAATTTGGACTGTTCTCACATTAACAAGCCTTCAGGTAGGGATTTATTTGTGGTCTCTAGGGATTTGCTGCACAATGAAGAAAAACAGAAACATCCGCCTCAAGGAAGAGTGACAGCCGCGGACACAGGATGTCATTGTGTGCTCTGCTCTGGTGGACAGTCAGCACTCTACCCAGGAGCCTCGGGGCCCCAGGAGAGTTCCCTGCTGATGTTTCTGAGAATCACGGGAGCTGGGTAGGCCACCCTGGGAGGCTGGTAATGGAGATGCTAAGGTGGGGGTCGTTTCCCCTCTGTCTTCCTCTCTCTCCATTGGAAACTGTGACAAGTGTTTCTGCAAACACCTGCAGACCTCGAAAGGAAAGGCTTTTTGTTGTTGTTTGGTTTGGTTTTTTGAGACAGGGTTTCTCTTTGTAGCCCTGGCTGTCCTGGAACTTGCTCTATGGACTAGGCTAGCTCACAGAGATCCACCTGCCTGTGTCTTCTGAGTGCTGAGATTAAACGTCTAGGAAGATGCTTTAATAGCTGATAACTAGCATCCACTCTGTGTAATGTATAAAGTGGACTCCTTGACTATGAAGGCTAAAGACTCCTCAGAGTATGGAAAACATCGTTTTAAACATTTTTTTAAAAAATCTTTTATTTTTAATTTTCAGACTGTTGCTAGTTGAGAGGAACCAAGGCCAGGACTGAGTTTGATCTCTCACTGATCTAAGTAGCTCCCTGTGCCAGGGTGGCTCACAGGCAGTGAACAGCATTCACGAAGCCACCTGGCTCTCTAGCATGCAGAGTCTTGCTCCTGAGTGCCGTGGATGTTAATGGATAAGTGCAAGCTTTCACCACTAATGGACTAGACAAGGAACAGATGCAGGCCTGCTGGCTGGGGCCGGGAAGTTGACTTTGTTTGGGAAAGGACACTGCCCTTCCCCAGTCATTTAAGGGGACACCTGTCATGTGGAACAGATTCTGGACCTGGAGGGAAGAAAAAAGCCTACTGTTCTTAACAGAAGTTAGTTGGGAGCTGGAGAGATGGCTCAGCGATTAAGAGCACGACTGCTCTTCCAGAGGTCCTGAGTTCAATTCCCAGCAACCACATGGTGGCTCACAACCATCTGTAATGAGATCTGATGCCCTCTTCTGGTGTGTGTCTGAAGACAGCTACAGTGTACTCATATAAATAGTAATAAATAATATTTTTTTAAAAAAGCTAGTTTGATGTGGTAGTTTAAACTTTCATGATTAATAGAAAGATAGTAAGCTGGTAGTTGGAGGTTGTTGTTGGGGTCTCAAAATCAAGGACGTGAGCATGTTAGACCAGGTATTTTGTCCTCAGCTCTAAGGCTCTTTAAAAAAAAAAAAAAAAAGATTTTATTTATTTTCGTTTTATTTCCATAAATGTTTTCCTGCCTGTACCTAAGTGTGACACATGAATGCAGTGACCATGGAGGCCAGAAGAGGGCGCAGGTCTCCTGGGACTGGCGTTCCAGCTGGTTATGAGCTGCCACGTGGATGCTGGGAACCAAAGCTCTTGCCCCAGCGGCCAATGCTCTTCACCTCTGAGTATCTTTCCAGCTCCCTCATTTGGATTAGAAAAGGCCAGGTTCCCTGCCTGGCAGGCCTGGATGTCCTGTTTTCTGTTAGCTAGAGGTCTGGATAGTTGAGGCAACTCTGAAAACCTTGGAAAAGGAGATAGCAGCTCTGCCCTCATCTTGATAGAAAAGGGTGAGTTCTGAACCTTACCTAACAGCCACAGAGAAGTCAGGAAGGCTGTGGGTATGGCGCATTCCATCCCATGGGAGATGAAAAGGGAAATTTTACATTACATCCCCAGACCTCCCAGACTCTTCTTGGAAATTGGGAATTTTATGGAATTCCCAATGGAGATTTATTTTATTTATTTATTTTATTTATTTTTTTGGAAGGCTCTTAAGCAGAGGAAGCTCAAGTGTATCATTCATACTGTGAACTGCAAAGCTGGTCATCTGGAAAATAGAAAGTCGTTTCAACAAAATTTAAATTATGGAAAATATAGCTCTCACAAACAGGGCCTTAGCATGGCTCAACTTGAGGGCTCACTTTTTTAAGTAGAGCTCTGTGGAAATGAACCTTGGACAGGCCTGCAACCAACCCTTTAGTTCCTGGTCATCCCATGTAAGCTAGCCCTCAAGCTGAGGATACCGTGAGGTAGGGAGGGTATTTGTCTAGAGTCAAAGTACTTTTATATTAAAAGGAGCTTGAGGCTGGAGAGATGGCTCAGGGGCTGAGCACTTGATACTCTTACAAAAAAGGACTGAGCCGGCAGTGGTGGCACACGCCTTTAATCCCAGGACTTAGGAGGCAGAGGCAGGTGGATTTCTGAGTTCGAGGCCAGCCTGGTCTACAGAGTGAGTTCCAGGACAGCCAGCAACCCTGTCTGGGAAGAGGGGGGAGGCGGGAGGGGGGAGGAATGAAGTTCTGGTCCTAGCACCCACGTGGGAGTGGAGGAGAGACATTAATGTTTGTAATACCAACCACAGGAGATTGGGGCCCACTTCTGGCTTCTGAGCACACACATGACACATTTGCTCACACCAACATATACCTATGAAGACAAACAAAACAAATAAACAACCCTAACAACATCAAACAGTATTTGAGACAGGATTGCTCCTTTAGCCCTAGCTGGATTAGAATCACTTAGTAGAGTAGGCTAGCTTTTAGGTCACAGATCCACCTCCCTCTGCCTCTCAAGTGTTCGGCTAAAGGCATGTGCCACCCTCATCCCTGAAAAATAAATATTCAAAGATTAAAATAAAAAATGATGTAGTGACACATGTCCCAGCATTCATAGAGGCAGGCTGATCTCAGTGAGTTTCAGGACAGCCTGGTCTACATAGTGAGTTTCAGGACAGCTAGAGTTACATAGTGAGAGAGAACCTGTCCCCCTCCAAAAAAAAAAAAAAAAAAAAAAAAAAATCAAAAAGAATCATCAGCAATTCAATGGCTTAAGACAGCCAAGTTGGGGCTGGACAGATGGCTCAGTGGTTAAGAGCACTGACTTCTCTTCCAGAGGTCCTGAGTTCAATTCCCAGCAATCACATGGTGGCTCACAACCATCTGTAATGGGATCTGGTCCCCTCTTCTGGTGTGTCTGAAGACAGCTGCAGTGTACTCACATATACAAAATAAATAAATCTTTTTTTTTTTTTAAAGACCCCTGTGTTGAGCAGATGATGGGTCAGATAATGACACTTGCTGCTGAGACTGGTGGATTCAGGCACACCGTGCTGTGAACACCGTGCTGTGATACGAGCATGCACACACTAAATAATGCTGCAAGACAGTTGGGGAAGGTTATCATTTCCCAGCGTCTAAATACAAGTCAGGTTGTGACCTGGTTGGTCCACTGCTCAGGGTCTTGGGAGGTTGAAGCTCCCTTCTTTCTGGAAGGCTCACGTGATTGTAACAAAATAAAGTCCCTTGTAGTTAGAGAACTGAGGTCCCTACTTTCTGTGTGGCTGTCGAATAAAAACCGGCCCCTAAGAGGCCACTTTTACATTTCCTCCCATGTCACCCATTTTATGACATGGCAGTTGGTTCTTTCAAATCAACAGAGAGCGTCTGCTGCAAGTTTTCATCTCTTGGCATTGCTATCTGACTTCTAGGACTCTTTGCAAAGGAACCCACTGCTCCAACCAGGCCCACCGAGTTGAAGGGCAGAGGATCTCACAATACAGGGTGGAGCCATTCTGCCTAGCATGGGGCCATGGGCTTGACTGAAAGGAGGGCTCCATTGAGGAGCAACGGAGCTGCAGGTTAAATGCAGTTATGCTAAGTTGCAGGTTAGTATCTGGGCCATGATGAAAGTATGCATTTCACAGATACATTCTTGGCCTCCTGCTGGGTGCCCAGTGCTTGGGGACAGGGCTGCAAGCAAGGCAGACACAATCAGAGGACACACTGGAGAAGTTCACTAAGAAGTTTTTGAAACCAGAACCGGGAATGTAGGTTGAGAGCAGAGTCATGCGACTAAACAGAGGGGGAACAGTTGGACTGCTATGGAAAATACAAATTAGAAAAGCTTTTAAAATATGATTCAAGTAATGGTCTCAGGGGCTGGCTCAGTGGGTCAAAGTGGACAAGCATGAGGACCTGAAGTTAAATCGAAAGCATCCACATAAAAGCTGGACAGGAGCCGGGCGGTGGTGGCGCACGCCTTTAATCCCAGCTCTTGGGAGGCAGAGGCAGGTGGATTTCTGAGTTCGAGGCCAGCCTGGTCTACAGAGTGAGTTCCAGGACAGCCAAGGCTACACAGAGAAACTCTGTTTTGAATGAATGGATGAATAAGTAAATAAAAGCTGGACACATAACAAGTGTCTGGTGGCAGCCAGGAGGCTTTCTGGATGCAGCTAGTTTGGCCAGTGCAGCAGAAAGACTATCGAAGCTCCCTGGCTCAAACAGGATGGAAGGTGAGGTCTGCCCTGGGGTGTCCTAAGATCTGAACTAATGCTGCCATGGCTGGTGTGCACCAGCGTTCACACACTAATGCAGACAATACAAACAGACACACACACACAGAGGGGAAAAAGTTAAGCGTGTAGAGTTTGAGCACCAACTTCTGAGAACTCCACGAGCAGAAAGGTCTGAGTTGGAAATTATGAGTGATAGTTCCTGTCCTCCAGGAAATGGCTCTATTGGTCTCAGGTCTAGACAGCTTTCCAGAAAAATCATGTCCTCCTCTGACACAGTGTGGGAAAAATGTGCGTGCCAGATTTGAACCAAATGGCCATGACTTAGGTCAGAACGAGGGAAGGAAATATATTTATTGCTCAGAAGTGGACCCAGTGCTGGCCACAGGGCTGCAGATGCTGCAGATCTTTGAGGTTCTAGTTCATAAGAACCACCCCAGTCAATCTCTCACGGAGACTGGTGGGCCTCTGTGAGGGGAGGAAGGAACAGCCCTTTGAAACCTTGGGACCTTCTTTGATATAGCTCCTTTGCCAAGACTCAGGCAGAGTGAACCCAGCCTTGCTGCTCAGAAGACGTTGTGCTCACTCAGATAGCCAATTCTTGGTGGCAGCAATGTCTGGAAGAGGTCATCAAGACCTGGGCTCCCTGGCCATTTAAGCGGTGTCTCATGTCTCAGCTGCTTCTCTCTAGGATGGCAGAATCCCCGGGCTAGGCAGGGCACATCACTAAGAACACGTGTGTTGGGGGTGGGGGTGGGGAGTGGAAGACCAGGACATTCTGTCTTGGCTGCTGTCTGTATACATGATAATGACAAAAGAAGGAGTCTGGGGTCACCCACCACTTCCTGGCTGGCTGCCTGAATAGCATCATGAAATGCATTATGTTGTCTTAGATGAAGTCAGAGCTTACCAAGACTTTTTAACAGTGAGTGTTAAAGTGACTCACATTCTCATTTCCTTGCACTCAATACAAGAGCCTGCCCTTAGAAATGCCTCTTAAGACGTAGTGGGAGTGGAGGCCTACATCTAAATGTGTAGCCAGAGTAAGTTCTCATTAGATCATCATCTCATGACTCACTCTGATTCTCTTAACTATATTAGTTGATTGATTGGGTTTCCCTAGACTGGCCTTGAACCTACTCTCTTCTTGCCTAAGTGTTGGGATCACAGGCCTGAATCATCACGACCAGGGGTGTGTGTGTGTGTGTGTATGTGTAAGCTATAGTGTCTTATATCACTCTACTTGATTCCCTTGAGACAGTCTCTCACTCAATCTGCAGCTAGCCTGGCAACCACCAAAACCCATCCATCTCCATTCCTGCAGGTAGTTCTGAGGTCACAGGCACGTCCCTTGTGTTGGCTTTTTACGTGGGTGCTGGAGATTCGTACTTATGTCCCCAAGCTTGTTGAGCAAGCACCCTTACCCACTGAGCCATCTCCTCACCCCTGTTTTCTCTTTCTCTCTCTCTCCCTTTTAAGGTCAGATGAAACATGACTGTCTAGAACTCCAGTTGTTCCCAAGCACAGCAAAATCATCAGCTCCTTTGATCCCCTGAGCATTCTCTCTGACCATCTTAGGGTGGTATTGCTATCTCCGGGCTGAATCACCCTGAGTAAGAGTGCCCAAACAAATGTAATCTGATGACACCCTATAATAATGTTATTTAGGCACTTAATCTAAGTGGCTAATCTCCAAAGACTGCACCCTGGCCCCACATTCATTTTCTCTATCTCTCTGTCTCTGTCTTTCATACACACACATAGACACACATACATACATACACAGAGACACATGCACACATTCACATACATCTATACAGGCATGTAATAATAATAGACACAGTGGCATACTCACACAAACACACAGACACATATGCAGAGACACACAGACATATATTGCAGGATATTTTATTGCACTGTGGACCCTGAGATAGTGTTATTTACTGAAAAATTGTTTCCGGTTATGGGGTGGCTCAGCCTTAGCACACACCTTTAATCCTGCTGGCTGATATATAGATGCCTTTAGTACAAACCTTTAATACCAAACAATGAAGGTGAAGTTTGTGGAAGGAAGCACCCAGGTTTGACAGTGATATCTATAATTGAGTGGCAGACAAAGTGATAAACCAGGGAAAGATTTGACAGAATGGGATATGCCCAGCTCTCAGGAGAACAGAGGGGAAAAGGAGGTTGGTTAAGAGAGGAGTACAGCCAGAGGACATGGAAAGAGAAACAGTTTTTACCAGGATGGTTTTACAGAGACAGGTTGTAGAGAGAACAAACTAGACACAGGTGAAGGCAGAACAAGCCAGAGAATGGGAAGGAGCCAGAAGATTAGAACAGATTGCCAGAGTTAGTATGAGGCCAAGCAGAACAATTTAGGAGAAGCCAAGAGAAGCCAGATTGAATCAGTTAGCATGGAAAGGAGTTTTGAGCCAGAAGAGCTGAGTTGACCAGCCACCCAGAGTTCAGAGAGAACTCTGAGCTTATTCAATAATGAGACTCAGAATCTGAAAATGTACTAGGCCTAGGTTAGATTGTAAGAAGGCTAGAAGCTTCCAGGATTACTTAAGCCTCGGAGGTGATAATTACTTCAGGCAAATAAAAGATACTTTTTACATACATATTCACACATATGCTTATACACAGACACATATGAGAAACAGACCCACACTCATGCATGTACATACAGAGACATTCACACACACCATGCACGCAGAGACAAATACACATATAACAGATACACACACTCACACAGACACCTTCCCCATTATGGTCTAATCATATTAGTTATGTGAAGGCCTCGTTCTGAAGTTTCTAAGTCTGTGTATTTTTGCACTGGGAAAAATATTAATCTTAATGCTTTTGTTTTTGTTTGTTTGTTCCCCCCCAACCCCCAAGACAGGGTTTCTTTGTGTAGCCCTGGCTCTTCTAGAACTCTGTAGAACAGACTGTCCCCAAACTCAGAGATCCACCGCTTCTGCTTTCCAAGGCATGTGCCGCTACTGCCTGGCTATCAAAAGAAATGAATCAACCGAAGAGTGGAAAGTCACAGTTAATTTAAGGCTTACTATAATTACTTTAAACCTTCACTGGGCTTTTTTTTTTTTATTATTTTTTGAGACAGGGTCTCTGTAGGTCTGGCTAACCTAGAGAGCTTACTATGTAGAGCAGGCTGGCCTTGAACTCACTGAGATCCTCCTGCCTCTGCCTCCTGAGCACTGAACTTAAAAGGTGTATGTCACTACATCGGACCCTTCACTGGGTCTTATTTGCTGGATTCTTTATATTTCCTGGCAGTTCTCCTGAATTTTCTAGTTTAAACTTATAATTAAACTATAATTACATTAATAATTATATAATTACAAATTATAAAGACTTTCCCATTCTCTTCTTCTGCTGGGGTAAGCTCTCTACCATAGAGGGCTACCCTCAGTTCCAGTTCATCCCAGCCTCTCTGGTTAATTTTTGAGACTGGAATTTGTGCTATGTATTCCAGGCTGACCTTGAAATTTCAATCCTGCTTGAGCCAGCCTGGTGCAGGGACGTCAGTCTCTGCACCTCTGCACCTGGCCGTTAATTGATGCTTCTTAGGTATCACTCTCTCTTTGTCTTCCGCAAAGGGTTTGTAACTTTGTATGACCTACACTGACAGTTTATAGATTGTAATATAGCCTGTTATTGAGTCTTGGACCCAAGCTTCCTAGAAAGTCTCTTGTAGGACTGTATAGTCCCTAGAAAGCCCAGGGCTTCACACCCTCCCGTTTATCTCTGCCATCTCTGCTCTCCTGTCTGACATATATGTTGTGTAAGCTCTGTCTCCTGGCTCTGTCAGCTCCCAGGAAGGAACTAGCCAGTTACCCTGTGGCAGGAGGGCTTGACGAGGCGCTTGCAGTTTACTTATTTAGTTTTTTTAGGCTTCCACAGTCTCATACCCATGTGTAATGTAGTTTGAGCTTGCTCCGCCCACTCTCATTCTCCTTCCTGATCTCATTGAGCCTCTGCTTGCCAACACATCCTCTCCTTCTCCTGACTTCCAAGTCTTGTTTCCTAATGCCTGCAAAAGTGGAGGTGGAGGGTTACTTACCTGAAGTAGGGCACATTACCAGTGGCTATGCCAGGGATGACTGTGACTCCCCTCCCCCAGCAACAACTTGTAACTCCTCAGGGAGCTCCTTACTAGTCCCGGCATTCTCACAAGTTCACTAGCTCTCAGCTCTTTGAGCAAGTATGTTCTTTGTTGCCTACTTGGTGGCAGGTTTGTCTATCTGTTTGTGAGTTAGGCGGCGGGGTAGATTCTGCACAGAGACAGCACCTAAGACTCTGAAACTATGAAATGTTAGAGTTTGATTATGGATATACTCAGGCCCTCGTTCTGATCTCTCCCACCCCAAAAAGCAAGCAGCCAGATGGGGCGGTGGTGGCGCACGCCTTTAATCTCAGCACTCAGGAGGCAGAGGCAAGAGGATCTCTGTGAGTTTGAGGCCAGCCTGGTCTACAGAGAGAGCTCCAGGACAGCCAGAGCTATACAGTGAAACCCTGTCATCTTAAAAACAAAAACAAACCCCACCACCACCAACAAAAATATTTTGGGACCGGAGATATGACTTAGCGGTTGAGAGCACTGGCTGCTCTTCCAGAGGACCTGGGTTCAATTCCCAGCAATCACATGTCAGCTTGCAACTGTCTGTAACTCCAGGATCGACACCCTCACAGACATACACGCACACAAACAATCAGTGTACATAAAATAAAAGTAATTTTAAAAAAGGACTTTGATTGATTTTTTTCAAGGCCAGCCTGGAGTACAGAGCAAAGTTTAGTCCTATAGAAGGGGTGGCAGAGCCACTTGACATAAGCATTAAGTTGAGCTTTTTCTTCTGAACAACTTTAATAGTGAATCATATTCCTCTTTGAAAAGAACTTTTGTCATTTGTTCTTTTATAAGAGAACCACCCCTACGCTCCTGGGAATTATTCCTTTTAATGGCAGCAGAAACCTTTGGCTTTCAGAGGCATCATCTGCAGGGATGGGAACTCCAGAGCACCTGTGTCTCATGAAAATTAGCTGCTACTGAAAATAGCATTGGGAAGAGACAGGCCAGGCCAGGCTTCTGAAAAACGTCAAACTCTTCGCCTGCAAGCAAGCAGACTGGGAAATCTAAGGGCTCAGAGATGATCCAAATGTAGCCTTCAGAGCTTCGTGTTTACCACCCCAGAGATGATGTTCATCAGAGTTTCAGGCATCTGCCCACCCCTCTTTCAGTTCCTATGATTGAGCCTAGGCTGGATCTATATAGACCTGTCTGATCTATACACTCTACCACTGAGACCCAGCTCCTGCCCTGACTCACCACGTTGTCTCCTAAGGCAGTTTACAAACCAAAAATTCAAATGAATACTCTTTGTCCCAGAGTCACACTGCTTGTGGAATAAGAAATCCTTTTCTGAGGGAAGGTTTGAGGGATCAAAGCTAGGGCCTTGCACATAACCAGGGAGGTGCTCTACCACTGAGCCACACCTCCAGCCCCTAGAATAAAATACATTTTAAGGTAAGGATTTAATTTGTTATTTTGTGTGTGTGTGTGTGTTTTGTGTGTGTTTTGTGTGTGTGTTTGTGTGTGTGTTTGTGTGTCTGTGTGTGTGTCTGTCTGTCTGTCTGTCTGTCAGTGTGTGGCTATATGCACATGAGTGCAGGTGCCTGCCAGGTCAGAAGAGAGTGTCGGAGCTTGAGTTGTGAGCCAGCCATCTGTTGTGGGGGTTGGGAATTGAACTTCAGTCCTTTGCAAGAATAGCAAGTGCTCTTACCTGGTAAGCCATCTCTCTAAACCGCCCTGACTAAAATCTTTTAACTTGAAGATTATTACTTTAAGAGACTGGTATAGAGTGGTCTAGAGTACATACCGAGCATATTCATCCACATTAAAAAAAAATAGCAATAAAACAAAATTTTAAAGCAGCTGGCCTTGAGCCAGTGTAGTGGTACAACATTTAGGAGGCAGAGGCCGGTAGCCTCTGAATTTGAGGCTAACCTGGTCTATAGATCCAGTTCTAGAACAACTTGGGCTACACAGAGAAACCCTGTCTCAAAGCAAAATGAACAAAAACAAAAACTGGGTGTGCCACTGTGTGTATCAGGGTATTAGGGGTAGTGGTGGAGACAGGAGGATTCCCAGGCTTGCTGGCTGGCAGCCTAGATCCAGGTTCAGTGAGAGATCTTGTCTCAACGGAATGAATGAGATACAGAGTGATAGAGCAGGGCACTTGACATCTTCCTCAGGCCTCTGCTCAGGTGATGCATGGGTACACACATCCTCACATACACACGCGTGTGTACACACACACACACACACACACACACACTCCACCCGCACACACAAATACCCAGGATTTACAACTTACAGTTAAGGATTGTGTACCTCAAAAAATTCATTTTATGTTAAGAAATGTATTTTTGTAGTGCTGATAGCCAAACAAGTAAAAAATTTTGGTATCCAAGGACATTTTTCTTTTTAACTTTTTCTTTTTTGGCTTTTGTTTGTCTGGAATGTACTACAACAGAGACTGGTCTCAAACCTACAGAGAGCTACCTGCCTCTCCCATCCAAGTGATAGAGACTAGAGTCACGTACCACCATGCTTAGCTATCTTCATCGTTTTTAGTGGCATTAAGAGCATTCACATTGGTGGGCAGCAATCCTGTACCACTATAACAAAATGCTTGAGGTAACCATCTTAAAAAGCAGAGAAATTTATTTTAGCTCCATGGGAAAAGACGTGTGTGGTCTTAACTGTGGAGCCATCTCTCCAGCCCCCAGTTAGTGCCTTCTGCCAAAGCGCTACTGTTTTAATTCAGAGAAACTGCTATATTGTCCTTACACAGAAAAAAAAAGTGCATCGGCTTCTAAACACTTAACTAAAATAAGACAAAAATGAATTTTTTGACGCATTTCAGACAAGGAGTTGGTACTGCTAAAGTGGAGGGCTGAATATTTGATTAGAGATAGTGCTTTATTCCTGTACAAGGTAGAGACAGACAGTAATTGGACCCCTTTTCGCAGTGAGGAAGTATGGTTAAAATGTTACCTTATTTTCTCAGAATGTTATAAATGTTTAACCCAGTAGGAAAAAAAAATAATTCAAGTCAGTACGATGACTTATTAATACACGAACATTGTAACATTTTCCTTATTGTCATTCTTAATGATGTCTACAAATAAGGCCCTTGGTTCACTAGCCAACCATCGGAGCTCACGAGGCTTTTATTTGATTTGTTGTTTTCACACAATATCTTGATCATGATCCTTTCCCTCCCCCAAGTTCCTTCCAGCTCCTCCTCACCCCCTTACCCACCCAACCTCACGTTTCCTCTCCTTTTCTCTCTCTTTCAAAAAAAAAAAAAAAAACAAGAGAAAACGAAAGAGAAAAAGCAAAACTAACAACAACCCCCCCCCCCCATAAGACAAAACATACCACTACAAAAAATTGTGGAGTCTGTCTTGTGTGGGACAACTCGTCCTGGGCGTGGGGCCTGCCCTGGAGTGTGGTGGACATACCCAGTGATACTCCATGGAGAAAAAGGCGTGTTTCTTTCCCCAGCTTTACTGTCTTCTTCATCACTATCGTCAGCATCAGCAGCAGCAGCAGCATCTATTTCGTGGTACTGAGAATTGAATCCAGAGACCTGTGTATACCACTGAGCTACATCTGGAGCCCCTCATTAGATATTACAATTTTCATTACATTTTACTGCAGCTACTTATTGTATGTATATGTTTGAGGATCAGAGGGCAACTTGGCAGGACTTGGTTCTCCTCTTCTAGCATGTGGGTCCCTAGGATTGGATTTAGGTTGTCATGCTTGGTAGCCAAAGGCCCTTACTCACCAAGTTGCCCAGCCATCTTGTCAACCCTCCTCTGGCTCCTCCCCCTCTTTATTTTTGTGACATAGGGCCTCAGTTGTTCTTTGGGCTGGTCTGGAATTTGCCATGCAGACCCTGCTGACCTCACACTCAGTGAGATCTGCCTGCTTTGCCTCCTGGGATGAAAAGTGTGCACCTTTAGGTCAGGCTGCTCTTGAACTCCTGGGCTTATGAGCTGTCCACCCTAGCCTCCCAGGTAGCCAGGACTACAGGTGATACGTATGGGTCACACACGTGAAGCTGTCCTTTTCTCCAGCCCATCTCCGCTATTGTCCTACTGCTTGGACTGCTGGAGTTTCCTGAAGACTAGAGTTGCCAGATGAGACCCTTGGGCTTGAGCCCCAGTGGGCGTGTCGCCTGGAATGTGTAATTTGCTAGGGTTAGTGGCCGGGTGACATAACTCTCTTTCAGGTATGTTTTGCTGAGTTTGCCCTGTTCTGAAATGACCACACACACACAATCACCTTCTTTCACGATCCCTGGTTGCTGAGTGTGGTTCTCTTAGTACTTAAAAAAACACTTCGAAAATAGCTCTTTAGCTTAATGACATGGGTGAGAGATAAGGAAGTGGTTATCTAACCCTCCCACGTGCAGAAAGCTTGGCAACTTGAGTCGCTTTTGGTTACTGGGGCATGAGTTACACCTTGCAAGCTGGAGACTTAACCTCAGTCTATTGAAGATGGGGACAACTTATCTTTTTTTTTTTCCTGAGCTTTTTTTTCTTTTCTTATTTATCATTATTTTAAAATTTTTGTTTTATGGATACGAGTATTTTGCCTGCATATATTTTTGTGCACTGTTTTGGTGGCTGCTACCCAGAGAGGTCAGAAGAGGGCATTGGATCAGCTGGCAATGAAGTCACAGATGGTTGTGAGCCTCCATCTGGGTCCTGGCAATTGAACCTGAGTCCTCTGCAAGAATCACAAATGCTCTTAACTGCTGAGCCGTCTCTACTGTCCACCTGTGGGTTTTTTTTGTTTCGTTTTTTGTTTTGTTTCTGCAATAGGGTCTTGCTCTGTAGCCCACCTTGGTCTAGAACTTTGTCACCCAGGCTGGCCTCATGCTTTCTGTAGTCCTCTAGTCTCAGCACCCAAGTGCTGGGATTACACTTGACCTACCACACCTGCCTTGAAAGCCTATTATTTTTTGTTAGGTTGTTTTCCCTCTCTTATAAAGGCACAGTGTCCAAATGAAAAGTCCACAGAGTCACGATTCAATTGTTCACCTCTTTTGGACCGTGTGTGACGGAAATCTGGACATAGCCAACTGTAATTACGGTTTTGGACAGGATGACTTACGGCCTGTAGATATGTTGTATATAGATGTGTCTTCCTGCCAAGATCTGGCTGAGAAAGAGCTTAGTAGTAGTTGCTTTTTCTGTTAAAAAAATAATAATAATTAGGCTATTAGTTGTCTAAATGGAGTAATCCCCTTTTGGCTCCTCAAGAAAAAACGAGTGCATTTAAAATTAGCCATTAGTTACAGTTGTTGGGCCTCTTGCTCACACTTGTCCTGGAGTTTGTCTCCCCTTCCCTCCTCCTTTCTCCACTGCCCCATCTCTCGCTCTTAGTGTTCATTCTGTCTGTCAGAATCAATGTTTATTTTTAATAATTTATTTTAGTTTTTATTTTTTTATTTTTTTGGTGGGCATGCGAGACAGGATCTCTGTATGTAGCCCAGGTTAGCACTGAACTCTCTCTGTAGCCCAAGCTGGCATTAAATTCCACCTCAAGCTCTGGGATTACAGGTACCACAGCCCCGCTGATGAATGAATGAATTTTTAGAAATTTTATGTGTATTGCTGTTTTTGATTGCACGTACGCGTGTGCGTCTGTGCACCACGTGCGTGTTTGATATCCATAGAGACCGGGAAAGGATGTTGTGTGCTCTGGAACTGGAGTTCCAGACATCTGTAAGCAGGGGCTGGAAACTGAACCTAGCTTCCTCGCAAGAGCTGCAAGTGTTCTTGACTGCTGAATCATCTCTCTGACCCAGCTATTTTATTTTTTAAAGATAAGAGGTCCCCACCGGTTCTGAGATCAAAAGCAGCCAAATCGGTAGACTCATAAGAGGCTGCTTCACATCTTCATCTATTTTTCATCTGTAGTGTGGCTTTCTCCTCAGGGTTGTCCTGGCCTATAGTCTCAGCTGGAGACTGGGAGGAAGAATTTACCTCAAGGGCCTTCTAGGCCTGTTTTCTTTTTTTTTTTCTTCTTTCTTTCTTTTTCTTTTTTTTTCAAGACAGGGTTTCTCTGTGTAGCACTGGCTGTCCTGGAACTCACTCTGTAGACCAGGCTGGCCTCGAACTCAGAAATCCGCCTGCCTCTGCCTCCCAAGTGCTGGGATTAAAGGCGTGTGCCACCACTGCCTGGCTGGCCTTTTCTTTTAAACTGAGAACAAAGTAAAAAGATACAGTGGGGTGGATTGTGTGTGTGTGTGTGTGTGTGTGTGTGTGTATGTGTGTATGTGTGTTGCTTTCCAGGGCTCATTGAGTGCAGCTTTGGGGCAAGAGCTGTGTTGCTCCAAGCTAGGTTCAGATCTGCCCTGGGTGTTTCTTGGAATCATTGGTAGGACCTGTCCACCCCAGCTACCGACTGGAAGCTTTGCCTGGTACACGCCTGTGGGTGCGGCTCATCCCCGGTAGGATAATCGCTCGAGTTCTGCTTTTGTTGGCGCTTTTTGGAGCTTTCTGGATGGCTAATCAGCCACACCTTGCAATGTTGACACTATGAGTCCTGCTAATTGCCTCCGCCCACAGAAAGAATCACCCCAGAAGAGACTCGTCATCACTTCCTAAACCTGTGGTTTCTTCTGTTCTTGTTGCTCTTCTCTCTTCTTCTACTAAACACCCAGAGCCAACTAAGTTCTCCTTAGCTGGGACTTTAAGTTTAGGTTGCACTAGGCAAGAAGTTATCTCTGCAGGTGAAGTAAGCCAATTCAAGTCAAATTAAAGTAAAAAGGCAGGTTTATGGGGGATGGGGCAGCTCTCATGGGAGTTCACCAACCACACAGGAGTTGGGAGGGGGTCAGGGAAGTCGCCTTGCGGAGAGAGGACAGGTGCAGAGGTCAGAAGAGAGAGGCAGAGAGAGACCAAAATGTCTGGATTATTTAGGGAAGAGCTTCTGGAAGAGGGGTATGCCAGCCATGTCCTGTAACAAGTAGAACCTGGGAGATGCTGGGAGAACCTGGAGGCCAGGTCTACTTTGATATGTTAAATATGCTTGTCAGCTGCTCATCCCGGGTCCAGAACCCAACCTCAGGGTGCAGAGTGGACAGGTAGTTAGTAGATCTGACTCCTCCCCTTGTGTCATCTCTGATTTCATTTACAAAGGCTCAATTTACCTGAGTCTAGATTCTCAGATTTAAATCCGCAAGGCCGTGCCTAGTGTGTGTGAGACCTTCCATCCCAGGGTTCCTCTTCACTGCCCCAAAGCAATACAAATATACAACAGCAAAAAGCCCCCTTCTTTTTTGCCTGTCCAAGGTACTGGTCACTTGAACCGCAGAGCTGAGCAAATGTAATGGAGGAAAGTCATGGTTCCGTTGCGGGAATGGCAGAGACAGCGGGGCTTGCGCTGAGCTGTGTGTGAAATGCCAGTCTCCCGCTTTTAAATGCGGTCTACTAGAATCTGTTTCCTCTTTGGAGTATATGACTCACCTTGGAAACTATATTGCATTTTAGGGACACAGAAGGTGGCTCAGTAGGTAAGGAGCTTGCCTCGAAACCACGAGGTCTTGAGTTAGCATCCCTAGCAATCAAGTAAAATAGCCCTCCCTTTAAAAAATATTATTTTATGTCTATGAGTGTGTTGCCTGCATGTATGAATACCATGTGCCTGATATTTTCAGAAGTCAGAAGAGGGCATCAGATTTTCTGGATCTGGAGTTATGGCTTGCGAGTCATCATGTGGGTGCTGGGAACTGAATCCCTGTAAGAGCAAGTCCTCTTAGCCCTGAACCATTTCTTCAGCCCTGGCAGCCCTCACTTGTAATCCCAGTATTATGGAACTTGGACATCATGGCCCACACCTCACATCAGGCCCTGCCACTCATCCATGTTAGCCAATGAAAAGAGCCAGCCTCTTTCCAACTCGAGCACATTGGCTACGCCTCCTTTCTCTGCTTTTCATGTTTCTTTGGCTGTTTGGACCTGACTTGGGGTACACTAGCACTGGGGAGGTGGAGACAGGAGGATCCCTGAAACTTCCTGGCAGCTAGTCTGGCTAACCCTGTGAGCTCCGGGTTCAGTGAGAAACAGCTGCAAAAACTAAAAGAGAAAAACATCGGGTGTCAACTTCTGGCTTACGAACACACATGTGCATATGTACACACAAACATATGCTGCACATACTATACATGTGTACACACACAAATACATTAGTTAAAATTTCTCCTTCTGGGGGATCCTGTGGTATAGCAGTTGACATCTTGGAGCATCTGATGTCTCAGGAAGTCCTGAGAGTCCTAGTGTGCCGGGTGGTAATGTGTGTTAGTGACAGTGTCTCAGTAACGGACACTAAGGATTTGTTTATTTCTAGCCCTGCAGGGGCTATAAGTCACTCCTTTAAAATTCATCCTCCAGCACCCTGCTGCCTCTGTTGCCATGGTGGTGAGTCTCTGGCTTTGCTGTCAAGGTTGCCTTTGAAAATAGATGGGCCAAAATAACAATGTAACAGGTGGCTGGGCCTTGTGAAGTCGCTCGTTAAACTCCTTGGCCATGGAGTCTAATGTAAGAGCATCACACAGTGCAGAGCAGCATGCATGCCAGGCAAGTATTCTATAGCTGTGTGTGTATGTGCCCGTGCCTGCCCGTGTATGCTCGTGTGTGCATGTGCTGAGTTTAGTCTGTTTTTCTTGTTTTGGTTAGTAGTCTTTCCCCCTTTCTATTTTTATTTATAGACTTTTCCCCTTCTTTAAGCCATGGTATGCCTATTTCCAGCAGTTATATGAGGAAAGAGTTCAGCTCGCTTTATTTAGCAGGAGGTGCCCTTTCCTTATTTTGTGTAACCAGAGCCCTCCTCCTAAAAATAACCTTGCTCCTAATAGGATTCTCGTTATAGTTGATGTATCCTTTATTTACACAGAAGACCTCTTTTAGCATGCCTATATATGCGTGTGTGTGTGTATGTGTGTGTGTGTGTGTGTGTGTATATATATATATATATATATATATATACATTTATATATAAAGCATTATATATGTATACACTAAAATATATTTCTCTGTAAGGTCAGCTCTTACTGAATATGGTAGACATTGTTCATTATAAATACACTTGCCAATCACCACACCTTTCCTGGGCCTGGAATTCGAGGCCTGGAGCAGGCTGAGCAAGTGCTTTACCACAGAGCCATAGCCTCCTGTTCTCTCTCCTTTAAAGAGCCTTTTTAGATTTATTAACTTTATTATTCTTGTATACGAGTATTTTGCATGTATGTGTGTGCATCGTGTGCATGTCTGGTGCCCATGGAGGTCAGAAGAGGTCATTGGATTCCCTGGGACTGGAGTTACAGATGGTTGTGAGCCACCACGTAGGTTCTGGGAATCCAGCCAGGTCCTCTGCAAGAACAAGTGCTCTTATCCATTGAGCCAATTCTCCAGCTCCTTACACACACATCCTCCGCCCCCTTTTCCTTCTTTAGATAGGGTCTTATGTAGCTCAGGCTAGCCTAGAACTCACTATTTTGTTGAGAATGACTGATTACTTTTCTATTGCTGTGAGGAGACACCATGACCAAAGGGTCCTATAAAAGAAAGGAAGAGCTTGTCCGGGATTGCGTGCCCTGAGGATGAGCCCATGGCTGTCATGGTAGGGAGTACGGCAGCAGCCAGGCAGAGATGGCACGTGAACAGTAGTTGAGAGCTTACGGCTGATCCACAAGCAGGAGACACGAACCCACACACCAGAGAGAGGGGGGAGGGAGAGAGAGAGAGAGAGAAAGAGAGAGAGAGAGAGAGACACACAGAGACAGACACAGAGAGAGAGAGAGAGAGACAGACAGACAGACAGACAGACACATACACAGAGAGACAGACAGACAGACACATACAGAGAGAGAGAGACAGAGAGAGACAGAGACAGAGACAGACACACACACACACAGAGAGAGAGAGAGAGAGAGAGAGAGAGACAGACACATACACACAGAGACAGACAGACAGACACATACACACAGACAGAGAGAGAGAGAGAGAGACATACAGAGAGAGAGAAAGAGAGAGAGAGAGAGAGAGAGAGCTGAGAATGGCATGGACTTTTGAAACCTCCAAGTCCACCCCAGTGACACACCTCCTAATCCTTCCCAAACAGTTCTACCAAGTATTTAGGAGAGCAAGTATTTAAATAATGAGCCCATGCCAACCATCCTCTTTCAAACTACCACAGCGACCGTGAGCTTCTGATCTTCCTGCCTTCATCTCTTGAGTGTTAGGCTTGTCGACATGTGCCACTCGCTATAACTGGTGTACGTTATGATGGCATTGGCCTGAAGCTTTGTGTGTGATGTTCAGGCATTCTGTCACCTGAACTCTACCACCACCCAGTCACCTCCCTTTGAGTTAAAAAGCTCAGGAAATAACTGAGTGTTCTTCCAACTCAGCTTCTTTAGCAACTCAGTTTACTAAATAGTCTCCGCTCCCTCAGAGTTCCTATGGTTCTTCTGTAATCACTCTTCAAGAAATATAGTAGGTAAGGGAGGAAGAGAGCTTGCTGTGCAAGAGTGAGGATGTGAGTTCAATTCCCTCCTCACCCATGGAGAAAGCCAGGCAGCCATGGCCACGCATGCCTGTAACTCCAGCACTGGGGTTGGGGAGTAGAGACAAGTGAGCCTGAGAGCTTGCTTGCCAGTCAGCCTAGCCTAACTAGTGAGGTTTGGGTTTAGTGAGCAGCCCTGTCTCAAGATAACTAATAAGAGGAAGAAGCCATTCATCTGTGGCACCTTCAGACCTTCATGATGGTGCATGCCTTTAATCTTAGTACTGGAGAGGCAGAGGCAGGAGGATGGCTGTAAGTCTGATGCCAGTCTAGTCTATATATTGAGTTCCACACTATCCAGTGCAACATACTGAGACCCTCTCAAAAACTTTAAAAAAAAAAATTTCTTGTGTAAAAAATATGTGTGGTGGTACATGCCTAAAATCTGGAACTTGGAGGCAGAGACCTGATTATTAGTTTGAGACTAGCATAATCTACATAGTAATACTCGTACCTTCATTTTTTTTTTTTTTTTTAAATGAAGCTATGGCCATAGCTCAATTGTAGATGGAGAGAGACAGAGATTATTTGTCTTTCTAGGCTTATAGGCTATGGGAGGAGAGTGGTGTCAAGTTCAAGGCCCATCTGGGCCACATCGTAAGTTCTAGGCCAGCCTGGCAACAGGGTGAGCCAATTTCTTAAAAACCAACAAAACAACTTGCAAAAAGAGAAAGTCAAGAATAAGAACAAGGGCTGGAGAGATGGTTTAGAGGTTGGGAGCACTGACTGCTCTTCCAGAGGTCCTGAGTTCAATTCCTAGCACCCACATGGTGGCTCACAACCAACTGTAATGGGATCCGGTGCTCTCTTCTAGTGTGTTTTTGAAGACAGCTGCAGTGTACTCATATAAACTAAATCTTGAAAAAAAGAGAGAGAGAGAATAAGAACAAGAAGAAATATCTTGAACCCAACACTGACGGAGATCAGCCAGCTTTTTCTGTAAAGGTCTAGAATCATATTAGACTGGTAGGCTATGAAGTATTTTTTACAATCAACTTTGTGGCATGGAACAGACATAGACCATACATGAAAGAAAGGTGACATTAATTTGCCAGTTGAATTTCAGATAATTTTTACATGCCGGTATATAGGATACTTTTTACTAATGTTCTTTTTCCTGAGACAGGGTCTTGGGTAGCTCATAGTAGTCCTCAAACTAAATACATAGCTGGAATGGTCTTCTGATCTTCCTGCCTCTGTCTCACGGATACTCAGCTTACAGGTGTGGGTCATCATACCAGGTTTATGTAGTGCTGAGGGGATGGAACCCAGGGCTTCATGCACACCAGGCAGGCCATCTGTCTATAGAGTGACACCCTCAGCCTCTTTTGATTCCCCCCCCCCCCAAGCTTTAAAAACAAGTTAAGTTCATTTGTAATTCAAAGACTGACCAACAGCTGGTGGGAAATTAGGTTTGGCCCATGGGTCTGTGGCCAGGGGTTTTCTGACCCTTGTTCAGGGGAGGTCCTGTAGGATGGGTATCCAGTCCTGGAACTGTGACATCAGCAGCTTGTGCTGTGCTCTGCCTCAGCTTAAGCAGTACTCTTAGAGATGCATCACCATACTAACCGCTCCTGAAGAGGCGGCCATCTGTACACATGGACTTTGCTTTGCTTTCAAAACAGAATGTTCTCCATCATCTCTCTTGGAAGTGTTCTAATAAAGTAGAAACTTTATTAGGTAGGACCTTGTTGGAGGAAGTAAGTCACTGGGGGTGTATGTCTTTGAAGATCATAACTGGTCCCTGGTTTCTTTTTCTCTCCCTGATAGCAGGAGGTGGTTAACCTTCATCTTATATTCTCACCATCTGGGGGCCAGCAAACCGTGCAAAAACCCCTAAAACGGTAGGTCCAGAAGCCAGCAAACCGTGCAAGAACCCCTGAAACTGTAAGTCCTTTATGTCAGCTATTTTATTACAACAGTAGGAAAGCTAACAGCCTTCTCCATGAGATATTCCAGCAAAGCCATGGGTCTTTGTCACATGTACATGAGAACTATTGGCTGTAAACACCCACAGAACAACCGCCATAACCCCAGGACTCTGAAACTTCCATGTGATAAATGAAAGACGGCATTGATTTCTGATGCATCCAATTATTTCTGCTTTTTGCATCCCTTACTGGTTATATTTACCAGTCCTCTAAGCTTGGCGGAGGTGAGGACCAAGCACATCTGTCTGTCTTCAGTTCACTGACTTTACAGAAACCTCAGTCCTAAAATATCAGTCATTACCGCTCGCTGTCGTTACAGAAACCAGTGGGGACTGGGTATAGAAACGGAACCATCAATTACATTAATAAGTTTAAGCTTGCATCATCCCTCCCTCCTCATTAGTTTTAATTTTTGAAATGAGTTTCTTATTAGATATTTCTGCGAGACAGTTTAGAGACGATTATGATTTAGCATGCAGAGGAGAAAGTTGAGCAAGATTTGAAGCCAACTTATTTCCAAGTGTATAAACATTTAATTAAAATGATACATTTGACTATGTGGACATTTTCTTAAAGCATTACTATGCTTTCGGTAGCGAAGGGAGGTCCACTCTAGCATGACAGATTCAGGGTGTTCACCATTGTTAATCATGGTTTCAGTGAGATGTCGGCCCAGACATTGGAAGACTTGGTCCCCAATGTAGTGGTCCTGTTTGGGCAGTTAGGAGGTGTGGCCTTGCTGAAGGAAGCATGTCACTGGGGCGGGTGTTGCAGTTTCAAACCATACTCCATCATTCCCAGTTTGCTCTCTGCTTCCCATAGTGGTTTGATGTGTGAGTTCTCAGCTGTTCCAGACACCGCCATGCCTGCCTACTGCTGGACTTCCCCTTCATGATGAAGATGGACTCTTATCACGCTGACCAATAAGCCCAGCCAAATAAACCCTTCCTTCTGTATGCTGGTGTTTTATCACAGTCATAGAGAAGTACCAAATACAGTTAGTTGTATTGGGCTTTGTCTTGTCATCTTGGCACAGTCTGAAATCCCCTAGGAAGGGTCTCAGTGAGGAGTTGGATCAGGTTGGTTTATGGGCGTGTCTGTGGTAGATTGTAACTGTGTCAATTAATGTGGGAAGACACAGCCTAAAAGGGAGCAGCACCATTTCCTAGGGTTGGGTCCTGGACTGTGTTAAAGAGGACAGCAGAGCTGGGAATATGGTCCAGGGGTTAAGATTATGTACTGCAGAGGACCTAGGTAGGGTGGCTTATGACTGTGACTCAAGCTCTAGGGAGGGCCAGCATCCCCTTCTGGTCTCTGTGGTCACTTGCACTCAAGTGTACAACAGACCTCCACACAAACACACACAAATATAAATAAATGAAAAGATAAAAATAGAACTGGGTGTGGTGGCAGAGGCAGGCAGATATTGGGGAGTTTTGAGGCCAGCCAGGACTGTTTTTTGAGACAGGGTTTCTCTGTGTAGCCTTGGCTGTCCTGGAACTAGCTCTGGTAGACCAGGCTGTCCTTGAATTCACATCTATCTGCCTGCCTCTGCTGGTATTAAAGGTGTATGCCACCACTGCCCAGCAATAAATCGTTTTGTTTTTTAAAGGGAAGAAAGTCAGCTGAGCAGTATGTGTGTGTCACCCATCTCTCTGTCCGTCCATCCATCCATCCATCCATCCATCCTCTCTGCTCCTGACTGGATGTGACTAGCAGCTTTGAATCTGGCCTTGACCTTCTTGCCGTGGTGGACTGGGACTTTCAATTTCAAGCCAAATGTCTCTTTTCTTCCTTGCAGTTATCCTTCGAGGGCGGTGCCTGTCATCTTCATTTGCATGTGTAGCTAACTGATGTTCAGAGGATAGTCACGTTGTTGGTGTCAGAGAGGCCAAGGGGGTCAAAGGTCAGGTCACTTGCTTCCTCCAGAACCATCTTTGTTTCCCACAGCCAAAGGGAAGTGGATATGGCCTCATTACTTAGTTACTAGAATTAACATAGAAATAAAGATCCTGAAGTACTTACTGGAATGAAACATTTCTGAAGCAGATAGCCCAGAAATTATGAAAATCAAAATTTTTGACCTTAGCTGGGAGTCAATACTACCTTCCTTTGCCGTTCTTTGGTAAAAGAGGAAGTGTAGATCCAATTTTAGATTACCTTCCAGCTATTTTAAATCCGGAGGGAAACTTTGTTTTTAGAAAGTGTCTCTATATAGGTTGTATCTTGCAGAAAGGTACTTTTGGTATGTAATTACATGAATATTCAGATGCAGTGGCATGGATTTCACTAGCTATGACCACCCAAAGAGATCATTTAAGTCAAGGCTTTAAAAACACATGACTTGGAGCCAGGGAGGTGGTTCAGCAGCTAATAATAATAATAATAATAATAATAATAATAAACCTCTGCAATAATAATAATAATAATAATGGGGCTGGAGAGATGGCTCACTGGTTAAGAGCACTGACTGCTCTTCCAGAGGTCTTGAGTTCAATTCCCAGCAACCACATGGTGGCTCACAACCATTTGTAATGGGATCTGGTGTGTCTGAAGACAGCTACAGTGTACTCACATAAAATAAATAAATCTTTAAAAAAAAAATAATAACAGCAATAACAACACAGCAACAACAACAATAATAAAAACGCATGACTTAAAGTGAGGGAAAAAGTCTTTTACAATTCACCCACCAGCTGAATGTGGTGCCATATACTTTTTTTTAATCCCAGTGCTCAGGAGGCAGAGGCAGATAGATCTCCGAGTTTGAGGCCAGCCTGATCTACAGAGTTAAACCTTGTCTAAGAAACAAAAACCCAAACAATTCATTAAGGCGTGCTATATAGTCCCACATATCCATAATCCTTAAAACGAGCAATGAGGGCTAGGAACATAGCATGCCTAGCATGCCCACAGCCCTGGGTTCAGTCCTCAGCAGCAAATGCAACTAGGCACACTGGCACACACGTGAAGTTGGAGAATTCAGGAGGATCAGGAGCTTACCACCCTCTTGAGTTACACGGAGAGTACAAGGCCAGCCTGGGCTACCTGAGATCCTATCTCAAAAATAGTAAGTATTAGATGAAACCTGTTTTCAACATTTTTGAACCTTCGCCAAGTGATTACTGGGAATGGGCTCCCGGAGTGGCTACTGCAGGGGACTCTCTGGGGCCGGAGACCAATCAGGGTTTAGGTAAGAGCTCTGGAAGATTGTGATGTCTGCCATG
This sequence comes from Mastomys natalensis, assembly GCA_021653895.1. Classification (NCBI taxonomy): domain Eukaryota; kingdom Metazoa; phylum Chordata; class Mammalia; order Rodentia; family Muridae; genus Mastomys; species Mastomys natalensis. The sequence continues at coordinate 2,599,027 of JAJTUV010000174.1, forward strand.
GCCTTGCCCCTCCTCCCCGCAGTGCTGGGATGAAACCCAACCCCATGCTCATTTTCAGCAACCTTCTAACGCCGAGCCACACCCTTAGCCCATCCTTATCTTATTTCTACCCCCTCAATTCTCGCCCCACCCATACCCCCTTCCCGCCTTAGTTTCTACAGAGCTTTGTTCGAGGTGGTTGTTGGCTTCTGGTTTATAGCGCCGCAGGCATGGATGTATATGATTTGGGTTTCTTTATATTGAATGGTGAACAGACAGTCGGAGTCCTCCTGCCCAGCTTCAAAAGTGGAGGGCCCAAGATCAGGGAGCCGACTCCTGTAGCTCTTCCCCGTCCCAAGCCTCCGTTGGCCTGCTGTTGTGTATTGTTTCCCTGAGCTATAATTTTCATACCATGGATTTCACTTCTGCTGCCCCTCTCTTTTCTTCCTTCCTCCACTCCCTCCATCCCTCTCTTCTTCCTCCCTCTTCTCCCCATCCTTCTCTTTCTTTCTTTCTTTCTTTCTTTCTTTCTTTCTTTCTTTCTTTCCTTTTTCCCTCCTTCCTTCCCTTCTTTCCCTCCATCCTTTTCTTCCCTCTCTCCCTCCTTCCCCTTTCTCTCCCCGCCTCCTCCTTTTTTTTCCTTCCTCCCTTCCTTTGCCTGGCTGTCCTGAAACTCAGTATTTAGCTCCAAAATTGCTTGATTCTATTGCTGCTCTCTCCCCTGCTCTGCAGTTCTGGGCATGAGCTGTCTTGCCCAGCTTAAATTTTACTTTTTTATATTGGAGGCCTTTTTTTTTTTTTTTAAACTATGTATACCAGATGGTGATACACTTGAGTGCTGGGATAAAAGGTGTGTGCCACAATACTCAATACCTTTTTTGTTTTTGTTTTGTTTTTGAAGTTTCACTCTTTAAACAATTACAAGGCTTAGAAAATTTTGTGTATTCCCAAGGTTGTGCCACCGTCAGTTGACTAGGAAACACTTCAGTTTCCAAAATAAACCCTGTGCTGCCTGGTAGTCACTCCCCAGCCTCAGGCAACCTCAAGTCTACTTTCTAATCATACAATAAATATGTGGCCTTTGTGTTTGGCTTTTAGCATAGCTGAAGTTGTCTACCAGACACACCTGGGAAGAGTGTGTCCATTTGAGAAATTACCTCTATCAAACTGGCCTGTGGAATATTTTCTAGATTGATGATGGCTGTAGGAAGGCCCAGCCCACTGTGGGTGCTATCATTCCCTAGTCAGATGGGTGTGTAATATGGTACCTGGGCAAGCCCTGGGCAGCAGGCTAGTAAGCTGAGTTCTTCTGTCTTTCCTGACGTAAGCTCCTATCTTGAGTTCCTGCCTTGGCTTCTATCAATGATGGAGAAAAATGGCTAAGCCAAATTAACCCTTTCCTTCCCAGAGTTGCTTTTGGCCAGTGTTTTATCATAGCAGTAAGGAGCCAAACTATGGCATCTGTTTTGCTTAGCATTGATTGTCAGAGTCAATCTGACTCTGACATAAAACACTTCTTTATTCCTCTTTGTAGGTTATTTTTTTTTTTTTTTTTTAAATTGTATGGATATTGTACTTACCAGTTGGTAGACTCCCTTGATTTCTTCTCTATTAATGACCATTGGTGCTGAGAGCATTCATCCAGACATGATTGTTTTGTTTTGTTTTGATTTAGGTTCTCTCAGTTGTTGTTTGTTTGTTTATTTGTTTTGAGACCGTGTTTCTCTCTATAGTCTTGGCTGTCCTAACCACATTTGTTTTTAATTCTTTGAGAGATATTCCCCAGGGTGAGGTTGCTGCAGGGTCATGTGAAATTCCTGTGCTCAAGTGGTTGAAGAGCTGCCAACTGTTTCCCACTGTACCATTCCCTCTGGTTGAGGGCGAGGACTCCAGTTTGCCAATGCTTCTCATTTTCTTTTTATTCTAACCACCCTGGAGGGTGTGAAGTGGTTTGGATTTGCATTTCCCGAATGCCTTACAATGTTGAACATCTTTTCTCGTGCCTATTGGCATTTTTTATGTCATCTCTGAAGACTCCTTTGTCCGGCTTTTAATTGGTGTATATTAAAAAAATTAGTTGAAAGTAAGTGTGTGTGTGTGTGTGTGTGTGTGTGTTTATGTTTATGTGTTGTGTGCTAGACTCTCTGTTGAAGATTTTTATTTCTGTGCACATGAGTGTGTCTTTGTGCACATTTGTACACGAATGCCAGTGCCTGGCAAGGTGTGACGAAAGGCATCGGATTCCCTGGAGCTGGAGTTGTGAGCTGCCCAAATGGATGCTGGGAACTGAGCACAGGTCCTCTGGAAGAGCAGCATAGGTTCATAATACTTAAGCTATCTCTTCAGACTCCGGGTGTCAGGTTCTGAGCACACATCATTTCGTACTCATGCAGTAAGCACGTTACCAACTGTGCCTGCTCCCTAGGCTGTCACTGGGCAGCTAGTGATTGATGCAAATGATCACAAATCTTTTTTTTTTTTTTTTTTTTTTTTTTTTTTTGGTGGGTCTGTGACACCCTTCAGTAGGAATCTGCCTTATATACCTCTTTGTTCTCTATGCGTGGAGTGTTTCAAGTTGCTGTCAGGAGCCTGGCTGTCAGGAGCGCATTCCAATTGTCTCTTGCTTCTCGTGTGTGAGAGTCGCTCTCTATGGCTTATGCCTAGGAGTGGAATGTACAAACATGTTTTCTTTAGTGATTATAATATTCATGCTGCTGTGGGCAATGTATAAAAATTACATTTGGGGAAACTCACGTCTTAAGGATTCTGTTTGTTTTTTTTTTTGTGTGTGTGTCTGGATGGGGAAAAAAGTCATTACTAAAAGGATGTGGTGTTTGCATCTGAAATTTGCATTTTAGGCTTCTGGTATGTTGCTATTAGCAAGAATTATGTTAAACAAGCAAAAGGCGGGTCGCTGGAGACTCTAGTATGCAATTAATATCTCCTTAAATGTATAGATATTAGCATGTATATAGCCATATTTTTGGTTGGTTGATACGGTGGAGATTTTTGCTAACAGTACTGTAGTCCCTTTTATCCACAGTTTTGCTTTCTGTGGCTTCAGCTCCTCAAGGCTGAACATAGTCTGAAAATATTATCTGGGAAGGTCTAGAAATAAACAGTTCATAAGTGTTGAATTGCTATTATTCTTAGAGCGGTGAAATCTCATGACCTCTCATTCTCTTCTTGGGATTGTGTTATCCATTCCTGTGTACAAGGTATCCATGTTGTTTATGGTGCTTGCCTGTTAGTAACTTAATAGCTCCTGGATAATCAGATTGGAATTAAGTTATTGCAACCTAGTGTTCAAGTAACCCTTCATTTTTCTCAATAACGGTCCCAAAATATAAGAAATAGCAATGCTGACAACTTGGGCATGCTGAAGAGAAGCTATAAGGTAGAAGTTAGACCAGTGTATTGGAAAGGGGAGGCTAGAAGTAGGAAGTTACAGATTGAGGTCAGCCTGGACCACACAAGGTCTCCCAGTATGTTTTGCATAGGGAAGTGCCTATAGAAAGAAACAGATATATAGGATTGGACACTTACTGTTCTTTTAGGCATCTACTGGAGTTTTGAACAAGGGAAACTGGGAGAGATGGACCTATGTGCTAATTAAATGAACATCGTGTCAGCCAACCTTCCAACTTCTATAGGCCTCGAGGCAAGTATAATATAGCACAGCAAAAAACCAACCCTGTATGGAGGGGTCAGGGTGCATCCCTTCCTTGGTACCCACAATGTGGGTGATGCCAAGATGCACCCCAGTGATGAGTAGCCCCACTGTGTCTAATGATCTCATTCTGTGCCAGCACCGGGAAGGCGTGGCAGGTGATGGGTTGGGTATGCACTGCCCAGAACCTGGGAGGAGATGGAGATACTCTCTTGGAGATACTGTATTGCTGTTCATGAGAGGGAGTCTTACTGGGAAAGCTTAGCAAGCCAAGGAAGGCCAGGCCAAGGTCAGCTAAGAAGACAAAGACTAGTCCCTGGAAGGCAGGTAGGTGGGGTCCCTCCCATCCAGCTCCCTTGGCCTGTTTTCATTCAGTCCCATCTTAATGTAAACCAGATTTTCGGACCCTACTCCTCCAGCCCGTGTCTGCACAGGGTCTCAATACAGGTCAAAAGTTCCTTTGTGTGACATTTAAAGTCTTCCTGGGTTGGCTCTGGCTGGCCCCAGACTCTGCCTTCTTTCCTGGTACTTGGCGCTTCTGCCCAAGTCAGACCAATTACAGTTTCTCCCAATGTACTACACAGTTAACTTTTAATATCCCTGTATTTTATTGTTTGCTTCTCTCAAAAAAAAAACAATCAGAGCTAATGAAACGTCGGCTATTACAATCACACGGCTGCTTATGTAATGGTTCCACAGCGTCCTTAATAAATGAGATCTAAATTGTTCTGTCTTCTTGAACCCAGAAACTCCTTCTGACTCAGGGTGTCTGAAACTCCAGTGTATTTTCTGAAGATCATGCTGTACTCTTTTTTTCTTCTGGAAGGATTTGGACAAGCATGATAAAGTTAGACCGGGTAAACGTGCAGCCGTAGTCATGTCTTTCAGAATGAAAGTGTTGATTTAAACAAACAAACAAACAAACAAACAAACAAACAAATCCTATGTCTTAGTTAGGGCTTTACTGCTGTGAACAGACACCATGACCAAGGCAACTCTTATAAGGACAGTGTTTAATTGGGGCTGACTTACAGGTTCAGAGGTTCAGTCCATTATCATCAAGCCAGGAACATGGCAGCATCCAGGCAGGCATGGTGCAGGAGAAGCTCAGAGTTCTACATGTTCATCTGAAGGCTGCTAGTAGAATACTCCAAGCAGCTAGGATGAGGGTCTTAAAGCCCACATCCACAGTGACACACCTACTCCAACAGGTCCACACCTTCTGCCAGTACTTTTTTTTTACATGCTGAGACAGGGGTTCTCTGTATAGCCCAGGCTGTCCTGAAACTTGTTCTGTAGACCAGGCTAGCCTCAAACTAAGAGATCCACCTGCCTCTGCTTCCAGAGTGCTGGAACTAAAGGTGTGTGCCACCATGCCCAGCTGGCAGTATCCATTTTGGTGTGTATGTGTGTGTGCATGTGTGTGTGTGTTTGTGTGTGTGTGTGTTGGCTGCTTGTATGCCTGCGAGCCTGATGCCCACATCAAAAGATCAAAAGATGGAGTGGAACTGAGCTGCAGATGGCTGTGAGCTGCCATGTAGTTGCTGAGAACTGAACCTGAGTCCTCTGCAAGAGCAGCAAGTACTCTTGACCCCCAAAGCCATCTCTCCAGTCCTCTGCCTTAATGTTTTTTTTTTTTTTCAAGATTATTTACTGATGTATATGGATGCTTTTGTCTGCATGTACCTCTGCATGCCAGAAGTATGCATTGCAATTCATGAGACTACAGTTAGAGATGGTTGTGAGCTACTATGTGGGTATGGGGAATTGAACTCAGGACCTCTGGAAGAGCAGCTAGTGCTCTTCACCACTGAGCCATCTCTCCAGCCAACCATACTTTACTTTTTTTTTTTTTTTTTGAGACAAGGTTTCTTACTCAGGGCTCACAGATTCTTTTAGGGTGACTGGCTAGTGACCTCCAGAGATCTGCCTGCCTTCTACCAGTGTGACTACAAACACGTTTCACTGTGCCTGGCTTCTTACATGTGCTATGACTGGATTCAGTCCCTCAAGCTCCATCAGCACCGATTTTGATGATTGAGGCATCTCACTAGCCCCCTCGTTGCTCATGTTAAAGAATGATTACACCATTAAAAGTACAACAAAAACATAGTGTGGTATATAGATTAATATGGGAAATAGCAAGCCTGGGGGGGGCTATGACTAGAGACTTACTAATCCATGTACTGGCTTTAAAACTTCAGCTTTCAAACTAGGTAGTTTTTCATTCGTAAATATATACTCTATGTCATGGTTATATGCTATAGTTTGAAACTGTCCTCAACAGTTCTTTTGGAAACTTAATCTTCAAATCTATATATTAATGCTATTTTGAGGGTAACTAGGATTAGGTGAGCTGGGTGTGATGGCTCACAGCTGTAATCTTAGCACTGAGGCTGAGGCAGGAGGATTGTCCAGTATTTGAAGCCAGCCTAGGCTGTGTAAGTACAATGAGTTCCTTGACAGAGCTAGCTAAAAGTGAGACATCCCTTCCCCCATATTAACAAAGGGTTGGGGGCTGGGCAGTTGTAGTACATGCCAGCACTGTGGAGGCAGAGGCAGGCAGATCTCTGAGTTCAAGACTAGCCTGGTCTTATAAAGTGAGTGCCAGGGTTACACAGAGAAACCCTATCTCAAAAAACAAAACAAAAAGCAGGTGAGGTTATCGGGTTATAAGAAGAGGGAGACCTAGAGCAGGATACTCCTATCTCACTGAATAACAACCCCTGTTGTCCTGAGGCTCCTCATTGGATCCCTGGCAGATTAGCAGATTCAGGTACCGTGTTCTTGAACTTTCTAGCGTCTGGAACATGCACTGAATCAACTTGCAGTCTTTATATATTTCTCAGGCTCTGGTATTTTACTATAGCAAAAGATGACTTGGCGTCTCCCCTGTCTGAGAAATTCAGCTTATACTTTGTTTGTTCAGGGTTCAACTTGGCACCTGCATCACCACCATTAGAGAGGGACTTACAGCACCAGTCTATACCCTAGAAAGGAAACTGTCACAGCTCCAGGACCTTCCTAGTTCTTGAGGACAGTGCAAAGAAAGCCAAGATAACGCGTCTCCCCTGTGCGTGACTCCTTGCTTGCCAACCTTCTTGGGTCTCTCAAACCCCTTCGTGTGGCAAGTGTGTGGTGTTTAAAGCCATGGACGAACATCTCCACTCCACTTTGATACCAGAGATTATCCAGGGCCTTGCACATGTTGGCCAAGCACTATGCCAAGGAGTTACTTTCCCAGCCCTGTGAATTTCTAGATTCCCTCTGCTGTGGATTTGTTTTGTATTTGAACACTTACTCCTCCCTGCTGTCCCCGCTCACCCCCAATGCTTCTTCTCATGCTAGGGATGGAACCAAGAGCTGCAGGCACACGTGGTTTGCAACAGAACAATGCCCAATGCCAGTGGCCCAATGCCAGTGTATTTTTGGTACACTTTTAAAAGTTACTTCTTTTTTTTTTTTTTAGTCCTTAAGTAGTTTATTGTCTTCAGGACTACAGTGTAGATTCCTCTCCCAGAGAAGGGTCTTTCAAAGGCAGGGGACTGTCATCCAGGTGCCGGCTGCTCACTTGTCATTTTCATACTTTGCTGGATTCTTCTTTTGGACTGCTCAAACTCCTGGTTGCCCCATGTGTAGATCAGGTAGACCATTACAAATGGTGGCGCCACACGCAGGATGCGCTTGCGAGTGCGGCGCAGCAGGTTGGGGATGCCTTTGCTGAAATAGTTCGGGAAGGCGCGCTGCTCAAAGGGCGACAAGCTGTAGGAGATCACGTGCCGTATCCGCGTCATCGCGGCCCATGGTGGCGGCGCCCCTCCACAGCGTTGAGCCCGGCTTTTGCACGTCACTTCCTAAAAGTTACTTCTTAATCAATGATTCTTACTATAGCACATCTTTTTTGTGTTTGTGTGCAAGTGTGTGTGTGTGCTTGTTTGTGCTTATATAGAGGCCTTCAGGAGCCTTGGTTTTGTATATTTATTTTGTATGTGTGTACCTCACATGTGTTCCCCGTCCACAGAAGCCAGAAGAGTCAGATTCTAGTGGAACTGGGGAGGGGGTGTTGGCATGTTGCAAGCCACCTTATTGGTGCTTGGAACCAAATCCAGGACCTTTGAAAGAGCAGCAAGTTCACTTAACTACTGACCCATCTCTCCAGCCCCAGCCTTGTTTTTGAGACAGGGACTGGGACATGGGGCTCACTACTTACGCTAGCCTGGCCAGCCAGCCGCAAGCCCCTGGATCCACTTGTATCTGCTTCCTCAGCCCTGGGGTGATAAGCACAAGCCATCATATTCAGCCTTTTGGGGGAGGCGTCCTCATGCTTGCAAGGCAAGCATTTTCTCACTTAAGCCATTCCCCCATCAACCCCAAGATAACATTCCTCTGCAGTAAAAAAACAAAAACAAAAACAAAACCAAACCACTGACCTGTCTTCCTCAGACAGGAGAACTCCGACTGTCCCGAAGCATTCTATGGGAAGTGTGCAATTTGAATCTCCTCCTCAGTAGATGGGGTCTTGTGGCTCCCAGATACAAGACCTACTTATTACCAGATGATCAGGTGGTAGATTATTACTGCCTTGTCTATCTAAGGTAAATTGACTACCTAGTCAACTACAGAGATCCCTCAATGCCTGTTTTCACTGAAGACTGGATTTCTCCCTCGTCTGTCGGCCTGTTCATGACGGCATTGCTCTGCCTGTCATGGGGAAGACATTTTTTTTTTTTTCTCCGAGACAGGGTTTCTCTGTGTAGCCCTGGCTGTCCTGGAACTCACTCTGTAGACCAGGCTGGCCTTGAACTTAGAAATCCGCCTGCTTCTGCCTCCCAGTGCCACCACCGCCCGGCGTGGGAAGACATTTTTGTATCTAAGCAGAATATTCTAACTCTGCTGAGTAAGTAAGTAGTGACCTAAAAATTACGATGCAGGAAAATGGAATTTCACTGTTTTATGCAAAAAGTTCCTATAGTGGGAGAATTGCAGTTTTATCCTTTGGATAGGTAAGCAGATTTTTTTTTCCCCGTAGTTTAAGAAACCATGCTGCCTGAGGGGAAGAGACAGAAAAGGGAGAAAAAAAAACCCAGCAACCAAGGAAGGTGCTGTCTTGGGAATTTTGCTTGATAAAGTCCTGAGGTGGAGGGGTGCTCCCTGGACAGAGACTGGACAGCGCATGTGCCTCAGGTTGTTCTCAGAGGTCTCCCACATTACAGAGTAACCAAGGTTGCCAAAGAGAGGCAAGAGGGCTGGGGATTTAAGACAACTGGTACAAAAAGAGCACAAAGCCTGGGCTTGGTCCCAGCACTGCAGACATTGGACGTGTTGGTCACCCTAATTTGCTTTCTTCTGTTTGTCTATAGACCAGGCTGACCTTGAACTCACTGCCTGCCTCTGCCTTCCGAGTGCTGGAATTAAGGGAATGTGCTTACTTTGCTTTCTATTCCAATAATAAAGACCAAAGCACCCTGGGGAGGAAAGGGTTTATCCCATCTTACAATTTATAGTCTATCTTGAAGGGAAGTTGGGCAAGACCTCAAGGTAGGAGGAACAAAGGCCAGGAACTGGAGCAGAGGCCATGGAGTAAAGCTGCTTACTGCCTTTATTAGTCATGGTTTGCTCAGCCTGCTTTTTATACAACCTGGGACCACTTGCCCGGGGGTGGCACTGCCTCTAGTGGACTGGCCCATTCCCTATCAAACAGTAATCAAGAAGATGCCCTCACAGACTTGTCTACAGGTCAATTTGATATAGACATTTTTTCAATTGAAATTTTGTCTTCCCAGATGACCCTGGCCTGTGCTAGGAAAGAAAAAACAAACAAACAAACAAACAAAAAACAACTAAAACTAACCAACATATTGATAAATGCCCATAATCTCAGTACTGGGGAAGAGGGGAAAGGGCAGGCGTTTGAGTCCATCCTTGGTTAATATTGAGTTTGAGTCCAACCTGGAACACATGAGACTCTGTCCTTAGAGAGAGAAAGATTCAGGGGCTGGAGAGATGGCTCAGCAATAAAGAGCTCTTTGAGAGGACCAGGGTTCAATTCCCAGCATTCTCATGACAGCTCACAGCTGTCTATGATTTATGTTCTATGGGATCTGACACCCTCACACAGACAGACAGACAAACAAAACACCAAAATAAAGAAATCGGGCTAGAGAAGTAGCTCAGTGATTAAGAGCATTGACTGCTCTTTCAGAAGTCCTGAGTTCAATTTCCAGCAACCGCTTGGTGGCTCACAACCATCTGTAATGGATCCAATGCCTTCTTCTGGTGATAGCGTACTCATAATAAATAAATAAATAAATAAATAGATAAATAAATAAATAAATAAATAAAGCTTAAAATATAAAACGAAAATACCTCATAGACTTGCCTATAGGCCAATCCCATACACACACATACACACTTGTGTATGTGTGTGTATGTGTGAATAAATAAATCATTTTTTAAAATGTAGCAAATAACCTCATGATCTGGGTTAACACAGGACTGGAATTGACAGAAACTACAGCTGTCTTCCACTGTAAAAGCATGTTTATGGGGGGCGGGGGGACAACAAAAGCATAGCAAGGAAGCTGGGGGAAATTGACAGAAATGGGAACACAGTTCATGGGGCTGAGGAGCTGCCCCTCCCTGAGCACAGTCCATCTCCTGGCACAGGACCTAGGACCTAGGAGTTTCCTGTTTCTGGGGTGGGGCAGCACAGACTTGGTGCCCATCCTGGCCTGCATGTTTTTCATCCCACAACCAGCATCTCAAATGGCTGTGGCAATCACGTGGCTCCTCCTGTCTTTGCTTTAAGTGATGTTCTGTTTGCACCACAGACATGAGCCAGCGAGTCGCTCATACCTTCTTGGCATTCTTTGTACTTTAGGCTTAAATATGGTATCTGGAAAGTCCTGAGGAAGGGGTGCTGTCCTCTCCCCTCACCGAAATAAACCTGCTATCAAATCTATTGAAATAAATGAAACCTTTGGTTCTAGAGCGGTTCACACCTGGCAATCTGACAGGCAGAGATGGAAAACCCTCGGCTTCCAGCTCTGTGCTTCTGACTCTAGGCTGCCTTTGATCCTCTAGAGGTGACCAAAGTAGTAATGTGTTTCACATCAGAGCTAAAAGGAGGGGAACATTTTATGCAGGGGAACATGTTTTCTCAATGATTAGTGAGAGTCTTTTTTTTGTTTTTGTTTTTTGAGACTTTTTTGAGTGTGTGTGTGTGTGTGTCTGTGTGTGTGTGTGTGTAGCCCTGGCTGTCCTGGAACTCACTCCATAGACCAGGCTGGCCTTGAACTCAGAGATCTGCCTGCCTCTGCCTCTCAAGTGCTGGGATTAAAGGTGTGCTTAGGGAATCTTTATGACATGCTGTATATTTAATATGATTTGAAGACCTTCAGTGGTAGATTCACAGGAGTGGATGAGTGTCATACCTGGTATCAGGACCAAATATAGCCATAAGCAAAAATACTGTTACACATGGCCAAATCCTTAAGGATGCATAGAAACTAGCCACTCTGGTTGTCTATCTCTGTCTCTGTGTGTGGGGGGTGTGTGCATGTGTGCAGGCATAATTGAATCTTACAATTGTGGTGGTCGGGACAGATAGATACTTTAACATGTGTACTACAGGTGTACTACAGGTGTACATGTGTAAAGTGTACATTTGTACTCTCTGTACCTGGTGCCTTAGGAGGTCAGAAGAGGGACTTGAACTCTGATCCTCTGTAAGAGCAGCCAGTGCTTTTAACTACTTAAATGTCTCTCCACTCATATGGGTGTCTTATTTGCTGGCTTTAAGTATACCTCATCAGAGAAGCACTTAGTGTCTTGGCACTCAGACTTGTTTTCCAGCATTTTCTCTGATCCGATCAATAGCCCTTTCCTTATACTTCCATATACAGCAGGGGAATCAGGTGCTTGATGTGGTACCTAGTTCATTTCAAAGCCACTAAGGCCTTCACCAGCCATGAGTAACACACTGTCTACAGTGTTAATGGGAATATACTGGATGCGAATCTCTTCTGGGGACTCAGGAGGGTCCTACTGGCCCTTCTGAAGGAAGCTAACACTTGAGGAGACATCTATACACTTTCTTCTTGAAGGATGATGCCTCTACCCCAATGCCAGGGACTCAGGGAGAGAGGGTGCTAATTTTTTCCTTTTTAAAATACTTATTTATCAGCCGGGTGTTGGTGGTGCACGCCTTTAATCCCAGCACTTGGGATGCAGAGGCAGGCAGATTTCTGAGTTCAAGGCCAGCCTGATCTACAGAGTGTGTTCCAGGACAGCCAGGACTACACAGAGAAATCCTGTCTCGAAAAAACAAAAAACAAAAAAAACTTATTTATTTTATGTATATGAGTACACTGTCACTGTCTTCAGACACACCAGAAGAGGGCATCAGATCCCATTACAGATGGTTGTGAGCCACCATGTGGTTGCTGGGAATTGAACTCAGGACCTCTGGAAGTACAGTCAGTCCTCTTAACCTTCGAGCCATTTCTCCAGCCCCGAAAGTTTTTCTTTTTAAGACAAGGTCTCACTATGTAGCCATGGCTATCCTGGAACTCACTCTGTAGACCAGGCTGACCTCAACTCTCAGAGATCCACCTGCGTCTGCTTCCCCAGTGCTTGGGCTAAAATCGAATGCCACTAATCCAGATGATGCCAGTCCCTTCTTTACTATGTGTTTTTTGGGGAAAAGCCAGGCTGTACTACCGGGTGGGTACTCCTGCCCAGACTATGGTTATTCTTAAATTGCTTTATAGGAAATACATAAAGCCCCACCTTTTGGTATTAGGGAAGTTACCTCAATTTTGCTGTGCCTTGAAATGGATTCACCTCATGCATATTGATCAGGTTCTGGGAATACAGTGGTGAGCCAGCAGATCCTTCCTTAATGGGCGTAGCGTCTGATCAGGCCAAGACAAATTAGAAGCCTTCCAGAAATAATAGCAGGAGTCCAATTCTACAAGTAGGTGATACACGAGGCCAACAGGAAATGACCTCAGGTTAAGACTCACAGCGTGAGATGAGCCAAGGATCCCTGAACCCTCAGAACTCAGGCAAGGTGAGCTGGTGTAACTTGCAGGAAGTATGACTCAATTCTGACTGTCACCAAGTCATCTGAAGAAAGGATGTGCCAATATCCACTACCAAAGTGTAAAGGGATCAGCAGAGAGAAAACCAAATACCAGGTCCTAAGCTTGTCCCAGTAAGAACAGGTCATGCACTTTGGTATTGTTTAATTGCCAGTGCATAGGTAGCATTGGGGGATGAGTGAGAGAGACTGAATAGTTTTTGTTTTTGTTTTTGTTTTTTTTTTGAATAAATTTTTAAAAATTTAATTAAAAATTTTTTTCTTCTGTGTGTTTCTGTGTGTGTTTCTGTGGGTGTGTGTGTTTGTGTTTGCATACCTAGTGCCTGCAGAGGCCAGAGTAGAGTGGATCTCCTGGACCCTGAGTTACATACAGAAAGATTGTGAGCCACTATGTAGATTCTGGGAACTGAACCCAAAAGTGGCAAGTGCCGAGTCACCTCTCTAGTGCCCTGTTTATTATTTCCGTTTGTGTGCATGTGTGTGTACCTGCATGAGTTTGCATGCTGATGACCATAGAGGCTGGAGGGCGCTGGATCCTCTGGAACTGGAGTTACTGGTGGTTGTGGACCACCTTATATGGGTGCTGGGAACCAAACCCAGGTCCTCTGTAAGAATAGTAAGCACTCTTTGTCACTAAACACCTGTCCAGAGCCATGGGCTCTGCTCATTAAATTCTTTACTTTTTAGTGTGGGTGCTGGGAACCCAAGCTCTTGATCCCATGCTTGCAAACACTTTACTTACCACCCCCAATTTAAAAATTTAAATTTGAGAAAGAATCAGGTAAGAAAGAGCTATGTTTTAACTGTATTCTTCCAAAACTGTTAACTCTCTTGATATGTGGAGCAGAGTCCGCTGACTCTTCGTGGAGGAGTGCTGGCTGGCGAGTGAGTCAGCGGCCATGTCATCAGCTCGGGAGCTCTTTGTGACAGACTGAGTTTGAAAGCCCCCAACAAAAAAAAGGATTGTATTTAATAGAGATATTGTCAGGATAGTGCTGAGATTTGAGTTTGACTTCCGGATCATTTAATGTAAGTTGGATAGATTTTACTCTGATTTTCCTTACAAGTATTAAAATATTAAATATAATTATAATATTAAATATATTAAAAGCCAGTAAAACTGTCCTCTGGTATCCGAGGAGACTCCAGGACCTCCAAGGGTACCAGAATTTGAGGGTACTCAAACTCCTTGTATGTTTTCTTATCTATATCCATTTAGATGGTTATACTAACACATTTTCTAGAGTGTGTGTGTGTGCACACGTGTCTGTGTACACGTTCAAATGTATATGCACACATTTGTACGGACCCGGCGTTCAGGTATATGTGTTACATCCCATTTCTGGTCCTGCTTACATGAAGATCACTTTTCCTGCTGCTTTCCTTGACACTATTTTTTTATTATTATTAATTTTTGTGTGTACAACACAGTACATGTATGGAGGTCAGGGGCAGCTCTCAGGAGTGGGTTCTCTCCTGCCTTGTTGAGGCAAAATATCTTGTTCGTTTCTGCAGCTTTGCACACTCCAGGCCAACATGAGCTTCTGGGTGGGTCTATTTCCTTCTCCCAACTTTCAACTGGGGTGCTAGGATCATAGGTGCACTGCCTCTTCTGCCCTTTTACATGGATTCTGGTTTATCAACTGAGCCATCTCCGTGATGCCCTGACACCTTTGATTGGCTGTAGATTTGACCCCTTAGATAAGGAGCATCCCCTCCCTGTGTAACTCCAAGTATGACCTTGATCCTGGGGAGGTGACACTTTTCTGGAACACTCTTGTGACTTGACCCAGCAGGCACAGGACTTAGGTTTCCTATAGAACGGTGGACTGTGATTGTGAATACTTCTCACCCACCAGGTTTGCCTGCATTTGTGTGAGAGCATGTGAGCACCCAGGCATGTCTGCATGGGTTTGCCATTCAATGGTTTGATGGACAGAGACATAAACAGTTGCTAAAAGAAGGAAGAGAGTTTCTTTGGCTCTTTCAAAACAGGGGCTCATATTCCCTGTCATTCAGCTAGGACTGGGTGACTGGGTGCCACATGTGGGCAGGTTTTGTGCTTCTCTGGGGTAACCTGGTCCTACTTTGGGTTTGAATAACACATAGAAGAGCTTTGAGTGGATTCCTCGTAGCCCTGTGAGCTCTCTTGACTGTCTGATTCTCTCTGATAAGGTTGCTTTTCCAGTTTCATTCCTGTTGTGATAAACTACCCAGACAGAAAGCAATTTAGAAGAGAAAGGGTATATTTTTTTATAAATACGGATTACAGCTCACTATTGTTGAGAAGTCAGGGCAGGAACTACAAAGAGCTGCTCCTAGCACATCCCCAGTCAAGAGCAGAGAGAAGTGCATGCAGGCTTGCTTGCGCTCAGCTCCGTTTGCCCTCCCTTGTGCAGTTCAGGACCTCCACCCACACTCCACACCCCCACCCTCTCAGAGCAGTGCTGCCTGCACTTGAACATTCTCCAGTAGATTCATCCACAGGCCAAACCATTGCAGATAGCGTTGCATTGGGTCTGTCTTCCCCGGGGGATTCTAGCTTGTGTCAAGTTTGACACATATCACAAGAACACATGGATCACTATGCCTTTAATCCCAGCACTTGGGAGGTAGAGGCAGGGGCTGTCTTGTCTACATAGGGAGTACCAGAATACAAGTTGCACTCCCTAGCTAACTAGTGCCTACATAAACTACCAGAAACCTTCTGCCTTTATGAAAATTGCACGTTGGAGTAACAGATTCATTTGAATATATATCCTATTTGTGTAGGGAAAAGAAGTCCCCATTTTTACATAGAACAGTGCTTTCCTAAAACGTAATTTGATTCAGGTGATACGTGCCCACAATCTCAGCATTTGGGAAGTGGATTCAGGATGGCTAAGAATTTAAGGCTAATCCTGAACTATAGCATAGCAATATGAGGTTAGCCTGGGCTACTTGGGACCCTGTCATAAAACAAACAGACCTATTTAATTTGCATAGTGGCACATATTTCTTTGTAAATCGGTGTTGAGATAAATTCACTGATAATGAATTGAGCTCCCCTCTTCTCCACGCCGGAGCCTCAGCATGCATGTGGAAGTCAGCAAACAACTTCTGTTAAGTCAGTTCTCTCCCACCACGTGGATTCCGGTCATCAAGCTGAGCGACGAGTCTCTCTACCTCCTGAACCATTTCTCTCTCTTGGAAATATTTCTGAGATGTGACTCGTGCATCCCAGGGTGACCCTCAAACTCCCTGTGAAGCTGAGAATAACTTTGAGCTTGTATTTTTTTTTTCCTGCTGGGATTACAGGTGTCAGCAAGCCACATTTGGTTTGTGGGTGACTCATGCTGGGGCTCGAATCCAGGGCACCGAGCATGTTAGGTAAACAGTGTACTTACTGACTGGCCTGCTCTCAATCTAAACCCACTTACTGTATACCTACTGTATACCACCTACATTCTGTTCAGATTCTTCCTCATTTAATAATCCCCACCCCCCCCCAGTTCCAACCAAGCTCACAATCTATCTCTTTTGTAGCAAACCGAAGCTCCTTGAATCCTGCATGTTTGAGGGTGCCACCCCATCCCCTACCTCAAAGGAGACAGCATGGCTTGCCTTGGACTCAGGCTTGCTGATGTTAGACCTCACGTCCAGACTGTTTGCTTTCTTTCTGTGCTGTTCAGCACACTGACTTAGCATTGCTCCTTCCGAGGGGTGTGAGCTGTCTGCCATCTTCCCCAGTCTTCCTTCCATGTGAATGCGGGCTGCACCTCAGGCTTGGCTGTGAACTGATTATTCTCACCGGGGCCTGTTAACACAAATCCCATCACCCCCACAGCTAAAAATAAATCATATTTAACACTTGGCAGCCAAATTTCCAGGCAAATATATAATCTGATTTGATTGAGGCTTTGTGGAAAATGTTAATGGTGGAATCAAAGGCTTGTCTTGAAGAAGAGGGAGGATTGATTCCCTCCTTCGTGTGAGCAAGGTGGATGGATGGAAATCAATTCACCCGTCTTCGTAATCAAGAGCGCTTGGGCGTCTGATATGACACTTGTTCATCCAGGCTTTGGATATTTTCCCTCAGTGTGACACAGTGTCTGAGGCAGTCAGCATTCCCTTTAGAGTATGTCCGCCTGTGTTAGAGGGTCCAGGGATGGGCAGTGCATGCAGCTAGTGGGACCATGTCTTGCAGTCTCAGAATGGATCGTAGCAGATTTTTAACTATTTTCTTTGTCATTTTCCCGCATTTGATAAATAAATGTTAATCAGTATCGTTGTTAAAAAACAAGTACAGAGACTGATTTCAGTTTTTTTTTTTTTTTTTGGTACTTAGTTGACAATAGCTCATGTAGCCCATGCTGGGGGCTAACTTTACTTAGTCGAGGATGACTTTGAACTCCAGTTGTTACATAAGGTCTGGCTTATTTGGTTCGAGGGAGTCAAGCTCAGGGCTTTATGTACTCATACCCCCCTCCCCCCAGCTCTAGCTTTAACCCTCAACAAGTTGTTTTAAAATTTATATTTGTTTAGTGTGTGTGCACGTGTGTGCTTGTATGTATGTATGTATGTATGTGCATATGTGTGCGTGCGTGTGCGTATGTAGTGTGTATGTGTGTGTGCACGTGCACGTGTGTTCGCACTGGCACATACACCAGTTCTAACATGTGACGATCAGAGGACAATTTTCAGGAGTCAGTTATCTTCCAGCATTTGGGTCGCCGGGAACAAACTCAGGCCCTCGGGCTTATCAGCAAGTGCCTTTATCCCACGGAGCCCTCTCCTCGGCCCTCTGCCCTCATTTTATTCATCCGAAGAGGCACAGCCTTTCAGAGGCACAGCTGTTAAGTTTATAAAAGGCTTCAGTATGCAAGGAAGTTTATCAGTGGTGACTTTTTCCTTTCTGGATCATTAACTCTGTCTAGTGCTTTGATTTACAAGATTTACTGTTGGAAGAAGTTCATTATGTATTTCTATTTTATGCTAAACTATCCTTTTAGTGATGTTTTGTTGGGTTGGTTTTGTGTGTCTGTGTGTGGGGGTTGTCGCACGTTTTTTGAGATCTCTTATGACTCCGTGTGAACGTGAACCCTCTGTAACCAAGGCTGGTCTTCAACTGATCGTCACCTTTCAGGTGTCTCACAGGTGTGCGCCACCATGTCTGGCTCCATGGAGATTTCTGTCAGGGTCCAGCTTTCCTCTCTGTGTCTCCCTGTACCGTCCCCTGTCCTTTTATATCCCATCAGCCTCTGCCGACCCTTATTCACAACAGGGTCCTAGCTTGCCCGGTGATTCGGCTTTAGAAAATATTCCTTGCTCATCCAGTAAGTTTGCAGCAGTGAGCTGGCAGTTTCCAAATTGTGGTTTTGGCTGGAGATACTAATGAAGACTCGGGCACGGAGCAGCAGGCCGAGAATAAGGAAAGGATACTCTTAAAATAGACTTCACGTGCTTCTGTTTAGTTACAGGGTAATTTGTAAAACATGAGTATCCAACCCCGGGTGTGGGGCATGCTAAGCAGGCAGGCTGCTCCTGAGCTGCATCTCAGCCCACAGAAACGGATGCTTCTCTGTCCGCTTGACTAAAACCCATGGGTCCCTCAGCACTGCATACCATAGAATTGCAAACATACAGATGCATCCTCACATCTGTGTCAAAGGGAGAGTGTCCTAAGTGTCACCACCATAACAAACTTCTTCCTTGGACTTCAGTTTCTGGCTTTCTTTCCAATGACTTTGTTTATTTCAGGTGTCATTACGTAGGTCTCTTCCCCTCAGCCTGGATGGGTTTTAGCAAGCTTCACCACACCCACCAGAGGAGGATTAGCCCTCCCCGGAAAGTGGTTATCTGCTGCACTCAGGAAGCCAGCAGGGTGTTCCTGAGAAAGGAAGGTCTCTAATGTGTTTTCTAGAGTACAAGCTGATGTTTTTGAGAGTTTGTTATGTTCTAGAAACTTCATTACAGGTTTTAAGAACATTATTTCCTATGATCGTAAATAACCGAACCACCTTTGCCATTTTGATTTTTTTTGGTGGGTGGGTGGGGTGTTTTTCCAGACAGGGTTTCTCTGTATAGCCCTGGCTATCCCGGAATATAACTGAGTCACTCTGTAGACCAGGCTGGCCTCAAACTCAGAAATGCACCTGCCTCTGCCTCCCTAGTGCTGGGATCAAAGGCGTGCGCCACCACTGCCCGGCTATTAATTTTTTTTTTCCTTTTTAAATAATATTTCCATGGGTGTTTGAGTAGGATCTCATGTAGCTCAAGCTAGACCTCGACTCAGTATAGGGCTAATGCTAGTCAGATAGCATTAGCTTATCCTTCCTTGTTTGCCTATTTAGGCTGGGGTTATTGGTATGCATCTCCACTCCTGGCTCTACCAGCATATATTAGTTGTATAAAATAACGCACTGGCTGTTAATCCCAGCACTCTGGAGGCAGAGGCAGGGGGATCTGTTGAGCTTGAGGCCAGCCTGGTAAATAGAGTAAATTGTAGGATAGCCAGGGCTACACAGAGAAACCCTCTTTTAATCCCCCACCCTCCAAAGGCATTTAGGGTTGGTTACAAGACTCAGTGGGTGAGGGCACTTGCTGACAAGCCCCATAGAACTGTTGATCCCCTAGGGCCTACACACAATAAATAAAGCGCAACTTAAAAACTAGGCTTTATTTTTATTCTTGATTTATTTCTCTATCTCCTCTTTCTTTATTCTGCCTCTTCTGTCCCCTCACCTATGCTTTGAAATCGGGTTGTATGTAGCCCAGGCTGACCTTGAACTTTCTTTGTAGCCTAGGCTGCCCTGGAACCACCAATCCCCTCTTTTCACCTCCCAGCTGGTGAATTTCAGTGGTACCCCACCATTCCAGCTATATTTTGAATTCTCCATAGGCCCCTGGCAATGTCTGTGGGCTCAATGTCCAGGACTGCTTTCAGGGGTCTATGGAGCTTGTTAGATTTATTCAGTTGCTATTTGTGAGTATGGTTACTTTGTGCCACAGATGTATCTAGACACATACACAATAATGGTTGAAACATACTCATTGCCTGTGTGTGTGAATGGTGTGTGTGTGTGAATGGTGAGGCCAGAGCAAAACTTCAGGTATCTTCTCTTCTCTCTCTCCCCAGAGTTATTATTTTGAGACACAGTCTCTCACTGAACCCAAAGCTCACTGTTTCAGCCAGCACACAGGCTGCGCAGCAAGCCCCCAGGATTGTCCGCCTCCCATCCCAACCTTTAGTTCTAGCACTGGATTAGACAGGTTGCCGTGATCTGCTTTTACATAGGTGCTGGGGATTTGAACCCAGGTTTTCTTAAGTGCTCTTACCCACGTCACTTCTTGAGTCCCCTCTCCCTGCTCAGTTTTAAGTCAGGGTCTTGCAGTGTGGCCCTGGCTGGTCTGGTTGACCTTGACAGCGAGCATTACTAGTGTGGGCCACCACTCCTGGCTTTTTGTTTTTGTTTTGTTTTGTTTTGAAACAGTATCTCACTTGTTAGACCAGGCTGGCTTTGAACTCATGATTCTCCTGTCTCATCTGGGGTTATAGGCTTGTTTTACTGCATCCTGCTTTCCATTTTCCCTTTACTTTTTTTTTTAGTGGTCTTTTTACTCAGAAGACCCCAAGTCACCAAGAAGCTGCATCCCCAGCCTGCAACACAGAGTAATCTTCTTGGGGCCTTAGCTGCTGCTGCACCTTCAGAATTCTCAAGGGGAAGGGAGTCTCTGGGCTGCAGGAATGTAATTGTATTGCAGTCCTGGCAGAGGCCCATCCTCTGTGGATAGATTTCTCTAGGCTTGCTCTGTAAAAGCATAAACTGATGAACTGCTGTAAAATTCAGGTGCAGTGACAGTGCCCAGTTGGTCATCCATCTCTCAGGAAGCCTGGCCTTTTGTCTTGGTCACACGAGGTCCTGGTTGGGCTTAGACATGCAATAGGTACAATTTTTTTTTTAATGGAAATCAAGGCTGAAGGACAGTGTACATCATGTACGGTCTGTTAGGCTCTGACTCCAAGTTTCCTTGCTTTGCAGCAGTGCAGTCTTTGGAATTGGCGTTTTCCTGGCTAGAGCTTTGTGGTCAGATATTCCATTTCAATGATGGGTGACCAGTCCATGGCCAGCTAGCTCCCAATTTAGTCTTGAGACCAGGGACCTGTTTATCATCAGGACACAGCTCTCTGTAAGCTGGGGAGACCCAGAATTAGTTTGTTTCTACTGTGTGATCAAAACACATCTAATATGCCTAGGGAATTTTTTTAGGTCTGTGTTTCCCAGTGGTATCTGCAATATCTGTGGTATTTAAAAAAAAATTTCATCTCATATTGTTTTATTGATAGGAATTCTTGCAGTTTTTATATATTTCTTTTATGTTGTAAGAAGACTGGTATGACTTATCCAACTATATCTAAACATTCTTTGCGACTCTTACTTTTTTGTTGTTGTTGTTTTGGTTTTTTTTTCAATACAGGGTTTCTCTGTGTAGCCCTGGCTGTCCTGGATTTGATTTGTAGACCAGACTAGCCTCAAACTCACAGAGATCCACCTGCCTCTGCCTTCTGAGTGCTGGGATTAAAGGTGCACCACCACAGCTGGCTAATCCTTACTTTCTGAGACAGAGTCCCTTTAGCTCTGGTTGGCCTTGAACTCCCTATGTAGCTCTAGGCTGGCCTTGAACTTTTGACTGGTGGCAACAGGCCTGGTTTATGTGGTGCTAGAGCTTGGTGCTTGCCAATTGAGCTGCATCCCCAGCCCTGTTTTGTATTTTTAATTTTGAAACAGGGTCTGATTCTGTAATCCAGGCTGGACTTGAACTTTAGTAATCCTCCTGACTCAGTCTCCCAAATTCTTGGGCTGGCTTCGAACCTAAAACATTCCTGCTCTCAATCCTGAGGTTGGAAGCTGGAAACTGAACCAGCAGCAAGTACTTTTAACCGCTGAGCCATCTCTCCAGCTCCTACATTCAAAATTTTAATGAATACATAAAAGATAGCAGTTTCTGTCATGGTTCTTCTCCTGGGTAATTGATGAGCTTCCTAGTGTTGATTTTTTTAAAAATCAAGCACTCTATTTAGTTAATAAAAGCAGCCCAGGATAGGATTGGAAGCAGCTGTGTTTGCCATAGGCGTGGCTGTCACGTGACCACGTGTGCACATGTGCAGAAGCAAAGGTTTAGAGACCAAAGGATGACTCCTCTCTCCTCGCTACCAGGGGCAGCCACAGCTCTCTGACTTCTAGGAGTTGCTGGATTTTACATATGTTATAGGTCTCAGAGACTATTCTGTGAGGCAGATGATAATTACGGAATCTAAGGTCTCATAAAAATGAATATGGTCTCCCATTTGGGCAAAGGACACATGACATCACTCCTTCACATTTCATTCATTTCTTCATAGGCAAATGAAGAGCTCCATACGTATTTATGATGTACCACGTATGGTATATATGTGTGTGTGTGTGTGTGTGTATATATGTGTGTGTGTGTGTGTATGCTATGATTAATTTTTACTTTATTAATTTTTAAGACAGGATCTTGCTATGTAGTTAAGGCTAGCATGTAACTCTCAAACTCCTGTCTCCTCCTTCAGACTGTTGGGATCCATGTGTGTGTCTTGCCCCTAGGATATTTATTAACTGAATAGCTGACTGATTGGTGTGTGTGTGTGTGTGTGTGTGTGTGTGTAAAGGTCAGAGGACAACCTAGAATTTCTTGCTTCTGTATAAGTCATCCAGTGTTGAGTAAAGAAAGACGTGAAAGAGATAATAGCAATGAATAACCAGTAAAGCAACAAACAAATTGAGGTACAGTATTCACGCTTGTCATCCCAGCATCCAGGCCATCGCGTGTTCGAGGCCAGTCTGGGTGTCCTTACCAGGCTTTGTCTCAAACAGTAAAGTAGGGGTGGGGAGATCCTTTAGCTGACGTGCTTGCTATGCAAGTGTGAAGATCTGAGTTTGGCTCCCCAGAACCTATATAAAAGCTGAGCAATTATGTGTATGCGTGTGGGTATATGCATGTGACTTCAGATGCCCATGAAAGCCAGAAGAGGGCATCAGATTCCCTGGAGCTGGAGCTAGGAGTTGGTTATCAGTCACTCAAGGAGGATGTTGGGAACCAGACTTCGGACCTGCTAGAGCAGTATGTGCTCTTAACTGCTGAGCCATCTCTCTAGCCCAAGTAGGTATTGAGTTTGAACAGGCTACTTCTGAGGCAGGTGGGAAGAAAATGCAAATAATCTATGTCTGTTGACTTTACACAGGTGACCACAGGCTGCCTGTGCCTTTAAGGGGAACCCAAAGGAGGTTTTTAATCGCTGGGTAAAAAACTTAACTGTTTGCTGAAAACCTCAACAATCAAGATAAACAATCAAGATATTGAGGCTTCATAGGTTGTATCAGAGGCTAGCTCTTCCTCCTGATCTGTGAACGCGCCTACTTCCGTTAGGCTGCAGTAACTGATTTCCTGTTTAGTCATAGCCTCTTTCCTGGGCCTGGCTAGGACCATAGTTAACCATTGCTGCACTTCCTCTGAGCAGAGTAGCATGGCTTTCTGAGATGTCTAGATGCCAGGGCCTGCATTTCCCACACCTGATGATTCACTAGTGAACTCCCTCACTGTTCTGATGTTCATAGCATCCGCGGTGGAGCCTGGGGGCCATATCCCGGGAGACCGGAAGTTAGCAGAGGCAGAGTAGGACTCCCAGGCAAGGGGACACGGGTTGTCAGTGAAGATTAGCACCAGCAACCCGGAGGGCGGCTCGTTTGTTCAGTTGCATCTGGAGATGGAAGCAAGCATTGCCAGCCTCTTTTAGTCTGATACATAAATGCTGAGACCAGAAAGCTGAGCGCTTGCTACAATTAATCTTTTTCTTCAAACTAAGAATGTAAAAGGAATTGAGGGAAAAATGACAGAAGTGTGTCACTAAAATAACTTATTAGGCTTTGGGAGTCTTAGTCATTGCTAATGGTTAGGACTTTGAATATTCATCAGTGCACCCTGCTGTTTGGAGAGTGCACCAGGCGCTTGCGCGCTTCTCTCTCTCTCTCTCTCTCTCTCTCTCCCTCCCTCCCTCCCTCCCTCCCTCCCTCCCTCCCTCCCTCCCTCCCTCCCTCTCTCTCTCTCCCTCCCTCCCCCACCCCGTATGTGTGTGTGTTTGTGTGTGCACCCGCGCCCCCCCACCCCGCGCAATGCTATGGATTTGAGCTCTGCCTTTCCACTTAATTAGTTAAGAACTTTTTGAATGGGGAGCAGGGTGATACCAAGGAACAGGAGAACGGGCTCTTTGTCTCTGGAACCTTTTGTGACTTCGTCGGGTAGGAATGAATTCTGCTTACCCTGAGCCAAGTTAGAGCTTCCCTCTGGGCTGTTTCCACCCTTGCTCATTTCAGCCCTAGATGCGTTTCTGGCTTCTTCTGGGTCAAGATCCTCTCGCTGACCCCTGACGTCGCTTAGGACTCTACTACTTCCTCAGTGATTTCTCTGTTGCCCTGACATGGCAGATGACACTGAGGTCTGAGGCAAAGGAAACTATGAACTCTTGTGTAGGTTCATCAGAGTTGACTCCTATATTGTGAAACAAATGGAAAAGTTGATAGACCTCTCTCTATAATAAAAACGGAAGACTTCTCTTGGTGCTGGGGGTTGAACTTGGGGCGTCTCACATCCTAGGCAGGTGCTGTGCCACTGAGTTACACCCCAGCCCTCCACAACATTGGCAGCCTCTACTGACAGGGAGGGCTAAGGAAGAGCTGAGGGGCATTCCAAGTCACAAATGGGACACCTTGATACAAGTAGTTAACAAGGTGTCTTTATAAGTTGGAGTATCTTCATGGTGGATTTGTTACGTATAGTTATATTAGCTTATATAATTAGATATGGTTATATTTGTTATTATAGTTATTTTAAATGTGTGTGTGTGTGTGTGTGTGTGTGTGTGTGTGTGTATGTATGTATGTATACAGGCATGTGTGTACCAGTGTGGATACACAGACAACCTTGAGTGCCCCCTGGAATATCACCCACTTCCTTTAAAACAGGGTCTCTCATTGACCTGGAGCTCAACCGTTAGCCTAGGCTGGCCAGCAAACCCAGGTCCTCACTCATTTCTATGTCTCAGCACTGGAATTAGAGACAAGCGCAGCTTCTGGTATTTTTACTTGTGTTCCAGGGACTGAACTCAGCTTCACTGACGGAGCCATCTTCCCGGACCATACTTTTCCTCCCCATTTACTTTAATATTTAAAACGTAATGCATTAAAGTAATGTTAACTGCACATTTGATCCCCTTACAATTTGCACCTGAGGCAAATACCTCCCCCACTCACCCTAATCCTGGCTCTGTTGCAAAAATTCACTCCCAGGCTCTCTACTCAGCTGTCTTCCTCATAGATCCACAGCAACCATGGCTCTTACTGGTTCCTGACTGCAGAACTAAAATCTAGCTCCTTTGACTCAGTATTCAGCCCCCTCCCCCAACACACACCTTATTTAACTCACAGGAGTACCTACCCTGCCTGGCCCTGTGTCTTCCTTCTCTAACACCTTCTAGCCTTTACTTGGGAGCCCCATGCTTCTGCTTGAATTGTACCCCTGTTCCCAAAATAGTCCTGCTTAGCTCTAGAATTCTACCTGCCCGCTCCTGGCCGGGCCCCCCAGGCAGGCTTAATTGCCTGCTTTCCTATAGGAAGCCCTGTGTTTCTGCTCTGTTCATACTGTGCCTGTTGCATTCACCGCCGGTCGGTGATTTATCTGTTTACCTGTGCCCTCAGCGCTGCCAGTTCCTTGAGGAGACCAGCCAGGGCTTGTCATGTCAAACGGATAAATGAAAACAGTCGGGTCTGTGGGATAAAAATCAGTTCACAGTTAGAAGTGCCCTGTGATAAACAATAGCTTGGCAGAGGGAATCCTGTCCTGAGTTCCAATCTTGACACTGTGATCACCTTCAGATTTCTATCTATCTATCTATCTATCTATCTATCCATCCATCCATCCATCCATCCATCCATCCATCTATATTTGGTGTGTGCTGTATTTGTATGGTCATGTATAGATGTGTGTATGTGTCTTCTTCAATCACTAACTATATTTTAATGTGTGTGTGTGTTTTGCCTGCATGAATGTATGTGTATCACATTTATACAGCTCCCCCAGAGGTCCAAAGGGAGCTAAAATTCCCTGGAACTAGAATAACAGATTGTTGTGAGCCGTGCCCATTGTGTGCTGGGAACTGAACCCAGGTCCTCCTGAAGAGCAGCCATGGCTCTTAACCCAGGAACCATCTCTCTAGCCACTCTACCTGACTTTTTGAAACAAGTTTTCTCAGTAAACCTGAAGCTCAGGTTCACTGACTGGCTGACCAGTGACTTCCAGGGAACCTGCCTGTTTCAGTCTCCTCAGCGAACACCTGTGACCATCTGACTAAACCATCTCTCCAGCTCCCAGATGATGATGATGATGATGATGATGATGATGGTGGTGGTGGTGATGATGATGGTGATTACAACTGTGTCAACATTCAAATATAGACAAAGCAAACAAACATAAAACAATGTGATTACCTACATTATAACTTATAATCATCATCCTATCATACCAACCAGCTCACAGCCAGTTTGGTTTCTTGCCCATTATTATCCGTGCCCACCCTGCTTGTGTGTGGGTGTTTTGTTTCTTTTTTTTTTCTCTGCAAAAAAAAAAAAAAAAAAAAAAAAGAGCATTTCCATTCATTTCAAACCCCCAAACTCCAGGTTTGAAATTCCAGGTAGAGTTCACAAGGAACTTGGGTGTTGCATGGGTATGCCCTCTGAAGCAAGTCATTTAGGGGAAATACAGGTTTTGTGGGTTTTTTGTTTGTTTGTGTTTTGTTTTCCCAGAGAAGGTATGGAACTAAGAAGCTGTCTCAGGACATGCAGGTCAGCAGATTGTTTGCCTGGGAAGGGGACTGCTTCTTAGGCAAGAAGAAGCTGGTCACTTTGAAGGATTACTTTTGAAAGTAGCATGTGGGGCTCTGACCTTAGCTACTTTAAGCAGCGTCCCCAGCACCAAGCACCTTGCTTGTTAATTGTGACAAGGGTGATTTTGTTTGTTTGCTTAAAAAAAAAAAAGGAACGATCCCCGTCAGTTCCTGTACCAACTCTGCGACTTTATAAAGTGGGGGAGAGATGAGAACACTCTGGTTTTCTATGCTCAGCCCTGCCGAGGTGACCTGGCAACGAACTGTTCCCTTTATCCCGCTGGATTTAATCCTTCTTCTGAGGAACAGAGCGGAGCTTTGTTTCCCGTGAGAGTGAATTTCTGCTACCGGGAGAATTAGCTGCCGGTTTATTCGGAGGTGCCTTCTGAAGCAAGGAGCCTTTGGAACGGTGCATAAATAGGGGCCATTGTTTGGGCATTGGGTGCAGGTTTAAGCTGCCAGCCGAGTTCCAGTCGGACTCCGGGTCGCTCTGACTGGCTGGTTTGATTTTCTTCTCCAGCCCCGCCCCCCAGGCCACAGGTGGTCCTTCCCTCTAGATGGCTTCAGCGCCTGTATCTTTAGCTCTTTCCCTGTCCAGCACAGCTCACCCTTTTCTGGACCCTTTTCTGGAGCCTTTTCTGCCTAGAGAGGAGAAAAAAATTCCTCTGTGTCCAAAATGAATGGGAAAAACTGTGTGTGAGCTTAGCCAGGGTGGACCAGAGAAATAGATTTGGGAGGGGTATGGCAAGGAGGTAATTATGTTTCTGATTAAATATTTGAGGAGGAAGTACTTAGGGATTGAATCTAGTACCTTGCCCATGCTAGGCCAGTAGCTGCCATGGAACCGTATCCCCAGACTCCAGACCCCAGGCGTTGCTATTCATCAGCACTGAGCGATCCAGAATCCCACCACTGAACTGTTTCCCCCAAGTCTATATTTGCTTATTTATCCCTTTGAGCCAGGGTCTCATGATGTGGCCCGGGCTGGCCTTGAACTTGTGTCCTTCGGCCTCAGACTCCCCAAGTTGCTGGAGTTATAGGCATTCAACATCACGTCTAATTAATTATTCCTTAAAGTTTTGACTGCATGAATCTCTGTCTCAGGGATTTTTTTTTTTTTTTTTTGGTAAGCCTCTGAGTGTGTGTGTGTGTGTGCGCGCGCGCACGTGTGTTCGTGCTATGGTGCACCCGTGGAGGTCATCAGGGGATAACTTTTGGGAGTGAGTTCTAGCCTTATACCACGTGGTTCCCAGGAATCAGACTCAGGCTTGGCAGGGAGCACCTTTAACCACGTGCCATTTTTTTTTTTTTTTTAAATTAGAGATAAGAGAGACAGAAGAGCAAATGTTGAGCAAGCTGGTTCATTCTTTGTGTTTGAGAGTAGTTTAGAACAAGGACAGTGGTTTAGTTTTGTTCCCCTCCCCCACTCCCATCCTTCCTGAGTCTCCCGTGTAGTTCTGGTCTCCATCCTCACAAAACACACCTCCATCGTGCCTTTGTCAGGCCCTGTGCCTGTCACTTCCTCCTCCTCCTCCTCCTCCTCTTCCTCCTCCTCCTCCTCCTCCTCCTCCTCCTCCTCCTCCTCCTCCTCCTCTCATGGGCTCCTGCTTCAGGATCCTATGCATCTGGTCCATCCTTGGAGCTGTAACTTACTGGTAAAAACTCTTTTATTGCCATCCAGAGTCAAAGGTACCACTAGATTGTTGCGTCGTCATCTTGAAATCTCAATCCCAAATTATAGCTAATCTGCCCCGTTGTCCTGTCAGCTCTGGTTGTACTTGGATGTCACTTGCCTGCTTAAGTTAGACACTGCTGCCAATCACAGGTTTCCAGTTGGAGACCACCTAGCTATGTGTGGAGGAAAACTGTTTGTGTCTGCCTGGTTCAGATGCCAGCGTGGCCTCCAGATGACCTAAACTCATTATAATCTTATTATAATGATAAAGAGCATGCCCAGACAGTAGTACTGGCACATATCTTACCAGGCCCTAATTAGCGAGGAAAAGAGGCGGTTTGATACCTGGAACCCACATAATGGTAAGAGACATCTGTAGAGTTGTCCTCTGACCTACTTACATGGCCCCCTTACATGCATATATGTTCACAATGTATTTTTATCATATCAACCCTTCCCCCCACAATTCCTCCAGATCCCACTCCCAGCACATCTTCCCATGTTCATGTTCTCTTTTTTTCTTTTTTTTTTTTTTTCTTTCTGTTAATCCACTGAGTCCACTTGATGCTGCCTGCTGAAACATTGACTCACTTTGTTGGCTCGCTCTTATAGCTGCAGGGAGTTCCTGAGTGCCGTGACCCCGTCAGGACCAGGACATGGTATTTCAAGGCCCCCTTCTGAGTCTCTCAGATCCCCCTTCTGCATTTCCCAGCTCTGCATTCTTCCCACCCCCTCTTCCGTCATGTTACCCAGCCTTGAGACGGGGGTGGGGTGTGTGTGTGTGTGTGGGGTGGGGGTGGGGTGGGGAGTGGGTGGGGGTGGGGGGGTTGGGGGGTGAGGGGGTGGTGGTGTGTGTGGGGGGGTGAGTATCCATACAGATATCACACTGAGCAGTGCACACCGGCCAGGCAGTCCTTTAATGTATTTTGGCCAGTTATAATGTATCTCTTTCTGAAAGGCTAATCTTTTTGTAGCACAGTTGGCACTAAAGAGAATGAGTTATAGACTGGAAGTCTTTTTGCTTTCTTTTGGCCTTGGGGTTGGAACCCAAGTCCCTGCACAAACTAGATAACCTTTCTACCCTGAGAGTACTCCTCGGCCACACTGGAGACACTTCTGGGCTGTGCAGTTTTTGTTGTTGTTTTGAGGGGTGTGTGTATGTTTGTGTGTGTTTATCCCAACAACTCAAAACAAGCAACCAAAGAACATTTTGACAGCTAAGTTTGGATTTTGAATATTTAACGGTACTGTCTTTCTAGTGGTGAGGTTGGTGGGTAGCCAGTGACCACCAAGAATTAACCAGCAGTAACAAACCAGCATTAAGGAGTGTCACATGACAGTGCCTCCTCTGGCCCTGCCTGGTGTACTTAGAACTATACTTCATGTTTGCTTTATGACTTAGAAGGAGATCAAGAATGTGTTTTCTGATTCTTGAAGTATTTTTAAAGTTAGGGTTTTTTTTTTCTCCCTTTTTTCTTTCTTTTTAAATGAGGTAGGCAAGATGGCTCAGTGGGTAGCGGTGCCAGCCACCAAGCCTGAGGAAACCTGAGTTTGATCCCTAAAGCCCATACATGAACTCATAAACACACACACACAACACTAGACCAGTTCATACTACTGAGCTATGGCTTTGGTTTTCAAGGCTTGCTTTCTCTCTCTCTCTCTCTCTCTCTCTCTCTCTTTCTCTCTCTCTCTCTCTCTCTCTCTCTCTCTCTCTCTCTCCCTCCCTCCCTCCCTCCCTTCCTTCCTTTCTTTGTCTTTTTGTTTGTTTTCGTTCTGAGGATGTGAGGATGGAATCTCCTCTTCTTTTTCTTTTTAATTTTGAGAGAAGGCCTGACCTAATTTGCTCAGGCTGACCTTTAAATTAACCTCCTCTGTAACCCTGGTTGGCCTTAAACTTCCTTCCCCTCCTCTCCCCTCCCCTCTCCTCCCTTCCTCTTCCCCTCCCCTCCTCTTCCTTCCCCTCTCTCTGCCTTAACCTTTCCTCATTTCTTTGTTTCTTCTCACCCTTTTATTTATCCCCCCTTCGTCATTTGTGTGTGCACACACGCGCACATATTCTCTGTGAGCTTCTTGGCTCTTCTCCTGCTTCAGTTGCCTGTCTTTACTGTCGGTGTGCTGGGATTAGAGTTGTGCAACACCACATCTGGCCTTTACACATAGATTCTGAGGATCAAACTTGGGGTGTCAAGTTTGTGCTTCTCCTCCTGGTCAGCAGACCTCAAGGAAATTGGAAGCCTGTCTTGATGGGTGGCCAGAAGACAAGGTGGCGACCCGATGAACACCAGATCCCTAAGCACTGCATACGTTGATCTCTGCTCATACTTGAGATTCAGTTTATAAAGTAGGAGCTATAGGTACGAGCAATAATGAACACTCTAGAATAGTTATAACAATATATAAAAATTGTCAGCATTACTACTCCCCGGCTTTGGGGTTAGTATTTAATAAAGTTAAGAGCTATTTAAATGAGCATGATGGCTAACAGGTACCACTAGTGGCTATTGGGTAGGTTGTGCATGCCACATGGATACACTGGACAAGGGATGACTGACAACCACATTGGGGTGAGGCTGGACAGGCCAAGATGTCTTCCTACTACACGAGCGTATGAGACTTACAACTTACGGGTTATTTCTGAACTCTTTTGTTGAAAGAATATGGACCATGACAGGAAGGTAGAAGGAGGAAGACAAGCTGAGAAGGAGAAAGAGTTGAACGTAATGAGTGGAAGAGCCACAAGAGAAAGCAACAGGGGGAGAAGATGTCCGAAATCCAAGTGCTTGTATAAGATAAATTGATTAAAAGAAAATAAAGTAATTTAAGGTCAGTCTGATCTACCCAGCAAGTCCAAGGTCAGCCTGGGGTACATCCACCCTTTTCTCAAACAAAACAAAACGAAAAGTCATATCGTTGCTGACGAAGTAGTTGGTTGTTTCAGATTGGGAGTAGAATTCCGTTGTCTGGGTGTATCCCTTGCTGGTGGATATGAATGGTGTTTTCAGCGATGAGCTATTTATGACTACTTGTACATTTGTCTTGATGTGGACATACTTTCGTGTATTTCATTCCTTTTGTGTAGACACCTAGAAGTAAAATTTCTGGGTCATGTTTTTTGTTTTTTTTTTTTTTTTTGGTTTTTCGAGACAGGGTTTCTCTGTTTAGCCCTGGCTGTCCTGAAACTCACTCTGTAGACCAGGGGTCATGTGTTAAATGAAAATTTTTCTAATGAAACTGTCATGGGGTGGGCAAGATGGCTCAGTAGGTAAAGGCACTTGCCTCCTAGCCTGGCGACTTGAGGTTCCTCCTGGGGCCCCCATGATAGAAGGAAAGAGCCAGCTCCTGCAATCTGCCCTCTGACCTCCCTGTGCCCCTCCGTCATAAACATACAAACAAACAAACATAAATGTAATTGTTTAAAAAGAAAGAAAGAAAGGACCAGACCTTTCCCACAGTAGCTGGTGTGTGTTACACTGTGAGGGTTTGGGCTTTATCATATCCCCACCAGTCTGTACTTGGTGTTTCCTGCTTACTTGGTGTACTTGGTGTTTTCTTACTTACAGCTGTTCTAATGGGTGGGTGGTGGTATCGAATTGTGGTTTTAGTATGTATTTCCTGTGTTCTGCTAAGACCACTTACAATTACAGAGTGTGTTCTGTTCTGTTATTAATGAAACTCTCCTGACACTGAGTTGGGGTGACGCTGACTGCTGAGCCAGCTCGCAGTTGGGCAGGGTGTGTGAGCAGTGCTCAGGATCTGAATGAGGCTCAAACCCATACTCAAACCCAAACGAGGATGATCCTCGATCCTAGGTGTTGACTTAAGACAAGTTTGAGGGATAGTGGGGTCTGTGCACACACCTTTGTATGTCTGTGGGTCTGTTTCCAGACAGGGCTAACTGAAGAAAGATTCACCTTGAATGTGAACGGCACCCAGGGGCTGGGGTCCTGGGCTGAATTCAAAAGGAAAAAGCAAAAGCTGGTACCTACATTCATTCCCTGCCCTGCCCCCCTGGCGTCACCCCCTGCCCCCCCCCCCCAATTCTCCATCCCCCCATTCACCTCTTCTCTGGTGCACTGAGATATAAGCAAGCTGCCCTACATGCCTGCTGCCACAGCTAGGAGCTGCTCATCCATCTTGCCCTCCCCCACCATGATGGTAACTTTGTGTCTCTTCAAGTGAGCCTGAAGAAATCCTCCCTTTCTGCTGCTTCTTGTTTGATGTTTGGTAGGTGACTCGGGAGAACCCCTAAGACACTGAGTGTCATCAGTTGTTTTGTACCAGAAACCACTGTTAAATTGACTCCTGAAGAAATGAAAGTCAAGTCATTCTCCCCAGAGCCAACACTACCGGTTTCTAAGAAGTAATACACTTGGCCAGTTCCGTTTGTTTTCTTGTCAGTAGTTTTCTGTGTTTACCTCTCCGTGAGAGGCAAATGGATGAAATAAAGACAGAACAGAACGAAAGAAATCCTAGCTCTCCATGACTGAGAGCTTGCAGCAGAGCTTTGGCGACAGCCATTTGGATCATTACATACGCCTAGGTGGTCCTAGGTGTGGGAGTTTTTATCCTGCCTGAGTCTTCCCTCTCCTCTCCTCAGCATCAGCAGGGGCTCTGCAAATATTTCTAGAAAGAAAGAATGAGTAGGAATATTTTAGGCACCATGGCCAAGAGATGGTAGGGATGTCATCATGTAGGTATATGGGATGAGATATAGCAAATGTTTATTTTTCTCTTTTTATATGTATGTATCGGTGTATCTCCTGCGTTCCTGGTACCCATGCAGGCCAGAAGACGATGTTGGATCCCTTGGAACTGGTTGCGAGCAGCTGTGTGGGTGCTGGAAACCAAATCCAGGCCCTCTAGAAAACCAGCCAGTCCTGTTGTGTTTTTATTGATGAAATTCAAAATATAATCATATTGGATACTATTTCTTGGATCCACCAAGGAAAGGAATGGAATTCTTTTGAGGGGAGAGGGGCATTTTACTGAACTGCAAGCTGTGAGTTGGTGTGTCCTGTCATCATGACAGAAATGTGGCCTCGTTTTTCCTACAAAACTTCTTTGAAGCTGGGTGTGACCTCCATCCAGAGGCTTCACGCAGTGTGTGTGGTGACTCTGCTTCTGTGATTCGGGAAACTCTTAGTCTGGGAAAATGGTCTCAGAATCTGGGGTGGTTCCTTGGATTCGAACTCAAACTCATTGCCCCTTAACTGTGCCGTCTGTGCTCCCTTCAATCACGTTTCAAGAAGTTTCTCGTGTGTCATCTCTAAGATGCATTAATAGTGAGTAGAGTCATCTGGCACATAGCCATAATCCCAGGGACTTGGGAGGCTGAGGCAGGAGGTCATGAGCTTGAGCCTGGAATATATACACATAGTGAATTCAAAGTCAGCCCGAGCTACAAAGCAAGAGGCAGGAGTTCAGCCAGGCGGTGGTGGCGCACGCCTTTAATCCCAGCACTTGGGAGGCAGAGGCAGGCGGATTTCTGAGTTCGAGGCCAGCCTGGGCTACAGAGTGAGTTCCAGGACAGCCAGGGTTACACAGAGAAACCCTGTCTCGAAAAACCAAAAAAAAAAAAGAGGCGGGAGTTCTGTTTCCAGGATCCACATCAAGTAGCCCACAACCATTTTTCCCTCCAGCGCCAGGAGATCTGGCGCTCTCCTCTGGTGTCTGTGCACACTCACTCATGAGCACATACCACAGACATAGATAATTAAAATAAAAACAATAAATCTTTTCTTCCCCTTTACAAAAAGGGAAGATACGATGGCTCAGCCAAGTCCAATGACCTCGGTTTTATCCTTTGAACCCACATGGAGGAAGGCGAGAACTGATCTTGCAAGTTTTCCTCTTAGCGACACGCATGCATGCACGCATGCGCGCCCGGGCTTGGGGCACACAAACAGAAAATCAGTGAAGTTTTAAAGCTGATTTTGCCTCTTTCATGTGTTTCTCATAAAATGAAACACAAATTTCCGCTGACATGAGTTTCATTCTTTTTTATATATATTTTTTCTCCCAATCATTTAAAGGTGTAAAAGTACTCCTCAGTCAGAGGCCAAACCTGGCCTACTGATTCGGTCTGTGGACACCGCACTGGAGTAGGCACAGGAATCATTACCACTTAGAGACAGTGATTGCTTCCTCCCTTAATTACAAGGCACCATATGCTCACCTCAGGAAACTTGGAAAACACAGAAAAGTCCAATAAAACAAAAATTAAGCACATTGCCCACAGCACAGAGATGCTTCTCGGTTTCTATACTGCTTTGTGCCTTTCAACCTGCTATCTGGACACACCACAGACATTCACTGTTTTTTCTTTTTCATGTACGGAGATGTGTGTTTATCTGTGTGTCTGTGTATGCCAACTGTGTGCAGGTGCCTGAGGAGGCCAGAAGAGGGCGCTGGAACTAGGGTTCTAGGTGGTTGTGAACCATTCAATTCAGTGTGGGTGTTGGAAACCAAACTTGAGTAAGCAAACTTGCTTACCACTGAGCCATCTCTCCACCATCGCCCCTCCCTTCATGCATTTTTAAATAAGTTCCAAGCCTACATCATGCCTATTGTGTGGTATTATTTTCACTTATGAAAAGATACCACCCTTAATATTTTAATGCTCTGAGCTTTAGCAACTGCAGTCTAGTCTATTATACAAATGCCCTAAGTGGTACCTACGCAATCTTCAAAAGCCTTAAGTTTGATTTGCATTTATTTTCCCCATTAGCCTTAAGTCAGTGCTCAACCAGCACATACATGTTTGTAGGAAACTGATGGATTCCTTGGGGTAAAGTTGACTTGCTGAGTTAAAGATGACGAAAGATATATAGCTCAATGGTAGAATGCTCACACGGCACAAGGCAAGGCTTGAACCCCGGCACTAAAAAAGAATGAAGGGGGTCTACATTTTGTGTGTTTCTCTGTGTGTGCATGCATGCTCATGGATGTGTAGACACCAGAGGACAGCTTTGGCTGTCGAGCTCTGTCTACTGTTTCGTTTTGTGTTGAGACAGGGTCCCACTATGTAAACCAGGCTGCCTTCTGTCCAGACCAGTATTGAGATTGAAAGCATGTGCCACCGCAGTGGGCTTTTTAAAGTGACAGTTGGCCTAAAGCTTGCTTAATAGGCCAGGTTTGTTGGTTATTAGGCTCCAGGGACCCACCTGTCTGTGCCTGGCACTGGGAGATGCCAGCAGACCAAGCTTCTGTTTTCAATATGGGGTTTAGGGCTGGACCTCAAGTCACCATGCTTGTAATGTCACCACTTCAGAACAACATCAGCGGTGCTTGTCTGAGTGTTTGAAGCACTTACTGCTGCCTTTTAAAAAAATAACAAATTAATTTAATTTTACTTTATGTGCATTGGTGTCAGATCTCCTGGAAATGGAGTTACTGACAGTTGTGAGCTGCCACATGGGTGCTGGGGATTGAACCCGGGTCCTCTCGAAAAACACCCAGTGCTCCCAACCACTAAGCCATCTAATGGCTTATTTTTAACTGGCTACTTTGTTGAGTCTGGATTTTCCCATTTTAAAAATGACTTTTGGCCTGGCAGTGGTGGCGTACGCCTTTAATCCCAGCACTTGGGAGGCAGAGGCAGGTGGATTTCTGAGTTCGAGGCCAGCCTGGTCTACAGAGTGAGTTCCAGGACAGCCCTAGCTACACAGAGAAACCCTGTCTCGAAAAACCAAAAAAAAAAAAAAAAAAAAAAAACAAGTGCACATTACTATGTATTCTTTTAACCAACCGATTCATTATTTTAGAATTTTCTGTTTGTGGCAATTATGAGCTGCCTTGCGTGGCTGGAAACCACTCAGTCCTCTGTAAGAGCAATAGTTTTCTGTCTCTCTGTGTCTCTGTCTCTCTCTGGGCCTCTGTTTCTGTTTCTCTCTGTGTCCCTGTCTCTCTCTGTGTCTCTGTCTCTGTCTCTCTCTCTCTCTCTCCCCCCCCAGTTTTTCGTTTTTTTTTTTTTTTTTTTTTTTTTTTTTTTGGGTTTTCGAGACAGGGTTTCTCTGTATAACCCTGGCTGTCCTGGAACTCACTCTGTAGACCAGGCTGACCTCGAACTCAGAAATCTGCCTGCCTCTGCCTCCCAAGTGCTGAGATTAAAGGCGTGCGCCACCAACGCCCGGCCCCCAGTTTTTCAAGACAGGGTTTTTTGTGTGTAGCCCTGGCTGTCCTTGAACTCTATTTGTAGACCAGGTGGGCCTCAAACTCAGAGATCTGCCACTGCCACCACCACTTGCAAGCAGTGTGGTCTTAACCTCTGCCCCTCCTCACTTCACCCTTCAGTGGCAGTTGGCTAGGTAGAGGATCTCTTCCCACACTAAATTGGATTTTACCTGTCCTCTCGGCTCGGCTCTCCGTTGTTCCTGACAAACTTTCCTGTCTTTGTTTTGTTTTGGGAGCTGGCGCTCTCTGCCCTTGAACTCACTATGTAGCTCAAGGTGATCTTGAAGGCTGAGAATACAGATGTGCCCACCGTGCTCCACTTTTATTGGTGCTCTTTAGGGGTTTATGTCTTTGATATTTTGCAGTCTCACTACTGTGTGTATAGATTTTTTTTTCTTTTATTCTGTTCAGAGCTTGACATTTGGGAGGGCTCGCGCTTTCACAATCTAGAAAGCCTCTTAAATATTATCTTTTAAAATATTGCAAACGTTACTTTGTGACCGCGTGCTGCTAAGATCTGCACGCAAGAGTTGAGTGACAGCCCCAGCGGACTCAATTCTCTCTCAGAAGACAAACTCCCCCTGCCTAATGCAGGATGTGGCAGGATGTGACAGGTGCCGGTCTGTTCCCCCAGGATCAGGACTCCTTTAATAAGTGACTTTGGCTCAGGAGTCCCCATCAGCATGTCCGTACTCTCCCTTCACCCAGAGTTTCGCAGATGCTAGACAAGTGCTCTGCCTGAACTTCCCCTACAGCCCCTTACTCTCTTCCGGTTGTACATCGTCCTTTCTCTGGCCCATTCACATCGCCTTTGAAGCTCTAGGTCTCTCCCTGCCAACTCCTGGTTCCTCTTCTTTCCTTTCCGACGACGTTTCCTTGACATGATCCCTCGGAACCTGCTCCTCGGAGGACACAGACCAATAGTGCAATGTCTCCATTTCCTTCGTATTCTCTTTTGCCCTCTTTTGCCCTTTAACTATTCTTTCATTCTCTCCCATATTTTACTTAAAAAGTAATGTTTATTTATGTTGCATGTGCTTGTGGGTGCCCTCATGAGTTTATGTATACCGCATGTATACAGGAGCACTTAGGGCCAGAGGAGGGCAGCAGATACCCCGGAACCAGAGTCACAGAGATTGTGACTCTACATATGAGTGTGGGGACCGGAACCTTGGTTCTGTGCAAGAGTAGTAAGCAGTCTTTTTTTTGTTTTTGATTTTGTTTTTGTTTTTTTTGAGACAGGGTTTCTCTGTGTAGCCCTGCTGTCCTGGAACTCACTCTGTAGACCAGGCTGGCTTCGAACTCGGAAATCCGCCTGCCTCTGCCTCCCAAGTGCTGGGACTAAAGGCGTGCACTGCCCGGCGAGTAGTAAGCATTCTTAATTCCTTTTTTTTTTTTTTTAAATCTATCTTTCTTTCTTTCTTTCTTTCTTTCTTTCTTTCTTTCTTTCTTTCTTTCTTTCTTTCTTTCTTTCTTTCTTTCAGTGTATATGAGTATACTGTAATCTGTCTTCAGACACACCAGAAGAGGGCATCAGATCCTGTTACAGATGGTTGTGAGCCACCTTGTGGTTGCTGGGAATTGAACTCAGGACTTCTAGAAGAACAGTCAGTGCTCTCAACCGCTAAGGCATCTCCCAAGCCCCGAATTCTTAATTCCTAATCAGTCTTTACAGTCCCTTTCTTGCTGCACCTCCACCCCACTTTTGGTTTTTCAAAGACAAGGCTTCTCTGTATAGCTCTGACTGTCCTAGAACTTGCCACCAGAGTCCAGCAAGAAATTTATTTCTAGCAGTACTATTAATCTTATTTTCTTTTTTTTTTTTTTGTTTTTTTTTTTTTTTTTTTTTTCGAGACAGGGTTTCTCTGTGTAGCCCGGGCTGTCCTGGAACTCACTCTGTAGATCAGGCTGGCCTCGAACTCAGAAATCCACCTGCCTCTGCCTCCCAAGTGCTGGGATTAAAGGCGTGCGCCACCACCGCCCGGCAATTAATCTTATTTTCACATCAGACTGTTTTTGGTTTGTTTTATTTTATTTATTTTTTTTTAAGAGGAAATATATTGGGGCTTGAGAGACGGCTCAGCGGTTAAGAGAACTAGAATGCTCTTCTAGAGGTCCTGAGTTCAACTCTCAGCAACCACATGGTGGCTCACAACCATCTGTAATGCGATCTGATGAAAACACACACACACACAAACACAGACACATATCTGTCTGTCTGGAGGGGTCTTCTGGAACTGGAAATACAGGCACTTGTGATATGCTCAATGTGGATGCTGGAAACCCAGTTCAGGTCCTCTGCAAGACCAATCTGTGCTCTTAACCACTAAGGTGTCTCTTCAGTCCCTCCAGGACAATTTTATTACCTCCAATTCCCTGGAGCCCTAGGGAATCTTAGCTGTTATGCTTGCTGTTCATGGTACATCATCAGTTTAAGTTTTCTTTAGGCTGGTCGGTTAGGTTACATTTCATTGTAGTGTCCTAACTTTATCTGGCTGGGAGCCAAGGTCTCTGCTAACTTCTTAGTTAAGAGCTTTTAGGATCACCCTACTTAAAGCTCAGAATTGGGATATCCATGTTTCAGGATTTGTTTGTTTGTTTGTGCTGGGTTCCAGGTCAGTAAAATTGTCTCTTGTTGTGAGATTGTGGTAGATTTCTCTCCTCTGTCCCTTGGGGCATTTCAGCTGTCCTCTCAGGGTGGTTCATGTTCTTGGATTTTTAAAATCCAGATCTGAAAGCCCCTCCCACAGCCCAGGAAAGCCCAGCCTCCCTGTCTTTACTTCCCCTTTGGACTGGATACATGCTCCAACTCCCATTTCTCTACATCTTATGCATCCTTGTGTTTGCAGTGGGAGGATTTTATTCAGGAGCCCCGCCCCTTATACTGTCTTATTGCCACAACATTATTAACCTAGACGTCTCCTCTACTACACTGAGCTCTGGCCTTGAGCATTCTCAGTCCTGTCATCCACTCTCAGAAAAGCAGACTGGGAGATCTTGTCATTGATGGTGTACATCTTTTCTGTCTTGAGGGGAACACAAAGCTGCTTTTATTTCCCAGACCTTCCTAAGAGTCAAACAAACAGCAGCAAAACAATGACACAGCCCTGTAAGATTATACAAATGGCTGCTTTGAAAACCAGAAATCGAGTTGACAAGATGGCTCAGCTGCAAAAGTACTTGTTGACAAGCTTGACGATTAGAGTTTGATCTCTAGATCCCATATGGTGGGAGGCAAGATCCAACTCCCCACAAATTGCCCTCTTGACCTCCACCTGTGCACCACGGTGCTACTTGAAGTTGTGTGCACACACACTAAATATAAACAAATAATGACTACCTGTGCTATTTCTTTCATTTCAGAAACCCGGTGACAGAGATCTGTGTTCCCCACTCCCTCGTCCCAGCTCTCCCCCCTCCCCATACTTCTCAATTATTCCTTTGTCAGTGGGGCAGAAAAGAGAGGTTGAAGTGATATATAGGCATAATCCACTGTGCTCTGCTAAAAAGATAAACTTAAAATGAAGCGATTTATTACTTGTGGCAGGTATGCTGCTTCCAAAAACTGTCTGTCAGAGTGAGCACTTATTGATTCTCTATACCTTTCTGTCAGTCTCCGGCTCACCACTGTTAGTCACAGGTGGCTAAGCAGTAGAAGGTGGCAGAGTGTCCCTCTGCCCATCTTTATTCTGGGGTGTCCTATATTCATCTTTATGGCTCAATACTCTTCCTGCCTTCAACTTTGCAAATTCCACCAAAACTTGTTTTCTCAAGTCAGGAATAAGACATTCTGTAAGTATGTTAAATGCTTCTAGAGCCTTCTGCTGGAGTGAAATAGAGAGTAGATCCCAGTAGGACAGCACAGGATGACAGCAGAGCTTTGGAGGAGAGTGCCTTCGCAAATCTGCTTTGTGTGGAGGGGAGCTGCCGAGCAGCCTGTGATCCAGTGACCCTGGAACACTTATCTATCTCGTAGGAGAACCAGGAAGCAGAAATGTCTCCAGGAATCAAGACAGAATCCAGGGCCCAGCAAGCAGTGTCTTTGATCCCCTGCTATACGCAGATATTGAAGAGATTGTTTGGGAGGATCTTAAGATTTTGAACTGACATGGGCCTTCAATCTTTTCATTTCGAATTCTAAACTCTAAATTCTCTACCAGCATCAATTTATAATAGAAGAGGATTGAGCCCTGGTAACTTCCCTTCTTTACCTTTGTGACTTATTTTTGGTCAATTTTTTTAAAAAGTTCTTCTCCCTATTTGCTGACCCGTCTCTGAGTGAATGGGATTTGTGTCCACAACATGCATCATGGTGGCCACAGGACATTGGCTCTTGTATTGTCTTCATTTCCCCCCTCATTTTGTACACTGGAGGCCTACCTAAAGAAGTAGATTTAATAACTAGAACATCTGTTCTCAACCTGTGGGTCGCGACCCCCTTCTGGGGTGGGGAAGTGGGGGAAATGACCCTTTCACAGGAGGGCTTGCCTAAGACGGTCAGAAAACACAAATATTTTTACATTATAGTTCATAACAGTATCAAAAATCACAGTTATGAAGATAGCAACAAAAATAATTGTATAGCGGGAGTCACCACAACCTGAGGAACTGTGTTAAAGGGTTGCAGCATTAGGAAGGTTGAGAACCACTGTTCTTGAAGGTTCTTAACTTGAAGTCAAGAACCATCCTTCTCAGGAGATCAAACGTGAAGCCACTCTTTACGTGTGCAGAGGAGGGAACACAGGACATCAGCTGGGCCTGCACCCCAGTCAGTTGCTTCTAAGGGCTCTTGCATGGCTGGACTGTTCCTCTAGCTGAGATGCTGAATCTCTCTGAGCTTCTAACATACCAGTTATTCATACAAGCATTTAGGCTGATGGCTTTCTCGGAATGGCCCGCTGTTCAGGATGGGCCTCATCTCTATTTCAGGGAATTTCTTAACGGGAGAAGCAGAACACTTTTCCTTTAATCAATTCATTGCTTTTCCTCCCTCCCCATCCCCAGTCCTCAAGGACTCCTAGGTTGGGAACTCTAAGAGGAGGTCAGAGAGGAAGGCTAGAATATGGGAATACCATAGAGCTGGCCCCATCAAGATCTTTGAATGCTGTACTGCATTGTGTCGGCGGAGCCTGCGAAGATTGAGACCGTTCAACTTGTACAGCGAATGAAAATCCCACAAAAAGAGCCAAGTGTTGGGAACTTTATGGTGTTTTCAGCTTGTTGGTCATGATTTTATGACCTCTGGCTTTTGGGGTCTTTTAAGCGTGTTGCAAAATGTATTATTGCTAGGTATAGGACACAAGTGCACCTTGTATTCTGGGCGCTGAGGATCAAACCTGGAGCCCCTCACATGCCTGTACTTTTCTGTCCCACTGAGCCACACCCACCTGTAGATAATAGGCTAGAGAATTCATGTGCCAGGATGAGGGTGTATGAACCTACTGTAAGTATCTGGTTTGACTAGACATAGGGTCTCTCATGGCCTGGCCTGCTTCCAGCTTTCTATATAACTAAGGATGTTTCTTGATCCTCCTGCTTCTGAACACAGGTGTGCAGCACTGTGTCTGGCCCGTGGGAAAGGGTGTTAGATTCCTGTGCCTTCTGCACCTCTGGCTTTAGTGGGACCCTCTGAGGTTGCTAGAGCACAGTGGTCTCCAGTGCTGGGCATCAGCCATAGCAGGAGGTCAATACAATTCCGGTGTCTTTCAGCTACTTCTTTCAAACACATTGGGAAGCCAAGGCTCAGCAGCAACAATTAATTTTCTTTCCCAGACAATCCAACAGGTAATCTGGTTCTGGGGAAAAAAAAAACGTTTTTCTTTCGAACAAGACTTTGACCTTCACTTTTTGCAGAATTGTAGTGGGTTATCCTCTTACTGAGGTTTCCTTAAATGCTTCTGGGACCTGTTTTTCTTCCATTCTACCTGAGAAGGCCCTGAGCCCCCAAGGAGATGTTTTTATGAATTCTAATTTCTTTCCAGATCCAAGGTCTGGGGAGGGCAGTGTGGAGTGGTGAGAGGAATCCCACCCACCTCTCTCTTACGCTCTCCGTCCCTTCCACCTTCCCTCCCTTCCTTTATTTTTTCTTTCACATTTTTTTTTTTTTTTTAAGTTGGCTGTGTGTGTAGGGTGTGTGTAGTGGAGAACTAATGTCACGGGGCTAGTAGAGGTCAGAGGATTACTTCTGGGTCTAGGGACTCGTTTCTGGAGATTGAAATTAGGCTGTCAGGATTAGTGTGAGCATCTTTCCCTGCTGAGTCCTCTCCCTTGCCACCTCCTTTTCATTTTTATTTGGGTTTGGTGTGATTGGCGTATTCTGTAAATGGAGGCCGGCACAGGCTGTTGAACTGGCTATCATCAAGCTGTGAATCTTGGGATTAGGTATTGCTCTCGTTATCCTAACTTGTCTCTTTGGAACCTAATATGCTTTGTTTGTTTTAGTTGTGCCCTAAGTAGATTTATGCTGTGTGTTGTTAGGACTCAGGGCAAACACCAAGTTCTGAGACTGAAACATGAAGTCTTCAAGATACAGAAAGGAGTAGGCTCTGGGGTGTGTGTGTGTGTGTGTGTCTTGTCAAAATATCCCCATGTTCTGGGAATAAAATAACGCCTACCTGAGGAGATCATCCTGGTCTGGAAGGCGTTTCCTAGGACAATATTAGAAAGCAGTAAACAAAGTCATGTTGGACACCTGAAAGAGTCCTTAATTCGTATCTCTAGAGAGTTCCCAAGGGCTTAGAAATGAGTTGAACAAGGCTGGACATAATGACA
Source organism: Mastomys natalensis (assembly GCA_021653895.1). Classification (NCBI taxonomy): domain Eukaryota; kingdom Metazoa; phylum Chordata; class Mammalia; order Rodentia; family Muridae; genus Mastomys; species Mastomys natalensis. The sequence continues at coordinate 2,642,339 of JAJTUV010000174.1, forward strand.
TGTTTCTGTAAATCCAAGGCTTTCAAGGCTCAGGCAAGAAAAGGATTCTGTGTTCGATTCTAGACTGAGCCTACATAGTGAGACCCTGTTTCTATAAAAATGAATTGAGGGCTGAGGGGACAGTTCAGCTATGTAAACACTAGGACCAAAGTTCAAATCAACAGAACCATGTAAAAAGCTGGACGCCGCTTGGCTGCCCCTGTGCTCAGAATCCCAGCACTGTAGAGGGATTGGGAGTGGGGGAAGATGCAGATGTAGGAGCCCACCAGGCTGGCTCCAGGTTTTTTGAGGGACCCTGTTTCAAGGAATAAAGTAGACTGTTAGAACAGGACACCCCATCCTCTCCTCTGGTCTATGTGTATGGGCGCATGCACATGTCCATACCCACGAACACACAAATAAATATTTAAAAAGCTTCAATTTGTTCAATTAAAAAAAATGTAAAGCCAGGCTTGTGCTTAACTGGACAGGGTCAGTTTCAGGTTCTGTAGTGAAGTATTAGAACTAGTGGGTTCAGGGCCTGTGTGGTGCTCAATGGGTGGTAGCGCTTCCTGCCAAGCAAGCCTGAAGACCTGAGTTCAGTGGTTAGAATCCGCCCAGCGGAGGCTGAATGCTGACCTCCTGAGGTTGTGCTCTGTCTGACCTCCACTTGTACACCAATAAATAACAATTTAAAGAATTTGTAGATATAGTTAAAACCTCCCTAGAAATAAACAAATTGAGATACTTATTTTATTATTTTTACACTGTATGTAAATGTGCACATGAATACAGTTGTCCACAGCATCCAGAAGAGGGTGTCAGATCCCTTGGTGTTGTTATAGGCAGTTGGGAACCATCCAGTGGTAGGTGCTGGGTCCTCTGCAAAGATGACCCCTGAGCCAGCTGTCCAGCCCAGTGCATAGTTTTGAAGAGAGGCCTGAAAATCTGACTCCTATTTTTCTCGGTCCCTTCACGTTTACTGAGTGGAATCCTTCCCTTCATCTCCACTTACCTATTTATCTGATTATTGATTTATATTGGAACAGTCTCACAGATACTTATTTTATTCTCTGAGTGAGAGATGTTTTTATTATTTATTTATTTATTTATTTTGTTTTTTTGAGACAGGGTTTCTCTGTACAACCCTGGCTGTCCTGGAACTCACTCTGTAGACCAGGCTGGCCTCAAACTCAGAAATCCGCCTGCCTCTGCCTCCCAAGTGCTGGGATTAAAGGCATGCGCCACCACTGCCCGGCGAGAGATGTTTTTAAAACAGGCAAGAAGCCTCCCTGAATCGTGTGGTGGGAGGTAACAAGGAAAGCAGTGGATCCTGGGAAAGCAGCAGTAGGCAATGAATGTGTGTGTGTGTGTGTGTGTGTGTGTGTGTGTGTGTGTGTGTGTGTGTGTGTGTATGTGTGTGTGTGTGTAGATTCCTGACTCCAGCAAGGATTGGATGAGAAGGGAAGGCCAAGGAAAGCCAGCAGGTCAGAGAGGGTGGGAAGGTCCACATCAGAGACAACATGGAAGGAGAGATAGTTCATTTACTTCTGTCTTCTCAGAGATGGAGACAACAGTGGGAAATTGGCTTTTGTGATTATAATGCTTGGCTGAAATTTCTGGGTCCTGGAGTGGTGTCTTTGAGCCTCAGAATAATTAATTGTGCCGTTTTGCACACCGGAAGACTGTCAGCAGCATCCCTGACCCTTGACCCTTGGATGCAAAGATCATCATCTCTCATCTCTCCAGAGGTGCCCATTACCATGTGCCCAGGTAGTGCCAGATGTTCCCCTGGGAACCAGATCACCCCTACTAAGAGCCACTGACATAAATCAAATGCTTCACACCGTCCTGCCAATCAAGATCATTCTTCAGGAGCCACTTGCCTTGTTTCTTGTTGTTGTAACATATTCGTACCCATTTAGTGTGTGTGCACATGCGTATGATGGCTTGTACACACATATGTACCCAGAAGACAACTTGTACGGCTCAATCCTCTTTCTACCATGTGAGCTCCTGGGATCAACCTCAGATCCTTAGGCTCAGTGGCAAGTGTCTTCACCCACCGAGCCGTCTCATCAGTCAATGGGACCTGGACCTCACCAATTAGTCTAGGTTAACTAGCTAGCAAGCCTGTCTCGTTTTTCCTAACCACCATCCCCATCTTTGCACATGGTTTCTGAGGACCCAAACTCAGGTCATCATGCTGCATAGCCAAGCAATTTACCAACTGAGCTATCCACTCCCTCAAGGAAGGCCTTGTTTTCTTGGGGACAGTAGATGGTCCTCGTAGCCTTCATCCAACCAAATGAGGAGATGTGCTCTAACTCAGAGAGGGTGCGAAGTGAGTCCAAAAAGTGCTTCTGTGTGTGTAGCCTCAGTGATTCATGGTCGGGGGTTGTTTTGCTTTTTTTTTTTTTTTTTTTTTCTGTGGTTTCTGTGTGGGCCTTGAAAATTGACTCTGGTTGTTATGACAGTTGGGGACACAGAAGCGCTTCTCACCCGTTAGTTGCTGAAAGCCTGTTTGGTTTCAATCCAACACAACGCCTACCTTGCTGGGTGTTCATTGGTTGCTGCTAAAGTCATTTCCTAGGACAGCTGGGGACGTGGGGGCTTTTACTCTCTTTACAACTCTCATTTATCTTCGAAGACACGTACATATTGGCCTAGGTTTTTTTTTTTCCCCCTTCTTTTTCTTTTCCCATTGCTCAGTATTTTGCCATTGCCATTTCCAACCTGGCAAAGTGACAAAGGTTAAGGGAGAAGCCAAAGCTGAAGCCTGAGGGACCTTGTGCAGCCACTGATGCCATCTGTTGGTGGCTGGCAGAACTGATGCCCTTGGTCATGGTGGAGCACCATTGGTTGCCCAGAGTTGAAAGGTGGCAGCCAGGAACTTCCACTCACCAGCAGCATATAACTCGCAGGAGAGGGAGAGTGGGCTGGCTTCTCAGGTCAGCTTCAGAAGTTAGGTAGTGGTATAAAGACATTTAAAGAGGATTTTTTCCTCCTTCAAGGTCCTGGCAGGGGTGCATTTAGGAGCCAACTGTCAGCTTAGAAATCAGACCGTGGGGAATTAGCAGAGCTTCAAAGATTGCTCCAAATAGCCACCACCAAAGTGTGGTGAGTTAGCACACAGTCGCTGTTTGTGGAATTTGATTATTGAGGAATGCAACTCTCCACTAATGAAAGCGATGAAGACGGGAGCACACAGAGCGGTGACAAGATTCTCTCTTCTTCCAAAGGTCTTTCAACTGTTACACGTCTGTTTCTGCATCAATCCAGTTAAGCCAAGGTATTCCTATTTCTCAAGATAAAAGCTGAGATTCTGTGGCTGGGAATGAAGCACAGGTGACCTCTGCCTGGCATTGATGAAGTCGTGGGTTTGATGATCCTCAGCACTACATAAACCAGGGGGAGGGGAGACACACCTGTGCTGGCAGCACTGGGAAGGTAGAAGCAGGAGGGTTCAAAGTCAAAGCCAGTATGACTGACCTAAGACCATGTCCCAAAAATCAAATAGATGAACATAGTCATTGGTGGAGCCCTTGTCTACTATGGAGGTTTAGTTCCCTAGAGCATCACAAAGGGAAACCCAGAGAGATATCCAGGCAGGCCATGGAGGTATGCACCTGTAATCCAGCACCTTGGAATGTAGATGCTAGAGAATCTTGAGTTCTAGGCCCACCTGTGATTCTTGAGATCCAACCTCATTACAACAGCAAGACCCTATCTCAAGACACACAAACATAAAAACAAAAACACCAAAAGACCCCTCCTAAATACCCAGAGACTAAATCCCATGGTATCACTAGCTAGCTGGTTAATGAGGCCAGCCAAGGTGACCTAGCAGGTGGCTTGCCAGTGAAGCTGGTGACCTAAGCTCAAGTTGTCCTTTGACCTCAAAACATGTTATAGTACAAATAACAGCCACAGAATAAAAATAAGACATTCAGTCCTGCCAGCCGGTCGGTCCTTCATTCCAGCCACAGATAAGAATCCTTAGAGAATGTAAGTCCCAGGGGTGGCCAGGAGGGATGACTTCGTGCCTGTGAACATGAGGATGTGAGCTTGATCCCCCTACGGGTAGAGTTGGGTGTGATAGCTTACAGCTCTAGGGGAATGGAGACAGTTGGATCCCTGGGGCTCCCTGGCCAGCCAGCCTAGCCTATTTGGTGAGCTCTAGGCCAGTGAGAGACCTGAAGAATGGGTGGCACCTGAGAAACAACCATAAGATTGACCTCTGGTCTTCACATAGATGAATACACACACACACACACACACACACACACACACACACACACTCTTTCCCCTCCAGATAGACTGATCTTCTTGGGCCTGGGCTAGGTCATGAGTATCCCTTTTAAACCCTTGTGATTCTGCCTCCTGGGTGAAGAAGTTCTGTTACCCAAAGTGTGGCCGAGAGCTCAGAAGCATGTGATACTTGGTAAGAGCCTGAGAGTCTCAGACTCCACTCTGGATCAGAGTCTGCATTGTGGCAAGACGGACGGGTGAAGCCCCCACAGGGCATCTCCTCAGAGGCCTGACTTACAGTTACCCCTCCTGTGGCATTCAAAGCCCTGTTTTTATGACCTCCACTGAGGACCCGGGACTCCCATTGACCTTCAAGACTGAAACAGGAAAAGAGGTGGGAGCTCCCCTCCAAGTCTGGCTCACCGCTAGCAGCCTAGTGTTTCACAGCCTCTGATTCCTAGGCGCACCATAAGGTAGTCACCGAGCCAGGGCTGTGGGCTGCTTCCAGGTTCCTCCTGGGGGAGAGAGGTGGCGGGATGGTGATGGATTAACACAGGAGAGGTGGCTTTACCATAGGCTCTGGGTTTGCTGGTGCCAGAAGCAGGAAGACAGAGACCTTTTTTCATTTCTAAATAGAAGGTCTCCTGTAAACGCTTACTCTTGAGTGTAAGTGCCTGTCTGGAGTTGGCGTCAGTCATACGGCCTCTAGGCTGGGAGGCACACGCCTCAGCCAAACCCATCTGCTGCCTTCTAAAAGAGAGAGATCCTTTTAGTCTCTGTGCCTTCTCCATCCCTGCTTTCTTGCCCCCTTAACCTTGTTCAAAGATTTGTCCTTATTATTCCTAATCGTGTATGGGTGGACATGTGGATGTGTGTACCTTAGTGTGGTTGTCCATGGAAGCCAGGGGCGTTGGATTCCCCTCTAGTTAGAGTTGCAGGAGGTTGTGAACTTGTATGTAGGTGTTGGAACCTGAACTCAGTCCCTGCCAGAGCCGTATGGCCTCTTGAGACCCTACGTTGAGCCCTTGATCCTTCTGCTTCTGCCTCCTCAGACAAGGTCACCTGAAGATGACCTTGACCTCCTGAGTCTCCTGCAGGCCAGGTGCTATGATTTCAGGCAAAGACCTCATATGTCGGGCTCTTTTCAGCTTAGTTCTTCAACTCTGGTGTCAGAGGGGTTTTCTAAATCTGTACTTTGAACCCAATAGGTCTTAGATGAAACACAAGAGTCCCTGTACTGGGCCTTTGGGGAGACCCAAGGTCTTGGCCTCTTCTGCCTTTCTCTTTGAGTGTGTGGATGAGGAGGGAGATGGGTGTTGTCTCCTCTCTGGCTCCTATACAGCTTCCGAACTTACTCCTGAAGGCAAACAACTCTAGCCCAAACTTTGAGAAACAAGTGAGATCTGTCCCCTGAAAGGGCACCCCTGAGAAGAGCCGTTTGAGCCCCACCCCTCTTGGGAGGTCTGTGTGGAAGCGCCCTGGGGAGACCGGGCACTAATTATTCTCACAGAAGCCATTCATCAGTTGCCACCGGTCTGAGGACCCCGCCCCCACCGCATTCCTTTGAAAGGATCCAAACTGGGCTCAAGACTTGAGTCTTTTTTTTTTTTTTTTTTTTTTTTTTTTTAAATTCTTTCTTTCTCCAGCTTTTCCCAGCACCAGAGCCAGTCCTCCGTTGCCCACGGCAACCTCAGTGGCTGGTTGGTACCTCGGTATGGATGAAGCCAGCCGAGATACCTGGTGTTGAGGGATGCTGAGCCATTCACCAAAGCCACAAAAGAATCAGGTTTCCCCCATGCGCTCTGGATTCCAATCACCATCAGTATTTAGCCTGTCTTCCCTCTGAGAGCGATCCCTTTCCTCTTAGGCAGAGACTCTGTCCTATCCCCGCCTTTGGAGGAGTCTGTTTACCAACAGTGCTTTGTAAACTCTCACAGGTTCCCTTCTGTTCACACGTTCCAGCCACACTCACACCCTGGCAAGCCTCCGGGAAGGGTGTCAGCTTCATGCTTTGCACTCCCATGAAGCCAGCAGACAGCCAGGGGCAAGGATGCAGTGATTCACCTGCAGCTATCCACACCACCGACTGGGTAGCCAGGGTGCAGGATTTTCCTCTTTTTGTCATGAGAATATGCTTTGTCAAAAGGAAATCGCAAAGTTGTCATGGAAATAAGCCATCAGCTCTCTGAACTGAACTAACCCTCCTTGGGGAGGGGTGGCTCCTCTATTAGGATGTCTTATCTGGTTTACAAACTCGAATGTGATGGCTGCACGCCTTATAGTCACTCCTCTGTGTGTGTGTGTATATGGATGTGTGCATGTTCATGTGTGCATGGGTGCACATGTGGGGCCAAGGGTCAGTCGTCATCTCTGAAAAGTCACACTCCCTTTTAATCTTTTAATTGTCATTTGGTATATTATGATTCTTTGTGTGTATGATTTTGTGTGCCGAGACAGGTATATGCCACAGTAGGTTGTAGGTCAAGCAACAATCTTGGGGAGTCGGTTCTCCTCTTCCACTGTGGGTCCTGAGGCTTAAACTCAGGCTTGCCTGTACAGCAGCTTTTTATAAGCTAGGCCATCTCATCTCCTTAGATGCATCTTGATTTTCTTGAGACTCTGTCTCAATGAAACTGACTTCATTTTGCTTGTCTCTTAGGCTAGACTGGTTGTCCAGGGAGCCTCAGAGATCACCCAGTCTCTCCCTCTCCAGCTCTGGAATGGATCCCACCACCACAGCACCACAACACCACAGCACCACAACAACACACCACCACACCACCACACCACCACACCACCACACCTGGTTTTATGTTGGGTTCTGGGGATCAAACTTCGATCTTCATGCCTGCATGGCAAACAGTGTACTCACTGAGTTAGCACCCCAACCCTCTAGTTATTAGAGACTTTCTTTGTCTCAGGCTATATTAACAGACTTCTGGAACAAATGTCAGCAAGTAGAGGCATGGAAAGGGACCAAGTGAAAGATGGTAATTTTTTTATTTTCTGAAGAGTATAAAGAAAAAAGTAAATTTGGAAACGTCAAATAACATTCCTTACTCTTTCCAGACTCTGGTTTCTAAAAGTTCATTTAGATTCCAAGGCCTGCCCTGTTCTTTCAGCGTTTGTCAATGACGTGAGGCGGGCTTTGAGTGAAGGCATCTTCCCCTGCACCGTTCATTTCTGTTTCAGTGGCTTGCCTGGGTACTTTTCTTTAATTAATACTGTTTATGCTTGCTGATGAATAATTCACAGTCGTACAAGCAACAGATGTCAGAGGATTCAAAATGATTTTCCCTGAATTATTTATTATTTCCAAAAAAGTAACAGGTTTGTTGAACAAGTAATTGGCAATACAGATGTAGATCAAGGTTTGCCAGTAGGCAACAAGGTCTGCTACGTCCTCAACGTTTGTGCCTCTTAATAACCAGGACCACACTGTAGATGGCTAGCTATATACCACAGCTCGGGGAGACCATTATCCATCCCCTCTCTGACAAGCTGGGGTCTGGTCTGGTTTCCAGGTAAGTCTGTGACTGTTAAAACAAAAATGAGAATTTATCTCGAGACAGTTAATGAATGCAGCCTTGCAGGTGGCTCCCAGACACTGAGACCTAATGTCCCCCACGGAAACAAGTGACATCTTTGTTTGCAGGAATATATTAAGCATAGAGACTCTTGCCAGGTGTGATGGTACCCGCTTATAATCCCTGAACTTCAGAGGTAGAAAAGAAAAGCCAGGAGGTGGTGGCTCACACTTTTAGTACCAGCACTCTGAGTCCGAGACTAGCCTGGTCTACAGAGTGAGTTCCAGGACAGCCAGGGCTACACAGAGAGACACAAGATTGAAGCAAGAGGATCAGGAGATCTAGGATAGCTTTGGCTACATATTGAGTTTAAGGGACTGCCTGGGCTAATAAGACCCTGTTTTCAAAAAACAAAACAAAACAAAACAAAACAAAACAAAACACAACCCAGCAACATCAAAGGGACGGGAGACTGGATATGTGGGAGAAGATGGTGCACAGTAGCTGAGATGTCCAACAGCACACGTCACCCTTGTAAGAATATTCTCTGGAGTGCCTTGAGTGGTTGGCTATTACATTTGTTTATTGTACGTGTGTTTATGTGTGAGGGCACACAGGTCGTGGTGTGCGTGTGTGCACGCAGAGGTCAGAGGGAAACACATAGGAGTGAGGTCTTCCCTCTAGCCTTGTGGGACCCGTCAATTCAACTCCGGTCATCACACTGAGTGGCAGGCTCCCTGAGCCATCTTACCGACCCTATGAGTGAATATTTTTTAATGATTTCTTTATTCTGTGCACATTTGTGTTCTGCCTACATGTATGAGGCAGGTGTGTGTGTGTGTGAGTGTCAGATTCCCTGAGACTGGAATTACATATAGCTATTAGCTGTCATGTGGGTGCTGGGAATTGAAACTGGGTCTTTTGGAAGAGCAGTCAGTGCTCTTAACTGCTGAGGCGTCTCTCCAGCCCCTTCTATGAATGAATTTTTATTTTTTTTTTATTTTTTTATTTTATTTTATTTTATTTTTGGTTTTTCGAGACAGGGTTTCTCTGTGTAGCCCGGGCTGTCCTGGAACTCACTCTGTAGACCAGGCTGGCCTCGAACTCAGAAATCCGCCTGCCTCTGCCTCCCAAGGGCTGGGATTAAAGGCGTGCGCCACCACCGCCCGGCTTGAATGAATTTTTAAAAAGGCCAAACCAAGCAACACACAACCAGCCAACCAAATAAGAAAAACCCTCTAAACACAGACACATACCCTAAAACATCAATAACAACAAAATATCAACTTTAAAATCTAACAGTGCCAGGCGGTGGTGGTGCACGCCTTTAATCCCAGCCCTTGGGAGGCAGAGACAGAGGCAGGTGGATTTCTGAGTTCCAGGCCAGCCTGGTCTACAGAGTGAGTTCCAGGACAGCCAGGGCTACACAGAGAAACTCTGTCTCGAAAAACCAAAAAAAAAAAAAAAAAAATCTAACAGTGAGAAATGGGTTATAGCAGTTCTAGTGTACTGAAGCAGTGGAATATTATATTGTCATTAAAATGATATGCAGATTTATTTTTTTATTTGAAAAAATATTAGTCAATTAATAGAACATAATATTAAAGAAAAAACAATTCAGACATTACAGTTTTATTTCTGCAGACAGTATGTTGGGGTTGTTTCTGTTTTTGCATAGCAACAAGTCTAGAATTTCTCTAAAATATTAATCATGGCTAGTTTGGAAGAGGAAGCCCCAGAGTGATTTTTTTTTCCCGCTTTACATATATTTTTAGTATCTTCATGATAAATATGGGTTTTCAGTCATCATGAAAGGTCAGGGTGCTAAAACAAGACATCCAATTATATCATTTAAAGAAAGGAACTCCTGCGCTTGAACGTGTTTCTGGAAGGGCAGGCGGCTCTGCTGCCTTTGTAGATGGACAAAGATTCTCCTTTGCCTGTCACCTCTCCATTCCCCAAGGTCTTGTCACTTTCTACGTGGCCAGTGCTGAGCTAAGTGGCCCAGGCTGTCGCTAGGAGCAGTGGGTGTGGAGGAGGCAGCTTCCCACCTCAGGGCCCTGTTTCCACAGTAGCCTGTATCACTCTGCATCTTGTGCCTTGTCTGTGCTCCAATGTGATGTGTGACGTAGTCAGTGGTCTCTCTCTGACCAGCTGCAGTGCTGTCCTGCTGAAGGAAGAGGAAATGAATTCTTCTGTGCAGCCTGCAGTCCCTGCTAAATATATTACCTGTGTGATAAGACAGGAGCCAAGAAATTAAAGGAAGTAAAGTTATAGATTAGGTGTCTTCAGAGGGCACGTCCTTGGGGGAATTAAACAGACAGGAGGGGGATGAGGTTTGTTTTCCTGGGGGTGACAATCTGGCTGAGAAATGAGACTGGCAGAAGAATTCACAATAGCATATGCAAAGTACCAGAAGACTGTCCCAAGAAGTACAGGGTGGAACTTCAGCCGGGTCACAAGGTGGGCTTAGCGGAATTGACAAGCTTGCACATTTGCTTCAGTGAGCTGCCAGAGCTGCTGGCACTTACCTAAGAAAATAGATTAATTTGTGCTTTGTGACATTTCAAGGCTAGGATGACCTTGTACACCACAGAGGAAAAGAATTATATTTGTCTATTGACAAAAAAAAAAAAAAAAAAAAAAAAAATCACTGTAAGTCTCTAAGTGAAACTTTACTTACCTATAAGTGTTTGTTAAATATGTGGTAACTTTTTCACATAAAATGTCTTGGAAGAGAAGCTGTAATCATCATGTAAAAACTATCTTTTAAAAAATTATTCATGTAGCCAGATGTCAGTGGTGTGTGCCTTTGATCCCAATATTCTGGAGGCAGAGACAAGCAGAACTCTTGAGTTCAAGGCCAGCCTGGTCTACAGAGCAAGTTCTAGGAAAGTCATGGCTACATAGAGAAACCTTGTTTCAAAAAAAAAACAGCACCAAAAATTATTCGTGTGTGTGTGTGTGTGTGTGTGTGTGTGTGTGTGTGAACACATGTGTGCATTGCCCATAAAGGCTAGAAGAGGAAGTCTGATTTCACCTGGAGCTCCAGACTGTGTGAACCGTCCAACATGATGCTAAGAACAGTAAGTACTCTGAAGCTCTGTCCCATCTCTTCAGCCCCGAAAACCATCTTCTAAATGAAAAACGTACCAACTCTTACTTAACTGCTTTGAAGTGTTGGATATGGTTATCTCACACGGGTTATTTCTGAGGTACATCTAGGAGAGCTGTTTCTTTGGTAGACGACGATGATGATGGTGGTGGTGGTGGTGCTAGTGATGATGGCGATGATGATGATGGTGATGGTGATGATGGTGGTGGTGGTGGTGATAGTGATGATGTCGATAATGATGATGGTGATGGTGATGATGGTGGTAGTGGTGATGATGGTGGTGATGTGTGTGTGCTACAAGGGATAGCTTTCAGGAGTTCCTTCTCTCCCGTGTAGGTTCCAGGGATCAAACTCAGCTAGGACTTTAACCTACTGAGATGTCTTGCCAGTTTTCTGTCATCGACTTTTTTCTATTGAATATTTTATTTATTTACAATACAGATGTCATCCCATTCCTTATCCCATCCCCCCTCCTCATTTTTGCTTTTATACTATTTTAATTAATGCATGTCTCAAGGTCATTTCTAGGTTGAGGGTCTAGCAATACAATAGATGTAAATAGTCAAGGAACAAGCAAGACAATAAACACAAATAGTCAAAGAAAAAGCAAGGCATTAAACCCAATTACGTGAACACTCCGTGATCACTGTTTCTAAAGGCTTATCAGGATGACCAAAGTATCTGAGCCTACTTCCCTGTCCTAGCCAAAGGTCATTTTCATGTCTGAAGCCTACTTCCTTGTTCTAGCCTAATATTTAGGTTCCTGCCTGAAATTACTTCTTTGTTCTAGCCTAGTGTCAGATTCCTGCCTGAAACCTACTTCCTTGTCCTTGACCCATGTCAGATTCTTGCCAGGCAGCCCCAAAGGTTCTTAGCCTCTTCCCGTTTTTGTTTCATTAACAAGACTGAGCCTGTCTTAGGTCGTTCTGACAAGAATGCCTTCCTTACCAGTCATGGAATATGCATTATCAAAAGCAATGCACTTATGTCTTAGGTTGGTAAGGCTCTGCAGAATCTTACTTGTTCTTGGCTTGCCAGCCTGTTAATTTAATAACTCTGTCTGGGGGTGACTTTTATTTTTAAAAATTGTCTTAGATTCATTTTACTTTTCTGATTGTGCATGCACTTGCAGTTGTCCTAGGGGTTCAGCAAAGGGCATAGGAATCCTCTGAAGCTGGAGTTACAAGTAGTTGTGAGCTTCCCAACTTGGATGCTAGGAAATGAACACAGGTCTTCTGCAAGAGCCTCAAGTGTTTAAAAAAGCTGCTGAACCGTCTCTGCAGCCCCTTGATGGATTTTTAATCATACAAAACACTTTTGTCAGAACAAGGTGGGATTCTGTAGAATTTAAGTGCAGTGCAAGGAGGAGGGGTGGTGGGTGGGGGAGGATTTTAGAGAGGAGGCTCAGTGGTTAAAGGTATGGCTGTGGAGGACCTACCCAGGTTTCATTCATAACACTCATGTGGCAGCTCACAACTGCCTATATCTCCAGTTCCAGGGGACCTGACGCCCCCTTGTGGCCTCTGCAGGTACTGCACAAATGCAGTGTATATACATTAGTTCCGGGATCCGGTTTCTGAACAGAGCTTTTCTCCTTCCTTCTTTCCTTCCTTTCTTCCTTCCTTCCCTCCCTCCCTCCTTTCTTCCTTCTTTGCTTCCTTCCATCCTTAAGACTGTAGAGTCTCTGGCTTGTAGTGTGGATGGCATTGGACTATGTTGGGCCGTGAGCAAGGGGCGAGGGACTTGCAGCTTTTTCTGCAGGTTCTGCTGGTCGCAGAATGTCTTGGGAAGGACAAGGAATGTGTTTTAATTTGTATGAATAAAAATCCCGTTTGGGACAGAAGTCAGACTTGCAGTCGACTTTGTCAGGATGTTTCACAGTCAAAGCTTGTGTAGATAAAGAATCTTCCCCTCCGCCCACTCCACTTCAGAGCGGGGAGAGTCGGAATCTCACAGTGATGACAGCAAAAACATTTCTTTCTCATCATGACAGGGCCGAAAAGCGGTGTTACCTTTTAGAATTCGTTTCTCTCCAGAGGGTGAGGATGAGGCCGGCCCATGGAGCTGCAGTGCCGATTCAGTTCTTAGAATATTCTTAGAGAATGTTCATGACCTACAGCCTTATTGATTTCTGAGACTATGAAAATCTATCTGTCTGTCTACCCATCATCTACTACCCTCCTGGGAGCCACCTGAGTGTGCTCCCTGCAGGGCTGGCAGCTCACACTCGTGCCTTTGTGCCCAGGGCATTTGGCTTCACACTATGGATCTTTTCTGGTTGTTTTTCTTTTAAAGGTTTATTTATTTTATTTCACATGTATAAGGATTTCAGCTTCATGTATGTATACACACCACTAGCAGGTCAGGAGAACGCGTTATATCCCCTGGAACTGGCTTTGCAGATGGTTGTGAGCAACCATGTGGGTGCTGGTATTGAACCAAAGTCCTCTGCAAAAGCAACAAACGCTCCTAACCACTGGGCCATCTCTCTAGCGTGCGCATGCATGTACATACACACATACACAGGTGCGCCTGTACTTGCCCTTTACAAGAGAAGTTTTCATGTATCACCAAATTAGCCTTGGACTCCGTATATGGATGTGGATACCTTGATCCTCCAGCATCCGTCTCCCCAGGGCTGGGATCACGTAGGGATGTGTTACCGAGCTGGTTTATGTAGTTCTGTAGAGTAAGCTCAGAGTGTAGAGCATCCTTAACTTTCAAAGAATAGCTCCATTTTGTCACTGGTGAGATGTGGCTTTTCTGATGTGACTGCTATTTTTTTTTTAACTCATCTTTTTTTTATAATTTTAGATTTGTTTTTAGAATTTTGTGTATGAGAAAGCTATACTTATTTCTTTCCTTCCTGCCCTCCCCTCTGATGGCTCTGGTGTCCTTTCTACTCAAATTCATACCACTTCTTCATCATTTTTATTGTTCCCTATATGTATGTATATGTGTACATATGCATATATCTATATGTGTGTGTACGTACATATATCCTAATGAGTCCAATTTATTAACTGTTTGATTTGTATGCCTGTGTAGTGCATGCACTCTACATGTGTGCCCATGGATGTGGAGGTCAGAGCTATCTTCTTCAATCCCTCTCCACCTTATTTTCTGAGACAAGATCTCTTGCTGAACCCAGAGCCCACCAGTCAGTCAGACTGGCTGGCCAATGAGCTCTTGGGACCTGCCTGTCTCTGTCTCCACAGCACTAATCCAAGTGGCCAGGTCCATACCCAGCTTGTGTGCGAGCACACGTGCTAGGGATCATACTCAGGTTACAGGGCGAGCCCTTGGCTGGCTGTGCCATCTCTCCAGCCCCTTAGCCATCGTTTCTTCCTTTCCATACGATGAGCATAACGCTCTCAGAGAGTTGTCGCTGTTTCTGCTCAACTTTGCCTAATTAGATTTCTGTGAAGCTTGAGGTCATTTATAGGCATTTTTCCACATTAAAAACATGAGCCTCCGCTGAGATGTTTTGTGGTTCTAAATTGGGACCATCCTGCCTTGTCATCAAATCACTCATCCTTACTTCAGTCAGTGCATACGCGGGTCCGATCCTCCGGGGGCTGCTGTCATTGTTAATTTACATCTGACCTTGTTCTGGAGAATATTTAAGGCGGAGGAGCTAATTTAGGACGTGCTTGCTCTTATTTTACCAATTAGGCTGGACCGGCGGAGGGGGACACACAAAATGGCAAAGTCTAGGGAAATAAGGGAAGAGAGGGTCTCGTGTAGCTGTGGGTGACCCTGAACTTCGTGTTCAAAGTGCTAGAATTATAGGCATGTGCCACCAGACTGGTTCTATGTGGTGCTAGGGATTGAACCTAGGACGCTGAACATGCTAGGCAAGCAAGCAGTCTGCCTGCTGGAACAGCCTCAGCGTCAAGACTACAAGTGTTCATTTTATTTTGATCCTTGGACCTTGTGTCACAAAAGATGGTTATATCTAGTAGACTTATTTTAGGAAAAGGGTAATAGCGAACTCCAGCCAGATGAGTCCCGATGGGGCGAGTCAAGGCAGGATTTGAACCCAGGCTATTAGCCACAAGGGCCTCCATCTAGCCATTCTGCTACAGCGCCTCATCGTGTGTCTGTGCATCTGTATCCTAGCGCACCACCCCAACAAAAGAAAACAACACAGGAGCTTTCCCCGGGACCACAGTGGGAATTGCGTGGAGAGGGCTGGAACACGCAGATGGTCCCATTTCCCCTGGGTTTGTGGTTTTTGCCTCTTTGTATCTTCCAGGCAGTGAGCTGGATTCCAGTGCCTGGGAGTCCGTCGGAAGCTGCAGCTTCTGAGCGTTTCAGACGGGAGAAGAAATGACTTGCCGAGGCAGTGTCGGGAGTAAGGGACATCGAGAGATAGGGGGAAATTATTAAAGATGACTCTGAAGATGTCAGGAGGACAAAGAGCCACGGTGTGTGCACCCCGGCCTGGGATGACTTCTCTGGGGCGGCTTCAATTCTTTAGTTTAGTCTGCTGTGCCGAGTAAAGAACTGTGGGATTTAATAACGTGTGCCTTAAAGAATGTCCCTGTGAGTAAGTGTTTCCCCCGTCGCAAAGATGTAACGGCTCCAATTGAATTTAGAAGCAGTATTAAAATTGTTCTTTTGGTGATGTTTCCGAGGTGCACGAAATAAAGCATCTAAAGTCACCATTGATTAAACTGCAGGTTTACCATGTGAGCGGTGGTAAAGCACTAAACTCTGCTGCTAGCGGGTTTTACTGCAGTTGTCGTGAAACAAAGTAAGAAAATTCTCCCTTTACACAATTTACGGTCAGGCTGCTGTTTAAATGTGCCAAAAAGTGTTCTCAGAATCTTGGCAGTGTTTTAGAATATAGTATATTATCTTAGTTCTGGGATATATATATATATATATATATATATATATATATATATATACACACACACACACACACACACACACACACACACTCAATATGTATTGACGATGGTGTTTACTCTCTGAGCTGAATAGCTGAATTCTCTCTTACAGACGGACAAAGGAAAGAGGCTGATACATAGCAGGGTGCTCTGTGTGCTTGCACTAACAGGCCACCAAGGAGACACCTTGCTGGTTCCTCCTCCTTTTTGATCTGGTCTGCTTGTGGTTTCACTGAGCTTGTGTCTCCCACACAGTCCTAAGGAGGACAGGGCTGGTCTAAGACGGTCCCAGAGTCCTGCTGCCTACCCTGGAATCATAACCAAAAGGAAAATTTTGTTTTCTTTTGAGACAGGATCTCATGCTGCCCAGACTGGCCTCAAACTCACTAGCCTAGGCTAGCCTTGAACTTAGAATGCCCTTAGTACTGGACTTATGGGTGTTGGCCACATCACCTTGGCCATTCTTTTCTTCTACCTCTCTCTTCTTCCTCCCTTTCCCGTTCCTCTCCTCCCCCTACCCCCTGCACTGCTAGAGATCAAAGCCAGGGCCATGCACACATTGGCTGGTACCCTGAACGGGACCACCAGCCCCCATCTTCTCCATCCTACCCAAGGGCAAGCAGATTCAAGAAACATGAGGCTGGGAGAAGACAGGGAATGTGTGTTCTCAGTCCAGACACACAGTGAGGAAGAGTTGACTGATGGGCAGCCAAGCTCTTAGAGCAGTAGATGGGGGCAGGAAGGAACATTAAGAAAATTTCTATTACCCCTCGTGCAGTGTCCCAGAAAGGGCATGCTCTGAGGTTAACTGCTTTGTATTATTTGTACTTATATGCTAGAGCTCCAAGTACCACGAGAGTGCTAGATCAGTACTGAGCGACACCACTAACCTGTACAGCTCATTGTTAAATGGGAATATGGGTGGAAAACACTGTATAGGTTAAGTTTTACTTACAACTTTACCATATACATTTTTTTTTTTTAAGTCACACCATTAAGTTAATCTCCTCCTGATCACCATGGACAAAGAGGCCATTGTTCTGATCTAGAGACGTTTCTGTTTTGCAAACTCACACCATCAAAACAAGTGTGAGTTTTCTCTGGGTACATCTGAGCTGCCAGGATCCACCCCCCCCCCACCCCCCCACAAAGAGGTGCTTCCCTGGGCTTCTCTGGTGGGACTGTTAATTGCAAAATCCGGGGAGGGGAAAGTTTAAGTTTTGTCAGCTGCCAAACTTTGGACTTCACGGTGAACCCTCAGGACTGACTTTCTAGGCCAAGTGTGAGCAGCTCCAGGGCTGCCGATGTGAGGGTGGAGCAGCGTGACCGTTTTATTTAGATGCTTGGCCAGAGTTCAGACCCATGGACTCTAGGGTCAGCCTCCAGAACTCAAGTGATTTCCCCCAGGAAATGCCTTCCTGTCCCTGTCCCCTGTACAGGATCACCAAACACACAGCTTGCTGGTGGAGGAAAGGGGCTAGAACCACCGATCAAAGGAGAAAAACTTCCGTTAGGATTTTTCTTCTCTGTTACCGGGGCGTCGGTGGAGGAGCAAGCTTACTACTGACGACTGAAGAGTTCAAAAGAGCCAAAAAAAAAAAAGAGAAAAAAAAAAAAAAAGGAAAGGATAAAAGATAAACTCCACTTCCAAAATAATGTTTGAGTCAACTCATCTAAGCGAAAAGCAGGGTTGCTCAGCTAGCAAATAGTAGCGCTGGGGATTTGGAAGGCGGCCCTCCACCATCGGTTGACCGTCCTGGGCCTGCAGCCCATCCTAGCTCACCTCGTGTTGTTTGGAACACTCTTTGGAAGCTGGCAGCGTGATGGTTATGTAATGTGGACTCTGAGGCCTGCCAGCCGGCCCTCAGCAGGTCCTGGGGAGATGCCAGGTTCTCTCGAGTCTTTCTTAAGCTAGCCCAATAGATTGCTGTGACTTGGGAGTACGTACTGGGCACCGATCTCAGCCTGCATGGTTTTACAAGCCGAGACAGTATCCTCGGTAACCTTCAACCACACCTGAGCGTCCTTAAACAAGAGTCTGGCCCCGTGTTGTGTTTAATTTTTAAAATTGTGGTGAGATATGAGGCAGTAATTAAATGTGTTTGTGTGTGTTATCTGTCTGTGGGTATGAGCATGTGAGTGCAGGTACTGTCAGAGGCCAGAAGAGGGCGTCAGAGCTCCTGAAGCTAGAGTTATAGGTGTTAGTGAGGTGCCTGACGCGTGTGTTGGGACCTAAACTTGAGCCCTCTCTAAGAGCAATAAGAACTCTTAACTGATGAACCATGGCCCTAACTCCTAATTCTTATGTGTGTTGGAAGCATTGGGAGGGTAGGTGAGCGTACAGATGTGCACTTGTGGAGGTGAGAGGATGACTCTTAGGAGTTGGTGGTCGCCTGCTGTGTTCTAGAGATAAAACCCAGGTCATCGGGCTTGTAGGACAAACACTTTTATCTATCAAGCGAGCTCTCTAGCTCCCCCTTCTTCCTCTACCACATTTTCTTCATCCACTCACCGGACTTGGCTGGCTTTCGTGAACGCAGATGCAAACACCTGAGTTCCTGCTTCTACTGCCTTTGGTGATATGCTCAGAATTGGGATTGCTAGATTATGTGATAACCAACACTCCTTCCCTGCCCCACTCCTGCCCCTCCCCCTACGAACGTGCCTTATCGTGGATTCCAATTTATTTATTATTTTCAAGAAAGGAAAGTACCCTGAGAACTTTGGACTCCCCAAGTGTACAGAACCCGATTGGATGCTCTCCTTTCTTTTCCGTAACCTTGTGGCATCAGCTTCTGGTGTCACATGATTGCCGGGGAAGGGTGGCCTTGTTTCAACTTGACCCCTCTCTTGTCACCAACTCCTCCCTTCCCCTTTCTTCTCATTCGTTTTTCTTCTTTTGAACTTTTGGTCCAGACATGCAGCTCCTGTGGCCTGTATGGGAATTGGTACTTCCTGCGGGCTGCGGAGGGGAATCCCATCACCCCCACTCCACAGCCGACTGATGAAGGCTAATATCCTTTGGAGCTGCTGAAGCAGCAGATTTGAGGCCCAAGGAGTTCTGCAAGCTGACTGTACAACCGTCTGGGTTCTCCAGGATTTCATCTCTGACTGGATCAGCATTTTATTTTCCCTGCTTGCCTATTTGGAAAATTATATTTTTTTTGGAGTGGAGTATTTCGTTTTGTTTTTGTTGTTTTTGGTTTTTTGAGACATCATTTTTCTGTGTCGCCCTGGCTGTCCTAGAACTTCCTCTGTAGACCAGGCTGGCCTTGAACTCATGAATCCTCCTGCCTCTGCCTCCTGAATGCTGGGATTAAAAGGGCATGCCACCATGCCTGGCCTTGGTTATTTTATTTTTTTTAGAATAGATTTTAGAGTAGATAAAAACAAAAATACAAAACAGCCTTAGTATTTAAAAGGCTTGGAAAAATGCTACCTAGTTGCCTTTCATTTTTATTGGTTTTGATTTTTGAATTTAAAAAAAAAATGATCTTTTTGCACTGTTGGGGATCGAATACAGAGCCACCCCCATACTGGGTTAACACGTAACCACTGGACTTTTGAACCGTTGAACACTTTCCACCTTGTTTTTATTTATTTACCACACACACACACACACACACACACACACACATCTTGGGCCTAGGCTGATCTTAAACGTCTCTATTTAGCTGAAATTGAGCTTGAGCTTCTGATCCTCCTGCCTCCACCTATCCGGTGCTAAGATCACAGGTATACACTAACCTCCGATTGATTCAGTACTAATCATTAAACCCAGAGCCTTGTCAATGCTAGACAAGAGCTATCAACTGACCTACGTCTCCAGTTTTTTGTTTTTAAATAAAGTAATGAACTCACATGATATACTTTGGAACAGAGAGTAAGACCTGGGCCACTTGTGTGTCATTAGCCAACCATAATGACAAATTATTTTATCTGTCAGCATTTTTTTTTTTTTAACCTTGGCTTCAAAATTGGAACACAGATCAACAAACCAGTTGGAAGGATGAAATTAATGATATTTTAAAAACAACTCCTCTGACTCTGGGAATGAGCAGGTGGAGCTGAAGGGTGGAGGGGTGGGGGCTGGAGACAGTAACTGGAAAGGAAGGACATCGTGTTCCTACCGCATGTTCCTACCGGAATGAGCAGGTGGGCGACAAAGCTCCCCCACAGAGCTCACCTAGCAGAGTCTGGAGCCCCAGAAGCAGCCTTTGGGGATGTTCTGATCAGCATATAAAAGGACAGGAAAGATCTAGAAGTATCTGTAGTTAATAAGAAGACAAGACCATCTTGCCAGGCGGACTGTTACAGAGTCTGGTTCCAGTGACACACCATGACAGTTCACCTCTAAGCCACGTTCCACCGTAGGTCAAATCAGCTTCCCCCCCAGGCTCTTTCAGACATTAGTCCTTCTTCCCTCCTGTGATCCTATTTTTGGAGTGTGAATGGCTCTAGGGCTTGTTTTTGTCACCCCCCACCACCACCACCATTAATACCATTAATGGAGTGATTCTGGAGCTCCTTCTGGTTACCAGAGAATTCTGTATTGCTCTGGGCACATTTGCCTTCCCCGATGATTTTGTTAGGCTCATGAGAAAGGGAAAGGAAAGTTGCCTCTTCTCAGCCAGCTCTGGCTTCTGGGCCTGGGAAGCGGGGCCAGCCCCCATAGCGTGTGGCCATCACAATGACGCATGACATGAGAGGCGTGTGAATGCAGCCGGCCGCTGCAGCTGGTTCACTTGACTCTTCGCAGAGTGTTCCCAGGAACACACAGGACACTAAGGGCTGTGATGTAACTCACATCTGCCAGATGTGGAACCCAGCATGAGTCATGCTGGGCTGGGAGATTCATAAAGATGTGCCTTCTGGGTCATCTGAGCACAGATTCTAGGCCACCTTCCCTGCCATTCAGGGTTGCAGGCGGCAAGTCCACACCCCAGGAAACCTCCCCCCCCCCCCCCCCCCAAGTTCACTAACCTCTGTCAAAAATTACAATCTGGATTTCTGTAGTCCCATGGTCTTTAGCTTGTCATTTGCTAAAGGATTTTGTCCCTTTGGACGATGGAAGAACATCAGAGATTCTAAAGGGATGGGGATCCGACTCCATAGTGGAGCGTTTGTATTTCCTCGGATTGTCCGCCCAACACTGCAATTCCACCACCCCAAAAACATGCTCTGAATTATAAGGATGTCGCCACACATCCCTGAAAGATCAGGACAGAGGTGGGATGCTGCAGGAAGAGACACTGCTGGCAGCGTGCCCGCGAGAAGTCTGGCGCTCTGATCGTGTATTTTATTATTTGTTTTATTGAATGAGGACAAGACTCCTCATGGTGATTAATGAACGTTTTTTCTGAGAAGTTGTAAACCGACCTTTAAGAACTTTCTCACAAACGTGTGATATCCAGTCAGGAATGTGTGTGTGTGCTCTGCTGGGTGGACTTCATACCACTTAGTAATGGAGGATTGGTGTTACTGGAGCTGTTAGGGTCAAGGCCTTAACAAGCTAGGCTCTGGCCCGCTGTCCTCTATAGGCCAATTAAGGAGTCAAAAGCAGAGAAAGGAGACTCATTTACTCTGGCCACATTGGGAAGAGGAACAAGAAAAGAGGCCATTGAACCTTACCAAGGTCTTCTAAGCGCCAGGAGAAGGTTTGTGTTTAGACAGGGGCAGGAGGTAAGCAAATGTAAGCAGCCCGTGTCCAGGTGTGGGCCTGCCCACATCTGGCCTAACATCTTCTCCCCTTCAACTTCTTCTGCAGGGTGATTTAACAGACAGGTTGTCAGAACTATGTGCTATCTCTGCCTGAGAGACAAGTTCCTCCCCTGGATGCCCAGCCTTCAGCCTGTTCCTCCTTCAAACATGAAAATCCTAGGGAAATTCCAGTTTCTTAGGGTCACTGTGATGCCTCTCTGTAGAGTATCTTTACTTCAGCCAGGATGGTTACCTGTGTCTTAGGAAGACACAGTTTAATTAGGGAGATGGAGGTGATGCTGTTCTAGATTATCTGTGTACCCTAGGTCTGATAACAGGTGTCCTTAAAAGAGATGAGAAAGGGAGCTGGAGAGATGGCTCAGTGGTTAGAGCACTGGCTACTTTTCCAGAGGACCCAGGTTTGATTCTCAGCACCTATATGATGAATCCTTACTACTCTCAAGGGATTTGATGTTCCTCCTCAGGCCTCTGTGGGCACTGGGCACACATGTGGTCCACAGACATACATACTGGTAAAACAGCCATAGACATAGAAACCATAAATAAATCTTTAAAGGGAACGGCCCCGGAGGCCAGTCTGGAAGTGCTGGGATTAAAGGCACGCGCCGCCATCACCCGGCGGTCCCCAAGTTTTTAAAAACAAGATCTCAGCCGGGCGGTGGTGGCGCACGCCTTTAATCCCAGCACTTGGGAGGCAGAGGCAGGCAGATTTCTGAGTTCGAGGCCAGCCTGGTCTACAGAGTGAGTTCCAGGATAGCCAGGGCTATATAGAGAAACCCTGTCTCGAAAAACAAAAACAAAAACAAAAAAAAAACCAAAAAAAACCAAGATCTCACCACAGAAGATTGCAAATCCTGCCCCCCCCCCTTTCCTGCTTGCTCCAGTCCCACTCAATCCGGTCCACAGGTTTGTTTATTTCTTTGTTTGTTTATTATATGTAAGTACACTGACGCTGTCTTCAGACACTAAGAGGGCATCAGGTCTCATTACAGTTGGTTGTGAGCCACCATGTGGTTGCTGGGATCTGAACTCATGACCTCTGGAAGAGCAGTCAGTGCTCTTAACCTCTGAGCCATCTCACCTGCCCGGGCAAATTTTTAAAGAATGCAGACTGGCTTTCATCTGTAGCCAGTCTGCCCGTGACTAGAAAGTGGGTCTCATCCTCCTGAGGCACCACCCAAACTGCTTCAAACATCTCTGCAATCTCATTTTATCAAGATCAGAAAACAGTTATAACAATCTTTAAGTGGAAGAGGGACCAAGATGGAGCCACGATTTTAAAATTAAATTTAAAAAAATTAATTTTAAATTAAAATTAAATTTAAAAAATTAATTTTAAATTAAAATTAAATTAAAAAAATTAATTTTAAATTAAAATTAATTTTAAAGTAAACCCAGGAGCATGGAGGGAGGGAGCTTTATGAAGGAACACTGATAATTAAGTAATTAAGACATAGCAAATAAAGCAGGGGGGTGTGAGAGAGAAGTACGCACAGGCAGAGGAAGTCCTATGAAAGCAGGAAGGAGGCAGAGTCTGGGGTGAGTTGTAGAGCCAGAGGGAATGCCTGCAGCTTCCAGAAAGGAAGAGTAGATTGTCTTCTAGAATCTTTAGAGGGAGCTTGGTGTCTTTGGACACCTCCATTTCTGAGTCCCGTCTTCCGGAACTATAAAGAATAAATTCCGATTGTGTTATCTGCCACCTCTTTGGTAATTTAGTATTTGGTTTGGAAGCTAATAGAATCATCACAACCATCAAGAACTAGGTCAAGAACTAGGGTATTAGCGACACCTGGGGAAACCCACCTAAAGCCTCATCTCTTCTTTAGCCACCACAGTCAAGAAACAGAGAGCAGGTAAGAAATGGTGCTGAACTATCAAACCTCAAGGTCCCTCACTTCCTCCTGACATACTTCCTCAAGTATAATGCCACCTTCTAAAGGCTTCACAAACATTTAAAATAGCACCATCATCCAGAGAGCATGAGCTGACGAGGGACTGGCCTTTCACATCCAAACCACACAGGTTTTATGCTGGTTAAGAATCCTTACTGGAAGCATTCGGTACACTTGCTTCTGATTGAGACTTATTTCACTTAGCATTCTGTGTTGGTTTTTGAGACAGGGTCTCACTATGTAGCCCAGACTGACCTTTAGCTCTAGAACCTCTTGATTCTTCTGGGATTACTTGCATGTATCACCATGTCCAGCTTGCATTGGGTTTGATCATTTTCCTAGCTGTATACAGTTGCCCCTTCATTTTCTATGGTTTCTGTTACCCGTAGAAAAATGCGGACGGAAAATTCCAGAAGTAAACAATTTTATAAGTTGTACTTATTCCTGTTTTTTTTTTTTTTTTTTTTTTTTTGTTAATTTTAAACAAGATCTTACTGTTAGCCCCGGCTGGCCTTGAACTCATGGAGATTTGCCAGCTTCTGCCTGTAGACTGCTGAGATTAAAAGCATGAACCATCACACCCAGCCACCTGACTTTTATTTGTGTCACGATAGTGCATTGCTGCGATTGGTCTATGTATATTAATAGTTATTGTTATTATTCTTTTATTGAGCCTGATTTATAAATCATAGTCATATAGAAGATACATAGCAACATATGTTGGAATTGGGGACAACCACAGTTTCCAGCATCCATGTGGGGCTTGGGATGTGTCCCCTACAGCTGCCAGTACTGCTGAACCCCATGTCTCTGAAGAGCCCATTACAGGGCTCTCAGGGCTGAGCACACCAATTTTCTGAGAACCGGAGAGCTGAGCTGCCGCCTGCGAATTTTAAACATTCTTAACCCATCACTGAGAAGATGACTGAACAGCTGTCGTACCCTCCATCTCAAGTCTTAGAAATAAATTTGCATGTTTTAGGAGCTCCAACCCCAGTCCTCCTCTGCAGCTCTCTAGCTTGATGCTAGCAAGGATGCATCCACACATGCACGGATAGTGTTCCTGAATACCCCGCTCTGATGAGCCTTAGAAATAGCGCCAGGAACCTCACAGAGGACGAGATTAAAATCCAGGGCCCCAGCTGTCGAGAGAGATGAGCTGTCTCATTTGCCTGATGTGCCCCCACATCCTTATGGAGGTGGGGGAGGCTGAGTTTGAACTCAAAATACCAGAATAGAATGGGGGGGCAGGTGTGACAACCACACCCTGGATGCCATTTTTTCCTAGAGAGAAAATCTTTGATGGAGTTTGTGGTGATGAAAGAGAAGTCGTTATTTTTCTGGTACAAAAGTAGTGTATCTTTCTTTCAGAATGGGAAAAATCCAGACCCAGCAGGAAGTATCTACAACCCCATACTGCCATTAACCACTGTCGAATATATTTGCATATGCATATGCATCTGCATATACAAACTTTCTTATAAACCCCCCCCCCCAAAAAAAAAAAAAAAACTATTTATTTCTGCAGTCAATAAATATCCCAGGTGCTAGTCCCTGGGGCTATACCATGAATAAAACAGCACTTGTCCTGATGGGAGCTGATCCAAGCACGAATGAGCCAGGAATGGTGCAGCATGCCTGTAATCTAAGCTCAGAGGAGGTGGAGGTTGCAAGATTGGAATTTCAAGGCTAGCCTCTGCTATGTAGCAAGTTTGAGGTCAGCCTGGGCTGCAAAAACAAAAACAACCCAACCAAATTAAAACAAACAAATAACAAAACAAAAACCCATAATACTAAACAGGGTGTGGTAGTACATGTTTACTATTAACTGATTTTCTACCCCTTTCCACTCCAACAGAGATTTCAAAATAACTCATGAGTTTATCAGTGAATACAATAACTAGACAGAAACTGGTGGTGAGCAGCTTCTGAGATAGTTACTGCAGGTTAGCCTGGGTCCCTGAGTCCCTATAAGGATGCGAGCAGCCCTGTTGATTTGCTGACTTGCATAAGCAAGAAGGAAGCTGTGGCCTCTTTGAGCCCTGGAGATTGTATCAGTCAGTTGTTTGTTGCTGTAACAAAAATATCCTAGGTGGATAATGTTGTAAAGAAAAGAAATTTATCTGGGGCTCAGGTTTGGATGGTGTCTGCATCTGTCTATTTGGGGTGAGCTTAATCA
This sequence comes from Mastomys natalensis, assembly GCA_021653895.1. NCBI lineage: Eukaryota > Metazoa > Chordata > Mammalia > Rodentia > Muridae > Mastomys > Mastomys natalensis. The sequence continues at coordinate 2,667,901 of JAJTUV010000174.1, forward strand.
AATCATGGCAGTGGTATCAGTGGGAAGCACATCTTAAAGTGTTTTATTTTAAACACTTATTGGTGTGTATACTTGCATACATGTGCGTCATAGTGCATGTGTGGGGGTCAGAAAACATCTTTGGGACCTTAGTTCTCTCTGCTGTGTGCAGCAGGTCCCTTTAGCCTTTGAGTTATCTTCCCAGTTCCTGGATCACATCTTACATCCTGATACAGGAAATAAGCGAGGCCAGAGGTCAGCTGCTGTATTTTACTATAGTTCACTCTCAGCAGGGTTCATGAGACACCCCAAACAATGTAAACTCCTACTTCTTGAAGAGTCCCACTTTCCAAGGTCACCACACTGAGAATAAATCCTTCAGCCCAAGGACCTTTTAGTGACAAACCACATCTGAACAATGGTAGAGAGCTTGGGGGTCAAGCTCCAAATATATAGCCAGAGGAGTCACATAATATAGCACCCCAAGAGAAGGAGAGATGAGCAGTAACATTGATAGGTTTGCTTCTTTGTTCAAGCTGGAGTAGAGTCAGCACTGCAGGGGCCTAGAAGATGGCTATGAGGATACAGTGTTTGTCTGGAAGCATGCAGACAGGAAGATCTGTGTTCCATCCCAGTGAAAAAGCCAGGCACGGCAGCATCCCCCCAGCCTGTACCCCAGTGCAGGGAAGGTAGAGATGAATGTATCCTTAATTGCCAGCTGTCTGTTTCAGTGAGGGATCCTGTCTTAAAAATAATGTGGGGCACAACCTATCATCTATCTCTGTCTTCCTGATACATGCAGACAGACAGACACACACACACACACACCACACACACCACACACACACACACACACACACACACACACACACACACAGCACTGCAAAGAGAAGACCAAGAAAGCAGATGAGTACCCCATTCCTCCGATCCCACAGACACTCCAGGCTGAGTAGCTCTTTACACACCAGCTTTCTTAGAGTCTGCAGTACCTGCTTTTAGGATAATGGAAGAAAAGGATGCTGGGAGGAAGGCAGGAAGGAAACTCTGACTCACCCAGAGTGTAGTGAGATGCTTCCTGTTTAATGGATGGACTAAGATGATTAGACTTGTCTGACTCTGAGAAAGCTTATCCATATAAGCTTTTAAAAAGATCTATTTTTGTTTGTTTGTTTGTTTGTTTGTTTTTTGAGATAGGGTTCCACTGTGTATCCTGGGCTGTCCTGGAACTCAGTCTATAGACCAGGCTGGCCTCGAACTCAAAGAGATCCATCTGCTTCTATCTCCTTAGTACTCAGATTAAAGGCGTATACCACCAGTGTCCAGCTAGATTTATTTTATTATTATGTTTATTTTATCTCACCGAATAACCCTGGCTGGCTTTGTACTCTAGATCTTCCAGCTCCAGTCTCCCAAGTGCTGGAACTAAAGGCATGTGCCCACCAAGCCCAGCTAAAGATTTATTCTTAAGTATATGTATGTGTATGAGTGTGTGTGCGCACGTGTGAGTGTAGGTGCCTAAGGAGGTCAGACGAGGGGTCGGATAGCTGAAGCTACAGGTGGTTTTTGTGCTGCCAGACATGGACGAGTGCTGGGGACAGAACTCCCTGCAAGAGCAATACCCTGGAAGATTGATAGTGCTCTTAACAGCAGGGCTGTCTTTCTAGCCCATGCTTTATTCAGTTGTTTCCTACTCCTTACACAAATACTAAGACATAGATGAAATGTGTGTGTGAGGGTTGCTGGGAATTAGATTCCAGAAGTACATTTTACTGGCTTTGTGAAGCGAGCGTTGGAAGGGCATCCTACATATAGCCCTTGTCATTAGAGACAAGGGGCTCAAACCTGAGTCAGGAAAAAAAAAGGTCCGTCCTTTAAATAGTTCCCTCTGAGAAACAAGATCCTGAAGGAACCATTACGCCTTCCCCGCAACCCCAAACCCCTCTTTTGGGCCCTGCTTTCCATAAAATTTATTATATGAAAATATTTTCGGTCCTTTAGCTTCCTTACCAAACTCGAAGCATTTTAACTGGCTCCAAGAGGCCTTTAAGTCCCATGTGTGGCTATCTTTGAGTTGAGTCATATAAACTTTATTGCCAGCCTTGGTGAAAATTACATTGCATTGGGGTCACTTGTGACGTGTGTCATCCCCAAGCCGGGTCCCATTCTCCCTGGGGTTGCCATGGAATAACTGAGTCAACAGGCTACTTCCAGAAGCGGAAGAACCTTTCTGAGTGCTCAGTGGCGGCGCTCTCCTGTGAACAGGGCACAGTGTGTTCTAGGAAGGATAGATTCGCCATCAGAGTTTTCATAGCAAAAATAGTTATGAGGATGGAAAAGCTTAATGAGATGATGTGAGGTCACAGGGTCATTTCTATTTAGAATAGAAATGAGAAGGTTATGGGTCAACTGTGGGCATGGTTAAGCGGTGGGTCACTCACCAAATATGTATGAGACCTTGCTTCCGCCCCCAGGGAGAAATGGTGAAGAGAGCTAAGATAACAAGGAAGAAATAGATATATATACCAAGACGGGGAGAGAGATACAGATAGTAATAGAGATACAGAGGGAAGGAGGGGGAGAAGAAGGGAGGGAGGGGGAGGGGTGATAAATCCAAAGATGGGAAATTCTCCTAATATATTTAGAATAAGGAGTTCCCTAACCTTAATTCTGCTAGAATATGAACGTAAGGAGAGAATTTTTTTTCTCTGAAGTGTATAAAAAAAATAAGGGCTGCAGGTATAGTTGGTAGTGAACTCACCTAGGATGCTTGAGGCTTCCATCCCCAACAGTTCATAAACCAGGTGAGGTGGTACTTGCCTATGGTCCTACCACTGGGAATCTGGAGGCAAGTTTGAGGCTAGCCCCTACCTTAAAAGCAATAAAGTAAAATAGAAAAAAAGATACAGAAAAAATAAAACTAAGATAATGGAGAAACTTGAAAATTTTATCTTACATAGAATCAAATTCTTTAAGTGACCGTGTGAGAAATGCAAGACCACCATTTTTATCATCCTAAAATGGCTCTGTAGGAAGAGGTAAGTTGGGAGGAGTAAGAGAGGAAGAAGAAAAGGAAAAGGAAGAGGAGGCGTTAGAGAGGCAGAGATGTAGGAGGATGGAAAGCCACGCAGGTATGGAGAGCAGTACGGGTAACTACTTTTATTTAGGTTAGCTAATTGGGAAATAACTCTCTGTATGGGCATATTGTTACTGAGCTTTACCAAGCATATAAAGCCTTTGATTAATCTTTAAGCATTAGAGTCTCATTTTTTTCTACGGGCCTAAGTGGATGGCGGGATGATCTGGGCAATGCCCAGCCTTGGGGAGACAGTGTGGAAGATTGGCAGAGCCCATCTCGCATGCTGACATCTCCTGGGTGGTAGGGCTGGTGTTTCTAGCTGGTTATTTCTAGCTGCAGCAGGCACGTGGCCTCCAGCCGAGAAACATGGAGGCTGGGCTAGGCAGAGCCACTGCAGCTTGGATAGGCGGATTGACCAGCAGCTGTTTTTTAAAAATAATTACTTCAACATGGCTCTATATTTTGGAAGGTTCTAGAAACTTTAGCAGATGAGATTAGGTCCTTGAGTATCTTATACCAGGACCCCTCCTGTTCTGCTCTGTTTCCTGTGTACAGTGGGGGTAAAAACAGTTTCCTGCCACAGGCTCTTGCTTCAATGATGCTCTAGAGTTGGGCCTTTTTAAAAAATTAATTAATTAATTAATTAATTTAAAATTATTATTATTGGTTTTTTGAGACAGGGTTTCTCTGTGTAGCCCTGGCTGTCCCGGAACTCACTCTGTAGACCAGGCTGGTCCTGAACTCAGAAATTCTCCTACCTCTGCCTCCCAAGTGCTGGGATTAAAGGTGTGCGCCACCACTGCCCAGCTAGTTGGTGTGATTTTCTGAGGTTCTATTTGTCATTTTTCCTAGTGACAAACCATTGCTTGTTGTAATGCGAAGCTCCCCCACCCTCCAATCCAGTGTTCTCGTTTACAAACACTATGCTATCAGATCATTCATTTTGAGGTTAAAAACAACAAAAAAAAACTTTTTCAAATTTTATTTATGTGAAGCGGTGTTTTGCCTGCAGCATGCAGTGCCTTAGAGGCCAGCAAAGGACAATGGATTCCCTGGGACTAGAGTGACAGATGGTTTTGAGGGGCTCATAGGTGTTATGAACTGAACCCAAGATTCACTGAACACTGAGCCATCTCTCCAGCCCTCAAGTTATACATTTTATATATACATTTTAAATTTGAGGCAGGAGAACTAATAAGGAATTAAAAAAAAATTTCCATCAAAATGGTACATGGTTGCTGTAAGAAGAACATGAAACAAACCAGAGCTTGGACTGAGTAGGTGACTGTGCTCCCCTCCTGCCGCCGACAGCCATGTCACTTGCGGTCCCCCATCGGTGAGCCTCTGATCACCAATACCAGATCATATATTGTTCCCCAACCGATGTCTTCTAGACCTTGCCATTGGCTCCCCACTTATCAGTAAGAAAGCTACAGGTTGAATTTGCTTGTATCATATACTCTTCAGTTGTCCTAAAAGTTAATTGTATTTTGTTTCAGTTTTTAATTATGCGTATGTGTCTATGGATGTCAGACATGTCAGATCCCCTGGCGCTGGAGGTACAAGTGGCCGTGAGCCACTGGACGTGGGTGCTAGGAATGGGGCTCAGATTTTCTGTAGGAGTAGGTATGTGCTTTCAACTGCCGAGCCGAGACATCTCTTCTGCCCCGAAGTTAGTAATTTTAAACAAGTATTCTGAGCTCTTCTCTTTGCTACTTTTGTTATTTTAGATAATATAATCATTAATTTTTTTCTTCTCCCTTCCTTTCATCCTCTTTCCCCCCCCCTCTCTCTTTCTCCCTCCCTCCCTCCCTCCCTCTTTCTCTCTCTCTCTTGCCTTTTTAGACAGTGTCTCACTATATAGACCAGGCTAGTCTCAAACTCACAATAATAGCTTTTTCTGTTTTCCTGGAATTCCTACCTCTCTTTCATGTGGAAGAAAGCAAGCAGATAACCCACCCAGAGCTATGGCCACCTTGACCCAACCGGCCCGTGGTCTCCTCCTCCCCGCTAATGTCTTGCAACCGGCCCGTGGTCTCCTCCTCCCCGCTAATGTCTTGGCTCAGACATTGTTCAGGTTCATCCTTCTGTTTGAGTCCTTTGCTGTGCAGCCTTAAGAATGAATGTCACCGCTTAGAAATCCAGGGTTGCCTGAAAGCCTCGTCCCTCGGGCCTTCTTTGTCTTTGCCTCAGTTTCTTCATCTGTATTGTGACGGGGATCCTAATTGTACCCACCTATTAGTTATTAGGATGAATTAAAGCAGCTATTGCGGGAAATGCTTTTGAACAGCTTCTGGCACATTCTGGAGTTGTGTGGGAAGCCGTTTCATTAAGGTGAAAGTGCACTCACTGTGCCCTGGCCTTCCGCACTCTCCAGAACCCCACCTGGGCTGTCCGTAAAATAACAGGATGCTGGCTCCTGTGGCAAAGTAAACAAGCCTGTTACCCTGGCCGAGCCCTGGGCTTATGAATTATTCCTTAGCAGGCGTCTTCTCAGATTACTTAAAATCCTAATCAATGATAGAGGAAGGATTTACTGCTTTTTAAATTTCTTTTTTTTTTTTTTCCGGTCACTAGGCTGGCCTTGGTTCTCTGGCTGTTTAGGAAATCGTAATCCTTTCCAGGAAATGGATTGGTTGGGGGAGGGGGGCTTTAGGGGAGTAAGAGTGCAGGGTGCAGAGGAGGGGGGAAAGTTTAGGAGATGAGAGATTTTCAGGGAAGGGATTGGCTCAAGGACAGAAATATCTAATGGCAGAGCCCCAGGTGGGCAGTGGAGCGGTTGTCAGGAGTCACATTTGCATGGGTGACGTATCATAACCTTCCATCTTAGCCTCTCTTTGACTCTTCCCCAAAAGTCACTAAAGATGGGAGGGAAGGGCTGGGTGTAGTCCTGAGAGCTTGTGGATCGTTTGGGAAGTTTGAGAGGGGTGTGGACGGAGGAGACAACAGGCCAGATTTTTAGATCACGGAGTGAAAGTCCCAAAAGTGAAAATCAGGAGGCTCAAGAAGTCAGAGTGGCTGAGTCACAAACCTTTAAGAAGCTGTGGCAGGCTGGGCGGTGGTGGCGCATGCCTTGAATCCCAGCACTTGGGAGGCAGAGGCAGGTGGATTTCTGAGTTCGAGGCCAGCCTGGTCTACAGAGTGAGTTCAGGACAGCCCGGGCTACATAGAGAAACCCTGTCTCGAAAAACCAAAAAAAAAAAAAAGAAGCTGTGGGCACATAGCTCAGGGTAGAGCATTTGCCCATTATGTATAAGAAGCTCTGGCTTTGGGTCCAAACACCACAAGAGGAAAGTACAGAACAAACTCACATCCCTGAGCCAAAGGTGAAAAACAGGGTCTCCGGCCCTGAAGACCAGGGCTTCGTGAATAATGGGAGGGATTTGTCAGGAAGCAGTACCAAAGTCAGATTCAATGAGGAGATAGGGACAGAGAGGGACAAGAATGGATTTAGCTACTCCCTTTGGAAACTCTTGTAGGATCTAGAGGGGAAGGGACTGTATATAAGCCTATAGGGGGAGAGCTGTGTTGCCAAATAGACTACAGATGCTTGTGGGGTATGGAGGCGCCAAGGAGTGACTCCTAGACTTCCCACCTGTACAGGTGGGCGGCAAGAATTCAGAGAAAATTTTACTCCTTATATAACCTGTTTTATTGCTCAAAGCCTAGTACGCATAAGATGTCTTTCTGCCTCCCAGAGTCACAGTGGAATCCAGGTGGCCTTGTTCTGTTTTTTAGGGACACGGAAACACATTATTGCGGTGCCACCGAACATGCTGGGGTAGCATCTTTGTGGTCTTGGTATTTTCTCAATCCTTCCAAGAGCCTAGGAAGCATCCTTTCCCGTGGAATGGTGCACCTGGCCGCACTACCGAGTGTTAAGTTGTTTTCGTTGAGCATCTGTCTAGAGCTAACGGAAATAAGGAAACATACGTAAACAGAACAAACAGAACCGCAGAAAAGGTACTCTGGCTTCCTGTTTTCAGGCGTCTTAATAGCTGAGCTTGTAGTGGATACCTGTAAACCCAACTCTCAGGGGCCAGAGGCAGGAGGGAGGTTGCAAACTTTGAGGCCAACCTGATCTACATAGCGACTGCCAAACCACCTAGGGTTACAGAGCAAGACCTTGTCTCCCCACTCAGGTTTGTTTACACCTCTGAGGTCACTAATTGGCTAGACTGTCTGGCCAGTGAAGTCTGGAGACCCTCTCTCTCTGTCCTTGGGAACACAGGTGCCCTGTGTTGCTCCCAGCATTTGATGTGGGTGCTGCAGATCTGAAGACAGGTCCTCATGCGGGCCTAGCCGACACTTCACCAGCTGAGCCAGCCGAGCCAGCTTCCCAGCCCCCTGGGAAACATTTTAACAAAAAATGAGTTTATATGCTATCTGTAATTTAAGTCTTTTTCTTTGTTGCCTCTACAGCCTTGCTAAGGTTTTATCAATTTTTGTCGATCTTTTCAAAGAACCAACTTTCAGTCTCATTGATTTTTCTATTTTCTAGTTTATTAATTTACACTCTAGTCATTGCCTTTGGCTCTAGCTATAATTCTTTTTGTTGTTGTAAATTTTTCTTTACAGTATCATTAGGGAATGGGTTGCTTTGAGGTCTCGTGGGTGTTTCTGTTTGCCTGTTCGTGTGTACACAGGGATGCATGCATATATGTGCATATGGAGGCACCTTAGGCATTGTACAGTAAGCACTTCACCCACTGAGCCATTTACCCAGCCCTGGAACTCATCTTATTCTTGTACAGTGGACCATTCTACATTTTACATACATCTCTCCTGTTTTTTGTTGTATATTCCAATCCTGGGGATTAGATCATCCTTAAAGATGCTAGGCATCCCCTTTAGCCTTAAGTTGTATTCTCAATCTCTTGTCTCTCTTGTTTCTGTCTCTTCCTCTTATCAGTATCTGACGTTATTTCTGGTATTTAAAAATGCCAATTAGGATTGTGCATCTATTTGCTTTGAATTTAAAAAAAAAAATGAAAAGACCAATAATATACAACAAAAACGGAAATTATCTTTAGACCTGGTCATTTCTCTCCTTCAATTCTGGAGCATGAACGCTGTTAGAGTCAATGACTAGGGGGCTACATGAAGCTGAAAACACAGCAGCGGTGGCAATGGCTCTCTGTAGCCATGTCCAGTTTGATTTCCCCCAAAAAAACAGACGAGGATGGTTATGTGTTGTCCACCAGTGCCAGAAGCCCAGAGGGCAGACCACTACAGAGACACAATGTCTTCAGGATGGTAATAACTCATCACCAGGCTGCAGCCTAGGAGTCAAAGCAAAGGAAAGAATTTTAATAGTCTCTCTCATCTTGGCAAGATGGTATTTTGTTTTGTTTTTCTCTAACCTCCAATGACTGTAAATTATGTTTTGTTGTGCTTTGTTTAATCTTATCCTGATTATAAAAGTGCTACAAGTGCTCTGAGACTACTTAGAAATTTCCAAAGAAAGCGGAAGATCCAGGACCCAGAGATAACAATTCTTTAGAAATTTTAGTATCTTATTATTTCTTTGAAATTTTTTAGGTAGTTATTTTATTGTATGTGTATGGGTGTTTTGCTTGCACGTATGTCTGTGCACTATATGCATACCTCGTGCCCTCAGAGGTTAGAAGTTGTTGGATCCCCCAGAACTGGGGTTACAGAGGGTTGTGAGCTGCCATGTGGGTGCTGGGAACATGTTCTCTCCAACCTGTATGTTATTATTTATTGAAACAAGGGCTCACTGTATTGCCCAGGTTGGTCTTGAACTTGTGATCCTCCTGCCTGGGCCCTTCCCCACCCTGTTGCGGTTACAGGTGTGGGCCATCATCCCTGACTCAGTCTTGTATTACTATTTTGGATGTGGCTTTTCCTGAATCCTGTGATTTTCTGTAGGCTTTCCCCCTCCTGTGGTTTGACAGACCATGCTGCACTTTCATTTGTTCTTGTACTGAAGTTCTTGAACGTTTGTCATGTCTGATCATCAAGGTCAAAATATTTAGTCTTTAGAAGTGTTCACTCATTCTTTAAAACTATTTTGTAAGTCTGTCCATCCATCCTGTGTGTCCCCTTGGGCATGCCTGATGCCCTCCATGTACATCAGGCATCCTGCTCTCTCACTGTCCACAATGTTGCTTTTCACTAATCCTGAAGCTTGCCATTTTGTCTAGACTAGCTGGTCAGAAAGCCCCAGATAGCCCCATCTCCACTGCCGCCAGCACTGGGATTGGAGGGACATACGTGGTAACCTCCAGCTTTTTACATGGGGGTTTAGAGACCCAAACACGAGTCTTCTTGATTATGTAGAAGGTGCTCTGGAGTTCCTTGCTGGGGATTGTAGGAACACATCACCATGCTCCTGCCTCGTGCCATCATTACCCAGTCAGGAATTTCAGTCAGACTGGAATTCTTCAAACTAAATCAACTTTTATTTGACCAACGTTTATAAATTCTCTAAATAGATATTTCATAAGCTGGAAAGAAATTTTAATCTCCCTTTTTAGCATTTTTTTAATGATAAAATAAATCCAGACTAGGGTATGTGTGTGTGAGTGAGAGAGAGAAAAGGGATGGGGGCAGAGGGAGAGGGACGTGGGATGGTACCCTGGACCCCTTGTGTATTAGGCAAGCAGTTTATCTCTTCAAATTATACACCCGGTCCTGTCCTCCAACCACCTTCTAGTTTTCCAAGACGGAATTTCTCTGTGTAGTCCTGAATGTCCTAGAACTCACTCTGTAGACCAGGCTGGCCTTGAACTTCCTCTTCCAGTGCTGACATTAAAGGTATTTGACACCACCACCTTGTCTTATAGTAATTGACACATCATCTACATACTTACTGTATGAAGTATAGAAGGCTAAGCAAAAAAAAAAATTTTTTTAAATATTTTTTGCATTTTTTCAGTCAGTTATTAGGCATTGAGTTATGCTCGTATAAAGAGATTTCTTACATATATCATTGATAATTGCTTGTTGTTTCCTGTGTTCTTTGACAACTTCATACACATGTATAGTGTACTTTGGTCACATTAAAACCCATTACTTGCCGGGCGGTGGTGGCGCACGCCTTTAATCCCAGCACTTGGGAGGCAGAGGCAGGCGGATTTCTGAGTTCGAGGCCAGCCTGGTCTACCAAGTGAGTTCCAGGACAGCCAGGGCTATACAGAGAAACCCTGTCTCGAAAAACCAAAAAAAAAAAAAAAAAAAAAAAAAAAAAACCCATTACTTTTTGGTTTTTGAGATCGGCTCTCATGCCTTGAATTCACAGCCCTGCTCCGCCCTCCAGTGCAGAGCTGCAGTGCCACCCGCCCTCGCTTGCCATTGATAATTTTGAAGACTACGTCAGGATATAGAAAGTGCTGGTAATATATTCAGTTAGAAAAAGCACATTACAAAGTGGTGTATATTCAGTGCAATTTTCATTTCATCTTTAAAAAAAAAAAAAAAAAAAAAAACCTGAAACTAGAAAGAATATGTTCCTAACTGTCAATATTGCTTATTTCTGGATCAGCAAAACTTTTTTTCCATATTCTAATTTTCCTGTAATGAAAACAAATGCATTTTATGATCAGATGGCGCAGCAGAACGGCAGTGGTATTTTAAGGACAGAGCCCTGCTTTTTAGGTTTCTATGCAATGGCCACGTTCATCCCCATTTCAGGGATCTATTTCGATCTCTTGGGCAAAGAGAGATCAAAGCTAGGCCTTAAAGGGAGCGTAAAATGTGAAGCCATATGGGGAGCCCGTTCTCGGTTGCTTTCTGCTCCTGTGAAGGGTTTATTTGGCAAGCATGATCAAGGGAAGTCAAGGCAGGAATCTGGAGGCAGAAACTGAAGCAGAGACCTCCAGGGACCACTGCTTGTTACCGGAGACCTTTCTTATCCAGTCCTGCGGCACCTTCCCAGGGTTCCCACAGTGGGGTCAGCCCTTTTACAATCATTCCGAAACCAGGAAAATCCCACAGACGTAGTGCTGGGCCCGTCTTCTGGGGCGCGCTTTCTCCGCCCAAGTTCCCACTCTCCTGACTAGGTTTGTGTAAAGTGGACAAAAAGAACACAGGCCAGGGCCCATGCGAAACGGAGCCATGCAGAATGGAGCCAGGAGTGGGAAGCTGGACTCTAGGGAGAGCTGTGAGTTCTAGAACAGAGTGGGTGTGTTGTGCACACCGGCTTCATGTTGAGCGCCATATTGTGGGTATATCTAGGTTTCTACAGCAAACTCTGGTAGGGGGGTGAGGTAGCCAAGCTGACGGTTGACAGGCAGAAGGCAGGGGACCCATGGGGACCAATCTTCCCTTGGATTGTTTCTCTGGCTCTGGCCCAGCACTGGATCAGTCATCTGATTCATCCTTTGGTTGTCGGGTGTGTCTGTCCTGCCTGCCATTGTCTTCAGAGCCCAGTGTCACTCTCTACTGTACCTTCTTTGAGGCCAGAGTAGTAACTTGGATCTCTTTCCTGCCCCAACGGGATGCTCAGCTATGCCTGGCTCACGTCATTGGTCCTCATAGAAGGTTCCATCTTTCCACCTGGGCATGGTGCCACCACCTGTAATCCTAGCCCCTGGGGAGACTGAAGCCAGGATGGCTGTGGGTTCTAGGCCTGCCTGGGCAACACTGTAAAAGTCTGTTTCTAAACAAAACCAAAATAAGAAAGAAAAACCAAACCAAACAAAATCCCCAAGGTTCCACCTTTGCAATCTGTCTCTGACAGTCTTTATTTTCCCATCTTAAAAACTACCCAGCCCAAGAGGTGTGGGTGTCCTCACTAAAGACATCTGTCTTTAGTGACACCTCACTAAAGTCTTGTGTGGCTCTGTGTACAGGAAGTACCTTGAACAGGTAGATTCTGTTCATGGTGACCGAGAAGGCCAGCTGCCAGCACCAGGTGGGAAAGTGGGAACAGGGAGCTATCATCCTAATTCAGGTTGTGGTGGAAAAAAACATTCCCGTGGTTCCCGTGGTTCCCGTGGTTCCCGTGGTTCCCGTGGTTCCCGTGGTTTCCGTGGTGAGTGGACATGGTGAATACACTCGGTGCCAGTGAATGATTGACATGAGGTTGGGAAGCTCAGTGGGTAAATTGCTTGCCATAGAAAAGTAAGACTCTGAGTTAGAATTTCCAGCCCCATGTAAATGCCAGATACAGCTACAAACAACTGTAACCAGTATTCCTGTGGGAAGATGGGAGGCTGAGGCAGGAGAGTGCCCTGGAGCTTGTGGGCCAGCTAGTCTGTAGTTCACAGTGGGAAACAACAACGAGACTTGTCACAGACAAGGGGGACAGTAACAGCTGACACTTGAGACTGTCTTTCCGACATCCACGTGTAGCACAAGCAACATGAATGCACACACAATTTTCATGCATGTGCATAAAAATTTTAAAATGGCAAAACTTCAATTAAAAATAAAAATGAGCAACATGGGGCTGGGAGATGGTGACTACGTGCTTGCCGTTGAAGATTACGAACTGGAGTTAGGATCCTCAGAGCTCAGGTAGAGCTGGGTGGGCGTGGTCCAGCCTCAGGAGGTGGACCAAGTTGGCTAGTGAGGCTAATCATGTCAGGGAGCTCTGGGATTGATTACAGACCCTGGCTCAGTGACTAAGCTAGAAGAGTGACGGAGAGTGTTCTTGACATTAACCTTGAGCGCATACACACACGAGAAACACACACACCCCAACATGTATCACACACACACATACACGCACACACACCTACCTTTGCTATTGCCAGAGTGTATAGAAAGGGGTCTGTTACCTTCACCTCATCAACCCTGGCCCCTCTTCCCCACTTTCTCTTCCTTTCTCCGTGACCCATTTCCTTTTGATAATGTCTTATGTAGTGCAGCCTTGCTTTGAACTGCCTTCATGTCCCAAGTTCTGGAGTGACAGGAATGGCCCACCACAAGTGGTTTATTGAGGCTGGGATAGAACCGAGCCTTTGTGCATGGTAAACACTGTACCAGCTAGCCCCATGCTTTGCCTGCTTTTTTGTTTTGTTTTGTTTTGTTTTTGTTTTTTCGAGACAGCATTTCTCTGTGTAGCCCTGGCTGTCCTGGAACTCACTCTGTAGACCAAGCTGGCCTCGAACTTAGAAATCCGCCTGCCTCTGCCTCCCAAGTGCTTATCTATTCTTTTAATTTTAAATCGGAGAACCTTGTGGCCCGGGCTAGCCTTAGCTTGTTAGATAGCCAAAGATGACATTGAACTCCTAATCTTCCTGCGTCTGCTGTGCAAGTGCTGAGATCACAGGGGAGCCCCACCCTGCCCCACCTTAGATCAGCATGCAGAGGGTGAAGGCTACTGGGAAACTTCTGGAAATGTAGCCATACCATGACTTTCACAGCTCTTCTCTGGGGATCAAGGTCAAGGCAGGGCCTCAATGTGCTGTCCAAACTAGCCCCAAAGTCTCAGGCAAGCTTCCTGCCCGAGCCTCCCAGCTGCTGGGATTATAGGCAAGAGCTGCCACATCTGGCTGCTGATTTCTGTCTTCTCCGTGGCATGCCTGGCCAGGGTGCAGACACTCCTAAGACTGCTTGGCTGTGACTAACACTGACAGCATTGTTCTCACTGAATACTCCGATGGCTCTTTTTACTGTAGCCAGCTTCACATGTCAGCTGACTACAAACTGCAAGACGAGGCACCGCTCTCCGATCTCGCATGTTCTCACAGAATAGTGTGGGTTTTTTTTTTTTTTTTTTTAATCTTAAAGATTTTCTTTACTTGTAATTATTACTAAGTGTCTGTGGGGGCGTGGTGTGTATGTGCATGTACGAGCACAGGTGTCCACAGAATGCTCGCCTACGAGGGGGTGTTGGATCCTTGCTGAGATTACAGGTGGCAAGCCCTCCTTACCGCTGAGCCATCTCTTCAGTCCGTCGTGTTGTGTTTTTTAATTGAGCTGATACAAAAATCTAGATTTCCAACATTTCTAGAGAAAAAAGGAAATCAAAGTGGTTGCTCCTGCCCTCTCTGGATCTGAGTTCTTGATCTTCCTCTCTTTAAAAAAAATTATTAGGTTTTATTTATAACGTTTGTGAATGTGTATGTCATGGTGTTTGGAGGACAGAAGATGACTTGGAAGAGTTGGTTCGCCTTCCACCATGTGGATTCTGGAGATGGAGCTCAGGTCATCAGGTTTTGTGGCAAGTGCCTTTACCCCTGAGCCATCTGGTCAACCCCACCCATAACATCCCATGTTCTAGTCTAGGTTCTTGGTCCCAGGGCACCATTGGTGACTCTTCTCTCTTGCCTTGTTTGTTTTGGGGAGGGGGATATTTCTTGAGGACCATTGCTGCTAAAAGCGGGCAGTGGGGACCACATAAAAGAACTTGTTCCTTGAATCAGAGAAGGGTATTTCCCATCTGGGGAATGTTGTCACCTTACAAGTGTGAAGACTGTGCTCTGATACCCAGATCCCATGTGAAAAGCCATGTACTTGTGCCTACAATCCCAGCCATGGCAAGATGAGTGACAAAGGTAGCTGGTTCCCAGGAGCTCACTAGTCAGTTAACCTGGCCTGCTTGGTGAGTTCCCAGTCAATAAGAAACAAAAGTGGAGACATCTGAAGAGTGCTAGGTCATGTTGTCTTCACCAAACACTGAGACACATATACGTGGCATGTGTTCACCAAAACACACATGGCATTTGTGCACATGTGAGTGTACTCTACATGTGTACATGAATGTACTCTACATGTGAGTGTAGAAGGAAAGAATGTTCCCCATGTGTTCAAATGACCAAGAACATTATTTTAGACATTGGCTAACTCTCTTGGAGGCAATGGAGCCATCTTAGTCACCTACCCCTAAGGGGCACTGCCAAGCACCTGCCAAGCATCTTCTATGCCCTCCATTCCAAAGCAGCCTAAGAAGTAATGTTGCCTGCGGAACAGGAGTCAGTCAGCCTGCAGTTGAGTTTCTAAGTCTTTGGCCTATGTAGTAAAACCAAGAATAGTCTACCCCAGTGGTTCTCAACTTAACAATTGCTGTGACCTTTAATATAGTTCTTCATGTTGTGGTGACATCCTCCCCCCCCCCCCAATAACATTTTTGTTGCTACTTCATAACTGCAATTTGGCTACTGTTATGAATCGTAATATAAATATCTGAATGCACAATGTCTGCTGTGTGATCCCCTCGAGAGGGTAGACCACTGGAAGACTAGAATTGTTCAGCGTGAGCTGAGGGGAGGAACAGAAGGACAGACTGCTTTTGAGCCGAGGGGAGGAACCTTGATGGGGTTCATCCCCTGTCTTCTTTGGTGACTTACAGAATTTCTCCACAGAATGAACTAAGTCACAGTATTCTACCATCTTGTTGTATCCTACAAAGCACAGCAGTGGTTGAAAGAAACTCATATGGGCCCTGGTTCTCGGGGAAGGGAGAGAGAGACACTTCCACCCTTTCCCCAAAGCATTCACTCCTTGGACTTCGGCACCCTTGCTCGAAAGTGAGTAAAACCTTGAGGATTGAGTATAGTTGTTAACTTGGAGATAGAGGAAAACAAGGGGAACAAGCCATGATTCATGTCCTAAACTGCTTGGTGTGTACCAAACAGATCCTGAATGATGCGGAGACCAGAGTTACCTCTAATGTGCAGGGTAACAGGAACAGGATAGTCCCAAGGTCACATTCCACACAGCTAAACCCACATTCTGTTCTTATTGTAATGGCCCCAGCTTGCTTTGCTTCACCAGTCTAAGGCTGCTGTCTGAGAATTCATTCTAAGAATCGAGTCTGCACATCTAGCTGGGCGTCCTACCTTGAACAGTTAAAAATCAGCTCTGCTTTACCTTCTAATTTTAGAAGGAACTGGGCTGACCTTCATTCCGCTGTTGCTAACTGGAGCCCCGTTACCTGGGTGACTGGATTCACAATATGTCAGTATGCAAATCCCATCTGCCCAGGAGGAGAAGGCAAGAAAGGCCTTGCTCCTCCTGGGGCTGCCGGTGGGATCTGGAAAGAGCTCCCTCTGGAGCGGGAGGACGGTCCTGGAACAGAAGGAAATAGGGAAAGGGCAGCCTTTGGCTAGAGCCTGATCTTCCCTGCCTCCATCCTCGTTCATGACTTTGCTCTGGGGTGCAGTGGGGATGGTGGCATCCATGGGCTTACATTCTTTTTGCATTTCTTCAAAGGTGGAATAGTCACTTCACTGGGCCATAAAACATTTGAGTCATTGGAATGGCAGAGTTAAGACTTTGTTGCATCTGTAGGTGCATTCCCGCGTGTTTGTGTGTGTCCATGCCTGGCACCATGGCACATAGCAGCAGTGAGAACAACCCGAAGAAGCCTATTCCCTCTTTCCAACATGTAGGTCCTGGGGATTGAACTCGGGCTCTCTGCCTTGGCGGCCAGGTCCTCTGCCCTGTTGAGCCAGTTTGAGAGCTTACTTCCTGAAGGCTTTGCTTCTGCGGCTCTGCTGGGAATCACATTTCTCACTAGTGGATGAGCTGGGCTCACCCAATATTCAGGTCAATCCATCTGTCATCGCGCTCGCTCTTCTGCTGTCAGAAGAAAGGGCTTTTTTTCCCCAGGAGGGTCTGTATCCAGCTCTTGTTGGATACAGTGTTTCTGGCTGGTGGACTCAGTCACCTTCAGACACATTCACCCCTGAAGGCAGGGACTCTCCCTTGTTCCTTTTCATGAAATTGCTGTCACATCAGCTGTCAGCTGCAGGAATCCCTCTCTGCCACCCACACATTTTTCTGAGTCCAAATGGGATGGACTCATTAATTTTAATTTATACTTCAAACCTCAAGGACATCCATGAGTGGGATGCTTTATTTAATTGTTGTGTTGGATTTGTGTGGGAGGGGGACTTAGGTGCAGGTAGGGGACCTCAGGCTTTTGGTTTCTAATGTTGGACACCCTCGATGACTTTCCCTGCCTTCTCCACAATCTCTTTTCTTTCTCTTGCTCCTTAAATCTGTTCTCTCTCACCTCATTAAAAAAAAAAAAAAAAATTCTTCCTAGCAATGCTAAAAAGCCATCAGTAACAGGCAGGTGTGGAGAAAGTCACTTCCTTTCCCATGATCCCCATGCCCACACTTAGAAATGGCTCCCAGGCACGGGGACAAGGGAATGAATGACCAAGGGGATCCTGGAGTTTACTACTTAACAAACGTAACACAGACAAGTTACCTAACCCTTTGGAGAACCAGTTTCTTCAGAAGCCAAATGGTGATATAGACACTACTGCAGCGGAGGTGCGCGGTGGACTCAATGCGTGGGGTCTAAATCCTGGAACTCCTTGCTGGGCAGAGAGAAGCCAGCACAGGATGAAGCAGGTTTTATAAAGATTTCTTTCCTGCCTTGGCAGGAAGTTCCATGTTAAGAAAGTGCATTTCCAGGATTGGCTTGGCTTGCAGGCTATCTCCTGCCCTTCTTTTCCCTTTTTGGGGGTGTTGTGGGGGGTGGTTCATGTAGCCAAACTTTTTGTCCCCAAACTTGCTGTGTGATGGAGAATTCTAATCCTCCTGCTGGAGTTATAGGAATGTACCACCTCTCCCAGTTTATGGGGGCTGGGGATGGCACCCAAGGCTTCCTGTGTGACAGGCAGTCCACCAAGTGCCATACACCCCAGCCTGTTCTACTTCAGGGACAGTGCTGGATGCTCTTCCCTGAAGGCCATGCTAGGGGTGGCGGTGAGAGGATGGGGTAGGGCCTTCTGTTCCCACCCCTGCATACCCAAGGTCTGAACACCTTTGCACCTACTATTTGAGCACTCACATTAATTGCCACAATTCATTATCAGATCTGTGTAACATAAAAATGCCCCAAGACTGCAGTTTCTGGGGGTATTTGTTCAGTGAGCCATATTTGCCCAAGTGTAAGGCAGTGATGTGAAGGCCTGAGGCTAGCGGTTTACCCTAGGCTACAGAAGCCACGTGTTGGGCATTCCTGTTTTCGTGCGTGTCTACAGAAGTGGCAGCCAGAGATCAACATTGAGTATGTTACTCTCCTGCCCCTCACCCTTGTTTTTTGAAACAGGGGGCTTTTCGTCAAAGGCAGAACTCGCACCTGGCTAGGAGCTCCCAGGATCCTCCCCTCTGCCTCCTGACTTTCAGGGAGTGCTGGGGGTTCAAGCTCCTCAGGTCCTTGGCTTACACAGCAAGCATGTTACTGTCCGAGCCTTCGTCCTAGCTGACATTCTTGTTTTTACTGATAACTTAAAGCTATCCAAATTGCTGGGCAGTGGTAGCAAACACCTTTAATCCCAGCATTCTGGAGACAGAGGCAGGCATTACCATCTCTGTAATGTTGAGGATGGCCAAGGCGACCGTGTCTTGAAAAACCTACCAAACAAACCAAAAAACCCCTATCCAAATCGAGTGAGAGACCGTAAAGGGGAGGGTAATATGGCGGAGTTCTGGTGGAGTCTGTCAGTTTTTTGTGTGTACGCACATGTGTGCAGGTGTGAATCAACATGTTGCCACATGACACAGCAGCTTTACCCCAAAGAGAGCTGTGAACATAGGTCTCCACAGATAACCATGCACAAATAAAATGTTCATAGCACAGTGGTTCTCAACCTTTCTAATACCCTTTAGTATGGTGGTGACCGCTAACCATAACATTATTTCACTGGTACTTCATAACCATAATTTTGCTACTATTATGAATTATAATGTAAATATATGTGTTTCCCAATGTTCTTAGGTGGCCATTCTCAAAAGGTTATTTGACCTTGAAGGGGTGTCTCGACTCCTAGGTTGAGAACCTCTGTTCATAGCAGCGTGATTCATTACAGAAGATGTAACCACACTAAATGTCCTTCAGTAGGTGATGAGTAAGCAAAATGTGGTACACCCATACAGTGGAATAATAACCAGTCATGAAAAGGAAGTACCGATTTTTGCCACAGCATGGTTGAAGCTTAAGGCAACCAGACACAAAAGGATAATTACTATATGGTGCCTTTATAAGAAATACTCCAAACACGCACTGTCATAGAAACGGAAAGTGGTTATCATTCCTGGAATGGAGGGCAAAGGGAAACGACTGTTTATGAGTCTGGGGTCTCATCTGGGGTGAGAAAAACATGGGATTAGGTATCTGTGCCAGAGGCACACCTTATGAGTAAACTAAAGAGCAGTGAATCGTGTTCCTTAAAACATGGGATAGCGAGATGGCTCAGTGGTTAAGAGCACTGACTGCTCTTCCAGAGGTCCTGAGTTTAATTCCCAGCACCCACAGGGTGTTTCACAACCATCTGTAACGAGATCCGATGCTCTCTTCTGGTGTGTCTGAAGACATCTACAGTGCACTCATATACATAAATAATTCTTTAAAGGCCATTTGTTTATCTTTAAAAAAAAAAAAAGTACAAGTAGCATCTATAACAAGTTGTACAGGGATTGGAGTCTTTCCCAGGTGACTTTGGTGACTTTCTCAAGAACATCGGCTACCTAAAATAGAAGAGCGACAGCCCATAAGGAAAGCCAACGATCAGGAATGTTCTTGGGGCTCAGCTGTAGAGCTGTTTGCCTACCATCCGTGAGGCCCTGAATCTGTCTCCAACACTACCAAAACGAGAGAGAAGGAGGTGGAAGAAAAGGAGAAGGAAGCGGCAGGGAAGGGAGGCAGGAGAGGAAGAATATGGGGGGGGGGGAGGGAAGAAGGGGAGAGGAGGAGGAGGAGGAGGGGAAGATTCTAAGAGGGAAGGAGATTTCCATGAAGAAGCATGAGTCTGTTAACCCAGCTCTTTGAGTATGTTAAATGCATGCAATCCATAAACTCTGGAGGACTCCTGCCTTCTATGCTGTAGCTTACTACAACTCCGGCTGGGCACACCGACTGAAATAGCGGTGCCTTTTCAGATCATGCCCACCTTCAGCACACGGGACTCCCACGGTGATAATTCCCAGCTGCCTCCTTGAGTTGCCCTTCTAGAGACTGAGTTCCCTGCAATTGTGCTCAGGCCATTTTAGTCTCTGAGTCACCCACTACACGGAGTTTACCTGTGTACAACTTCAGAGCGTTGCCGGGACACCTGAGTGTGCATCTGGCTTAGCTGGGTGGAAACCTCACCATCCGCACTTCCTGGGAGAGGGGTTTGGCTCCCAGGCACTGCCTCATATGGTCTTTATAACAATAAGAGGCTACGTAACAATAACTAAGACTCTAGAACTGACCTAAAGAATCCCATGGCTTCTTCATGATGGTCACGATTCACAAAAGTGAGACCCGATGAGGGTGTGGGGAACCTGGGCCCTTCTACACTGCCAAGGTAAGAATAAAATGAGGGCCCAATGGAAGCAGTTTAGGGTGGGTGTCCTCAAAATCTTAAGCCTTGGGTGAACAGACAGTGCTCAAAAGAAAACATAAGTCCATGGGGAAATGTCAGCTTCCTCAGCTGTCTGGGGGATCCAGATCGAAACTACACCAAGGAAGGTAGAGAGATGGCTTAGCAAACCAGTACCCTCCGCTGACCTTCGGGGGCATCTGCATGAATGAATGTGTGTGTGCACACACACAAATGATTTTGTTTTCAAGAAAGAAAAGCTACATTGAGATTTTGAGATGCACCACACAGAATGACTGTTCTTAAGAAAGTCGTTGATAACAGATGCTGGGGAGGGGGGAGGGGAAAGGCATTCTTCTTTGCTGCTGGTAAGAACGGAAATAAGTCCAGCTACTGTGGAAA
This sequence comes from Mastomys natalensis, assembly GCA_021653895.1. Taxonomy (NCBI): domain Eukaryota; kingdom Metazoa; phylum Chordata; class Mammalia; order Rodentia; family Muridae; genus Mastomys; species Mastomys natalensis. The sequence continues at coordinate 2,688,592 of JAJTUV010000174.1, forward strand.
GCAGTATGGATGTTCCTCAGAGAAGTGAAGAAAGGGCTTTGATGTGATCCAGCTGGAGCACTCCTGAGAGCACACCAGAAGGATTCTAAGTCGGCTTGCCACGGAGGTACCCGCACCACGATACCGGTCACTGCATTGTTCTGAATCAGCTCAACCTTAGGAACCAGCCTGACGGTCCATCAACAGATAATGAATAAAAGATGTGCAAACAGTGGAATTTCATTGAGCTCTGAACAATAATGAGGTTAGGACATTTGTGGGGAAAGGCAGAATTGGGGATCATCATGTTACATGAAATAAGCCCGGCCCAGAAAGACAAATAGCACGAGTTTCTCTCCTAAGCAGCGTCTAGATTTAAGAGAACATGAGACGGAAGAGAGATACTTAACAGCGGGAAGGAGATGGAAGTGGGAGAGCGGGTGTTACCAGAGTACATTTCACACATGTGAACGCCTCATAATGAAACCTTTGCACAATTCAGGCATAGGAATAATTTTTTTTTAAGTTTAAGTGGCCTGTGAGATGACTTAGCTAGTTAAGGGCACCTTCTACCCAGCCCTCCCCAGGTGGAAGGAGAGAACCAACTCCCCATAAGTTGTCCTCTAAGCTCCAGGCACATGCCATAGGCTCATGCATGTGCACCCTTACAGAATACATAGAATAGAATTAAGAACTTAAAGTTGGGGCTGGAGAGATTGGTCAGCGGTTAAGAGCACTGACTGCTCTTCTAGAAGCCCTGAGTTCAATTCCCACCAACCACTTGGTGGCTCACAACCATCTGTAATGGGATCCGATGCCCTCTTCTGGTGATGATGATGCTGGTGGTGGTGGCAGCAGTGGAGGAGGCTCACAGTTCCACGTAGCACAATCTATCTCGGTGGAAGGCATGGCAACAGAAGGCAACTGATCTCACAGCATCACTGGCCGGGATGCAATGCTGCTCCTTGGTTCATTTCTCCTTTTCATGGCATCTGTGACCCCAGCCCACGGAATGGTGCCACCCACATTTAGGGTGTGGTTTCTCACCTAACACAGTCTAGTCTCTCCCTCACAAGTATGTCTGTCTCCTAGGCCGTTCTAGATCCTGTCAGGCTGATTATCAGTATTAACAACCACACGGCTATGAAGACTCCCATGCCTGGGGAACCGGATCTCGCTTCCAAAACGAGGCGAGGAAAGCCACTGGAACCTTCCAGGCTCAGCTCTTCAGACTGAACTTGTCATCCCCTCTTCTCCATTCACTGTGAAGTGACTTGAACCACAGTCCACGTGCTCCGCCAAGTGAGTCTGTGGCCTGCAGATAGTCTCAAGATCTTGGTTCTATAGGCATGGCGGCTTGAATCTCTCTTTTACATTAAGAGCCACCACTGTTCGACTACACTCACCAAGTGTTTCTCCTTTGCATTCCGTTTCCCTTCCTGCTCTCCCAAGGTTTGCTAGACATAGAACTGCTGCAAGCACATACACATACATCTGCTTCTAGCTGTTCTTCAGCTCCTGTTGACTTCCCTGGTCATTCCAGAGAGAGGATCGTAAATCCACGGCAGAGGCCAATTGCTTCCCAAGCCGCTTCCTTTATTCTAAAAAGACCCTGTTTAGCCTGGTATGAGAATCTCTCTCTTGGGAACACTTGATAGCAGGCAGATGTACGAAGATGAACACTGACAAAGCAGGCACAAGTAGACTGCACATGTCCTGGAAAAGCTCCATCTTAAGAATAGACTTCTTCTCGTCTTGTGATTGGCTGCGCGGTCTCCTTCTCATCTTGGGATTGGCTGTGAGCTTTTCCTCCATAGCCAACGGAAGCACCTCTTTTGCTTGCTGAAGATCAGGCTTGAGTCAGCAGCTGCTTTACATTCGCTGTGAACCAAAGGAGAAGTCCTATGATAGGTCAGGATTCGTCAGCTGGGTAGCCTCATGTCTTCAAGGCAGAATCCATCAGGAAACTCTCGTCTTTGACCAACATAGAGACTGCTGTTCATCACCCTGCCTCCATTGTCTGTGGGGTCTAACATGTATAGACCACTTGTGCTTTGGGTTTGGTTTTTAAATGATGCAGAGACTGGGGAGATGTGCTGGGTAAAGTATGTGCTAACTAAGCAGGAGGCTTGAGTTCAGGCTCCCAGACGCATACAAAGTTTGGCATGGCAACATACGCCTTTAATCCCAGTACTGAGGAAGCGAAGGCGGAAGACCCTGAAGGCTCGAGAGCCAGTCCAACAGTAAGCTCCAGGATCAGCAAGAGACACTGTCTCAAAAAAGCAACTTAGAAAGCACCCGAGGAACACACTCATCTGGTCTCTAGTGTGCATGCGCACCACACAGACACACACACACACATAAAAGAATGATACAGAACGCGCAGATTCAAGTACCAAGACTGCCCCACAACCTGTGTACGGAGAAATCCCACATTCTTCTAGAGCAACTTCCTTTGTGGTATTTACCTTCTAGAAGGTTCCTTCGCTCTCTTAATGGTTATTCCAGACTCCCACTAATGGCTGGATTTCCAGCAACTTACCATAAATGCAAAGGGTTGACACACCCAGTGCCTCAGCTGACACTGCAAAGTGCTGAGTGTGTATGATGTCATTTCAGTTTCTGACCTGAGTCAAAGGACTTCTTGGGGACAGGAATATCACCACCTAATTCCCATCAGCCTTGCAATGTACAGAGTTTTTTATTTTTAAAATTTTATGCGTATGGGTGTTTCATATAGTGTCTGTGCACCACCTATGTACCTGGTGCCCTTGGAGGACAGAAGAGGGCATCCCCTTCTCAGGCTAGTGCAGTGACACAGGTGCTATGTAAACAAGGCGCCTGGGCTGCTTTATAAAAGTGCACAGGAAAATAAAGTGATGGCGAGCTGATAGCCCGAGTTCTGGGCCAAGGGTTGGATTTTCTTTATGGGATCGGATATTGGTTTTCTTTTTTGTCGTTTATTGACCTGGTAGTGACATCTGAAGGAACACCCAAAGATGTCATCCACCCCACCCCCGCCCCCACACTGCCCCGCCCCCACCCCACTCTAGCCCCGTCCCCACCCCTTTTTCTAAACTTTTCTGTCTGCATGGAAAAATCTACACTTAAGAGTCGCAGAGCCTGGAAGACAAAAGTGTTAGTGAATCCTTTCCTTAGGCTGGGCAGAACACACCAGGTTTGGGGCTGCACTGCCGGTACAGTCTGCCCTGGGGAGAACCCCAGGTTGAGAAACAGCTAAAGAGGGGGCTGTTGGATGGGACTGAAGCCAGTAAGGACCCTGTTCCCTCACCCAGTGTTAAGGTTGGAAGGGCCAGACTGCGTCTGTCACAATTCATCACCTTCCTTCCTGCCAGGGTCACTGCCACAACTTAGCACAGTCCGCTCCGTGTCGCACGGGAGCATCTGCAATGTGACTTCTCTAGAAAGTGACTGGTCTCAAGGTTCTGAGACCCAGTGAACAGATAGTTCCTTTGGAGAGTCAGGAGCCAGGCTGACCCCGTGGGAAGCCATGATCTGTATCTCCCGTCCTTCGGTTTCAGCACTTTCGCTAAGAGCTCTAACCAAAATAGAAAATAGTCAAATGCAGAGGTCCTTGTCTTTTGAGAAAGGTTTTGTGTCTTTTGAGAGAGGTCACATGTGGTGCCGGTGGTGCAGGCTGGCCCAAAATTCACTATGTAGCCAAGGATGACCTGAACCTGCTGGTCCTCTACCCTCCCCGTACTGGAGTTACACATGTGCACCACTACAGTAGTATTTGGTGCTTGAAATCAGGCCGGGTCTTCATGCATGCGTGGCAAGCCCTCTATCTCCTGAGCTATAGCCTCTGTTTCAACAGTTTTTCTTTTCTCTTTTTCTTTTCTTTTTTGGGGGGGGGCGGGGAGGATTAGAACAAGGTTTCTCTGTGTAGTCTCGGCTGTCCTGTAACTCAGAGATCCTCCTGCCTCTGTCTCTGAGTGCTGGTATTAAAGAGGCGTACCACCGCCATCCATCCCAAACATTTTCTTAAAGAAATTATTTTATTTTACTTTATTTTATTTCATTAAACTCAGGACTTTGGAGAAAGCTCAGGGAATAAGCACTTGTACTTTCAGAAGACCTGAGTTTGATCCCCAGCGTCTACACTGGGTAGTTCACACTGCTTTGTAAATCACTAACCTGGTTACTCCAGCTCCAAGGGGGCCTTCTTCTGGTCCTTATGGGTACCCACACACATGCTTACATGTACACACCACCACACGCACACTAAGTAAGTAAATAAATAAATAAATAAATAATCTTTTAAATATAATGAAAGCCACATCATGGCTCCGTGGCCGTCTTAAAGATGAACTGAACTATACTGACCATAGAAGACATGTTACTAGGCCTTTTCAAACAAGTGATGACAATTTTTATAAAAGAAACATTCCCAGTACATGACTAGAGAGTCGGCTCAGTGGGTAAGAACAGACACTGCCAAGCCTGATGACCTGAGACTGATTCCCCAGGATCTACACGGTAGAACAAACACTCCATAGAACCAACACCTACAAGTTGTACTCTGGTCCCCGCACATCTACCATGGCACACAGGTAAGCCTCCCACCCCCTCACAGGCACAAAAATAAGTAAATGATAGAATTTTTTAAAATAAAAATAAATACAATCCAAATTGTAACCCGTTAACCATTTTCTTTTTTTTTTTTTTTTTTTTGGTTTTTTTCGAGACAGGGTTTCTCTGTGTAGCCCGGGCTGTCCTGGAACTCACTCTGTAGACCAGGCTGGCCTCGAACTCAGAAATCCGCCTGCCTCTGCCTCCCAAGTGCTGGGATTAAAGGCGTGCGCCACCACCGCCCGGCTCGTTAACCATTTTCATTGTTCAGTCTCATTATGCCTGCCCGCATTATTATTGGGTGACAGCCACCTAATGTCTCTCAGACACTTTCTCTGTAGTCATCTCAAACTCACACTCCACCTTCATCAGGGTCTGATGGGTGTTGTGTTTTGCTTGGCTTGATTTCTGGTCCACGGCCGGCGCCTCATTTTCTCGTGTTTCCCAGAGCTCTAATGTAATGGTGACAGGGCTGAAGTCCTGGTCCCGAGGGGTACCAGGTAGAATGTGCTAGAACTGTTGCATTTGTATCTAGGCTGGTGACTTATTGAGCATTTGAATTTGTGATTTTTTTTTTTTTTTTTGTGATTCTTACTGTACTGTGTGGGGGTTTTTATTGGTCCCATTTTGACGATTGTGAACTAGAGCCGAGATACAAAGCTCCTGTTGGGGTTACACAGCTAAGTCAAAGGCAGAATAAGGACACTTGCTCCCCGTTTTCATCTTGACAACCCAGCACCTTCCATAGGAAAACAATTATCACCTCCTCTGGTGGTCCAGGTAATAGCTGGTCCTGAGGGAGGGAGGGCTTCTCCAACAGCATCCTTGATGACCTGCAGTCCAACGGCAGGCTTGGGAACGCTCACACTCTGGCAGGCCCTATGCCTGACTAATCATCCCTGGCCCCCAGGTATGGTAAGATGGGCTCACTTTAAATCCCAGTTGGTATAAATTAGAGTCTACCACTCTCAACAGTCAAGGTTCTTTTTTTCACTTTGGTTGTGACTCTTTACAATCCTGTGCGTGTTTGACAGTGATGGCGATTTCAGGTCACACGCTAAGTTCTCAAAGCATGGCTCCCATCTATAGTTCATCCTTTTTCCAGTTAAGAAAAAAGAAAAACAGATTCACACCGGCCATGGTAGCTCATACTTATATTCTCAGCAGATGGGAGGTGATGGGTCAGGAGTCCAAAGTCATCTTAGACTACTCATAGTAGTTCGTAGTTCATTCTAGGCCCAGCTAGGCTACATGAGACCTTGTCTAAATGAGTTTATGACCTGCCTGGTCTACATAGTGAGTTCCAGGCCAGCCAGAGCTACATCGCAAGACCCTGTCTCAAACAAGAGTAACAACAATCTTACACATGCATACCGAGAAAACAAAATAAGAAAGAAAATAGAAGAAAAAAAATGTGTGTGTGTCTCAAACCAAGTAGATAGTTACTAGGTGGAGAGCTGAGGCTAGACCAAGCTTAACCAGGAAAATAAAACAGGGTTATCCAACTTGTTGTGTAAGAGGACAGTAGGCAAATACTCCCAACTTGGAGACTATACATACAAGTCTCTTAGAATGATTCCACATACCACTATAACATAAAACATCCATAGGATGAGTGAACATGTTTCTGTTTCAATAAAACTTTATTTGAAAAGAGACACCAGCACATAATTTCCCTTCAGGACAGTCTACCTGATGCCTTGGCTGTGCTATGTGGTTACAGAAGACAGCCATTGCCTTTGACTTTTGAGACTCCAATGGGATGTGAACATCCACACTCACTGCGTCCCTCCTTTGTGTGTAACGTCAGTGTTGAGATCACTTAGCACAAGGCCCACAATGGGACTGAATCCTGGGAGGTTAACAGGACTGAATCAGGAGCTTTCCTAGTGGGTTCCATGAAGCCATTGCTCCACCATGTTCTGTGGTTCATGTACTGAGGATGGAGAAGGGTAGAAGAAAGGCTCTTAAAATACTTAAACTCTTAAAAAGAGTTGTATGAGCAGTATGAGGACATTCTGAGAGTAAGATTATGTCACCATGTGGTCTTCTATTCACACAGCTGTGAATGTGTGTGTATACGTGTACATATACATACACATACACATACACACACACATACACATATGGTGGAGGGTGGGAGGGGAAGAGATTGTGCTCAGTCAGATGACCATGGAGATTCATCTGGAACGATTGTCGAGACAGCCTAGCAGAGAGAACAGCAGGTCTTGTTCAAGCTAGTCCTGCTTGTACCGGGAAGATGTTTGTGTAAAGCGCTGTCTTGGCAGGCGAGTTTGAGAAAGTGTGTAGCCACCCTGGGCATGGAAGACACAGCAGGACCCAGGCACACGTCATGGATAGAAAACTGTATGATGTCATGTTCAGTTGGGTGGACTGCAGCTTTTCTGCTTTTGTTATGGGGTGTCCATCCATTTTGACAGTAAAGGCTAAAGTAGGTTTACATTCTAGTTGATCCTCTCACCAGGGGATGAGGCAAACGAGTTGGACTAGTGGAGAAAAGAGAAAGGGGCCAGGAGGATACAGGTATTGGTTGATGGCATCCACTTGGTGAGTGATGACATCACTTGCTCAGTGAAGGTGGTCCTTGCTGGGTTCTAAAGCTCAGCCAGGAGCTTGGAATTGTATTGACTTAGAGCCTGGGGTCTAGTGTACCTTTAGACAAAGGTACAAGTGAGAATGCTTCTTTTGTTTGTTTGCTTCCTTGTTTCTATTTTTGAGAGTGTTTTTCTCTGTAGCTCACTCTGTAGATCAGGCTTGCTTATAGCTCAGAGATTCGCCTGCCTCTGTTTCCTAAATGCTGGGATTAAAGATGTGCGCCACCACTGCCTGGGTTATTGTTGGTGTTCTGTAAATAATTCCTGACCACACTTAAGAATTTTTAGTTTGGAGACTCCTTTTACATTTTTTTATTTCTTTAAAATAATCTTTTGTGTGCATATGTTAGTGTATGATGTGTGTGTCTTTGCCCATTTGTGTGCCCTGTTGTACATATGATGGTCGGGATAGAACCCAGAGTGTTGGTCCTCGCCTTTCATCTTATTTGAGACAAGTTTTCATATTTTTTTGCTCCTTTAGAGAGTCTGGGAATTCATTCATCCCTGTCTGTCAGCTTCCCCACAGGAGCGCTGAGGTGACAGATGCCTATTACCCTGTGACTTAAGTAGGGTCTGGAGATCTGACATCAGGTTCTCATGTTTGGGTGGCAAGCGATTTACTCGTTGAACAGTCTCCCACCCAACACTCTTATAAAGACATGCTTTGTAGCCCTAGGTGACTCAAACTGCTATATCCTCCTCTCTCAGTGTCTTAGGATTTTTAATGATACAGTGAAACTCCATGACCGAAAGCAAGTTGGGGAGGAAAAGGTTTGTCTGGCTCACACTTCCATATCTCTGTTCAACATCAAAGGAAGTCAAGACAGGAAGTCAAAGAGGGCAGGAACCTGTAGGCAGGAGCTGGAGCAGAGGCCATGGAGAGGTGCTGCTTACAGGCTTGCTCATTTTGCATGCTTAGTCCACCTTCTTAGAGAAGAAAATGCTCTACAGGTTTGCCTATAGCCCAATATTATGGAGGTGTTGTCTTTTTTCTTTTCTTTTTTTTGGTTTTTCGAGACAGGGTTTCTCTTTGTAGCCGGGGCTGTCCTGGAACTCTGTAGACCAGGCTGGCCTCGAATTCAGAAATCCGCCTGCCTCTGCCTCCCAAGTGCTGGGATTAAAGGCATGTGCCACTACTGCCCGGCTTTATTTTATTTTATTTTTTTTTAAGATTTATTTATTTTATGTGTCTGGATGTTCTGTTTCCATGTACACTGGAAGAGAGAGTCAGATTCTGTCACAGATGGTTGTGAGCCACCTTGTGGGTGCTGGGAATTGAACTCAGAACCTCTTGAAGAGCAGCCAGTGCTCTTAACTGCTGAGCCATCTCTCCAGCCCTGGAGGCAATTTCTTAACTGTGGTTCTCTCCTCTCGTGTGACTTTAGCACGTGTCAAGCTGATAATAAAACTATCCCGCACAGTCAACTTCCCATGTACTTGGGTTACAGCCAGGAACTACCAAGCCTGGTTTGGACCTACCCTTACTCCTTTTAGTTAAGGCTTAAGGTTGAACCACGTTGAGTAGCCTCATGGCACTCAGTCCTACAGTTAGGACAGTGTGAACCAGTGACATTTGGTTTCTTCAGGCACCTTCTGCGGCTCCACCTGGCTCCGCCTCTGGCACGCTCACACATACATAAATAGGGAAGGTTTGGATCCCTCTGGTGTCCTTCACTCTGAAGATAATTATCTGGGGTTACTGTTGACTAGATCACTCACTCGGAAACTGAGCCTGTAGCAGCCTCCAGTCCAGATTACTTGCAGTGATGGTTGCCCAAACTCCGGGATTATAGCAATAGAGTCTCCAGAGATGGACTCTCATTAACCCACCATGTCCTATGCATAGACAGGAGTCAAGAAACCACCGACCTTCTCTGGCTTCCCTGAGACTCAGTTTCCGTGTCTGCTGATACACACCAGGTTGGCTCATTGTGAGTGTTAGAAATGAACTGAAGGCACCCATCAGGGCTGATCGGTGGTCAGTAAAGCTACGCTGAGATCAGTTCTCAGGCCTTGGCACCGTCAGAACCCTCTGATGCTTTGGCCCTAGTGCCTTCATCCAACATTCAAATTTGGCTGGAAGTAGTGATCTGGGCCTGGTCCTTAGATGTTGGAATTTGCATTAGTGTGGAAAAGGAAGCAGATCTCCTAAGGATGAAATTCTATAGCCTGGTACTATTTGTTTCCCAAAAGTCCTCCTGAGTGCCCTCACCATGCTATACTAAGGAGGTTTGTCCTTTGGTGTGCCCCTATGAGTAAACTTCCCAGTCTCTGACTATACAATCAAAATGTCAAAGGTCTGAGATGAACTCAGATGTGGCTTTTTTTTTTTTTTAAGATTTATTTTTATTTATGTATTTTTGAGTATGTTTGCACATGTGTGCAGGTGCCCATGCAGGCCAGTAGGGGGCATCAGATCCCTTGGAGCTGGAGTTATATGTGGTTGTCAACCACCAGATGTGGGTGCTGGGAACTGAACTTGTGTCCTATGGAAAAGCAAAAAGTGCACTTAACTGCTAAGCCATCTCTCTAGCCTCTGCACATGGCATTTTTAGGTGGCTCAAGAACTATCTGTCCCACCCTCCAACTGAGATACTGTTAGCTACTCATGTCTGAGAGTCAAACTCGGGACTTGATAATAAAACGATAACAGACTACTTCTGGATGGTCCTCTAGATCTGATGGCCATGCCAGCAGATGAGGTCTGGTTTTCTTAGGAGGAAAGGAAGGGACAGACAGCCTTGGTCCATCTCTGAGTCTGGGCTTTAGTGTCCTGCCACCTTCGGCATATGAGGGTTACATCCCAACCCCTGGACTGATGCCGTCATAGTGAGCTAAGGCTGGTGTCTGCCCTGGGCTGACCCATGGAGGAGCCACTGGAATGATCAATGAGGCCAGGCAGCTGGGTCCCCGTCGGCCGCGGTGAACCAGCCGTTCCTTCCTTACCCAGATCCATCTTCTCAGAGCAGGACGCATTTGCCCCGTGCCCAGCCAGGCTGACGAGTGCCTGGCTAATGGCTTTTCTGTGTCACACATCGACCTTGGCACCCTCCTTTTTTTTTTTTTTTCTATGTGAGTGGTTTAGAGCTTCCAGAGACAGATGCTGGTAGATTTAGCTCTCCCTAAGCTTTCCAGTGAGAGACTTTGGCAGAACTTTGGGTGGGGGTGGCTTCAGACATAGCGCTCCTTTTAATACTTGAGGTAAAATTCACAGGACATGAAAGTAACCTTTTAAAAATGTTTTTATAAAGTGTATATATCTTAGTGTATATGTGTGTATTATATAAGTGTATATTATACATGTAATATAAAACATGTATTATATGTAAGTGTGTATTATATGTAACAAGACATTTTCATGTGTATATGCAATGCATGTTGATCATACTTATCTCCCATGATCCTCTCACCCTCTCTCCTACTCCTGCTGATCCCCTCTCTTCCCAACCACCCCCTTCTACTTTCACGTCTGTGCCCCTCCTCCTATTCCCGCCCTGCACTCCAGCTCCTGGTAATCCATTGAGTTTCATTTGGGTTCCTTGCAGGAGCATACGTTAGGGGTTATTTACTCACAGAACCATGGGCTACCGACAGAGTGGCTACACCAAAGACAATGTCTCTTCCTTCCCCTAGCATCCTTAGAGAGATGTAGGACCTACTCCCACCCCCATCCTGCCCCCACCCCCATCCTGCCCCCACCCCCACTGCTACAGATCAAGTCAGGGACTTGGGTAAGCTAGGTATGCTCAAGTTTCACACTCCCAAGTCATCCCTTCAGAGTGAACAGTCCAGTAGCATCTAGTACTTTCTTAATGTGTATCAACCACCGACTACCCAGAACATTTCAACATTTCATTGCTTTGGACCTGTTGTACTAGGGGTGTGTGTGTGTGTGTGTGTGTGTGTGTGTGTGTGTGTGTGTGTTGAGGTCAGACTCAGAAGACAACATTAGCTGTCTCCCTCAATCTCTCTATATCATCTATTTATTTTAAATTTATTATTATTGTTGTGACATTGTTGTATGTGTCCCTCAATCTCTCTATGTCATCTATTTATTTTAAATTTGTTATTATTGTTGTATGTGTATGCACACAATGTATTATGTCAGCACACTCAGTCTATATTATTTATTTATTTTAAAATGTATTATTATTGTGTGTGCGGCGGTGTATACGATGTATGTGTGTTGGCCACAGCATGTGTGTGGTGGTAACAGGACAACTTTGTTAAGTCAGTTCCTCTTCTACCCTTCTGCCTTGTGAAGCAGGCACCTTGACCTGCTGAGCCAGACCCTCACTGACTCTGAAGTCTGTACATTCAGGTAGGCTGTCTGGCCAGCATGTTCCAGGGATGCTCCTGTCTCTGCCTCCACACTGCTGGGAGTCTAGATGCTCTCCACGCTCAGCCTTCTCAGGGTGGCTGGGGTCTTAGCTTGGGACTGTATGCTTGTGTGCCGAGCACTGCGCTGAGAGCCACTCCCCAGCCCCTGTGCTGCGCATCATTAGGCCTGCCTGACAAAGCAACCCACACTAGATAGTTAAACCACAGCCATTGATTTTCCTTTAAGCCTGGAGATCAGAACCAAAATCAGAGTGTGAGCAAAGCATTCTTTTTCTGAAGGTTTGATGTGTGAGTATCTATCCCAGGCCCCAATCTAATGGCTTATTGAGGCCACCTGCTCCTCATACAATCTCTCTATATCCCTGTTTATCTTTGCTCTAGTTTAGTCTAAGGACACCAGTCATGCTGGATTAAAGTGCACCCTGATGGCATCTTTTAAATATATATGATCATCACTCTTTGAACCCATAACACATTAAGTTACTTCAGTGTCAATAATATTTCATTCCTTTTTGTGGCTGAGTAGTATTCCTCTGTCTGTGGCCATTGAGTCCACATCGTGTGGACTTTTTGAAGCATCATGTCCAAGCAGCTGCTGTGGACATCTGCACCTGCTGAGCAGCAGAGTGCCTCCCTCCACTCATCTCTCAGGTATAGCTTCCCCATCCTTGTGGGAGGGATAGCTTTTGGGAACAGAAGTAAAAGCAGTAACTGGGCAGAGGGGAAGCCAGGTCAAGCCTCATATCCTCTGGTTCATTTTTAAAAATGGATTTCTCTCCCAGCTTCCTCCCCCCTCTTCTGCGCTTATCTTGTACCTTCTCTCCCCACAAGTTCACAAACACATATTAAAAGCATTTTAAACACTGGCTCGTTCTGGACAGGGCTGTGGCCAGATAGGAAGCCTAGCCCTTGGAGAGGAGCCAGCCAACAGCCTGATCCGTTGTCATGGTTACTGGGCCTGGTCCCTTGAGGTGGCTGCAGAGCAGACCTGCTCAGAGCTTCTTCACGGCATGGAAGAGGGACCTTGGGACAAGAGACCTCTCAACTTTGGGACCAACCACGATGCTGACTTGAATATTTCAGCTGCCTCTAAAGAAGAATAGATTCTTCTCTGCTAGCTGAGGGCCCTTGTGGGAACAACTGGTCATCCTCATTAGCTTGCAGGAGAGCTGGGCTTTGGCGGTAGTGACTTTGTGTGCTGGCTCACACTGACTGTGTAAAGAGGGTCACAGCAGAGTCCTGACCTGAGCAGACATGTTCAACGTTTGTAACCTGCCCCCCCCAATGTGGCATCAAATTCATTTGCCAACTCAGGAGTCCTTTGGGGAAAGCAGCACCTGCTGGCCTTGGATTGGGCTTTTTGTTTTTTGGTTGGTTGGTTTGAGTCATTATTGTTGCTTTTTTTTTTTAATGTACTAATTTTTTGTTGTATGTGCGGTACAAGTGCCATAGCACATATGTATGGGTCAGAAAAACTTGCAAGATCCATTCTCTCCTTCTACCGTGTGGGTTTCAGGGATCACACTCATGTTATCAGGCTAGGTGACAAGTGCTCAGACTCGAGTGTTTCGAGAGGCAGGAAGGAAGGAGAGTTGAATAACCGGGGGTGAAGACAGTGCAGAAAATGTTGTAGGGTTGATGGACTCCAGAAGGCCCCACACTGATAGTAGATTTGGGTGACAACGATCCAGAGACACCAAGGATATTCCTCAGTGTGGCACAGTATTCTGGAACTCGGGTTTTAGCTGTGGGATGTGGATGTTTGGAGCTTTTAAAGCATCTAGAGGCCTTCACATTAGTGGCTCACGTTTGTATCTGAGTGGCTGAGGCAGGATTGACAAGAGTTTCAGGCAGAGAGAGAGGAAGGAGGGAGGGAGGGAGAGGGGGGGAACAAAGAGAGAGAGAAACAGAGAGAGGCAGGCAGGCAGAGACTGTCTCAAAAACAGTAATTTTTCCCTAGCATGAATGAAAGCCTAGGTTCAATTCCCAGCATTGAATAAAACAGGCTTGGTGGTACTCACCTGGCATCCCAGTACCTGGTGGTTCTTGGAGGCAGAAGGAGCAGAAGTTTAATGCCATCCTTGGCTTCATGATGACTTTGAGAGCAGCTTGAGCTTTGTAAGAGCTGTTCAAAACAAAACAAGACAAAGGCGGGAGGTGAGGGGTGGGGTGGGGTGGAAAAACAAAACCAACTTTTCTCACGCTCCTGTCTAGCCACCTGTGAGAACTGCTATTCTAGGCAGGACGAGATGCAGTGGCAGTTAATCCTTGTGCCCAGCAATGCTGCCAGTTAGCTACAGAGCCAGGACAGAAATAACACACCCTAGGCTGCCTTTGGCCAAGCCAAATAGGACACCAGCTCCCTTTAACCCTATATATCCAGAATGGAAGGCAAGGCGGACTCTAGTTCTCGGCTTGTGCACGCTCAGCATGGCCCTTAAAGATCACCAGAATTCTGCGTTTGGGATGGCCGCTCGTATTGTTCTCAGGAATGTGCCGTTTCTACATTCTACTCACAGCCAGCCCGCTCCAAGGACAGTCACCTTAGACCCCAGAGGCTGCTGACTTTTCTCTGCAGAAGGCACTGATGTGATTTGTTGCTGTGTGCCCTGTCATTGGAGGACAGCGTGGGGGATTCATCAGTGCCAAGCCGGGGCTGACCTCTCTGTCTCCATTCCTCTGTTTGCTTTGCAGTACAAAATCGGACAGCTGTATATGATCAGCAAACACAGCCATGAGCAGAGTGACCGGGGAGAAGGGGTAGAGGTCGTGCAGAACGAGCCCTTTGAGGACCCTCACCATGGCAATGGGCAGTTTACCGAGAAGCGAGTCTATCTCAACAGGTAAGCCATTGCAGCAGCGGAGCCCCTCCCACCTGACGCAGTGCGTGCGGTAAGGTCGCTAGAAAGCCGGTACACCACCCTGACAGCCACCCATGTTATTGCTTCAAAACCAGAATCATCTGGAGAATGTGAGGCTTACCTTTGATGACATAAGAGGAAATCTGATCTATGCCTAGGATAGTGTTGACTGGGGGGGGGGGGGGGGCAAGAAACGGGTGTATGTTGACATTGTAGGGATAGCCTGGACCCACAGCCCTGTGGCTATGAGTCTTGATTATTAGTTTTTCTAAGTTCTGTCAGATGACTAACCAGGAGTCCACTGAGAAAATTAACTAAGTGACCTGAGCGGTGACTAAGGTGGCTTCTGTTTCTCCAGGGGACCCCACCCCTCCTGCGGTCGTTTATTCTCCTTTTGGGGCAGATTAGGAACCAGCACTAACACAGGCTGTGTTTTTCTGCTTTGCAAAGTATTTTTATTGTCTTCTGTTTCTTACTGCCAGTGGCATAGTTGGTTCTCGGGGCTTGTCTGAACTTCTCCCCATTTTTATCCCACCCAGCCTTGGCTTTTCTGTTGAGTGCTTTGCCAGGTCAGAATATTTGTAGTGAAGGCTCTGGGAGATGGCTCTGTCAGGAAGCTGTTTGCAATGTAGGTACGAGGGCCCTGAGCTTGGATCCCCAGCACCCATGTAAAGAACTGAGCATAGCAGGGCCTGCTTGCAATTCCAGTACTGGAGATGCAGAGACAGGATTATCCCAGGAACTTACTGGCCGGCCAGTCTAGCCAGATCAGAGAGCTCCAGGTTCAAGAAGAGACTCTTTGTTTTTAACACACACACAGACACACAGACACACACACACACACACACACACGCACACGCACACGCACGCGCACGCGCACGCGCACGCGCACGCGCGCGCACGCGCACGCGCACGCGCAGCGCGATAGTGGTTGAGAAAGACACACCCAATGTTGATCTCTTGCCTCCTTGTACATACTAAACACAAAAACACCACAAAGAATATTTGTGAAATATGAAATATATTTTATTGAAGTTAACTACCCAGCAAACAAGACTTGTATTAGCCTTTCCACTAGTACATTTACACACACACACACACACACACACACTTACACTTGCTTCTGCTGTATCTACTGGTTCATTTGTGACCGCAGAGAAACTTTCCCAACATTAGCTGGACAATTCCCTGACTTACTCACCGGCCTCTGTGAATGTGTGTTGTCATTGTCGTTGTCCCCTGCCTTCCCCGCCCCCCTCAGTCTCAGTGACTTGGATGTGGTCATCCACTTTTCAGTGGGACCATAGAGACTTCATTCTCCAAAAGACTAAACTAGACCATTCTGTTACAAGAAGATACTTGGAGTCTCATCAGCATAGTGGAGGGAAGGCTTCCAATCCAGAACCTTGGCAGGGAAGGCCTTGGGCTGATCAACCAAATATGCTTTCGTCTGCCCGGGGATGTAGTACCAGGGGATTCTTGAGTCATGATGAAATGCAAATGAGATGGATCTCATTCATCTGTTGGAAGCTGTGGGTTCCCATGATTTAGAAGCCGTCCAGGCCTCAGCCAAATGTTTATCTGCAGGAGTCACTCTGCCCTGGGGACCGCTAGTGACAAATTTCTATGTATTCTTCTGGTCTCGTCTTCTCAGCGTGGAGGATGTCAAATACATGGGGCAGGTTCCCCTCAGGGATCACCTCTGAGGAGAAGTGAAGAACATTCGGGAGCTATGGAAAATTCCGTTTCTCAGCTCCAGTTGTCTTCGCTTACCGTTAGTACCAGGGACTCTTCCCCACGCACCCACATGAACAAGAATTGTTAGAAGACGTGTCCAGCTGTCTCTGTCATGTCTGTTTTCTCTATCAAAATATACGATATTTATTTTAAAGGAGTCATAAACATTAGCGAGAGGGAAGTGAGTTATAAATAGAAAACGTGCGCTTCCAGTAATAGTAACTGGAGAGATTAGCGCTGACCCCTCCCCCCCGCTTCCTATGACAAACACAGGATGGAACGTAACAATACAAAGCTGAACTTAAAACAAAGAAAGGGAAATCCTTAGTTCCTCGAGCTATATAAGGGGACCTGAGCTCATGGACCATCGAGGGCCGTGGAGGTTAGGGCCAACCATTGTAGGCCCTACCGGAACCAGAGCAGGAGATGTGGTCTCAGGCCTACACAGATGGGGGCTGCAGCTGAGAGTCCGGCATACACACTGGTTCATGACAATCGAAGGCTGAGAGACTCAAACTGAAGAATTGGCCTCAGGGTTAAACATTAAATACAGCTGGGCTGGTGAGATGGCTCGGCAGTTAAGAACACTGACTGCCCCTCCAGAGGTCCTGAGTTCAATTCCCAGCAACCACATGGTGGCTCACAACCAAGGTTTTTTTTTTTTTTTTTTTTTTAAGTGCATACAGCTCTCACAGAGGATCATAGTTTGGTTCCCAGCACCAGTGTCAGGTGACTCACAACCACTTGTAACTTCAGGTCCAACCGGTTGATGCCTTCAGGATGCTTTCATGGATAACTGCACTTGCTTGAATATATAAACACATATACACACATTTAAAAATTAAAACTGCAGTGGTCTTTTGTTTTATGTTGGTTTTTTGTTGTTTCTTGTTTGTTTGTCTGTTTGTTTTTGGAGTCAGGATTTTCTATGTATTCCTGGCTATCCTGGAACTCACTGTGTAGACCATGCTGGTCTACAGAGATCCACCTGCCTGGGCCTCCTAAGTGCTGGGATTAAAGGCAGGTGCCACCACCACCTGCCTAAAACTAAAGTATTTTAAAAAGAAAACTAGTAATGGAGATACTTCTGCAGAGTTAAAACTGAAGAAAATGGAGAAGGTTATGTAGAAGAACTTGGCAAACACCCGGGAAGAGCTGGCTGACGCCAGCAGCAGTGTCTAGTTGCTGCGTGTTTGTAGCATCAGAACAATAACAACAACAGAAGATAAAAAGAGTCATTTTAATGAAGGAAAATACTCCAAGGTGTTATATAGTTGAGAGATTGAAGAGAGATGTTGACTGTTTTTGTTGTTTCTTGAGAAAGTGTCTTACTATATAGATTAAGCCGACTTTGAACTCGCAGAGATTTGCCTGTCTCTGCCTCCCAAGTACTGGGACTAAAGACATGCGCTGCCCACCCACCCCTCTTTTCTTTTTTAAGGCAAGCATAAATATTCAAAAGGTGAAAGTAATCTCCAGAGAAACAGGACAGTAAGGAGTGACTTCTCAGGGCAGGAATAATGGAAGTCCAATTTTGGTGACAAAGTAAGCTGAAGTGTCCACTCACTTCCCTTTGTGACGTAGTTGTGCCCAACAAGACATCAATTTTTTTTTTATCTATAATAAAATGAGACAGATGTTCAAGACCTCTCTTTGTGTTCAAAAGGGCCAGCATCTGCTTTTGAGAAAGGGAGGGAGTTCCCGAATCATGTTTTCCAAGTTGATTAATGCCAAGGTCATACTTTTATGAGCAAGGACCAGTTACATAAATTATCTCCTGTCAGTGTTTTATTTATGGCATTATAATAGAGCGACCTCCCAGGACTAAAACCAAAAAAGAAAAAGGGGAAGAGAAACAGACTACTGGAGGACATGAATGCTGCCTGTCCTGTGAGCATTGACATTGGAATTGAACAAGAACAGTACTGAACAGCAAAAGTACAAGTACTAAGTACTAAGTACCTTAGTGGCAGACCATGTGCGTGTACAAGGTTCCAGAATTGCAAATAAAAATATTTACACACGTTAATCTCAGGGACATAAATTTTAAAAATATTCCTATATGAAACATAAGCATACCAAATCCCTTAGAGAATAATAATAAACTATCATCCAAATTTGATCCCTAAATCCATTATATTAACATTCAATAAATCCTCCAGTGTATTTCTCTGCAGTAAAGCTGAGATCCCGGCACGTGGTGGTGAAGAGGGCAGGAGGTTGAGAAATCCAAAGGTTAGCTCCGTAGCTCATGCTTGTGGGGCAAGCTGCCTTCCCAGCCCCAACAGAGCTATCGTGAGACCCTGGTGAGGAACTTACAGCTGTTCAGTGTATGAGGCTGCAGGGATTAGATTTTCACTCAGCAACGCAACCAAACCTCTAGTTCACTGCTTACATACAAAAATAAATCATAGATCAATAAAATCCCTAAATGCTGAAAATGGTAGCAAATACAGATAAACATTCCTTATTATTAGCAGATTAGGATAAAGCTAATAAGACATAAAGACAGGGACTGGCGATTTTATAGCTAACATTGAGAGCACCTACATAGCAGAAAAAAAAATACACTCTAAAAATAAACCTTTATATAATAGAAGATACCTAAATTTAAAAGTCTATCTCTGACGAGAAGAATATATTTATAATGTTTGTAGAGAGAAAATTCTGGTACTCAAATGACGTTTTTCTCATCAATTTAGAAAACATATTTATTTGAGTGTGTGTGTGTATGTGTTTGTGTGTCCTTCTGTGTATCTCTGTGTGTATGTGTGTATGTGTCCCTCTGTATGTCCCTGTGTGTCCCTGTATGTGCACATGAGTGCACTGCCCATGGAGGCCACAAGAGGGCATCAGATTCAGATTTCCAGGTATAGGAATTAAAGGTGGTTGTAAGCTGCCTTATGTAGGTGCTGGGAAGTGAACTTGGCTTCTCTGCAAAAGCACTATGTGTTCTTGACCAGTTTTTTTGTTTTTTTTTTTTTTTTTTTAATAAAAAAAAATTTTTTAAACCATATACTCCATTTGAAAGGGTGGTTGAGAAAGGGGTTGGAAATTTGACTCAGAGAAGTGTGAATAGTACAGACATGAAAAACACTCTCCTCATAAGGAGTCAAGCAAACAGATTCAAGCAAGGGCATCTCTTTCCACACACATCAGAGTGACAAGAATTACAGTCTAGTGAGTCTCAGGATTAACAAGGATGTGAGAACACAACTGGCTTCAAGTGCTGGAGGGAGCTGTACTCGGATATCACCTCTTTACAGGACCATTGGCAGCGATGGAGAAAGATAAAAGTACGTTCCCATGTCCATCTATCTCACAGCAGAATCCTAGCGGAATCACCGCCTTGTACACAAGAGACAGGCGCCACACGATCCATCCTACGCGGGCTGCAATGGAAAATAAACTAGAACTATCCAGAGAGCTCCGATGGAAGGACGCCGTGGTGCAGTTGCATGGTGGAAAATTCCACTGTGCTTTGGCTTAATGAAACAGATTTACTTTGACAAATTTCATAAAGTGCAATAGGCAAGCTATAGAAAGACGAACAGCCAAAAACAAAAAAAAAATGTCTGGCTAAATAGCTAAATGGTATTCTTACCGTTCTTTTGAGAAATCCACAGCTAGGAAGGATTATGAGTCTAAAATTCTCATCGAGAAGCTTCAATCAGGAAAACTTTAGTCATTTTGTATGAAAGATAATCTTCCAAGATGAAATTAAACAGGGACAAGTCTTATCTTCGGATGCCCAAATACTGCTTATATGAGGACAGGATAAAGGACTAGGGAAGTATTAGCCATGCCAGCCTCAAGACCCAAGTTCAGTCCCTGTAACCAGCTTAAAACAAACCAACCAAACAACAACAACAACAACAACAACAAGATAGACAGATGCAGTAGCAAGTATCCGTAATCCCACACACCTGCAGTGTTGTGGGAGGCAAAGAAGGAGCAGTCACCCAGAAGCTTGCACGCCAGCTAGCCTGGAGTTTGTAATGCATCAGCAGAAATGAGAGAGCCGCTCTCTTAATACAGTGGATCATGTGAACTGACTCCTTCCCATCCTGACAATAGGCAGCCCAATACACATACACACACTTACACAATAATTAAGCAAAAAGAATTGGATGAGACACTGTTGCTTATTAATGTTATATTTGAAAATAAGCCAGTGATTTGGGGGGCACTGGAGCGATGTCTGGGGTGTTCAGAGCACTGTCTGTTCTTCCAGAGGACCTAACTTCAATTCCTAGCTCCCATAAGGCCGCTCGCACCTGCCTGTAACTCCAGTTCAGAGGATCCCACATTCTCACACAGACACAAATGCAGGCAGAACACCCATGCATATAAAACAAAAAATAAATTTTGAAAAAACCCAGTGATTTGGGCTGATATCTCAATTTGAAGCAATTATGTAGTATATACACATACAATACTGATTGTATGTGTACATTTGCGTGTGTGCATACTAGACCCAGAATTGTAGACATTACCGTTGAGTGCCATTCATAAAAGTAAAGTATAGCTGTCTATAACATGTATTGGTCTACCTCAGTTTTTTCTGTCTGTTCCTCAGTGGTTCGTTTTTTAAATGGAGAGAGACACGCTGTGTGTTGAGGAGGCTGTTACAATAATAGAAACCTAAGGATGTGAAGATTCCCTCAAGATGATGGAGACTACAGCCAGGTCACCGTGCTGTTAGATGAACAAGAATTAGCTCTTCATATACCTGAAACCCAACATGGCTGACACCCCTGGGTGGGGAGTGGCAGGGGGAAGAAACGATGTCCTCTCAGTTAATGGGAGAAATTTCTAGGCAGACTAACCATGTGATCACACAATTGAGAGCTTTTGAATCTATTATGTAAACAGCTGGACAATCCCATCAGATGGGGGATTCAGTTGGACAAACCCAGAACATACTTTAGTATGCCTTTTTAAAAATATATACTCAAAATATGTCTTAGACATAATCTTGACTTTCCCTCTGCACAAGTGAGTAACCAAAGAGGCAGTGTCTAATCAGTTTCCTTTCCAGAAGTGATCTGAGTTTTAGCTTCCTTTTTATGAGTCTAAACTACTAAACTAGGTCTATCCTTTTACTCACTTGAAAGAGATGTGCTCATAATGGGCTGGAGAGATGACTCAGCCATTAAAAGTCTAGGCTCACAACCAAAAATATAAGAGATAAGCCCATATCTTTTTGTATGTATGTATGTATGTATGTATGTATATTAAAGTAATTATTTTAGACCCTTATCTTAGCAACAGGAAGATATGACTTCATAAAAGGGAAAAATACTGATATATGAACAGCTTTGCATAGAGGCATATACTCCTATAATTCCAGTGCTCAGAACGCTGAGTAAGGAAACTTGAAAGTTCAAGTCCAGCCTGGGCTAATTAGTGAGACCCTGTCTCAAAAGAAATTCATATATGATACAAGCAAGAGTTAGTAACATGGATTGATTCTCATGATCACAAAATAAAATCTAATCCATTGCTCTGTGGCAACACAACACTTTGAGCTACTCCATGTTGACCCATGGTCCACATACAAAAGTCATACGATTGTCATGTGCACATGTAACCTCAGACTTCTTTGTATTCATAAGTCACCTACCTGTGTGTTGAAATCTCGCACGCAAGCGAGTATACAGCTTGGAGGGAATCCTTTAGAGAGATAAGGCGTGGTTCTTGTTTTCTGATCAAGGGAGGGCCCAAGGCTGATTGGGTTTAACATTTGTGAATCTGGTTTTCTTGAGGTTGTTGGTCTTGAAGGACAGACTGCCTGTAGCTATGGGGTCCTCGATACCCATGTAATGGGTTCTGTGCTCACACGCAGCATCCTGTGGACCTGAGTTAACAAATGGGCAGATTGAGTAGATGCTTCTTGGCATCAGTCTGTATGGGTTTGGAAACATTGCCCCCTGTAACCATGAGCACTTCTGGGTGTATTTAAAGCCTGTCTAACTAGGGGCTACTCTTCAGCTAATGTAGAAAGAAGAAAATTGCCCAAAGGGGAGATAGATTGAGCCATAATTATTATTACCAAGCAAATCTCAGACACTCATCTCTCAGGGAGCAGTGCACTTTGGCTAATATGTAAGGTATCTATGGGGATAAATGGAAGACTGGCCAAAAAGGCAATTTGAGGTTCTATCGGTGAAGCTGCCAGCAAAAGAAAATCTGTTGTAAGCAGAAAGAACAGTTTAATGGAAGGATGTCAGGAACCCACAGAATTTTCTGGAAACAAATGAATGGGCAGGAATCAAGGCAGCTCCAGAATACAAGAACCCAGGATGACAGTGGTCTTTAAGCAGAACCCAAAGGTGTCTTCTGTAAGTTGTCCCCACCCCTGCTGCCTCCAGCTGTCACTACCATAGTTACTATGGATAACTCCCAACCTTGACATCCCTCTAGCCCTTGTTCCAAACCCAAACACTGTCATGTGCAGACTGCAGATTAGCTGGCTAGCTGAACACAGAATCATTTCATAATGACATGATAGCGGAAGGGGCCGTGGATGGGTAGGAAGACGTCTGAAAGGAGGGTGGAAAAAAAACGGGCAACAGGGAAGGAAGAAAATATAGTGTGCTTTTGCTCCCGTGAATCTCTGTTTAAGGGTGTGTAGTGTGTGTGTGTGTGTGTGTGTGAGAGAGAGAGAGAGAGAGAGAGAGAGAGAGAGAGAGAGGGAGGGGGGAGGGAGAGGGAGAGAGGGAAGGTTGGGGAGGGTGATGCTGGGGTGAACATGAACAAGGAACAATGGTATATATATGAAAATCTCATGATGAAACTTATTATTTTGTACACTAACTACACACAGGGCTGTGCGTCCATGCTCAGCTTTCAACCTGGGCTCATGGGATTTGAACTCAGGTCCTCATGATTGTGTAGCAAGCACATTTACCCACTGAGCCATCACCCTAGTCTCTTGTGGTTTTGGTGTGCAGGTCTCTCATGACCACAATGTCAGTCATCTCTTTACACACTCTCCATTGTATATCTTTCGCAGTGTCTGTCTAGTTGGGTACCAGTTATCTTAGAAGTCCCCTCTCATTTTCCAGGGACTACAGGATTATTCCATCCTCCAGCCCTTTTCACTAGGCGAGTGCCCTGTTGGGTGTGACTGACATTTTGGAGCACCTGATGGATTTGGTGGGTTAGGTCTGTTACGATGTATAAGTCTATCACATGAGCACCATCACGACACACTTGCTGGTTGCCCTTGGGCCTTAGATCCGGTTCCTTTAACCAAGTAAGCGATATTTCTTAGCTCTCCTTCATAATCCCCGGTTTCAACCAGCATCCAAGAGAGGAGACAAAATATTAGTTGGATTCTGGGATAGTGATTATAAATAAAACTCTCACCTGGTAACATGGAAGGTGAATGTGGCACTTAATGGTGACGTCACCTTCGGGGAATCGAAGGTCACCTATGAGATAAGCCTCTGGACACATCTGTGGGAGATTGTCTGAATCAGGGAAACCTAGGAGGTTACTTGAAGTGTGAAGACTTCAATGAGGTCAGCACCGTACTAGGCTTAGGTCCCAACCTGCATAAGGAACAGCATTTGCCACGTTCTTCATGCTAACTGCGTAGGCAGCGTGTCCAGCGACCTTAGGCTCCCTACCTCCGCATCTTCTCCGCCATGGTGAACTGTAAACCTTGAGCCGTGAGCCACAACAAACTCTCACTCCCTTAGGTTCTTCTCTCAGCAGGAGGCGTGTCTCAGCAATAGGACACTTACACAACACATCCTTTACTCCTCAGGGTTTGCCATCATCATGGCTTCAGGATTAATTAGACCATGATGGCATCTGTCCATCAGGAAGACCACCAGCTTCCAGTGGAGATCCCATGGCCTGCCTGCCTCAAGGCACACAAAGACAGCCATGTTCTTCCCAGCACGTGGGAAGACCTTCCCCTGCAATCTCTCCTGCCTCTAGCCGCTTTTGTAGGAGAGGGCAAAGCTTCTACAAGTCCTGAATCCTTCCTCACCAAGGGTGCAGCATCACCTTCTCGTTCTGTTACTCAGCAGTAACTCTTGCTGCCGTAGCTTGGGTCTTTCTCTTTCCCATTTCCCCTTCCTGTGGTCCAACCTCTTCCAGAGCTGCTGAGCAAACTAATGCCATTTCCCAGATCATCCTCAGAGTCAGCTCTGTGCCCAGCGAAGCGTGTGTGGCTTTGTGAGAGCCTGCTGTCCAGGCAACAAGTGACAGAGAAAGTGTCAGACTCTCTGACCTAATTGCCTATCTCCATGGATTCTCAGAGAACCTTCACGGTCATTATTGACTTCTAGATATACAGGGATGAGCCTCATTCACTAGAAAATATTTTGCGGGACTGGGGAGATGGCTCAATGAGTAACATTGAGTTTGGGTTCCAGCATCTATATTAAAAGCCGGATATGGCTGTGTAGCCCGCTATAATAATGCTAGAGAGCGAAACAGGAGGATTGTGGGAACTCTTGGCCAAGTTCAGTGACCCTGTCTCAATCCCACACATGTCCTACCCTTGGACACACATGTGCATGTGCACCGGACTCACAAGAGCTAAATATTATGAGGTCTGGAGATGTAGTCAGTGGTAAAGCTACTTACATATCATGCCAAGATTCTGGGTTCATTTCCAGTCAGTGCTGCAAACACATACATATACTTATGCCCATATACATACATATACATATATACACATACACATGCATGTACATGTACACATATGGCAGCTAATACCATTCTAGATGCCAGGGCTACAACATAGTTCTGGTTGAGAAGAACAGAGTGCCCTGTAACTATAATAGACCAGAATATTATTTTAGATTCTATGTTCTATATACAAGGTGTGAATAACATATCACATAATCAGTATAGGGAGTGTCTTCATGGCTGTGTCATACACATGTATATTTACAGATATGGGAAGAAAGAGATAGAAAGCTATAGAACGCCGGGCGGTGGTGGCGCACACCTTTAATCCCAGCACTTGGGAGGCAGAGGCAGGCGGATTTCTGAGTTCGAGGCCAGCCTGGTCTACAGAGTGAGTTCCAGGACAGTCCGGACTACACAGAGAAACCCTGTCTCGAAAAACCAAAAAAAAAAAAAAAAAAAAAAAAAAGAAAGCTATAGAACAACACTATTGTACGTGACAGACTTCCTCCTTTCCTGCCTTTTGGCACCTGCTATTTCATTCTGTCCCCATCTGAATAACTTGAGAACATGTCAAAAGTACTGCTGCTGCCCACCCTCTGTCACCTCCATCCCTGCCAACTGCTCCAGTGACATCCTAGCAGGCGTGGGGCCAGTGGATTTGTCTCGGTCCTGGAGATACTGCTGATGTGAGCAGTTGGCTCCTTAAAGCTTCCAGCCTGCTGATGACATGACCTAATGCAGTTCCAGCAGAGGCTTCCAAAAGCCTGTACCAGGCTAGCCCCTTCCTTTCCCTACATCTAATGCAAAGTCTCATTAAGTTGGGGGCAATGTCTATGTTCAGATTCAGGGAACTTGGGTTCTGCATAGTTCCTGCATGTGAAGTTAAAGTAGCCCTGCCTCTCACAGGGGAGGACACTCTCATCCATAAACTCTGCCTGTCTGTGTGGCTAAATAGCCACCACAGGAGGAGCACAAACAAGGGCTGAGGAGATGGCGTGTAGGGTACAGCACTAGCTGCAGGTATGAGGACCTGTGTTCAGATCACCTGAACAAAGATAAAAAAAAAAAAAACCAGACACAGCAGGCTTGTCTGTAACCTTAGCTTTGTTATTGTCTGTAACCTTAGCTTTGTTATGGGAGGATGGGAGTTGGACACAGAATCCCCCGATGCTCTGGAGCCGGTCAGCCTGGTGTACACAGCAGTGAACAAAAGAGGAAAAGAATGGGTCAGCCTGGAGACAAAACAGAGACCTGACTGTCACTGTATGTCCAATTGGACAGGAGAGAGAGAGAGAGAGAGAGAGAGAGAGAGAGAGAGAGAGAGAGAACGCGCACACACACACACACACACACAAATGTGGGGAGAGTGTCTGGAGTCTGTAAGGAGCATGGACAAAGGCAGCTAAGGACTGTGAGGCAGAGGCAGTGTCTCCCGCACCGGCGCGTTCCCACATTCCAGAGTGTAGTGTTGCTAGGGCTCCAGGCAAAGACAGGCTATTACGAGGATCCATCCTGGCCCATGTGTGAAGCAAGGACTTGGTTCAGACGCTGCCTTCCTAGGAAAGAGCCTCTTCTCTCACATCTGGTAGTGACTTTGAGTGACAGGCTCTCTCTGAGAATTGTGGGCTATGTGACAGTGTACATCATTTAAGTGACAACAGCGGCAGGAACTAATTTAATTCCATTTTCCTTTCAGGCCCTGCTAAATCATTGCTGCAGGGAAAGATAAATTCCACCTTTCTCGGACCAAAATGATTCAAATAATGATGTGTTCTGAGGAAGCTGGGGGCTGGAAGAAGGTCTGTTAGTGGGCTCAACAGTACTTTAATAGCGCTGCCTTCGTCAGCTCTCTGTCACCATAATCAAATACCTGAGCTAATGAACTTAGAAAGAGTAAAGGTTTCTTGTGGCTCACTGTGTTAGAGGTTCCGGAACATGGTAGGGTGGGCCAAGCATCCATGGAGATGTTAAATGTCAGCAGGGGAGGGGCAGCGTATATCAGGAACTAAAAAGAGAAAGAGAGCGCTAGGGGTCCACATTCCCTGCCACAAAACATTGCCTCCCCACCACCCAATGATCTAGCCTCCTCTCCCCGAACCACTTTTAACTTTTCCCAATAGCACCACCCTGGGGACCACACCCTAATCACTAGGGCCTTTGTGGGACTTTCTTTTAAAATGTATTTTTAAAATATAGGAGTGTTCTGTCGCTAAGAATTCATAGATTCATGCCAGATGAAGACTTCAGATCTCTTAATAAATGGTTGGGAGCCACCATGTGGGGGATGGGAATTGAACTCAGGACCTCTAGAAGACCAGCCAGTGCTCTTAACTGCTGAGCCATCTCTCCAGCCCTTGCAGGGGCTTTTGATATCTGTCATAGTTTCTTTTCCTGTCGCTGTGGTATAATACTCTGACAGAAGCAGTTTGAGAAAGAGTTTAAAGTACAGCCCGCCATAGTGGGTGAGTCGAGGCAGCAGGGACTTGAAGCATTGGCTACTTCTCATCCATAGAAATGAATGAACATAAACTACTGCTTGGCTCATTTTCTCCATTTACACAGTTTAGGGTTCCTGGAAGGTATTGGTGCCAGCAGCAGTAGGCAGGTCAACTAATGCAATCAAGAGAGTCCCCTGTAGGCAAGCCCAACACCCGCTGACAGTTAACACTAATCAGCACAACATCCAGACTGTAGCAAACACATCTCAGAGCTTGTCACAAATGCCCCTGCCTTTAGCCTGTTAAATGACTTACACCAGAATATCCTTCTGGGTTGAAGGAGAACATTAACATGGAATTGTAACTTCACCTTGACTGAATGACTATTTGTTTTTAGGGTACTACATCAGAAAAAAAAAAAAATTGATTATGTTGCTCCCAGCCTTCTATGAGTTGTTGGGTGAATAGGAAAAATTAAAATTCTAGACTCTGACATCCTGGCCATTTGTAGAATTACACAGTCTCAATGAGGATGGAAGTTGGCTGATGGTTTTCATCTTCCTCCCACAATATGATGGTACTTAGGATGGTAGTTCTGCAGGGTGGTACATGGGGAGAGCACCCAGTAGATTAGAGGACACTTGAAATGAGCATGGAACCATTCCCCACAAGAGGACGGTGGCAAGTGGGCCCAGGGCTGTAGGAGATGCACTTACTTTGTCTAAGTCAATAGTTCTTTGTTCAACTCTGTTCATTAAAGGGACCAGAAGAGTTCTAAGGATGTGGCTCAGACGGTGGAATGCTTACCCAACATGCTTAAAGGCCTGGGTGTGATTCCCCAGCGACACATAAACCATGCATGGAACTGTATACCTGCAGCCCTCTCACTGCAGAGGTGGAGGTAGGAAAGTTAGAAGTTCAAGATCATGGACTAGATAATGAGTTCAAAGCCAGCCTGGACTAGATGAGAATTTATCGTCAAAAAAAAGGGAAAAAAAAAAGCACCAGAAAATGCTCCTAGGACTAGAACCCACACGTCCCTCCACTGTCCACTGGCCCTGTGCTCTCGGGACAAACAAGGAGCCCAGAGGAAGTCTAGCTCATGTGATTGACGACTAGCAAGCCAGTGGGATTTCCCTATTCCCGAACCAACCTCAGTTGCACTCCAGTGCCAGCGTCTGGTGGACTCAGTCATCAGCAGAAACTATAAAAAGCTCCTGTCAGGGAGCAGCCGTCCTTTGAGAAGTGTGAATGTAAGGTAATGAGCAGTTTCTACAGGGATGATTTTATAGGAGTGAGAAATCCGAGCTCGAGCAGACTTCGGCAAGGATAAGGCATCTGCTCCCTCCTCACAGGCCACCTGAGAGCAAAAGCCCACCACTTCCGCTC
This sequence comes from Mastomys natalensis, assembly GCA_021653895.1. Taxonomy (NCBI): domain Eukaryota; kingdom Metazoa; phylum Chordata; class Mammalia; order Rodentia; family Muridae; genus Mastomys; species Mastomys natalensis. The sequence goes on from JAJTUV010000174.1 coordinate 2,717,200, forward strand.
ACCCTGCTTTGGGAGGGAGCTTAGAGTTGTTTTTTTTTTAACCCTTACTTGTTTGGACCCTAATAAACATCCTAGAACTTTGAGTGAGGTCTGGCAAGCTATTGAAAATACCCATTTGTCTTTTCAAAAGTTAGGTCTGGATTCACTCAAAAAAATGAAAGAAAGGACTGGAGAAGACATTGCAGCTGCACAGTGGTTTGCTGGATCTGCTCCTCATTAATATTCCACGTCACAGAAGGGGAATCTCGAGGGCTTGTGTTAGTCACTTCTCTTGTTGCCATGGAGAAATACCTGTCAATTGATTGAAGGAAGAAAGGGTTTGCTCCGGTTCACAGTGTTGTCGGTATCGTCCTTCATGGCAGAGAAGGCAGGGCTGCCCACTCTGCTGCCCTCAGGAAGCACAGAGGTGAACGCTGGTGCTGAGCTTGCAGATTCCTTTCTCTTCAATCCAGGATCCAGCCCATGGGATGGTGCTACCCACATTAAAGTGGATCTTCCCTCCTGCTTTAAGCCTCTCCAGAAACAATACACATACACACACACATACACACCACACACACACACACACACACACCAGACACACAGACATGCACACAGACACACACACCAAGCACACACATAAACACATAGAAGTATCTCGTGGGTGACTATAAGTCCAGTCAGGTTGACAATGCATATTAACCATCATAGGGCATTGTTAGCTTGAAGTTTTCATTTCTTAGACATAGCAGATAGCAGCTTGGTGCGCACATGGTGAGGGAGGGACTGTGGGGTGTGTGTGGGCGTGCATGGGGTGGGAACCAACCTCAAATATCGTTCCTTAGGAGTTCCCACCTTGGTTTTTGAGACAGGATCTCCTAGCCTGGATCTTGCTTTTATAGACTAGCAGGCTAGCCAGCCCCAAGGATCTGCCTGCCTCTGCCTCACCAGTGCTGGGATTTAAAGCGTGCTCCTGGGTTTCTCTCATGGGTGCCAGCCATCAAACTCACATCCTCATACTTCTCCACCTAACACTTTACAGGCTGATCTATCTCGCCAGTCCCTTCAAACTACTTCTTGATATTCTTTGCTAACCTGGAGGCCTAAGAAGCTGATGACAGGGGAGGAGGGGCTAGACATTAGCATCCTAGGCTGAGCTGTCCTGGTTTGTGCTGGGGAGAAATAAAATCAGGATGACAGGGGCTGGAAAGAGAGCTCTTCAGTTAAGAGTGTTTGTTGATCTTCCAAGGACCGGAGTTTGGTTTCCAGCATTCAAATAAGGGTGCTCATAACCACCAGGAACTTCAGCCCCGTGGATCCAGTGCCCTCTACTGTCCACTGTAGGCACCTATTCACATCACACGCATATACAGTATGTCCAAGAAAATTAGCAACTCCAGGAAATACCACAGAGATGGAGAAGGGAGGAAGAGAGACCACGGAACCTTAGCAATAGTGTGCCTTATAGCTAGGAAGTCAAGTAAAGCCCGGACAGACTCTAACTACCTTTTTGTTTTTCTTTCCCACTCTTCCTCCTCCTCTTCCTGCTTCTCCTCCTTTTCCTCCTTCTCCTCCCCCTCCTCTTCTTCTTCCTCTTCCTCCTCTTCTTCTTCTCCTCTTTCTCCTCTTCCTTCTTCTCCTTCCCCTGCCTCTTCCTTTTCCTCTTCCTCTTTTTTTTTTTCAGCAAACTGCCTAGTTGGGCCAGAGCTGTTGTTCCCAAAATATTTTATGTGACTGAGAAGGCGTGGAATTATTACCCATACACCATCACAGGTAAGTCCTCAGGACAGGTCAGCTGCCTGCAGCAAGTACAGGTCTGGGTGTATGGAATTTCAGTGGATGAGGGCAGACTCTCTCCATGGGGCCCATCCCGAGGTCTTCTCATTGATAGGTTCCTTGTAGTTTGTCCACAGACAAGTTGTTCAGTTGGGTTGTTGCTGTTTTGCAGAGCTTCTCACTCCTCTCAGAGGATGTGGAAATCTTTAATGCCTCTTCTTTATAGTGCTGTCTGTCCTGAATATTGCATCAGGCACGGTGCCCCCCACCCACCCACTCCTGCCCCAGATTCTGAAGTTTCTGTTGCAGCCCTCAGATACTTTGTGGTCTCAGGATCCCACTCCAGAATCGTTGCAAAGTTCTTTATAATTGTTAACAAGAAAAACAAGAAAAAGAGAAAAATCACTGAAAAGATTTCCTCTGTGGTTAATGAAATGTTCTACTGGAATTATTAGCCTTTCATTCTGTTTCTACAATGCCAACATTTGGGTTTTTAATTAGCCGCAAACCTATAGGCTAATTGAATCTTGTCTAACTGACATGATCTGGCCAACCGCAGGAATACCATGAAACACAGAGATATTCAGTAGTTACAGAACTCTAGTTTGGGGAGGTTTCTTTCGCTCATTTTAATACTTATAACTTGTCAGGAACTGTTGTCCGTGCGGTTGTGTTCCGTAGACCTGGTCTAACTCACTGTTTTCTCTCCTTTTCCCTCTTTGCCATCTGAACGTCTGGAATCAGAATACACCGTAAGTACATTTAATTTTCAAAAATATTCTGCCTGTGATCTGTGGGTTAATTGGAATCTTCTTCATATTGGTCTTATAGATGTAGCTATTTTTTTAAAAAGAGGAATAATTCAGAATCAGAAATATTTAAATGTAGGCTATTATATAATTTTACATATATATAATTCAATAAGCTAAGTGTTCTCATTTTTTTCAAGAATATTAATATAATTCAAAGTGCCTTAATAGTCACTTTACATAATTAGTTTTGGCTTGCAATTCTTTATATAGCCTGACTGCTTTATTAGTAAGAGTTCACTCTAATAAAAGAGTGTCTCAAAATGTGGTATTAAAGACACTATTCTGCCGGGCGGTGGTGGCGCACGCCTTTAATCCCAGCACTTGGGAGGCAGAGGCAGGCGGATCTCTGAGTTCAAGGCCAGCCTGGTCTACAGAGTGAGTTCCAGGACAGCCCGGGCTACACAGAGAAACCCTGTCTCGAAAAACCAAAAAAAAAAAAAAAAAAAAAAAGACACTATTGTTTTGGTGGAGGGAGGGGCTTATATATGGGGGAGATGCATATGCAAATGATCATACTAGAGTGGTCTGTGACTTTTGCTTGACAAACTAACATACAGACTGACTGCCTTCCTTGGCTTCCTGTTGCTGGGATAAAACACTGACCAAAGGTAACTTGGGGGCAGACAGGGTTTATTTGGCTTAAGCGTCCTGATCAAAGACCATCATAAAGGGAAACGAGGTGGGAATCTGGAAGAAGAAACTGATGCAGAGGCCGCGAAGGAGCACAGTTTACCAGCTTGCTGCTCTTGGCCTCACTCAGCCCGCTCTCTTGATACACCATAGGAACACCTGCCCCAGGATAGCACCACCCACAGTGGGCTGGGCTTTCCCACACCAATCACTAATCAAGACATTGGCAGATTCCCTGGAGCTGGAGTTAGAGCCAGTTTTGAGCCACCTGGTATAGATGCTAGGACCAACTACGGGTCAGACAAGAGCAGCTCAACCACTGAGCCATCTCTCCAGCAGCCTTTCTCTGTATATTGAATGATCATCACGGGATGAACTTTGCGAGCCTAGGGAGATAGCTCAGTTGGTAAATGCTTGTCTCAAAAGCATGAGGAGCTGAGTTCACATCCCAGCCCAGTTACCAGCTCCAAGTGAAAAGCTTGGCATGGCAGTAGACGTCTCTAATCCCAGTACTGTGGGAGGTGAGGAGACAGGAGGATCCCTGACACTCACTAGCTGTCCAGCCTGACTGAATCGATGAGTTTCTGGTTCAGTAACAGACCTTGTCTCAAAAAATAAGGTGGAGAGCAAGCAAGGCAGACAGCTAACATCAACCTTTGACCTCCATGTGCTTACTCATGAGTATCTGCATGCACCTAAACACACATAGACAACCATACGATGTACTCCCATAAAGATGGTAGACTTTGGAGTTGGTTGAATTCTGCCTCCAGTGCTTCCAAATGGCCTCCCTGTGTGGCTCCTTTCCTCATTTGTAGGTGGGGGAGCTCTCTCTCACTGTCTCAGGAGGGTATAATGGCGATTGTGTTGAGCAATTGAAATCTTAGTCTAGTACCGGGTGCAAGGTCCGTACTTAGCACACCTTTGCTGATCCTTGTAACATTGTAGCACTCTGCTGATCCTTGTAACATTGTAGCAGAAGCTTCTGTTCTCCGAATGGACTCTGCTTAGGAACAGAGCTCAGTACCAATCAAGACAGACTGGGCTCCAGCTATGGTCCTGGAAGGACTGTCTAGGGAGTGAGTAGTTAATGCTTTCCTTCTTCCCACTCTGAAAGACTGTGCCTTTCATTTGAGATGAAATCAATAGTGATGTGGACAAAGAGATCTGTTACATTTAAAACTGCACAAAAAGCCAGACATGGTAGCCTAAGCCTTTAATCCCAGCACTTGGGAGGCACAGGCAGGCAGATCTCTGTGAGTTTGAGGCCAGCCAGGGCTTCACAGTGAAACTCTGTTCCCAAACAAACAAACAAACAAACAAAATAATTTTTAAAAAACTGCACAAGACAGTTATTTGCCTGGAACTTTAGAATTAAACCGTCTTGACTCCTTGTGACATGTGAATGTGATAGGGTTTTTTTTTTTTTGGGGGGGAGTTGTTTTTGTGAGGTTGTTTGTTTTTGAGACAGGGTCTCACTATGTAGCCCTTGCTGGCCTGGAACTCATTTTGTAGAACAGGCTGGCCTTGAACAGAGATCCAGCTACATGTGCCCTCCTCTCAGAGTGCTAGACTTAGAGGCGTGCACCACCATGCCCACTCATGATAGATGATAATGACAGAAAAGCAAATCTGAACGATGTTTGATGACAGTGTGTCATCTCTAAAGAATATGTATGTATTCACTGCTTTATCATTGCTGGGACCAAGGAAGGAACTGGAGGAAGGAAGGGTTTATTTGAGTTCACAGTGAGAGAGAACACAGCCCATTATGAAGGGGAAGGCATGGCCCCAGGAATATGAAACTGCTCAGTCAAGTTGTCTCCACTGTCCGAGTGCAGAAAGCAGCGAATGCTGGCCTTCAGATTTCTCTGTCCTTTTTAGTCAGTTTAGGAGCCAACCCATGGATGCTACCCCCATTCAGGATAGACTACCCATTGCTTTCGTCCAGTCTAGAAACTACCTTACAGATCTGGAGATTAAATGTCACCACATGACATTGCTGTCCTGTGTGGCCTAGAAGTCTTCCCATAGGATCTTCGGTTCCTCTTGAGGGCTTCTCGCTGGCTGGAACTCCTGCCAAGCCTCTGCCCCCCAACTTTCCTGCAACTTTAGTGAGACATCCCTGTTCAAGGAAATTGGGTGTAGGGACACAGTATTCAAAGAGGAAGCCCATTTTCATTGTCCAGTGCTACACCATATGACTTTCTGTCTGACTCAACATTTTCTTTGCCTCCCCCGTTATTCTGCCCCGTGTCTTTTGCAAATTTCTTTCTTCCTCAATTCGTTGGGTGACTGTCTCTCTCTGTCTGAGGTCAGCGGTCACTCACTGGGCAGCCAAGTGTGCAAAGCATCATGCATGATGATACCACTGAGCTATCATCTCTGCCCTTTGGGGTCATAATCTTGTGGCAAGTACATGACCATTCTAGTCAAAGCTTAGAATCGTCAGCAAGTCCTGGGGTCTTCCAGAAGTCAGAGAGGACTCAGCTGGCCTCAGATGTATCCAACAGGACTGCATATTCAGCAAGCTGAGCTGCCGGCCGGCTCAGGATCAGACTAGAGGAAAGAAGCAAGGTTGACTTGGGGGGACTCTGGTCCGATAAACCATTGCAACAGAAAATGAAGGCCCTTGACCTGTGGTTTGGAGCTTTGAGGTCAGAGAGTCTGTGGGGTGCCCAGTGCAGGTGATGGGAAAGGGTAGGGTGTAACAGGCTCAAACTGGGGTTGATTCATGGTGCGAGGAGGTGAGCCTGTTAGCCTTAGGAAATGAAAGTATAGGCTGCAGTTACATTGGAATTTTCAGATTACTGATCATAGGGACTCATATCTGATAATTAGGCTACAAGGACTGATATCTACAGTCAGGTGTGTTAGGACAGGCCTTTAATCCCAAAAGTCAGGAGGCAGACCAGGAGGATCTCTGTGAGTATGAGACCATTTGTCCACATAGTAAGATTCTGTCAATACATACATACACACATACTACACACATACATACATACATACTACATACATACATACATGGAAAGAAAAAAACCCAACACACACACACAAAAAAAAACTGAGATTCTCTCTGGACCCAGGGAGAGAAGGAAATACTAAGTGTATATCCCAGGAACCTTGCCCACATCTAACATGCCACAGTAACTCCAAGGCCAGGCAAGAGCTCCCAGAAACCCCTAGAAGGCACCTCCTGGCTTAATCAGGCTTGGTATAGGTGGTAAGATGGACACATGACTGTCAGGATTGCTTCTTAAGAGAAAATGTGTCTGTTATTACTGTGTGGATGTGATTTGCATGGGAGAGTCTGTGTGAATGCCGTAGCACACATGTGGAGCCAGAGAATAATTTCCAGGGCTTGGCTCTCTCATTCCATTCTGGGTTCTGGGATCTCGCTGGGGCCGGCTTTCTATCCACTGAGCCATCTCCACAGGCCAATATTTCTTTTCTTTCTTCCTTTCTTTTTAAAACTCCTGCCTCCACGTGCATCCTGGAATTACAGATAGGCACCACCATGCCCAGTTAATTCAGTACTAGGGCTTAAACCCAGGGCTTCACGGATACTTGCCAAGTCATTTAGCAGCTGAGCTCTCCCAGGCTTTTTGTTGATGATGGTGGGTTTGAGGGCTTGTTGTTGTTGCTCTCCATTTGTTAGCCTGTCTGTCTGTTTTTGAGACAGGGTCTTATGTGTCTCAGGCTAGCTTCATACTCACTATATAGCCAAGGATGGCCTGTCGGTACTTCAGTGGAGACCTGTGTTGTATATAAATGTTATGATTGGAATGTATATGGTCTAAGTGAAATACAGGAACATGTCTGGCAGCTAGTGGCCTTTCCATTAACCTGGGGGAGAGCAGAACTCACTCCGCAGACATCTGCCATGTTGTAGCTTGGCCACTAAGATGAATTACCATAGACTGGGCAATCTAAAACAACATATAATTTATTTTTTTGCCCTTCCTGGAAGCTGGAAGTCCAAGATTAAAGTAGCTGCCAGCTCTGTTCCTGGGGTGGGCTTTCTTCCTGGTTTACAAACAGTAAGCTTCTCTCCACATCCTAACATGGGCGGCCAAGAAAGCACTCTTTCTGTTCTCTCCTTATAAGGAACAAATTCCATCTTGGGGACTCCATCTATCTGATCATATCTAAACCTACTTCCTCCTTAAAGTTGGAGCTCTAGATACTATCAGATTGGGGGTTAGGACTTTGACATTGAAGCAGGGACAGGACAATTCAGTGACTAGCATGCTGATTTAGGCACCCTGGGAAGGTGCTGCCACTGGATCCTGGACATCAGGAAGATAGAGGGCAAGTCAGAAAGCTGCAGAATGCCAGGTCAGAGTCTACGTTTAGTCTCCATGGGGAAGCCATGTTGTTTCTGATGAGTCTGCGTTTATTTTCCATTCCAAATAGGCCTGCTTTTCTTTCCATCTCCCTGGTCACTGGGGATCTGAAATGTTCCCTCTGGCTCCAGGTGCACTCCTGCAGGCTTGCATAGCACATCCTGCAGCCGCCACCCACGGCCTGGGCTGGGCCTCGTTCTCACGCTCTCTGCCCACCCTGTACTCTGAATACAGTTCTGCGCCCGAGACGGCTGGCGGATGCTCTCAATTGCCTTCCTTTCTCCTGTCTACAGCGCTGTCTAATTGAGCTCTTTATCCCGATCCTTTAATCTTAACTGCCTCTTTTTGATGTCTTTCTCAAGTTCAAGATTTCCTGTCCCACATCCCAAAACAAAATTTCTCCCAAAAATACCACGAGGTCTCTTCCTTTGAAAGGCAGCCCCTGGGGCCCTACAAACTCCAAACCAATGTTCCTGCATGGTAGCAATCACCCGCTGTAGCAAGTTCTCACCAGTAGTTCTCTGGGACCATCCAGTCTGTCACCTGGACCTTAACCTGCCCCTCACTGGTAACAAAACCCAGACAGGAGGACTTTCTATGTAGGGTCATTCAGAGGTCAAGCTGATCCCAGTTATCAAGAAATAAAAGCTTTTTCCGTCACCTGGAGTGAATTATGTTGAGACGTCACTTGTCCAGGAAGTGGAAAAAATATCTTTAACTTGATTATGGGATGGGGGTGGGGTTGGGGCTCTTAATTACACAGTACACCAAAACCAGTGTGACAACGTTCTTTCAGGCAGTAGACCGTTTAGCCAGCCCTTCGGAACCGCCAGCTCTTCTAAAGTTTATCGAGTCTCCCAAAGGAAGGTACTGAAGACATTGTCTGCCATCCGAAGTGGTGATATGGGGTTTTTATTCTAGAACTATAATAGGAAGAAAAACTAAAACCACGACACAAGCCAACAGTGTCAAGCCCCTTGTGTTACACTCTTACAGGAGAAGAATTCCTTCCTATAGGAATTTGAAGCTTGTAATGTCCATAACAGTATCCTACAGTGGGTGCATACATACTGGTGCCGTAACCATCAAATCAGCCTTCAATGAGAATCCTTAGAAGAGACCATGGCCAATGATAGACCTTTATATTTCTTTATCTTCATGCAGCCCAAACTGACCGTGAACTATGTAGCTGAAGATAGTCTTGAGCTTCTAACCCTCCTACCTGGACTCACAGGAATGCATCCCCATGTCCAGTTGCTGCAGCGTTGGAGGTTAGACCTAACACTTTGTATATGCTAAGCAAACAGTTCACCGGCTGAACTGAAGCTCTGGCCCTAGACATACCTGTCTGGAAGTTAAAATAGCAGCTGTTCCACAAAAAGACCAAGCTGTGACAGGTGGTCTACTCTTACTCATGATTCAAATGACTCTCGGGATCCTCAAGCTGTGTTGTGTCTCTGTGAGGCTTAGGGTTAGCCTAGACAAACCCTACGCAGGTGAGTAAGGTATGGCCACAGCTGAGAGTCTGTCACCAATTACTCAAGGAGAACACAGGCTCTCCTCCCCCCGAATGGCACCATGGAGACAGATCCCTCCCACACCTGCCTTGGAGTCCCAGCCAAAGTGTCATATAAACTACTAAATTACATAATGAAGGAACAAGGGACAAGGCTGGGGAAGGCCGTGTTTATTGTACCAGACCTCGAGGACTGGCTGACTTGTTTAGAAGGAAATTAGAGAACCATCTGGTCAGCTATGGAATCGAAAAGAATAAAGGTCTCCAAAGTGTCCCTTCTCTGGGGTCACGGAGACATGGTTAGCTGATGAAGAAAATTACTTTCATCTCTGTTTCACAGTTAACCCTAACCATCCAGTGCTATGCACAGTTTGGATGAATAAGTAAATGTCCCTTTTTTAGGAATAGGACCATGTATGGGTTCACCATGGCAGGTCCTATAGCACTGAGACTGAGGCAGCCTGGGCTACTGTTGTAGTTTGAGTACAGAGTGTACTATTTGGTTCTATTTGAGGAAACCTTTAGAAGGTGAGCCTATCTGGCAGAAGTAGGTCATCGGAAGTAGACCTCTAAATGTTATACCCAAAACCTGCTATACCCTGTCTCTGCATCCCAACCCCTGACTATGTGAACAGTCTCTGCTACATGCTCCTAGCATCGTCATCTGAACTGTTCTGCCTGCCATGCCTTCTTCTCTGTGGCGGACTGAGCCTTCTAAAACCGGGAGCCAAGATAAGTCTCTGCTGGGAATCATTTCTGTGGTCACTTTATCACAGCCATACAATACAAAAATAACGCCGGGCAGTGGTGGCACATGCCTTTAATCCCAGCGCTTGGGAGGCAGAGGCAGGCGGATTTCTGAGTTCGAGGCCAGCCTGGTCTACAGAGTGAGTTCCAGGACAGCCCAGGCTACACAGAGAAACCCTGTCTCGAAAAACCAAAAAAAAAACCAAAAACAAAAACAAAAAACCCAAAAATAACTAAGACAAGTAGGTACATAAGGAGAGAGACCTTGTCTCAAAAACATGAAAGAAAAAAGATGTGGGAAGGAGAATGGAGAAGGAAGAACCCAGCAAAGGAAGAGGAAGAGGCAGAGAGGAGAGAGCGAATGGGCTGTAGATGTTTTTGGCCATGCTGCATAAGAGAACCCTCTTGTCGAGGGCATTGATAAGCAAGACATCGGTGGGCACAGAACCAAAGACTGACCTTCACAGACAAGAAAGAAGTGAACACACAAATCACGGCATGAAACAGATGTCATAAATAGAATCAGATTTCTTCTGCAAATGGCCTGAGGGGTTCAGAGACTTTAGGTGGAAACAGAACCGTTCATAGTGACAAGTTCAGATGACAGAGAGAGGACCACATGATGGTGGCTCACACGGTCCCAGCACTCCAGAGGCTGAGGAAGATTGCCGTGGGTTCAAGGTTAGCTTGGTGTACATAGTTAAGTGGGTATGAATACCATTACAGCAATGGCTGGGGAGGCGGGTAAGGGGGGAACTTATCTCGAGAAAACAAGACCCTCCAAAGATAACCAGAATAAGAAGGCACACAACCAATTGGGTAAGGGAGAGATGACCGGGCTTCTTTGTAGTGAAAGTTCTTGCAGCCTTTGATTCAAAGGGACTTGCAATCTGTAACACTCCCACATTTATTTATTTATCCATGGAACTTGGTAATTGCAAGGACTTAGGGGAGTTCTAGAAGCTTCTCTTGGAGCTATTATTAGTGCTACATAGGCTACTGGATCAGTTCTAACCAAGTAAATATTGCCTTCTCTGTTTCAGTAAGCTAATATGTTGTCTGTAGATAATTATTGCTTAGATACCAAGACTTTAATTTTGTTTTTTTTTTTTTTAAAGAGTGCCCAACAATCTTGAAATGTTTTGGTATTGTTAGATTTGGGTGGTATGGATCCTGGATAGATTTCTTTTTAAGCAAATCAATGCACTAAGTCACATAGTAAAGGAAGCATTGGGTTGAAATGTGAGCTCTATGCATTTAGATCTGTTTCTATTAGCTTCCCAATACTGTGACAAAATACCTGAGACAAATTGGCTTATAGAAGAGGGAGATAAAGGTTTAATTTAGTTCTCATTTTTAGAGATTTCAGCCTTGTCATTTTGGTCCTATGGTAAGATAGTACATCACAGTGGGCATGTGCAGATCAGAGGAAAATTCCTTGTTTCATGGCCAGTACCCAAAAGAAAGAAAGAGACCAGGGTGGCACTCTCCACTTTAAGGGTACACCTGCAATTGCCTCCAATCCTTCCATTAGGACACACCCCCAGTCTGTAATGCTAGGTCTTTTAGGGACATTCAACTTCCAAATAGCAACAGTGTCCAAGTGAAAGGTGTCTCTAAGGATCAGCCAGCTGTAAAGCAGAAGATTCCCACAAGCCTCAGTCTCCCAGTCCAGCAACCAGCCACCCAGTGTCTTCGCAAGTCAGAGCCTTGAATCGCTACTTCTGTAACTGGCGAGCCCAGAGAACATTAGTTCAGCCATTGTGGTTGGAGGGGAGGGCTTGGGAGGGGCAGATGATAAACCACGGAATCTGCTATAACAGTGTAGAACTATCTTCCGTTGCTCATTCAAGAAGACAGGACGGGGTTGTGTGTGTGTGTGTGTGCACAGAGTACTGTTTTGTTTATAAAGTTTTATTTCATTTATTTCTTTGTGAGTACATGCTATGGCACATAGCATCTAGAGACCAGAGGACAGCTGGCAGTAGTTGGTTCTCTTTTTCACCATATGGGTCCTGGGATTCGAACTCAGATTTTCAGGTAGCACCTGTGCCCCACTGAGCCTCTCACTAGCCCCAGAAAGAATGCTTTTAAAGGACTCCTCAATCATTTTATTAGGAAAGAGGTCTTCTCTTCTCCTTAATGACATGAAAGTTTTGGTTTCCTTTGTCCATTTTTGTGTGTTTGTGTGCATGCGCACACTCAAGCTTGTGCATGTGAGTGTGCACGTGTGTGTGTGTTTGTGTGAGTGCATATGAGGAGGATGTATGTTTCCTATCCTGTCAGTCCCCATGTTATTCCCTTGAGACAGGGTCTCTCTCTGAACCTGACTCTGGGCTTGTAACTTATAAGTCCCAGTGACTGTCCATCTGTCCCTACAGCACTGGTGTTCCAGGTGTGCAAGGAGCCACATCTGGCGTTGTATGTGAATGCTGGTTATCTGTACTCAGCCCTTCTCCCTTGCAGAGACTCTTCCCTGCTGAGCCATGACCAGCCCCTGTGTACCATCTTAATATCTCCTGCCTGTATTTGAGGACTCATTGTAACTCTTTCCTATCTGTTACTTACAGTCTAGGGCTCGTGGGGTCGGTCCACCTATCTCTTTAAATCCTTGCCTTGCCTTTCGTGTGTGCACACACACCCTCCGCTATAACAAGCCTACACCGGATCCTGTGAGCCTGAATTTCATTTCCTTGCCTTAGCAGTGCCGAGAGCAGCTCACGCTCCATTCAGAAAGCATGCTTTCATTCATGCATTTAGCTCCATCTCCCTCCTGCCCTTGCTTCTCCAGTGAGTTACTTATTCCGTGCTTGAGAGAGGACGGCGAGAGGCTCCATCAATGACTGAATTAATGAATGAAGGGAGCTGTGTGCAGGGTGAGGCTGGCAGTATCGCAGAAAGCCCAAAGTGTATTTCCTTGCCGTGGGCTGGGAGACAGGCAGCTGTTTCCAGCTCTTTCCGGCTCGTACTCACTTCCTCTCACCCTCCTCCACTTCTCTCAGACCCCGCCATTCTTCTTGGCCACGTGCATCTTCCTGTGCAGCGTATATTTGGGGAGTCACTCTGATTCATCCTCTTCATTTTATTTCTGTGTGATTCTTTGTCTTCTACTCTCCGCTTTACGAGTCTTTTACTTATTTTTTTCCCACTTGAGTTCTGAAGATGCTTTTCCAGAACTAGCATCTCTGCAGTCCCCTCCCAGCTGCCCTTTCAGCATGACCACAGACCTTATGTACGGGCTGTCACACATGGCCCTCAGAACCCAGACAGCATGATTGTGGAGACTCTGAGCATATGAGGCACATGACTCCTTAGGACTGTGTGTGTGTGTGTTTTAAAGACTTCCATACACTAAGGAGAAATTCTTATTTTACCTTCTAAGGCAAAATTTCTGTCAGCATAGAATGCTAAAATTAAGTGTCTTTACTCCCAGCACTCAGGAGGCAGAGGCAGGTGGATATCTGTGAGTTCAAAGCCAGTCTGGTCTATATAGCTAGTTCCAGGACAGCAAGGATTATGTAGAGAGACTGTCTTTTAAAAAACAAACAAACAAACAAACAAACAAACACAAACAAAACCAAAAACACAGATAATTGAAGATAAAGATATTTGAAGTGGGAGAGTACCTTAAGATCTACTCTCAAGGCCAGACACAGTGGCTTACACCTGTAATCCTAGCACTTGAGAGGCAAGTTTGAGGCCAGTCTAGTTGTGTTGGGTTCCAAGCCAGCCAGGCTGGGATCAGAGAAGGGAGGGAAGGGAATTAGGAAGCAACCGAAAAGGAGAGGAGAGAGTTAGGAAGAAAAGGTTTGGGGGATGGGGCCATGGGGAGATGAGGCTACTGGGGCGATAACTCATCCCATAAAGTACTTGCCATTCAAACATGAGGACTGGAGTTTGAACCCTAGCACCTACAGACAAGCCTGGCGATTTATAAAATGTACGTTTATAATTCTAGCACTGGGGAATTGGAGACCAGTAGCTTAGTGGAGCTCACTGGGACTCACTGGCCAGCTTAGCCTAGCCTACTTTGTGAGCTCCGGACAAGTGAGAGAAGATGGACAGTTCCTGAAGAATGATACCTAAGGGTTACCACTGCTGGTCTCCACATAGGCTCACACACAGCCATAAGTGAGGGAGGGAGAGAGACGGGGGTGGGGGGGCATTAAAAATGAAAGCTACCTATTTGCCTGCTGTCCAAGGCTACAGGCCTCCTCTTACTTCATAAGCAACACTAACTTTTCCTCCTGACTAGTGCCTCTGGCCCCAGCATCCAGGAGACTCTAAACCCTTTACCTGGTACCTGGTCTCAGTCATGCTCTAGAACATTCTATATGTGAGTCTCCTGTTGGTGTAAAGAAACACTGACAGTTTTATTAATGACTCCATCTCAAGTTGAAATTCCCTGTCCAACCTGGATGACATTAATTGACAATGTATCTACAGTACCAGGCAATCATTGCCATGGTCAGGGGACTCCCTTAGAAGGACAATCCTGAGTCCTTGTGGAGTTTTATGTCCATTGATACACATCATACTCTGTCAGGACAGGATAGCAAGGAACAAATTGGGCTACAGATAAAAGTTAAAGGAAAGGCTTTTTCAAAGTCTATAAATACTTCCTGACCCCAAGAGAGACTTCTTAAATCTCTTGACTCCCTGGTAAAGTTCTGATCTCAGATAACAGAAGATTCAGGCTGGTGACTGAAGAGATAGCATGACGATTTTAACTAAGGCCTTTTGGGAGAAATGGGAGGATCAGAAGTTCAAGGTCATCCTTGGCTATGTGGCAAATTCCAAGTCAGCCTGGGTTACTTGAGGCACTGTCTCAAAAAAACTAATAATAATTACAATAAACTCAAAAGTGCTTTGAATTCTGTTGAACTATCACACCCCTCTCTGATCCCTTCTTGTCCTAAACTGTCCTGATTGAGGCTGACCTGTGAGAGGTCAGTACCAATGGAGTGAATACCTCTCGAGCCTGCCACACACGTGCTTTCTTCAGCTGCGTCACAGTGCTAGTTACGATTAAGGTTAAATGTACTGCAGGTTAAAGTACATAAAGGTTATAAGAATTTGGGGGACGGTTTTGCATGTAGTGGCTGCAGGATACCCTGAGCTGAGCAACACCAGCTGCAGCCCCCAGTTGCCCAAACACTGGGCCCCCTCTTAATTCTAAAGAAACCACCTAGTAGAGTGTATGTGCTTACCCCAGAGAGGCACACAACCTGGGTTGAGTCTCAACCCCTCCCTTGTTTGCCTTTCACTCTGAGCACACTGCTGGGCCTCGCTGGATCCTTACTTCTTCGTCGAGTTGGGATTAGATAGGAACTAAAAAGTTATCTAATGAATTCAAGGATGTCAATTATTTCAGACAATACTTGAAAATAAGTACGTAGACTGTTGGGTTTGCCTCAGTGTTAGGTCCTGGGTGGAACATTTACTGTGTCTACTCTGGATCATCATTATTTTCATAGATGCTCCTGGACTTCTTACAGTCAGGATGCACCTGGATAATAACAACTGTTGAAGAGAGGGTATGGTCATCAGAACCTTCACACTACTGGTGACCTTTGGAGTCACCTGACCACTTCCCAAAACATTAAACATCATAGAGTTACTTTGCTGCCTAGTTCAACATTTTCATTCTAGGTATCTACCCAAGAGAAGTGAAAACCCATACCCACACAGAAACTGGTGCAAGAGTACTCACAATGCCATTGTTTATAACAGCCAAAAGGTAGGGGCACATCTGTGCAACTGTAATCTCAGAACTTGAGATGGAAGCATACAATGACAAATCCAACCCAGCAACTGATGAATGGAGAAATTCATGGTGGTATATCCATATAGTGGAGTACAACTGTGACAGGAAAAAGGATGAGGCGCTGTTACATGATGCCATGTGAAAGAGACTAACACAAAAGGCCACATGTTGTATTCAATTTGTATGAGTTGTTAAGCATAGAGAGCACGGAGCAGCAGTGGCTTCTGGTATGATGCTGAGGGAGGCAGGAACTGGCAAGCGAGTGCTCTTAGGTGCAGGGTTTCTTTCTCCAAGGATGATGAAGCCATCTTGAAATTAGATGTGGTTGCACAAATCCAGACATACTGGGCATTATTAACAAGTGTTCCTACTATGCATCCATTATATTAAGGAAGTTAGTTTCTTCTTTTGGTGCTGGGTATGGAATCCCAGGGTGTCACACATGCTAAATATGTGTTCTACCACCTCACACACACAAATCATGCGCTCTACCACTGAGCTAGCCCACATCTCAGCCCCTGAAAAAACAACAATTATCTAGAGGAAAGTGATCAGAGAAAGCCCCAGAAGCTGTGTTTTTCAGGACCAGCAGATGAGGCTCCATCATATATTGATAGAAATAAGCTTTCATGGAGAATCTTAATTGTATTTTTTTGCTAGAAAGTTCCCAAGCTTACAGCATGTCAGCTCTAAGTCATATGCCAGAAGAATATTGTACCCTCGATGACAGTCTTTGAAGTGAATGGTCTCCGTGGCCCCAGAAATTTGGCCACTCCCCATTTCTGAAGGTCAAGGGCCCTGGAGACCTTGGACTTGTCCCCATGGCCACTCTATTCTTGCTGTGCTATAGGAGGCATCTACCGCAAGCATTCCCCCACACCTGTCCTGTCCAGCAGTGCTTCCCCTGACACGCACCCCTCAGGTAGACTCTAACATTCCCATGAGTATTTGCCCCTTTCTCTTTAAGACTTCAGTTTGCTTACATTTAGTTTTGTTCTCATAAGTGTTTCTTATCACCATAGCAACCCTAATCAATCACAGGACCAAAAATAGCTCTTTCGTTTCTTCCAAAGCGCGTCTGTAGTGGATTGGGGGCGCAGCTCCACCTTGCATTCGGTACAGGCTGCTGGCAGTTCCCGACAGTGAACCTGGGAGGGCTCCTGTCTGGAAATTATTCTTGCAGAGGCCCAGACGCCTCACATCTCCCTCCCTCATCGCCTCTCAAAACTTCAAATAGTTTCTTTTCTTTCTTTCTTTCTCCCCCACCCCCAACATTCAACAGAGAATCATCCCCTCTGCACGCTAGGTCTTTCTGCTGGAGATTTTGCCAGTACTGTATGATCACGTTTCAATGGGAGGTTTAACTCAATAGATTCTAATGGGATGGATCGCCAATTAACCATGCACAGATATGGCACACAAACCCAGTGGTGGTGTCAGGGAGCAGATGGTGGAGACCCCAGTGCCATTCTTCTTGGGGAAAATCAAAGATATGGTGATGAGACAGCGTCTGTCCTGTTGCCCTGGCTTCTTGATGGCCTTGGTGCTGTTTTTGGGAGGAGAAAAGCACCCAGGAGTCAATGTCTCTAAGCAGAATAATCATCACACCTGGTTCCCCGGGTTCCCAGTTGCTACATTTTCTTTCTTTTTCAATGCTATTGTAACTTCTTTGAGCCTTCGGTTTTGTAAACTGAGTGAACTGGTGGTGGCCATATTAGTCTTTATACATAGGAGACAGAAAGGCCCCTGGTGGGACTTTTGTTTCTCTGCATGAAGTGGTCAGGCAGTAGGTTAAGCTGAAAAAGGAGCCGGAAAAATGATTCTTCATATCCACAGTAGCAGGGCAGGCAGGCTACCATTTGTGTAATGGGAAGGACCAGTCAGGTTCAGCCTGTGGTAACTACTCCAGCAAGACCAAGGCTTCGTCCTGTTCTCTCATGAGTTCATAGTGCCAGGTCTCTCTCCACTCCTGCCCTGTTAGGTCTTCCATGCTGCTCTGGGAGTCCCGTAGATAGGAGTACACGGAATTGGCCAGTGTCACCCCAAGCCTCTTCCACCAGAAACTGCCTAGCCTCAGACATTCACTGTCCCCTTTAATCTTTGCTGGATAGCTATGATGCTGATACCGTCTCCATGTGTATAGTTGTGGATGTTTAAGCTCAAACTGATGAAGGCATTGCAGAGTATCACCAAGTTCATAAGCAAAGAATCTGGGCCTCGAACAAATGTCTATTTCCTTCCAAACATGGATCTTGTTTCTAACACAACACCATCCTTCCTCCATGTGTGCAAGATGCACATTTCTGGATGTGGGCAGCAGCTGGGGGCAAGCTTCCTGGTGTCAGTGGGCCATAAGCAGTGGACATTGACAAAGCCCTTGTAGGTTGGGTGACCAAGTCAGGAGGAACATGGGGTCCCCTGGGTGTGTTCAAACCTCAAAGTGAGTCACACTTCCATAGATGAGGGGCCAAGGGGCCATCTAGAAGGGAGCAGTGGGCAGGCTCTTCCATTGCCATGGGCAGGTGTCCCACGAAACTCAGCAACTGCAAACATGATCAGTTTGCTATTTTACTGTCTCCACAGGAGTAGGAATGCATGCCTAGGTTAGCTGAGTCGAAACTGAAGTGTCAGCCATGGCTTGATTTCATCTAGCCTTCTGGATTCCCCTTTGTTCTCAGTCCTTCACTTCCTATGACCAAAGGACTAAGTTCACACTCCCCCTTCAAGGCTTTCCTCCCAGCTTTGGGAAGCTGAGGCCGTCAGGCTAGCATAGGCTACTTAGTGGAATCCTGTCCAAATGAACAGGTAAGCAAACAAACACAGCCATCGGTACACAGATTAAATCTCAGAGGTGTTGATCAGAGACTCCACACATTGTCATCTGAGTTGAGCCAGAGTCATATCTGTCCTGGGATGCATGCTGCCTGTGGGCCACAGGTAAGACACATCTCCTCAGATATCATCTTCAAAGCCCAGCCAGCCCCTTGTAGTCTCCGAATGGAAGGACAGGTGCCTGTGGCTCTGAGGCCATCTCAGAACTCTGTCCACCGTGACTTTAGAGTCTTCACTTAGTGGCGGAGGTCTTTTGATGCACTCTGTACTCCCAAATGACTCTTAGAAGGCTCAGAAATCTCCCAGATCTGTTAGACTTCTACCTGCTGTAGACAGTGACTCAGCCGCTGGTATGTCTCTTCTCACAGCAGATTCAGGTATAGCTGTATCAGGGTCCCTGATGTCTTCTCCCTCGTGACAGGTGTCACTTCTCCCAGTGACCTGGAGTCCTTCTCATCCAAGGAAACACGTCCATGTTTTTAGGAGATGATGCAATTTTTAAGAGAGTCCAGGGTTGGTAGGTGAAGGTTTATCCTCTTCTCCCATGGATCGGGCTAGTGGTATAGTCCTAGCTGTGGAAAATATTAAATCATAGAAAGTATTACTAAGGTAAGTTGAATATGCAGCTAGTACTCTGAGAGCAGTAAGTGGAGTGACCGATGTCTGCCCTCTCCAAAAGCAGTGAAATCATGTCAGATCATCATGGCTGACACGGGCAGCATGCTATGGTGGGACAGGCAGACCTATGTCAATCATTCAGAAATGAAACTCCTGCAGGTACTTGGGAGGCCTGCCTGGGCTATAGAACGAGTTTGTGGCTAACTCAGTGAGCCCCTATGTCAAATGGAAAGTAAAACGTGGCCTGGTGGGGCAGGCAGGATGGCTCAGAGGATAAGAGTGCCTGTGACCATCTTAGTGACATGAATTAGATCCCCAGGAGGACTGGCATGGGTAAAAAGACAGAATCAATTCCCACAAGTAGTCCTCTAACCCCCATATATATAGCTCAGGTTAGAGTGAATTCTTAGCATACATAAGGCCCTGGGTTGCAACCCCAATTCTAGAAAAAGAGAAGAGAGAAATGTCTGGAGAAATGTTTTCGTGATTAAGAACGTGTTTTGCTCGTGCAGGGAACCCAAGTTTAGTTCCCACCCTTCACATTGGGCAGCTCACAACCACCTTTGACACCAACTCTAGGGGATTCAGTATCCTCTCCTGGCTTCCTTAGATACTGCACTTATGTGTGTGCATGCACACACACACACAAACACACACATGATTTTTAGAAAGTTAAAATTTCTTGCTTTAAAAGAGGAAGAGGGGACACAGATATCAAGGTTATGAAAGAGTTATACACCCCATAGCTAGGATTGCCTGGGTCTATCAGAAGCTGGAGGAGCCCAGGACAGCTTCTTCTCTGGTGCTAGAGGAAGGAGTGTGGTCATGTCCACACCTGGATTGAAGGTTTCCAGCCTCCAGAGATGGGCAATAGCAAATATCTGTTGTTTGAAGCCATCAAGTTCATGGTAATTCATTTGAATGTCTCTAGGGAATCAGAACAGGCCAGGTGAACCTTCACATTCAGCTCAGACCTTTGGGGTTGGCGAGTCTGTAGGCCTGGAGTGGGTGGCCCATGGCAGCTGGAGCTGTGGGAAGTTGGAATTCGAAGTGTTGGTTTGGGAAGTAGCTTTACAAAGTGGACGCAAAAGCAGAAGTGGTTGAGATGGGGGTGGGGTGCTGAAGCAGGGAGAGGAGAGGGTGGTAGGACAGCTTAAATCGGGGTGCAGGGGTGTGGAGGCTGCAAAGCCAGCTGCCATGCAGAGTGGAGGAATTATGTGGGCATATGGCCAGTGAGGGCATCTCCAGGGTGTGGATGGAAAGGCAACGCTGGCTCAGAAATGCTTGGAGTTTCTCTTCTCCATCCCAGACTGCACTGGGTGAGAAGGGGAGAGAGGCCGAAGGGGAGCCAGCAATCTCTGTCGTTTGATGGTGAAGACAGAGAGACAGGGTTGGTTATTATAGACAGAGCAAGAAGCAGTCAAAAAGCTTAGTGTTTGTCTGTAAGACTTAGGAAAGTGCAGGCTATAGGGATGGAGGCTCAAAGATGAAAGCATTTTTTCTGCAAGAACAGGGTGGGAGAGATTGGGGTAGGGCTTTGGCTTCTTAGCACCCGGGTAACAAGCCAAGTGAGAAAACATAAACTCCAGGTTCAGATAAAGGAGAGTAAGATAGAAGAAATGTAATGCCCTCCTCTGGCCCCTGTGTGTACACAAGTGTACAACACACACACACAAACTGTGTACATAAATAAAATACTTCTTGTGTTTGGGGGGTCATGAAAAGGAGACAGAGAAGATAATCAATTAATCCATTAAACAAGGTTCCGAACAAGACATGTATAAATGTGTTTTCCTTACTATACAGCCACTTTGTACTAGGCTAGAGAGTGTTTGTACAGTCATTGATGTTGTGAGCTTCCTACAGAGTGGATGGATGTGGAATAGCTGAGGCTGGGGGACAGTAAAAGTTAAGATATTTCCCTTTTGAGCCCAAGTCATTGACAAGAACAAGTTATTTTCATTGTGGTATCCTGTGATAGAGAGACAAAGAATGAGGTTCTCCGATTCTCAAGGAGTAAGGAGCGAAAATAAGTAACTGAAGAACAGTGGAAGAAGTGTGCTGCCGGTGTTCTTCTCGTGAGTGAGGTCTCTGTCCTTATCAAACTGTGAGATTTGGGCCGGCAAAATGGCTCAATGAGTGAAAGTGCCCCTCGCCAAGCCTGACAACCTGAGTTCCTGTCCCCCAGACCCACATGACAGGAGAAGAGAACCAACTCTTAGAAGTTTTCCCCGATACACATGCGGTGGGTGACATGGATGCTCCCCACACTAATAAATTAATCTAAATGTTTTTAAAAGTGGGAGAGAAAGAGAAGAAAAAAAAATAACTTCAAGAGAAGAAGACTGAAGGTTGGGAGGGGTGCTTGGGGTAACACAGTTTCTAAAAAAGAAATGGAAGGCTGTCTAATAATGGAGATTTGCTGGCTCTCTATAGACACTGCCCTGCATGAGACACATAGGTTTATTCTTGTGTGTGTGTGTGTGTGTGTGTGTGTGTGTGTGTGTGTGTGTGTGTCTCATCATCATCAGGTCCCAGGTTTTAATCTTAAACATTTTGGACTTGAGAATTGGCTCAGTGGTTAAGAGCACTTGGTGACTTTTCCAGAGCACCAGGGTTCAATTCCCAGTACCTACTTAATGGCCAAGAACCATCTGTAACTCTAGTCTCAGGGCATCTGGTGCCCTCTTCTGGTTCCCACAGGTACTACATGTATGTGGTACATAGACATACATGCAGGCAAAAAACCCAAAAAACAAACAAACAAAAAAAAACCCATACACATAAAATAAAAACAAATAAATTCTCAAAACATTAAAAACAACAACAACAAAATCTCAAAATGCTATTGAGGGCCGAGCAGTGGTGGCGCACGCCTTTCATCCCAGCACTTGGGAGGCAGAGGCAGGCGGATTTCTGAGTTCGAGGGCAGCCTAGTCTACAGAGTGAGTTCCGGGACAGCCAGGGCTACACAGAGAAAACCTATCTCAAAAAACCAAAAAACAAAAACAACAACAACAACAAAAAAACTAACGTTATTGAAGATGAACAACTCACCCAAGAGTTTAATAACAGTTTTAAAGCAACTATAGCCATAGGGGCTTCTGATTTTCTTTACATGCAATGTGTCTGCATGTGGGTGTGTGTGCATGTATGTTACATGTGTGTCTTGGCGTACCTGTAGAGGTTGGAGGACAGTTTGTGGGAGTCAGTTCTTCTCTCCCACCATTTGGGTTCTGGCGGCTGAACTCATGCTGTCCGCCATGGTAGCGTGTCCCCTCCCCGCCCCCCCAACCTTCTGATTTTGCCTTGAGATTCTCATATGCCAGCAAACCAGAAAGAAGCCATCAGATGTCCCAATGGGGATTATTAGCCCCAGCCCCACCTCACCATCCCCCCACCCCAAATTCTCCAACTCTAGATGGGGCGTCTTAGGTCCTCATCATCTTCTTGCTTCCTTGCTGAGGGCAGGTGCACCTGCAGCCCCCTTGCAGGCAGAGGAAAACAACCTCCCTCCTCCACTCCAAATAGCAACACCTGTGAATTTGCATACAAGCTTTTTTTTGCATTTTGTATTTGGGTTTGAAACCCAAATGCTGGAGTTTATTTGCTTGACCTAGATAAGTGGTTTAGAAGATTAACTTGGAGCTGGGGGGGGGGGGGGAACCACAGGGTGGAGAGAGAACCTGATTGGTTAAATACTTTCTACACAAGCATGAGGACCTGAACTTGGATCCCGGACTCTCACATCAAAAACTGGATGTGTTGGTACGTCTGTGGTGTCTGCTAGGGAAACAGGAGAATTCCCTGGGCTCTGAAGTCACACAACCTAGTTGATCAGCAAGTCTCAGGTTACACAAGAGACTTTGTCTCCAAATATGGTGGAAAATGAAGAGGAAGACACTCAGGGCCACGTCTACACAGACACTTAGATACACACGCCTCCGTGGAGTGTTCGGTTGGCAACACAGACCCATTCGCACCCTGCCTTGCCTTCTCTCGCTCCTCATTGGATTGACCCTTGGATGAGTCACAGATTTGCAAGTACAAATATTGATTTCCCTAAAGGCTTGTTATCTTTAAGAGGGTTTCTTCGCAAGGACGTCTCCCAAGCTCAGGAGTCAATTGAGGTTCTGCCGGGGGCCTTCAAGGGTGCCAGCGTCTTGACTCGTGATGACCAGCCTCCCTCCCTGGAAGTCCCTGGAAATGGGTGTGAGGGCAGAGTGGTTACCGAGTGAGAGGTTGGATGAGAGACAGCGGGGGAGGTGTTAATAAATCACCACAGCGCCTCAGGCCTCCTTCGAGGCAATTACTGGGATTGGTCATCTCTGTGTTTCCTTAGTCACAGCTTGGATTGCTTCTCTCAGATTAAGGCAGGTAGATGCCAGGTGCACAAGGCATGTGGTTTCAGGGAAATTAGCCACGGTACATCCTTGTTTTCTTATACAGGCATGCCTAGGGTCAACTGGGTTTATAGGGGAATATAGTTACAGCGGAAGGGAGCACAGGAGATGCAGGCCACCTTATTAGTAGATGCTGAGATTTTAGCTGTCCCTGCTTTTCATTGCCTGCCCATGAATAGGGAAGTAAGCCAGTTTCCCTACCATCAGTGCCCAGCATGTCCATGACGGTTTATGCAGCTTACATTACTAGACCCCACCTCCAGGCTTTTGGAATCAGATTCTCTAGGGTAGATGCTGAAACATTACAAAATGCTGTTGCTACCACTGAACTGGACACCCAGCTTTGAGAACCACTGAGTATAGTACTCCAGTTATGGATACTGGGACCCAACTACTTAGCTTTCCGTCCCGATTCTGTACAGTACCGGCTGTGTGATTGTAGTCCATTTACTTAACCTCTCCGTGACTCCATTTCTCATCTTGAAAAGAGGAATGATAATAATTAGCATTTACTCCTTGGGGAATTTGCAAGCATCCAAGAACTCGGAAACATTCAGAGAATGCCAGGGGCAGAGAACATAGCCTCTTGGGACTGTGACCAGAACAAACCATGTCTCTTGCATCTAATACCTGCAGGTCTCAGGGAAATCACTGCGTCATTTTAAGCATTAGCCTTCATGCTCATCTCTGATGTCCAAGAAAGATAATGCCCAGCTCAGTGCCAGGAGGAAGCTGGATACACCCAAATCCATCAGCATCCTCTTCTCAGGCTTCCTGACCTTATAGAGACACCATGGGGCCTGGTGAGACACAGACACTAGGACAGTCTTGCACATAAATCCTCTATCTGTCACACATTGGCCAGGCCCCCTGCAGCCTCGTGCTGGTCACTGCTGTTCACCAATGGCTTACTTGTTGCTCAGTTGTGCATGATTCCGTTCTAAAGATCAAGCTCAAGACCTTACACACACTAAGCACATGTTCACCTCGACCTATGACCTAAGCTGTATCATTAGTTGGATCATTTATTTATTCTTTCTAATGTCGCTAGTACATGACGGGTTAAGAGAGAGGGGTTAAGAAGACAACTGTTGAAATTCCAGTCTTTCCTTCAACCTTGTTTTGAGGCTGGGTTTCTCTTGCTGTTTCTGCTATGCTGGGTACCCCAGGCTAGCTGGCCCATAAGTTTCCAGAAAAGTCTTGCCTCTGCTTCCCATTTGCCATAGAAAGACTGGGAGTACAGATTTGCGTTATCACATCCGGCTTTTTTCCGTGAATTCCAGGGATAGAACTCAGGTCGTCAGACTTGGGTGCCAAGTACGTTTCCTATTGAGTCATCTTACTAGCCCTTTAAAGTTACGTATTGAAATAACAAATTCTAGAGGCTAGGGGGGCTTGCTTGTTAGGTAAAACACTTGCTGTGCAAGCATGGTGATCTTTGCTTAGATCCCAGCACCCACATAAAATACAAGAGCAGAGGTGCCTATCATGATCTCAGCTTCAGGTAGGGAAAGATGGAAGCAGGCAGATACAAAGACAGCACACACCCTTAAAACCAGCACTGGAGGCAGAGGCAGCTAGATCTCTGTGAGTTTGAGGCCAGACTGGTCTACAGAGGGAGTTCCAGGACATTCAGGACCACATAGAGAGACCCTGTCTCATAACACACACACACACACACACACACACACACACACACACACACAAAAGGTGGAGTGTGACTGAGGAAAATACCCATCAGAGACCATCAGTGTCTCTATGTTCACATGCATGCCCACACATACACACACACACACACGTGTACACATACACGACACACATACACCTATCTGACCAATAATCTCTGTTCTCAAGGTTGTACTGTGCCACACCCTCCCCCTAATTTTATATGCACCTTAACATATGGGTTAAGGTCAGGTCCCTAGTGAGCAGCAGGTGAGTTCCCGGTCCTGGAGTTGGCCACTGTAACAGGTACCTACATAGCCATGCCCATGTCTGGATTCTTAGCACGTATTCCTTTTGGAAATGTCCTGGGCCACACCCCTTCCAACACTGCTTACTGCCTCTGGTCTGATTATTGGAAGAAATGGTGTTCATGGCGGTGGCTTCTCCTACGGAATGTGGTTATTAATGTATGGCTTCTGTGTCTGCTGTGGATCTGTGCTCCCAATCTAATGGTCAGCCAAGCAGCCCCATGCCACACTAGAGACAGAAGGAAAATACAGTGCTGATCAGTCTGCTTCTCCACAGTGTTCCTTCCTGCCGAAATTCTCCATCCACATAGAAACCAAGTACGAAGACAACAAGGGAAGTAACGACAGTGTAAGTAGCCCTCTCATAGCCTCTCACTCTGCGCCTCACCCGAGTCTCGGCCTCCAAAAGTCACGGGTCCCAGCCCTGGTCTGTGCCTGGGACCTCAGAGAGGCCCCGGCCCTGGCCCACCGGGACCAGGCATGGAATATTGTATAGTCTGGCTTTGCTGTCTTCTAATGTGTGTGTCTTTCCGATGGGCCTTTGTACAATGGAAATGATTGCCAAGAGTGGAGAGGGGACCCAGAAACATCTTAAAACTTCCTGCCCAGGACCAAATTCCTTACAGGGCATGGCTGTATATGTGGGACAAGCACTATGCCTTGTGATTCATCTACTTGGCTAGACTGTAAAGAGTGAACTTGCAGATGCCAGAGCTACTAGGTACCTTCTTGTGTGATCTGGTCTCCTGCCTCTCCCTAAACTACCTCGGATTAGGTCATTCTCCTTAGTGCTGAGAATACAAGATATCTAATTTAAAAGGGACTTTGCCTGGATGGAGTTTCCATTCCCAAGAGGTGACACTCAATACTGTGTTCAGTGAAAGAAGACATTCATTCAGATTCATTCATTCATTCACTCACTCACGAATTCATTCATTATTTAGCAAGGAGGTATTAAACACCTGTTTATATATCACCACATGAGTCATTGTAGGTATTAAAAATGCAGGAATGCGCCGAACAGTGGTGGCACACACCTTTAATCCCAGTGCTTGGGAGGCAGAGGCAGGCGGATTTTCTGATTTTCTGATCTACAGAGTGAGTTCCAGGACAGCCAGGGCTACACAGAGAAACCCTGTCTCGAAAAACGAAAAAAAAAAATGCGGGAATGCTGAGTGTGATGGTACATACCTACAATCCTGGCACAGGGGTTGCGGGAGGGGAGCGGTGCTCCAGGGAAGAAGACCTCAAGTTTGAGGCTAGCTTGGAGTGTCTCAAAGCAAAGAAAAAAATCAGACTCATTTCCCAGCTTTTGGATGCCGACTGTTTATCTAGGGGACCAAATCAACATTTCTACTAGCCACAACCATGAACACACTAGAGGACCGCCCAGTGTGTGAGGAGTTGCGGCTGGCTTTGGGAGCATCTGGAGGAATGCTTTCTATAAATAGTACTGTGGACAGGGATGACCTGGCCGATACCTGGTTACTTCTGCTTCTTGAATGTTAGCTCTTCAGGTGATGGCAAACCGCTTTGTTCTGGTTTGGTTCGGTTTCCTATTCATAGGTATAAGTGATGGAGTACCTAAATGTGTGTCTGCATATTTATGAACAGTGCCCAAGTGTATGAGGGTACGTGTTGTGTGTGTGTGTGTGTGTGTGTGTGTGTGTGTGTGTGTATGGAGGCCGGAGGTTGATGTCAGTCTTCTTCCCTGATCACTTTCCACCTTATTCATTGAGACAGCGTCTCTCAATGAACCCTGAGCTGCCTTGTGTCTTCTAAGGACTAGAGTCACAGACAGGCTACTAAGCATTTATAAGAGTCCTGGGGACCCGAACTCTGGTCCTCACAGAGGTATGATAAGTATTTTAGCCACTAAGCCATCTCCCTAACCCAAAACTACTTTCTTTATAAATAAAGTTTTATTGGTACCCAGCTACACTCATCCTTACATGATGTTTCCCAGCCACAGGCCTGAATAGTTGTCCCATGACCCATAAAACCTTGACCGCTCCAGAAAAAAACAGAGTATTCCATTATCTATCCAACAGTGGTCTCAGCCATATGCCTGCTCCAGAATTTCTGGAACTTTCCAGAGAGAATGATGTCACTAGCTGGGATACTCTCCTCTTACCAGGTTTAGGAATCCCATCGTGAGCGTCACCTCAAGGTGGCTTCACAAAGGGAATGGAGAGGACTGTCCCTGTCCACAGCCTGAACGCAGTGCACTTTGCCGGCCAGCTTTATCAAAACCACAATGTCTACGTCACATGCTAATCTTGGCAAACGATGACCTTTTCTGATTGGAGAATTAATATGCAGTTTTTAAAACTTAATACGTGCAATGGAAAAAGGTCCAAACTGAAAGGAAAGCCAAGAGTGATCCCATGATTCACAGATGAATACCCACATCCCTCTGACTCCCATTACAGGTATTAGTGACTCGTTTCTTAACCAGCTCCTCCCAAATTAAATCATGCAGTATGCTATTTTTAACCAGCCATGGCATACCCTTCCCAACTTGATTGTGTCTCTCTGTCTGTCTGTCTGTTGGTCTGTCTTTGTCTAGAGGTCGGAGGTCAACATTGTGTGTAATTCTCGGTCATTCTCCACCTTATTTTTTGAGAGCACATCTCTCACTGAAACCGGAGTTCACATATTCTGCGAGGCAGGCTCAGGCATCTGCTTGCCTCTGCTCCTCTAGCTCCAAGATTTCAGGCACGTGGAAGGTACCATGTCTAACACTTCCTGTGGGTGCTAGGGATCCAGACTCGGGTCTTCCTGCTTGTACAGCAAGCAGTTTGCTCGACTGAGCCATCTTCTCCCTGGCTCTCACCTATGGTTTTCAGTGGCTACGCTGCGTTCTCTTTGGTGCTCTTCTGACTGCTGGAAACAGAAACGAGATGGACCCTTTGGGCGTGGCTATGGCAATCAGAAAAAGCATAATAAAAATCAGATGCCAGAACAGCTCTTGCTGTCACAGTTGAAGCAAATGTGGGTTTGGGGGTGTGGAGAGACTTTAAGCGTGACATTCCATGTGCAGAGGACCCAAGTTCATTTTCTAGCACCCATATTCAGAGACTTAAAACTGGCTGTTACTCCAGTTCCAGGGGATCCAATGCCTGCCATCTAATGTCTCGCTAAGGCACCAGCCATGACATGGTACACAGACATACATGTAGGCAAAATACTAATGGGAATAATTTTTTTAAATGGTCTTTCTAGCTAGGCAGTGGTGGCACACACATTTAATCCCAGCATCCTGGAGACAGAGACAGGTGGATCTCTGAGTTCGAGGTCAGCCTGGTCTACAGAGCAGATTCCGGGACAGCCAGGGCTACACAGAGAAACCCTGTCTTGAGAAAACAAAAACAATTTCTTTTTCTCATTCTCTTTTTCTCTGAGCTTCATTCCATACGAGTTAATTCAAATCACCTCTCCACATATAGACGGCAGAGAGGATCTCTTGATCCTGACAGATTGACAAATCCCTGGTTAGGGTAGAATTGACTTCCCAACCCGGCCTCTGCCTGACTCTGCTCTCAGTTCTGCCTGTATTTCTCCTGGGGCCAAGGAGCAGAGAGCCCCAGCACCCCTTGATTACGTCCCTTTGCCTGTGCACTCTTCTCTAAATTACATAGTCAGAAGCAGTTTAATGTTGATCCCAGGAGGAAGAGAAAGCAGGCTTAGGACTTTACTCACCTCCCAAACCCCGAGCACATATTTTTCTTTTTTTTTTTTCTTTTTTTTTTTTTTTTTTGGTTTTTTCGAGACAGGGTTTCTCTGTATAGCCCTGGCTGTCCTGGAACTCACTCTGTAGACCAGGCTGGCCTCGAACTCAGAAATCCGCCTGCCTCTGCCTCCCAAGTGCTGGGATTAAAGGCGTGCGCCACCACTGCCCGGCTCATATTTTTCTAAGAATAAATGAAGACAAGGTAAGTCTGTCCAACCATGGGTTCAAATCCAAAGCCCTGAGGAAACCCATGCCTTGATCAGGCACTTCCTTGTTCTGCCTATGGAGCATGAAGAGAAGACAATATAGGAAGCGGTGCATTGTGGGTATTTCACTCATTGTTTAATAAACTCAGTTCGCCTGTGCCTTTTCTAGGTATACGGACTTACCATTCAGCTTCCACTCTCGTGAGTCTATCTGCACCATTTCTACCCATACCTGCCAAAATTTTAATGAAATGGACACTGATAAGAAGCAATAATTACACTGAAAGACCCTGGCGATAATAATCATGCTGATTATCGGCTCAATGGAGTACATGTTACTATCTTATTATCCATTATCATCTCAGTCATAAATGGGATCCAAAATCCAGTAAAAACACATTGTCAGGATGGCTAGACAGCAATAGCTTCTCATTAAAGAAGAAACCAGGAAGTGTTTGTGTAAACCTGCAACCTGCGGTCCCATCAGACCGGACACAGTGGGGATGTTGTCTTAAATTGAGACACGTTTACTTCACACACAAACTGATGGAAATTATTTAGGCCTTAATTAGCGTTTGGGAGATGGGGCCGTGCCAAGGCAAGGTTCTGTTTGTCCAAGACCATAAATCTGGATGGTAGGCAGACAGTGCCTAGCACTGCCTGGTCTGGCTGAAGGGGAGAGCATTCCTGTAACACCTGCTGCAGTGTGCCAACAGGTTAATGGGGGCAGTCTGGCCTGCTTCCTCTTCCAAACAAAGCAGGCACCATGCAAAATAGCAGTTCTCAGCCCTGGCTGCACACTGGGCTTACCTGACCTAACTAGCTAGTTCGTTGTTCGTTTGTTTGATCCAGACTAACCTTGGACTTCATATACCCTCAGCCTCTCAGCTCCTGGAATCATAGGCGTGTGTCATCAAACTTAGATCACCCGAGTTGTTTTTGCATTTAGTGTGTGTGTGTAAGAGCATCACCCGAGTTGGTTTTTATTGTTTTTACATTTTGTGAGTGTGTGTGTAAGAGCACACATGTGCCATGTGGAGTCAAAGGACAGCTTGTAGGAACTGTCTCTCTCCACCATGCGGGTCCCAGGAATAGATACCAGACTCAGCAGCAAGTGCTCTTTTCTTGCTGGACCATCTCACCAGCCCTCTCCTGAGAAGTTTTAACGACTTAGTCCCAATCTGTTTGGTACTTTTGTTCATTTAGTCACAGATTGTTCAAACATTAGCCAACACACAGAGTTAAGGAACACTCCAGAAAGCTGACTTCTCCAAATGGGCTTACCCCATGGCTGAGCCTCATCTGCTCTTGGTGGGACATAGATAGGACATGCCACCGTCACCCAGCATGACAGTCTAAAGCAGTGGTTTTAATCATGGTTTTATGTTGAAATCCCTCAGAAAACTCAGCAATCCTATGCTGCTGTCCCTTTCTAAGGGACCATGATTCCATTGGTCATCGGTGGCCCTAGGTGTTTGGATTTTTAACACACCCCCTAAGTAGATCTAAGAGGCAAAAAAATTGCAGCACCAGTGATTAAGTGTATAAATATTCAATAAGCCAGGCTGTTCAACTGGCTTCAGTTCTGCATACTCATGAAAGTGGAAGAGTCTCCAAAAGGTCTTTGTGGTCTGGGGCAATGGTAGAGTCCTGTAAGCCTGAGGATCAAGGTTTTTTATGCTTGTTGGTTTTGTGTGTCAACTTGACACAAGCTGAAGTTATCACAGAGAAAAAAAGCCTCCCTTGAGGAAATGCCTCCATGAGATCCAGCTGTAAGGCATTTTCTCAATTAGTGATCAAGGGAGGAGGGCCCAGCCCTTTGTGGGTGGTGCCATCCCTGGGCTGGTAGTCCTGGGTTCTATAAGAAAGCAAGCTGAGCAAGCCAGGGGAAGCGATCCAATAAACAACACCTCTCCTTGACTTCTGCATCAACTCCTGCCTCCAAGTTCCTGCCCTGTGTGAGTTCCTGTCCTGACTTCCTTTGGTGATGAACAGCAATGTGGAAGTGTAAGCTGAATAAACCCTTTCCTCCCCAACTTGCTTTTTGGTCATGATGTTTTGTGCAGGAATACAAACCCTAAGACAGTTTGCATCTCCAGAAACACACCTAAATGTCAGGTGGGTGTAACAGCCTGCCTGTAACCTCCACCTCAGAAGGTAGAGATGGATCCTCAGGGCAAGCAACCTAGCTAACTAGACTACCCGAATCTAGTAAAACTAGCCACATCAGAGAACTCTGGGTTTAACTAAGGCACCCTGCTGCAAGGACTAAGGAGGAAGGGTGTTCCAAGATGACCCTGACATTAGCCATATACTCGTGCACACACACATGCAGATACACTTTCACACTCAAAAATGGGGGAGTGTATTTGTAGACATCAGCTTGTTTCTGATTTATCAGCCATATGTGTCAACAAGGACATGATTCCTCCTGGAGGGAAGTCCCCTGGTAAGAAGGAAAGGGCCTGTCGTTTTCTTCCAGGAAATTAAGCGCTCTAACAGAGCAGTCCCTGAAGAAGTATTTGCAACGTAGAGTTTTTAGTCTATGTTGTAATGAAAGAAAGCAGAGCTATTCCTTATGAGACAAGCAGATCAATCCAACGCTCATATCCTGTCTCTGACTATAGGCAGTTCCTTTGGCCAATCAGAGACTGGGTTTCTTGATCAAGGATTATGAAATCAATATTGCTGGCAAGTGGAGGATTCTTGGAGATGAGTTTACAGAAAAGCACCACACACAGCAGAAGGTGCTGTGCACCATAGGGGCCATACTTTTTGTTTGTTTGTTTTTTGTTTTTTGAGACAGGGTTTCTCTGTGTAGCCCTGGCTGTCCTGGAACTCACTCTGTAGACCAGGCTGGCCTCGAACTCAGAAATCCGCCTGCCTCTGCCTCCCAAGAGCTGGGATTAAAGGCATGTGCCACCACCGCCCGGCGTAATGGCCCTACTTGGGTTGACAGTATTTTCCTGATGAAGCTTTGATTTGGTCCAGATTGTCCAGTAAGCACTGCTGATCAACTGTTTGGGAATTCTTTACTTGTTGTTTGTTGTTGGTTTTGCTTTGCTATAATCCAAGCCAAGATGGTGGCCAAGGCTGGAAGGGTGTGGCCAGGTACAAAACCAAGAGAGATGGATACATTCTTCAAAACACTTCTGTTGGAATTGATCTGGTGTGTGAGAAAGGGCAGAATGAGGATGACCTTGGGGTTTCTTGCTTTAACCTTTGACGTGGGTCAGTGATGGTGTCCCTGTTCTTCTGGGGGAACATTGGAGAGGTAGACCCTGAGGGGAGAGTGGAAGGATGTCTCTCGTTCCCCTGAGACCTTCGAGAGGAACCGGCAGGTGGGAAGTCGGATACGTGAAGCCATGGTCCACAGACATGTAGACTGTGATTCCGATGGATGGGGCTAAAATTATCCTTAGGACTCTAGGGTCCTGAGGAAGACTTCTGGTGGCTCTCAAGTTCAGGTTCCCAGTGTTCTGTGCTCTGTAGTCATTGCCTTTTCTGTTTGTTTATGGTTCCAGGGTTAGAACTAAGTTTTGTCCATGCTAAACAAGCACGTTATCCCTGAGACACAGTGTCCCCAGGCCTTTTTGTTTGTACTGTTCTCTCTCTCTCTCTCCTCTCTCTCTCTCTCTCTCTCTCTCTCTCTCTCTTTCCCTCTCTCCCCTTCTCCTTCCCTCTCTCTCCTTCCCCTCTCCCTCGCTCACCTTCCCTCTTTCTTTCTCTCTCTCTCTCTCTCTCTCTCATGTTGTGTGTCTTCTTCAGCTGCTCTTCACATGATTGTTTGAGACCGTGTGTCTCACTGAACAGGGACCACCAGTCGTCTTGAGCGGCTGGTCTGAGAGCCTCAGGGCCCCTCCTGTTTGCACCTCCCCAGAACTGAGGTTGCTGCACATGTGACTGCGCCCAGCTTTTACATAATATATTGAGCCCAGGTCTCACTAAGTTGCCCAGGCTGGCCTTGGACTGCCAATCCTCCTGCCTCAGCCACTTACTTCATTAGCTGGGATTACAGGCCCATACCACCAGACATGGCTTAAGACTCATTTCCTTTTTATTTTTTATTTTTTTTTAGTTTTTATTTATTTATCTTTACATGTATCAGTGTTTTGGCTACAGGTATATCTGTGAATTATATGTACACAGTGCCTGCAGAAGCCAGAAGAGTGATTGGATCCCCTGAGACTGTAGTCATGGCTACTGTGTGGATGTTAGAAATCAAACCTGGGTCCTCTGGAAGAGCAGTCAAAGCTCTAACCGTTGAACCACCTCTCCAACCACTTACGATTCCTTTTCAATCAGTGAGGTCATTCTTGGTCTTAGGGAATTGCACCATCTCATTTAGTTAACTGCAAATCTTACCGGAGAAATCAAATTTCATTGCAGGGGTAGGAAGGACACCCTTAGGTGAATGATATAAACAGTTTGAAGCTTTGACTAGCCTCAGCTGGTTACTACCTTGGAGTTGAAGCCAGACGTCCTCTCATTCTCAGGCTAATTAGTGACCCTGGAAGTAACCAGCTGGAAGACAGAGAATTGTTGTTTCAGGAGATCTGGGTTTATCCAGGACAGAATCTCACACTGGTGATTGCAAAGTTTATTTCATTATTGTTATTTGCAACATCCAGAGGGCAACACACAGTAATTTATTAACACATTGTAAAGTGTGCTGAAATTAATTTGTGAAGCAGGGATGCCAGTGAGATCTACAGTACCCAGATTCCCGGTCCCTGAAGATGGTCTTCTCCTTCAGTGGGTTCTAACTAAGGGTTATAGGAAGTGAAAAGGCAGTTACTTTATTTTTAGACATGATCTCTGATGTCTTCAACCTTTAGAGTTCTGTTTTTAACCTTAGAATTTTTTTTTTTAAAAAATTATTTCTTTATCTTATGTATACTGTAGCTGAATACTATACACTATAGCTGTCTTCAGACACACCAGAAGAGGGCATCGGATCCCATTACAGATGGCTGTGAGCCACCATATGGTTACTGGGAATTGAACTCAGGACCTCTGGAAGAGCAGTCAGTGCGCTTAACAGCTGAGCCATCTCTCCAGCCCCCTTAACCTTAGGGTTTTTTTTTGTAGCCACTCACCTACAAAATCTGAAAATTTCTCTAATAAGTCAATACGTGTCCAAACAAATACATAAGGCTACACGAAACACCCTCATTTTCAGTTTGGGGGGATTTTTTTATCCACGTGGGTCTGTGAAGTAGAGAGTCTGATGTTCCTCAATTTCTGTCCAAAAGTATCATTTTGAGAACAATAGAAACATGATTCCAAGAAGTAGCCTTTCCTATTTGTAGTACAGTTTGTGATCTTAAAACTAGATTTTTTTTAACAAGGTATTTTTCTATTTATTTTTTATGTTTATGAGTGTGTGGCTGGCATGTATGTGTATGTGTGGATGCAGTACCCATGGAGACCAGAAGAGGGCATACGATTCCCCTGGAATTTTTAGTAGATGTAAACCAACATGTGGGTGCTGGAAACTGAATCCAGGTCCTCTACAAGAGCACTCAGTGCTCTGAACTCCTAAGCCAACTCTCCAGCCCAATCAGAGATGGATATTTAAAATAACAACAACAAGGACAAACCAAGAATGGTCATCCACACCTGCCACCCCAGCAGATAGAAATCTGAAGTAACAAGCTTGCCTTGAGTTTAAAGCCATATAGTGGCTACATAGTTCTAGACTCACCCAGACTTCAGAATGTGAAGTCCTGTCTCAAACAAGTAAACAAGCAAACAAACATGAGCCAAACAAAGGTGTGTCCAGGGAGAAGGTCAGCTCTTTGAACCTGAGGTGCAGTCACAAATGCCAACCAAGAATTATTATTCATTGTTACTAATACATGCAGCTTCAAGTAGTATTTGCTTTTCCTTTGGCCTCTTTCAAACCATGTTGTGACCTGAAAAGCCCCACCTCTGCCTGCTGCTACCAGTTTTACAAAAACAAGTAACCAGACTGGCCCAAAGCCACATGGTCTAAGAAAGAAAAGATGAGGCACAGCTGGGAAACTGCCAAGTAGGAGGCGTCATGGTCTGGATGACCATATTACAATGTTGCCACTACCACAGCAGAGTGGAGCCAACAGCCCGAGCTAAAACAGAGTGTATCCTGGCATTTCAGTTTCGTTCAAGGATTAGACCTTGATCCCACGTCACCTAACCGGTCCCACCAGGAGCAGAGTTCATATCCCACATTGTGGGAACATACACATATGACGTAATATAAAAAGACATGCTATGCCTTCCGTCGTGACCCACTGAGAGGGTCCGCCCTCACTTGTGGGTTTGCCTTTCCACAGTGTTGATTCTACATTCAATCAGGGTGAAATAAACAGACAATGCACCCTAAGGGGCACGCTACAAAACAACGGCCAAAACTGTTGGGTTTTTGAAATGGTCTTACTTTGTAGCCCAGCTAGCCTCAAACTTGTAGCAATCGTCCTACCTCGGCATCCTGAATGCTGGGGTTACAGGAATGCACCACCACTCCCTGCTTTTGTAGTCTAGACACCCCAGCATGTAGTAGATCATACTCAAGGGATAGGCAGTGCTTGTCCTAAATTGATTATAAAATCAAAATGGAAAAAAAGTCCAAAAAATAGGACAAATTTTGATCAAAGAACAAAAATGGGAGATTTTCATCTTTCTCTTGGTGACACAAGGAAAGTAGATCTGGCCGTTATGTAATGTATCAGGTTTGATCCTTGGGGCTGACAGGGTGGAAGGAAAGAACTGACCCCCACAAGTTATCCTCTGACCTCCACATGTGCACACTCACCATGCACATACACACATGATAAATAACGTAATAAAAAATTTTAAAGTAATTTAGGATATTTTGCTTATGGGTTATTTACATATTACATAACCAATTTTATTTTTAAAATATACAGACAGCAATTTTACTATGGTCATCAGCCTGGAATAGGAGCAGAAGGGATCTCAGCTGGATCTTGTATGTGGGGGATTTCCTTAAATAGTCCAGGTTGGCCTCAAACTCACTGCATAGCCCAGGCTGGATTTGAATTCATGCTTCTCCCTTTGCCCCCCAAGTAGTAGGATTACAGTTGTGACGTACCATCATAGACTTACCTTTTGAATTTTGGAAAAGTATTGTTCCCTGAGACTTGGCATGCCACACCCGCCCCCCAGCTTTCTAGAAACCATTCTCAGCCCCACCCACTAGATTTGCAATTGTTTTCCAAATATTTGTGTATTTTTTTTTCCCTCACAAGAGACCTAATTGCTGTGGGAAACCACTGTTCCTCGCTTTAAAAAAACAAAGCCTGGCTTTCTTGTTTATTTACCTAGATCTTTCTGTTTATGTTTATGGAGCCATTTTTGGTCCTTCTCTGGATGGGTTGATCATGACAGATGGTAGCCAGCAACCTTTGGGTCTTGGAGCATTTTGGATGAGGACACTTTAGGAGTCTGCCAAAAGCTAGCAGCTGGCCAGACCCACTAACCAGAGTGATATACTAAGTTTGGCGCAATCATTGCCTAGCCTTGGGCCAAACAGGGGCAGAGCAGGGCTCTACAGTGAAGAACTCATGAGAGTTCATCAGCTAGAGCGTCCCAGATGACAAATGAGGAGACTCGGGTCAGTGAGATGACTCATACCTCGTCAGCAGTGGCTCTTCTCATTGACTTCAGTCATGAGAACAGCTTGAGAGTCTGGCTCTCGCTCGCAGCTCTCTGAATGGTGGAAGGGATCTGGAGGACAGCTGTGAAGTAGCCTCATTCCTGAAGCCTGCAGCCCCCATTCTTCTCACCATGCTGGGGCATCCTGAGAGATGACAATTCTCTTGACTTCACTTCAGCAAGCTGGAGAATAGTGTGTGGTCACTGGTCTGAGTACCAGACCCTCTGTATGGTGACTTCCTCCCAGGAAGATGGGCATTATGGCTTTATGCGCTGGTCTTCCTTGGGTCTAGTGCACCTGGAAAGGATCCTGCTTGGTACCACTCTCCCCCGAGGCCTTCTGTCAGTCAAGCCAGTGCCCAACAGTGTAGAGGCAGGAGAGTGAAGGGATGAAGGGTACGGGATCTGGAATTAAATCTGTA
The DNA here is from genome assembly GCA_021653895.1 of Mastomys natalensis. NCBI lineage: Eukaryota > Metazoa > Chordata > Mammalia > Rodentia > Muridae > Mastomys > Mastomys natalensis. The sequence continues at coordinate 2,754,619 of JAJTUV010000174.1, forward strand.
GGACTTTCATCCCAGATTGGCCACTTAGCAGCTGGCTTAGACCTGTTCTTCACTTCTTTCGTGTCCTTGTCACTTGGCTGGTTGGTTGGTTCCTGAATCTCTTACAGATATAGAACATGCTAACCATGCTGTGTGTTCAGGGTGGCCTTTAGTGCACATACTAGTCCTGTAATGAAGCTTCTATATTTCATCAGTTCTAATGTCACTGTTTTTCATGTTTTAGCAGCCCTGGGATAATGTTAGTGGCCATAGCATCTTAATTATGAGTGACAGCACCTTCCTTCTCTCTGTGGTCCAGCGGTGCTGTCTTGGGTTCCACAGGAGTTCATCCCACCCTCCTGCTCTCGGAGAGGATGTTGGGTGACCTTAGCGAATGCATCAATTAGTTACTTTTTAAAGTTCTTTTTCTTCTTGCTTATTTGCTAGATGTGTATATTTATACACTTGTGTATGTCGTGCCGATGGTGATAGGTGGACAGCTGTGGGAGTCGGTCTTCTCTTCCACCAACAGAATTGAATCCGGGTCTCTTGTTATTTGCATCAGTGCACTGTGCATGTGAGCTTCTGGGTGATTCTCCTGTCTCCAACTCTCATCTCACTGTAGGAGCAGTGAGGTTCCAGACACAAGCTTCTACATCTGTTTTTTTTTTTTTTTTTTTTTTTAAATGGACTCCATGTTATCAGTGTTTGGTGGCATGCAGTTTTACTTCTGAGGCATCTCACCATCCCATGAATAAGTTACATTTATTTTGTCACTAATAACCAAATACCTGACAGAAAAAACTCAAGGTTTGGCTCACAGTTTTAGCGCTCTCGTGCACTTAGGTGTCATGGCATTGGGAGTGTTTGGAGAAGAGCACTGTGTCTTCCATACTAAACAGGAAGCAGGAAGAAGAAGGGGCTGGATCCCAGGGACCTTCCTCCAGTGAGGCCTTAGCTCCTGAAGTTGCCAGAACCTCCCAAAATAGCACCACAGCCGGTGACTAAGTGTCCAGTACATGAACTTGTGAGGGACATTTCACACTCAAACCACAAGGATGCATTTCAGCAACAAGTGTGTGCAGAGAAAATGTGAGAAACGCTGGAGCAGCATCTGCTGAAGGAAGGCCACGAGTAATCAGCCGCTTGCGTCCTTTTCCCTGGACAGCTGCAGGCCTCCTGGGAATGGGAATGTCTTGTCAGAGCTCCCGAAAAGGAAGAGCTGTGTCACCTTCCACAGGGAGGTCCAGAGCCAACCTCTCTGTCATAAACATACCTTCAAGGATGAGCCTTGGCTGGTTTTAGCCTTTTTAAAAGAAAAATTTTGTGGGGCGAGGATGATGGAAGGCAGCTGAGGCGATGGAAGGAAGTTAATGATTCCCACTGGCCACGGTTCCTAAGCAGTTGAAATCCTGTCCGATGCATCCGTCTGCTCCTGGACTTGCACACATGCTCTGTGTTTTATCCAGGCAGGGTGTGACCTATGTCTCAGTGAACCTGGTACTGGCTCTTCAGAGATTACGAACTATGCTGTATGAGAGTACCAAGCTATTCAATCGTACGTGTTCTTAGTTTTTTTTCCAACATTCATTGTGTGTTTGTGTGTTCACAAGCAGATGCGTGTTCCACCACACCGTGCGCCGATGGAGGACAGAGCACAACTGTCAGCATCAGTGCTTTCTTTTTACTTTGTGGGTCCCAGAGATTGAACTTAGATCTTCTGGCTTGGCAGCAAGCTCCTTTACTCACTGGGCTATCTCGCTGGCCAGGGTTACTTCATATTCAAGTCATCTTTCTCCCCCTAATACCTATTGATGACCCACTTGTTTATTATTTAATATTGAGTTTGGATGGATGGATGGATGGATGTCCCTGTGTGTGAGTGCAGGTACAGACAACTTTGGGTGCCTGTCTTCACTGTCTATCTTGTTTGAGACAAGGTCAGTTTTGTTTAGGGCTGCATATACCAGACTACCTAGTTCCTAGGTGTTCACTCTCCTGTGGTTGCTGGGGATTTGAACTCCAGCCCTTATGCTTTTGCAGCAAGCTCTTTTGCCCACCAGGCCGTCTCACCAGCCCCAATGACCTGTTTCTAGTCCCTCAGCCTTCATTAGTTAGCTGACTAAATATAAAGTTCACAAAGTCGCCTCTAAAAATGGTCCCATCCTCTTTCCAGCCCTTCAACTAGAGGGTCAAAAATGCCTTTGGAATATGCAGACCATTCTGTGGAGTTATTTTAATTATCTTAATTATGCTGGCCAAGCTATTAATAAATATGTGTTGAAAAGCATCGGCTAAATGCTCTGATGGGCTGGATGCCACACGCTTGACATCTTGGCACTCTGGATGCTGAGGCGGGAGGGTCAGGAGTTTGAGGCCAGCCTGGGATATGGGGCAAGACACTGTCTGGGGGGCAAAATAAGTACATAAATTATAAAATCAATATTATAAACTGATATAACATAAATAAATTAGTACCATCACAGAATAGACACTCGAAGCCCAAACCAAGTAAATGACACTTGATGCTGAAGGATTTTGTTATCATTTATACCAGAGTCTAAAGATCTGTCATGAATTTGTTGCTAAGTCAATTTCCCCTTGGTTGCAAGGCAGAACTCAAGTGAATTAATGAAATGAAATATGAGATATACAGAGAATCTTCCTCAGGAATGAAGGGTTGCAGGGAGATATATATTTTTTTCTAGTAACATTATTTTGATCTATAGGGGAACCCTGCTTGTGGCACCCAGCTAAATTTACTCAGGACCATCTGGGTCTCTTGGAAGAGATGAGATGCCAGTTGCACACATAGCGTGCCTTTGTTGGAGCTTTCTATAACAGAAAACAATCTCGCTGTGGCTGGGGCGTTTCTCTGAGGTAGAGCATGTGCTTAGCAAGTGTTGGTGCTCCTGGCTCCATCTCTAGCAAAGCAAATGGCCCTTTATAGAAAGGAATTGGGCAGGCAAGATGGCTCAGCAGGCAAAGACTCTTGCAAGGCCTGGGTTTGACCCCCAGAAAGGAGAGAACTGACTCAAAAAATGAGTCCTCAGAGCTCACAGTCACGTGCACAAACATGCATATCAACACAGCAGCAACATCAACAATAAGTAAACAATTGTTTTTTTAGTTTAAGAGAATCATAAATCTGACATCACTTAACTGTAACCTCAGCTCTGGAGAGGTATGGGGGAAAGGGAGTCAAAAGTCCACGCTGCTTCTTTTGTCTAAGGTCTGTGATTACTGTTCAGGAAAGAGATACTTCTCTTGTCTCTTAATGGCAAGAAACTAATCAGTGACTCCTGTGTGCAGATTTTTAAATTAATTTGTCTGTGTGTGTACATGTATGTGTACATGCATGTCATGGCTTACGAGTAGAAGTCTCCTTCCACCTTGTGGGCCCTGGTATCAAACTCACATCATCAGGCTTGGTGGCAAATGAGCCATCTCACCAGCCCATGATTGCAGTTTTTGTGTGATCAGATCTGTTCTGTAACTGCCTTAAAAACTGTACCTTTAATTTCTCACTTTTGTAAGTTTGTACCATGGAGTGTTGAGGGGCAGCACATACAATAAGTAAAATTGCTTGTGCAAACAGGAATTCTGGCATAAAAGCCTTTAAACCTCAAAACTGTAGGACCTCTTTCCTTTTGCTGTACCAAGCCAGTGCCTTTACCCATAATCAGTGACTGGGCAAAGTCAAGAAGTAGTTTTATTAGGTGAAATATTCAAAGACTTTAAACGTCGTTCCCGTACAGTGCAGGCTCACGGACTTGGAGGATGCCACTATGTCTCAGTGCAACCCACAGCTGCCTTCAGAGATGCATTCAGACCTCTGTCTGCAGACCCTGACTTACTCATGGTTTTTATACCTATTATTCTAAACTGGCAAGGGTTGGAGGCTTTTCCCTGGGTGCTCCATTCACTAGAGATCTAGTAAGCACCTATACTTTAAAGACTTTGACTTTCATTATTCCCACGGGTCATCTTTTGAATGGTATTGAATGTTTAGAATCTGGGCTGGAGAGATGGACTACCAATTAAGGGCATTTGCTGCTCTTGCCAAGGACCAAAGTTCAGTGCCCAGCACCCACATGGTTCACAGCAGGCTGAGACAGGTAGATCTTTGTAAATTCCAGGCCAACTTGATCTACATAAAAGTTCTAGGCCAGCCAGGACTCCAGAACGAGACCTGTCTCAAATAGGGGAAAGGCTAGATGGATGCCCAAGGTTGATCTTTGGCCTCTGTATGTGGGTGTGCACCCCCCCCCCCAATAAGCACACATACAATCAATATTAAAATGAAGCACTGTCTGTCAAACTGTTACCATCTAGGGGTCTTGGTTGGGTTCATTTGTCTCATCCAGTTAAGGAATTAAAAGGCAAGAAAAGTCTCCTACACAGATAGCAGTGGAGAAATCTCAAATACTGCTAAAGGGAGCAGACTGAATCAGTAGTTGAAGAAAAGCTTTTGAGAGAACACAACAGGCACACAGGGAAAGAGACCTCCAAGAATCAGAGGCGGGACTCAAATGCCAAAATCCAGTCTTTTCTCAAGGGCTGGGTTAGCAGGGTTTAAAGACTCTGAAGATTTCTCACTGAATCTGGGGCTCCATGGTTTGCTAGGTTGGTTGGCCAGCAGGCCCCCAGGGATCCTCCTAGCCCCACCTTCCCAGCAGCGGAATTGTGCATGTCTCCTGTCTCCTAATCTCTGCTTGGTCCACTTGAAGAAAGGTAGAATGGCTGACTGGCCCACAACTGTTGTGTAAACACATCCTGATCTGGCCTTGAACTTGTTGAGCCAGTCCATCATTAGGTGGCCAGCTGGTGGGAGAGGAAGGCCACAGGGCCTTTGTTTTAAGCTGCCACGCTTTTGTCTCAGGTCAGGAGTGTGAGGAAGAAGCTGCTCCCCTTGGAAGGTCATCTTTATTATTAGCCTTTGTTACTTAGCCCTCTGTTTTGTGGTTCTTCTCCCTATGTCCCAGGGAGTCTGGCTTGTTCCCAGCCCCTCAGAGCATAAGTATGGTTGGTAAACCAAGGAGAGCAGCTGACCTCAGGGCCAATGCTTTAGAGTTAATTGTATTTTTCCCACAGCTGAGTAGCAATAGCACCCACCCAACAAGGAATTTTCTTAATGGCTTAAGAGACGCTGTGATTGGAAGGTCTGTGTCCATGCCCTCTCAGAATTCTGGTTGAAATCCTACCCGAGCCCTCCAAGGCACTAGACGAGATGAGTCTTAAGAGTGAAACTGAGAAGGATCCCTGCACTTGTTTGTTTAAGAGCCTCAGAAACGCCTTACCATAACCTTCTACTAACTCAGTCCGCAGCCAGAAGATGTCATCATGTGCAAATCAGTCTTAACCTGGGCTTCCCAGCCCCTAGAATTGTGAGAGATTGACCCTACCCCACCCTGTGATGTACAAACCCCATTTCAGAGAATTTGCTACAGCAGCCTAAACACAGGAAGGCAGGAGAGGCTGTGAGGTCAGGCTGAAGTGCTCACACACCGAATGACAGAAGGAACTAGTAGGAAATTGGATCCATAAGTCCCTGGTTGAGTGACAAAGGGTGAGCTCTGAGAAGTCACAGGGTTACTTTTGAAGCTGTAGGAAGGAAGAAGATGGATGTGAAGGGGCCGCTCTGAAAGGTAGAGGGAGGGATGTGTGAAGGTCACAGATCCTGTGGGTGAGGACACTGTCTGCACCGGTAATGGCCCCAGAGTTCAGTGAGCATGGCATTTAGAGCGTCCTGAGGGATGAAGTAGTAAGGTCATGAGTAACCTTTTTGACAGGGAAGTGACATAACAGAGCAGAAGCCAGCTTGCAATGAATCAAAGAGGAATTTCCAAGTGGCCCAGCTGTGAAAGGAAGAAGGCAAATCAGGTGGAAGGGGAGAGAGGGAAGGGACATGCCTCTCCCAGGCTTTCCTTCTGGGTAAGAAACACATTCAATTTCTGGGGCCTCTTCTCTGCCCCAAACACACAGCTATGACTAGTAAAAATACCCAAAAAGGGCTGGGCAGCTCAGCTGGTAGACTGTGAATGGCAGGCACAAAGCTCTGGGTTCCATAAACTGGGAAATGGTGGCCTATACTTGTAATTCCCACACTTGGGAGTCCAAGGTACTAGCCTGGGCTACATGAGATCATGTCTCAAAAGCAGAACAAAACAAAAATCCTCAAAGACTATTAATATTTCAAACAGGAAGAACTGGAAGCATTTTCTAGGACTACAGAGGCACAGTTGCTCAGATCAAAGTTTACTTTGGACAATGATGGTGGCTACCATTATGGGACACTTAAGATTCAGGTGCTAGTCTGTGTGTGTCTCCTGTGTTAATTCCTTAGTGCTTGGGTAACCCTGGGAGATAAGTGTTTTATATTGGAGTAAACTGGAAAAGTGAGATCAGATCTCTCTTGCTCAAGGTCACCCAGCTAGGTGTCAAACAGCCTGGCTACCATCTAATCTCTCTCTCTAACTGCTAAAAAGATACATGAGGATAAATCCATAAGTAGATACAGAGTATCAAAAATAATAGTTTTCAAAGTTCTTAAAGATTTCTTAGGAAGAAAGATGGCTCATATGGAAAGGATATATTGCCTTGATGGTGTTTCTTATTCCATTGTCTGTTGCTATAACTGAAGACCACAGGGTGGTCAATTTATAAAGAATAAAGGTCAATCTAGTTTACTGTTCTTCAGGCTAGAAGTCCCTGGGTGTGTTGTATCCTACTGTGAGGTCATTGTGCCTGCTGAGACTGTCTACAGCATCCTAAGGAGGCAAGGGCATCTCCTGGTGAGGCAGAACCATCTTGCTTAGCTTTCCTCATTTGTAAAGCTGAATTGAGTCTACTCTTGTATCCCTAATCCCAAAGTCTCACCTCCAAATACCATAGAGGCTCAAACTTTCATCCTCACAATGCCATAGATTTCAATTTCAATGTAAGTGTAGATACAGACACCTGAAATGTTATCATGGTGGTTTTTCATTGTAGTAGCAAGAAGTCAAGGAAGGAATGTACGAAGTTTGTCTTTAAACTAAACTAGGAGCTGGTGACTAAGCCTCATGATCCCTAGGGCCTAAATGATGGAAGGAGGGACCCGATTCTTGAAGTTTGTACTCTAACCACCATGTGCATGGCGAGGTACAGGGGTGAGCATACACACGCACGCGCACACGCGTGCACACACACACTCAAACTTTAATAAACAAAGTGTGAAAAGGTAAATCAAGTGGGGCAGGGGTAGTGCAGGGATGTTGCTCAGTGGGTAGAGTACTTGTCCAACATATGTAAAAGCTCTGGGTTGATCTTAAACCCTGAATACGGCCATACATACAACTGGACATGATGATACATACCACCTCTAGTCCCCGCACTCAGCAGGTAGAGAGGCAGAGAATCAGAAGTTAAAGGTCATCCTCAACTACATGGAGAGCTTGAGGCCAGCCTAGGCTACACGAAACCCTGACTGAATACATACATACACACATACATACATACACATACACACACACATACATACATACATACACACATACATACATACATACACACATACATACATAAATACATACATACACACACATACATACATACATACACACATACATACATACATACACACATACATACATACATACATACACACACATACATAAATACATACACACATACATACATACATATACACATACATACATACATACATACACACATACATACATACATACATACATACACACATACATACATAAATACATACATACATACATACACACATACATACATACATTTAAAAAAACAACAACAACCAGGAGACAAGAAACAAATGTGAGCCCAGGCTGGCCTCAAACTCCTTTTGTGGTTAGGATGACTTTCTGAACACCTGGCCCTCCTTGCATCTTCCTCTCCAGTGCAGCACCCTAGCAGTCCTGGGGAAGGGATCCAAGGCTTCACGAGTGCTAGGTAAGCTCTGACACAACTGAGCCAGTTCCCAACCCCTGACATCCAGAGCCCTCGGGGTGAAATAGTACGGATAAACGACCCCACGGGCCAGAATTTAGAGTAACCCTCTCTGGATAGAACACATTGAGATAGTGCCTCTTCCAGGGAGAAGACAAAGCCAGAGGGCAAGGCAGATACAGAAAACCAGTTAGCTTGTGCACGGTGGTCTCCAGCTTCAGGCATGTGGCGAGAAGTAATTTAGAGAAGAAGCCAGGAAAGAGGTTTTAAGGAGCATGGTGAAGGTCAAAGGTCTCCACTGGTGAGAAACTGGTGACTGAGAAGAGGAAACCGCTCACTTGGAAGTCTCTGCAGCCTAGTGATTTGGGCAGCTGTGACTGGTGGTGCCGCCAGCCTGCTTGACTGTCCCTTCTCCAGATGGGCTCTGCATTCTTTGCGTAAGAACACAGGAAATGTCGTCAGGTTAGTCCAGGAGTTGTTTGCAGGGTGTGGAAATTGAGTAGGCCAAGGTCAGAATGAGCCTGCAGTCCAGCCGGAGTCTCTAGGGGATCTGAGGGTTCAGTGAGGTGACAGGAAAGGTGTCCTGGGATTGACCTTGAAGTTGGACTTGGAAGGAAAGTAAACAGCGTCTGGGCTTCGGCAGGGAATTGTATCGATAGACTGGAAGATCACGGAAGATAGGGTAGCACGTGAACAAAGTCAGCTGACATGGAAGAACATGAAGGTCGAGGGAGGAGGGAGGAGGCCTAAGCCGACGGTAGATGGTCCAGTTCCCTCCTGAGAAAGGTCCCATTGACAAACCAAAGTAATCACCCTGCAAAGTGAATGAATCCTGGGTGCTTACATATCAGAGTAGTGTGGATGACGGGTTTCCTGTCATGTCATGGGTGACCCCAAAGCAGCCGCACTAGAAAGTCTTCCTAGTGTAGGTGAATCATGGCTCCATCTGTATAAAAACCAACTTCCCCTAGGCCATATGCAATGAGGGCAGAATTGTATACACACAACTGAGAGAAGTGTCTGGAATCTCACGTGAGGGTCCAGTGACCTTCCTTACCCCCTCCTTGATGGAATGTCAAGTACCAAAGCATGATTGTGATGGATTCTTGCAAGCAGGCACAACTGATTGGATAAGGATGATGGCTGTTCTTCTCAGGGGGTAGTGCCTCACAGTGGTTAAGGGTCCATAGCTAGCATCATCGGGGACAGAGGGCTAGAAAGCAGGGGACAGACTCCTGAGAGCTCTCATGCTATCAGTGACAGCTTTTAGGTTGTTGGGTTTGTTTGTTTTTGTTTGTTTCTCCTAAAGAATCTTTGTAATCATTTTCTAAAACTGGATCAGTGATTTCAAATGTACTACCTCTTCAACATCCAGCCCTTGGGACCAATAGTGTGGCAGACTCTCACCTACCTCCTCCACCACAGCCTCTCCATGTATCTGGACAATCTGAGCAGTAGTCCCAGGACTCAGTAGTCCTCAAAGTCCAAAGTCATAGCCCTTGGCTTACCTGGGAGATGGTGACATGGCCCCACCTAATGGTCCTTCTGGAAAGTGCAAAGGGAGCTAGCAGGCTCAAGTCAGAGGGGGGAAAGTGCTCCAGGAGGGAGTGACTTTCTCCAGGATACAGAGGCAGGAATGAGGCGGCCACGGGGATAATGGTTAATGTCAAAGATGATAATGGTATCAGTGTTGGCAGAGATTCCTACTGGACAAGACCGAGCATCCTGCTCACCAGCTAAGCCACATCCCCAGCCCTGCTCCTCGGTTTTTAAAACCCTGGTCAAAGATTTACATCCTCATTGTGAGGAAAGGGAACTCCGTCCTACCCAGCTTACAGAACCAGTTTGGGGTTGTTTGTTTGTTTGTTTGTTTTTAATAATGGGTTTTTCTGTCCTCCCAAGTTTTCCAGGGCTGCATGAATTCCTGAAAACACTCGGGCTGGCAATAGCATGGTCTCTTGCTTTTCAGTAACAACCACTAGGGATTCTCGTGTCCCTCAAGGGAATGCTTGTCCACTGCATGTTCAGAACAATGGCTTCGCAACCGTGTCTTTGGCTTTTCTACATCTTTGGCGTGAATAAGGGATGTGGGTAGGCCACCTTAAGCCTGGCTCTGGGCAGACTTTTAAGAGAAAAGGCTGTAGTTGGAATGTGAGGTGTGTGTCCCTCAAGGGCACAGACGCTGCCATCTTATCCCCCTGCAAGCGATTAAGAGGGTGGCAACATCCACCTTTGATATTTAGAGGTGGACTTTTGAGGGAGTCCTTAGGAATAAAGTCTTCAGTGTATGTCCCTGTGATTATAATGGCATTATGAGAGAGGACTCTCCCACCCCTCTCTCAAACACATACACACACACACACACACACACACACACACACCCTGCCTCCTGTCATATAATACTTCTGCCTCCTTAGAATTCTGCCAGTAAGAAACCGTAGCCAGAACCAACATGCATATACACACAGAGACACACTTGAAAACAGAGAAAAGGCAAAGTCCAAAAGTCCTCTGTTCAAAGTATAATCATCTGTGTGTGTGTGTGTGTGTGTGTGTGTGTGTTCACTTCTTCACAAGCTTTCTTAGCCTGCAGATATTTCATTATACAGGCTAAGCCAGAAGAAGCAGCTAATACATGGCCAGGGGCGGCGAGGGGGTGTCGAGGGGGATGGTTCTCATGAAAATGAGCAGATTTTAAGAGGATCTGGGTGGGAACGCCGCAGTAGGAAAGAAGGTCTGGCCCCAGAGACCCAAAGGCAAAGGAAATAAGTTAAAAATAAAACAAAGCTGAGGACAAACCTAAGAGCTCCTTGGCAGGATCAAAGCTGACTGGAATGCTCTATTCCTAGAGCCCCATGTCCGAACAATTTTTTTTCCTAACCTCTTCGTCCCCACGTGCCTCCCCAGCCGAGATCAAGTGACAAAGGACATCTCAAAATACCCACAGCCAAAACTACTCAGCATATCTCCCAGGTGGAGAAAGACAGCCCTTTTGAGAGGCTTTGTCGAGAACCGCTGATGGATTTTCCAGCATCCAGCCAAGTCCTTGGGCACTTGTCGCCTGCCAGCTGGCCACTGCCTTCCAGCCCTGAAGGAGATCTGGGTCCTGACTGGAGACCCCCCACTGGGTGCTTGTGGCTTTCTCTGGTTTGTGTCTTCCTCCTGGAACCCTCCCGACCTTTTGTTAATGAAGATCTTAGCGAGGGGGAAATTGCATTAGTGGCTCATGATCTTGGGTCAGGGCTCTAAATTATGTTAGTTGGTAAGTAAAGGTAGCGTTGAGAGTCTGTGTTTGTGGTGAGCTGTTCCAAGGACCGTAATGGACAGTAAAAATAATAAAGAATGGGCAGGAAGACGGCTCTTAAAACCAGATTGGCCACTCAGGCGGTACCAGACAGAGCAAGGCTTCTGCACTGTGTCAGAATGGAAGAAGCAGAGTTCTTGGTAGGTCCCAGAGATAAGAATGATAGCTAATGCTTGTAGTAACCTATATATCATCTCAGTTAACGTTCATAGCAATGTGTAAAGGGAGGCTTACTGTGGATGCTATCACTGCTTTTAAGAGATGTGTGTGTGTGCCCATATATGTGTATATGCACATGTGTATAGTGTGTGTGTATATATATATACATTGCGTATATACACACACTCCTGGCTTAGCAAGGGAAGGTGGAGTACTCCCCCCAACACACACTTTTTTATTAAAAAATCAATAATCAGAAGGGACAGGAATGTGATGAGCAGAGTCTCAGTGTACACACACACACACATATGTACATATACCTTGTCCAAGGCTATACGGCTAATAATTGACAGAACCGGGGCCACAGCCTTTTTTGGTTTTATATCCTTTATACATACAACCTCATCAGCCCAGAAGCAGATCTTGTGACTGAAGTAGACCTTAGAGGCTAATCTCAGATTCCTGCCCTGAAATGGAATGACTGGGTTTATGGAACCGTGGGCAGTGAATGACAAATGAGGGGATTACTCAAAAGCCTGGTTGAAGGGCCTTCCATAGGTAAGCCAGCGTGTGTAAGTCAGAAAGGCTGGGGTTGCCGAAAACACAAAGGAGAGTGGAGAGCAAGGCTTCAGAGCGTCTCAGAAAAGGACACGCTCTCCACAAATACTCTCCGTGCCATCGATCGTGTTCCTGGTGAGACGGGTGTCTGGTTTTTGTATTGGCCCTGCTGCAATAGTGGTGTTGGGGACTGAGCCCAGAACCTGGCACAGGTGGGCACCTGTTCTGCCATTGAACTACATCCCTGAAGTCTTTTCCAAAGACATTTTATTGATTGGTCAGTTCGTTGGCTGGCTGGCTGGCTGGCTGGTTTTTCTTTAACTGGGGAGTATTTTACGTCACATATGTGGTGGTCAGAGGACAACTTGCAGAAAGCAGTTCTCTCCTCCCACCCCATGGGTCCCGGGATTGAACTCAGGTCATCAGACCTTGCAACAAGCTCCTTTATCCTCTGAGCCATTTCACCGACCCTATTTATTTATGTTTGAGACAGGATCTCTAGCCGGACTTGGCTCAGACTCTCTATGTAGACAAGGATGACGGTGAACTTCTGATCCTGCCTCTGCCTCACAGGTGCATTTTAGGCATGTGCCACCACTCAGTCTTATGCAGTGGTGGGGGATCGTGCATGTTAGGTGAGCACTCCGCACACTGAACCACATCCCTGGCCCATCCCAAGACCCCATCAGAGCCACATCTAATTCAGCTGGGTAGAGGAGGCTTGGAAGTACAGGCTGGAGCCCCACAGCCCACCCCAGAAGATAAGCATTGGTAAGGTTCCTTTGCTCAGAAGACTGTCTCCATGTCTGAGAGATTTTTTTTTTAAAGCCGAGCTTCATAATAGAAACACTGCTGCAACCTGCTATCAGCAAGAGTGATATTAAACTGGCCCAGAGCCAAGCGCATGGCATAGAGCCAGCAGGGAGAGATTAGCATTGCAAGTAAGATTGTAGGCTTGGGGCCAGGGGACGTGGTGGACCCCCCCCCCCCCCACCTCAACACATGCTTTTCATTAAAAAATAATAATCAAAAGGATGAGCAAAGTTGCAGAAGAATTCTTGTTGAGCACATCTTACCTCTCCCTCAGATCATGCTCCTAAGATGTCTACGGAAGCGTGCAAGCCAGCCACTGCCTGTCTGGAAACTCGGCCGTGGCTTAACCTTAAAACGGTCTCCGTAAGAACCCTTCTGGTCTGCGCCAACACTGCCATTCTTGGTTGGCCTGTTTGACAGAGAAGACCACAGGGAAATAATATTCAGCAAAACTCATTCCCACCTAAAGTGGGAGACCCTAAGTGAAGGCAATCTGACTTCCTGCGGCCTGCTGCTTCCTGGGAGGCCTAGGCTTGGGCTGTAGACTATGGCATCTCTTCCCCATGGTGATCCATCATTTTCAGCACTCAGTAAGACCTGTGCAAGGCCATGCTTTTCATGTGGGGGGTGTGTGTGTTTGTGTGTGTGTGTGTGTGTGTGTGTGTGTAACATGTGAAGACCAGAAGTCAGCATCATGTGTCTTCCTAAACCACTTTTTTTTTTTTTAGATTTATTTATTTTTATTTTATGTGTCCTGTATGTCTATATGTACACTCTGTCCATACAGTACCTGAAGAGGCCAAAAGAGGGTATCTCAGATCCCCTGGATCTGGAGTTACAAACAATTGTGAGCTGCCTCGTGGGTGCCGGGAGTCAAAACCAGATCCTCGGAAGAGCATGGCTCCTGATCATTGAGCCACCTTCCAGCCCCATCTCTACCTTATTTTTTGAAATAGTCTCTAACTCAGTGGTTCTCAACTTTCCAAACACCAAGCCTCTTTTTTTTTTTTTTTTTTTTTTTTTTTGGTTTTTCGAGACAGGGTTTCTCTGTGTAGCTCAGGCTGTCCTGGAACTCACTCTGTAGACCAGGCTGGCCTCGAACAAAGAAATCCGCCTGCCTCTGCCTCCCAAGTGCTGGGATTAAAGGCATGCGCCACCACTGCCTGGCGACACCGAGCCTCTTTAATACAGTCTGTCATGTTGTGGTGACCCCCAACCCTAACATTATTTTCAAAGCTACTCCACAACTGTAATTTTGCTACTGCTATGAATCACAATGTATATATCTGATATACAATCCCTTTGCGGGTCACAACCCAGAGGTGAACCTGACACTCCCTGATTGGCTGGGGTTAGCTGGCCGGTGGCACTAGGGAACCCCTTGTCCCCCTATGCTGGATTGCAGACACACATTGTTATAGTGAGGATGTGAATCTGGGTCCTCATGCCTACAGAGCAGATATTTTACACACTGTGCTATCTTCACTTTACTCACAGCCCAGCTGCTCATGGAGGGTGAAACTCTCTGATTCCAGGAGTAGGGCCGACTCTCAGAGTTCTATTATGCAGTGGAGATGAGGCGGACATCCCAAGACCCTCAGATCCCCTATTGCAGGCACACAGCACTGTCTGCCAGGAGCAGGCGTCTCTGGTCTAAACATCTCTCAGAGACTGGATGATGTGCCCAGAAGTGCTGCGTTCTCCAGCCTACCCTTCTGAAAAGCCTCATGCCTTCCAGAAGCGTTCAGGCCGTTTCAGAGCCTCCAGTCATTAGAGCTTTTTTTCCCTGTGCATGTTGTCTCTGTCTCTGTAAATATTTACATATCACTTTCCCCCTAGAACCCACTGAGAGTAAGTTGCAGGCACGATGACCCTTCACCCTTGAATACGTCAGTGTATGTGTCCTAGGAACAAGGACTTTCTTTTTAACTTTTCTTTCATGTAACCGCCGCCGTGCAATGATTAAAACCTGGAAGTCGGACACTGACACAACAGTACAATCTGGTACACGGGCATATTCACATTTTGCCAATTTGTTTGGTCTTGTTTATTGGGGCCAGAGTTTTATGTAACCTAGGCTGGCCTTTAAATTCTATGTAGCTGAGGTCAGCCTTGAACCCCTGACCCTTCTGCCATCAAGCTCCAAGTGCAAGCATGGCAGGTCCCCACCATGCCCCGAATTCCAGTAACTCCCTTCACTATTGGTCTTCTGATCCAGGACCTCATGTTGCATCTAGTGGTGACTTCATGTGCCAGGAGAGGTTTTTCCATGTTTCACGCATTCTGGGTCTGCCACTTAGTCTCTGGGTTCCCTCACTGTGTGTTCCTTCACACTTAGATTCCTACTGGGCCCCTTCCGTGGGAATTCTGAAGCAGTACTGTGTGGTCTTTTTTTTTTCTATGCGGTGTTTGTCCAGAGCTGGTACTGAAGCCAGTGGGAGGGGTCACTG
This sequence comes from Mastomys natalensis, assembly GCA_021653895.1. Lineage (NCBI taxonomy): Eukaryota > Metazoa > Chordata > Mammalia > Rodentia > Muridae > Mastomys > Mastomys natalensis. Next base: position 2,769,844 of record JAJTUV010000174.1, read on the forward strand.
TCAGCAGGGGCTCCAGATGTTGTTACAAAGTTACCCTAAGGTAGAACAGGAAGAATCCTGATGGCCTGCTGATCCCAACCTGGCCTCTGACTCCTGCAAAGGGAGGACAGAGCCTTCACGGAGTCTGTACATCAGATGTGCTGAGCTCTTCCAAGCTGACCCTTGAGAGTGGACACTAGGGAGACTGAGGCAGGAAGAGCATTTGAGCCCGTGAGTTCGAGACTTGCCTAAGAAATTTAGTGAGATCCCATTTAAAGATGATAATAATAAAGCAGCCATGAGCCAGGGTTGGGGGAAATGTTGCTCTGGCAGTAGAATGTTTGCCCAACATAAACGAAGCCCTAGGTCCATCCCACATACTGTATAAACTAGGTGTGGTGGAATCCATCAATAATCCCAGCATCCACATGGGAGGAGGAGAATTGAAGTTTAGGGCCATCCTCTGCTATATAATTTTAAGGCCAGCCTGGGCTACATGAGACCTTGGGTTTGGGGTGAATAGGGGAGAAGGAGAGGAGAGAGAGAAAGAAACTCAGAATGGGTGTAGATCTGATCACACAACAAAACAGGCCAAATTCACCAGCTTCAAGTTTGCCTTTTGTCCCTAATTCAAGTATGTCCCCTGGATGGTCTAACCTCTTAAACAGTACTTCTTCCATCCTGGGCTGTTGAGGTAACTCACTGGTAGTATCCTTACCTCTGTTTGATCCTCAATCCCATAGTGGGCAGGGAGAGGGGTATGCATCCTGCAACTCCGTTTAGACAGTCAGGGCCTTAATCCTTTTCAGAGAAGTCTCTCAATCAACCTCTTCCTAGAGAGGCAAGGAATCCAACTCAACCCAGGCCTGACTGTCTCACGTTAGCTTCTAGTGCTGGTTGCCATTCCCTGGGACCCACAGTGTCATCTGTCCATGGCTTTTCTCTGTGCTGTGCATTCCTGGAATATCTAATGGTTCTAGAAACTTCAGTATCACCTGAGACACCCAGCCCCTACCCCAAAGCCACTGAACAGGGAGCCTGTGTTAAAGCAAGCAGGATTCTGTCAAGGTGTTTCATGTGCACATTAAAACATATGATTCATTAATAGAATATACCAGAAAGGCATGTCCTAGGCAAGGAATTCAAGTCATCCCTCAGACTGTGGTCCTTGCTCTTGGGACATGACTCTCAAACTCCTCTCTTCATTCACAAGATTCAGCCTTAAAACTCAATGTGAAGTTATTCCCCTCACCCCTGGTATTCATAATGAGCCTTATTGGGAGAGCTTGGTCTAAATCCTTTTTTTTTCTGTTTTTGTTGTTGTTGTTGTTTTGGTTTTTTGAGACAGGGTTTCTCTGTGTAGCCCTGGCTGTCCTGGAACTCACTCTGTAGACCAGGCTGATCTTGAACTCAGAAATCTGCCTGCCTCTGCCTCCCAAGTGCTGGGATTAAAGGCGTGCGCCACCACTGCCCAACCCTTTTTTTTTCTCATACAAATTTTTTTTCAAACTTTGACATCTGCTACTACTTGTTGACTGTCTCACAAAATGTCACCTGCTAGCAGGAAAAAAAAAAGATTAAACTACCAACAAACATGCTAATTTAAAACTCAGGGTTTAACCCTGTCTCGAAAAACAAAACAAAACAAAACAAACAAAAACAAAAACAAAAACAAAAAAACCCAAAAACTAAAACTCAGAGTTTGAACACAGTATTTGGGCTTACAAAATGGCTCAGCAGGAAAAGTACTTGCTGCCAAGTCTGATGACCTGAGTTCAATTCCCAAGACCTACCTAGTGGAAGGAGAAAGCCATGAGTTTGGGGACAAAATCATAACGGCCAAGCTTCGGCTGTGGCTCAGTGGTACTGAGATTGACCAGGATGTGTGAGGCCCACTCTGCAGTGCCATTTTTGGAAAAAAAAAAAAAAGCACAGGAGGGCTTGGAGAAGCCGCTCAACAGTTAAGAATATCTACCGCTCTTCCAGAGAGCCCAGGTTTAGTTTCCAGCACCCACATCAGGTGTCTTACAACTACTTGTAATTCTAGTTCCAGGGTATTTGATGCCCTCTGCTAGCCATTGTGGGTACTCTATTCATATGCCCACAGAGATACACATAACCAAAAATAAAACCTTTTTTATTTTTAAATTAAAATAATAAAATAAAATCACAATGAAACTGCTGCTTCTTGCTACATCTGACCTTATTCCAAAACTTAAGAATCAATAGATACGTGTTCAACCACTCTTGGAGTGTTAGTCACATATGACCTCTAAATTTAACAAAAGTAACATCAGCCAAGACAAGCCACCAAGTAGAAGCAATGTCCCCTTGGCAATTCCATCAGTTAGGGTTGAGTTTCTATGAGAGCCCAAGAATCCAATTTATAACCAAATGAATTCGTAATTACATATTGCTCTTTTACTAAAATGTCTTATAAGAGTCACTGTGATCTTGAAAGATGCCGGTCAGACCTGAAGTGGGAAGGGCCCCAGGGCAAAGGAGGAGCAGGAGCCAGAGCTTAGAGCACAGCATGGGGAGGAGGTGAGAGACCCCGAGGAGCAAGGGGGACCTGGGCAGAGCTGGGAGGAGGGGAAGGAAGACTGAGGACAGGGATTTGATGAGTGGAGGCAGGCACTCTTGGTCTGTAATCTTAAGTCCTGTTGGGGACTGCAAAGCTCCTTCACAGTTCTTATCTTCATGGGTCTTGTCAGCTTAGAGAACACTTCCAGATGCTAGAATGGCCGGAAGGACTTCCTAGGGTCTCCTATCTTCTATGACATGGGTTCAGATATTTTCATTCCTGGGCTCTGATCTTTCTATCATAAACTGATACGTTCCAGTGAGACTGAAGAAACTGGCTTCGTGTATCGGGAAGAAAATTCATGGGCAGGTGTATAGATGGGTGAGTGGATAGATGGATAGGATAGATGGATGGATGGGTGGGTGAGTGGATAGATAGGTGGGTGGGTGGATGGATGGGTGGGTGGGTGGATAGATGGATGGGTGGGTGGATAGATGGGTGGGTAGGTGGGTGGATAGATGGGTGGGTGAGTGGGTGAATAGATGGATGGATGAGTGAGTGTGGATATCAGGAAGAGAAGGCCCATGGCTGTCCATATCAGAGAGATTAGAGGGCCTGTCATGGGGATGGATGGTGAGATACAGAGGCTGTGGAATACATACAGCTTAGTGCCTGGTGTGCCGGGAGAAGGAGAAAGTATGAGATCTTGAGATCATACCCAGGTTCCCACCTTGGATGATTAAAGACCACAAAGAGAACTAGGCTTAAATCTTAGAGTCAGAGGGTTTGGGGTAGGAAACATGGTGAATGTAGATCTAAATATATTCATTTCAGCCCAACCAGAGATAGACATGGTCATGTGACATAGATCCGGGCCTCAGAAAGTGTCTGAGATATCCAGTAGGCTTACTGTGTCATTATCAGCCAGACATTAATGTCGTTACAGTTGTTCACGATAGTATTGTGAACATGCAGAATTATCATAGGATTGGAATCAATGGTGGGACACTTGACTAGCATTTACAAGGCCCCAAAGTGTATCCCAGCATCAGAAAGGGAGAGTGGAGGGAAGGGAAGGAGAACACGGCTTATTCCTAAAAACAACTGTTCTGGTCCACTGGAAAGAGAAGCAGGGTGGGGTCGTTACTTAAAGATGACGTCAGTCCAAAGCCGATTCACATTCACAGTAGTGGACTGGAGAGCTGAGGGAGGCAGTGGGCGGGGCCTCCCCACTGAGGAAAACCAACATGAACAGATCCAGCCTGTGGATCTCACCATATCGTGCTCTCGACCTGAGCCCCAGACGTCCCCACCACATGCTGAGCCAAACCTATCTTCCCCTTTGTCTTGGTTGGGGAGCCCCTTCTAGAGGCTTCTACAGCTGTCTCAGGTGGGGACAGATGGGGCTCTGCCAGGGTTCTGTACATGGTTCTTGACTTTGTCTCTCAGGGAGTTTACAACCCATCCACACGGAAGGGGGAAAAAAATCAAACAAAACATAAACTACCAGGAAAATGTATAACAGTCTGTTCCTTGGTTTTTTTGTTTTTTTTTCCCCCTGACAGTAGATGCAATCTCTTATGATTCTTACGTGGTTTGGGGCTGGTTCCCGCTGCATTGTTTTGCCTAGAGAGGCTCAGTAGGAATGAGTTGGATGGAGACACAGGCCCTGAAGCACCTCAGGATGTTCATTCGGTGGACGGCAGAAGGGAAACTCTCCAGCCTCCAGCGAGCCAGGCTGCAGGCCTCCTCCCTTTGTCTACTCTGACATGGAACCCCTGGCAAGCCTTCAGTCCCCTGTACTTTATACTCTTCTCTCAAGACTGAGTTTGTCAAAAAGCCTGTACCCTTAATTATCAGAAACCCTGCCTCTGTGCAAAGTACTCATTGTGTGGGCTTAAAAAAAAAAGTTGAGGGAACCAGGAGACCAAAGTCACCTCCAGGAGACAGACACCAGACGGGGAGGCTGGCGAAGGCCAGGCAAATATGGGTCCGCCAGCAGTTTCAGGTTCGATATCAATTTGTCAACTTGAGAAAACCAGCCGTTCCCGCTCCTAGAGACCACCTTGTGAACTGAAATAAGAAAGAACTGGGAGAAATTGGAGCTATTTTAAGCTCAGCTTCTGAGATTTATTTTTGGACCCATTATTGATCTTACTGCAGGGAAACCATACAGCCATCTCTGCGCCAATATCCACACCTGCCCACGGGAGGTGCCAGCCCCATCTTCTGGGCCCCTCTATGTCCAAAGGAGGCTGTGGCCCACCCAGGGAGAGTCTTTGCTCCTAGGCTGCCGTCTGCATCAAAATTAGAACAAGTTCTGAATGGAACCTTGTTACAGCCACCTTGGAACCTAAACTTACAAGGTTTTTTTTTTTCCCCCTACCTTTGAAAACGTTTTTTAGTTAATGAACCCAGCTGCTGTAACATTTGTGACTCTGCTATATGGCTGTACTGAACATCTCTGCCTCACCCATAATTAGTTGTCATGGCCTGGAGCACCTGATTAGGACGTAGGTGGTCGTGTTTTACTAAACGCCTCCCCCCACACACACTCCCACTACCCATCCCTCCCCGAGTCTTTTCCACATTGGTCACTGTATTGCTTCTTTACCATATAACCTCACTCACAGGAGCCTGGGGATTCCCCAGGTTTCCTGGGGGTCGGGCGGAGGACCTTGAGGCATGGGTTGAAATAGTTAACTGCCCTCCTCCTATTTTGCACAAGTCCCTTTTAGACTTGAATCCCAGATTTGAAGTGTCACTTCCCTCAAAGGCATCACGGCTGTGAATTCTCCACAATGGTGTCTACCCTACAATCCTCTTTATCCTGTCTCTGCCTTAACACTTTACCCAGCATCCTTTGCTCTTTGATCTTATTGGTCACTGAGAACAAAGCCACATGTTTCGGGTGGATAATGAAGGAGAGGAACTTGTGAATAGAGGACTGTGGGAGTTTCCTAGACTATCATACAAATGTCTCCAGTCAGGAGACAGAACACAATAGAAAAGTTCTAACCTCACTGAGCTGGAGGTCAGAGGTTGAACTCAAGGTGTCCATGGGACCATGGTCTTCCAAAGGCTCTCTCAAGCATCCTTCTTCACCTCCTCCAGCAGGATCTGATGGCGACAGACATTCCTTGGCTTGTGGCTCCATCACTCTCGGTACCAGCCACTCATCACCTCCATTGTATCTGCATTCCCTTTTTCTTTTTTGGTTTTTCGAGACAGGGTTTCTCTGTATAGCCCTGGCTGATCTGAAACTCACTCTGTAGACCAGGCTGGCCTCAAACTCAGAAATCCACCTGCCTCTGCCTCCCAAGTGCTGGGATTAAAGGCGTGCGCCACCACCGCCCGGCTGCAGTGTGATTTTTTTTAAATTATTAAAAACAAATCTCTAAAATAATTACCTGGAACAAAAAATACAAAACAAAGACTGCTGTAGTCGACTAAAAGTGCAGGGCTGTCGTATGTGTTTATAAACAACAAAATGGTACTTGGGTTTTCTATACAATTGATGTGTTGTTTGTTGTTTGCCTAGTTTTTTGGTTTGGTTTTTGGTTTGGTTCTATTGTTTGAGACAAGATCTCATGTCACCCAGGCTGGCCTCAAACTCTTTAAGCAGCAGAGAATGATCTGGAACGTCCTGCCTTCCCTGACCGTAAGCTCCCAGTGCTGGAACACCTGTTGTAGAGAGCTGGAACTCGGGCCTCATGCACACTAGTCAATTTCTAAATTGTCATTTGTTCTGTACTCAAGAAACTGAAGAGCTAAGATACTGATATGCTTTAGGATTCCTGCTGATCACTTCCCTATGCTTGACTAGCTTTCTAGTCTGTTGATTGATTGATTGATTGATTGATTGATAGAAATATCCATACTCAGAAATACTTTTAGTGATCAATAAAGAAAGGGAACACTTCGGAAGGTGTGTGGTCTCTCCCGGAAAGGGTCAGACTCAACAATTCCAGACTCCACGGTGTGTTTCCCTTGTACTCAAACTGAGAATGCCCAGCTGTGGCTGTAGACACACCTATAATTCCCGCACTAAGAGACAGATTTGGGGAGGATCAGTGAATTCAGGGCCAGCTAAACTGTTAAGAAGATTCTGTCTTGGACAGGAGGGGAATTGCAGAAGGGCTGTGATGCGTTGCAGATGGTAGAGCACTTTGCCAGGTATATACGAGGTTCTGGATTCCATCAGCCACTCCTATGCAAATTTTTCCTAACTCCATCTCGCAATCGATCTTGGCAGAGAGTTCTATTTTAGTTAGTTGAAAATGGTTCTTCAACGACTAATATCTGAATCAAGCCAGGGGGCTAGAAGGATGGCTCAGCGGTTAAGAGCACTGACTGCTCTTCCGGAGGACCCAGGTTCAATCCCCAGCAACCACATGGCAGCTGGCAACTGTCGTGACTCAAGTTCCAGGAGATCTGACATCAATGCACATAAAATAAAATTAAATAAATTATATATATTAAAAAAAAAAAAAAAGGATCAAGCCAGTCTCCCAACCATATACTTCACTTTGATCAATCTGCTTCCTATGGTGGTCCAAGATGTGAGGGTGCTTTTCTATTGCTTCTTGGCCTCCCCGGCCCGTTCCCAGTCACTGGGGTCCTTGGAGTCCTCATTCCAGGCTCAGCATCCCTGTTGGGAACCCTGCCTGCAGGCCACACAGAGGACAGACATCTTGTTCCACTTGACATTTCCTGCCTGCCTCGTGCTACGTCTCCCCACCAAGGACTCCTGCCCCACAGGAGTGGGAGATTTCCCGTCTCTACCTCCTAACCCAGCAGATCCTTTCCCACGAACTCTAACCCTCAGCAGGCTTCTCAGGCCTGCTTCCACATGGATTCTCTTACCTGCAGGAGTGTCCTCCAGGACTCACTGGATGGTTCTTTCATTCCCCACACTCCTCCTTCCCTGATCCTGTAGCTGTGACACCCTAGAGATGTAGTCTAGTCCCAAGAACAGGTTTCAGGGAACTGTCTCTTTAAAGTCCCTCCTTCCTTGTGGTGCTTCCACAAGGCACCAGACTGCTAAGGTTTATGTTTAGCAAACTTAGTGACACCCTAGGTTTGGTCCCTCCGTTCTCCACAAAAGTAAACCTTAGGCGGATAAGACAAGAAAAGTTTTCTTATGTGCACCATTAGTATTGACAACAATTTGTTGGGTTTTTAATGTTTGCAACACAGTGAAATGATTAAATATTTAAGGCAATGATTAGGTTACTTCCCGAATGTAATTACACATTGTATACATGTATTAAAATGCTATGGTAGGCTTCATACATTTTCAATTAAAATATTATTCTTTTTAGAAAATTACATTGGGTGTGAGCCCAATTGTAAAGCATTTTCACAGCATGCAAAAGACTCTGGGTTCACACACACACACACACACACACTGCATTTGTATATAATATATAGTAAACGTTTATAAATTAATAAGATAGAAGTTAGTAAAGGTAAAAGATTTATATGATCTGAAGAGAAAATAGAGTATTAAACACTTACAATTTAACAAAGGGCTGGGCATGTAGCCGGGTTGGTGAGTGCTTGTCTAGACACATGTTGTGGGCTGAGTTCTATCCCTGTCCCTACACAAACCAGGCACCATGGTGCAAGCTTGCAGTCCCAGCTCTTGGGAGGCTCAGGAGTTCAAGGTTAGCCACATGCATAATATGTATAGTATTACTATGCATGTCCTTAACCACATGCTTAGTAATTCCAAAGCCAATCTGGGTTCCATGAGACCGTGTGTTTAGAAAAATAACAACAGAAACAGGAAGGTCCCTCAAACCTAATACCCTGAAAGGGAGTTGAACTGTCCCTGAAGCCAAGCTCGGTGTAAAGACAGCAGGGGCATCCGGCCTGGCAGGACCTTGTAGGTTCACCACTCCACTTTCCAGGAACAGCGGTCCCTCAGAGCATCTAGGGACCGGGGCAGGACAGAGAATTGAACCCTGGCCTTCAGGTTGCTTTACCCCTCCTTGCTGGCATCGGAAAACTCTTCCTTTTTGCCTGACCAAAGGCCTAATGATGCTGTCCACCAGAGCCCTCTCCAGAGAGACGCTGCCGTTTACCCAGCATCCCAGTCAATCCACCCAGCCTTAATACCCTAAAGCCTGGGGCGAGCGGAACGTTTGATGAGGATTAAATAAAAGCAGCTCGCCTCCCACTGCACTGCCAGATGGGGCTCTGATTCTGCTCCAAGACCAAGGTCGGCTCAAGAGTGAGTCTGGGGCCATTTCTGTCCCCAGGGCTGCCAGCGCCAGCAGTCAGTTCTGTAGGCACCCCACCTTAGAGATCGTGGGTTAGACCCTGGAGTCTCAGGGCCATACCATGCAGCTTACTATGGGACGGGCTTCTTCTTTTCCTCCTGCCACAAAATAGTCAAACTCTTGGCCTAGTTTGAGCACCCGCGCGTTGGAGGCTCGGCCACCGTAACTCTAGCTTCCGGTCACGTGAAGCCCCCTTCTGACCTCAGCTGCACTCACATGCACTTACTCTCACATAGACACAACACAGAACCATCATTTTTAAAAAGGGAGGTGGTGTTGAGGGTCATCTCATGGGCAGGCACCAATCCCTGACACTATTAATGATACTCAGTTATGCTTGTAGACAGGAGTTTAGCATGGCTGTTCTCTGAGGGGCTCCACCCAGCAGCTGACTCAGACAGATGCAGATGCAGACACCCACAGCCAAACAGTAGATGGAGCTTGGGGACTCTTATGGAAGAGTTAGGGGAAGGATTGCAACCCCCCAAGGGGATAGGAACTCCACAGGAAGACCAACACAGTCAACTAACCTGGATCCCTGGGGCTCTCAGAGTCTGAACCATCAACCAAAGAACATATATGGGCTGGACCTAGGCCTCCCCACACATAGATAGTAGAAGTGCAGCTTGGTCTTCATGTGGGTCCCAATCGATGGGAGTGGGGCTATTCCAAAAGTGGCTGCCTGTCCGTGTGGGGTATGTTCTTCTAGCTGGGTTGCCTTGTCTGGCCTCAGTGGCAGAGAATGTACCTAGACCCAAAGAAACTTGATGTGCCAGGATGGGGGGATACCCAGGAGGCCTCCACCTGCTCAGAGGAGAAGGGGATGGGGGGGGGGGAGGATTGTGGGAGGAGGTGGCCAGGAAGGGGGCAGTAAGCAGGATGTAAAGTGATTAAGTAAAAAAAAAAAAAGTGTATCATATATATATGGGGTGGAAGGCAAGCACTAACACTGCCCCCCCCAAGGGGAAAAAAAAAACTTGTCTTCTCACCTAGCATGTATCTGGGCACATATACTAATCTACATACTTAAACAAAATAATGTTTTAAAAGCTGTAAAAATACATTGTATTAGTTATCCCAAAGAGGAGGAATTTCTGGGTGGTGGTGGTACACGTCTTTAAATTCCAGCATTCAGGAGGCAGAGGCAGACCTCTTTGAATTCAAGGCCGTTCTACAGAGTGAGTTCCAGGACAACCAGGGCTACACAGAGAAACCTTGTCTTGAAAAAACAAAAACAAAACAAACAAAAAGAATGCAGGCGTCATTCATTTTTCGAAAAGACAAGACGTAGACTTATGATGTCATGTCCTTTATGTGAGGAGCTGAGGCATCTTTGAGGTTTGGCACTAAAGAGTAACTGCAACTTGATAGCGCATGAATCACGTGCTCTAGTGTGTTGTTTGGCTGTCTTGTTTTAAATCTAGTCTTCACAAAATGCCAAGTTCCCTAAGACCTTATCTTCTACCTCTGAGAGGCCCACTGTGAAACACACATAGTATGGAAAGACCCAGCCTGCAAGTGGGTAGCACCATGGCCTGGCTTGGGGCCCTGAAGCATTCAGAGTAGTGAAGGTTAGCCAAGCACGAAGCACGCATGCGTTGTTCCCTCTGCTCCTGACCGCGGATGTGACTAGCTAGCTGCCTCGGGCTCCTGGCACCATGACTTCTCCGCAGTAGCAGGTTATAAATTGCAGAGATGGACTGTAAATTGGAATTATGAGCTAAAATAAACCCCTCTCTTCCCGAAGTTGCTTATCATCAGGATATTTTATCCCAGTGACAGGAATAAGGCGAGGACAGGAGCGGAGAGGCAGCAGTAAAGCAGCCTTCTGCTTTCAGCGTCCCTCCTCACTGCCCGTTCTCGGTATGTCTTAATTAATCACATCCCAGATGCTGAAAATCTAGTAGAACAGAACCGTGGCTTGGCTGGGCGTCTGTGTCCTTTCAATTGTATCTGAAGCATAAAATGAAATGACTGGTAGGTTTTTCTCAAAATCCCTACCGTCGCTGTCCTGCCTCCGCACATAGCCTCAACATACTACAGGAAATTCCAAACAAACAAAAAGCATGTGGTAATGATTTATTTCGTGAAAAGATGTAGGTTTATGTAGATGCCGTGCCATTTGTGTAAGGCGCTGAAGAAGCATCTTTGAGGTTTGGTGTTAAAGGATAACACTCCCCCTTTTTTCCTTACACCTCAATTTAAAAATAATAATACAATTTATTTTTTAGAATACTTTTATGTTGCAGTGAGACTGCATGACAGTACAAAGAGTTCGTCTCATCTAAGCTTAAAAAAGTTTCTTCTTTGGGGAGAGAGAATTAAACTCACTGTCTCTCATGCATGCTAAACTTAAGGTATGCTCTGCGTGTGTGCGCGCGCGCGGCGCACACACACACACACACACACACACACACACACTGAATTTAGACCTTAAACCACAGAAGTTGCTAATACCAAGAATGGAACCCAGAATCCATGCATCTGGATTTCTGCACTGTTTGCACTAGGCTGCAAACCCCACTCCAAAATCATAAAATTTGGAAATGAAACAAGAGAATACAAAAATCTAGGAAGATGGTCCTTTTCCAGGAGAAATCCAGACTGCTGGGAACGGGACACATTCTGTTTATGGATGTAGAGCCATGGAAAGGAAGCCAGAGCACAGGACCATGGGACAGAAAGGAGCTGACGACACAGATCCGTCCTCACTTCCTTGGCCATTCTTCTACAGTGAAGTATGCAAACCTGCTTCCTTTAAGATAAATTCTCAAAGTGTACATTCCATAAAGTATGTATATGCACAGCGTATGTGTGTACATGTTGATGTATGTACAGATATTCATGCAAGTGTTCATGCACATGTGCTTACATGCACGTGGAGGTCAGAAGTCAGCACTGGATAGATAGATTCCCTATCTGTTCTCTGATTCATTCTTTAGACTTACCTTTTGCGGGGGAGAGGTGTTTCAAGACAGGGTTTCTCTCAGGGTTTCTCAGTATAGCCCTGGCTGTCCTGGAACTCACTCTGTAGACCAGGCTGGCCTCAGACTCAGAAATCCGTCTGCCTCTGCCTCCCAAGTGCTGGGATTAAAGGCGTACGCCACCACCGCCCGGCTTCTTTAAACTTACTTACATTCATTCTTCAGAGTACATAGGGGCTTCTCTGAAAACCTTGAACACTAGAACATACTGGTCCTTGGAAATGTTGACGCTCTAACGTCTCACATCTGTGAATGTTGCCCTCATATGACTTCCTGAGTCCAGGCACTAGAAACCCACCTAGAAGTATTGACTGCAGAGTCGACATCATGCGGACTTCCGCACACTTGGTATTTCAGGGGCTTTGGCACAAATGAAGTGACCTGTTATCCGATCAGAGATTGTACAAAGGTGCTCCTAATAGAACACCTGAGCTAGTGAACCAGGGATTAGTGAACACCAAGTCTTAAGGGCATGCTTGGTGGTGGCCAGAACATATATTTGATGAGTAGTCAGACTCCAGGGTCATCTTCCTAGAAGGGAGCAGGAAGTACTTTGGGCTGGTGATGGTCTTCTCAGAGGGCTATGAAAAATGAGTCTTCTTCATGGGAAGCCTAGTTGGAGAGCCAGAACCCATGCCCTCCACTCTCAATTTTGTTGCTGCCTGACTGTATGACCTCACCTGACTCAGGTGAAGGGCCCTTGGGCACTGCCCCTCGGAAGGCTGTGTTAATAAGCAGCAACTGCACATCAAGACAGTGCTGGTAGGCATCTGCCATCTTGTTTTTCCAAAATGCCCCATCATCTGTGAAAGAGCATGATGAGATCCCTGGTAGTGGAATGAGATGGAGTACAGCGACTTCTTCCAAGGATAGCGTGACTCTCCAAACCTAATCTGCTCAGCATCCTTAGAAGCTTCAGACCAAAATTGAGTTTTGAACCTCAATTTTCCTCATCTGAAAATTGGGACTATATAAAAGAGTTTTATTCATGCCTCCTCTCCGTAGGTTTACAGTGTGTTTTCTTTCTTATATAGCACGCTCTTTATTCTGCCTTTTTTTTGTTTTTTTGGTTTTTTTTTTCAAGACAGGGTTTCTCTGTGTAGCCCTGGCTGTCCTGGAACTCGCTCTGTAGACCAGGCTGGCCTCGAACTCAGAAATTCACCTGCCTCTGCCTCCCAAGTGCTGGGATCAAAGGCGTGCGCCGCCACCACACACACACACACACACACACACACACACACACACACACACACACACACACATCGGCTTATTCTGCCTTTTATTTCAGAAACAACCTTGGTAACTTTTCCAGGGCAGGAATCCAGCCCTCATTGTCCCTACACTTTTCCAAGCCAGTCCAGGCACCTGCATGCAATGAGTATCAGCTGGGACCCAAGCAGAAGACAGGGATCACAGTTATTTGAACAGGAGGAATGTAATATCAGGAGTTAGTAATGTCTGGTAGAAGCAACTACCAAGATGGGACGAGAACAGAGGTTACTGTAGGGCTGAAACAGAATGCCCAAGGGCAGACAGACTTTAAAAGGACCTTTTCTCCATGGCTAAGGTGTCAGATGCTGACATCTCTGGAGAGGGTGTGGCTGTCATCCTCAGGATGGCAGAGAGTTCCTTAGGCTCCCTAAACCACAGCTGGGTGCCAGTCACTGAACAACAGAAAGTCTTCTGGGACACAGGCAAGGTGAGGTTAGAGGCCAGTTGTGCCAAGGGAGTTGGCACACACTACCGGTGCAAGGCTAAAATGCACACAGTGCCTGCATCAGGAGGGCCAGAGGGAAGTGCTTCCTGGGCTGGCTGCCAGGGCTGCAAGGTCATTGAGTAACTGCCCTCCAGGCACGCAGCAAGGCAGAACAACGTCCTTTCCCACAGACTGTACACACACCCTCCAGGATCCAAGTCTGAAAGAGACTCTTTCCCCAGTGGTCTCTCCACATCGCCCCCTATTGACAGGGCTTGAGTACTACTTGCTCGAGAGGGAAAATCCTAGCCTTAGAGCTGAGAAGCAGTAATGTATCGTGATTTTTTTTTTTAATGTTCTAATTACAGTTGGGGAAATGGTTGAGTCAATAAAGTACTTACCTGCACAAGCAAGAAGACACACCTTCATATCCCCAGCACCCCCATAAAGACCAGGTGTAATGGCATACATTTGTAGTCCTAGTATTTGGGTGACATGGCAGAGAAAAGAGGGTCCCTGGAGCCCACTGGCCAGCCAATAGCCAAACAGATAAGATCCAGGTTCAGTGAGAGACCCTGTCTCAAAAGATAAAGTTGGGAGATCTAGGGAGGGGGCTCAGCCGGTGAAAGCACCTGCTATTCAAACATGAGAGACTGAGTTCAAATCCCAGCATCCAAGTAATTAGCGAAGCATAGTCATGTTCGCCTATAACTCCAGCTGTGTGTAGGACGTTGAGACAGGAGGATCACCCAGATCTTGTTGGTGACCAACCTCACTCCAGGATCAGTGAGAAAGCCCCGTGTCAAGGGAGTGAGTCAGAGAGTGACAGCCAGACACCTGTCATCCTACACAGCATATGCATACCCCTCATAACCTGCACATACATGCTAAACTAATTCATCTTTTAAAAGACAATAGGAAAGTTGATGACAATACACCTGATTGATCTCACACTTGCACATGTGCTCACACACACACAGACACATACATAACTAATTACCTTAGTTAAAGCCACACAGCTTGCCAATGGTCCTCTTATCATCTGCCTACTTCCTTTTCTTTAAATCCCATAGATTACACCAATGAATGTCAAACCACTTTGTTTCTTTTGTAATTTACTGTCTAGAAAGCCCCATCCCCTTAGGCATTCTGTTTTGTCCTCTTCTCCTCTTGGCTTACACTTGAGAGACTGAGAAACCAACTCTGACTCCCACAATCCCTCATTTCACAACTGACTTCTCCACACAGGCTCGAATGGCTCGCCCACTGTCTGTTTCATTTCCAGGCAGTCCACCTGTCTATCCCAGGCAGTAGGAGTGCCCGGAAGCACTGGACTGAAACAGGCCGTGGGAGGAACCCGGGTTCATCTAAAAGCCAAGCTTTCTATGCCTTTGAGGAATGTGCCACAGACATCTCAGGGCAGGCCCAAGGTTCATCTTCCGTGACCAGTCTGAAGCCATTAGTCCATAAGGCCTCTAATTTTAGAATTTAGAACGTATTAGGAGAGTAGGCAGTTGGGAGGCAGAGGAGGTGGCTCATTGTGTAAAATGCTGCCTGATCCCCAGTATCAACATAAGAAGCTGTGTGTGGTGCTATAAAGTTCTGGGAGACAAGAGGCAGGAGGGTCCCAGCAGCTCACTGACCATCCTGTTTAGTTTAAGCTCTACTGAGCTCCAGATTCAGTGAGACACCCTGTTTCAAAAATAGGTAGTGAGTGAAACAGAAACTCTGGCTTGCACACGTCTTGTATGGCACTTGCACATGCACACCAAAATAGAGGAAGGAGGAGAAGACAGACAATAGAGCAAACAGCAGACTTGGTGGCAGAGAGTTTCCAGGGTGACCACCAAGCTAACAATGCTCACCTGACTCAGGTGAAGAGCTCTTGGGCACAGCCCCTCGGAAGGCTGTGTTAATAAGCAGCAACTACGCATCAAGACGGTGCCGGTAGGCATCTGCCATCTTGTTTTTCCAAAATGCCCCATCATCTGTGGAAGATCGTGATGGGATCCCTGGTGGTGGGATGGGATCCCTGGTGGTGGAATGAGACGGAGTACAGCAACATCTTCCAAGGATAGCATGACTCTCCAAACCTAATCTGCTCAGCATCCTTTGCTTCATCACTTCAGACCAAAATATGGGTTGTATATGGTGATTAAAAAGTGTTCTAGACCTAAAGAACCCAGCCACGCTGTACCCTGTTCACACACCGATGGAATATGATTTGGGATGTAGCTCTGTTGGTAGGGTGCTTGCTTAACATACATGAGCCCCGGGATCAGTCTTAAGTGTCTCAGAAGACCAGGCATGCGGATACAAGTCTGCAGTCTCGGTACCAAGGAGGTAGAGGCAGGAGGATCCGAAGCTCAAGACTGTATTTGTCAGCTTTGG
Source organism: Mastomys natalensis (assembly GCA_021653895.1). NCBI lineage: Eukaryota > Metazoa > Chordata > Mammalia > Rodentia > Muridae > Mastomys > Mastomys natalensis. Next base: position 2,785,705 of record JAJTUV010000174.1, read on the forward strand.
CAACTGTGAAATCCTGTCCCAAGAAGAAAAATTACCTAGGAGGTGGTGGTGTAGGCCTTTAGTCCCAGCACTCAGGAAGCAGAGGCAGGTGAATCTCTGTTAGCTCGAGCCCAGCCTGGTCTACATAGTGAGTTCTGGGACAAGCAGAGCTATGTAGAAAGTCCCTGTCTCAAAAAGAAATAGAGAAAAGAAAAATTATAAGAAGAAAATATTTAATCATAGGCAAAAGGAAAGGGCTTGTGGTTTATTTTTCTCTTTGCTTATCTCTGTTTCCTGCAATGAGAGTGAATTATTTGTGAATTAAACACATATAAAAGTTAATGAGGGGCTGGCAAGATGGCTCAGCAGATAAAGGCATTTGTTGCCATGCCTGGCAACCTGAGTTAGAGCCCCAGGACCCACATGGCAGGAAGAGCCAACTCAAGCAGCTTGTCCTCTGACCCCGACATGGACACACCATGGCATTCATACACACACACACACACACATTCGATAACCTCTTTTTTAAAATTAACGAAAAGGCCCTCGTACTTTTCTCCTCTAGTCTGGGCTGTGTCTCTTCTTTTTGTCTCAGCTCTCACCAGACCCTCCCAGCCTCTGCCCAGACGAGCTGCCAAAAATCAGCAGTTTTCAATTTTTTGGAAGAGCTTTTTGGAAAAGATTTGTTTCCTCATTCTTGAATTTCTAAAAACAGCCCACTTCTTCATCTCCCCCTCAGCGTGTGATGACAGATCCTACACCTGCCTCTGATGCCCCACAACCTAAGTGAGGAATAAGAGCCTGTCATGATTCTCACACATTCTGTGGAAGGCAAAGCCAGCGGGCGTGGGGCCTCGGGAAGTTGCCCTGTCTGGTGCCTGTTGCCCTAGGCACGGATGTCCAAACCACTGGCGCTCAGCAAGATTTCATCCGCTAATCTTGGATGTGTTTCTCTGTCCTTTCAGATTTTTGACAGTGAAGCCAAAGACCTCGAGAGGGAAGTGTGCTTCATCGACATCGCCTGTGATGAAATTCCAGAACGCTACTACAAAGAATCCGAGGTAAGTAGTCGTAACAGAAGCAATTCGTTCATTCATTCATTTGTTCGTTCATTTATTCATTCCGCTGTGATTGTTGAAGCACTTCCTATCCTAGGACACTTCCAAGGTGTGACCTTTATGTTCATTTGGTTTAGTCTCAACATCTCATTGGTTCTTTAAGATTGATTTGTTTTTTTAAATGTGTGTGGGTGTTTTCTGTACACCAAATGCATGCAGTGCCTGAAGTGGCCAAAAGAGGGCACCAGATCCCCTGGAGCTGTTACGGATGATTGTGAGCCGCCAGATGGGTGCTGGGAATTGAACCCAGATCCGTGGGCGGATCGGCCAGTGATCTTAACCACTGAACCTTCTCTCCATCTTTGGATTCTTTAATGCAAGTTCAAAATGGAGTCCCCTAGCCGCCCTTTGTTTGCATTTGGTCTTCCTTATCCTCCCAGCTCGATCGTCATCCACCGTGACATTAGGGTTCCTAGGGCTAAGCATTTATCACTTTGGCCTCTCAGAATGCAGCAGCCTGGCTGTGTGAGGACCCAACAGCGTTACATTTCTGTCTTTGATGTTTAACATAAAGAAAATCCTCAGTCAAGCCTCCAACCTTTGATGGTTCATGTTGGCCCAGAAACCATCCTCCTAAAATAGCAGGCGCCTTCCCGAGGGCTTCTTTTCTTGCCTGGAAATGGATGAAGGGAACCAGCTTCCCCTCTGGCTCGCCCCCTTTCAGTCCGCCCTCTGCCTCGCCGCTTACCCTTTGTGTCACTGCCGATGCCAGTCATTATTTATATCCTGTTAGTAGCTTATTAATGGCTGCTGATGGAACTTGAGTGGCCCGCTTGTGAACAGTGTCCCAGCCCTGGGATGACAACAAATGCGGGGCTATTTTTGTTGTTCAGCTACACGTAGCCAATCATAGTATGTTTATCGGGACCCAGATTTGTCCTTGAGCTCTAACACGTGGACCTTGAAGCTCTTCTCTTATACTCATTAGAGCTGATGGAAGATGCCATGCCTAAACCCATTAAAAGTAAACTCCGGGCCACTGAGATGGTTGTGCGGTTAAAGGTGCTTGCAACCAAGCCCTTAGGCCCTGAGGCCCTGAGTTCAAGGCCTAAGACCGCACAAGGTGGAAAGAATACAGATTCCCACAAGTTGTCTTCTCATTTCCACACCCACACTGTGCACGTGCAAGCACACATACAGAAAAATAAATAAATACGCATAAAGAAATTTTTTTAAATTTCAACGTGAATCCTAGTCTGTTACAAACTGGACTGCCCTGTGGTTTAGATCACGCCGGCTTATGGTAGCTCATCCCTTCACACGAGCTGCGTAGAGACGGGAAGCTCGAGGCTTCTCCATTCTCGGATCTCACCAGCTACTTTTACAGCGGCGCACGCAGATGCTTTCTCAACGGTTGTTGAAGGAGTGAGGGAGGCTGAGGGCTTTGTTTTTCCTTCCAGTGGTCGTAATTTCCTAGCAAGTGCCATGGAAGAGAATGGATCTGTCGCCATTAAGCTACCAGTTGTGAATCAGAGATATTTTTTCCCATAGTGTAAAACTTACGGTTCCTCTTGCAGCTCTATAGCATCTTAGCAAGGACACCTTGGGCAGAAGCTGGTAGCAGGGGTGGGGGGAGTGGGGGAGTAGGGTGGGGGGTGAGAGAGATCTATAATTACAGATTGGGGAGCCTTATCACAGGTTCTATTTTTTTTTTTTTCGATGCTGTTTTTCTGAGGCATGCCTTTCCATCAGTCTACTGTCCCACACACTGTCACCCAGGCCAAAGGAGGGGACCGAAGCTTTCTGTCTCTTTTTCCCACTTCCCCCTGGAAGCCTCTGAGCCACACATTTGGGAATGCCTCCTGTTAAGGTGATCAGAGCTGGGAATTTTCCACTGCCTGGCTCCTGCCTGACAGACCTCTTGCCACCACTACCTGGGATTCTGAGGGATACTTTAGGGACTCAGGAACAGTTGATGGACCAACCTAAGGTTCTGCTTAATTGCCATCCTGCAGGGTTGCTGTTTCCTACCCAAACCCACAGCCTGAGCAGCAGCTCCCAAAACCTCTTAGACCTACTTTCATCCTTTTTTAACCTTTTAACTTTTATTCATGTGTTTGTATGTATATGTTTGTGTGTGACTGTGCATGTGTGTGTGCACGCCAAATGTGTGCAGATGCCTTAGAAGGCCAGAAGAGAGCATCAGATCTCTTAGAGCTGGACTTGCACACAACTATGAGCTGCCTGAAGTGAGTGCTGAGCACAAATACCCATCACCACTGAACTATCCTTCCAGCCCCTCCATCTTATGTCAACTAGAGCATCTGAAAAGCAGGGCTGTTGTGGGGTCTTTTTAACCGGAGCAGCAAGATGGCTTCGTGGGTTAAATGCTTCCCCTCCCAAGCTTGAGGAAGTAAGGATCCCCAGAAGGCCAATAGAGACCATCACTGAGCACCTTGTTCAGTAAAGTGGAGAGAGGTCAAAGAGGACACCGAGTGTGGACAACTGACCTCCACCTGTGCATACGTGGGTACACACACACACACACACACACACACACACAATCGGTGTAAATCTGGGGTGTCAGAGAGAACACCTCTACTAAGCAACACAGACACAAGAGTCCTGGCTGCCTCTGGAATTCAGAAAGCTCTTGGTGCCAAGTCACATGCCCAGGTCCATCAGTGCCAGCGAAACAGCAGAGGGTGAGAATGAGCCCTCCACAGTCTGCCCTCGCTGTGAGGCTGATACATGGCTTCTTGCATCTGCCAAGATTTCCATCCTGACTCTCTGATGCTCTGCCAAGATTTCAAGGTGAAGTTCCCAGTGGAGGAAAAAGGGACTGTGCAGAGGGCACAGGCCAAGAGACCCATCTGTAAAGCTGAGGTGCCAGTTCCAGGGAAGTAAGAACCAAACCTCATTCCCACCCTACAGAACTGGTCCACCCAAAGACAAGTGCAGAGATCTCAGACGTTGCAGGTGGTGTTGACCACTGTTGCATCTGGTTCTCTTGCCTGATTGTTTAGTGTGTTACTTCGTAGGCTTGGCTTCCATGATGACTGTGCCCAGAAAAAATAATACATTTATTGGCCTTCTCCGGGCTGCCCCTGCAGCTCCAACCAGCTCCAACCACACCTGGCCAGAGACACAAGCTAGCCAGATGTAGGAAGGTGTGTCTTTTAAATTTCAGATGTGCATCCAGTACTAAGGGGCATGGGAGAAAAGGAATAAGTGGACTTCCCTAGTCAAGAAAGTGGAGGGTGTGGTGTGCTGGACATGGTGGCTCACCCTCTAATCCCAGCATTCTGGAGGCAGAGGCAGGGGGATCTCCGTGAGTTCAAGGCCAGCCTGGTCTACATAGAGAAACCTTGTCTCCAAAAAGAAGGAAGGGAAGAAGTAAGGGGGAGGGGGAGAGGGAGAGAAGGAGAAAGGGAAAGAGGGGAGGGGGAGAGAGAGAACAGAGAAGAGGGGCTGTGGTAATGGTAGTGTGATGGTTTTGTTCGCTTTTGGGGGTTTTGGGGTTTTGTTTATAGATCTATTTTATGTGTATGTGTGTTTTGCCTGTGTTTATGTGTAGATCACATGTGTGCCATGCCCAAAGGGGCTGCAAGGACACACTGGATCCTCTAGAACTGGAGGTACAGATGGTTGTGAGCTTCTGGATGCTGGGAACTCAAACTAGTTCCTCTGTAAGAGCATCGAGTGTTCGTGACCTCCCAACATCTCTCCAACTCTCCACTTCCTTTTGATCTTGGCTTTCTTGTTGTATGAAGGAAATTTCTCTCCTTGTCATCTTAGGGGATGTAAAAGCATTCATCTGATGATAGAGCTAAGTCATTTTAGTGGGCGAGTTTTGAGTTTTAACTTGAATAACGATGAAGAAGGGTCACACAGGGCTGAGCCATTAAGAACATTTGCTGTTCTCGTAGAACACCCAAAATCAGTTCCCAGAACCAAATAAGATGAATGTGGTAGCACGTGAGCGCGCGCGCACACACACACACACAAATAAAAAGAATAGTCCCATGAGGCTGTCCTGGCAGTGTGTGCCCCTCATGCACAGTGGGACATATGTTGGAACATCTTTCAATGGAATTTGATTTAGGACTTTCTCCTTGGACTGAGGTGACTCTTAAAACTTGGTCTCCAGTCCCTGGATTATAGTCTCCCTGGCCCAAAGTATCCTTGGCAGCTGGTTCATCTTCCACTGCAATCTAAAACGTCTGTTGACTCCACTCTTAAGGGAGAGAGCAGAGAACAAAGAGAGACATCTAACTTTTCCAATAACTGTCAAGGGTAAGAGATTAAATGCTGTTTGCTAAGGACAGGCCCCCAGAAAGGGAACAGACACACCAGATGAGTAAACACTGCCGTCCTTAGCTGCACCCTTTCAAACCTCTCAGCTCCCTCAAATTAAAATATTCTCAACTGGGTCTGCATCTTGGTGGTTAAGAGTATTTTAGATTCTCAGTTATCTCCAAGGGCCATGTTGGACACAGCTGCCTCATGCTGGGATGAGTACTAAATTAAATTTGTTTCTGTGTTGTTGTGGTGGTGGTGGTGATGGTACTGGTGATTGCCCCCCTCCAACTCCCAGGCCCATTCTGTTTCTTTCTGAGAGAATGAAGCTGTTTGGAGATGGGTTCCCAGTGCCTCCTGGGTAATAAAAGGGGTCACAGTTTGCTCGGTGTGGGGAAAGAAAAGTGTCCATGGCCACAAGGGTCCCCTGTGAGAATCTTGGGACCCAGGGTTAGGGAGCCAGCAAGGGAGAGATACTGAAGGGAAGGGTCCCCAACAGCTACTGCATTGCTGGATCAGGAGCCCTGCCTTCACCAGGGGCTTCTGGGTAGTCCTAATGCTGTTAGAATCTAAGGTGGGGCTGTGTGTGTCTCTGTCATGTGGCGTTTGTCATGTCTGGCATGTGCAGAGAGCCAGGTTCCATCCCTAGCATAGAAAAAAAGAGAGAGGAGAGAAGGAGGGAGGGAGGAAGGAAGGGAGGGAGGGAAGGTAGAAGGCAGGAAGGAAAGGAAGGCAGGCAGGCAGGAAGGAAGGAAGGAGCCATGCAGGCAGACTAGTCTTGGTAGTCACCTCTGGATGTAGCCTGAGCAGTCTTAGACAACCCTGAGAACATGTCTCAGCACAGATCCCTTTCCCTGGTTCTTCAGCAGCTGGAACAACCATACAGATATCATTTCCCCAGGGACCAACATAGGAGATCCTCTGCTACACAGCAAGTTCAAAACCAGCCTGGGTTCCATGAGACCTGTGTTCATAAGGAATAACTACCATCCCGTGATTTCACAGAGCTAACATCCCTTATCCCACACCAGGCTGTTGTTGAAGTGGTGTTTGTGGTGTTTATCCAGGAGCAGAGTGTAGACATGGCATTATTCTAGACTCAGTGTGTGCTGTACCTGCCCATCACAATTCGCTTTTTCTCACTAGCAATATGGGTGTGCCATCTTCCCGAGCCCTCACATATCTAGCAGGTGTGAAGTAGCTCTATAATGTGCTGTCTTTTCTTTCTTTTTAAGGATTTGATTTACCTGTGGGAGGATAAGGTCGGACTTCCCAGAGGTGTATTATGTGTGTGCAGGTGCCCATGGCGGTCAGCAGAGGGTGTCAGATCTCCTGGAATTACACGTGGTTGTGAGCCACCTGACAAGGGTGCTCGGAACCAATCTTAGGTCCTCTGCAAGATCAGCCGGTGCTCGTAGCCAATGAGCAATCTCTTTAGCTTCTTTCTTTTTCTTTTTTTTTTTCTAAAACAGAGTGACACCCTGCAACCCAGGCTAGCCTTAAACTTCGAATCCTCCTCCTGCCTCAAGCTCTTGGTGTCAGGATTGCAGCCACAAGCAGTCAAACTCCGATTACCTTGGCGTTGATTTGTTATCTTGTTCAAGGTCTGGTGGACCTTGAAGGTGTGTCCATTCTTTCCCTGTCAATAGCCATAAATCTCTTCTGTTTGTTCCCATGTTTCTGAAGAATCAGATCTTCCTCTATGTGTGCATCTATATGTTTCCAATGTCAAGTATCTTCGATCATTCTCCGCCTTATTTTTTTATTATATACATTCATGTTTTTAATGTGCGTGTCCATATATCTAGAGATCAGAGGATAACTTGTGGAAATCAGTTCTCTCCTTCCACCATATGTGTTTCCAGGATTGAACCCGGGTCTTCAGGCTTGGCAGCAAGTGCCTTTATCCACTGAGCCACCCCATTGTACCCTCCTCCACCTTGCTTTCTAGGATAAAGTTAGACTGATGATATGTGCCTATAACCTCCGAAATCAAGAGGTAGAGGGGAAAGGAGAGATGGCTCAGGAGTTAAAATCCTGCTGCTCCAGAGGAGGAGGAGGAAAAGGAGGAGGAAGAGGACCCACACTCCATTCCTAACATACACACAAGGAAAAATAACAAAAGATAAATCTCTAAAAAATAAAGAAAGCTAACCATCACATCATTGGAGAAGAGTTTCCTTCTCCTCCCACTCTACTGTTGATCTGCCGGACAGCGACAGAGCCTGGAACTCGAGGCAAGCATGTGCCTCTGGCGGGTGGCTGCCATGAGTGGTACTCTGGAAGTGTGCGAATATGCGGGGTGCTTTTCAGTCAGGAGCATGAGTCCGGGAGAGAGGCAAAAGTGTGATTCTGATGACAGCCCCAGTTCCTAGAGTCCCAAAACCCTCTGCAGCCTCATCAAGATGCTTCGGAAACTAAAGCCATTTGTGCTGCATAGAGTTACCGAAAAATATGTTCTTTCTCCTCTTCTGGTTTAACCTCATTCCAAATGCCGCGTGTCTGATTCAGCATCTCTAAGAAAACTTAGAGCTTAAATTCAACGTGATGCCAAGTGTTGGCAATCTGTTCCTTCGAGTCTCAGGATGGTGCCTACCTTAGCTCATTTTCTTATGCTATAGCAGAAGACCACAGGCCAGATAATTTATAAACAATAGAAGTTTAGTTTCTCACAGTTACTCACAGTTCTAGAGACCAGGATGCCCAAGAGTATATTGCTGGCATCTGGTGGAAGACTTGTGCTGCTTTACACATGGTCGATGGTCAAGGAAGCAATTCAAGGCTTAGGACCTCTCTGCTTACTATAGTTACCTTTTTAAAGCATTCTGTTGATACTTCATCTGGGAGGCAGATAGCGATATGAGCCCCAAAGCCTGCCTATTCTTAACAGCCAGTCTTATTGTTTAAAAGTTTTTCCAGATCTGGTTCTCCAACACTCCCCTGTTTTCTAGAGACCGGTGGCTGGGATATTATGTCACTTTGTTGTTCTGATAACCAGCCCCATTTTGTACAAGGGATTCAACTCAATCCACCTTGTTAACACAGATGAGGGCGTTGTGAAAGGGATTCCTGGGGGATAGATGGGAAAGACAGTTCAGGCTTAGGAAATTCCAACAACTTAGGAGCACCATCCCAGGAACCACAGATAAGGGCCCCATCCTTCTTTCATTACGATGACCCAAGGATTAAATGAAATGGTGTATAACGTGCTTGGCATTGGCTCTGGAATCAATCTTTGTCACACAGCTCAAATGCTGATTTCCCTTTCTTCCATCCTTGGCTCTCTTCTGGACAACCCATGCTCCACACCCCCACACCCCCACCCCACCCCAGCCCAGCCACCAGTGGCCTTTTTAGTTTTATTTTTTTCCTGGTCTTTTCCCTGGCCCATAGAACGCATCAATAGTGGTCTTTGTGGAATGTTCAATTCTTTCGTGGTGTTTATCCCAAATCCCCATCTTCACACTCTTTCCTCTCTTCTCAGCATGGTGAGTTTTGGATGTTTCTAGCCCTAGATTTTAACTGGGACAGGTGTAGAGCACATGCGGAGACACCCCCACCACGAGAACTTTTGTCCTCCAGTTCCCTACGTGCCAGACAGAACTTAAGAGCCAACTTGTTCTAACCAAATCGCTTTGCAGAGGAATGCATAAATCGCTGTGTTTGCGGTACATTCTGGCGCCGAGAGCAGAGGCCTTAAAAATAGCACTTTGGGTGCTAACTGCTAACAAAGCAAGAACTGACCCTCCCAGCCGTGACTTCCACCTAGACTTCTGCTTCTCTTTTGTGTAAACTGACTTATCACGGCTGACCTTTTAAGTCAAGTCTTCACTTAGCACTCAAGTATGCGTGTGCTCTGAAACCTCCCGAGTCTGAGTTCTGTGAACTACAGATCGCAGACCCAAGGATCCACCCATTTTGAGGAGACTGCTTTAGTCATATATTTGGCCAGGAAATGGCTCCGTAGGTAAAGATGTTTGCTATTAAGCCTGAGTTTGATCCCTGGGGCCCATACTGGTGGAAGAATAGAGTCAATTCCTGCAAATTGTCCTCTGGATTCCACATTTGCACCATGGCACATATGCACACACATAAACACACACACACACACACACACACACACGAGATAGTTAGATGGATGTAGATAAAATGTAATTTAAAAATACATTGATAGATATGTGTAGCTGTCACTACAATCAAATTTTAAACTATCTCTGTCACTCATATCTTCTGACCTCCCCCCCCCACCTCTACCCCATCCTTGGGAACCCATTGATCTACATTCTGTCGCTATACAGTCCCCTGACTTGGACATCTCACATGAATAGGACCACTTAGCATACCCTCCTCTGGGACAGTAGTCTCTAAAAGTGTTTATGTACCCCTTGTAGGATTTTAAGTTCAAGAAACTAAACTTTGGGCTACATTTCCTCCCATTGAAATGGCCATTCATTGGTGGAAAATGATCCCAGCATCCTAGAGGCTGAGACAGGAAGATCACAGGTCCCAGACCAAGACCAACATGGGCAGCACAGCAAGGCCCTGCCTGAAAAAGGCAACTGTAAGCGCCGCATTGGAAGCTGTGCTGGTTACTTTCTCATAGCTGTGACAGAGCAAGCAGCTCTCCGGAGGGAGGGGCTCATTCTAGCTCAGAGTCTGAAGGTTCGGTCCATCCTGGCAGGGGAAACATGGTGGTAGGCATAGGAAGCAACTGGTCACGTGACGTTCACCGTCGGGAAGAGAAAGACGCATGCTGGTACTCACCTTGCCTTCTCCCTTTTCTGCAATCTAGCAGTTAGAAGAAGAGATCTTCTCAACTCAATTAACCTATCCTAGAAAATTCCCTATACACAGGCCCAGAGATTTACCTCCAAGGTGATCTAGAGCCTGTCAAGCTAATCACTATTAGCCGTCACCTTGGAGTGACCTTGGAGGAAAGTTCCAGCATGTCGAGAAAAAAAAGAATCTAGCGTGGAATTTGTATCCCATTACTTCCTCTCTGCTTTGGGGCTAAGTATTATCATTATATAATATAGCAATTCCCGGCTGGGGTCCTCAGTTAACCTTTTTATATTTAACGTTTATCAAAAACTTATCATTTCAATTAGCAGGGCAAGCCCCTGTTGGCTATTGTCCTTTGTGATTCTGACTGGAGGTGTAATTAATCATGGAGACTTTATCTCACTAGTGGCTAATAGTATTGCTTCCCAGATGCAAGTTCTCCTGCAGCTGGGCCAAGATCTCCTATGGGCTTCTCTTCACACCTTCCAGATGTGAGTTTAATAAAGGCACGAAAGAGCACAGTTTCCCATGAGCTATCCGAATGCCTAATTCCTCAGCATTGCCTCTGCAGGCTTGTCCTGGTAGGAGATGCTAAGGCCTCCAGGTACTGTTGACCTAATGGAGGGAAAACCCTCTACAGATGTGCCAAGGGGAAGGAGTGGCCAGCCAAGTCCTGGGGAAATAGCCTTGGCACCAGCTCAGTCCTCTCTAGATAGATGGGCTTTAACTGCAAGTGTTCAATTTACCATCTGCCTGGCTTAGAGAACAGCAGCAGAGTCCAGAGCCAGAGACTTCACCATGGCATGACTGGAGAAGACAGTCTCACCCTTCTCTAGTCACCAGTTCTTGTGCTAGAGGAGCTGAGTGCATACCTCCAGGCAAGAGCCCTGCTTGCAGGGTCTCTAGATCACCCAGCCGATCCACCTTTAGATAGAGTGGTGTTTGGGAAGCTCCGGGACCAAGTGAATGAGCAGTAGAAGAGACCCCAGAAATCTGTATATCTGACTAATCTCTACCATCACCTATTAAAGTAGATCGCTAGTGGACGGAGTTATATCTGGGTCTGGCCTGCTTTCTCTGCCTCTTGGTCCTATCTAGCAAAAGAGCTCCGCCAACCCCAACTTGACAGGTTCCAGGAAGGACAAACAGCAGGTATCTAGGGGTGACTGGCATCACACCCAAGCATACCTATAAGTCCCCTTTTGTGGCTGTTAACATGAACCCATACTGTGTCAGAAGGTACCTGTTCAATGGGTTCCATGACAGGGAAGAGACATCTCTGGGTGGCCCCCCAGTGATGTCCTCAGGTAAAGTTCGTTCCACAAACAACCCATAGAGAAAGTTACATATTATATTTGGACACTGGATACTATCACATGACCTTGACTGTGCGTTTCACCAATAATAGTTTGTGTTCCAGTAACTATTATTATTCAGCCCTTCTCTTAAGGCTAGGCACAATGACATAACCTAAACCAGCATTCAGGAAGTAAAAACAAGCAGATCTCTGTGAGTTCCAGGCCAGCCTGGTCTACATAGAGAAAGCCAAGGCTGCAGAGTGAAACACTATCTAAAACAAGCAAAACAACCTTCTCTTGAAGAATAGACTCAGATAGGTACCAGCTTCCAGAAAACAGGAGTGCTCAGCCAGTCTGTCACTCCCCAGAGGAAACTACCATTCTGTTGAGTGGTCATGTTCGTGTTTGAGCTTGTTTCCTGCGTGGTTGACTACAGGATTACAAATAGCCAGGTAGGCCAGCATCTGTCTACCTTTCTTCTTCAGAGCTTGATGAGAACTGAGCAAACCACATGATAGCCTGTCTCATGGGCTGTTTGGGTTTCATGTCTGTGTGTCTCTGTGATGTTGGCAAGCCTTGGGCACTTTCTGTATTCTATGCTGAAAGCAGCAGTTTACACTCAGAGCCTGGCAGTGACACTACAGGACAGTTATAAACACCACCCTACCTTGTAGATCTCCTTTAAGTGACTATGCCAGGATTTCAGATGAAATGTCCTGACCTCCTGTGGTAAGGGTTGTATCTTTCTCCACTCAGATCCACTGTAACAAAAAGACTGTTGATGGAGTAGCTTTGAAACAGTAATGGTTTCTTCCTTAATTATGGAGGCTGGAAAATTAAGGCTGTAGCAGACTTATCCTGGGGAGATAAGAACAAACCTCTCTTCACCCCAGGTAGAGCACCGGTGACATTGGTGACATTAAAGAAAGAGATCCACCCAAATCTCTTGGTTGTCTGGGGTTACTTATGGACTGTGAATGAGGAACTACTTAGATGGTAACTCAAAGGCAACTGCTTCACCAAAAGCCCATCCAGCATGGGTGCTGGCTCTCTCAAGCTGCATCACTGGAGGTCCACACAGTTTGCTATCAGCTGCACCTGCCCAAAAGGCTCCTCTCGGCAACAATTGTTTCTGTTTACAGAGTCTTGTAACTTCGAGCCCTGTAAGTTCCTTGAGTTTCCTGAGTTGAGCGAGTTGCTCAGACTTCTCTCCTCCCTTCAAGAGGGAATGTTTCAATTCAGAGGAAATGGCTACACAGGAGCTACTGAAAGAAATCCAAACCCTGGTTCCTAGATGGTGCCTTCTTGTCACTACAGCAGAAAGGACCCAGGAGCTCTCCAGAGTCTCTTGCCTACTTCTTCCTGTAGTCAAATCTCATCAAAGAGTGGGGTGGGGAAGTATGCATGGTGGATTAAACACCTAGACCCAAGGATGCCAGGGGACAGTATCGAATATATTGATGATCATGCCTGAGTTTCAGGTTCCTTATCTGTTTATATCTAGTAGCAGTGGCTAAACCTAGAACTTCTAAGAATTTGGGTGTTGAGACCCTGTCCAAGTCCAGTTAAAGCCAAGCTCTGGGACCTTGGCCTTGCTACACCTACACTTCTTCCCTAGAGGTCTCCCTCATGACCTTGAGATCAAGATACGGCTCTAGAGCAGTGGTTCCCAACCTTCCTAACTACGACCCTTTGATACAGTTCCTCATATTGTAGTGATGTTGCTATGTCATAACTGTAACTTTGCTACTGTTATGAATCGTAATATAAATATCTGTGTTTTCTGATGGTTGTAGATAACTCCTGTGCAAAGGTCCTTCAACCCCCACCCCAAAGAGGCTGTGACCCACAGGTTGAAAACTGCTGCTCTAGTGGCTTCTGGGTCCTACTCCTGTAGGTCATGGGTTGTAACTGAGCAACTCCAATCTTTGCCTCTGTCCCCAAGTGACTCTCTTTGCGTCCTCCCATCTGTCTCTTTCAAGGACACTTGTCATTGAACCTAGGACCCATCCATTTAATCTGGGATGATCTCACCTAAAGATCCTTAGCTTAATTACATCTGCAAAGACCTTGGTTTCCAATCACATCATACTTTGTTTCCAGGGGCAAAGGCATGCACTTAGCATATCCTTTGAGGAATCACCAGCCACTGCACAAAAGTTTCAGTGTATTGGACTCCAACAGTCAGGAAGCCGAAGAAGGAGGATTGCCACAGGTTCTACCTCAGCCTGGGCTACAGAATAAAACTCTTTCAATAAGTAAATAAATAAGTAAATAAATAAATAACAACAGCTTCTTGGTCACACTAACGTGAAGCATTATGTCATTTAAAAAAAAAAAAGCTATTAACCTGGCTGGACAGCCGGTGGCTCATGCCTTTGAGCCCAGCACTTGGAAGCCAGAGAAAGGCAAATTTCTATGAGTTTGAGGCCAGCCAGGACTACAGAACCAGTTCAAGGACAGCCAGAGAAACTCTGTCTTGGGGGTGGGGGGAGACAGAAAGAAGCTAACAAACAAACAAACCCTAATAACCAGGCTGATAAGATGACTTAGTGGGTAAAGGCGTCTGCCGCCAAGCCTGATGACCTAATTTGACCCATTTACACGGTGGAAGAAGAGAACCACAAAGTATCCTCTGACCTTCACATGCCCGTGTGCTATATGTCCTCATACACATACAGAGAGAGCATAAATAATGTAAAGGCTGAAGTCAGTGCTTGAAAAGGTCCAGAGAAATATGTATCATTGGAAATAAAGAAAGAGGCTGGGCAGTGGTGTGCACCTTTAATCCCAGCACTCTGGAGGCAGAAGCAAGCAGAACTCTGTGGGTTCCAGGCCAGCCTGGTCTACAAAGTGAGTTCCGGGACAGCCAAGACTATGCAAAGAAACCCTGTCTTGGAAACAAAAACAAAAGAAACAGAAAAAGAAGGAAAGAAAGAAGTTTATAGATGTTGTTTTAAGCTTAGAGCCAAAGATGTAGTTCATTTCAGATGTAGCAGAATGGGGGTCTGGATTTCATCCCTAAAACTGGGAAGAAGGGAATAATCAAATTTAAAAATTAGCTGGACCGATGGCACACTTTTAATCCTACACTAGAGACAGGTAGACCCTTGAGTTTGAGGCCAGCCTGATCTATACAATGAGTTTCTAGATTGCCAGGGCTACACAGAGAAACCCTGTCTCAAAAAAATAAAAGAAGAAGAAAGCACTGTGTAACTGTACACACGTTAGCACATTTTTTAAATTAAAAAACAAGGAGTATATCTAAAAACTAACTCTCCTTACCCCCCACCTCCCCGCCCTCCAAACGGTTGCAAGAAAGTCCAACTGACAGAGCAGTTTAGACACTTGGATTTAGAAATGAAGGGAAAGTGGAAAGTAAGGTAACCTAAGTGGTTGGGCCCTGGGAGTGGGGGGATACAGTGGTGGAGAGAATGGGAGAAGGGGCGGTCCCAGGGTCTAAGCTGAGTCAGGTGATACCTGCTGGCTTATACGCACACATGCATGAACACACACACACACTCACATGCACACAGACACATGTGTGCACACACAAGCACCTTCTCCTGGTTCGTTGCTATCCACTCACATTCAGGCGACATTCACATCTGATCCAGAGTTTGGACCAGAGGTGTCTTTCTGGAAACCTTCCTTCTTTCTGTGTTCTCCCCAGCACTTAGAACTCGAATCTCTAATTATAGGCCACGTTAGAGATTTATTAGATGAAATTATCAGCTGTAGATATGGCAGTCTCGAGTGGGGAACATCCTGCTCTCATACAAAGCCCAATTGTTGATCGATTCTTCAGCATTGAGCTATGTTAAAAAAACAAAAAATAACACCCTTTTGCTGTTTAATTTGAAAGTAAATGTGGCAGAAAGAACACTGGGCTGAGTGAAGGACCTGTGATCTTCAGGTGAAATATCTGATTTTTTTCCCTCAAGTCTCAGTGTCTTTATCTAGCAAATTGAGGACATGAAACCAGAGTTTTAGAAGATTCTATTCTGCTGGGCGGTGGTGGCACAAGCCTTTAATCCCAGCACTTGGGAGGCAGAGGCAGGTGGATTTCTGAGTTCCAGGCCAGCCTGGTCTACAGAGTGAGTTCCAGGACAGCCCAGGCTACACAGAGAAAGCCTATCTCGGGAAAAATAAAAAAAATAAAATAAATTTAAAAAATAAAAGAAAAAAAGAAAATTCTATTCTGGGCTTGACAAGATGGCTCAGCAGGTAAAGGCACCTGCTGCCCAGCCCGATGAACTGAGTTTGAGCTCCAGAACCCACACTGGGGAAGGAAAGAACTGACTCCTGGGTTTTCCTTGGACTTTAACACATGGGGCCGCACAGGCGTGCACGAAGACAGACAGACAGACACACACACACCCACAATTTTATAAATGTAAAGTCCCACAAGTTTTACAGACCTTACCTTCTGACTCTGGTAAAATCAGTAGACTTCTCATTCACAGCTAACCTTTCCCCAAACTCTGATTTACAATAGCCTACTATAATTTAAAAGTTTTGGGAGCCATTAAGAATCATACCTTGAGGGACTGGAGAGATGGCACAGCAGTTAAGAGCATTGACTGCTCTTCTAGAGGTCCTAAGTTCAATTCCCAGCATCCACATGGTGGCTCACAACCATCTGTAATGGGTTCTGATGCCCTCTTCTGGTGTGTCTGAAGACAGTGACAGTGTACTCATATACATAAAAAAAAAAAAAAAAAACCAAAATCTTAAATTTGGGGTTGGGGATTTAGCTCAGTGGTAGAGTACTTACCTAGCAAGCACAAGGCCTTGGTTTCGGTGCTCGGCTCTGAAAAAAAAAAATCATACCTTGAGACTGGAAAGATAGCATCAAGAATTTTCCATGCAGTTGTAAAGAACTGAGTTCAAATCCCCTGAACCTATATATATCCAGGAACAATGGTTCAAATCTGATTCCCCGTGTTCCTATGGTAACATGGTAGGTGGACACATAAGAGTCCCTGGAAGCTTGTAGGCCAACTAGCCTGGCTTATACAGGAGAAAAACAAGAGTCTGTATTGAAGGCAGAAGGTGAGCACTGACTACCAAGGTTGTACACACAGGCGCTGGTGCGCGCACGCACGCACACACAGACACCACACCTTGGTTGAAGCACCTCTGTAGTTTCAGCTGTGTGAATGATGCTTTTCTAGTCTCATTCTAAACTGAATTTTTTTTTTTTCAAGACAGAGTTTCTCTGTGTAGCCCTGGCTTTCCTGGAACTCTCTCTATAGACTAAGCTGGCCTCGAACTCACAGAGATATGCCTGCCTCTGCCTGCTGAGTGCTGGGAGTAAAGTCCTGTACTGAATCTTTCAGGAAGGCCCTGCACTTCCCTTTCATATCACTGTGTCTTGTTTACTGCTTCAGGATTGTGGGTCTGGAATGCATGCCCATGGTGTGCTGGGAGCTTAGCTGGTAGAGCCCTCCGTGTGCCAAAAGGTTCACAGTGTTGTGGGGGTGACCAGAACCCCTGGGCTACACACAACAGGCTCCTGAAGAAAAAATAGCAGAGACAGGCAGGAAAAAAGGGCTAGCTAGGGAAAAGTTACTGATGTCTGGCATGTGAACTGGCGGGATTGTTCAGTGGTTAGAGCTCTTCCTTGCTCCTGCAGAATACTTCATGCATGCTGGCAAGTGCTCTACCGTCTGAGCCACATCCCAGTTTAGTGTTGTATGTAGTTGTTGTATCTTAAGCTGACGGTGCCACAGACAGACTCTCAGAAGAGGAGCAACAGGGGAAGGACAAAGGCTCTGCCTTGTCAGTGTGAAACAGGAATAAGAAGAGATCATTTGTTCTGAGCTAAATCTGAGTGGCCATGCCTGGGAACACAGTTTCGGATTGTGTAAAAAGATGTCTTCCACCATAGAGGCCATCGCTAGAACAGTTTATAATCTTTATTTCTTTAAGTCTGCATGTATGTGCATGTGTGCATTCATGTGTATATGTGCGTGAACATGGAGTCAGACAGTTTTCAGGAGGCCATTGTCTCTCCTACCTGCTGGATCTTCTATTTCTCCATTGCACAGCATAGTCCAGGTTACTGCCTCTGGACCTTACAGCTGATTCTGTCTCTGCCTTCCATCTCCCCATAAATATACTGGGATTACAGATGCCCACCACCAACCACCTCTGGCTTTTTTTTTTTTAATGTAATTTTTAATTTTTATTTTATGTGTATGGTTTTCCCTGCATGCATGTCCGTATGATGGTGTCGGTACCCAGGAACTGAAGTTACAGGCAGTTGTGAGCCACTATGTGGGCACTGGAAATCAAACCCACATCCTCTGGAAGAGCAGTCAGTATTCTTAACAGCTGAGTCATCTCTCCAGCCCTCCACTGGGCTCTCTATGTGGATTCCAGGAATGGAACTTGGGTACTCAGGCTTGCATCACAAGGGTATTTACCTGCTGAGACATTTCCCAGGCCTCTCCAGCTCTTCCCAGGAAACAGTGACACCCCACCCCTGCTTAGTAGTTCCCACGGTCCTCCCTATTCCTAGTCCCTAGTAACCATGGTCTACTTTCTGTCTATGTATATTTTGCCCATTCTGGACATTTCATATAGATAGCTTTTTTTTTTTTGAGATGTTTCAGGTAGCCCAGGCTAGCCTCAGACTCAATATGTTGCTGAGGTGGTCTTGAACTCCTGACCATCCTGCCTCTGCCTGCCAAGAACTGAGATTACAGGCCTGTGCTGCCTCACCCATGACTCTGAAGTTTTAATATACCGGTTTGTTTGGCGTATCTTTTCTAGGATCCTAAACACTTCAAGTCTGAGAAGACAGGCCGAGGACAGCTAAGAGAAGGCTGGCGAGACAGTCATCAGCCTATCATGTGTTCCTACAAGCTGGTCACCGTCAAGTTCGAGGTGTGGGGCCTTCAGACCCGAGTGGAACAATTTGTGCACAAGGTGGGTGGTTGGCCTGGCCCCTGAGATATGGACAAGGTCCCTACTGCCATCATTGCCTGGTAGGAGAGAGAATGTTTGCCCAATGGCCCAGTGCTGAACTAGCACCAAGTACTTATATCTAGAAAATACTTCTTAGGTGAAAATGCATTTTCTATAAGGGTGTAATTTCTTCCCGCTACTCTGTGTAGCAGTTTTATAAATCACTTCTCATTCTGACCTCTGAGTCTTCCGGATGAGTATACTTGGGAAGTGGGATTCACAGAATGTATGGCTTGCTTTGCCAGTTAGGTTAACCTACCTCTGGGCTTGGCAAGAGCCCAGAGGCTTATCTCTGGGTACAGCTCCTAGGGATAATTCTCCCTCAGAGGAACTTGCCTACGTAGGCACCAACAATAGAAGAGGCCCTCAGAGGCAGGACAAGAGCTCCACGTGGGCCCTTTAGGCAGCACACCTCAACACTTGTTCTTACTTTACTGTCCCCTTACTAAAGAATGATGAACAAGCCTAGAGAACAGGTTTTAACCGGATCCTCAATTTGGAAAACACATTAACTCTGGTGGAAGGAACCAACTTGATGACACAGGTTTTCTCAAGGTCTCAAATAGGACTCTTTTCCATATGACTCTAAAATAATGGCACATGAGATGCCAAGCAGAGCCCTTTGTAACTGCTCTTTTTTACATAAGGACAGGTAATCAGGCCAGTGAAGGCACTTGCTGCTAAGCCTGACAACTTGAGTTCAATGCACATGATAAAGGAACAAACTGACTCCCACAAGTTATTTATCCTCTGACCGTCATCCAGCCAAGTGTTGAGGCTTACATGAGCACACACGACAATAAATAAATGTTATAAAATTTTAGACAGCTGGGCAGTGGTGACGCACGCCTTTAATCCCAGCACTCAGGAGGCAAAGGCAGGTGGTTCTCTGAATTCGAGGCCAGTGTGGTCTATGGATTGAGTTCCAGGAGAGCCAGGGCTAGACAGAAAATTTTTGTCTCAAATAAGAACAAATAAATAAAGAAAAACAAAATAAAATTTTAAGCAAATACGTAAATAATTCCCTATGGCAGGAATTATTTACTGTGTTGACAGACTACCTGGCTAGCACACATACAGCCCCGTGTTACATCCTCAGTACTCCAAAAACCAGTTTTGGTGATACACACCTCTAACCCCAGCACTCTGGAGGTAGAAGCAGAGGAAACAAAAGTCCAGATTTATCCTTGGTTGCATAGTGAATTCAAGGCCATCCTGGGCTACAGATACATACACACATACATACATACATACATACACACACACATAACTCTGTCCTAAAAAAAAAAAAAAAAAGAACGACCCAGGTGGTAGTAACGCACGCCTTTAATCCAGCACTCAGGAGGCAGCAATAGGTGTATCTCTGAGTTCAAGGCCAGTCTGGTCTATGGAACAAGTTCCAGGACAGCCAGAAGTACACAGAGAAACCCTGTCTCAGGGGGCTGGGATGAGGGTGGGATCAAAAACTTCCAAGTTCTTTTTCTCTATATTTGAGAAAAGTCGGCTCTCTGTCTTTCTACTAAAATCTAACAAAGACTACCTTTCCCAAATTCCTTTAGCAACATCATTGCTTTTCCTCAAGGCTCAGAGTTTTTCTTAGCTGAACTCGTCCAGACCACTTGACAATAGCAGGGTGGAGGATTGTTTTTATGTCTCAAGATGGAGATCTTACTATACTTCTGAGGCTGGCCTTAAGCCCCTCCTGCCTCAGGATTCCCAGTAGCTGGGATTTAATAGATGTGCATCTTGCATCTGGGTATAAGTTTCATTCTTGAAGTTAGGACTGGAATTGATGACCCATTCCTGCACCCTTCCTCACCCAGGCTAGTGGTAAGAGTAGACTCTATGATGGATCCAAAGGCCATGGGATTTTTTTAGTTCTCTGCTGGGCTCTGTACACATCCTACCAGTCAGTGTGAACAGGTAAGGTGCAGAGGAAATATCCTAGTTAGGGTTTCATTGCTGTGAACAGACACCATGACCAAGGCAACTCTTATGAAGGACATAATTGGGGCTGGCTGACAGTCTCAGAGGTTCAGTCCATTATCATCATGGCGGGAAGCATGGCGTGTGCAGGCAGACATGGTGCTGGAGGAGGAGCTGAGATCCCTTCCTAAACCTTGACCCCAAGGCAGCCAGGAAGAGACTTCTAAAAGCCAACCCCACCGTGACACACTTCCTCCAACAAGGCCACAGTTCCTAATAGTTTCACTTCCCATGGACCAAGCGTATTCAAACCACCACAGGAGTCAAGTTCAGAGACAGCCCTAGTTCTGTTTCTGTTGCTGTGATTAAAAACATCCTGACAAAAAAAGCCTGGGGGCGAAAAGATTTATTTTAGCTTACTATTCCAGACTGCAGTCCGTCGTTATAGGATTGTCACAGCAGCAGGAGCTTGAAGCAGCTAATCGCATCTCAGCCACGGTCAAGAGCAGAGAGAAATAAATGCATGAGAGACTACTGCTCAGCTCACTTTCTCTACTCTTACATAGTTCAGAACTTAAACCTAAGGAATGGTGCCGCCCACAATGGGCAGGTCTCTCCCACAGCAATTAAAGCAGTTAATAAAAATCCTCCACACTGGACGTGGTGGTATACACCTTTAATTACAGATCCTGAAAGGCAAAGACAGACAGATCTCCATGAATTTGAGCCCAGCCTTGTCTACATCGCACATTGCAGGCCAGCCAGGGCTACATCATGAGAGCATATCTCAAGAAAAGAAAAAGAAAAGTTCTTCTCAGACATGTCCATAGGTCAACTTGATCTGGGTAATTCCTCATTTAGGCTTCCTTCCCAGGCAATTGTAGACTGCCAGTTGACAATTGTAACTTGTCATCACAGAAACTTCATGTTTTCTTTCTGGGTCCTGTCCTTGGCTACTGAGCAGGAAGACAAATCACAGAGTAACTATGTTACCACCTAAGCTCCCTGTCTCCGTTGTCCACTCCTTCAGTTTTACATTCTCTCATCTCTCCTTCCCTCTCCTTCCCTCTCTCATTCTCCTCCTTTGCTTTTGTTCTTTAAAAAAAAATACATTTATGTCTGTAAGTGTTTTGCCCACGTGTGCCACAAGCATGTCTGGTGTCCCCAGTGGTCAGAAGAGGGAACTGGATCTCCGGGACTGGAGATATACAAGGCATTATGAGTTGCCTGCCATATGGGTGCTGGGAGTCAAACTAAGAACAACAAGTGCTTTTAACAGATAAGCCAACTCCCCAGCTTCTGTTTTTATTCTTTTGAAGCAGTGTCTCATCTAGCCCATGCTAGCCTCAAACTCACTGTGTAGCCAAGGCTTGCCTCAAGTTCTCCAGTGCAGGAATTTCAGGGGTGTGTCACCACCCCTGTCTGCTTCTTTCCCTCCCATGATAGACTCTCCTAAATTATCTCCTCTAACTAAAGAATCATTCTGTGGTCATGCGTCTATTTCCTCTCACAAAGCATGTTTAAAATTGCCCAGAGCTCATTTCACATATTTCCTTGACGATGACTTTGGCTCCTTCTGAGAACCCGTTTCTTTAAAATACCTGTGAGGATTCTTTGGTTTACATATTACACTTCCTTGCCTAATTCCAAACTAAAGGAAGTATTATAACTCCGCCCCCCAACACACCTGTTCTGCTAATGAGGAAGTGTTTACAGGGGTTGAAAGTACTGGGTGGTAGGGGAGCTTTCTCTAAACACCTTTGTTTTTTAAGAGTCTATTCACAGCGAGGGGGGTGGTATTCAAAAGCCAGCCATTAACGCATTATTGAGGCCTTGTTGCCAGTCACAGCTGTGTTGTGCTTAATATGACAGGGTAGATTTACAGATGCCACAATGCTGTTCTTTTGATTTCCATGAATTTGACACCGTCAGCACTCGAGTGTGTACGGCTGCATGGTATTTCTTAGATTCATTACATGTCTCCACTTCCAAATCATAAAAGGACCTCAATGAATACCCAGAGGCAGGAGGAATAAACACTTCATTAGAAACGCTTCCCTTGTTTCTGAAAATCCACCCAATTAAAACCCGTTGCTTATCGAAACACACTTCAGCCCTTCCATGAGAGCCTTTTTGACAATCACTGGATTTTGTTTGGCAAGAAGAAAGGAAGGCATGTTGGAGGCTGTCTGTGGGTTTCTAAGAAATGTAATAAGGAATATTTATGGGCTGGGGAGATGGCTCAGTAGGTAAAGAGCTTGCTGCCCAGGCAGCGGGACCTTGAGTGTGATTCCCGCACCCACACAAAAGCTAGTTCTAAGCACATGATGCATATAAAGGTGTAATAACACTAGCACTGGGGACTTATTAGTCAGCCAGTCTAGATAATTGGTGAGTTCTAGGTCCAGCGAGAGACCGTGTCTCAAAAAGTAATGAAGCCTGGCAAGACAGTTTAGTGGGTAAGGAGACAACTGACTTCTGCAAGAAGTCCTCCAACTATCACACACAGATGTGTGCCGTCTCACACACACACACACACACAAAGTTAATATTTTAAAAGTTTAAAGAAAGTGGATAGCAATAGAAGACTTCATCCAGCATCAGCCCACTGCCCTTCACATGTCCGCACATTGGTATGTGCACTCACACACAGCATGTTTATACAGAATGAAAAGGCGTATTCAACCAAGTTCTTTTCTCCCTCTTCCTCTCCCTCTCTTTCTTTCCTTCTTCTTCTGCTTCTCTCTCTCTCTCTCTCTCTCTTTCTCTCTCTTTCTCTTTTTAAAATTTGAGACAGGGTTTCCTCTGTGTAGCCCTGGCTATCCTGAAACTTACTCTGTAGACCAGGCTGCCTCAAACTGAGATCCACTTGCCTCTGCCTCCTGTATACTCAGATTAAAGGCGTGTGCTACCACCACCTGGCCCCAACCATCAGTTTCTTAATGTGCTGGCACCACAGGCTGACATACACACATGAGGTGTTTCCTCCTTTCATTTGGTAAGCTGTGTGTTATGTACTATTATTGCCTGTGACCTCCATGCTGCGGAGGTCAGAGCACATGAGTTGTTTCTCTCTTTCAGCCATAGGCCCTGGGCAGGTTGTCAGTGTACACCGCAAGCACCTTTACCTGCTGAGCTGTACCGCTAGCCCCACTGTTGCTCTTGATCAGCCCTTTCCCATATTCTTGGTGTAAATGAATGTGGCCAAGCTAATGATAACTCCTGGACACTCACTCAGCAATGACTGGAATACCTCCTCTAGGCTAATCACCTTGAGATTTAACTGGCACAGAGCCTGCTGTTCCTTTGAAAGAGGATATGACTTGATGGAAATGAACCCTTTTCTGAATAGCAAAGGTCACTGGCATGATGACTTTTCTGTTGCTGTGAAGAGACACCATAACCAAGGCACCTTATAATAGAAAGCATTTAATTAGGGGCTTGCTTACAGTCCACAGTCATGGTGGCAAGAAGCATGGCAGCAGGCAGGCGGGCTTAGAGCAGTAAGCTGAGAGCTTGTGTCTTCTCTGCAAGTTGGAGACAGAAAGAAAGCTAACCGGAAACTTCAAAGCCTACCCGCAGGGATGCACCACCTCTAACAAGGCCACACCTCCTAATCCTTTCCAAACATTTCCACCATCTGGGAACCAAGTATTCAAACATATGAGCCTATGGGTCATTATCACTTGAACCACCAGGAGCACTATTCTCTTGTCTCTCTGGTGGGAGATGCCCTGCTCCCACATCCTGTGCAGTGACTTGGGATGTTCACAGACCAGTGTGTTTGGGAGTGTCAGTACACACTTGGTTCCATTTGAAATTGAGCAATGCATGCCGATAACCAAAGCATCATCCTTACAGGATGTGAGACTCAAGATACAGAAATATCCTTATAGGCTTGCTTTTCATGTAACAAAAAGAAAAAAACAATGAATGATTATTGAAAGAGATACAGGGCTAGAGAGGTGACTCAGGGGTTAAGAGCACTGGCTGCTCCTACCGAGAACCAAGATTTGGTTCCCAGCACCCACGGGATATCTTACAACTATCTGAAACTCCAGTTCCGAAGGATCTGACATATGCTTTTGACTTCCTCAGGTACTGCATGTATACAGTACACATACATACAAACATGCTGGCCAGACACTCACACACATAAAAATAAATAGATCTTTAAGAAAGAGATGAAAAAATATTATTTTATTTTATCATTATTTGGGGCCTGTCTCTGTATGTTTGGAAGAGGGGGTGCACTTGCCAGCCATGCTTTTATGGAGACCAGAAGTCAACATCTTTGTCTCTCTCTATCTCTCTGTCTCTCTCTATCTTCCTGTCTCTCTACAGATTTTTTAAATTTTCTCCTAAATTATTTTACTACATTTTTATATTTTGTTTATTTCTTTACAGGGAGAGGCACATAAGGAGGTCAGAGGACAACTTTCAGGAATCTGTTTTCTCCCTCCATCATTTCTACCAGTTGAGACCCAGACATTGAACTCAGGCAGGCTTAGCAGGAGTCACCTTTACCCTCTGACCTGACTCACTGACCCCAGCTTATGTTTTGAGACGGCTCTCTCACTAAACCTGGGGCTCACTGACAGGCCAGAAAGCTCCTGGGGAACCTCCATTTCCACTCCCCCCAGCACTGTGGTTACAGAACAAGCAAGCATACATTAACATGTCTAATGTTTACATGGGTGTTAAAGATCCAAATTCAGTTCCTCTGCTTAAACAGCCAGCACTTTACCCACTATACACTCCTAGCCCCTCAACCCCCAGATGCTCTTGGTCATACCCGGTATTATGTCAGCCTCCTTCTCTTACTCTTCATTCAGGTGGTCCGAGACATCTTGCTGATTGGACACAGACAGGCCTTTGCATGGGTTGATGAGTGGTACGGTAAGTCCGATGGCCCAAAATAACTTGGAGAGTGGTTTCGTAACACCTTGACTTGGCTTTCAGTACACCCAGCTTCAAGTGTAACCTAGAAGGACAACAACAAAGGGCAGGCCACCACTTCCTGTATTGGAAATAGCTCTGTCCTGTGAGCCTAATAAAGATGTAATTATAGGAGCTTGGTCTGAAATAACCACAGAACTATTGACCAAGTAGGACCTTGGCGTGCTTGGTGCTTGTCTTACGGACACAGGGGCTCCATTGTTCTCTGTGGGGTGGATTTCAGACCCATCCGAAATTATCCTGAACTTCAACATTATCTGATTGAAGCATCTTATTAAGTAACCGTCCCTTGATGCAGCGAACACTTGAAACAGACCCTCATCAGAGACATACAAGTTCTCTAAGAAGTCAAGGACGGATGGAGGCATAGGTGCCTGGATAACTCTAACTGAAAGTACCGCTCTGGCTTTTTGGTTTCTTTTTTGTTTTTTGTTTATGTCATTTGAAGATTTTAAACAAGCTCTGCACCTTGTCAATAAATAAGAACAAGGTTTGCTCGGTACCATGATGGATGGACCACCCTCCCTGGATGCTCTGCACTGTGGTTGTGTGGACATGCGTCCTCTGCCTCCCCAGTCACTCATCAGGTGGCCTGTGTCCTTGGCTATAAATAGAAGTAAGCAAGCACGCCCAACCAGTGACTTAGGATAGAGCCGACTGTATGTGTCTATTGTCCTAAGTCACGTTATTTGTCCTGGGTGTAACCTACATTGCATTTTGGTCTTTTTTCCACCCTTATTCCACCCATACCCTCCGTTTCCACAGTAGCAGCTGACCCCCTCCGCTATCCTACCTTAAAGTGAAAGGCTACATTGAACAGAGTGGGTGAAAGCAATGCTGGTTACTCAAGCTACAAGTTTAAAAGGCTTGCTCTGCTGGGCCACCCAGGGTTTATTTAGTGTTTTTGTTTCCATTTTCCAAGCTCTGCACCTGCGGAAAAGTAAGCACTTCTTCCTGGTTTGTCCAAATGCCCATCCCCATTTAGATTATCATGTCCCACAACCACAGGACATTTTCATGCACTATGCTGTCAGGAAGACTCACCAAGACCTGGCTTTTATGAGACAGGTCACTGGAGAGTATCCTCAGATTATTTCCTCTGGTCCTTAACTTTTTCTGGGTGCTTTTATCTTCTTGATACTGTTTTTGTTTACTGGGGAGAAGATCTCAGAGGGAATACAGACCTTTGACCAATGCCACCCCATGCACACACACACATACACACACACATACACACACCAAGAAGGAAGGAAGGAAGGAAGGAAGGAAGGAAGGAAGGAAGGAAGGAAGGAAGGAAGGAAGGAAGGAAAAGAAAACAGTTGAAGAAGTAATGTCTGATGTCTGTCCTCTCTTAACTTGTACTTCTCTGCCGGGCGGTGGTGGCACACGCCTTTAATCCCAGCACTTGGGAGGCAGAGGCAGGTGGATTTCGGGGTTCAAGGCCAGCCTGGTCTACAGAGTGAGTTCCAGGACAGCCAGGGCTACACAGAGAAACCCTGTCTCGAAAAAAACCAAAAAAAAAAAAAAAAAAAAAAACTTGTACTTCTCAGAGCTCATGGTTCCCTTATTGCCAACTTCTAGGAAATATCCCAAGGCTAGTCAAAGAGCAGTAGACCAGCATTGATCACACAAAGGTCAGGCACCCAGAGGACCCAAAATCTGCTACTTTGATGAGCAGAAAGCAAAGCTCTCAGCTAGGATTCTCTAGCACCAGAACGCTACTGAGGGCTTTTCAGAAATGTTAAAAGGAAGGCTTCATTCTGCTTAAGGAGGCAAAGCATTTCAGGCCTGCCCTTCCAAAAAGAGGGTTTGGGGCCAGCGAGATGGCTCAGTGGGTAAAGATGTCTGCTGCCAAACCCGGGGACCTGAATCCTTCCCCAGAGCCCATGTTAAAGGTAGAAGGAGAGAATGACTCCACAGAGTTGTCCGCTAACATCTACCCAAGTGTATCATGGGATATGCATATCGTGCACACATGATAATTTTTCTTAATGAGAAAAGAGGTTGACAACCAATGTAGGAGGAAAAGCCGAAGTGGGAGTATGTACCCAGTAAGCGAATATGGAGAATGGATGCTGATTCTTTTCCGTCTCAGCTAAGCCTGCAGCCAGGAAGTGATGACTTTAGGCCATTTAATTAAGAGAGTGGGAGAGACTTGCCTAGCATGTGCAAGGCTCCTTTAGAATTCTCAGATTATTACAAGAGCCTGAAGCTAGAATAATATATTAGATGAAACACAGGCTCTCCAGCTGAAAGGTCTTACCTACCTGTTTAAGAATTCCTACCTATTTACTTAGGATGAGAAGGAAGGCAGTTAACAACTCAAGGAGTCTATTGATCACAAAATCCTCTTTGTATCTGAGTTATGGTTGGGAGGCTTAGTTAGGCTTTGGTGGATGTAGACCATCAGAGCTGCTGTCAACCCCAGAGTGGTCTCCACCCCCTGTGTCCACATCGACAGTCTAAACCAAAACAAGCAGTCCTTTCAGGCAGCAAGGATCTCAGAACCGCACCTTCAATTTGGTATAAACTCTTGCAGACCTCGGCAGCCCAGCTGAGCTGCTGGCCTGGAACACAGTGGCTCCTTCATTACCTGATGCAGACTCGCAGGAAATTAAATGAATAGAAACAGGCCCTGCCACACAGTGTCTCCTTAGCCACTTACTGATTCAAGGTCATTCTGGGAACTATGGGTCTTTCAGATAGACGGGTGTGTTATAACCAAGGCAAAGTCCAAACCAGGATAACCCTTTGGCTCGGGTACCTCGGGTTGCCTTTTCCCTTTGATCATGTACAGGCTCAGCAAAGCCCCTGTTAATAAACATGGACAAGGTCCCAAGTAAAGCAGCCTCCTCTGGAGCCACAATTTACAGTTCTGGTTCTCAAAGCAAGGTCCCTAGACCTGCAGCCTCCGAATCTCCTGGGTTATCTGTTAGAGATGCACATTCTCAAACCCCTAGCCCACTGCAGTTCCTGAAGCCCTCCAGGTTGATTCCACACTGTTGACTCACAGCCTGGGGTGTAAGGCAGATTGGCTTACAAGGACAGTTTAAATAATTCATTCCAAATAGATTAGACTAGAAGGATCATAGATGTCTTCAGGGCGAGCTGCTAAACTCTGGCGCCTTATAAGAATTAAAAGAAGTGAGTAACCACCCTATTCTTTAAACAAATGTGTTAGAAAAGAGGCCCCCTTCTGGGCAGACTCTGCAGGTGTTATATTGTTAGGCCTGGGTTTGGGTGCCAACCCAGTCCTTAAGTATCATCTAGGACACTCCTGGTTGCCTCTCTCCTCTTTCAAACTAGACTCACCGTCTCCAGTATTTAATTAGGAATGAAGAAAAGACACTGTTCAGGATGTGATCTTTTCTCACCCAAGGATTTATTTCTGCATCTTTACTGAGTTCTAGCATTCTTGGAAGTCACGAAACCATTTCCCTAAGCAGATTTTATTCTGCTCATGTTCGTTGTAAAGTATCGGCGTGTCCGTCTTGGAGGAGTTGAGTTTGCTTTCCAAAGCCCTGATTGGTCTTTATCCATGAGCCTTGAGCCTCTCTGCATGACTAGAACACTAATCAGCCGAGCCACGACACATTTCAGGAGATGGGGTGAGAGGGGAGGTGGATAAAAATAGCCAACCCAGCTTCATAAAAAAAAGCTCGGATTGGCTTCTCAAATCTGACAGTATTCTCAGAGAGGCACATTGAAGATTGCCGCAGGGACCCTGTGACTGAGGGGGGCCTCGCAAACGTCTTTGAAAACCTGACTCTTCCCAAAAAAAGTGTGTGGGAGGTTGAGTTCTGGCTGGTAGATGAAACGGCCTCATGAAGTGGCTTAGAAGTCAGCCAGGATCCCTAGAGAAGGCCTGACAAGGCGAGAAGCAAGCTGAGGTAGAGAAGTGATCAGCAGCCATGGGAGTCCACCATGCTAACATCTTCCAGGGGCCCCGGGTTTCCTGGAAGCAGACCCTGAGCTCGTGTGTGTTCATCTTTCTAGGAAGGGACTCGGAATATCATATCACTTTCGTTTTCAAAGGGGTCTGTGAACCGTTTTCCTGCCTACATTCCAACACCCCACTAAAAACAGTGGGTATAGTGATACCCACCTATGACCCCAGTGCTTGGGAGGCAGAGGCAGAAAATCACCACAAGTCTGAGACCAGGTTGTACTACGTAGGGAGAGACTACACAGCAAGACCCTGTCTCAAAGCAGAGGCTGGAGAGACGACTCAAAGGATAAAAGCACTTGTTACCCTTACAGAGGACTGGGGTTCATTTCTTAGCAACCACGTGGTGGTTCACAGGCACCCATAACTCCAGTTCCAAGGAATCCGATGCCGGCTTCCTACCTCAGCAGGTAGCAAGCCCTCATGCAGTGCACAGGCATATACATGCAGGCAAATCACCCGTGCTCATAAAATTAAATTAAATTTTAAGAAAGAAAAACAAAATCGAAGCTATCACTTGCTGTTCTAGATCTCAGTAGTCTGGGCAGTGTGGAAAGTGTGTGTTTCAAGCATTGAGGATTGGCTGATTCCAACGCAAAGAAGGCGGAAACGCCAAAGCTTTATGTAAAAAGCACGTGATAGGTTTTGATTGTTCTAATGATTGTTCAAAGTTCCTACTAGGCCTAATGGTGCATGTCTACAATCCCTGTACTCAGGAGGCTAAGACAGGAGGATGCCTTGTCTCAGAAAATAAATAAAACAAAACAAAAATACTAAAATGGGCCTGGGGCTGTGGCTTAGTTGGTGTACTTCCTGACTACCATGCATGAAGCCCTAGGTTCAATCAGGAACGCTGCATAAACAGTACCCAGTGACTGTAATCCCAGCGGTCAGAAGATGGAGTCAGGAGGACCAGGAGTTCAAGGTCACCCTCAGCTACCTACCAAGTTCAGGGCTGCCTTGTGCCAAACGAGACCCTGTCTCAACAATGTATAAAATAGTAATGGCAATACTGAGCACTATGGTACACACCTGTAATTCCAGTGTTTGAGAAGCAGAGGCAGGAGGACCAGGAGTTCAAGGCCAGCCTGGGCTACAAGAGATCCTATCTAAAAACAACAGCAAGAGAGGTGATAAACGTTGAAAGGATAGAAGACCCATTTAATTGAAGTCTATTTTACCGGATCTCGTGAGTCTTTAGCTGATGGTTGAGGAAATGAAGAAATAGCCTCAATTCACAAATCCCCTGGGCCAAGAACATCTTGCCAAGGTTAAGCCAGGAACAGAGGAAACTCCACCTCAGCAGGTACTTTATGCAGGAGAGGGCTTCACCTAATTCCAGCACTGGGGAGGAAGAGACAGGAGAATCCTAGCTCACTGGCTAGTCTCTCTAGCCAAATCAATGAGCTCCAGGTTCAGTGAGAAACCCTGTCTCAAAAAATATGGTGGAGGGGCTGGAGTCAGCAATTAAGAGCACTGACTGCTCTTCCAGAGGACCCAGGTTCTATC
The DNA here is from genome assembly GCA_021653895.1 of Mastomys natalensis. Lineage (NCBI taxonomy): Eukaryota > Metazoa > Chordata > Mammalia > Rodentia > Muridae > Mastomys > Mastomys natalensis. The sequence continues at coordinate 2,816,436 of JAJTUV010000174.1, forward strand.
CTCAGCATACACAAGACAGCTCACAACCATCTATAGTCTTAGCACCAAGGGATCCCACCCCATCGTTGACCTCCAGGAGCACTGTGTACAAGTGGAACACAGGCAGACATGCAGGCAAAGCACCCACAGACACAAAAACAACAACAATAATAGAATACAGAGAGATGGTAGAAGACACCAGACCCTGACCTCTGCATATAGCTATATACGTAAATAACCATATGCACACCCACACTGTACACAGAGGACACACAAATTGTCCTCTGACCACACATGTGTGCTATGATCCATGTGTGTGAGCATGCACAGACACACACACACATACACAACTATTTGAAAAAACTTTTAAGTTTGGGTGATAACCTCAGAAAGCATTTGTTTCTGGCGAGAGCTCTGAACCCAAGTTGCTAGAAATTACTCTGATCTCTGAAAAAAATCAATCAGTAAGAGGACGAATTGTCTTCCGAAGTGTACTCTGAGCATATTCAATCGAACATTGATGTGCATATGGATTTTGAGGTAATATCCATTGCAAAGACAATGCATTTAACCAGATAACCCAAAGTGGATCTTTCCCACCTAATTAGCATTTCCATAAATTACCGAGGAGGACTGACATGTTTATCTCCTGTTCATATGCATTTACGGTTTGTGGAGGTATTTCAAGATTTAAGAGATTTCTCTTTGTTGGTGGCTTACCTAGCATGGAGCCGCAGCATCCTGCACTTGGGAGGTGGAGAGAGAGGAGATCCGGAGTTGAAGGTCCTCCTAGGATACACAGGGAGATTTGGTACCTGGGCTACATGGAACCCTGACTCAGAGAGAGGGAGGTGGAGTGGGACAGCAGAAATAGATGCTCTCAGTGTTTTTAAACACATAAGAACCTTTCCTACCAATATTACATAGTCTTCTACCTCGCTTTCATTTTGTCTTCTGGTTTTGGTCCTGTTGTCAGTCACATGGCCCCCACCAGTCCCTTGACTTGTTTTCAAATGTCACTATGAACAAAGCACCGGTCATCTTTGCCACCAAACCTTCTTTTACACCCACAAAACCGATACAGCTCTGAAAGTCCAGAGTCTGCCCCATGGTAAGTCCCTCCCTCCGCAGTGAGCTAATTACAGATAAAGAATGATTTCTGTGGAGACTCATCACAGTGAAGGCAGTGAACTCTTTGCCTTCTCTGGGTTTCGTTTTCCCAATTAATTGGTTAATGACTTGTGCACAAAGAAACGTGTTTTCAGTTTTGAACTCGTACTTAACCAGGACCGCTTCGTATTCATTTCCAGGTGTGTTTGTGATGAAGAAATACTGATAGTCAGTCATTGAAATTGTGGGGTTTGGTCTTGCAGAGTGTGTTATTATTGGCTAAGTCCCTTCTGTCTTCACCCTAAAGAAGCATTCTTTTATTGCTTGTCAATAACCTGCTTTCTAAAAGAAGAGCATGTCCTTGCTTGACCGGCCTGCAGCTTAGCTTTCTCCATACTTACATTGCTTGTGGACAGCTTTTCTGATGGATGATTCCAGGGCTGAGAGGCGCACCGTGAGTTCAATAAAATAGCCCAGGCCTAGATCTTTGAGGCACACTCCACCTCAGTCCCAGACCATACTGAATTAAATCATGAGCTCTGGCAGGTCTGCCCTTTGGAAGCAAAGAGAACCTCATATGACACTTGATTGATATTAAAAAAAAAAAAAAGAATCAGGGCACATGATCCAGAAAATGCTTAAGGAAAAACTCCAGACAGGAATGGAAGAGGCAAATCCCTACTAAGCCAATCAGTGATGGTGTGGCGTGGATGGTTGGTTTTTTTTTTTTTGTTTTTGTTTTTTTTTGTTTTTTTTTTTTTTTTTCATACTGTATTGGTTGGTGAGGAGGCCTGAAGTGAAATTCTGCCCAGACCTTGAGAAAGGGTAGCTGGACTGGGAGAAGAGCTGATAAAATACATCAGAAGAGCAAGAGAGTTGGGATGGGGAGGAAAACAAGGGAACTGTTTAACGAGAGACCAGTAAAATATCAATTTTACGCATCTCACTTGCTGAAAGAGGAGATTCCTTGGGTTTCTTTTTGTTTGTTTTTGCTTGTTTGCTTTGTTTTTTGAGACAAGTTCTCATACAGCTCAGGCTAGCCTTGAAACCATAATCCTCCTGCCTCAGCCTCCCAAGTGCCAATATCGAAAGAATGAGACAGGACTTCTCAGCCTGATCACTGTTGGCATTTAGAATGAGATCTTTGTCTGTTGAGAATTGGGGATCCCGGCATATGGGGTGTTTTACAGCATTCCTCCCTCGCCATCCCTGCCACAACCAGACACTGCCACAAAAACCATCTCCTGCCGAAAACCGTTAAGGATTGAGAGCTCATTACCCTGAAACACCGAAAACTCGTAGATTCTAGCCAGACATGGTGTTGTGCACCATCGTATTTATAGATCACCGTGGGTGGAAGAGTGTCAGTCATCTCAAAGCTGTCAGACTACACTCAACGACCCGCACTTTCTGGCCCCTCGTATTCTATGCAAGAATGCATCTGTGTGAGAGCCGTACCAGCTCTCACACTCCCCGTGAATGTGCTGGGTCTGCCCTCCACCGCCTGTCTCCTACCGTAGCAATGAAAGTGCCCTTGGTGTTGTTAAATGCACTAACTTAAAGATACCCTAGTATCTCTCTGGAAAGTTCTACCTGAAGGTAAGTATTAAACCAAAACCGCCTGGCCCCTCTGTCCCTGAGAGAGATCTTCTAACGAAGCTTTAGGAGATCTCAGGCTACGCACAGCCCACTCGCTAAGCACTCTCGCCCACGTTCCGAGAATCACCCCTACACGATCGATTTCCTCTCTTCTTTCCCCTCACTCCTTTCTTTGGCTGGTTTAATCTAACTTTATGATTTTACCCCATAAAGTTAGTCAGTCACCTGCATTTTAATTTAAAAAAAAAAAAAAAAAAAAACTTTGCAGAGCTACCCTCTTTCCCTAAAGTGTCCCTCGTTAAAGTTTGTATTTAATAACGGAAGTTGCCCACGTCTTGACTTTTTTCAGATATGACAATGGATGATGTTCGAGAATACGAGAAAAACATGCATGAACAAACCAACATAAAAGTTTGCAATCAGCACTCCTCCACTGTGGATGACATAGAGAGCCATGCACAGACCAGTGTATGTAGACTGTTCAAAGCGCGTTGCCCAAACAGACACGGAAACCCATCTGTCAGCCCCTGAAAATGCGGGGTCCCCAGCCTTCCGTGAAAACACAAGCTCTCCCAGAGACTGTGGGTAAAGGTGTCCCCCACCCCCAGTCCTTGAGTGGGCTGTGTCAGTCACCTGGGTCTTCCAGATCTTTCCATTCTTCAGTAGCTTCACTTCATGGCTAACCCAGTCATAAAACCCAGGACACAGAGAGTGGAAACATTTTGGGGTACCTGTCAGATGGCCTGCACCAATCACAAAGTAACATAGGAGCAATAGTGGGTATCAAATGTAAAGTGGACCAAATGCCCAACTTTTCAAGGCGTAGTTAGTTGACACTTGTATTCCACGGAGGACTTTGCTCTTGAGTTTCGTTAGTCTCTGAAAGGCTTTCTAGAACTGTTTTTGGGCTTCTACTCAAACAGTTTGGGCTGTTTTATTATCAGTTCCTTTTGATTCAGGCTAATCTCCAGAGTAAGCTACAGTCTTTGCACATACACATGCCTAGTGGTGGAGGTGTGGTGAGCTGAGATTTAGGGATGTTACATAGTAGATCTAGCCTGGGACTTAGGAAAGGCCTTAGAAAGCCCTGGGTTATTGACAGCCTTGGGTTACTGAGAACTGACTATATGGTGTATACCAGAATTTAAATACATAGTTATCTCTTGGTCAGTTGTGCTAACAAAGAGGCGGTATAGATAATAAAGGACTTATCACTGAATTGTTACCTAGGTCTCAGCCAGATCTCTTATGTGTGATCTGTCTGGGAACAATAGGTTGAGATCTCGTGTTTGCCATGCCTAGACCCTAGGATAAATTTTATGAGATACTTGAAAACTCAAGGACACAGTTATTACATGGCTGATACTTTTGTTTTGTTTTGTTTTTTAAGAAATGAGAATGTAGGGTCTAGAGTCAGCTCAGCAGTTCAGAGCGCCTGCTGCTCTTGGAGAGACCCAAGTTCAGTTCCCAGGGCCCATGTCTAGTGGCTCACAACTTCCTATAACTGTAGGTCCAGGGTATCCAGTGCCCTCTTCTGTACTAAGCAGGCATTGCATGCACATGTGTATACACACACACACACACACACAAAATAAATAAATAAATAAATAAATGATAAATCCCTTTTTAAAAAATAAATGAGAGCACAATTACAGAACTTTGAGAGGTGGCTGTTGTGATGAAGGCTCTAGAATCGGAAGACCTTCTGGTAATGTTTTGGAAATGTTTAGTTAATTTTTTCCCAGCATGATTTGGACTGTGCCCTGCCAGGCTAGTGCACGCCATTGGCCACTAGATGCATGTGACCGCCTGGGAGCCTGAGAGCGGGCTAGCTCCGCCTCCCCCCTGTTGCGCACGCGCTGATTGGGGTTTGCAGGAAACCGATTGAAGCAAGAGTTGCTGAAGGTTTGCTCCGATTTTGATCAGATACCTCCCCACCTCTCCTTTTTTCCTGTTCTGAAGATAGGAATGTTTTTTTTAAGGAAACTGTTCCAGAACGTTCCTTGCTTTTGATTACCTTTTCTCCTAGGAATGTCAAACACAGTGCCATCAACTGCTCTGAAGGCTGTTCGCTACAAACATAGACCAGACAAAGAAAGCTACAGGGGAGGGAGGGACAAGGGATGCCTGAGGGGCACTGAGCACTACTATTTTCAGGGTCTAAGCCAGACGTGGTGGCTGAGAGCTGAGGCAGGAGAATTGCCTTAAGTTGGAGGCCTGCTTGAGCTATGAGACCCTGTCTCGGTGGGGAGTCGGGGGGCGGGTTGAGCTTACAGCTTAAGACTTTTGCATGTGTTCTTTCTGTTTTAACTCAGCATTAGCATTAAACTGTAGAGAAAGATGATAACTCAGAGTGCGCCCCCACTTATTCTCTGGCTGTAAGAAACCCATTGTCTCCATGATTGATGCATAATGGTTGTCTTAGTGCTCTCTTTCTTTGGGATTCTTTGAGATCGTGGATCATTTGTTGTATTGTGGTGTTGTTGTTTGTTTGTTGCAATCGAATTTTTTTTTCCATAATGAAAAAAAAAAAAAAAAGTTAAAGGCGAGAGGCTGTTTGTACCACAAATAAGAAGTGTGTGGATAGGCCAGCGAGATGGCCTATCAGAGAAAGACCCTCATTGTACAAGTCTAGTGACCTGAGTTTAATTACCAGAGCCCAGGTAACTAATGTGCAAAGAGCGAGTTGGCTCCACATGTACACAGACACGCACCCTAAAATTTAAAAATATCTTTTAAAATGTGTAAATAGTAATAAAGCCACATAGCGGGACTAGAGATGTAACGCAGTTGGCAGACTGCCGGGTGTGTGCAGAACCTTATGCTCCATCCCCAACACCATATAAACTGGCTGCTGTCAAAATCCCAGCTCCGAGGTAGAGTCAGGAAGATCAGAAATCCAAAGTTATCCTCGACTACATAGTGAGTTAGAGGCCAGCCTGACCTACCCAAGAGCATATCAAATAAAATAATCATAATTTTAGCACCTTCACGGGTGCTAAAATGAAATTTAAATTATCACCCTGAACATGGATAAGTTAAATTGGAAGTAAGCAAAATTAACATCCATGAGCACAATAAAGAAAAAAAAAAAACAGTTCGGTTTGACAGTTGAGAGGTTTCAGAGCCTCCAAGGAAGAGACTCTGGAGGGTTTTTTGGTTTTGCTTTTGTTTTTTGTTTTGTTTGTTTTTTTAAAATTTATACTCTGTGGTGTATCGTTTCTGCCCCCTGCTGGAAACATACAATATCACAACATTTCAGCAACTTGTTAACCAGGTAATTTTTCAAAATTGCTATCCATTTATTAAAGATATATCCTAGTTCACTAATATTCTCCAAGTAAATGCTGCTTTAAAGAACCGAGTCTCATTTATTCATTTAAAAGTGGTAAATTAATAGGTATGATTTTTCTTAAAATCATATAAAATTTATATTGTGACAACACAATTGTAATTTTCTTATCTCCTTTGTGAAAACTCTTTCCTTTCAGGTTTTTTTTTTAATTTCATAAGGAAATGGTCACAGATTTAATTTAATAGAAAGTGGTTTTTGAGCCAGGCATGATGGCTCATGCCTCTAGTCCCTGCACTTGGGAGGCAGGTAGTTCTGGGCTTTGCAGACTTGGAGCCTGGTCTACGAAGCAAGTTACAGGACACTTGAGGCCACAGAGAACACTCCCCCCGCCCCAAAAAAAGTGTTTATTGTTTTCTTTGTTCAGATGTTATGAAACCCAGTGGTGTGGCTTGGTGGTAGAGCTCCTGTCTGGCATACTCAAGTCCCTAGATTTGGTCCCCAGCCACACAAAGAACACATAATGATTAACCTGGGTTGCTCATTCCACATTCAACACGGAGACTACAGAAGAGGACCAGAAGGACTGAATAAAAATAAATAGATAAACAGAGCCATGGGCTCTGCTCTACCCCAAGGCAAAGCCTTCATTTCAGGCTTATTTTGACATCTCCATTTTCCCTGTTACTCTGTTCCCAGTAAGTGAGAATCACCAGAGAGTTCCAGGAATAGCCAGACTGACAGTAATTCCTAATAACAATAATAAGGGTCTACAAGACATCTCAGTGAGTAAAGGTGCTTGCCACCCAGCCTAGTGACCTGAATTTGATCCCTGGGACCTACATGGTAGAAGGCAAGAGCCTTAACTCTAGAAAGTTGTCCTCTGACCTCCACATACCCTCCCCCAATGCTGGAGATACAGGTGGCTGTGAGCCATCAGATATGGGTGCTGGGAATTGAACTCTGGTCCTCTGGGAAAGCAGTATGTGCTCCTAGTTGCTGAGACATCTCTCCAGTCCCAATCAATAACAGTTTAAAGCCGGTCTTTGAAAACCTGGCACCTACCACACAAGGTCCTTCTTCCTCTTTAAATAAAGCCTCAAGTTCTGAGGTTAAGAAAGCTGAAAAGTTCCCATGTTTTTCGTGAATTTACCCTCTAAAGCAACCTGGCTCTTCTGTGATCTAAGTGTGATAGTGATGTTGTCAAGGCCACTGATTGCTTTAATGACCTTCTTTGTATGGAGGATGTGACCCAGTCTTATAAAAGCCTCTACCTTATAAAATATAGCAACACACACATTTTTAATGAGTACTAATTGGGCTAATGAGATGGCTCACCAAGTAAAGGTAGCCACTGCTGCCAAGCCTGGCAACCTAAGTTCAGCACAATGAACTGAGAACTCAAATGTCGGAAGGACTGAATCCTGAAGGTTGTCCCCTCTCCTCCGAGACTCAGCCACCCACCACACACAGCAAATAAAGAAAGGGTGTTTCAGTAATTCCTGAATACTTACTGAAGTGTCCTTTGAAAAATCTTGGGTTGATATCCAAAAATGAAATGTTCTTTTCGGGGACGTGTCTTAGTAACAAAGGTGGGATAGAAAAAATAAATAAATAAAAGAGGGTTTAATATTTCAAAGACAATTTAGGTTTGTGATGGGTATGGGTTGGCTTCATGGTAGCTTCCCCAGATTTAGCAATAAACGCATTCGCCCATCTGAACAGTAACTATTGTTCCCTCTGCTTTTCCCTTTGAAGACATGACAATGGATGAAGTGCGAGAGTTCGAACGAGCCACTCAGGAAGCCACCAACAAGAAGATCGGCGTTTTCCCACCGGCCATTTCTATCTCCAGCATCGCCCTACTGCCTTCCTCGGTGCGCAGCGCCCCCTCCAGTGCCCCGTCCACCCCTCTCTCCACAGATGCGCCAGAATTTCTGTCCATTCCCAAAGACCGGCCCGGAAAAAATCTGCTCCAGAGACGCTCACACTTCCAGATCCGGAGAAAAAAGCCACCCTGAATTTACCTGGCGCCTATGCTTCTGAAAAGCCATGTCGGCCCAAATCAGAGTAACTCCGTGTGAACATCCCGATGGGTCCTTTATTTTCATTTGAGGCTTTTTTTTTTTTTTTTTTTTTTAAAGAATCCTCTGGTCGAGGAAAAGACTGCCTCTTCACTCAGATGTGTTATTGGATCTCAGATTGTGCATGTGGTTAAATAATCTCACAGATAGCAAGAAGCCCTACATGTGCCACACAGCATCATAGTGAGTGTGAAAAGTACGATTTAGAAAAACAAAACAGGAGGGGCTGAGGACAGAGCTCAGAGGTGGAGCTGCTGCAGCTACCGTGGGTTCCATCCCAGCAATGGGAAACTAGGCAGGAGGATCAGAAGTTGAGAGTCAACCTCAGCTAGATACAGAGTTTGAGGCCAGCCTGGGTTATATGAGACACTGTCTCAAGAACAATTAAAACCCACAGAATTGTCTCTAGCTTTAGATGTGGGTCAAGGAGGAAGCCTTGTTTAGGGGGCCTTGATGAATCTGATGTGGGCCTCAATGGTAAAAGGGTGAATGGATGAGAAAACTTTTCTTTCTTTCTTTTTTTCTTTTTTTTTTTTTTGGTAAGGTGTGGTAAAGTAATGATGTCAATTTCTTCCCATCAAACCTGAAATTCTCAACAACAAAAAGAAAAAAAAAAATACTCTCAGGTGTCACATGCCTAATTGTTACAATTTGGGACTGCTGACCACCAATACTTGAATTCCAGTTGTTATCAATATTCCTATTTTGATTTAGTCTGACTCAGGATTTGGAGCCTGATTAACTTCTTAAATTTTTGAAAATTTTAATAACCAACTTCTAGAGGCTCCAAGTGCAATTAACAATAACGTCTTTATACCTTTTCACAAAATTTAATAAAGCACCCATCTGTTTGAGTCTCTTCACTAACCCCTCCGTGCCCTGGTGGCTTCTCAAATCTTTTAAGACTTGCCAGGATGACTTATGACCACAACTAATATAATGTGGAATGTTCTGGAAACAGAGAGCCCCAGGTGAGATAGACATCTTCTTTTCAGGTACCTACAAAGCTTGACCTGTGAGCTTCATCATCCTTAACAATTCCCAGAAATCTCAGCGAGCTGAGTAGACTTCACTGACAGTCTCCCACTTGAGGAAGTTCAGGGTAGACTAAGTGACCTGGGCTTAACCACTGTCTGAACCACGAAGAAGAGAATCCATCCCTCCTGGTTTACTCTTAGTAACATCCAGATATCCCTGGAATGGGTTGCCCGTCACCAGGCTTTAGAAAACATTACCATTCTCTTTCCGCCTTCCTTATAATCTACATATTGGGGGCCAGGGTGTAGCTCAACTGTAAAGTTCTTACCTAACATGCAGGAGGCCCTGGGTTCACTCCCCAACCCTGCAAAAGGGAAATAATCCAGATATTGGCTGTGTCCCAGGAATCCAGTAAATACAAGCAAGCAGGAAGAGGTGGGGAGTGGAGTCACGGGCTCCTTTTTGTATAGACATGTGGTCATAAATGTCCCTTTTGTCTTACTCTTGTTGCTGAATGAAGGGGACATGTTTGCCAGAATCCAGGCTGACAGCTAGCAAGGTCAGTCAGTCATCAAAATGGCAGAAAGAGAAATCTGTCACCGTTGCACCTCACTGCCTTGAAACCCACAAGGAAAGCAAGCAGATATAGCAGAACAACAGGTAGCTGGGGAGCTCCAGAGCCCAAGTCCTAGCTCTCCCTCCCTGACTCGTGACCTTCAACCTCAGGAAAGGAAATGGTCCCCAATACAGATCCCAAAGGAAGCAAAACAGACCAAGGAGTGTACTCCCCTTCCCTGACACCTCCCAGCCCATGAACCCTGCCCACACCCTCTCTTGGGTGTTCCACATTCTGCAATGTCTTCTGGGTCCATGCCCTCTCCCACAGCATACATGCTGGCCCCTCGAGCCCAGCGCCAAAGTGTTTAGAGTGTGTAGATTATTTCTTTGTCTATAGATGGACATTGCGCTCCAGTACTCAAAGGAAAGCAATTACAAATAGCTTATCGTAACAGCGCATCTTTTCCTTAAGGTGACAGTACCATAGTAGGGTACCCTTCTTTGCATGGTATGGAAGCATGAATCTTGCTTGGGGGAAAACCGTAATCTTTTCTCAAACCCTTTGAACTCCTCAGTGGCTCCCTCACCATGCAGCTGTACTCAATGAGAATGTCTGGCTTTAAAAAGCAAAATTCTACTTTCAGAAGACGCGGAGTTCTTGTATGTATCTGCTTACCATTTGCAAACCGATTCGGGCTGGGGTGGGCTCATCGGTTTTCGCGTAGTACAGGTTGATTTTGCACAGGTGGCTAACCCATCTGGCACCTAGTTTTTCCAGTAATACCATGCCACTCTTTCTTTCTATACCAGCTTCTATTGTCAAGGTCAATAGTCTGGTTCACTTTCAAAAGCCACATTCTTACCCCCTTTCTGTGAGTTTTCTCTCCTTTGTAGTCAGCCCAGGGCCTTTGACACCAACTGCAGCGCTAACCTATGATAGTGTGATTCTTAACCAACACGTATGTGTTCAGTTTTCCTGTCTACATGTGGTTTGCGTGTGTTACACATAGGGAAGGGGTGGGAGTCTGGATATATTTCATTAGCTGCTTTGAATATTTAATCCAGTCATCCCAAAGCGTAAATGACTTGGACATTTTTCTGCATCTTGATTTCCAAGTGTCGTTTTTTGCCTAGTCCTCACGTGAATCTGTAACTGTGGGATCCAAGCCTTCGAGGAATGTGTTTATAGAACATGAGTAATTCTTGTGAGGATGGAAACAAAATGGCTGCATGACAGAAATTTAGGAAGACAAAAAAATAAGTAAATAAATAAATAAATAAAATAGCAGAAACTTGAATTGCTAAGCATGTTTGAGGGGGAAGTAGAATCCTTAACTCAGTGCCTACGTCTGCCATGTGAAATCCTTCAGCTCTGCTCACCAAAATTGTATCATACCTGTACATATATATACATGTATAAAATGCAGTATAGCAAGTCACACACCACCAGTTCTAAGTCTCTGGTGGCCAAACTGAAATAGTAACCCATAGGATAATACATGTGCTTACCCCTCTTCATCTCTGACGGCAGTGGATACCGCTAACATGGCCATACGTGTCTTGACTCCAGGTGACTTCCGAATAGGAAATACCCCTGCGCTCTTGGTGTGTCACGGCAGCATCGCTTTGTCTGCGCTTTCCTGGGTCAAGGTTTTGTGGTGTTTTTATTGCATAAAGTTTGCCTGAACCCCGCCCCCCAGGAGCGTTTCCTTTTGCACTGCAGTAAGAGAGAGCAAAGGAAAAAGAGAAACTGTGACATTTTTTGTTCAGTTTGTTGGTGGATTTGTTTATAAACTCTGCTATCATGGCTTCACATCTATGTGAGGACCGTCTTAACTTACTCACAGGCATGTGTCAGCTGTAGTTTGGGGTGTGGAAATTAGTTAGCTCAGTTGTGGATGTCATGAACACACACATACACACACAACACACACACACACACACACACACACACACACCCAAGTAAAGGCTGTCAAAATAGCTCAGAAGGTCAAGGCACTTGCCACCAAATCTGACTCTGACAACCTAAGCTCAGTCCTACGTCTCACATGACTGAAAGAAGGAACTGGTTCTCACAGATTGTCCTCTGACCTCCACACATGTGCAGTGGTATACACACACAGGCTTGCACACACACACACACATACACACACACACAAAGAAAAATTTAAAAATAAAATATACAACCACCAATAATACCCCTAAAAGTAATCATGTGACTTTCTTTCATGGCCCATAATGGACTTTAAACCAAAAGACAGCTTAATAAAAACCCTCTTCAGTGAAAATTTCAGAGCAAGTGTGTTTATGAATACTTTCAAATTTCACTTCCTTTACTATCTCTTCAGTGCTCTTGAGACAACAGCGTAACAGGGCACCAACTGGCTCAGATTGATGGGAACTTTGTTTTTGAAGAAGGCCAGCACAGAATTGACCATCCTTTCAATCTATAAGCAGATAGTCCAATGGAGAGCAACTGTCTAAATAATTTCCATACTTTTCTGGTCACCTGACTAGTGGGCTAGATGACAGTCTGCCATCTAAGCCATAGTTGTAAAAAATAAAATAAAAATCCTGGTCTGTAAGTTGATATGAATAAACTTTATTAAGCTCTTTATTCTTGGTGAGACCAAAGTGTCACACCATCGCATTGTGTTGACACCACGAACAGACGAAAGAAACCTTGGGTTCTTCTGTATTCTGTATTTTGTATTCCACCTTCAAAGTGGTCTGTCTGAGACTGATATCTTACTGATCAAGATCCATAGGACTTCATGATGTAAGAGAGTGTGAATTCATGGAGAACTTCACAGACGATGCCCCTTAACTGTAACTCCATTTTAACAAATACTTACGATAGGCCTCCCCACCTTCTTGCTTTTCGAGGTTAATCTGTATCTGTGGAATTTCAAGTCTCCCTTTCGGTTCCCCAGTGTCCTTGAGAAGAGAAGAGGTTCTTTTGAGTTGATGTTATACTTCCTAGCCAGTGTCATTTCAGAGTTTACATTTTTGAGCTGAGATCTTGATCAGCTAACTTAGTCAAAATACCACTGCCACCACTGAAGGACCAAGTGTTGGAACGCACAGTGTCGCGAGCAACGCAAGTGGAAGTGACCCTCACACACACAACCCTCTATGTCCTTTTATGGCTGTTCTGTCCTCAATGCCCACCCACCCCCGTTATTTATTATTGTTAATAACTTACTTTTTCTTACATTCTGTTGTAAATAAAGTATGAAGCAATCTTCTCCTGAGTGTAGCTTCCTCTTTCTCAGCCAGTCTCAAGGGAATGCTGGCCAATATTAACGTCAGTGGGAAAGAAGACAGGACAAGGAAGGATGAAGCCAATTACTGTACCCAGCTGTATGGCCATGTGTACAAGGATGCCTCTCTACTGATCAGCATTTGGTATCTTACATCCAAGACCCTTGGTAGGAAATTCCCTGTGACCTTAGTTTTCCAATGGAAAAATATCCAAAAGAAAAATCTATAACCCCATAACTGAGTGCATAGACTGCCTTTTCCACCTAGGAGGCACTTGAATGTCCCCAGAGTTTGAAACCACATAGCCAACAGGAATCCTTGGGAGTGCAAACCAAATTGACTCTGTGTCAAGTTAAGTCTGGTGTGTATGTGTGTGTGTGTCTGTATACACGAGCGCGCACTCGACAAGAGATCTCTGTAATGTAGTCCTGGCTGTCCTGGAACTCACTCTGTAGACCAGGCTATTGTCAAAATCTCAGAGATCCGCCTGCCTCTGCCTCCCGAGTGCTGGGAATAGAAGGGCAGGCTGCTGGTCCAACTCATCTTGTTTTTGTTTTGTTTTAACTTTTTTTTTGTTTTGTTTTTTTTGTTTTTTGTTTTTTTGTTTTTTTTCGAGACAGGGTTTCTCTGTGTAGCCCTGGCTGTCCTGGAACTCACTCTGTAGACCAGGCTGTCCTCGAACTCAGAAATCTGCCTGCCTCTGCCTCCCAAGTGCTGGGATTAAAGGCGTGCGGCACCACCGCCCGGCTGTTGTTTGTTTTTGGGTTTTTTCTTTCTTTCTTTTTTTTTTTTTTTTTTTTAAGACAAAGCTGGAAAGATGGCTCAATGGCTAAGAGCTCTCACTGCTCTTCCAAAGGTCCTGAGTTCAATTCCCAGCACCCACATGGCCACTCAGAACTGTCTGATGCTGTCTTCTGGTGTGCCGAGTATATGAAGACAAAAGTACCCATATACATAAATAAATCTCAACAACAAAATAAGACAAAGTCTCATGTATTTATCTCCTTATACTTGCAAGCTTACTGGGACACACACACACCATAGATAGATAGATAGATAGATAGATAGATAGATAGATAGATAGATACAATTTTTGAAAAGGAAATAAAGTCACAGTCTGACCTGTGAACTGAACAAGCACAGAGTTTTTTATACCAAAGTCCTATGAGTTGTGTAATATCAATTCAGTTAACTAAAACATGTTTCCTTTTGTTGCTCCAACCTCAGCATTACACCCCATCCAGCCTTTTAATTCTGTATTCAAAACACACAAACTTCCCACACACAGCTGCTGGCTGGCTTTCAGCCTGAGTTCTTGGGCAGAGGCTGCCTCCTGGGGTCAGCCTCTTTATGGAGTCGTTAAATATTTGCATACCTAATGGTTCTTGTGACTCCCTCCCCCATGACCCTCCCCCCAGTTCCTAAGCAGCATTTCATCAAAAATGTCTTCCCACTGAGGCCTAACCTTAGACTTTTGAACACCCACCTATTTTTCTAAGATTTTCTCAGCCACTATTATAGTTATTACATTCCTTGTGGTGTTTCTGCCTCTGATTTCCAGTTGCACCCTGGTTTCCAGTTCAGGATACATTCTAGATCTGAAATAGCCATTCATGAAATTGCCAGTCAGACAAAGGCTTTGATAGCTTTGCTAGACAACTAGAGGTGTTCATCTGCACTGGGGTATGTGGTGGGTGGGTCCAGCAAACTCTTTCTTTAGGGTTATGGATTGACTCTTTCTGCCTAACTTGTCTAGACTTGAATTCTCTCTCTTCCATTGTGTGCAACCTATGTTGGGAGAGTTGGTGTTCTAGTCTGCTGTCTGTTGATAATGGTAAACAACATATCCACTGTCTTAGAGTTTCTACTGCTACAATGAAACACCATGACCAAAAAGCAAGATGTGGAGGAAAGGGTTTATTTGGCTTACACTTCCACAGCACTGTTCATCATTGAAGGAAGTCATGGCAGGAACCTGGAAGCAGGAGCTGATGCAGAGGCCATGGAGGGGTGCTGCTTACTGACTTTCTCCACATGGCTTGCCCAACCTGCTTTCTTATAGAGCCCAGGACTGCCAGGCAAGGGACAGCACCACCCACAGTCCCCCATCAATCACTAATTAAGAAAATGCCAACAGCCGGATCTTAGAGAAGCATTTTCTTAATTGAGGTTCCCACCTCTCAGATGACTCCAATTTGTATCAAGTTGACATAAAACTATCCAGTATACTGACCAAAAGTAACCTGGGGAGGAGAGGGTTTCTTTCAGCTAACATATCATAGCTCTTCACTGAGGGCAACTGCCAAGGACCAGCCTGGGCTTGGAGAGGAATTGTTGAGGAAGCAGTGTTTAGGAGGAGGGAAAGAACAACTCGAAGTCAATCATGGGCACAAGCTGATAGCTCTGGGTTCTGTTCAAGCTGGCTTTCCTGACAGCTGTGTAGATAAAGCCCAGACTTTTATTTACATATCAGTTCAATCATTACCCCAGGTTCCCTTTTGATTATCCCACGAATCAACACTTTATGACCTTAGCCCCTTGATTCTTAGAAAGAGGCAGCAAGTACATTTTCTTTTACATAGTGAAATGAATCCAGAGATCTGCCTGCCATTGTAAAGCACAAACAATAAGTTTAGCCAGGTAGGATCCTGTCCTGAGATTACTATCTGCACCACGCCTTGATGTGCTAGCTCTGCTCTAGGGGAACCCTGTCATGCCATTCCTTCTGCATAGTAGAACTAGGCAGGAAGCTAAGGCAGGAACCTGGAAGAAGGAATTAAGTAGAGACCAAGAATAGCTAGATATTGGGTTGCTCTCCCTGGCCTATCTCTCTCTCTCTCTCTCTCTCTCTCTCTCTCTCTCTCACACACACACACACACACACACACACACACACACACACACACAGAGGTTGGATAGACCATTCCTACATCAATTAGCAAGCAAGAAAATGCCCCCACCGACATACCCACAGGTCAATCTGAAAATGGCAGTTGAGATCCCCTCTTCCCAGATATGTTGAAGTTTGTGGTCAAGCTGATAGTAAACTAATGATGGTTAGGAATAGGTCGGTTAATTTGCCTTAATGTTCTTGTTCTGTTCCCAGCATGTGAGCCAAAAACAAAAAAAAGAAAAGAAAGGAAGGAAGGAAAAAAGGAAGAGACCCAGGGATGTAGCTCAGTGGGTAGCATGCTTGACTAGTATGCAGGAGGCCTTAGCTTCGATGCCCACTACCATATAAATCAGGTGTGCTGGTACACCCTTGTAATACCAGCAGTCAGGAGGTGGAGACTGAAGGATTATGTCTTAGTCAGTGTTCGAGTGCTGTGAAGGAAAACATTTAACTGGGGTTTGCTTACAATTTCAGAAGTTCAGTCCATTGTCATTGTGACTGGGACCATGGAGACCTGCAGGCAGACATAGTGTTGGAGAAGTAGCTGAGAGTTGTACTTACAGATGGGCAGACAGCAGGGGGGGAGGAGAGAGAGAGAGAAAGAGAGAGAGAGAGAGAGCGCTACTGGGTTATCTTGGACTTCTGAAACCTCAAAGCCCATCCCCAGTGACACAGGTCCTCCAACAAGTCCCCACCTCCTAATCCTTTCAAATACTGCCAGTCCTTATGAACCTATGGGGGCCATTTTCATTCAAACCACTGCAGATTAGGAGATTAACCTTTGGGGTTGGAGAGTTGGCTCGGCTTGGGAACTGGAGAGTTGGCTCAGGGGTTAAAAGCACTTGTTGCTCTTACAGAGGACCTGGTTTGATTCCCAGTCCATACACGATGGCTCACACCATCTATAACACCAGTCATGGAAGATCTAATGCCCAATTCTCACCTCCAAGGGTACTGCATGCACATGATTCGTGGACAGATGCAGACAAACTATTACACATAACATTTTTTAAAAATCAGTTCGAGCCGGGCGTTGGTGGCGCACGCCTTTAATCCCAGCACTTGGGAGGCAGAGGCAGGCGGATCTCTGAGTTTGAGGCCAGCCTGGTCTACAGAGTTCCAGGACAGCCCGGGCTACACAGAGAAACCCTGTCTCAAAAAACAAAAAAACAAAACAAAACAAAAAAAAAAAAAAAAATCAGTTCGAAGCCTAAAATAAAATATTGGTAACCTCCAGAGTCAGACCATTCAGTGAATGGCCTGAATTAAGGGCTGAATTAAGCCAGGCAGTGGCAGCGCATGCCTTTAATCCCAACACTTGGGAGACAGAAGCAGGCGGATTTCTGAGTTCGAGGCCAGCCTGGTCTGTTTCAGGACAGCCAGGGCTACACAGAGAAACTCTGTCTCGAAAACCAAAAAAAAAAAAAAAAAAAAAAGGGGGAGGGGGAGGTTGAATTAAACACTTGAGACTTAAGGGATAATTTTGTTTAACTGTAAAAACCAGTTATGAAGCCAGAAGATGGTTCAGCAGAGAAAGGGACTTCACCAAGCTTAACAACCTGAGATCAGACTCTGGGACCCACATAACTGAAGGAAAGAACTGATTTCTGCAGGTTGTTTTCTGCCTTGTATACTGACACAGTGGTATGTGTGCAACACACACAAAGTAGAAGAAACCTTTTCTCTCCCTTCCCCCTCAGACAGGGTTTTTCTTCTCTGTGTAGCCCTAGCCATCCTGAAACTAGCTCTGTAGACCAGACTGGCTTCAAACTCAGAAATCCCCCTCCCTCTGCCTCCAGAGTGCTGGGATTAAAGGTGTGTGCCACCATCACCCCTCTGATACTTTTTTATTTTTTTAATACTAATCATGTGCACCTAAGGCAGACACAAAAGACATGGAATTTCTTTTGCTTCTCTTACCCAGCTAAAGTCCTTTGCCTTCAAATGTCCAGTTGGTGGCCACTAATCTGTTTGCACATCTTTCCCTTCAGCTGGGGCATCTCCACCCTTCAGCGTTCCTGACATAACCCACTTGAGTTTATACTTTGAAGGCAGTTTGATAAACTCCTTTGTTACTGAGCCAGCCCCTGAAGGACCACTCTGAAGTTAAATTCTCAGACTGTCTATACCTAAGGATAACCCTGAACTCCCAATCCTCCTGCCTCCACCTCCCCAGTGCCGTGCCGGACTATAGTCCTTCAGCACCGTGCTTCGTTTTATGCAGGGCTGGGAATCAAGCACAGGGCTTGGTGCACGCTAGACAAGGACGCAACAGCGGAGTCACTTCCCCAGGCCTCCAGTCTTTCTTCTCTCAGAAAACGTGATGAGAGCTATAACTCGTGGTTGAAAATCTTCCTGCACCCACCTTCCCAACCCACGCCCCGCCCACCAGAGCTTCTTCCAGAAGCTCCAGATTGAGCTTCTCTACTTCGCTTGTGGACTGCTGCTCTTGGCCTGATCCTCAGATCTTCTCACTGGGTCTTGTCTTTTTTGTTGGCTGACTTTCCAGCATCTTTCTTGATCCTTCTTGTTGCCTTTGGACAGCATTGCCACACTCAGAGAGTAGCGTCCACTACGGCAGCCCCACGAAGACAATGGCTGTACCTCCTTAAACTTCACAAAGTCAGTTTTAGCCACTGTCTCTGGAGCGGGTTTGAGGGCAGACAACTCTGGGTGATTTTAAAAATCTTATCCCAAAATAAGTTTCACACTCCCTGGGGATGGTCTCCGTGAGATGCTGGCAGCTGACTACACACAGGCGACCCTTGAGAGTCAAGTTGTGCGGCACACAAGCAGCCCTGTTCCGAGAGCTTCCAAAGATAGCTCGCTGCTCCAGGGCACAGAACGCAGATAAAGTCACTCATGGGGCCAGAAGTGTTCTTTGCCTTTTCTCTGAACGGCCCTTGGAAACTTGGCAAGATTTCTTTTGATTTGAATTTTCCCACTGTCATGTTGAAGTTATTCTATTCCTTTGCATTCTGAGATAATTGATAATTATTATACAAACTGGAGGAGATGACAGATCATCATTGTTAGATATTTTAGGATTTATTTATTTTTATTTTTTAGTGTGTGCACACGCATGCGCATGCATGCACAGGTACGCATTTGGGTGCCAGAAGGGGAGAGGAAGCTGCAGGTGAACTACAGTGAATACTGGCCACTCAAGTCCTCTACAGCAGTGACAATTGCTCCTAACTGCTGAGCCATCTCTCCAGTCCCAATTTTTTTAAATTAATTTCTAAGGATTTTTTTGGTTTTGTTTTGTTGAGACAGGGTTTCTCTATATAGCCCTGGCTCTCCTGGAACTAACTCTGTAGACCAGGCTGGCCTCGAACTCAGAAATCCACCTGCCTCTG
The DNA here is from genome assembly GCA_021653895.1 of Mastomys natalensis. Taxonomy (NCBI): domain Eukaryota; kingdom Metazoa; phylum Chordata; class Mammalia; order Rodentia; family Muridae; genus Mastomys; species Mastomys natalensis. The sequence continues at coordinate 2,835,552 of JAJTUV010000174.1, forward strand.
CCTCCCAAGTGCTGGGATTAAAGGCGTGTGCTCTTTAACTAGGCACTCTTAAGAAGATGTTGGATCCCCTGGAACTAGAGCTATAGATAGTTGTGAGCCACCACTAGGTCTTAGGATCCAAACACATGCTCTTGGGAGCTGGAAAAAATGACTCATCAGTTAAGAGCACTTGCTGCTTTTCCAGAGGACCTGGGTTCAATTCCCAGCACCCACATAAAGACTCACAACTGTCTGTAACTCCATTCCAAAGGACCTGACACCCTGGCTTCCTCAGATACCAGGCACACATATGGTCATACATGTCAGACATGCATGTAGGCAAAACACCCATACACATAAATTCAAACAAATAAATCTTTTTAAAAAAAGATAGTGATAACTGGGTGGTGGCACACACCTTTAATCCTAGCTCTTGGGAGGCAGATGCAGGTAGATCTCTGTGAGTTCAAGGACAGACTGGTCCACAGGGTGAGTTCTAGGATGGCCAGGACTACACAATGAATCCTGTCTCAACAAACAAGTGCTCTTCCCACTGAACCATCTCTCGGCCTCTATTTATTTAGTTGAGAATGAAGCTATAACTCTTGGGTCAAGCGCTATCCTATTATGGACAAGGCCCTGGATTCAATCACCACATCTCTCTAAAAGAGAATTCTTTCTTCTAGGGAACATCATAACTTGTAAATACCCATCTTTCTGTAAAGTGCTTGGAGGGTTTTGAGTTATTTTATAAACACATTAGCGGTTGAATGGCATGCTTATCAATTTTTTTTCTTCTTTTCTTTTTTGTTTGTTTGTTTGAGACAAATTTTTTTGTATAGCTCTGACTGTCCTGGAATTCATTCTGTAGACTAGGCTGGCCTCAAACTCACAGAGATTAGCCTGCCTCTTCCTCCCAAGTGCTGGAATTAAGGCAAGTGCCACCAGCCTAGTTCCTGTTTATCATTTTTTAAGGCTAAGTAATATATTCCCTAGAGTTAAAAATCTATGATTTTCTGCAACACTTATTATGGTTTAGCATGTGGGGTTTTTGGTTTTGTATTTTTGTGTGTTTGTTTTGACAGATTTTTGTCACTTTGTAGAGTCTGTTACAAACCTACTTTAACATAGTTTGTATTCTTTTTTTTAAACATTATTTCCTTTTCTCCTTTTTCTTTTTTAAGATTTATTCATTTATTTGATATATGTGAGTATATTATATATGTGAGTATATGTAGCTGTCTTCAGACGCACCAGAAGAGGGCATCGGATCCCATTACAGATGGTTGTGAGCCACCATGTGGTTGCTGGAATTAAACTCATGACCTTTGGAAGAGCAGCCAGTGCTCTTAACCACTGAGCCATCTCTCCAGCTCCTTTAGTTTGTATTCTTTTTATTGTTGTTCAGTCCTAGGGATTGAACCCACGGTGCCCACATGTCAGGCAACTCACTAAAGTATATACCCAGCCCTTCTATTTTTTTTTTTTTTAATTTTGAGATAAATACTCATTAAGCTGCTGAGGCTAGCACTGAACTCACTCCGAACCCAAGAAGGCTCTGAACTTGCTATTCCTTTGCCTCAGCTTCCTAATTAGCTGGTGTCATATGTTGGGCCATCAGCCCTGGCTTATGTCTTCTATTCATTTATTTGTCTTAAATAAATTCTCAGAAATTGGGGCTGAAGAGATAGCTCAGCAATTAAGAGTGCAGACTGCTCTTGCAGAAGACCTAAACATTCTCTCCTGACCTCTAAGGTACCTAAGGTCACATGTACATGCCCACACATATACACACCCTCAGAAATACATACATATACCCACACACACATGCACATACCCACATACATGTGCACATACCCCCATATGCACAACCCCCCTACACATGCACACACACACATACACACATAATTAAAAAATAATTTAAGTAAATCTTAAAACATTTCAGAGTTGGGTGGTGATAGCTCCTGCATTTAGTCCCACCACTTAGGGAGACAGAGGCAGGAGGATCTCTGTGAGTTTGAAGCCAGCCAGGTCTACAGAGCAAGTTCCAGAACAGTCAGGCTGCTACATAGAGAAACCTTGTGTTGAAAAACAAACAAATAAAACCAACCTCAAACCCCCAAAACGAAGAAAGCAGGTTTGGGGGGGATTGAAAAGTGGGGGTTTCAAAGCAAATTCCAAACTAGTCAACTGAGTGGAAGGCTGGGGTTGGTTTTGTTGTTGTTTTGTTGAGACAGGGTTTTATGTAGGCCTGGCTGGCCTCCAACTTCTTAGTACCCAAGAATGATCTTGAACTTACAGTACTCCGGTCTCTACCTCCTAGTCACCGGCATATAGGCATGCACCAACATGCCTGGTTTGCACAGTGCTGAGTGTGAACCCAGAGCTTTGGGTATGCTGTGCCAGCTCTTTATCAAATGAGCTACATACTCGGCCCAAGTCATTTGCTAAGATCCAAAAATCAAAAAACAAAAAACAAAACAAAACTTACTAATGTCCCAAGTAAGAAGAAGGTGATATTTCAAGAATAAAGAATGTAGTGCTGGAGACACGGCTCAGCAGGTAAGGGCACTTGTTGCTCTCTCGGAGGACCCAGATTCAATTCCCAGTATCCACTCTGTGACTCACAGCTGTCTGATTCTCCTTCTAAGAGAATCAGAGGTCCTCTTCTGGCCTCTATGGACACTGCATGCATATGGTATAGAGCCATACATGCAGGCAAACACTTATATATATAACATAATGCATATTTGTCAGGTAGTGGTGGCACAGGTCTTTAATCCAAGCACTCAGAAGACAGAGGCAGGCAGATTTCTGAATTTGAGGCCAGCCTGGTCTACAGAGCCAGTTCCAGGACAGCCATGGCTACATAAAGAAACTCTGTCTTGAAAACCAAAACAATAAATAGAATCTCAAATACATACATATGTATTTTCAAAGAATAAGAAGTGAAAAGGAGCAAGAACTGTGTGTTCATGGGGTAAGATCCACAAAATCTGCTTCATTTTCATGTATAACACCTGTGGAAAAAATTACCTTTTATTCTATAAAGAGAATTAAATGAGGTACTTAGATCATTAAAAAAATAAAATCTAACTAATTTCTGATTATCTGTGGGTCAATAGCTCTGTATTCAGATTCCCTGAGCAACTTGACCTGCTATGGTGTGAATATAAAAATGTCAAGCTTTCTCTTTTTCTTCTGATGTGCTAAATCTAATTTACATCGGAAGATAAGATACCCTCTGCCCTCAGAGAAGGGCTTTGCAGAAAGAGATGACTGATACACGGTTTAACGTTTGGGTTAACAATTTATGAAGCAAGGTCAAAGTCTCAGCAGAAACTCCTCAGTGGTCCTTTTGTACATATAACCAAGCCCAAAAGCCATGCTTACGGACTCCTGTCTTTAATCCCAACACTGGGAAGGCAGAGGCAGGTGTTCAATGTGAGTTCAAGTCCAGCCTGAAAAAAATTCAAGCCAAATGTCTCAGAGGCATGACAAATACCTGAAAAAAAACGAACCTTTTATTGCATTTTATTTATTGTGTGTGCACATGCACAAGTCACAGCACACATGTGTCAGTCTACCATGTGGGACTCAGCTTGTTTTGATGGCAAGTTCCTGTACCCACTGGGCCCTCTCACACCTCCAAATCAATTGTTTTAAGTGGTTTGAGTGAGATTCTCTTCCTCCTTGCCTCAAAAAAAAAAAAAAAAAAAAAGAGCCAGGCGGTGGTGGTGCACGCCTTTAATCCCAGCACTTGGGAGGCAGAGGCAGACGGATTTCTGAGTTCGAGGCCAGCCTGGTCTACAGAGTGAGTTCCAGGACAACCAGGGCTACACAGAGAAACCCTGTCTCAAAAAAACCAAAAAAAAAAAAAAAAAAAGGACACTTCAAAGTAGGAAAGAAGGTTCAGAAGGTGGAATTTCTTCATCCCCAAGGGGGCAGCCCAACAACCTTTCTTCCCAGAGGAAACATTGGAGCCACAGAGGATCCCTCAGGGAAAATAAAGATGAAGATAGCTTCAGTTTGTTAGGAAAGGAAGGTTTTTTTTTTTTTTTTTCAGTAGCTTCCAAGATCACATCTGACAAGCTTTGGTTACTTCACAGACACAAGGCCCCATCTTAAACATGTGTGTGTGTGTGTGTGTGTGTGTGTGTGTGTGTGTATTATATAAGTTATATATATATATTAAATAAATATATAGTTAAAGTGTGTGTGTGTCCCTGCTTATCTGAATATATACCACCAGAGTACAATTTCCAAAGAGGCCAGAAGAGGGTGACAGAGCTCCTGGTATTGAAGTTACAGGCAGTTGTGAGCCATCTAGTGTGGGTGCTGAGAAACAAACCTGAGTCCTCCAAAAGAGCAACAATGCTCTTAGCTGCTGAGCAGTCACTCCAAGCCCTTTTGTTGTTGTTGTTTTGTTTTTGTTTTTCGCAACAGTGTTTCTCTGTGTAGCCCTGGCTGTCTTGGAACTCACTCTGTAGGCCAGGCTGGCCTCAAACTCAGAAATCCACCTGCCTCTGCCTCCCAAGTGCAGGGATTGAAGGCATGTGCCACCACTGCCCTGCTCTCCAGGCCCTTTTAAATGCTGGGTTTTGTTGTTTTGGTTTGTTTTTTTTTTGTTGGTGGTGGTGGTTTTTTTTTCCCTAGTGTGTGGGGTATATGTACATGTGTGTAGGTGTGTTCACATATGTGAGTATGTGGTAGTATGTGGAGGCCTGCCGCTGATGTCTATCTGGTGTCTTCCTGATTATTTTCCATCAGGCAGGGTTCCTGGCTCAATGCAGAGATCATTGGTTCATAGACAATTGAGCCAGCTTGCTCTTGGGAGTCCTATCACAACCTTCCCTGGGTTGTGATTATAGGTGATCTGCCATGTCCACCTTGTCAGGCCCAAAGGGTACCTACGCTATTTCCCCCATAAAAGGGCAAGCCTACTGACTTGGTTCAAAATTCAGTCTAGGCTCAGCTCAAGCTGGACTATTGAGGGATTTCTGGTGGTTAAATAAAAGCCAGCATTCTTCAGGAACTTGTTAAACAGTTCCCATCGGCCAAAAGGAATCATTCCCCTGCCTCTGGTGGAAGGGATATAGGGCTTGCCTCCAGGTTCCTTCAGTCCCTCCTCACACTCACTTTATATAGCTCAAAGCCCATCCCACCCCTTCTCACCACCTCCTCCACCCTAAACTCCCAGGATGCTCCAGTTCTCAGGCTCCCCTCCCTCTAGCTACTTACTCTTCTTATAATCCTTATGATTTTTCCATGCCCCACCCCCAGCCCTCGCTGTCTAGTCTGCTTCTCTTTCCCTCTGCTCTAGACTCTTCCAGATGTTTTTCTCTCTTGTCCACAACAAAAACTTTCTCCCTGACTACGGAGTGACCATTTCAGTGGTTCCCCTACTCTGCCCTCACTTACACACCTGACTTAAGGGAGTTCTGAGATTCTAAACTGCAGTCTTCAGTACTGTGTCTCCCAAATGCTTTTCCTGATGCGCCTTCTCCCCACCCCCACCTTCACCCCCATTTTTTAGATTAAAGTCACATCCTGGGCTGGCATTCACTGACTCTTCATCCTGTGTCAGGCCCTGTGCCACAGAGTTCACGTTAATTAACCCCTGTGGCCCTCATAACACCTGGAGTTAAAAGGACAGTAATCTCTGTCTTACAACGGAGGAAGAGAGTGAACAGACGGCTGAGCGCGCTGCTGGGGCTGGAGAGGGAGCTTGCTTACTTTAAAGCCCTGGGTTCCACCCCCAGCCCTGTATACACTGGGTAGCTGTTGCATTCTTGTAACTCCAGGACTCAGGAAGTGGAAGCAGGAGACTCAGAGGCTCAAGGCAGGGCTCTGAAGATGTCTCAGCAGGTAAAGGTGCCTGCCACCAAGGCTGAACACCTGATCTGGATCTTTGGGACATGAAGGATAGAAAGAATCCCATGACCTGTGTCCTGTTTCTCTCTCTCTCTCTCTCTCTCTCTCTCTTTCTCTCTCTCACACACACACACACACACACACACACACACACACACACACTCATTTTTAAATAAATAATAGTTCGCTATCATCCTTGACTCCAAAGTAAGTTGGAGGCCAGCCTGGACTACTACAGAAGATTGTGTTCCAAAAAAATAAAATGAACAAACAAACAAACAAAAACCAGGACTGGAGAGACAGCTCAGCACTTAGTGTTGGTGTTTCTTCTCAGCTCCGCCCCACAGTTACCTGGCAACAGCCAAGTGTGCTGACTCAGTATAAAAGGGGCTGCTTGCCCTCTCCTTATTCTCTTCTTGTCTTGCTCTTCTCTCTTCCCTCTCTGTCCCTTCTCTCCCCATTCCCCTCTCCCCTCTCTCTCCACAGGTTCATGGCCAGCCTCTACTGTTCTCTCTCTCTCTCTCTCTCTCTCTCTCTCTCTCTCTCTCTCTCCATACCCTAAATAAACTCTATTCTATACTGTCCTGTCCTGTGGCTGGTACCTCAGGGGAAGGGATGCTTCAGCATGGCCTGCAGAGGCACCTTCTTCCCACACAGTGACCCCCAGAACTTCAGCTGGGGGTGGAGGTGGGGGTATCTGATACCTCTGGCCCCTGCAGGCACCTATACACACGTGCACACAGACACACAATTAAACATAAAAATATAAGACCCATTCTCTAAGTGTTTATTTAAACAAACCTCTTACTAAAATATCTCCAGCTAGAAGTCAAATCCCTGGCTTCTAAAGACAGAAGCAGTAGACTTTCAGCTCTCAAGGCTTGGAGTCCAACTAAGTCTCTGGGTCAGCCAGTCCAGTCCTTACACCTTGGCCACTCAAGGGCCCAGGACTACCAGCTGTTGAAGAGCTTTCCCTTGCCCGCCCACAATTCCTATGCAGGTGAACAAGAAGACTGGAGCCAGCCGTTGGTAACAGCCTGAATCAGAGGGCCAGAGATCATATGAGGGGAAATCTGCTGGGAAGGTGCTGGAAGCTGAGTCTTTGCTGAGCTTTTGGGATTTAGCAAAGTATAACTTACAGCATACTAAGTCCAGTTTAATTCAAGATAAATGGTGAACGATTGCATAGGGTATGTTTATAAGTTTTTTAAAAATCACTCATCAGGCTGGAGAGATGGCTCAGTGGTTAGCACTGACTGCTCTTCCAGAGGTCCTGAGTTCAATTCCCAGCAACCACATGGTAGCTCACAACCATCTGTAATGGGATCCGATGCCTTCTTCTGGTGTGTCTGAAGACAGCTACGGTATACTCATATAAATTAAATAAATAACAAAAAATAAATAAAAATCTATCATCATCTGAAATCCAGATTTGAGTGGATAGCTTGTATTTATTTGACAAGCTATCTTGTAGGTCAAGGTAAGGATTTGACTGCTCATCTGAGAGCACAAGGATATTAAAATGTCATAAGCAGGGAGTTGAGAATCTGATTAGATGTCATTGGGCCCACTTGGGGTGGCAGTAGATACATAATCTGATTAGAGTTCTTCATAGATCCTACTGGTTATAGATTGCCTAAGAGTGCGCAAAGAATCAGGGAGCCCAGAAAGCAGTTGCCAGGGTCTAAGATAAAGAAGGGGCTTGGGGCCAGCAAAATGGCTTGACAGGTAAAGGAGCTTGCCACCAAGGCTAACAACCGGAATCTGATTCCTGGAACCCAAAAGGTGGAGGGAGAGAACTGTTATTGTTGTGTTTAATAAAAATCTAAGAAAGGAAGGAATATGTTTGGTGAAGGTGAGGTACTGTGTGGGGGAAGGGGGTGCCGCTCCTGGCCCATGCTGAGGCATCCCTTATTTTGGGCATGGAGAAGAAATATGAGAGAAAGACAGAGAGAGGGGGGAGGGAACAGGAAGAGAGGGAGTAAGGAGAACCGGCAAGAGGAAAAGAGAAGAGAGCAAGAGACTGAGGAGGGGGCAAGCAATCCCTCTTATAGTGAGTCGGGCACACCCTGCCGTTGCCAGGTAACTGTGGGGCGGAGCCTAGACAAAATGCCAACGGTTATCCTCTGGCACTACAACATGGACTGAAGATACAGTGCAGTGGAAGAGGTCAATCTCGAAAGGACAAGAGTGCAGCTATACTTAACAGGAGAGATTTGTGGGGTGGAATTCACAGAGATAAGTAGTGGACCGGGTTCCAGGGGCTGAGAGAGGAAGAGAAACGAGGATTGACCATGTTTGAAAAGACAAAAACGCTCTGGAATTGGATGGTGGTGATGGCTACAAAAATTTGTTAATGTAGCATTGCCAAAGGACTTCCCATCAAAAAGTGGAAATGGTATATTTTATGTTATGTATATTCTGCCACGATAAGAAATCTCTAGATGCAGGCACCAAGTTTTGAAAAGACATACCCCATACTATGATGAAAGATCTTAGATCCTCTCTCCAATGCTTGCTGCAGAGAAACTACCTTCAGAAATGCCTGCTGGAATTCTATTATTCCATTCCTTCCTGTGGTCTGAACACTCGCTTTCACAGTGTGCTAAGACTCCAGATCTGAAAAGCACAGCTCAGACATCTTACACATTGTTTAAGAACTACCATGAGTCTCAAATAATACAGTTGGCAGCATCCGCTTTCTCCACACAATGGTTTCTATATAGTATGTTTTAATAGGGCTGGAGATCTGACTCAGCAGTTAATGCTTGCAGCTCGAGGTCAGCCTGATCTACAGAGTGAGTTCCAGGACAGCCAGGGCTACACAGAGAAACCCTGTCTCAAAAAAAAAAGCAAACAAACAAACAAGAAAGAACGCTTGCAGGTCTTGCTTGCAGGTCTTGCAGTGGACCCTGCTTCAATTCCAGCACCCTCATGATGGCTCACGGACATCTGTAACTCCAGTTCCAGGGGATCTGACATGCTCTTCTGGTTTATGAGAGTACCAAGCACTCGCTTAGTGAACAGACATCAAGCAGGCAAAAAATCCATACACACCAAGTAAAAATAAAAGCCGTTTTTAAATTTTTTTCTAGACAGTGTTTATCTTTGTAGCCCTGGCAGTCCTGGAACTTGCTTTGTAGACCAGGCTGTCCTGGAACTTACAGAGATCCCCCTGCCTCTGCTTCCAGACAATTTTTATTTATTTATTTTTTTCAGTTACTGCAGCACTTTTACTTTTCTTTAAACAATGACATGTTACTGGACCTAATCTTCTCACTGAACAGTAGAAAACCAAAATTTGTCATTTTTAAAGAATTGAGCACAAAAAAACTTTACATAAATTAAAAGAATGAATACATTTACCAGTGTCAATGAAAACATTCCCAGCTCAAGGCAAGTAATAACCCGTGGCGGGACAGGAGGGATAAAACCAGGTCGGAAGCTGGGTCCTAAAGCTTGGACTTTCCCACCCTGTTAGACTGGCAAAAGGGGAGTGGTAACTGGTTCAGGAGCCCTTGCTAGCCTCAGGAAATCCTGGAAGCCTGTGTCGGTTAAATATCTGCACAGATCACTAAATGCTGTCACACTGATCCAAAAGGCAGGGATTTCTTTCCCACAGTACATGTTCTTAGCAGCCACCAAGTGATCGAGCCACATGGACTAAAGACTAAATCGAGATGTGCACAGGGTATCAAACATGTATCAAGGGAACAATTAACTTAAATACAAGGTCAAAAATCAGCAACAAGTTCTACGATCCAGTGCTGGTATCAGGTATAAGCTTCATAGACAAATTTCTTTTCAAAAGCTTATTCCAGCTTCAGGAGACTAGCTAGCATGAGGTGTGTACATTAGCCTGGGCAAGTCGATACTTCAGAATAGCTCATACAGCAGTCCAGTAGCGCCTGCTAAGTCCATCTAGAAGAACTTGTAGTGGGCGATGGGGGGGGCGGCGGACTCCTCATACTTGCTGATCCACATCTGCTAGAAGCCAAGATGGAGCCGCCAATCCAAACTGAGTACTTGCGCTCAGGGAGGGCAATGATCTTTTTTTTTTTTTTTTTTTTTTTTTTTGGTTTTTCGAGACAGGGTTTCTCTGTTGTAGCCTGGGCTGTCCTGGAACTCACTCTGTAGACCAGGCTGGCCTCGAACTCAGAAATCCGCCTGCCTCTGCCTCCCAAGTGCTGGGATTAAAGGCGTGCGCCACCACCACCCGGCGAGGGCAATGATCTTAATTTGTATTGTGCTGGGTGCCAGGGCTGTGATCTCCTTCTGCATCCTGTCAGCAAGGCCTGGATACATGGTGGTACCACCAGCCAGCACCATATTGGCATACAGCTCCTTGTGGATGTCCACATCACATGTCATGAGGGGATTGAAGGTGGTCTTGTGGATGCCACAGGACTCCATGACCAGGAAGGAAGGCTGGAAGAGTCCCTCTGGACACCATAATCACTCATTGTAATGGAGATCACTTGCCCACTAGGCAGCTCATAGCTCTTCTCCAAGGAAGAGGAGGATGTAACACTAGCCATTTCTTGCTCAAAATCCAGGGCAGCATAGCATAGCCTCTCCTTAACATCACCCACAACTGTGGTAGTAACGCTGTAGCTCAGTCAGGATCTTCATGAGGTAGACTGTCAGGTCCTGGCCAGCCAGGTCCAGATGCAAGAAAGTGCTGGTGGTGCACCCAGATGCAAATAAACGAGGGTCTAGTGCTACATACTACTAGGTAAGTTCCAGGCCAGCCTAGGCTACAGAATACCCTATTTCAAACAAAACAAAACAGAAACAACCTGTGTATGTATGTATATATATGTGTGTACACACATATATATTATGTATGTATATATATGTATATACACGCACACACACACACACATACATTGAGCATATTGCTCAAACTGCAATAGTGCCTCTGAATATTTCCTAGGAGGGAAGGAGGTGCAAGGCCCAGAAGACTCAGGAAGTAAACAAAATTTACAAGTCTAAGTAAGCTGAAACCTGTAAAATTCACAAGCCCCATCCCCAAAGTTATACAAGCAGCAAGCTGCCCACCTTAGCTGTCTGAGAGTCAGGGATCTCCAGGGAAGAAACTTGTGATTCTTCACCCACACTGAGGTTAAAGGAGGCCTAGCCAACCTTAGCACAGGGCACTTTCTATTTCACTCTGTGAGAGCATTTCACAGTAGCCCAGGCTGGCTGCCAACCTGATGAACATTCTGCCTCAGCTTGCCAAGGGCTGGGCATCCCTACTAAATTTTTGTTTGTTTGTTTTTAAAGACAGTCTTTCTGTGTAGCTAAGGCTGTCCTGGAATTCTATGTAGGCAAAACTAATCTCAAATTTACTGAGATCCCCCTGCCTCAGCCTCCATAGTGCTGGGATCAAAGGCATGTGCCACCATGCCACGCTAGATTTCTCTTTTTTTTTTTTTTTTTTTTTTGGTTTTTCGAGACAGGGTTTCTCTGTATAGCCCGGGCTGTCCTGGAACTCACTTGGTAGACCAGGCTGGCCTCGAACTCAGAAATCCGCCTGCCTCTGCCTCCCAAGTGCTGGGATTAAAGGCGTGTGCCACAACCGCCCGGCTTAGATTTCTCTTTTTAATCAAAGGAATTGTACATTCTGATAATCTGGAAGAGATTTCCCTACCAGCGTCAAAACGACAGGAAAAATAAATGCCCACAGGACCAGACATCTCTGGAGGGTTGGGGTAAGCGCAATTAGGCACTTTGAAACAGCACCTTAAGAGTCATCTGCAGGTTAATTTTTTTCCCCTTCTGGAATATTGTGGTAGGACTTCCTACAGCTCACTTAGCATATTCTTAAAATCTGCTTTGATATACCAGGCTACTTTTAAACTCATCTTTCAGCTTCCATTAGCTATCTAGCAAAGAAGGCAAGGAAGCCGTCTCAATGATCTCTGTCGCTAGTAGCCGGGAGGCGTGGCCTTGCGAGAGCATGAGCATTGGCACGTGGTCTAGGCTCCACCCACCGGGCGGTGTTCGCCTGCTCCCCTTCCGCCCGCCAGGGGTCGCCGTTCTGCTGGAGCTGATTTTCCTCCATTGGCGAGGACCCACCCCCTTTGTGTCTTTCGTTCTCGCGCGAGAAAGCGCAAAGCCTGTTGGGAGGCATGCACGGGCTGTAGGCCGGCCCAAAATGGCAGCCCTGGAAGAAGAGTTCACGTTGTCTACTGGAGTCTTAAGTGCCGGGCCTGAAGGATTCCTAGGTGTAGAGCAGAGTGACAAAGCCGACCAGTTCCTAGTGACAGACAGCGGCAGGACCGTCGTCCTCTACAAGGTGAGGGCAAGGGGAGCGGCCGGCAGGTGTCTCGCCTCTGTCCGAAGCCGGGAGCGGGAGGCTTGAGTTTCTCACAGCTTGGGACGGAAAGCCGGGAGCAGGCATAACAGAGGCCCGGGGTGCAATAGAGTCGGCGGGACGCCGACTGAGGTTCAGAAGCTGTTTGTCTGTGAGGACCGGCATATTTCCGAGTGACATGCGGCGGTGTCTGGGTGCACATGGGATAAGCCGGGAGCCCCGGAGAGAGCCTAGCCAAGGGTTTCTGTCAACCTGCGGCTTGCTAGCGGAAGGGTCGAGCGGAGATTCAGCTTCACTGACAGGTAGAAAATATATGTTAACAATACATCCTCCGCTCCTTGGGGTTTCTGGGGTGGGAAGATGCAGAGATTTCTTGGTATCCTAGAAAGGTTGGGCAATTCTGCATCACTGTGAAACTCAAAAGAGTTGAGGGCTGGAACATCGCAGTCTCACCCGCTTTGCAGCCTAATTCCTGGCTCAGCACACTTAGAACCTTGTTATAGCAATCATCTGCAAAGCACGTTTTTTAATCTGGAATTTTGAACAATATTGTTGTTGGTGTTTTTGTTTGAATTTTTCGTTTTTGAATCAGGGTTTCTCTGTGTAACCCTGGTTGTCCTAACTCCGGTCTCAGAGATGCGTTGGATTAAAGGCGTGTGCCACCACTGCCTACGCTCCTGAACAATTTCTTGTGTCATTAAAAAGTTAGTTCGAGGCCAGCCTGGTCTACAGAGTGAGTTCCAGGACAACCTGAGCTACACAGAGAAACCCTGTCTCGAAAAACCAAAAAAAAAAAAAAAAAGTTATCCATCAGCAGGGGCTGGAGAGATGGCTCAACAATTAGAAGCATTTGTTGCACTTCCAGAGGACCGGGGTTCAATTCCCAGCACCCACACTGCAACTCACCACTGTCTGTAACTCCAGGATCCAACACCTTCACACAGACATACAAGCAAACAAAACACCAGTGTATATAAAAACAACTAAAAAGTTAAGTTATTCAGAAAAGAAAGTTACTCAAATACTTTAACGTTTTGGGAACAGTCTGCCAACAGTCCCCCATACTGTTGGTTTATACTTCCCTTCAAACTTTGGGCTGTCTACTGATTTGGCAGTTTCTGCATAGTTGATGGCAGTTAGGTTGGCTGGATCCTGCTTGTGCCAACCTAATTTTTCTTACCTCTGTTCCACAAGTAATCAATTCTAACTGTATCATTGTTCATACGAAGCATCTTGAATTAATTTTCATATTAAGAGTTTTGGGGTTTTTTTTTTTTTTTTTGCGACAGGTCTGGCATTGTTTTTTTTTTGTTGTTGTTGTTTGTTTGTTTGTTTGATTGTTTAAGACAGTTTCTCTGTGTGTAGCTCTAACTGTCCTGGAACAAACTCTGTACACCAGACTGGCCTCTGCCTCCACCTCCCAAGTGCTGGGATGAAAGGCATGCAGAATTTACTGTCCTACCTCAGCCTCCCAGTGCTAAGGCTACAAGTGTAAGCTACCACAACTAGTTAGAATTTTTAATATTAATTTTTAATTTTTTTAAGCTTGCACTTGGCCATCATAACCACTTCTAAGTGTACATATAGTGAAGTGCTAAGTACATTTACATTGTTGTATAGACTTCACCACAATCCACCTCCGAGGAACTCTTAATCTGTACAAGGTCTGAGGGCTGGTGAGATGGCCCAGCTGGCAAAGGCACTTGTCACCAAGTCTAATGACCTGAATTCAATTTCCCAGATTTACAAGGTAGAAGAAAAGGAACTGAAGTCCTTTAGCCTCTGGGTTCATAAACGTGTGTACACACAGATAAACACATACATGTAATTAAAACTAAATAATAACTATCCACTCTGGAACTTGAGGTAAGACAATCTGGATTTGAGGTCAGCCTAGACTACTAGACTACACAGAAAGACCTCATCCAACACAGAAGAATAATAATTCTCCATTCCTCCAGCCCCCGGCAGCCTCCGTTCTCTACCAGCCTTCGGTGTTTTAATCTGGGTACTTACTTCACAATGTTACACATCGTATTCAGGACTCTCATTTAAGGGCTTCTTTTTTTTTTTATTTATTATATCTAATTGCTCTAATGTCCGAAGCTAAATTCTTAAATTGTGTATTCTTTTGCCAGGTTTCTGACCAGAAACCCTTGGGCAGTTGGTCGGTGAAACAAGGTCAGAATATAACATGTCCTGCTGTGTGCAACTTTCAGACTGGAGAGTATATTATGGTACATGACCATAAGGTAAAATTAAAAACATATAATATGTATAACATAAGATATATTGCATGTATTGATTATTTGTTACATGTAAATAGACAATGCAGTACTCTTTAACCATTGTACTTTTTTGATTTTAAGGTTTTGAGAATATGGAATAGTGAAGACGTAAACTTGGATAAAGTATTCAAAGCTACAGTAAGTCTTTAGATTTTGTGACATATTAATGGTGAAATGAAATAACTCAATTTCATATTTGTTATATATCATATTGCCTCTGGGAAAAGAAGCTAATGGTTGTAGTCAGTTTTCCCCTCCAGCTGTTTTCTTACATACCTTGATAACTATCTCAACTCATGTATTGATAGGTTAGAAAATACAGGCTAAGCCAGGCGGTGGTGGTGCACGCCTTTAATCCCAGCACTTGGGAGGCAGAGGCAGGCGGATTTCTGAGTTCGAGGCCAGCCTGGTCTACAGAGTGAGTTCCAGGACAGTCAGGGCTACACAGAGAAACCCTGTCTCGAAAAAAAAAAAAAAAAAAAAAAAAAAAAAGAAAATACAGGCTATATTCTTCCATAAAGACAGATTTAAATAGTTCTGAGTGGGGCTATAAAGATGGCTCTTCAGTTAAGAGCATTTGCTGCTCTTGCAGAAGACTAGAATTCAGTTCCCAGCACACAACCACCTGTGATTTTTTTCGTCTCTCCAGGCCCTGGTGTACACTTTTAATCCCAGCACCCAGGAGACAGAGACAAGCAGATCTCTGTGAGTTTAAGGTCAGCCTGGTCTACATAGAAAGTTTCAGGCCAACCAGGGCAATAAGTGAGACCCTGTCTCAGCAAACGAATTTCTAGTTCTAAATGTCTGACTTTATAAGTAATAACATGGTGCTGGAGAGGTGGTTTAGTGATTAAGAGCACTGGCTGCTCTTCCAGAGGACCCTGGTTCAATTCCCAGCACCCACATGACAGCTCACAACTGTCTGTAACTCCAATTCCAGGGTTTCTGACACCCTCACAAAGATACACATTCAAGTAAAACAAATGAACATAATAAAAAATAAATTATATATAATTGATACATTTTAGAACCCCAAATGAGACTAATTGAAATCCAATATAGTTGTTGCCTAGACTCATGAAGCATCAAACTGTGCTGTCTCCTAAAAACCTGAAAAGGTTAGCTATGTCTGTCATCCTTTGTTAGCAACAAGAACCTTACCTATTATCTAACCAGCTCCTTCGTGGTTTTGTCTTTTGTCTTGTTATTGTTGCTTGTTTTATTGTGTTGGGTCATTGTTATCATCATAGTTTTAGCACTGCATGTTGGTATGGGGATTAGCTTAGTGTTAGAGTGCTTGCCCAGCCTGTACAAGGCCCTACAGTACAGGGTCAGACAGACAGATCTAGGGCCAGGATAGGCTATTAATCTCTCCTCTCTGTTTCTCTCTCTCAGACAGAATTTCACTATGTAGCCCTGGCAGTCCTGGAACTTATGATCACTATGTAGATCAGGCTAGACTTGAACTTACATAGATCTGCCTGCCTCTAAGAAGTCAATAGCTCAGACTTCTGGGTGACAGGGAGAACAGGTAAATCCTCCAGGGGTTAAAGGTGTGCACCACTATGTCCAAACATAAATAAGTCTCTTTTTTTAAGGGGGTGGGGTGGGGTGGGGAGAGGTTTGGTTTTTGGTTTTTTTTTTTTTTTTGGTTTTTTTTTTTTTTTGGTTTTTTGAGACAGGGTTTCTCTGTGTACCCCTAATAAGTCTTTAAGGCCGGGTCTGATGACACCTGCTGGTGATGTCAGCCACTTGGGAAGCTAAGGCATGGACATGAGCGCAAGGCCAGACAACTAAAGTGCTAGACACCTGTAAATGTATTCTATCACATGTCTATTTTTTTAGAGTAAAACTTAAAATATTTGGAACATTTTTTTTCCAGCTGTCAGCTGAGGTCCATAGGATCCACTCAGTACAAAGAACAGAACCCTTGGTGCTGTTCCGAAGAGGTGCTGCACGTGGGTTAGAGGCCTTGCTTGCAGAGCCACAGCAGAACATTGAAGCTGTCATACCTGATGAGGAAGTGATCAAGTGAGTGCCAGTGCTTTCGTATGAATTTTTACGTAGAAAATGTTGTCTTCATTACTTTAATACATTCCTTACTGTGTTTAAAGGTATCATTGCTTAGAAACATAAAGGACTATATGCTTACCAGCCAAGCTGCAGCCCTTTCCCCTGGAGAAAAACATGTCTTTGTAGTAAGAGGTGATGGCGGTGCTGTAGTGCCTCTGCCTTTCCTGGGCTCTGGAGGAATGCTCATTCACCTGGTGGTGGGATGGTCCATGACGTCACCATTCATTTGTGACCTCTTGAGAAACTAAACTCCTAAGAGCAAAGCCTTGTGCTGAGTAAATGAGTGAACACCCAATCTTGGACTGACTGCGTGTCTAAGGTGTGAACAGCTGTCATGGAGTGGGTGACCTTTGGGTTCTCGT
Source organism: Mastomys natalensis (assembly GCA_021653895.1). Taxonomy (NCBI): domain Eukaryota; kingdom Metazoa; phylum Chordata; class Mammalia; order Rodentia; family Muridae; genus Mastomys; species Mastomys natalensis. The sequence continues at coordinate 2,852,447 of JAJTUV010000174.1, forward strand.
CACCACTGTGCCACACATTGGCACTGCTGCCCTAGTCTTACCTTCCTGTGCCTTGTTCTCTGTTGCTTATAGAAGCCAGATACGATTCTCGTGTTATCCTAGGAACACCAGTCCCCAAAATGATGATTAAAGGGGGATGGAGGACTCAGTGTAAACGCTTAAAGGACTGCAGCTCCTCACCCACGTCACAGATTTCCTCCGTGTTGGGAAGTCTGACAGCCTGCACTGCCTCCACTGCAGTTACTGAAGTCAGACTCCCAAACCCCACACTAGTTACTTAAATATAGTTCATCAGGAACGTTTCTCAATTGACTTTGTGTTTTCTAATTTTTCTTTCTTCTTTAAAGGTGGTCAGAGGTTTTCATGTTATTTAAGCAACCGGTTTTAATTTTTATTACTGAAAATGTAAGTGACATCTTCAATTTCTGGTCTTTGTAGCATTTTTTAAGTCACCTATGTCAAAACTAAAATGTAATTTTGCTATTTCTCTTAGCTTGTTTCTTTTGTGAACACGAAAATGCTAGTTTCTATGCCTAAATTAAACTTTTTTTAAGAAGACTTAATTTACTTTATTTTTATGGTATAAACCCCCCATGTAGTAGCGACACCTGGAGCCTGTATCTTCCAAATGGAGACCCCAGTGTGGGTCTTCACAGGATGGTCAGTGATTTCTTGGTAGGGGACTTGGTGAATATATTCTCTTTCCCGGTGTCTGGGATCAGGTAGCTGTTGGTCATGGAGATGGTATCAAAGATGGCCTTTTCAAAGTTGCCCAGGGTATTTGGACAGAGGAGCAGAAAATACCATTGCCTCTGGGGGCGGGGATAAGGCACATCAGCACAGCCACAACAGCCTGTCATCTTACTGGGACAGGGTGAGCCTTGCAAATCTTGATTCCCATTAGCCCTTCCCACACAGGGAAAATGGAAAGCATGGCCAAAACAGTGGACCCTCAGATGTCAGTAACTGCCTCCTTAGACCATTTTACACCAAGTCTAACCCTAAGCCTTGAAGCAGGCCTGCTGGCCAGCCCTGCTCTGCTCCTCTAATGATGTGACCTTTAGAACCTCATCCTTTAGGGATGCTCCAGGAACCCAGTTATCTCCATAAGCCCCATGGCCTTTGACTGCTGCTGAGCCATGGGTCCCGAGGTTCTGTTGCCCAAGGTTGCATGGCATAGTATGTTTTACCAAGAAAGAAAATAAGGTAACATTTTTTTTTTTTTTTTTTGGTTTTTCGAGACAGGGTTTCTCTGTGTAGCCCTGGCTGTCCTGGAACTCACTCTGTAGACCAGGCTGGCCTTCGAACTCAGAAATCCGCCTGCCTCTGCCTCCCAAGTGCTGGGACTAAAGGCGTGCGCCACCACTGCCCAGCAGGCAACATTTTTATAACATTTTAAATTTAACTGAAGACATGTCTGTATTTATAACATGCCCATAATCCCAGCACTTGGGAAAATGGGGCAGGAAGATGGAGAAATTGAGGTCAGCTTGGACTGCGTACTGAGACACTGTTTTAAAAGACAAGGAGTGGGGATATAGCTCGGTGGCACAACTTCTGCCTACCAAGTACAGCACCTCTGCAGCCCTGGTGGCTAGGACTCACATGTAGATCAGGCTTGCCTGAAATTTGCTGCATTTTTCTTCTCTTTGCCTCCCAAGTGCTGGGATTGCAGATATGTGCTACCACACCCAGCCTGGGCAAGCAGTTTTTAAGCAGTTATTGAAATAATTAGAATGGAAACAATAAATTCTAGGGTTTTGTTTGTTTCTTTGTTATGTATATGAATGCACTAAAGCTGTCTTCAGACACCAGAAGAGGCCATCAGATCCCATTATAGATGATTATGAGCCACCCTGTGGTTGCTGGGAATTGAAGTCAGGACCTCTGGAATGCTCGAGCAGTCAGTGCTTTTAACCGCTGAGCCATTTCTCTAGCCCTAACTTCTAGTTTTAATTTTTAATTACAGTTATTTGAAGTGGGGAATGTTTATAAAATAAAATTTTTTTCTTACAGCATGGGAATTATTTTGCTTACGTACGATTGTGCAAATCACAGAGCTTAAGCAAATACACACTCTTACTTGGAAAAGAAGAAAAATCTGTTAAACCAAATTTTACTGCACGTGTGGATGGGAAATTCATCTCCCTAGCGTCGCTGAGTAAGTCTTCTTTAATTCTATAGGTGATAGCTGGAGGCTGTGAGAGGATTGTCTGGGAGGCAGTCTTAGGTTTTCTGCAGCTGTCTCCCATGACCATTTCATAGGCTTTAGGCTTACCATAAACAACAACAAAAATGTAGTTCCTGTAGAAAAGAAAAGTCACAGTTATCTAAGGGTGATCCTTCTCACCCTCCTTACAGGTGCTGAGGTTACAGAGGTGCACAGCCGTGCCGGGCTTTATGTGGTGCTAGGGATTAAACTGAAGGCCTTATGCATAGTAGACAAGCACTTTCACCAATGAAGTTACACCTCCAGTGGGTGTCCCCAACACTTACACACATTTTGGCATTATTTACAGTATCTTCTTATATGTATGTGCCTTGGTTCTCATTTTCAGGCCAGAGAACAACTTGTAGTTCTCTCCCAACATCATATGGGCTCCAGTGATCACAGGTTTCCAGGTTGGGTGGCAAGTCCCTTTACCTTGCAAACCATTTTACTGACACCATTTATAAAAAATTTAATTTAATATATTTATTGAGGGAAAGAAAAGAGTGATACAGTTATCCAATATTCTAATTGGGTTATTTATGGACTTGTAGTCTTAGAAACATCCTGATACATTTTTTAGGAACACCCTAACACATTTAGCTACGATAAATACAAACTGTCCTTTTCCCATTACTAAATAACAACTACTTGCTCCCAACAGGCTCTGATGGATGTATATATGAAACCTTGATACCAATGTATTCAAGTGACACACAAAAAAATCAGAGGTTAGTTAGAGCACTGATGCTCAAGTCAGTTGTGTCTGGCGGTGCTCAAAATGGTGTTACCCTCACCATCCTGGATCAAGACCACATAGCAGTCCTGGGACCACCTCCACTCCCAGCTTCTAAGGGTAACTGAAATTGCCTAATCATATTTAGCTTTTAGCCTCTAGTTTCTATCCTCTCTCTGTTCTCAGCAGAATCTCACTATGTAGCCCATGTTGGCCTTGATCTCAAGATCATCCTACCCCAGCTTCTCAGGCACTAGGATTACAGGTGTCTACCACCATGCCCAGTGCCGTCTTCCAGTTCACGAACTCCATCTGAGTATGTCTTCCTTAGTCTCCACTAGCAGTATTTCCTGATCTTTACTGTATCATCAGTTGTTTCTTTCCTTTAAATGTAATTATGTTTCCTTTTCTTCTGCAGCTTTTCTTTCTAAGCTGCAGAAACACAGCTCGTTTTATACATTACTTTTACCCTGCAACTTTTTTTTTTTTCTTTTTTTGGTTTTTCGAGACAGGGTTTCTCTGTGTAGCCCTGGCTGTCCTGGAACTCACTCTGTAGACCAGGCTGGCCTCGTACTCAGAAATCCGCCTATTTCTGCCTCCCAAGTGCTGGGATTAAAGGCATGCACCACCATTGCCCAGATACCCTACAACTTTTAAGTTTTATTCATTTGTACTGTTAGTGCATGCCTCTGTGTGTGTGTCCCTGTATATACGTGTTCCTGTGTGCTGGCTTTGGCCTCAGGGTAATATGGGCCTACTGGAAGGTTAGGACTCATTTTTTCTATATTCTAAAATAGTTTGGTGTTGATTTTATGATTGTTGGATTCAATGGTGAGGTCATCTGGTACTGGGCTTTCCTTTCTTGAATGTTGTTTTAATTACAGACTCAGATCTGCTATTTTGACCTTCATGGGGCTTTTCCACTCCACTCCCTACCTGCCCCGTGCCTCATTTGTTTGAATTCCTGTGGCAGCCACTGTTTTGTATACATCAACAAACTTGTGTATTTACCTCTGCCGCCTCCTTCGTACCAGGATAGCATGTGTTTCTGTTGAGGTCTGTTTCTGAACTTCTGTAAATTATATTATAGAATGCCTCTCCATATGGAACATAAAGTTTCAGACATTACAGACATCAAAAGAGCTGCCACAAGGAACCAGTGGGCAAGTAAGTTTGACTTTTTTTTTTCTTGTTTGTTTGTTGGGTTTGGGTTTGGTTTCTTTGTTTTGTTGGGGTTTGAGTTTGGGTCTTTGCTTGAGGTAAGGTGTTGCTATGTAGCCTAGCATGACCTCAAATTTTCAGTCCTCCTGCCTTAGCCCTCAGGGTACCAGAATTATAGACAGGTACCACCGTTCTGTCAGTTACTTGAGTTTCTATTAAGTGTAAGTATTTTTTTACCTAAGAACTTAGATCTGGTTGAGTTTTGTTTTAATAGTTCATGTATACTTACGGTTTTGTTTGTTATGTATTGAGCTATAACCTAAGGCATTACGATTCCTAATAAATTAGCCTTTAAATAGTAAATGTTGCTATGGAATTGGTGGCTCATGCCTTTAATCCTGCACTCTAGAGGCAGATCTCTGAGCAGCAGGCCTGCCTGATTAGTTTTGTGAGTTCCAGGACAGCCAGAGCTACATAGTGAGACCCTGTCTTGAAAAAAAAAACAAAAGAATTGCTTTTGTTGTTCTGGGATAGCTTATGCAGTGTCACTGCTGTTACATGAAGCTTGAGTCAGAGACTGAATGTGTGTCCACCAGTGGCTGAATGGAGGAAGACAGTGTAGAATATATTTACATAATGCAACTTGGGTCATAAAGAAGAATCACATGTCGTTTGTAGGAAAAGCAGATGAAATTTTTTAAAAAATCAGAATTTTCTTTCATTGCTGGATCTAGAATTAAATTTGTCTAAGATATGCATGTAGAGCAGGGTCATGGGAAGATGAGACTGGGCCAGCAGTGACTGGACGGAAAGGAGGGTGAAGGGCAGGCACTCTCCACACACGTGAGTGTGTGGAGCAGTCAGGCCTCAGAACAGTGGATGCTTCCTTTCTTTCAGCTCTGGTATCATGGGGAAATACTGTTTATGCTGCATGGAAAATGTCTGACTGTGATTCCATACAAGTGCGAAGCATCGTCGCTAGCGGGGGCGCTTGGAAAGCTCAAGCATACTCAGGAGTCAGGTAGGACCTTTCTTTTTATGACTCACAGATCATTTTATCAGCTCCTGGTTTCTTTTTGCTTTGGGTTTTCCTAGACAGGGTTCCTCTGTGTAGTCCTTACTTTCCTGGAACTTACTCTGCAGACCAAGCTGGCTTCTAACTCAGATCTGCCTGCCTCTGCCTCCCAGGCGCTGGGACTAAAGGCGTGCACCACCACCTCTTGACTTGAGACCTCTCTTAAACTGTGCTTAAGTAGTTTCCCTTTGTTTTTCTTTACTTTGATGATATTAGGTCAAAATAATCCAGTAATTTATGTTTTGTATTTCCTTAGGCACTCATTCCATGCCCCATTTTGTAAATTGGGAAACGTGTTCAGGATATGAACTTGGGTCCTACAGTGCAGTGCAGTCAAGAACTGTAAGTTCAGTAGTGGAATGAGAAATGTTAGTGCGAATGTAAAAAGAAAAAAACAACAAAAGGCTGTATTAGCTTAAATGTTTGTGTGTGTGTACCTTTTACAGCTTGAGTTTTAATAACAGGGCTTCAGCATTGTAACCTTACAGCCTTTACCCAAACTGATACTTTAATTTTCTTTTTTAAGTAGTTATTTACTTTATCTTTATGTGCCCAAGTATATATGTGCTCTACCCGGCAAGGTGAGGAGAGTCAGATCCCCTGGCAGTTGTGAACTGCCTCGTGGGTGCTGGAATCCAAACTGCGGTCCTCTGCAAGTACAACAGATGTTCTCAGTGGTGATCTCTCCAGCCCCGGTGTGTGTTAATAGTTAAGGATGTATGTGGTATTAACTAAGTCCCAAGTAGAAAATATGCCAGATTACAATTAGCAGTAATATCTTCCTGAGTATAGAGGTGTCAAGTTTAAAAAATACAAAATAAAATCACTAAAACCAAAGCTGGATGTGACTCATGCCTCTAACCCAGCACTTGCTGCTCTTGCAAAGGACCTAAGTGTAGGGCTCAGCACTCATTTCGGACAACTCATAGCAGCCTATAACTCCAGTTACAGGGGACCCAGTGTCCTCTTGTAGCCTTCTCAGGGACCTGCGTTCACATACACATACACACGGAAACACACATTGATCTATACTTAAAAAGAAAATCTTGAGGAGCGGCCTGCTCTTCCAGAGGTCCTGAGTTCAATTCCCAGCAACGATATGGTGGCTCACAATCATCTGTAATGGGATCTGGTACCTTCTTCTAGCCTTTAGGCAGAACGTTGTATACATAATAAATAAATCTTTTTTAAAAAGAAAGAAAAAAGAAAATCTTGGAGCTAGAGATGTCACTCAGTGGTTAAGAGTACTCGCTGATCTGATAGAAGACCAGATTTTGTTCTTAGCATCCACGTAGTAGCTCAGATCAGGGATCCAACTCTCTCTTCTGGCCTCCATGGTTACCGGCACTTAACACGCTACACATGCAAGCATGTAAGCAAAATACTCTGCACAAGAAATAAAAATAGCTGGGCATGGTGACACATGACTTTAATCCCAGCCCTTAGAAGGCAGAGGCAAGTAGATCTCTTAAGTTTGAGTCAAGCCTAGTCTTTATAGTAAGTTTCAGGACACCCAGAAGTGCATAGAGAAAGACTTTGTGTCCAAAGGGAAAAATAAGATTTTTTGTACTAAATCCTTAATATGTATTTTCTAAGTATATGATCATGCTTTGTATTCTAATCTGTTTCATAGTCTTGATATTTTGATAGGTCTTTTGCATTTTTAGAAAACCTAACCAATTTATTTACTTACAGCTTAGGAGAAAAAAGGTTGAAACGAATTTACAACCAGAAGTTCCAGGATTCGAACAACTTTTATCAATAATAAAGGTAATTCTGTTTCTTTGGGGGTTTTGTTGTTGGTTGTTTGTTTGTTTGTTTGTTGTTTTTTGTTTTTTGAGACAGGGTTTCTCTGTGTAGCTCTGGCTGTCCTGGAACTCACTCTGTAGACCAGGCTGGCCTTGAACTCAGAAATCTGCCTGCCTCTGCCTCTGCCTCTGCCTTCTGAGTGCTGGAATTAAAGGCGTGTGTTACCACTGCCCAGCTAATAAAGGTAAATTTTGAAAAAAGAAAGCTAAAAATGGGGCTAGTGAGATGATTGGTGGGTGGGTAAAGGCGTTTGATCCCTAGAAGAACTCAATTTGCATATTTGTTAAGTATATGAATGCGTACCACCAGAGTGCCTGGGGAGTATTGTTAGCTACAGTGAGCATTGACTCTATCATCTGATGAGACTAGTGATGTGGTGCTGTGCTCCTGATTGTATGTCAGAGTCCATGATGTTTGTAATATCTGAGTAACTGGGTTTATAAACCTTTAGATCTTTCCTCCTTTGTAGTGTGTGTGTGTGTGTGTGTGTGTGTGTGTTCAATTTAATGTCACCTGGCTTCAGTGGGTTGCATGAATATTTATGTTTCTTTTTTTTTTTTTTTTAGTTCATAGTGATATTTCTTAATGTCTCAGGCTAAGTTGTGTAATTTTGCCCTTTCAGAAAGATTCAGAAAAGCATATTGAAGTAGAACTACGTAAGTTTTTGGCTAAGTCAACACCTGACTTTCATACTATAATTGGAGACATAGTAGCAGGACTTCTGGGAAGATGTAAAGAAGAACCATCGTTTTATCCCCGGAACTGCCTGATGCAGCTCATCCAAACGCATGTGCTTTCCTACAGGTACATGTGTATCTCAGGCTTCATAGTTAACCTTGTTTTTTATGTAAAAATGGTTCTTGGGAGGTGTCTCAGTAAGTAAAGTGTAAGGACTGGAGTTTGGCCTCCCTGAACCCTCATAAAAGTCTGGTGGGGTATGGCAGTCCACCTGCAATCTCAGTGTGTGAGAGGACTAGCCAAAACTTCCATCTCTAGGTTCAGTGGGAGACCCTGCCTTTTTTTTTTTTTTTTTTTTTTTTTGTTTTTTCGAGCCAGGGTTTCTTTGTGTAGCCCAGGCTGTCCTGGAACTCACTCTGTAGACCAGGCTGGCCTCGAACTCAGAAATTCACCTGCCTCTGCCTCCCAAGTGCTGGGACTAAAGGCGTGCGCCACCACCACCCGCCTGAGACCTTGCCTCTTAAAAGGTGAAGAGCAGTGGAGAAAGCCACTCAGCATTGCTCTGGAGCCTCCACAGACATGTGCACACACATACATGTACACCCACTGGTAGGTGATCATGCATAAATGAACACCACACACATATCTCACCAGAGATTGCTACCTGGATATGGTAGGTAGTTGTCTTAGGTCCTTTCCCGGTGCTGTGATGGCCTGGGCTTCCCCACATAGACCTCACACTCATAGCTTTGCACAGTGGGCTTGTGAGTCCTCTTTATAGGACTTCAGTCATTGCCTGGCCTCAGTTTCCACATCTTTGCCCTCGGACTATTACTGCATTAATAATGCTGCTGACTTACACTAGGAGTTTAAGGAATGGCTTGGACCACAGCCATATCAGCTCCTTTGTGACTAGATAAGAGCCTCCGAGGGATGAAGTTCTGCTCTTGGGACAGCCTTCCTATTGTCCAGTGTAGCATAAAAGGTTTCTAGTTAAGGGTGTTGATCTCTTTAATAGTTACAGTACCACACTAAATGATCTCTTGAAATTTCCTCTATGAAGCAAACTGATCTGTTATTGCTCAGTTCAACTTCAAGTGTGTTCTCAGGGTATGGACAAAATGAAGCCAGATTCTTGGTTTAGAAAACCACACAAGTGGCCTATATCCCAGTTCCTAAGAGTCCTTGGTCCACTATCCAGATTTCTCTCAGCATTGCTGTCTTTAGTTCCCACCTGAATGGTCTCCCAGGCTTTGCTTTCAGCATTTAATTGCTTTTGGAACCTGAAAAAAATAAATAAGGCTGGAGCTGGAAAGCACTTGCTCTTGCAAAGGATCTGAGTTTATTTCCCAGCACTTACTTGGTAGCTCACAAGTACCAAGGACTCCAGGCTCTCTTCTGACTTCCAGAGACACCAGGCACATGTGTGCTACACAGAGATGCATACAGGCAAAACAGTTATAAGATAAATTTTTTGTTTTAATTTACTAATGATTTTTTTAAATATAAAATCATAGTAATTGTATTACTCTTGGTCTCAGCTTATGCCCTGACTTGATGGAGACTGCCCTAGAGCACACAGATGTGCAGATATTACAGTTGTGTCTGCAGCAGTTCCCTGACATTCCTGAGTCTACCACCTGTGCTTGCTTAAAACTTTTCTTGAGGTAAGTTAGAACTTTTGCTTTCAGTCCTTTGACATCATTTAAGTCTGTGGCTTACTTGACTTCTAAAGTGTTGAATGCTTAGATTAGAAAATGCACTTACAGAGGTTCAATTTGTGAGAAGAATTAACCTCTTGCTTTCAATTCTATCATAGCGTTGGTGATGACTGTCTTCGAGACAGTAATATCAACATGGAGTCAGTGTTTGATTATAGTGATTCCACACAAGATGAGAAAAAGGAAATGGAAGAGCAAACTGAAATTGTTCAGAATGGCTTTGGTCCTGAAGATGAGAATGGCAGTAAAGATAGTCAGCAATTAACTAAAAAGCCTGGAGACACAGCACAGGAGACCGTCGCCTTCCCTGTGACCTCGTGTCCTGTGGCACCAAAGCGAGCAGCTCTGCTGTATCCTTCCAGATAGTTTCCATTGCACTGTGTCCATCGGGAATGTATGCTATGCAGAAACTAAGGCATGACTCAATTGCTTTTCCTGTTTTGTTTTTTTTCCCCCAGTATTTACTTGAAATGCATTATATTCAATGCTGCCTTCAATTAATTTATTACATCTGGTTTCTCTCTCTCTCTCTCTCTCTCTCTCTCTCTCTCTCTCTCTGTGTGTGTGTGTGTGTGTGTGTGTGTGTGTGTGTGTGTGTGTGTTGGGGTGATTATAGCCATGATCATATGCATACTTGTCAAACATACTAACTCAGTGCTGCTTTCCCTGGCCATTTTTTTTCTGTTTTCTTTGGGGAATCTTTTGTTGATTCTTATGGCTTAATTTTGTTCTGACACGTGTCCTGTGGCTCATGTAGCCAAGGACAGCCTTGGCGTGCTCCTGTTTCTACTTGCTGAGTGTGAAGATAGCAGGTGGGTGCTACCATGTCTAGCTTGTCTAGTTAACAAGGTGTACTATACCTCATACCTGTAATCCAACACTTGGGAAAATGAAGCAAAAGAATTGCTGAATGTTCAGGGCCAGCCTGGGCTGGAGTAAGACTCTGTATCCATAAAAAAGAGGGAAAGAGAGAAGGAGCCACACAAGCTGTGGTTACGTGCAAGCTCCATCCATTGTGTAGAAGTATTGTTTACTCATGAGCAGCAGCCCTGAGCTCTGACAATAGCAGGGTATTGACCTTCTAAACCATGAAAGGGAACTGCGTCCACCAGAGCAGCCTTTCCTCCACTGAAGATTTTCCTTAAGTCCTGAGTAGAAATGCAGTCCTTCATTCAGCATACAGTGAGCCCTTCCTCCTGCCACACTTGAAGGACATCCCTGGGAAGCATATCACAGTACGTGTCCTGCGTTTTATTTCTGGTTTAGGTTGTGCTGCTCAGTTCTGAGCATCTGATAGACCATCCTGAACACTGCAGGATACTGTCCTGTGCATAAGGAGAGGTCCGCACATGTTGCATGTGCTCAGGAACCGAGCAAGGGTGGTTTGGGGGTGATGGACCTTGGTGTGTTCTTTGTCATGTTTGGAAACCAGGTTAGACAAGACACTGAAAACAAAAAAAAGAAATTGTCACCTGTTGTTTACTGATCTGCCCTCACTGAAAGATCTTGGTGATGAGTAAAATGGAGCCTCTGTTTTACTTGTTTGCTTGATGGATAATTTAGTTGAACAGTTTCATAAATTTTTTTCTACTGTCTATTGGGTTTATTTGTGAGGAACATTGTTCAACCACAGTGGATAATTGTGCCCCTCTTTCCCTTACAGCTGTTTCTCCAGTATCTGTATTTCCTCTATTTGAAGTGTACTGGCAGTGCTGCCATGACTCTCCCTGGAGTAAACCCGCCAACCGTGAGCCAGGTCAGACATCTTTTTACCTTTGTACCGAAACCTTGTATACAGTGGCAGCCCTGGACTTTTGTAACTGATTTCTCCCTGTCGTCCAAGATGAGTAGACACCATCTCTCCCTCATGCACACTGTTGGAATGGAGAGGGCGTCTCTGTTCAGTACATGGCTATCTAGAGTCATAATTCCAGATTACGGAATCCCAAAGTCGTCTTTGTAATTGGAAGTTTCTATATCAAAAAAGTTTCAAAAAGTAAACTTTGGGGCCAGGTATGGTGGCATAGGCCTTTGATCCTAATTCTGAAAAGTCAGGAGCAGGTGGATCTCTGTGGTGTGTTCAAGACTAGTCTGATCTACACAATAAGTTCTCATAGCTAGACCTTCCCTCAAAAAAAAAAAAAAAAAGAAAGAAAGAAAGAAAGAAAAAGGGGAGAAAAAAAGTAAGCTTTGCAGCTCTGCCCCTCCAGGCCCTCTTAGAGGTGACCAACATTAAGTTTCTTTTGTGGAGCTGGGCATGATGGTGCACACTTTTAATCCCAGCGCTTGGAAGGCAGAGGCAGTTCGAAGCTACCGTGGTCTTCACAGAGCAAGTTCCAGGACAGCCAGGGCTATACAGAGAAACCCTGTCTCAAGAAAACAAACAAAAATCAGAAACATTTCTTTTGTGTCTAAAAATACTGTCTCATATTTCAGTGCCATATTACAGACATGTTCTCACCTGGTACATTAATCTTCACAAGGATGTATTTGGCACATTCCCACAATAGAGACACTGAGTGAAACAGGCATGTATTTTCAGTTTTCAGAATGCCACATTACCTTTCCAAACAGTTGTGATGGGGCTAACCCTGAAATTTGGGGCTTTAGTCTCCACATTCTGCCACACCTGCTAGTAGTGTCAAGCTTCTTACTCTTGTTAATCAGGTAGGGAATGGTGTTGTCCTGTTTGTCTTTGTATTTCTCTGACAGAGAGTGCAGTAGTTTTTCTTTATTCCTTTCTGTGAGGTATGTAATGAGGTTCTTTATCCATCTTTCTGTTGTTTTTCTTGTTTGTGGTGGGTTATAAATTATATTGAGTCCCTATATATTGAGTAAATTTCAACTCATTCTTTGTCACTTTCATGTGTTACGTGTACAGTGGTTTCAGTCCTTGTCTTTCTGTTACCCTCTCCCTCTCTCTTCTGCTGAAACCCTTTCTTTCTGAGACACGCCCCTTCACTTTCATGTCTGTGTAAGACCCACTGAGTCTGATTAGGGCTCCTTCATGAGCATGGATGGAAGTCATCTAGTAGATCAGGAGCTACTTTCCAGTGGCTGTACCACTGGATCGACAGTTGGGAATTGCTAGCAGTCCAGTCCCTCAGGGAGGGTGGGCCTCCTGTGGTCTCATCTTTTCAGTGTAATTTTTTTTCTAGGCAAATTTTAATTCTTACATGTAAGATGCATTGGACTCTTCCTTTAACTGATTGACTCGTATGTATTGTATATTTACTTATTTTCTTGTTTTTGTTTTGTTCATTTGAGACGGAGTCTCACTCTAGTGCTCATGCTGACCTTGAACTCTCAAGTGCTTGGGGCTACGTTGGTCCTGGGAGTTTTAGTCCCTTACAAGTAGAAGACGCTCTCGTAATATCTTTCATATTTGTGTATTTCCTAGGACATTTGACAGTGTAGAACTGTGTAGTGTATTTGTGTAAATATATATTTTATTTGCATTATCTTCACTTTAGGCCATACTATCTGTGATACTATGTCTGTGATACACAGCACTTGTGGTATGTCGTCAGTCAGGGTAAAAGGTAAATGGGTTTTTTTCTTGTCGTTACAGATAATTATTTTTAAAAAATAGTATTTTGCCTTCTCGCTTGGCAAGACTGTCTCACTGCGGCCCAGCTGGCCTAGAACACATACCAGTCATCTTGCAGTGCTCAGTCACAGATGGGAGCCACTGTACCTGAGAAAACAAGCTTTCTACATAAGCCAGCTAGTGCTAAATGCTGGATTAGATCTGACCTAATGTTCTTATCACCGACTAATGTTATCCTTACCAAGTATAAAAGCAGGAAGAAAACATTTATGCTCCTTAGAAATTATTCCATCTCTAAGCTGAGGGGTGGTTGGCACACATTGTTAATCCCAGCACTTTTCAGAGGTAGAGGCAGGCAGATCTCTATAGTCTGTCTGCATAGTGAGTTCTGGGATAGCCAGGGCTACATAGTGAAACCCTGTCTCAAAAAACAAAACAAAACTATTTGGTTTTCTTCTGTTTGAGACCATGAAGGACTTGAATTAATAAATTAATTTTTCTGTATTTATCTCCAGATTATGGATTGGATATGCCTACTTCTAGATGCTAATTTTACTGTCGTCTTAATGATTCCAGAAGCAAAAAGACTTTTGCTTAATCTTTACAATTTTGTGAAATCTCAGGTTTGTGATTATTTAATATTTTTAGGTTTTATTTTGAGTGAGGGGTGTGGGTGGGGGTGTGTGCCAAAGCATGGATATGTAGGATGGAGCACATCTTTAGAGAGTTCCCATCCTGCAGGTCCAAGGAATAGTGGCTTGTTTCTAGTAGTACCTTGTCTTTTAAAAACAACAAAACAAAAAATCCCAATCTGGAGAGGTGGCTCAGAGTTTAAGAGCACTGGCTGCTCTTCCAGAGGTCCTGAGTTCAATTCCCAGCAACCACATGGTGGCTCATAAACACCTATAATGAGATCTGGTGCCCTTTTCTGGCCTGCAGGCACACGTACAGGCAAAATACTGTATGTATAATGAATAAATAAGTCTTTTTTTTTTTTTAAACACCTTAACTGGGCATGAGTATAATTTATACATCTTATCCTTTAAATTGCCTATGAAGAGGTGGAGTCACTCAGCTCACAGTAGAAGGAACAATACATACTTAAGGCTCATGATTCATTCCAGTACCAGGAAAGTAGAAAAACCACTAGTAGTGATTGGAAGGTGTGCTCTACGTGGAGTTCCAATACAGTTACTCTGGGTCCTTGTCTTCTTCAGATCTCCATCTATTCCGAGCTCAACAAGATTGAAGTCAGCTTCCGGGAGCTACAGAGATTAAATCAGGAGAAGAGCAGTAGAAGACTGTACTCCATCGAAGTGCTGGAACTCTTCTGACAGCTGGAAACATAGTCTCACTGGCTGTTCTGGAACTGGATATATAGACCAGGCTGGCCTCAAACTCACAGTCCACCCTCCAGGGCACTGGGATTAAAGACATGGCCACCATACCTAGCTTGATGGATTTTTTTTATATATATATGAATCTACCTGTTCATCCAAGGAAGAAAGTTTTGTTCCATCTCACTCAGTGTCAGAGAGATGTGAGTCCCTGGAGCATCCAGACCACCGTTCTCAGTGTGCTGCAGGTGCCACAGAAGTCACTTCTAGATTGCAGACATCACTGGAAGGATGTTATCAAAGTTTTTTAAAACATGGAATTGAGCTGATTTTAAGTAAATTTATTTGTGTACTGATAAAAGTCTAATTTCTTACCATGCATTTGAATATTTTTTCTTTCAATAAAAGAAGCAAACCATCTCTGAAGAGTTCTAAGGAGAATGTATGTCAGTCAGAAGCTGTTCCAGTCATCTGTATCCTGGAGCACTCAGGACCCAAACCAGCGTAGTGAGTTCTGCCTCCTGTCGTTTCTTCATCTTTCACCATCTGCCATCTCTCCTCCTCTCTCAGGGGTTGAGAAATTCCCTCTTGCAGTGTGATGTCTCAGATGAACTGTGACAACAATATGGTAAAGAAGCCGGGCGGTGGTGGCGCACGCCTTTAATCCCAACACTTGGGAGGCAGAGGCAGGCGGATTTCTGAGTTCGAAGCCAGCCTGGTCTACAGAGTGAGTTCTAGGACAGCCCTAGCTACACAGAGAAACCCTGTCTCAAAAGAACAAAAAAAAAAAAACAAAAAACAAAACAAAATATGTGTGTGTGTGTGTGTGTGTGTGTGTGTGTGTGTGTGTATAATCTTATTACCAAATAATGAAAATGTATTTCTTTTTTAAAAAATTAGTTTTTTTGAGGCCAGTGAGCGAGTTCAGTGGGTAAATACAGTTGCAAGCTCAGTAAATCTGTTTACTTACAGAGTTGATACCTGGAGTCCATGTGAAGTAGGAAGGGGAGTGCCAGTTTGCCAAGAGTTGTTCTTTGCCCTCCACGAACACTACCCACACCTTCAGTCCCAGCACTCGGGATTAGAAGCAGACTAATTCTGTGTGTTGAAGATCACTCATCTGCTTAGTGAGTTCCAGGACAGCAAGAGCTACATAGTGAGTCCCTGTCTCAAACCCTCCCCCAAAAAATAGGTAAACAAAAGTATTAGAAAATCTTTATCGGCTGATTGACAACAGACAAGTGTTTTGGGTTTATTTGCTCACTGTAACCCTGGCTGTCCAGGAACTCAAAATAGACTAGGCTGACCATGAACCCACAGAGATCCCCCTGCCTCTGCTTCTGTGCCATGCACAGGTTGTCCTTACTCTGTGTGCAGTTAGTTGTGAACCTCCTGACAGGAGTGCTGAGAGCCGACCCTGGGTCCTCTGAGGAGTGAGCACTTGTTGCTCTTCACCACCAAGCTGTCTCCAGCCCAATCTGTAAATTATGTGAGCCAGCAAGTATGATAAGCAAATGCAGTTCCCTTTAAATGCTTTATAGATTCATGTTTACTTTTTATATAACTTGAGGATTAGTTGTAATTGAGGATGAAATTCTGTCATGAAATTAACTTGTCAAGCGTCAAAAAAGCCAGACGTCGTGGCGCACACTAATCCCACCTTTTAAAAGGTAGAAGCAGGAGGGTTAGGTCATCTGGGCTACAGAGCAAGGTAAAGGCCAGCCTGATTTACATGTTATTACACTTCCTCAGAGAAATAAAACCAAATATAAATACACCTAAAAAAGATATCACTTGAACCCAGCTTCTATGACTTATTAAATCTTGAGAATTTTAATAATTTGGTTTATAAATATTAATGGAAGCAAATTCTAGTTGCAGTTAAGATACTAACTTTAGGAATCAAGGATTTTATAAGGCTGTACAGACAGAGATAGTGACTGATAGGCTGAATTATTCAAAGCAAGTACTGTGCCTTCCCCTTCAGTCACAAAACCCAGGACCGCAGGTGCGCAGCGGTGTTCAGTAAGTGGTGTCAGCACTGAGTGCTCTGTTGTGAGTCTGTTTCTATGTTACTGCAGGCAAACACCAGGGCTAGAGTGGTTTCAAAGTTTAGTTCCTAGCAACCCCTTCAGGCTTGCTCTCTGCTGACCTCTGTGGACACAACTCATATGCAAATATATACATAGAATGATGTAATATAGAAGTAAACTATTAGAAAAGGTATTCTGACTAAAAGCCAATTAGGGAAGGAAAGGGCTTAGTTCATCTTTTTGGATGTTTTGTTTTGAAGACAGGGCTTCAAGGAATTACCAAATAAAAGCAGAGAGCTGGGGCTATCGCTCCACTGGGAGAGTGTTTACCTCAAAGGCATGAAGCTCTGATGCCCAGCATTACATGACAGTGAGCATGATCGTGCATCCCTTAGCTGCACAGCAAGTTCCAGGGTAGCCTCAGTGAGAACCACATCTCAAAGAAAAAACAAACTCCGATGTGAGGTAGGAGCGCCTCCCATGTCGGGGTGAAAGAGTGAGAAGTCCCTACCTCTGCAGAAGAGACCACCTGCAGAGTCAACATCCCCATGTTTGTCTCTGAAGCCCCGTGTTCTTGGTGACGGTGGTACTTTGGCACAGCTGAAGGAGAACTGAGTCAGCATTTTCTCAATCCATCTCGAGCCTGTGCTGATAGTCAAAAGACATCAACCAGTGGGTTTGCGCTTAGAGTGATAGTTCTAAAACTCCTGTTAGAAATAGAGAAGAATTGGAGCTAGGCCCTAAGTGGGTGAGGTTTGTACTGCCAGGAGTATTTGAAACATTCAGAAGTAAAGACCTGACTGGCACAATGGCGCTCTTGTGTACCCCCAGCACTTGGGAAGTGGAGGCAGGAGGCTTAGGAGTTCAAGTCCTCATTGGCTACGTAGAGACCTCGCAAGCCTAACAAGTTAATAAAAGTGAAATTTCAGTAAAATTGTGATGGATCAGATTGTTTTTGGAACGAATGTGGCTCTTCTGGGGTATCTCTGTGCCTTTTTCTGTCGCTGTAATAGTGTCCTCTGACAACCTTAATGGAAGGGTATTGTTTTTAGCTTACAACCCAAGGCCTGGCGTTACAGTGGGGAGGTCAGCAGGATCGTGAGGCAGATGGTCGCATGACATCCACAGTCAGGAAACAATCGAGTATTGCCGCTCAGTTCCATTTCCTCATTGATACAGAAGTGCTTGCTCGGGGATGATCCCACCTACAAGTAAGGTGGGTCTTCCAGCATCCATGAACCTGACTGACTAAGGTGAGCTCGCACCGGCCAGTCCCCAGAGGTTCTAAGTCCTATGAAGTTGAAAACAAACCGGTGACATGGAGTGACTATGTTTCTGCTGAGACCCAGATTGAGCTGGATTACTCTGTGATAACTCAGGTCTCCTTTTTCTGTCTTGGACATATTATGAATCTCACATTTATACTGGAGACATTAGCGTTTAGTTCAAAGTTAGCACACTGAACTGTAGTCCAAAATCTTTTTTTTTTTTTTTTTTTTGGTTTCTCAAGACAGGGTTTCTCTGTGTAGCCCTGGCTGTCCTGGAACTCACTCTGTAGACTGTAGGCAGCCGTGGTTATGACCAGCACCTGACAATGTAAGCAGCTGGCTTCCAGAGTGGCCAGCTCAGGAACTGGTAAACTGTAGGCAGCCGTGGTTATGACCAGCACCTGACAATGTAAGCAGCTGGCCAGCAAACAAGTCCTTTGAGCATGCGTCGGCCTCGTGCCCCTTCTGAGTGGGCTTATGCTAATAAGGTGTTGGCAGCTTAACCTATCCTGGGAGGACACATCACCCAGCCCGCCTAGGGCAGTTATATAAGCAGCTCCTTTCTGCTGCTTGGGGTCCAGGCCCTTCCCTTCCCTTCCTGGTCCAGGTCCCCCGTCCAGTTCCCCATCCCTATGTCAAGAGCCGTTCCTGGATTAAAGCCAACTGAGAAGGATCCTACCGTGTCGCGTCTTACTTGCGGGTCAAGGCGGACGCGACATATGGTGGCCCGTACGGGGAAACTGAGGACTTCACCTTCGTTGGATTCAGAACTCAGCAGCTAGGAACGGCGGCGGTACAGGTATAGTTATTGCCACAGAAAGTGCCCAGTGAGTAGGGCCGTCACAAGGTCCGCGGTAAAGCGGCGTCACAGAAAGTGCCCAGTGAGTAGGGCCGTCACAAGGTCCGCGGTAAAGCGGCGTCACAGAAAGTGCCCAGTGAGTAGGGCCGTCACAAGGTCCGCGGTAAAGCGGCGTCACAGAAAGTGCCCAGTGAGTAGGGCCGTCACAAGGTCCGCGGTAAAGCGGCGTCACAGAAAGTGCCCAGTGAGTAGGGCCGTCACAAGGTCCGCGGTAAAGCGGCGTCATAGAAAGTGCCCAGTGAGTAGGGCCGTCACAAGGTCCGCGGTAAAGCGGCGTCACAGAAAGTGCCCAGTGAGTAGGGCCGTCACAAGGTCCGCGGTTAAAGCGGCGTCACAGAAAGTGCCCAGTGAGTAGGGCCATCACAAGGTCCGCGGAAAAGCGGCGTCATAAGGTCCGTGGTCATAGGTCCATGGTAAAGTGGCAATTGAATCACGAGAAACCTTAGAAGTATCATGTTTGTGTTTGTTGTAGACCAGGTGTGGGTCGGTCTGGGTGTCGTAATTATGTTTTTCCTAGTATGTAGTCTTTGTTTCTGTTTAAATTGTCATTGTCCAAGACATAAGTGTAAAAAAAATAATAAAGGACGAAAAAGGGCCTCCAACATCTATCCTAGCACAAAAGATTTAGAGACAGAGAGTTCCTCCAGCTCCGATAGCTCAGTTGAGGAGGAAGGAGGGAACTTAGGCAAGATGGAGGAGGAAGAAAAGTTAGAAAAGATGGAGGAGGATCAAGAGAACCTATCAGTTGAAAGGGAGTCTGTGACCCTCTCTAGGCGGAGGAAAGGCAAACATGGGGCGGAGAAGCTTAAACCACCTGCTTGGGAGACGCCCACAGCTCCGCCCTAGGCCCGCCTCCATATGCGGAGGTTCCTCGGGCCGGTCCACCCCCAGGGACTCCAGGGACTCAATCGTTCTGCCCTGAGACTTGGAAGGAAGCGCGTATGGCCTTCCCAGTTTTTGAAGATCCAAATCAACAAAGATATCATGAGCACTTGGATATCAAAATGTTAAAAAATCTTGCAGAATCAGTCAGGGCTTACGGCGTTAATGCTTCCTACACGCAATCCTTGATAGAAAGGATAGCGACACAGGCCATGACACCATCTGATTGGATAAGTACTGTGAAAGCCTGCTTAACTATGGGGCAATATCTTGACTGGAAATCTATTTACAGTGATTATGCTCAAAGACAGGCTCAAGCCAATGCCGCCGCAGGACAGCCCTTATGGAACCTGGATATGTTTCTAGGTCAGGGACAATGGGCAGGTAACCAGACAGCATATCCGCCAGGGTGTACGACCAAATTAATGCCATGGCTGTTAGAGCCTGGAAAGCTCTACCCAATAGGGGAGAAGTTTCTGGCAATTTAACAAAAATCCTCCAGGGTCCTAATGAGCCTTTCTCCGACTACGTGGCTCGCATGATGGAAGCCGCAGGGAGAATATTTGGCGATCCTGATACAGCCATGCCATTGATAGAGCAATTGGTGTTTGAACAGTGCACCAAAGAGTGCAGGATGGCCATCACCCCCTGGAAAGCAAAGGGCTTGCAGGCTTGGATGAAGGCTTGTAGGGAGATTGGTGGACCATTGTCCAACTCTGGCTTGGCAGCTGCAGTTATGCAGTTGTCTAAGGGTAAAGGCAGGACCCCTGCTGCAGGGGCTTGCTTCAACTGCAGCCGCCAGGGACACTTTAGGAGTCAGTGCCCCCAAAGAGACAGGGAAAGGCAAAGAGACAGGGAAAGACAAAGGAATACCCCTCGTCTGAGGCCGCCAGGAATATGCCCAAAATGTCACAAGGGTAATCATTGGGCCAGTGAATGCAGATCGACAAGGAACCCTGAGGGCCAAACGCTGCCTTCTGGTTATGGTAGTACGCAGTCAAAAAACGTGCAGCGGGGCCCACGCTTCCAGGGCCCTTAAATATATGGAGCAGTAGAGGGGCAGAGTCAGCCCAACCTACACCGCCCGAGCCTTGGAGAGCCACTCCGGGTTTGGCAGGGTTGGAGCCTCGGAGAGCCACCACGGGCTCAGCAGGGCTGGATCTGCGTGCACCACCAGACTCGTATTAACACCCCAAATGGGTGTGCAACCTATTGAGACTGACTTCCAGGGCCCACTGCCTCCCGACACAGTGGGGTCTACTGATAGGACGCTCTTCTTCCACCCTAAAAGGTCTCATGGTACATCCTGGTGTTATAGATGCCGATTTTGAGGGTGCAGTTAAGATCCTTGCCTCCTCTCCGCAGGGTATCGTGGCCATTTCACCAGGAGACAGAATTGCTCAAATAGTAATGCTACCCAGCTTACATAATGTGTTCCCCAGTAAAAATGTAATAAGGGGAAATAAAGGCCTCGGATCCTCAGGGACTGAAGCCGCCTTCTTATCTTTAGATTTGGACCAAAGACCTATAATAGAATTGGAAATTAACGGCAGAAAAATATTGGGCCTATTAGACACAGGAGCTGACCGTAGCATTATAGCCAAAAAGACTGGCCTAAAAACTGGCCTATTCAAGCATCAAACCCAAACCCTACAAGGGCTCGGGTATGCAAATCGCCCGATTTAAGCGCAGGTACATTATTTTGGAAAGACAAGGAAGGAAATGAAGGCACCTTCCAACCTTATGTGTTATCTTTACCTATTAGCCTTTGGGGCAGAGACCTGTTAAAAGCCATGAAATTGAGATTGACAAACACACATTATTCCACAGAGGCAACAAACATGATGACAGACATGGGATGGCATCCATCTCATGGCACTGGAAATATCTCCAAGAGAGAAGGGAACCAGTGCAACTGCAGTCTAAAGGGACTGCGCATGGGACTGGGTTTTTCCTAGTGGCCACTGGACCTAGCATACCCATTGTCTGGAAGACTGAGGAGCCAGTGTGGGTTCCCCAGTGGCCTCTTTCCTCAGAAAAGTTGCTAGCCGCTAGACAACTAGTTAAAGAACAATTAGAGTTGGGACATATTAAACCTTCTATCTCTCCCTGGAACACTCCCATATTTGTTATAAAAAAGAAATCAGGGAATTGGAGACTGCTACATGACCTGCGAGCCATAAACCGTCAGATGCAGGTCATGGGGCCGGTTCAAAGAGGATTGCCTCTACTATCTACTCTACCTCGTGATTGGCCTATTATTGTCATTGACATTAAAGATTGTTTCTTTTCTATTCCACTTAGTGAAAAGGATAGTGAGAGATTTGCCTTTACAGTTCCATCCATTAATCATGAGGAACCTGACCAGCGTTACCAATGGGCAGTACTGCCTCAAGGCATGGCCAATAGTCCCACCATGTGTCAATTATATGTGGCAGAGGCCTTAGCCCCTGCCAGAAAAAATTTCCCCAGGTTCATTGTCTTCATTACATGGATGACATTTGATAGCAGCAAAAACTGAACCTTTGTTGGACCGTGTCTATGCAGAGTTGATCAAGCATTTAGACAAAAGACAGCTGATAATAGCTCCAGAAAAGGTTCAGCGAAGCAAGGTAATGAAATACCTTGGGGCAAAAATAAGTATCAAGGACAAGTACCTCAAAAATTTGAATTACGTAAGAACCACCTTACAACCCTAAATGATTTTCAAAAATTGCTAGGGGACATTAATTGGATACGTCCTTATCTACATCTGTCTAACCAGGAATTAAAACCTTTGTATGAGATATTGATGGGTGATTCAGCTCTTGACTCACCCCGTCTCCTGACTCCGGAAGGCAGAGCTGCACTTGAGAAGGTAGAAAAGAGCTTGAGGAAGCCTTCCTAGGAAGACTAAAACCGGAGCTACCCATAACCTATGTGTCCTTGCCACACGTAATCAACCTACAGGGGTTTTTGTGGCAGGATGAGCCACTCTTGTGGGTCCATCCAAAAATATCTCCAAGCAAATCCATTGAACATTATCCCACCACAGTAGCTCGTCTGGCCCAGGAGGGCATTCGCCTATGTGTGCAGCACTTTGACGAACGCCTGAAACACTCATAACACCCTACTCTGCTTACCAGGTGAAGGTCTTATGTGGTACAATAGATGATTGGGGCCATTTTGACCTGTAGTTTTGATGGCAATTATAGATAATCATTACCCCAAACATCCTTTATTATCCTTTTTCAAGGAGCATCCTGTAGTTTTCCCTTCTGTCACCTCTCATAGCCCCTTGAAAAATGTACCTAATATTTTCACTGATGGCTCCAAAAATGGCTGTGGAGCATACCTAGTAGGGAACTCTCAGCCTGTACTGTGCCAATTCCAGCCTGGTTCACCTCAGGTTGTTGAATTGCGGATAGTTTTGGAAGTTTTCAAAGCGTGTCATTTTGCTTTTAACTTACTCTCCGATTCTGCATATGTAGTGAACAGTGTCAGAGTCCTAGAGGTCGCAGGACCCATCAGAGCCAGTAGCACAGTGTGCGCCCTCTTTAAAGATTTACAAAACGTAATTAGGCAGCGCACCAACAAATTCTTTATCCAGCACATTAGAGCTCACACAGGATTACCAGGACCCTTGAGTGCTGGAAATGACACGGTAGACCTATGGGCTAAGAAGGAATGCATCTTCCTGAGCACTGCTTGGGATCGTGCAACACAGTTCCATCAGTTGTTTCATGTAAAATTCTAAGGCATTGCAGCAGAGATTCAATCTGCCGAGGGCTGCAGCACGCCAAATTGTGCTCGATTGTCCCCAATGCATTATACACTTACATCCATCGCATGTGGGCATCAACCCTCGAGGCATTTCACCCCTCAGGGTTTGGCAAATGGATGTCACTCACTTGTACAGAGTTTGGAAAATTAAAATATATTCATGTCTCTGTGGACACTTGTTTCAGGTATCATCCATGCTACTCCCCTCACTGGGGAAAGAACTACCAATGTAACTACTCATTGCTTGGAAGCATGGGCAGCTTGGGGAAAACCCCAAAAGCTTAAGACGGACAATGGCCCAAGCCTACACGGCACAGGCCTTTTCTTCCTTTTGCCAACGCATGGAAGTCTCACTCCACTCATGGACTGCCCTACACCCCCAGGGGCAGGGCATTGTAGAACGAGCACACCGCACGCTCAAGGAATGCCTTCAAAAACAAAAAGAGGGAATAGGCCACGGCCTTACCCCCAAGCATAGACTATCCTTAGCACTTTTACCTTAAATTTCCTAAACTTAGATGCTCAGGGTCAGTCTGCTGCTGACAGGCATCATAATCACCTACGCCCTCCGCCAGAGAAAGTAAAATGGAAAGATATTATAACAAACATATGGCGAGGGCCCGATCCCGTGCTCTTAAGGGCACGAGGTTCTGTTTGTGTCTTTCCAGAGGACCAAGAAAAACCCCATCTGGGTACCCGAAGAGATTGACTCGGAAGATCTCCAGCCCGGCAGTCCCAGACGGAGAAAAGGATGATGAGGGCATAGATTCTGTTTTTGACCCTACTACTGCTATGGATACCGGGTGACTTTATACCTTTGTGGGCCGTCAACACGCACCTGGCCAGTGCCTATGCCGGTCCATTCTAACTCCCCGGTCCTTCCTACCTTTTCTCTACCTTTTGTGTTTGTATGCTTTGCAAAAATCAAAACTCTGCGCTTTGTATTAGCCAATGTATCTGCTTGGTTGGATCCCCTTGCAGATAGTAAAGTTGACGCAGAGGTTTTGAGAAACGTGCTTGTTCAGGTAAGTTTGGGGTCGTCACAAGGTTCAGGGACGCCTCGAACCGGACTGATGACTCCCAAAACATCACCATGCTATTTATGATTACAATGCCACCATATCTTGCCAAGAACTCTACTAAATGCAGAGTGCTGGAAAGGCAGGAATAACACTGCCTTTATTGTCAGACTACCTACCTCTGTACCGGTAACGGTGGAGGTTGACCTTAATACCTGTTTAGATATAAACCTATTCAGCTTTCTTGCGTCTCCCTCTCAGGACTGTATATTATTTTCTTTGGTATATAACTCTTCTCAGTCTCTCAATCAGAGTCGTCTCCTGTCTGAGTACCTGGAAAGGAAACCGGTCGAAAGAAGACGAGTACCTATCCAGGAGGCTCCTATTGCAGATCGCTACCCTGAATGGACACCTCGCCTGGATCCCTCTACTTTGGAGGGGCTCACCACTTGGGTCAAGGGCGCCCTCAATTTTCCTTTAAAGAATGAGCGGGAGTATTTATCTGGGGAGCTGTTGTTCTCCTAGGATGTGGTCTTCTGCCTTTGGTTTCTGTGTCATTTGTGCCATGACCATGCAGGACATAAGGTTGTTGTTTACCAGGCGCTGACTGCCATGAAGGAAGGCACTCCCCCAGGTATTTGGCTGGCCTCCCTTAGGGAGGCATAGTGGGGAGCCTTCCGGACCCGGTAATGGCCATCCAGGCATAATCCCTAGATCCTGACCATCTGACCATTGCCAAAGGTGTAACTCATGAGGCTCCTACAGCATCACCTCAATGTTTCTGAAGCGGGGAGTACGAGGAGCGCCTCGACTAGAGATGTTCTCAATCCTGAGATAGATTCTCTGAAAGCATGTCCGAGTGCATAGAGGTTTTGTGCCAAATGTACCTCTCCCTGAAAAAAGGCACGAAGGCGGGTATGGCAGAAATATAAACTTTCCCATCACAATGCCTTCACTTTGCACAAGGGCTCGGACCTCTGTTTTCCACCGCTGACTTGCTGCGCTAGCGGCGACTTTATAGGTGTGCTTTATCGCCTCACGCCCAACCACCTAATGAATGAGTTCAAGCATGCTTGGGTGTGGGATGCCTAAGGTCTGAAGGGTCCAGAGGTAACCTAATTCAAATTTAATAAATAAATAAGGGGGAGATGTAGGCAGCCGTGGTTATGACCAGCACCTGACAATGTAAGCAGCTGCTTCCAGAGTGGCCAGCTCAGGAACTGGTAAACTGTAGGCAGCCGTGGTTATGACCAGCACCTGACAATGTAAGCAGCTGGCCAGCAAACAAGTCCTTTGAGCATGCGTCGGCCTCGTGCCCCTTCTGAGTGGGCTTATGCTAATAAGGTGTTGGCAGCTTAACCTATCCTGGGAGGACACATCACCCAGCCCGCCTAGGGCAGTTATATAAGCAGCTCCTTTCTGCTGCTTGGGGTCCAGGCCCTTCCCTTCCCTTCCTGGTCCAGGTCCCCCGTCCAGTTCCCCATCCCTATGTCAAGAGCCGTTCCTGGATTAAAGCCAACTGAGAAGGATCCTACCGTGTCGCGTCTTACTTGCGGGTCAAGGCGGACGCGACAGTAGACCAGGCTGGCCTCGAACTCAGAAATCCGCCTGCCTCTGCCTCCCAAGTGCTGGGATTAAAGGCGTGTGCCACCACTGCCCGGCTGCCTTTTTGTTTTTCAAGATAGGGTTTCTCTATGTAGCCCGGGCCATGCTGGAATTTGCTGGCCTCAGAGATCCACCTGTTCTCCTGCCTTGGCTTCTCAGTACTGGGGTTAAAGGCATGCACCACTACTGCCCAGCCATAGACATCTTTAAGGTAGGCATGGACAGCAGAGAAATAGAAAGTCCAAATGTCCAAAAAATCAAAAAAAAAAAAAAAAAAAAGCCAGGCGGTGGTGGCGCACGCCTTTAATCCCAACACTTGGAGGCAGAGGCAGGCGGATTTCTGAGTTCGAGGCCAGCCTGGTCTACAGAGTGAGTTCCAGGACAGCCCGGGCTACACAGAGAAACCCTGTCTCGAAAAAACCAAAAAAAAAAAAAAAAAAAAAAAAAAAAAAAAGTAAAAAAAAGAATCTCACTGTCCCAGGACACATCCCAGGAGGGGCACATTCCTTAGTCAGAGGACACTAGCTGGATTAACATTCAGAGGAGGAAGGGAGAGGCTGATTAACATTCAAACCAGGTGAGGAAGGGCCAGAGCAGGTAGACTGACAAGGGAGGTCCTTGTCACCTCATTTCCCCGAAGACCAATCAGTTTTAAAAGTCACACTGTTCTGCCAATCATATTGTGACTAGTCACTGTTTCTCTGTTCTACCCCCCTAGACCGTATAAAAGCTATTCTTAGCTCGAACTAGGGTTTCTCTTCTTGCTTGCATGTGAGGGAACCCCAGTATACTGGGATCATTAAACCTCTTGCTGGTTGCATCAAGATAGGTGTCTTGCGAGTTATTGGGTGGCCATAATCTCCTGTGGCTTGAGTGGGGGTCTCCCCTATCTGAGGGCCTTTCAGTAGTGTGTATACACACCCCAGTGTTTCCTCTCTGGGGAAGAGAGGCAGAATCAGGAGAACCTTGGAAGCCAGCTCACAGGGCAGCTTCCATATGCACCAACCAACGACAAAGAAGCTGTTTCAAACAGCGGAGATGCGAGGACACCCAAAGTCATCTGACCTCTACCTGAGCACTGTGGCACACATACACACATGCACACATCATTTAGGCACACAAAAAAAGGAAGAAAACCGTATTTCTTGAAGCCTGTGCCCTCAGATGCAGTTTCATGTTCATGTTTGTGACTACACAGAGCACCTCTCCATGCTAGGGTGTTCCCTCTGGATTCCCTGCAGGAGCCCTGTACCCTATCCATGGAATAAACTCCTGAGCTGCTTGGGAAGAGCTACTTCCTCTTTGAAGTAACTACAGTTTATGAAATGGAAACACTGGCTTAGCACACCCACCAGGGCACCTCAGTAACACAATGTAATGTTATTACTTTTTTTTTTTTTTTTTTTTAAGATTTATTTATTATGTACACAGCATTCTGCCTGCATGCCAGAAGAGGGCACCAGATTCCATTACAGATGGCTGTGAGCCACCATGTGGTTGCTGGGAATTGAACTCAGGATCTCTGGAAGAGCAGTCAGTGCTCTTAACCACTGAGCCATTCTCCAGCCCATAATGCTATTTTTTAATCATACCCTCTTGTAAATGAGTTAGTGTCTGACGGTCACAAAGAAGGCAGACAGTAGGAATGACTGACACCTCTAATTGGTATCCCTTTTTTTAAAGTTGTATTTGTTACTGTTGTGTATGTGTGTGCATGTATGTGTGGGTGTCACAGCCAAACTCTTACATGGTTTCCAGGCATTGAACCAGGCCCCAGCCTTGCACACCAAGTGCCTTTACACACTGAGCTGTTCTCACCAGCTTCCCAATTGGTATTCTTTTCCTTTTGAGACCAACAGGTAGTCTTAAAATCACTTTAATCACTTTATCTTAAAATTCATCTTAGCTTGCGTGCATGCAAGCCCACACACAGGTGGAGATCAGAGGGCCTAGATTTCTAAGGAAAGCCTATGAGGCCAGGTAATCTGGAACCAGATGAGCGTAGGTGTAAAATTTTTGCGACCTACTTTTTTGTTTTTGTTTTTTTTTGTTTGTTTGTTTGTTTGTTTTTCGAGACAGGGTTTCTCTGTGTAGCCCGGGCTGTCCTGGAACTCACTCTGTAGACCAGGCTGGCCTCGAACTCAGAAATCCGCCTGCCTCTGCCTCTGGGATTAAAGGCGCGACCTACTTTTAATAAGGGTTCAACCTCTCCTCTAGCCCACCACTCAGCAGAAGTAGTGGAAGAGAAAAATTACTAGGATTACTAGGAAATGAACCTGTTCAGTAATAGTTCTTTGGGGGCGAGCTTGATCTTCTTTGGCAACAGTTCAGTCCCGTCCTCCCCCCCCCCCCCCCGTAGCAAACACCGAACACAAGTCAGCAGCTGCAGACCAGTCCTCTAGGCAGGCAGACACCACACACAAACCAGCAGCTATAGTCTAGTCCTTTCAGCAAGCAGACACCAGGAAGCTGTAGTTCAGTCCTAAAGAAACTGCCAGGTTTGACAGCCTACC
Organism: Mastomys natalensis; assembly: GCA_021653895.1. Lineage (NCBI taxonomy): Eukaryota > Metazoa > Chordata > Mammalia > Rodentia > Muridae > Mastomys > Mastomys natalensis. Next base: position 2,880,664 of record JAJTUV010000174.1, read on the forward strand.
TAAGACAAGGCAGCAGAAGTGACAAGCTGCCACAGGAACCTCAGGAGCAGTTTTTGGGTGAGTTTCTCTCAATGGTGGTGTTGTCACAAGTTAAGCTCAACAATGCTATGGAAAGCAAACCAATATATGCGTGACTTTAGTGAAGAATAGCAAAGCAGAGCAAACCAAATCAATGCTCAGTGCCCGTCTCCCACTGTCTGTGGGGTCATGTTTATACACCTTCATCAAGAGTCCTTTCACGTGTTTGCTATATCCAAACATCCTTTCACCTGTGACTGCTTCAGGAAAACAGTCTTTCACCTCTTTGCTTTAGCAAGACATCCTTTCACCTGTGTGCCCCAGCAAAACGTCATTTGACATAACTAACTTTCAAAAGAATTAGAAGTTTCCACTTCAGATGAGAACGCCTACACACATTCCCCAGAAACACCATGAGGGTGAAGCCTCAGTTGCAGTGGAAACCGTAGAACAGTATAGGTGCCAGAGATAGGGGACATCTGCCAAGGAAAGCCACAGGCAACAAGCTAGCCAATCCAAGAGGGAAGCCATGCAGGCTGCAGACAGGAAGGATGTAGGATTTGGGCCACCTGAGCATGTGGTGTTGACAGAATGGCCTACCAGGATTGGGTTTCCCTGGAGGGTTTGGTCTTGCTTTCCTGAGCACCTTCTTTGCTCTTCCTTGTTCCCCTCTTGGGAAATGATGTTTATTCTATGTTGCTAAATCTTTGTGTTGCACGGCTTTTTTGAGATATCATTTTGAAGGTGCCCAAAATTAATAACCTGCCCTGAGTCTCAGGGGAGGCTTCGGGCTCGAACCAAGAAGCAGTCAAAAGTCTCAAGACTTTAAAGACCCTGGGAGATGGAATATAACGATACTTTGCTTTGTGAGCTGGCCATGGCCTTTGGAAGCCAGGGATGGGCTATTCTGGGTTAAATAGGATATGTCTGTCCTTCCATTGAAGCAATGCTCCCTCCTGGAGGGAGGCTACAAAGGCTGGAAGTAAATGAAGCTTAGAGGGTGTCTTAGTTAGGGTTTTACTGCTGTGAACAGACACCATGACCAAGACAACTCTTATAAGGACAACATTTAATTGGGGCTGGCTTACAGATTCAGAGGTTCAGTCCATTATTACCAAGGTGGGAAACATAGCAGCATCCAGGCAGAGAGCTGAGAGTTCTACATCTTCATCTGAAGGCTGCTAGCAGGCTCCTTTCCAGGCAGCTAGGATGAGGCTCTTAAAGCCCACACTAACAGTGACATATCTACTCCAACAAGGCCACACCTTCTAATAGTGCCACTCCCTGGGCTGAGCATAGGCAAACCATAACTGAGGGCTCCGAAGAAAGGTCCCTGGAGTTCTATAGATAGTAAACAATTGCCAGGAAAAGAGGATTCTGCAAAGCAGAGAGCTGAGCCAGCCTCTGCCCATGCTACCGTGGGATTTTATGTCATGTAGTTGAGCCACCTATGCCAACTTCTGTCCCCTATATTTCTGTGAGTTACCCCAAAACTCATTAGGTCATGAAGCCAGACTTGAAAGGGAGTGTTCCTTCAGTCTGTCATCAGTGCCCTGTCTGAGATGAAGAGACTTTGGCTCACCCCCATTGAAGTGTTTAGACAAGATAAAACTTTACTCTTGATCAAGAGATGCCCTACGGATTGGGCTGGAAGTGCTGACTCGGTGATTATGATCACTGACTGCTCTTCCAGGTTTAATTCACAGCACCCACATGGTAGCTCACAACTGCCTACAACTCCGGTTGTTGTTGTTGATTTGAGTATCATTTCTCTGTGTAGCCCTGGCTGTCCTGGAACTCACTCTGTAGACCAGGCTGGCCTCGAACTCAGAGATCTACCTACCTCTGCCTCCTGAGTGCTGGGATTAAAGGCATGTGCCACCACCACTGATTGGCTACGTTTTAAATTTTAATTACTGTATTTAAGATACCTATAAAACAAAATGCCTTTACCATTTAAGCCCCACTTGCCCAAGGGGCTATTGTTTGTTTAGGATAACAAGCATCTTGTTTTCATTTCTGTAAACAAGCTTAGTTGCCCCAACTGCACAAGATGTGACTGATCTCACATAGGTGGGCGGTGCATAGACAGAAAGTACGTCAGGATGTCTGCTTGGCCTTGATTGGATGAAGGCAGGAAGTACCTAGCCTTGTGTGGTTTGCCTTTATAAGCCCCTAGCTAATGTAATTTGGTGCTATATTCTGGGAATCTCCAGTAAGGACATGACTAGTGTCCATCATCCTGGTCAGTACTTAATAAAGTTTGCTTCAAATTCAGCTCAAAAGTTGTGGAATTGGTCTTTTTGTTTGTTTGTTTGTTTGTGTTTTTTTGTTTGTTTTTTTCGAGACAGGGTTTCTCTGTGTAGCCCTGGCTGGCCTCAAACTCAGAAGTCCGCCTGCCTCTGCCTCCCAAGTGCTGGGATTAAAGGCGTGCGCCACCACTGCCCGGCGTGTGGGATTGGTCTTAATCTTGCCCAGTGGACAAGACCCCTTTGCTGAACTCACATTCCGTAGGACCTCTGCACATATGTAACAATCCTGTAGCTTGGTCTTCATGTGGGACTCCAAAAAGCCAGAGCAGGGGCTGTCTCTGACTCTGTTGCCTACCTTTTGAGACTCTTTTTTCCCCTGCTAGACTGCCTCATGTAACCTCAATAAGAAAAGATGCAACTTGCCGGGTGGTGGTGGCACACGCAGATGGTGGGAAGCAGATGGGCAGATCTCTGGATCTCTGAGTTCGAGGCCAGCCTGGTCTACAGAGCAAGTTCCAGGACAGCCAGGGCTACACAGAGAAACCCTGTCTCAAAAAACCACCACCACAAAAACAAACAAACAAACTAAACCAAAACAAAACAAACAAAAAACATGCCATATTTCTGGACTGAAGAAATGGCTCAGTGGTTAAAAGTTACAGGCTAACAGGCTATTGTGAGCAAACTCATATGGGAGCTAGCTATGGGCAGAAATTGAACTCGGGTCCTCTGTAAGAGCAACAGGTGCTCCTGACCCCGGAGTTCTCGCCCCAGTCCCCAGAGAGCTAAGAAGTCACATGGTGAGTGGGAGGTGCAGTGCTCGGACCTTCGTGGCATCTCAGGCCTTCACTGCAGCCTTGGGTCTAAATACAGCATGTGTGTTTTATAACTGGCATGCCTTAATGCCACACAGCACAGCGTAGTCTCTGAGCCAGACAGGTGATGTCATCAGGTGATCAGCTGAGCTTGCAAAAGATCACCGCAGCTGGGCTTGTTGGCTGTTGTCCTTCCTTCATAAAAGGAAGTCACACCCAAGCCACTCCTCCCAGTCAATCGTTTGCAATTTTGCCCTAACTACACTTGGACTCTGGGAGGGGGTAGAATGTATATAGATGGGGAGGGACTTCGGGAGGTGACTGTATGTACACAGCTATGGGAGAGCCATTATCCATGCTGGGTACAGACCTTCCAGTACTACTTACTGCTTTCTGGTCTCCCTACCCATAAACCCCAACCCAAGCTCTGTGAGCAGCACTAATAAGTAATTGGCTCCCTAGGGTGAATTTTAGTGGAATAGAACTTTGGATTGTCACTGGGACCTTATAGGCATTGCCTAGTGTACCATCCCCACCCCACCACGATAAAAATTACCTCTGCAAATGCAGATGGATGCTCCTGAATGAGCACCTCAGCTCAGATCCACATTGTCCACAAATTGTTAATGTTTCTATTGCATACACAAAGCGTTTGTCTCTAGTAGAAACATGATGGTTTAAGTTCAGACTCCCCCCCCCACCATTGTTCCTCAGCACATAGGTAATCAAATTAGTGTATGACTATATCATATCATATTGTGTTCAAATGCTTAATTTAGGGCTGGAGAGATGGTTCAACCGTTAAAGACTAGGCTCACAACCAAAAAGGTAAGAATGCTTAATATGATTTTGAATATTTAGTTATTTGTTTATTTATTTATAGTGTATGGGAGAGGGCTATATGTATACCACAGCACCCACGTGGAGGTCAGAGGGCAACTTTTATTGTTTTTTCTTGCAGTGGGTGGGTTCTCTCTCTCCATCATGTGGATTCCAGGGGTAACATTCAGTTTGTTGGGCTTGGCAAAAAGAGCCTTTACCTGCTAAGCCATTTTACTGGCCTGAAGATATTTGATGTGAAATGCCTTTAATCCTAGTACTTGGGACAGGGAGGCAGGAAGATCTCTGTGAGTTTCAGGCCAGTCAGTCAGGGCTACATAGTGAGACCCTATCTCAAAAAGTAAAATAAATGTATTTATGATTTATTATCAATTATCTTAGTTACTTCTCTATGGCCATACAAAACACCATGACCAAAGGAACTTATATAAATAGAAAACATTTAATTTTAAGACTCACAGTTGCAGAAGGTTGGGATCCATGGCTATTATTGTTGATGAATGGCAGCAGACAGCCAGGCAGGATGCCGGCTGGGCTTCTGACACCTCTAGGCCCCTCCTCAGTGACACACCTCCTCCAATAAGACCACGCCCCCAATCCTTCCCAAACAGTTCCACCAACCACCTGCAACTCAAGCTCCAGGAAACCCACTGCTGTCTTCTTGCTTCTGCAAGCACCTTCATACTTGGTACATGTAAACTCACTCATGCACAAACACATACAAACATGCACACACACGTGTGCCCATACACACATACATACACAAGCACATTTTTAAATATGTTGAGAACCAAGATCACCTTATACACCTAGCTATATACCTAATTTAAATTCATGTATACATGAGTTTGTATAAAATTTCCTCAAGTGAAAGGGGCCACATTAAAATAGAAAAGTTTAAGAAGCTATTTTATTTTATTTATTTATTTATTTGGTTTTTTGAGACAGGATTTCTCTGTATAGCCCTGGCTGTCCTGGAACTCACTCTGTAGACCAGGCTGGTCTCGAACTCAGAAATCCGCCTGTCTCTGCCTCCCAAGTGCTGGGATTAAAGGCGTGTGCCACCACCGCCCGGCAAGAAGCTATTTTAATTACCCACAGTTTACTTTTTAAATTTTATTTATTTTATGTATATGAGTACACTGTAGCTGTTTTCAGACATACCAGAAAGGGGCATCTGATCCCATTACAGATGGTTATGAGCCACCATGTGAGTGCTAGGAATTGAACTCAGGTTCCCTGGAAGAGCAGTCAGTGCTCTTAACTGATGAGCCATTTCATCAATCCCACGGGTTACTCTTTAAAAATTATGCCGGGCGGTGGTGGCGCACGCCTTTAATCCCAGCACTTGGGAGGCAGAGGCAGGCGGATTTCTGAGTTCGAGGCCAGCCTGGTCTACAGAGTGAGTGCCAGGACAGCCCAGGCTATACAGAGAAACCCTGCCTCAAAAAACAAAACAAAACAAAACAAAAATTATTTATCTTGCTTTCTTGAGACAGGTAGAGCAGGCTGTCCTAGAATGTATAGAGATGTGCCTGCCTCTGTCTCACAGGTGTGAGAGGTAAAGGCCAGCCTGGAATAAGGATCTGTGACAAAAGGAAAAGTTCCCAATAAAATAAACTTTTAAAGCCAGGTGTGGTGTCGCATACATTTACTCCCATGCACTCAGGAGCCAGAGGCAGAGGCAAGAGGATCTCTCTGAGTTTGAGGCCAGCCTGGGCTACAAAACAACTTCCAGGACAGCCGGGGCTACACAAAGAAACCCTGTCTCAAAAAAACAAAAACAAAACAATCAAAGGAAAAACAAAACAAAAACAACGGCATAGTTCACCCTTTGTTTTGGTCAAATTAGTGACACATAGAAGGGCCAGTAGCACCCCCTGCTGCTGCCACCCGTGTACTGCACCCTGCCCACTTGCAAAACTAGAGGTAATCGTAATAAACGACTGTAGCTTCTTGGGCTGTGATGGTCCCTCCTATTCCCTCTCTGTTTTACAGTTTGTCTTGTTATGTCACCCTTCCTTCCTGCCTTCCTGCCTTCCTGCCTTCCTGCCTTCCTGCCTTCCTGCCTTCCTGCCTTCCTGCCTTCCTGCCTTCCTGCCTTCCTGCCTTCCTGCCTTCCTGCCTTCTTCCTGCCTTCCTGCCTTCCTGCCTTCCTGCCTTCCTGCCTTCCTGCCTTCCTGCCTTCCTACCTTCCTGCCTTCCTGCCTTCCTGCCTGCCTGCCTGCCTGCCTGCCTTCCTGCCTGCCTGCCTGCCTGCCTGCCTTCCTGCCTGCCTTCCTGCCTGCCTTCCTGCCTGCCTTCCTGCCTTCCTGCCTTCGTTCCCTTCCTCCAATTGGGTGTTTAGGCACAATGTGCATGCAGTACCCAGATAGGCCAGCAGAGGGCGATTGACCAATCGCTGTGCAATCTTTCTAGCTCCCACCCCTTTTTAAAATCTTTAATCTTTTTTATTTATGCATACAGGTGTTTTGTCTGCATGTGTGTCTCTGAAACCATGTAGATGCAGTGCCTGTGGAGACCAGATGAAGGTGTCAGATCCCTCTGGGACAGGAATTACAGGCTTCTGTTTGGTTGGGGCTCTTTTGTTTTGTTTAGTTTTGCTTTTTGTTTTTCCGAGACAAGTTTCTCTGTGTAGCCTTAACTAGCTCTGTAGACCAGGCTGGTCTTGAACTCACAGAAATCTGCCTGCCTTGCCTGCCTCTGTTCTCCAGGGACTAAAGCTGTATGGCACTACACCCTGCCTCCTGTCAGTCTTTCACACCCATGTCACCTGGAGTTTCAGGGAGGTTGGGTGTAGTTGGCTCTGGGACTCTGACCCAGCTCTGTGGCCACATACGTGCCTGCTGAGACTAGAAACCAGAAGCGTCTACCTCACATGGATTTGATCTTAAAGTCCCAGCTTCAGGGCTTACCTCCCCTGCAAACCCATCTACCCACAGATAGATGTTTTTGGTGCATCTGTTAGTCTGACTTTGGATTCTAATGTCATGTTTACTAAAGCAGACAGTTTCTCTGCACATTCGCTGTGTCCTTCCTGGTTCCTGATCTCTGACCAATCATATCCATAAACTGGGCACTGGCCCTCAGAAAGAGCCCTTCAGGTGCCCAATTCTCTCTCCTGCTATCCTCAGGAAAACTGTGACCAGCCCTAGAGGTGCTAGATTATCTCAAAGTAAAGACTCCATTTATCAAACCTTCCTTGCATACCCTACTTCAAGCATGCTATTATTTCTCTTTCTCTCTCTCTCTTTCATTCATTCTTTCTTTTTTTTTTTTTTTAAAGATTTATTTTTTTCACATGAGTACACTGCAGCTGTCTTCAGACACACCAGAAGAGGGCATCAGACCCCATCACAGATGGTTGTGAGCCACCATTCGGCCACTGTGAATTGAACTCAGGACCCCTGTAAGAGCAATTAGTGCTCTCAACTGCTGAGCCATCTCTCCAGTCTTTCTTTCTTTCTCTCTTTCTCTCTTTCTTTCTTTCTTTCTTTCTTTCTTTCTTTCTTTCTTTCTTTTGTTTTTCTGAGATAGGGTTTCCCTGTGGGGCCCTGTCCATCCTGGAACTCCTCTGTAAACCAGACTGGCCTCAGATATCCACCTGCCTCTGCCTCCCAGCGCTGGGACTGAAGACTTGCATCACCATGCCCAGCTCTTCTCCTGGGCTTTCAACCTATCCTGTGACCTGGAAGTGTTGGCTATGTCTTCAATGAGGCCCACTACTATAAAGATGTGAAGTCATATCTTGTCATCTGTCTGACACATAAGTACCACCATGGCCTGAAAGCACCCGGCCTTAATCATACTGTGAGCATAAGTCTGATATCAGAACGCAGGGGTGGGACAGCCTGCCTGCAGGGAGGGTCCTGGCAAAGAACCAAGGCTAGCTAGTGGTGTGTGCCTTTAACCCCAGCAGAGACAGGTGGATCGCTGTGGCCTCTGCTATCTACAGAGTTGGATTAGTGTGTATTGAGAGTTCCATGCCAGCCAGTGCTACACAGAGAAACCCTGCTCAAAACAAACAAACAAAACAAAAAGAGAAAAGAAAAATAACTATCAGAGAAGACACTACTCACAGAGACAGACAGACAGGCAAAGCTGCCCCGTGTTCTCTGACAGACCCATATAGGTGGAAGCAACCCTCCCCCTCACACACACACACACACACATCAACACACTCTGCCATTCGGACAAAGTGAGAGACACAACTTCACTTTCAGTTCTGTGCTTAAAACAATTTGCCCTGTAGGCAGATCTTACAAACTCTGCTCTTCTTTAGCCTAGGGACTTAGAGAGCTCAGACCAAGGTTGCTGGGTTCCAGATGGCTGGGTCAGAGACAAGACTGGTCAAGAGTGGTAAGCCCCACCCCTAAATGCTCACCCCACCCCTACACGCTCACTTGGGGTGAATTCTTATACTGGATACTGCCTTCCCTTACCGTGCACTCATTTCCCAGGACCAGCTAGCTTCTCTGCTTTTGTTTTGTTGTTGTTTTGAGACAAGGTTTCTTTGTGCTCTACAGGCCAGGCTGGCCTTGAACTCAGAGATCTGCCTGCCCCTGCCCCCTAGTTCCGGAATTAAAGACATGTGCCACTACTGCCCAGCTGAGACAGCTAGTTTTTCAGGCATCTAAACTAGCATGCCTAGCAATTTTTTCTTTCTTTTTTTTTTTTTTAAAGATTTAATTTATGTATGTGAGTACACTGTTGCTGTCTTCAGACACACCAGAAGGAGGCATCAGATCCCGTTACAGATGGTTGTGAGCCACCATGTGGTTGCTGGGAATTGAACTCAGGACCTATGGAAGAGCAGTTGGTGCTCTTAACCACTTACCCATCTCTCCAGCCCCGCCTACCTATGTTGTCAAGGCTGCACACCAGGACTGCAGAAGCCTTGGTATCTGTCAGAACATTGGTACCTACCTTGGGAGAGCGAGGCTGGGAAGGAATTTCAAGTGAACGTACCTTAAAAAGGCAAGACTGAGCCCGGCGGCGGTGGTGGCACACGCCTTTAATCCCAGAACTTGGGAGGCAGAGGCAGGCAGATTTCTGAGTTCGAGGCCAGCCTGGTCTACAGAGTGAGTTCCAGGACAGTCAGGGCTATACAGAGACACCCTGTCTCGAAAAACCAAAAAGAAAGAAAGAAAGAAGAAGAAAGAAAGAAGAAAGAAAGAAAGAAAAGAAAGAAAGAAAGAAAAAAAGGAAGAAAAAAAGGAAGAAAAAAAGGAAGGAAGGAAGGAAGACAAGACTGGAGCTGGGTATAGAGCAAGAGACCTTGTCTCAAAAAATAAGGAGGGGGAGAATTAAAAAGAAAAGTTGATGGTTTTAGGTCTCTTCAGACCACAGGACCATCCAAGTCAAGTTCAGGGTCTTGGATGATCCTTGGTGACAGGCTGAGAACTGTCCTGCTCCACCCTAGCACTGTGTCCAGGTTCCCAACCAGTGCTTAATGTTCCTCTGCCTGAGGATCTCATAGAGTGACTTGGGTATCTATTCATTGCATCGATGATGATGATGATGATGATGATGATGTGGTGGTGATGATGATGGCAGCTGTGGGGAATGGCTCGGGCTAGCCCTAGTAAATCTGCCATGGCTGCAAAGATCATGGTGCTTTGGGTGGGGGTGGGGGGTAGGGGGTAGGGGGTGGGGAGTGGGGTTCTTGTCAGCAGCAGCCATCCCAACCTCTCTTATGGAGTATCTGACAAACAGCTGTGGCAGCTCAGCCAGAAATGTAGGGATCAAATGAGTTTCCTCAAGGGTTAGGGAGCATCTTGGAAGAAAAAGTGGAAAGAACATAAGAGCCTGGTAAGGAGAGGAGCGCTGTGTTCCGGACATGACAGGACCATGGCACTCACAAAGTCACTGCAGCTATGGTGACCTGCACAAGATCAAGTCAGCAAGACGAGTCACATTCCAGCAAGCAGCACTTACTGGACTCAGTTAGGACAGGGGAAGGAGAGGAGAGAAGAGGATGATGGGAGATGTGTTGGGAAGGGGGGGGGGAGGTAAAATGGGGATACATTGTGTATGTGCATAAAAGATTTTTGTTTGTTTGTTTGTTTTTCGAGACAGAGTTTCTCTATATAGCCCACACTGTCCTAGAAGTCACTCTGTAGACTTGCCTGGATCTGCCTCCTGAGTGCTGGCATTAGGGCACATGCCACCATGCCCAGCTACTAGAAGATAGAAAATATTGAAGGCTGAAGGCTGTGAGGAGGCGAGCTGAGTCCCAAGTGCTACCATGGCTGTCGGAGGACAATGTTCTCCGCTCCGTGAAGACCAAATAAGTCCCTGGCCATCCTGTCTTTACCACTAAGTCACTGGAGTTAGGTGACATGAGTTCTTGGCCTCCAGGTATGTAGAAGTCACTTGGATAGGACCTCCCGAGAGACCAGCAGACCTGCCTTAAAGGATGTGAGACTAGGCTAATTTGGGGGAGACCAAGGAGAAGTTAGAAATAAGGAATTGCAGCCAGAGACTGAGAATGTAGCTCGATTGCTAAAGATCCTGACCCGAATCCACAAGGCCCAGTTCTTCATGAACGGGGCGTGATAGTGTACACTTGGAATCCCACTTGGAAGGTGGAAGCAGAAGGATTAGAAGTTTGAGGTCGCAGAGCAGTGGTGGCGAAACAAACAAACAAACAAAGTTTTGAGGTCATCTTTAGATACAAAATAATTTCATCAAGGCCATTCTGGTCCACAAGACACTCTGTCTCTGTTTCTGTTCCCCATATATATATATGTGTGTGTGTGTGTGTGTGTGTGTGTGTGTGTGTATGTATATATATATATTCAGCATACCAGCAATACCAGTACTCAAGAAGCTGAGGCTAGAGAATCATCTGAGCTCCAGAATTTTGAGATCAGTCTGGGTAGCAAGATTCTATCTCAAAAAATGAAAAAAAGTGGTTTATTCCTGAAATAAAACACACACTAGGGATCTCGGGATCTTACAGAAGGAATTCATCTGTTTCTAAAGATCACTTGACGTGAAAACGGTGGGAAAAAATAGGTGATAGAGCACCTTGATTCTTTTTTTTTGTTTTGTTTTTCCAGACAGAGTTTCTCTGTGTAGCCCTGGCTGTTCTGGAACTCACTCTATAGACCAGGCTGGCTTTGAACTCAGAAATCTGCCTGACTCTGCCTCCCAAGTGCTGGGACTAAAGGCGTGCGCCACCACTGCCCAGCAACTTTGATTCTTTAAAAATGTTTATTTTTTGCTTAGAGTAGGATCTTGCCATGTTAGCCCAGGCTGGGTCAAGTTCCCAGTGCTCTTGTGTCTATCACCTTCTTCCTCCCCTCCCCCCTCCACCACTGTAGAGCAAGCCTGTGCTACCACACCCAGCCTTCCCAGATTTTTAATCCCCGAGATGCCTTTGATCATGAATGGGTGAGGGTGTTTCCCAGCCCAAGGAGCACAGACCTCTGAAGGTTTTGGACACGCTGCCCAAAATAAAGGCCTCAGAAAATTGCACTTCTGAAGATTGGCCTGAAGGTGGCACTCTGCAGTGTCGAACTGGAAAAGACTGAGAAAGAATGAGACTGTCCCCCAGTGGAAGGGGGATATGACAGTTTAGAAGTCGGGACTAAACTCCTTTCAGCCCCTAGAAGAAAGAGTGATATTGCTCATGCCTAACAGCATTGCCAGCCCCTCGAAGGGCTCAAAATTCACCTTAAATTTTATTTTAAACTCCATTGACTCACATCCAAAACAACACGGGTTTAAATAGTATACTCCAGCCCCACATGGAGCTGGAGGCCTACAATGCCCCAGCACTGACACGTGAAGCCATGAGAATCTCAGATTCAAGACCATCCTTAAAAACATAGCTGGTGTGAGACCAACAAGGCCTGGTGGTGACACATGCTTTTAATCCCAGCACTCTGGAGGCAGTAAATCTCTGAGTTTGAGCCCAGCCTGGTCTACAGCGTGAATTCCAAGACAACATGGGCTATACAGAGAAACCCTTTCTCAAAAAACTAAACAAACAAACAAACAAACAAACAACCACAAAACAAAACAGAAACCGTTCCAAATCAAGCCTGGAGTTCTTTTATGATAGAGTTTAGAAGCTCTTCTGAGTTGGGCATGGTGGTGGACATCTTTAATTCCAGCACCCACAAGACTAAGGCAGGTGGAGCTTTTGTGAGTTCAAGGCCAGCCAGAGCTACATAGTGAGAACTTGCCTCAAAAATACAAAACAATAACAACAACACACCCTATCTGATCCAAATGTGCTGTGAGTGGTTGCAGGCTACAGATGTAGTTAGCACCTTCAGTAGAAGGGCTGCAGGCAGGCCAGAGGGAGGAGCCGGGATACCCAGTCACATTTTTGTCACCCTGAGTCTCCTCCCAGGTACACGGAGCCTCGCTTAGCAGAGTGGTCAGCTAGGTGGAAGGGCTGCAGGCTATCTGAGGGATTCCATTCATTCATTCCTGCCCACTGTGCTAATCAAGAGATTCTATCTGGACAAACAGGCTGAGGCAGGTCTGGAAGCCAGCCTTGCAATGCTCACCTCTGGGACCCCAGGATACCTGTCTAAACTTTGGCAATATTATTTATTGTGTGTGGTATATGCCTGGTATGGTATGTGTTGGGTGATATCCATCTGCTGTGATAGTATGCTGTATGGTACATATGTGTTTTACATTAGGTCCAGCCTGGCCATGCCTGGTCTGTAGAGCAATTTACTTGTGTCCACTTGCATGTGCATGTATGTATGTATGTATGTATGTAGGAGGATGATAAGGTGTGAGGATATGTGTTATGATATACACACATGATATATGTGCTGTGTGGTATGTATGTGAGGGGAGGGAGATGGGGTAGGAGTGTTGTATGTAGGTAGTATGTGTATATGATGTGTGCATGTGTATGGTAGAGTATGTCTATGTGGGAATGTATAATGTTCCTGGTATGTAGAGTATGTGGCATGTGAATGGTATATCTGTGGAAGTGTGTGGGGGGCTTTTGGAGTATGTAGGGTGTGTACTGGTAGGTGCGTGGTGTGGTGTATATTGCATATTTGTTATATGTTTGAGGTATGATACATGTGCGCTGTGTTTGTGTAGTAGGAGCATGGTGTATGTTATAGTGTATATGTATGTGGGTACACATGTGAGAGGGTCAGGGAATATGATTGCCATGTGTGCAGTATGTATGTAGCAAGTGTAGAAGAATATGTACCTTGTGTGGTATGTGTGTTAGGAGTGGCTTGAGTGTATGTTTGTGTGTGGTGTGTACCTGGTGTGGTATGGTGTGGTATGTGTATGGTATGTGGTTAATGTGTATATCTGTGTGCCTGTGTGTAGTGTGTACCTGGTGTGGTATGTGTATGGTATGTGGTTTGTGTGTATGTCTGTGTGCCTGTGTGTAGTGTGTGCTTGGTGTGTTATATGTCTGCTATGTATATGGTGTGAGGGGGACTGTTGTGGAACACACACAGCAGGGCAAATGAGATCTCTGGCTTGCAGTCTCCGTTCACAGACACAGTATTCACAGCAAAGGAAGTCTCTGTGCCCCCCTGGTCCCCCAGCTTCCTATTTGTTCTAGAAAAGGAAGAGAATCCTGTGCCCCCAGCAGCAGCTGGTACATGCATGGCCCGTTTCCTTCCTCACCTTCTCTCTCCTAAAATAAAACATTCATTTTATGGTCACCTAAAGTATTCACATTAGTAATGCCAATAACTGCTTAATAAAATCCTGGCTTCCTGAGATGTTAGTTTTACAGCTTCCTGGCTGAGAAAGTGACATTTGGACAAGTCGGGTGATAATGAAATGGCCAAAATGATTTGAGGTGGTTTTAGTTAAGCAGGAAATAAAAGTAGTCGGTTCTCCTATTGCTTCTTGTGAATGACCCATTAGGAAGACAAAATGGAGTTTTCACAGTGCGTGCCTGCTTCATATTCTATTGGCCAGTTCTGCCCAGGAAGCAAGGAAGGCCAAAGGAGTTGCTCAGTGTGATGGAAACCTATTCAGAAGAAGACACATAGGCCGTGGCTGCACATAGCTGTCCTGACTGCACTCAGGAAGCAAACAGGCAGGAAGATCAGAGGCTCGGAGCACAGGCTGGTAACACGGCAAGCTTGAAGCCAGCTTGGACTGAGATCTTCCTGTCTCAAGAAAAGAAAAAGAAAACACATCACACAGCTGGAGTGATGGCTCGTTCAGTAAAGTGTTTGCCACCAAAGCATGAGGACCTGGGTTCGATTCCGATTCCCAGCACCAACATAAAAAGCTGAGCACACACTGCTGGAGAGCCAGAGACAGGAGGAGCCCTGGGACCACCTAAGCAGCCAGTCTAGTCAAAAGACCAAGGTCCAGGTTCAAGAGGAGACTTCATCTCTAAAAATAAGTGAGAGTCACGTGTGGTGGTACACACCTTTAATTCTAGCACTTGGGAGCCAAAGGCAGCCCTGGCTGGGAGTTTGAGGCTAGCCTGGTCTACATTGCTAGTTTTGGGCCTCAATGAGGGCTCACATCGTTTGACAAGGTCTTACTATGTTTGTTAGTTTGAGACAGGATTGTTCCACATAAGCCTGGGTGTTCTGGAACTCACTATTTAGATTCACAGAGATCAACCTGCCTTGTGTCCAGACTCCTGATATTAAATGCATGTGCCGGGCTGGAGAGATGGCTCAGATAAGAGCACTGACTGTTCTTTCAGAGGTTTTGAGTTCAATTCCCAGCAACCACATGGTGGCTCACAACCATCTGTAATGGGATCCGAAGCCCTCTTCTGGTGTGTCTGAAGATAGCTACAGTGTACTCACATACATAAAATAAATAAATTTAAAATAAAATAAAATAAATGCATGTGCCACCATGCCAGCTGACCCTGTCTTTAAATGTAAATAAGTAAATAAATAAATAAATAAACATGATAAAGAGATTGAGGAAAGTATCTGACATGGACCTCTGACCTCTACACATATATGCTCATAGATATGCACATATACTGTCATATATAATACATATCTATACATAATAGACACATACATATACATACAGACACATACACATGCATACATATGTACACACATGTGCGCATATACATGCACACATACATACACATGTACACACATACATACACTCATTAAAATTTTCTCTTGGAAACAATGCTTGCTTTTACTAAAGAACCAGCAAGACTATGAATCCATAAATAAATGCTTGTTGTGGGGAAATCTGAGGCCAGCTTAGAATATTTGAAACCATATCAGGACATGTTTATAACTCAAAAGGCTGAGACAGGCTGGGCAGTGGTGGCACACTCCTTTAATCCCAGCACTTGGGAGGCAGAGGCAGGTGGATTTCTGAGTTCGAGGCCAGCCTGGTCTACAGAGTGAGTTCCAGGACAGCCAGGGCTATACAGAGAAACCCTATCTCAAACAAACAAAAAAAGATTGAGACAGAAGGAAGATCATGAGTTCAAGGCCAACCTTGTGCTACATAGCAAGTTGCATGGCAGCCCTGGCCTCTCTGTTTTTGATTGAAGATTCTGGTGGTGGAAGATCCTTATGCTCGTAAGATAAGCACTTTATGACTGATATTTCTTACGTTGTGATTGCATTATCCAAAAAGAGTATGTATGGAGGGCACAGGCAGCTCTTAGGATGCGGAAATGGCTCAGCAGGTATTTATTGCCAAGTCTGATGATCTGAGTTTGGTCCCTAGGACCTGGATGGGTAGGAGAGAACCAGCTCCTGCAAGTCATTTTCTGACCTCCACATGTGCACTGTGACACAATCTCACTCACACATACAAACACAATAAATACGTGTAAGAGAGTTTGTTCTAGCCTGTGCTGGTGGCGGCACATGCGTAGCTTAAATCTCAACACTTGGGAGGTGAGGCAGGTAGATCGATGAGTTTGAGGCCAGCTGATCTAGAGCGTGAGTTCCAAGACAGGCAGGGCTACACAGAGAAACCATGTCCTGAAAAGCAAACAAACAAAATATTATTCAAAGCTCTTAAAAAATTCTTTGGGGGGGTGGGGGGGCTGGTGAGATGGTTCAGCAGTTAAGAGCACTGACTGCTCTTCTGGAGGTCATGAATTCAAATCCCAGCAACCACACGGTGGCTCACAACCATCTGTAATGAGATCTGATGCCCTTATGTGGGTGTCTGAAGACAACGACAGTGTACTTACATATAATAAATAAATAGATAAGTAAATTAATTAGTTAATTAAAAAAAAAAAAAAACCTTTGGGCTGGAGCAAGTGGGGCCGGTGCAAGAGGGAGAAGGGAAGGGGGAAAAATGCTGAGGAAGAAAGATGACTCACGAGGAAAGGATGGTGTTTTCCCATTTTCTGCTGCTATAACAGCAGCACAGGCTGAGTAATTTATAAAGAATAAAGGTCTATCCAGTTCACAGTTCTGAAGGCTTTTAGAATATGTAGGCTCTCCTTCTGGAAACTTGAGCCAAGTACACGTTCTTCCTCAAGTTGCTTCTGTCCCAGTGTTTTATTGTACAACAGAAAAGATGCCAATGCCAGGCAGTGGTGGCGCATACCTTTAATCCCAGCACTTGGGAGGCAGAGGCAGGCGGGTTTCTGAGTTCGAGGCCAGCCTGGTCTACAAAGTGAGTTCCAGGACAGCCAGGAATACACAGAGAAACCCTGTCTCAAAAAAAAGAAAAGAAAAAGAAAGAAAGAAAAAGAAAAAGAAAAGAAAGAAGGCAATGCACCAACCAAGGCATCTCCATAGCCCACATTTATTTTTGTAATTATTCTTTATTTGCTTATAATTGGTATACCACAAAATTCACTTACACATTTGCAGTGCTGGGATTGAACAAGAGCCTTCACATGCTACCACTGAGCCACACTCCCAGACCAAAATTCACTGGTTTAAATGGGGATATAACTCAGTGGGTGTTTAGTATATTGATGAGGCAGTGCAATACCAAGGAACATCCTCATCAACACGAAAGGCAAGCTGGGACTCACTACCCGTCAGTCCTCAGTCTCCCCGACCCTTCTCTGTCTCTGGTTTTGCTTTTTTCTTTTCTTTTTATTTATTATTTTCCTTGTATGTATTTGGTATGTTGCCTGAATGCATGTCTGTGCACCACTTGAGATAGCAGAAGATGTCAGATCGCCTAGAACCCTGGTTACAGACCATTGTGAGCTGCTATATGGGTGCTGAGAATTGAAGCTACGTCCTCTAGAAGAACAGCCAGTACTCTTAACGGATGAGCCATCTCTCCAGCATTCTCTCCTGTCTTTCTTTCTTTCTTTTTTTTTCTTTCTCCTGTCTTTCAATGATCCGTTATCTGTCTTCTGTTGCCTTGACTTCTGGGTATTTTGTATGAACTGAATAGCTCTCTATGGAATCCAACGTAAGAAGCCTTTTGTGTCTGGTGCTAGCCACTGCCATCTTTGCTCCTCCTCCTTCATGATTTATTTATTTACTTATTCTTTGGTTTTTCTTTTTTTTTTTTTTCCTTTTTTTCCTTTTTTTTTTTTTGAGACAGGGTTTCTCTGTGTAGTCCTGGCTGTCCTGGAACTCACTCTGTAGACCAGGCTGGTCTCAAACTCAGAAATCCGCCTGCCTCTGTCTCCCAAGTGCTGGAATCAAAGGCGTGTGCCACCACTGCCCGGCTTTATTTTTTGGTTTTTCAAGACAGGGTTTCTCTATGTAGCCTTGTTGTTCTGGAACTTGATCTGTAGACCAGGCTGGCCTGGAACTCACGGAGATCTACCTGCCTCTGCCACCCTCCCTAGTGCTGGGATTAAAGGCATGTGCCACTACCACTCTTGGTGATTTTTTTTTATATATATAAATCTATTTATTTTATATATGTGAGTACATTGTAGTTCTCTTCAGACACACCAGAAGAGGGCATCAGATCTTATTATAGAGGGTTGTGAGCCACCATGTGGTTGCTGGGAATTGAACTCAGAACCTCTGGAAGAGCAATCAAGTGCTCTTAACCTCTGAGCCATCTCTCCAATCCAGATTATTTTTATTTTATGTATATTAGTGTTTTGTTTGCATATGTCTAAGTCAAATGCCTGGTGCCCGTGGAGGTCAGAAGAGGGTGTTAGATTCCTGAGAACTGGAGTTATAAATGATAGTGAACCCAAACCATAGTCCTCTGGGAGAGCACCAAGAATTCCTAAACTCTGGGCCATCTTTTCAGCCCCAATAAATTCTTTTTTAAAAAAGATGTATTTGGAGTTCAAGGCCAGCCTGGTCTACAGAGTGAGTTCCAGGACAGCCAGGGCTATACAGAGAAACCCTGTCTCGAAAAACCTAAAAAAAAAAAAAAAAAAAGATTTGTTTTAACTTATGTGTGCATATATGTACATAGGTATGTGCAAGTGTTAGAACTGGACTTATATTTGTAAACCACCTATTGTAGGTGCTGGGAATAGAATGCAGGTCCTCTGCACGAGCAGTAATATAGTATACCATTAGTTAACCAGAGAACCAGCTCTGTAGTCCTTAAATTCTATTTTTAATTTTTACTTCTTTTTTGTTTTGTTGGATTTGGAGAAGTATTTTTTGGCTTGCTTTTTAAAAATATTTATTTATTTATTTATTTATTTATTTTTGAGAAAAGGTTTCTCTGTGTAGCCCTGGCTGTCCTGGAACTCACACCGTATTAAATCACCCTCCTGCCTCTGCTCCCCAAGTGTTGAGATTAAAAATGTGTGCCACCCCTGCCTGGCTTATTTTTTTACTTCTTAATTGAAAGAACCCTATCTGTCAGAGTGCTGAGAAATCATGTCATTTTGTAGCTGCTGTGAGAATGAGTCCAGTTCTTGTTGCCTCCCATGGTTTTCTGAGGTCTACTAAAACAAACACACAAAACACAAACATTGTAGTCATTGTTACTAAGTGTCCACTAACCTTGGTAGATGGTTACTAGGTTTCCAGGTCCCTTCTGCCTTCCTTCTCTGCTCCATTTACTTACTCCTCAAACCAGACCAGTTTTCTACTTTCCACTGGAGAAAAATGAAGTTAAGAGGCCTGCGCTGGGGCTGGAGACTTGGCTCAGAGGTCCTAGCTACTTGGTTTGCTTTTGAATTAAGGGCTTCCTCTGTGGCCTCAGCTGGCCTAGAATTCTTGCTGCAGCCTCCCCCTCCCCAGCGCTGGGATTACAGTTGTGAACCACCATGCTTCATTGGTGAAGTATGGGCAAGGTTCAGTACTCAAGCCCCAACACAGAAGAAAGACAAAAAGAGCAGGGTGGTGGCAGAGTATGCCTTTAATCCCAGCACTCACGAGGCAGAGGCTGGTCTGGAAAAAAGAAAAAAAAACATTCTAGCAGGAGTATTTTGTGAGATAGGAGATAGGTTCTCCTGTACACAGTGTCTTAATATTTCTGTTGCTGGGATGAAACACAAGACCAAAAGCAACTTGGGGAATGAAGAATTTCTTTGGCTCACATATCCTAAATCACAGCCCGATGAGGGAAGCCAAGGCAGGAACACAAACCTGACTGGAACCAGAGGCAGGAGCTGATGCAGAGGCCACTGAGGAGGAGGAGGAGCTCTGCTTACTGGCTTGCTCAGTCTGCTTTCTTATAGAACCTGGGGCCACCAGCCCAAGGATGGCACCACCCACAATTGATCACTAGTTAAGAAAATGCCCTACACTCTTGCTCTCTTGCTCTCTTGCGCCTGCAGGTCTTATCTGACCCTTTCCCTCTCCCCTCCCCCCTCCTCATGGTCATGGCCGGCCACCACCTCCACCTCTCTCTGCTCTCCCCTCTGCCCTAAATAAACTTTTCCTCCTGGAGAAAAAGAAAGAAAGAAAGAAAGAAAATTCCCTACAAGCTTGCCTACAGCCCACTCTTCCGGAGGCATTTTCTCAATTCATGTTCCCTCCTCTCTGATGATTCCAATTTGTGTCAAATTGACAATAAACTAGCCAGCACACCCAAGCTGTCCTCAAATTCTTGCATAGCCCAGGACAGCCTTAAAATTGC
Organism: Mastomys natalensis; assembly: GCA_021653895.1. Lineage (NCBI taxonomy): Eukaryota > Metazoa > Chordata > Mammalia > Rodentia > Muridae > Mastomys > Mastomys natalensis. Next base: position 2,900,537 of record JAJTUV010000174.1, read on the forward strand.
AATGACTTTTCTGCTCAGCACCTAGAGTTCTGCTTACACGCATAAGTCACAATGTCTGGCAAAAAATCTGGAATTCTAGGCAACTATTAGATTATAAAGGTGTTTGGTAGAGGCACATACACAAAGTATTAGGTAAAATTAGGTATCTGCTGCAATCTTGGCTATGTAAATAAACCACAAGAGACCCTGGGCCTCTCCAGCCTGTGGGTTTAAATGAGGTCGCGTTAACCTTGTACCCAAATTTCACTGCTTCACTGCCCCCACCTGTTCATACACTCTTCTGCAAAGGCCTTGAGAGCGTCCAAATATTTGTCAAATGTCTGTGTTTGTAATTGGGCAGGTAGCTTGGTGGGCAAAGTTAACACAGAGATAGGACCTCAGTTTGATTCCTAGCATCCAAGTAAAAAACTGGACACACACACACACACACACACACACACACACACATCTGCCCTTGATTCTCAGGGTCACTTGGAAACCTTTACTCTTACAAAGCCTCCCATCTACGTGGTTCACCAGGGACTGAGCACTTTCCTCAAACTCTGGACCTGTCACTCAACTGAGAAAGGCCTTAGCAAAACTGGGATAAGGAAGCCACTGTGTCACACACCATGCCCGGTACTTTGCAATTTGTAGATGTTCGAGTGGGGTTCTGCATTCTCAGATGAAGCCAAAACTGTATTCCCCACGTAGACAGGCACTGGCGGATTGCTCAGGCAACTGAGGGAGCTGGGTGTGGTGGTTTGAAGCAGGGAACCTTTTTTATCCCCTTGACAGAGAACTAAGAAAACAAATCAGACTTGGAGGAGCACGGGGTGCGGAGAGATGCTGATTCAGGAAATGTGAGCATGTTATGTGGTGACTGAAGCAGTCCTGAGAGTGGACAAGGGGACCCAGAGATCTAGAAACAGGACAGGATGCTGCCAGTGGAAGCAACAACAGGCAGAAGCAAAGGAGTCCACAAAGAAAGCCCAGATCAATGGCCCAAAACACTGAAGGAAGTGAAGGATTGGGGGCTTGTAAATTTTGTCTTTGTCTTTTTGAGATAGAGTCTCTCGTGTGATCCAGACTAGCCTCAAACTTCCTGTATAACTGAAAGTGCCTTTGAATGAACTCCCTGATCCTTCTGCCTCCACCTCCTCAGAGCTGGGATTACAGGCATGTGCCTGATTCACATGGTGCTGGGACGGGCTCTTCACCAACCGAGCTGCATCCGGAGCCTTCTTCCTCTTCTTAGTCTCTGCATTTGTTTTGACGCTGGGCAAGCACTCTACCACCCATTCCCCCGGCCACTTCCCTTTTATGTGGGTCCTGAAATGCAGGAGGTCCCACTTGAGGTGTTCTCCCCTCTTCCTCAGTATTCTCAGTTGTAATGGTTCCACTCAGCACTGAGATGCCTCAGTGGTTAACAAGAGTATACGCTGCTCTGGCAGAGGGACTGAGCTCGACCCTAAGCACCCAAGTTGGGTGGCTGATAACTGTCTCTTTTCAGTCCCAGGAGTCCCAGATGCCTCTGACCTTCTAGGGCACTAGCATTTACATGAACATACCCATATGTAAACACATGCACATAATTAAAAATAAAAGCTAAATCTTTAAAAATGGTTCCATGAGCTAGGTGGTGGTGGCGTATACCTTTAATCCCAGCACTTAGGAGGGAGAGGCAGGTGGATCTCTGTGAGTTTGTGGCCAGTCTGGTCTACAGAGTGAGTTCCAGGACAGCCAGGACTATACAGAGAAACCCTGTCTAGAAAAACCAAACCGGCCGGGCGGTGGTGTCGCAAGCCTTTAATCCCAGAACTTTGGAGGCAGAGGCAGGCGGATTTCTGAGTTCGAGGCCAGCCTGGTCTCCAGAGTGAGTTCCAGGACAGCGTCGAAAAACCAAAAAAAAAAAAAAAAAAAAAAAAAGAAAAAAAGAAAAAAAAAGAAAAAAGAAAAACCAAACCAAAAAAAAAAAAAAAAAGATTAAATAAATAAATAGTTGTTCAATTAGTCTACCTGATCAAAAAAATTTTTTTGAAAGACAGGGTCTCGTTATACAGCTCTGGAATTCTATGTAGACCAGCTGGTCTGGACTTCACAGAGCTCTGCCTGCTCTCTTATCAGTACTGAGATTGAAGGCATTAGATGTCACAACGTTTCAGTTTTTCTCTTTTGTTTTGTTTTTAAATTTTCCTAAAGATCTGTTTATCTATGTGTGAGTACTCTATCTGCATGTCCAGAAAAGGGCACAGGATTCATTATAGGTGAATTCCATCTACACAGAGAAAAACAGTCTCAAAAGAAACAAAAACAAAAACCAGGGGCTGGAGAGATGGCTCAGCAGTTAAGAGCACCAGCTGCTTTTCTTTTCTTTTTTTTTTTTTTTTGAGACAGGGTTTCTTTGTGTAGCCCTGGCTGTCCTGGAACTCACTCTGTAGACCAGGCTGGCCTTGAACTCAGAAATCCGCCTGCCTCTGCCTCCCAAGTGCTGGAATCAAAGGTGTGCGCCACCACCGCCCGGCACCAGCTGCTTTTCCAGAGGACCTGAGTTCAATTCCCAGCAACCACATGGTGGCTCACAACCATCCATAATGGGATCGGATGTCCTCTTTAGGTGTGTGTGAAGAAAGTGACAGTGTACTCATACATAAAATAAATCTTTTTTTTTTTTAAATCCCATCTTTGTGCTGATCTATTCCATCTTCAGAGTGCTCTGAGGCCTCCTAACGTTCCACAGTGTAGATCAGAGAGTGTTCAACAGAAGCACAGCACAAGGACTCTAACTGGATCCCAGTACTTAGTATACCCCAAATCCCACACACAGCCATTGTCGAGAGGTAGAACGGAGCCTGCTGCAGGTCTCAAAAGGAATGTCTGGATGCATTTGGGGGAGGAAGCCTTGCTCTCTTTGCTTGCAGACTGCTCTTTTCTGGATCCTAACATAGCTTGAAAATCTGGTGTTCACGCAACTGTGCAGTTTATCCCAAATCAAGTATGTGTTCCACTTAGCCGTGAAGTGACTACTCCCTTTCCCAAGAGCCAGTGTATAAAAGAACAGGCTTGGACATGTCCCTGAGGAGCACAGAAAGGTGTAACTCCAAGCTGTCTTACTTCCATGTCACCAACACTCCCTCAACTCGTAGCCACAGCCTCATGGAGAATTTCCCATGAGCAGGTGACTCAGGAGGAGAAGGTGATTTTTAAAAAAAGTTTGTGTATATATGTTCATTCGAATGTAAGCTCTCTCTGTGTGTGTGTGTGTGTGTGCACACACGCACTGTAAAGACCAGAAGAGGGCATCAGATTTCCCCAGGAGCTAGAGTTAAAAGCAGTAGTGAGCTACCCAATATTGGTTGTTGGAACCCAACTCATCTGGATTCATCTGGAAGAGCAGGAAGCACTCTTACTTGATGAGCCGTCTTTCCAGTCCCCTTTACAAGATCTTAACAGACAAACAGGAAGAAATCTTCTCAGCACATAAATAAGTTGTGTTCTTCTGGTTCTGTTTGCCACAAGAAAGATTCTGGAAATCACAAGCCAGGTGGCCATGAACTTACAAGTGTAAGAAAGGCTATACGGGAACATCAAGGGATAAACCTAGAAAATGAAAGCATTTGTGTCTTATAACAATATTTATCTGGCCAGGCTCAGATGGTGCATGACTTTAACCCCAGCACACAGAGGGCAGAGGTAGGTGGATCTCTGTGAGTTTGAGGCCAGCCTGGTCTACAAAGTGAGTTCCAGTCAGCCAGGACTTTTACACAAAGAAACTCTGTTTTGAAAAACACAAAACAAACAACTATCAAGGGCCTGAAGGGATGGTCCGGTAGTTAAGAACACTGGCAGTGGTGGTTGGTGGGTGCTGGTATTGGGATGTAAAGTGAATAAATAAATTAATTAATGGAAAAGAAAAAAGAACACTGGCTGCTCTTTCACAGGACCAGGATTTTTTTTTTTTTTTTTTTTTTTTTTTTTTTGGTTTTTTTGAGACAGGGTTTCTCTGTGTAGCCCTGGCTGTCCTGGAACTCACTCTGTAGACCAGCTGGCCTCGAACTCAGAAATCCGCCTGCCTCTGCCTCCCAAGTGCAGGACCAGGATTTGATTCCCAGCATCCACATGGTGGCTCATGAGTATCTGTAACTTCAATTGAAGGGGATCCAATGCCCTTCTGGTTTTTGTAGGCGTGGTACACAGACATACACACAGGCAAAACACACACACACACACACACAACACACACACACACACACACACACACATATATTCCCCGACCCCCAAGAAAAACATTAAATAAGGTTTCAGTGGAGTAGAGGAAGAAGCTTTAATAAGTGAGTGGACACCTGGTCTACAGAGTGTGAAATGATGGAAGAGACTAATGATGGAAGGGGATGTCTCAGCAGGCCCAGGCCGAGGCATCTCTTCCCTCTTAGGGACCAGCCACACTCAACGGTAAAGCATAGAATAGTTTATTCAGGGCATGGGGAAGGGAGCCAGGAGGGTAGTAGAGGCAGAGAGAGGAGAGAGAGAGAGAGAGGGGAGAGAGGAGAGAGAGAGAGAGAGAGAGAAAGCAGAGAGGTAGAGGAGTAGAGGAGAGAAGTGGAGGCCGGCTATGACCATGTGGAGAGAGGGGAAAGGAAGGGGGAGGGGCAGAGAGAAGCTACAGGCAAGAGATGGAGAGAGCAAGAGAGCGAGGAGATTAAGAGGAAGAGGAGGGGGGCAAATAGCCCCTTTTTATAGTGGGCAGGTCTACCTGGCTGTTGCCAGGTAACTGTGTTGAGGAGCATACCTGGCTGTTGCCAGATAACAGTGGAGGTGGAGTTTAGACAGAATACTAACAGAGTTCCAGGACAGCTAAGGCTACACAGAGAAACACTGTCTTGAAAAACCCATCCACCAGGGCTGGAGAGATGGCTCAGTGGTCAAGAGCACTGACTGCTTATTCAGAGGTCTTGAATTCAATTCCCAGCAACCACACAGTGGCTCACAACCACCTGTAATTCAATCTGATGCCCTATGTATTCATATACCCTTTTGCCGGGCAGTGGTGGCACACGCCTTTAATCCTAGTACTTGGGAGGCAGATGGATTTCTGAGTTCGAGGCCAGCCTGGTCTACAGAGTGAGTTCCAGGATAGCCAGGGCTACACAGAGAAATCTTGTCTTGAAAAACTAAAAAAGAAAATGAAAAAAAAAAAAAAAAAAAAGGAAGAAAGAAAAAAGAAAAATCCACCAAGCAAGCAAGCAGATAACTGGTACCCATGGGGCCAAGATGGAGTTTGATTGGCAGAATACTTATAGAATATGCAGGAAGCCGTGGCTTCCATCCCTGTATCACAACACAAACTGGGCATGGTGACTCACACCTGCAATCTCAGTCCCCAGGAGGTGGGGGCAGCAGGACCAGGTATTCAAGGTCATCCTTGGCCTCATAGTGACTTTGATACCAACTTGTGCTACATGAAGGAAAAGGGAACCAAGACTAACCTGTGCTGTGGATCTGAGGTCATGAACAAAGTAACACAAAGTAACAAACCTGGGGTTGTTTTTAGAAGGACTCACCTGTTGCCAATGCTGAGTTGGCTTTAGAAGGAATCATTAAAATACAGTTTGTGAAGAGGTTTCCTCCTACCAGTTATAGACAGCTAAACACTTGTCTAATCCAACAATATGGTGACTTCTTTCTTTTTAACTCTCTCTTTCTTTGAGATAGGGTCTTAGTCTCCTAGGTGTTGGGCTTAAAGGTATGCATGAAGCCGGGCGGTGGTGGCGCACGCCTTTAATCCCAGCACTTGGGAGGCAGAGGCAGGCGGATTTCCGAGTTCGAGGCCAGCCTGGTCTACCAAGTGAGTTCCAGGACAGCCAGGGCTATACAGAGAAACCCTGTCTCAAAAAAAAAAAAAAAAAAAACAAAAAAAAACAAAACAAACAAACAAACAAAAAAAAGGTATGCATGAGCTGGAGAGATGGCCCAACAGTTAAAAGAGTACTAGTTGCTCTTCCAAAGACCTGAGTTCCATTCTCAGCACCCAGATGGTAGTTAAGAACTGTCTGGGAACTCCAATCCCAAGGGATCCAACATCCTTTTCTTGCCTTCACTGGATACTTCCTGCACATGCATTTGGTGTGCAAACATACATGTAGGCAAAACATACACATACACTTTTTAAAAAAAAGGCATGCACCTTTTAAATTTTAACTTTATTTTTTAATGTGTCCATGTTTGTGTGTGACCTGTGGAGGCCAGAAGAAGCTGTTGGAACTTCTGGAAGTGGAGTTACAGACCGTGGTTTTCTGTGTAGCCCTGGCTGTCCTGGAACTCACTCTGTAGACCAGGCTAGCCTTGAACTCAGACATACTGGCTTCTGTCTCCTACTACCATCTGGCTGCAGTAAGAACTCTTAGCTGCTGAGTGGTCTCTCCAGTCCTAGATTTTTGTCTCAAGACTGGGCCTCACTGTGCAGCCCTGGCTGGCCTAAAACTCACTGTGTATCCTTGAAGTCTGCCTCTGCTTCCAAAGTGCTGGTATTAAAGAGATGGGGCATCATGCCTGGCATTTAAAAATAAGATTTTTTTTTTTCACACGATATATGCGTTTGAATGGAAGCTCAGAGGGTATTGAGTCCCCTGGAGCTAGGGCTTAGGTGGTCCTGAGCCACCTGCTGTGGGTGATTGGAACTGAACTCTGGTCTTCCTTAAGAGTAGCAAGTGCTTTTACTAGCTGGGGCATCTCCCCAGCCCTAAGCCACTCACTGCCATAACAGTGCCTTGTACATTGTAGCACCTGCCTAAGAACCCGACCTTACAGTGACCTGGCATGAGATCCACTAACTTTATCATCTATGCCACTGATCACAGGTAAGATTTCTTTCTTTGTGCATGGACTCAGATTTAGACTGGTGGCCTGCTTTTTCTCTCGAACATTAGGGTCCTTAGGTAGAGGAAAGGCAATGTCAGTGGTTGGATTCTCTTTAGATTCAGAACCCACAATTCTAAAATTCTCTGTATCCTTCTTAAGAATTCCTTTCCTGGGCTGGAGAGATGGGTCAGTGGTTATGAACACTGACTGCTCTTCCAGAGGTCCTGAGTTCAATTCCCAGAAAACACATGGTGGCTCACAACCATCTGTAATGGGTTCTGATGCCCTCTTCTGTGTGTCCGAAGACAGCTACAGTGTACACACACACATAAATAAATAAATAAATAAATAAATAAATAAATAAATCTTTAAAAAAAAAAAAATTCCTTTCCAGGTTAAATGATGCAGAGTCACTTTTCCAAGGCTGGCAACTAAAAAGTCTATGTAATGCCAAAAACAGGCTGGAGAGATGGCTCAGTGGTTAGGAACACTGACTCCTCTTCCAGAGGTCTTGAGTTCAATTCCCAGCAACCACATGGTGGCTCACAACCATCTGTAACAGGGATCCAATACCCTGATCTGAAGTGTCTAAAGACAGCTATAGTGTACTCATATAAATGAAATAAATAAAATAAGCCAAAAAACCCTCTCATTGTTCTATGTGGAACTGTATTCTACACAGTATAGGTCACAGGTTACAAAGTTGGGCTGTAACCAGAAAGCATATATTTGGGTCAATCTGCAAGGTTGAGGTTCTTCTGTCTTTGTCTTAGTGCAGGCCACGATTCTGAAAGCTCAGGATTCGGAGGTCAGGACCATTTGAGGCCAGGAATTTGCACCAGACTGCACGGTTCTGTGTGACCAGGATTTAAAAAAAAAAAAAAAAAAAAAAAAGCAAGCAAGCAAACAAGCAAACCAACCAAAACCCAACACTGGCATATGTGTATGCCCAGCATTGAACACTGGCATATGTGTATGCCCAGCATTGAACACTGGCATATGTGTATGCCCAGCATTGAACACTGGCATATGTGTATGCCCAGCATTGAACACTGGCATATGTGTATGCCCAGCATTGACGAGGCTAAGGCAGGAGGAGGAGTAGCTTCAGGTCAGCTTGTACTACATAGTGACACTGCTTAAAAACACACACACACACACACACACACACACACACACACAAAAACCAAACCAAAATAATACAAAGAAAGGGTTACATCTGGAGAAGGGTCAGAAGTTCCTTCAGCTACATAGCCAATTTGAGGCCACATAATACCCCGTCTCAAAAAAAGTCAACATTTAAAAATATATCTCTATTACCTTTTTAAAAAATCTTTTGGGCTGGGCGGTGGTGGCGCACGCCTTTGATCCCAGCACTTGGGAGGCAGAGGCAGGCGGATTTCTGACTTTGAGGCTAGCCTGGTCTACAGAGTGAGTTCCAGGACAGCCAGGGCTACACAGAGAAACCCTGTCTCGAAAAACCAAAAAAAAAAAATCTTTTGGCATTTAATCATTTATTTGTGTATGTGTGTGGTCATGTGTGTCACAGCTTGTGTGTAGAAGTCAGAGAAACTTTCAGGAGCTGGATCTTCTCTCTTTCCTCTCTCATTTATTTTTATTTTTGAGACAGGATCTCTCTGTGTCGCCCTTTGCCTCCTAAGTGCTGGATTAAAGGCTTGCCATTATACCCAGCGGTTGTCTTCGTGTGGGTTCCAGGGATTGAACACAGGTTGAAAGGTGTGGTGGCAAGGACCTTTATCCATGAGGCATCCTGTTTGCTCTCTGTTTAATAACTTTATCTTTTTTGTCTACAAACAGTATGATGGTACATGTGTCATCCGACAGTCCAGTTTGATGCCAGACTAGGTCACTCTATCTAAAAACAAACATATAAACACGTTTCAGATAAAATCTTCATATTCTCTTGAAAAATATAGACGATTTGGAAAGGCGTGGTGGGACCTGTCTGTAATTTCAGAGTCTGTGAGGCTGAAGCAGGAGGATCACAAGTTTGAGGCCAGCCTGGAGTTCATAGTGAGAGTTTGTGGCAAAGACATTGCAGGGTGTGGTGCTGTACGTCTTTGCTCCCAGCACTCAGGAGGCAGAGGCTGGTGGATACCTACCAGCTGGAAATCAGTCCGGTCTACATAGTGAGTTCCAGGCCAGCCAGGGCTGCACAAGGAGACCCTGCTCTACTAGTAAAACAAAATAAAACATCCACTATCACCGATGAAGATCTGAAGATCTGAAGATCTGCTTATTTTGGGCCCCGTTGTTTACTAAAGAATTCAAATGGCTCCCTGTCTTTCTTTCTTTCTTTTTTTATTTTTTTTTGGTTTTTCGAGACAGGGTTTCTCTGTGTAGCCCGGGCTATCTTGGAACTCACTCTGTAGACCAGGCTGGCCTCGAACTCAGAAATCCGCCTGCCTCTGCCTCCCAAGTGCTGGGATTAAAGGCGTGCGCCACCACCGCCCGGCTTGGCTCCCTTTCTTTACTTTGGTGCCTTATTGAAGTCCCTATGGGTAAGTTTACCACTCTTAGGGTCAACCGAAGTAAAGTGAATAAATAATAAATTAGTTGGCAATTAGTACTTGCTTTTTAATTTTCACTTCATTTCTACTCACCGAACTATATTGTAAAAACCCATTTAGTGGGCTGAATACTATTAACATTTTTCTTCAAATCACTTTTTTGGTTCTCACATCTATCAATAAGCACCCATACAAGCTCCTAAAATCTTTCTTTTCTTTCCAGAGCCCACCCCAAGGACATTGTCTCAAGCCACCTCAGTTTGGTGACATTTAGTGCATGTACCTGAAATTTCATCTTAGTGACTAGCTCCCTAGGCCAAACCAAGACTGATAATTTGTCAAGTAGACATTACCAGGTAACACAAACACATAACTTTGTGAAACCAATTATAGACAGGACGCCATCCTTCCTATTGCAAGTTCTGGCTGAGGTGTGGAAGTTCCATGCTGGAAGGGGGAAGGAAAGGTGCCTGAGGCTGTCAGGAACCAGGCTCTGGAATTTAACCCTGGCTCCTAGGGTGGGGACTCCAAGAAAGTCAGTGAACCACCCAGGGGGTGTGGCTCCCAGCGTGCAATCCTGGAACAACTTCAGGACCCTCTGGATTCAAGCCTTTGGGAGCTCTCTACTGGACTGACTTATCTCCAGCTCTGGTCCCTGCGTGAGTGGCTTTGCGTGGCGGCCGCCCTCAGTCTTTAGGTCGCGCCCCTCCGGGAGACTCCTCTCTCTGCTCTTTCTGCATTAATTTCCCCAAAAGGACCAGTGACTTGGGCGAAACTCCCTGTTTTCCGGCCCCGGTTTGGGGAGACAGGTATTGAGGTCTCCCTGAGCTCCAGCTGGGGGGGTGGTCTCCCAGGAGGAGACCCCAGACTAGGGGACACCCCAAGCCATCCATCTCGCCCCTGCGCCGCCGCCGTTCAGCCGCGCAGGGGCGCTCCGGGGCCTCCCCGCCCCCGCCGCGCCGCTCCCGCGCTCCCCCTAGCGGCCGCCGCGCTGCCTCGCTCTGTCCCAGGCTCGTCGGGCGGCGCAGCTCACGTGACCGCGCTCCGGGCCTGCGGCCGCTGTCGGTTCCCCCAGTCACCGAGCGAGAGGGAAGAAACAAGATGGCGGCTGCAGGCGATCCGGAGCGGGGCCCCGGCAATTCGGACTGAGCCTTCTCTCTCCACCCCGCCGCTGCCGGGCCGCGCCCCACCCGCCCGGGCCCCGGCGCCCTCCCCTCCCCCTCGCCCCGGCGCCCCCCGGCGCCCCTCCCCCCACCCCTTCCGCTCCCCCCCCCCCCAAGCCGCGGCTCCGACATGAGGGGCCGGCGGGGCAGGCCGCCCAAGCAGCCCGCAGCTCCTGCTGCGGAGCGCTGCGCCCCGGCCCCCGCCGCCGCCGCCGCCGCCGCCGCCACCACCACCACCACCGCCGCCGCCGCCGCCGCCGCCGCCCGCCTCCGGACCCATCGGGGGGCTGCGCTCGCGGCACCGCGGCAGCAGTCGGGGCAGGTGGGCCGCCGCCCAGGCTGAGGTGGCGCCCAAGACCCGGCTGAGCTCGCCCAGGGGGGGCGGCCGCAGGAAGCAGCCGCCACCGCCACCGCCGGCCTCCGCCAGCAGCGCCAGCGGCCCGGGCCGGGGGGGCCGAGGAGGCGGGGGCGGCAGGACGGGGGCGGGGGCGGCCACCTGGCCCGGACCACCCCGGCCCCCGCGCGCCGTCAACAAAGTGGTGTACGATGACCACGAGAGTGACGACGACGACGAGGAGGAGGACATGGTCTCGGAGGAGGACGAAGAGGAGGAGGAGGATGGCGACGCCGAGGAGACCCAGGATTCGGAGGAGGACGAGGAAGATGACATGGAAGAAGACGACGATGACTCCGATTATCCGGAGGAGATGGAAGACGACGACGACGACGCTAGTTACTGCACGGAAAGCAGCTTTAGGAGCCATAGTACATACAGCAGCACTCCAGGTACCCACCCAGGCCGCCTGGAGACTCCTTCCCCACCTCCTCCCCTCCCCCTAGCTTGCTCCCTCTCTAGTGCAGTGCATCCTGCTTCCTAGCTTCCCCCCCCCCCCCGGCCTGTCCCCCACGCGGAGGCCACGGCGCGTCTAGTGACAAAAAAGACAAAACAAAACTAGATTTGCAAGAGGAAAGAGGCGCATTGTTCAAAATGGAGATTGCATTGTTGCAGTTTGCAGGCCACACATTCGTTCGCTCTTCTTCTCCCCCCCCCCCCCTCTCTTTCCTCTTCAAAATTTGTGCCAAGTGCGGTGTCTCCACCAGGCAGGATTGAAACTTTGGCACACGTATCCGTTGAGTTGGTGTTTCTCCCCTTGTTTTGGTATGAGTATTTTTTTTTTTAATTTATTTTGCAATGAAAGAAACCTCTTGCTTTGCAAACCGTTGCATGTTTAATACGTTTTGTTGTAGATTTGAAAGAAAAAAATGATCTGTGCCTTAAAATAGAGAATTTAGATCGTGGTAACACACCTAGACGTGCTTCCTTTCCTACCCCTAGTTATAGTTTGGTAACTGTTTTGGAGGAAGGGCTGTTGTTGTTGTTGAGCAGGGAGCTTCGTGGGGTCCTGAGAGCTTGTTTGTGTTCTTCGAGTGAGTACTCGTGGTCGCGTGCAACAGTTGCTGGTAAATGGCTGATTAAAGAGCAAAGCAGAAAACTAGACCAAACCAAGTTTGGCAATCCTTCCGATTTAAAATTACTTTGATTAAGTTCCAAATAAAAGTATAACACCACGGGGCCGTGTGTCCTAACCAGTTTGATCTCGGCTTTGCGTGGGAGATGCAGTTTCGTGGCACCTGTTGCCGAAGATGTGTGGTTGATCATCTAGGCGCAATTGCCAAAGATGAACTTTTTGAAGTCACAGCATAGAAGTGTCAGCTTGGACCTGACAGGACTTTTTCTTGTTATTCTGTTTCTGAGGGAAAAAAAAAAAATCCTTCCTGGATCAGCAGTGGGTTTCAGCAGTAGTGGTGAATTCGCGGATGTTTTCTCGCATAATTTCTTGAGGTCGGCCCTGAGATGTGTGTCTTGTTCAAGTAAAAGGCACACATGCAATTCCTCCTGTGTATTAAGTGAACAGTTGTGAGGGGAAGAATCTTAACTTGTAGCACCAGACTGTTATGCCTTTCCTTTATGTTTCTTTTAACCTGGATTAATAAAATTAAGATCTAATTGTAAAGACAGTCACAAAGTAAATGGGGACATATGAGAGCCTATCATACCGCATTCAGAGAAGATGAGGGCACTAGGAGTGCTTAAATGTAAGTGTTTTCACGTTTTTATAACTGCTTAAGTTCCTAACTGTTGCAAGTATGAGGATTCAGCCAGATTAGATTGGTAAACACCAAGTGAAAAAAGGTAATTTCCTTTGCCTGACTATAAGAAGGTTGCCTATTTTATGAAGTTTGGAGGGAAACAATCTTTTAGCAACTTCATGCCAACTTAGTTTACTGTGTCTTTGATAGTAATAGGTTTTACTTTAAGAAATTACGCGTTGGGCATCTTTGGATCAAGAGCTCAAAATTGAACTGAAGATGACATTAGTGGAGGAAGTTTTTGAGTTAGGACTGAGGCATTTTGGCCGGGCAGTTCAGCTAACTTTTAACTCCTTGAAGACCTGGCCAACAGTCCTGATGCATTGAAAGCCATGAACATGCTGAATTAGATTGCAATTTGTGGTTAGGGGTCCTTTTTAAACAACCATGTAAAATTTGGGTATTTTTTTTATAGGTTTTTTTTTTTTTTTTTTTATAGGTTTTTTTTTGGTTTTTTTTTTTTTGGAGACAGGGTCTCTCTACATAGCCCTGGTTATTTTGCTGGTACTCACAATATAGATAGGTCAGGCTGGCCTTGAACTCACATGCCTCTCTGTTTCTGGAGTACTTGACAAAGTTGTGTACTTCAATACCATTTTCTTCTGAATGCCACTTACAGTCTAACTCTGTGTACACTTGTCCTATGATTATGGGAATTAATAACTTTAGGAGTAAGTTTTGATCTTAAACATTCTGTAGTTCTTAACAGATGTGCACACTGCAGTTATGCATAAAAAGGCTGATTGGATAACTTGTTATTAGTAGGGGAGAAATTTGATAACTCTCTAGTAGGTGCCATAACTTAAATGTTCAGCTTTTTTTTTTTTTTTTTCAGATTTTAAAAAAACTCAAGTTGTGCTGGGCAGTGGTGGCGCACGCCTTTAATCCCAGCACTTGGGAGACAGAGGCAGGCGGATTTCTGAGTTGGAGGCCAGCCTGGTCTACCGAGCGATTCCAGGACAGCCAGGGCTACTCAGAGAAACCCTGTCTCGAAAAACCAAAAAAAAAAAAAAAAAAAAAAAACAAAACCCAAAACTCAAGTTGGTGTAATTAGAAACCCAGTAACTCTTCCTTCCTTCCTTCCTTTCTTTCTTTCTTTTTTTTTTTTTTTTTTTTTTTGGTTTTTCGAGACAGGGTTTCTCTGAGTAGCCCTGGCTGTCCTGGAACTCACTCTGTAGACCAGGCTGGCCTCAAACTCAGAAATCCACCTGCCTCTGCCTTGCAAGTGCTGGGACTAAAGACGTGCGCCACCACTGCCCAGCTAAAAAGAACTTTTAAGAAAATGTATTTTTAAAAATTGTGTGTATGTGAGTGAGAGTGCGCAGGTGGTATGCATGTCTGCAGGGACCAGAGGTGAGGTGTCAGAGCTCCCGGAGCCGGAGTTTGAGATGGCCTGAGAGCCATGGGACACGGGTGCTGGGAACCATCCTCAGGTCCTCTGGAAGAGCAGCAAGCCTCCTGTTTTAAACTGCTCTTTCATGTGACCTGCCAGGCCTTTTCCTTTCTTTTTTGGCTTTATTAACTTGAGTGGTTGGTCTTTTGAAACAAATTACTTCTTCAGATGATGGTAAAAGGATGCTACATTTTGTGTTTTTGGTTTTTAGAGTCTGTCCACTTGTTTTTAGTGAGTACCACGGTGGGAGTGAGTTGTTGAAGCCAGGGATATGGTACCGTTAGTGTTACTGTTGGTCCTTCTGGGAGGAGACCTTAGGTTAAGGTGTGCGTCTGTAAAGCCTGGGTTCAGATAAACTCAGGCTGTTCCAGAGCAGCCAGGGCTACACAGAGAAACCTTGTCTCAAAAAGCCAAAGAAAAAAAAAAGATACACTTTAGAGCAGGTCCAGCTGGGTGTGCTGGGCCACACCTCTAGTCCTAGAACTCTGGAGGCAGAGGCAGGAGGATCTTACTATGAGTTTGAATATAGTCTGTAGTCTGGTCTATGTAACAAGCTCCAGTACAGCCAGGACTACATAGAGAGACCGTGTCTCGGAAAGACAAGAAAAGGGAAAAAGTGAAAAGAAAAGCAGGTCCAAAGAAGAAAGCTGAGGGTGTGGGAATGTATGCTGTACAGTCAAGGCTGAAGAGAGATGTGCTTTAGGTAATGTAGACTAATTTGATTAGTTTTGTAGTTGAGTATTACTGGCATGTTAAATCTCTAGTATAAGAGCTGTGGACTTAGTTCACCTGGTACAGTGCTTATTTAGCATGCATGAAGCCCTGGCTTCGATTTCCAGCACATAAGCTGGTTTTGGTAGGTTGAGCCTCTAATCCGCGCTGTGGATATGGAGACAGGAGGAACAGACGTTCACAGTCATCTTTATCTACATAGTGACATACACAGTTTGGGTCACTGTTGGTCCAAGTACCTTAACTATCTATTTAGTATACCAAGTAGATACTATTAAATAAGATACTTAAATAAGTCTCTAGTATCACAAGTATCATTGACCTGTATTTGAGTACTTGGAGATAATGTAACTATTGGTGCAGACTGTCTTAGGTAGTGCTACTGTTGCTGGGATGAAACACAAGACCAAAAGCAACTTGGGGAATGAAGAGTTTCTTTGGCTCACTATCCTAAATCACAGCCCGATGAGGGAAGCCAAGGCAGGAACACAAACCTGACTGGAACCTGGAGGCAGGAGCTGATGCAGAGGCCAGAGATGAGTGTTGCTTACTGGCTTGCTCTGGGATAGCTTGTTCAACCTGCTTGCTTGCTTGCTTGCTTGCTTGCTTGCTTGCTTTCTTTCTTCTTCTTCTTTTTTTTTTTTTTTTTTTGTGGTGGTTTTTTGAGACAGGGTTTCTCTGTGTAGCCCTGGCTGTCCTGGAACTCACTCTGTAGACCAGGCTGGCCTCGAACTCAGAAATCTGCCTGCCTCTGCCTCCCAAGTGCTGGGATTAAAGGCAAGCACCACCACTGCCCGGCTTCAACCTGCTTTCTTATAGCACCCAGGAGCACCAGACCAGGGATGGCCCCACCCACAGTGGGCACCCCCACCCCCACCCCCATCACTATTAAGAAAGCATTCTACGTCTTCATTGGCTTACAGCTGGGTTTTCTGAAGGCATTTTCTCAGTTGAAGCTCCCTCAGTCATCCTCTCATATGACTCCAGCTTGTGTCAAATTGATATAAAATTAACTAATACACAGACATTATTAAAGTCACAGACTATAAAAGCTCATTATTGCCGGGCAGTGGTGGCGCACGCCTTTAATCCCAGCACTTGGGAGGCAGAGGCAGGCGGATTTCTGAGTTCGAGGCCAGCCTGGTCTACAGAGTGAGTTCCAGGACAGCCTGGTCTACAGAGTGAGTTCCAGGACAGCCAGAGATCCACAGAGAAACCCTGACTTGAAAAACCAAAAAAAAGTAAAAAAAAAAAAAAAAAAGCTTATTATTTACTTATTAATTTGTGTGTGCGTGTGTGTGTTCCAGTCAGGGCTTCAGGGCTTCTTTGTGTAGCCCTGGCTGTCCTGTAACTTGCTCTGTAGATTGACCTCAAATTCAGAGATATTCCCCTGCCTCTGCCTCCGCCTGCCAAGTACAGCGAGGAAAGGCAAGTTCCACCACTCCTGGCTTTAAAAGTTTAAAAGTTTATTTTTTTGAGGAATTTTTTTCCCTTTGTGACAGCAACTTACTGTAAGCTGGCCTGAACTCACTGCCACCCTCTTGCCGCAGCCTCTCAAGTATTGGGATTAAGGTGCATGTCAACACACCGCTGATTTCTTTCTTTTTGTGGAGAAAAAAACAAAACAAAACTTTTTCCCACAGGGGAACCACTACTGATTGATGTTAGTTATTAATCGGTGCGAACCTGAAACTGTTTCATTTTGCTTGAGTTAGATGCATTTGGTCAACTAATTAGATTTGTTTTGTTTATTGGTAAAGGTTTGAGGTAGGCCCCTGGAGGTCTGGCCCAATGCTTTGGTACATTTGTTCCTCCTGCAGAAGTCCCAGGTCTCATTCCTGGTGCTCACGTGGTGGCTCACAACTCCAGTTCCAGGGAATCCAATGCCCTCTCCTGACCTTCTAGGGCACAAGGCACCCGTGGGGTGGGGTGTGCATTACATACACACAGCTAAAACACTCATTCATATAAAATAAATAAACCTTAAAAACACATATATTGCTGGACAGTGGTAGCTCACACCTTTAATCCCAGCACTTGGGAGGCAGAGGCAGGCAGATTTCTGAGTTGGAGGCCAGCCTGGTCTACAGAGTGAGTTCCAGGACAGCCAGGGCTACACAGAGGAAACCCTGTCTCGAAAAACCTAAAAATAAACAAACAAACAAACAAACAAAAACCATATATTAAGAAAACCCTTGGGCAGCGGTGGTGCACGCCTGTAATCGCTGCACTTGGGAGTCAGAGGCAGGCAGATTTCTGAGTTGGAGGCCAGCCTGGTCTACAGAGTGAGTTACAGGACAGCCACTGCTCTAGAGAGAAACCCTGTCTCACAGACCGGAAGAAAAAAAAGAAAAGAAAAGAAAACCCTCATAGAGTTAGTTTATCTAGTAGGTATTATTTCCTGGTACATGAGAAAGATTATATAGAAAAATCTGTTCTACTTCTCCACCCCCTCACCAGTTTTGTATACTGGGGTTTGAACCTAGGTAGGCAAGCGTCCTATATTCTATATGCCTGGCCTGTTTATTTTTTTAAGGTAGGATCTTGTTAAGTTGCCTTGAATTTGACAGTCTTTTTGCCTTAGCTTACCAAGCAGTTGTACACTACCAAGCCAAACAACAACAAAAAAAAATCAGTTTTTTTTTCCCCCTTCCTTTTCAAAAAAGATCTCACTGTGTGTCCCTGGCTGGCCTAGAGTGAACTCACTGTGTGACGAGACTGGCCATGGACTTGTGTTGATCTTTTTCTCTCAGCTTCCTCAGTGCTGGGATTACAGGGATGTACCACCTTATGCTGCTCAGAAAGTGCATTTTCAGTAGGCATTGGGTAGAGTTCTGACAGCACTTTGAAATTTAGCATTTCTGATAAAAATGAAAAAGATTTATGCTATGTTTGAGACAGAATGGCCCTTGCATGAGACTTCTGGGAATATTTAGCTATGATTTTAAAATTTGGCATCTTTTACAACTTCAAAACAAAATCCTGGTATCCTGGGAGCCTTAATGATTTATGTCCTCTAAGGATTATGACAGCAGAGGTTGGTGGCAGAGATACTCTGAATGAGCTATAGGTTCCCCAGAAATAGAGATCAGTACTCCACTGGCGGTATTTCCTCCTTCAGTGACACCCGAGTGTGTCTCTTCAGTATACACACAATTCTGTATTGCTTCAATACGGAGACTTATGGAATATGGAAGGCAGCATCTACACTCTGGTTTGGGGGCTTGTTGGTGTGGCCAGAAGCTTCCTGGATGGGCTTGTAAGGACGGAGGCGGGGGAAGGGAGCAGCATGATCTCAGCGCTGGTAGTCAAGTATGGGCAGAGATGAGTGAGGTTTAGCAGGAGCTGGAGTGAATCTGAAGTCAACTGTGAAGCTGCATTTGGTACCTTGTGCTGGGCAGTTCCCTGGGGGAGCAGGCTGTAGCCATGTACTTTCTTTCTTCCCTTGCCTGCTGAATTAAGCATCGGGCAGTGGGGTGATCCCAAGCCTGGAACCCTGAGTGGGGTGTGGTATTCTCATCAGCAGTACCCAGTGTGGAAGCAGAGATGTGCTGTAAGCCTCCCCTGCACTGAGACACACCTGAAAGGTGGCCTCAAGACTTTTCTGTCTCTCTCACAGATCTGTGCTACATGCTTCATTCTGGTTCCTGGAATCAACCAGATCTGGGAGTAGTGGGTTATGTCTTAGTAAGCTAGACTCCTGTTCTCCAGAGTCCAGCAGGATGGCTAGGAGAGAAGTGAGCTAGCTTCTGGGACCTGGAGGAACTGTGAAGTGCAGCATGGCAGCTCAATTCAGGAGTTTCCTGGCCTTGACCCATGAAGTGTAGAGAAAGAAAGCACCAGCCATGCCTCTGTGAGAAGGTGGTCAAACAGGTCTTCTCTCATCTCTGAGAGAAGACCTGTTTGACCACCAGCACCTGTGGAGGTTAAACTTGAGGATCAAATGAGGGCCAGGAGGGTTACTACAGTCAGGCAACATGATCTGTGAGTATCGGTGAGGCATGTCCTACGTTGTGAGAGTAACTAGGCTCCTCTGTGGTTCAGACTCACCTGCTCCTCCAGTCCCTGCCACAGGCACATTTGGAAATGGGGCAGGTGCAGCAGAATCTAGGAGATTGACTCAGGAGCTCTGGTTCCTTTTGTTAGGCTGTCCTTTCTCACTCTTGAGACCCTGTTCTCCCTGTGACTGTAACTGGCAGGGGTATCACAGGTTGACAAGGTGTGTAACACATGGGCAGCAGTGATCTGGTTAGAGACCAGGAACAACTTGGTCCCCTCTGCTTAGACTCGTAATCCTTGCTGGGATTCATTTATTTATTTATTGCATATGAATACATACCAGAAGAGGGCATCAGAACCCATTACAGATGGTTGTGAGCCACCATGTGATTGCCGGGAATTGAACTCAGGACCTATCTCCAGCTCTATCAGCTTCATAGTTTAACACTAACCCCATTCTTTTTTTTTTTTTTTTGGTTTTTCGAGATAGGGTTTCTCTGTGTAGCCCGGGCTGTCCTGGAACTCACTCTGTAAACCAGGCTGGCCTCGAACTCAGAAATCCGCCTGCCTCTGCCTCCCAAGTGCTGGGATTAAAGGAGTACGCCACCACTGCTCGGCTGGTTTTGTAGTTTTTTAAAAAAAGATTTATTTAGGTGTTTTAGTGTCTTGCCTGCATGTATATATGTGTAGGTACATGCCTGGAGCCTACATAGGTTAGAAGAAGGTATTAGATCCCCTGGAACTGGCAATATGAATGATTAGGAGCCTCCATGTGGGTGCTGAGAACTGAATGTGGGGCCTCTGTAACGACAGGGACCCTTAGCTCCGGATCCCCCTCACCAGCCCTTATTGTTATTATTTTGAGAGTCCCTTTTGTAACCCAGTTGGCCTGGAACTCACAGCAATTTGCTTGCTCAGCCTTCCTACTGCTAGGATTCTAAGTATGAGCTACCATGCCCAGTGTGCAACTGAAATCACGTGGGAAGAATGATGCCCAGCACCCAGGGGCATGCCCATAATCCTAGTACCACCGCACATGTGGGAATGAGGGACTGAGGAAAAGATACACACAGGCATAGATAGGCACAGTGAAGTTGGGATCAGGTGGGGTTTTCTAGCTGAGGCATCTTGGAAGGACCCTCAGCATGCTCATTAGGTACAGCACTGGGAGAGAGGTTACTAGCCCCCATAGGAAGTGCCAGCAGTCTCAGACTGTAAATATCCATGGGAGCAAGGGTATTTTCTATTCTTTGTACACACTGACCAATCTTTATAAACACTCATATTTGGATTTCTGAGGAAAGCTTTGCTATTCCTCTTGAGTGTGGTTTATATGGGTAATGGCTTTGCCAATTTCCTGTGAGTCTTTGGCCTTGGAGTCCTTCACAGGCAGAACCCGTGTCACCACACACATTCACTCAGGGTTCCCACCACTCCCTACACTGCATTTGAAGACTGAGGCAGGAGAGTCATGAGTTCTAAGGCTAACCTGGATACAGAAAGAAAAAGGAAGCTAGGAGTGATAGCCTTTAATCCTAGTATTTGGAAGCCAGGCTTGGTGGCACGTGCCTTTAATCCGGGAGGCAGAGGCAGGCAGATCTCTGTAAGTTTGAGGCCTGTCTGGTCTCCAGAGTGAATTCCAGGACAGCCAGGCTACATAGTGAAACTGTCTCAAAAAAACAAACAAAAAATCCTATTGCTTGGGAGGTGGAAGCAGAGATATCAAAAGGAAGGGAAGAAAATACATTATTAAATTAATTGTGTTGTTTTACATTTATTTACTTTGCACAGAGTGGGGTAGGTGGCAAATGTGCCACAGGTTTGTATTAGGGTCAGAGGACTACTTGTCCATCTGTCCTTCCACCACATAATTTCAGGAATTGAATCAAGTCCTTAGATCATCAGGCTTGGCTGAAAGCACCTTTGATCCATGGAGCTGTGTTGTTTTCTTTGCTAGTCTGTGTCTAATGTTAGTGTTGCCGTGCTGCAGCATTTAAGTATTTTGATTCCCTAATGGTACTCAGTGATAACTCATCTAATGGGCCTTGACTAACCTGATGAATGATTTTAAGCAATATTTATGAACAATTTAAGGTTTTCTTTTTTTGCAAATGCTGGGTAAATGTTCTCTCTCTGAGCACCAGCCCTCACCCCCGAAAGATTCCTTCATGATATACCCCAGGCTGGCTTTGAACAGGGAAGCATCCATATATCATCCAGCACTTGGGAGACTTAAAGCAGGAGGAGTATGAGTTCAAAGCCAGCCTGGACTACCTAGTGAAACAATGTCATAAAGCAAAAAGATGCAATCCTGTGTTATATGGCCTTTTTCATTTTGCTTCTTTTTTTTCCGGGACAGGGTTTCTCTATGGCTCTGGTTATCCTGGCACTGGATCTGTAGAACAGGCTGCCCTTGAACTCACAGACATCAGCCTGCCTCTGCCTCCCTAATGCTGGGATTAAAGGCATGTGCCACCAATGCCTGGCTTTAGCATAATGTTTTAGAAACTCATATTTTATACCATGAACAATATTTGAATGATATTGTGGTTTTTATGGGTTTATCAAACTTTGCCTGCTTATTTCATGAGTTCATAGGCATTTGAATTATTTCCATTTGGTTGTAAATAGTTCGCTGTGGAATTTATGTGATATGTGTTTGTCTAGCATATATCTTCATTTCTTTTGGGTGTATATACCTAGAGGCGGATGTAGGTGGATCTCTGTGAGTTTGAAGCCAGCCTGATCTACATAGTGAGTTCCAGGACAGCCAGAGCTACATAGTGAGACCCTGTCTGGACAAAACACCCCAAAAAGTTTTGACTTCTTTTTTGAAGTCGCTGTATAAGGCGGTGGGTTTCATTATGCCATTTACATACGCTTGTCAGTACGATTTTTCACCTGCTGTTGTAATGTTTCTTGTTCCCCTGAAGATTCAGTTGTAGAGTTTTTGTTTTACTGACAGGGTCTTTCTCATAGCTCAGAATGCTCTTCCACTCATGCTCTTTCTGTCTTCGTGCCCTCAGTGCTGGGAGGCAGGTTCCAGCCTCCCTGGTTGGCAGTTGGCCTTTTCTTTTTTCTGGTACTGTTAGGGGACCCTAGGTCTGTGTAGATGCAAGCACTCCACTGAGATACATTGTTAGCCCTCTGCAAACTCAGCTTGCTTGTTTGTTTGTTTACTTATTTATTTAGGGGTTTCAAGGCAGAATTTCTCTGTGTAGGCTTGACTGTCCCCAATATGTAGACTAGACTGGCCTTGAACTCAGATCTACCTGGCTCTGTCTCCTGGATGCTGGGAGGTGTGCACCAGTACCCTGCCAGTTTACATGTTTAAAATCACCTGTTGTGTGTTGTGTGTGTGTGTGTGTGTGTGTGTGTGTGCGTGCGTGCGTAGAGGCGACAGGACAACTTGTAGGAGTTGTCTTTCTCCTTGTACCATGTGTCCTGCCGGATTGAACTTGAAACATCAGGCTTAATTGGCAAGTGCTGTTTACTCACTACTCTTAGACCCTGCAGTTAGCTGCAATGGTGTGTTGTTTTTTAACTTTATGTATATGCATGTTTTGCCTGCATGTGTGTCTGTGCATGCCTAGTGAAGGCTTGTCAGATCCTGGAGTCACATAGGTGGATATGAGCCACCATGTGGATACTGAGAATTGAACCGAGGTCTTCCTAACCAGTGCCAGGAGGCGTCTCTCCACCCACCCCCAATAATTAATCTTTCCCTCCCCTCCCCTCCCCACCCCTCCCCACTGTAGAGGTGGGATGTTGCTCAGTTGGTTCCCTGGAATGTATAAAGCACTGAGTTCAATTTCCTCTACCACCTGGAGCAGGGAGCATCTCTTTAATGTCTGACTCAGCCTCTAGTTTGCAGTGTATTCCTTTCACTTTCTGGCTCTAAGCTATTTAATGTGGTAGCTGTTTAAATGTAAATTCATTAAAATGACCTGAAGTTGGAACTCCGGTCCTCAGAGGTAGTGGGTATTTTGCAGGTGATCAAGAGGCATTTGGGTCATTGCTGTTGTTGGCTGCAGGAAGTTTTTTACTACTTCTGTAGAGTCAGTGACAGTTTACTTAACATGTCTGTCTCTGGCTTTTTGTTTGCCCCAATCTTGTGCTGCCTCGTGGCCTTGGTAGTCTGGCTATGGTTCCCCTTCATGGAGCCTGTTGGCTGAGCAGTGGTTACTGAAATGATGGTGTGCAGGAAGACTTTGGGATCTTTAGGATACTTACAAATTACTAATGGATCTGGGTGGTCAGGAAAGAGCAGCCAGTTAACAGTGTTAGAAAATCTGGCACAAACTTTATCAAGTCTTGATAAAATTAAGCTGTTACACACACACAAGTAAAATTCATACTTTGTTGAAAAGTTAACTTGATAACTCAGATGTCCTGCGTTGTAAAAGTTACTATGTAAACTAACTTGTGAACTATTAGGTGTCCCAGGACATTTTACTTAATATAAAACCTCCTGGGATCTCTCAAAGTAAAAGTAATCATTTCATTCCTTGTTATCTTGGTGGGGTTCTTTTCTGACTTCCTTAAATTTGTTTGGAAAGTTCCTGTTGGGCTTCTCCCTGGCCATGGCTGTGTCCTGTGATTCACAGGCTTGAGAGGCAGCCTAGCCGAGCGTGCTCGCCATGGTACTCTGGAGCAGGTGCAGCTTCTGTGTGCCTCCAAGTGCAGCTTCCTGCTCAGTGCTCACATGCTCACATTGCCCCTGCCAGGTCTGTTGGCAGTGTATTCAATTATGGAACCTAAAAAGAACTTCAGAAACACACATATTAATTGGTGTGGGATTTCATTTCTCCTTCTCCCTTCTGGTATGTGCACATCACATGCAGATTTGTTTGAAAAAACAATCTAACATGACCATGTTTAACCCTCAAAGTGTTATTTAATGACATTTTAAAAATTAGGTTTTGTGTTTAGAGTTTTTTAAACACTAATTTGTGTATGTGTATGTGAGAGAGAGAGAAAGAGAGAGAGAGAGAGAGAGAGAGGAGTGTGTATGTATGTGTGTGTATGTATTCCATATATCTGGACTCAAGTGTGAGGTCAGAGTGCAGCATGGCAGAGTCAGCCTCTTCTACCCTCTGGGTTCTAGCTAGGCATTTTGACTGTGGTCATGGTCTTGGTGGCAAGTGCCTTCATCCATTGAGCTGTCTTGCCATCCCAAAATAACACATTTCAAAAGTATACTTGCTGTAATTTCAGATAAGCATTTGAATGGCGATTCAGCATTCCCAGGTGAGCCTTGGTAACCTCAGGAGATAGCCTTTTTCCTTTTGGGCATCTTGTCCTTACTGGCCTGAAGACTTTGAGTTGTGACTCTGCTCTGTCTTGGGTAGCCTAACAGTGGAGACAGGAGCAAGGGTCATAGGGACATGTGTATGGGGTCCTTGAATGTACATGAAGACAGGAAGCACTTTTTATATTTATTGATGCATCGTGGTATTTGCTATTAATATTTAGTCGTCTTTTACAAAAGCAATTTTGAGGGAGTCCGAGGCATGGTTCAGTGGGTAAAGGTACTTGCTACCAAGCCCAATGACAAGAGTTAGATCTCTGGAATCTACATAGTAGAAGGACAAATACCCACAAATTGTCTTCTGATGTCCATATGCACTTGTATGAGTGTGTGTGTGTGTATGTATGCATGCATGCATGCATGCATGCGTGTATGCACTAGCATTTGGACATGTGTCTTGTTAGGGGTAGGTGTGAGGGGTTTAAGGTCTGATGATTATGTGTCTTCATGTCAATTTTGACAGATTTTGCTTTTTTTGTTTGTTTGTTTGTCTTTGTTTTTCCGAGACAGGGCTTCCAGGGCTTCTCTGTGCTAAATTCAGAGATCTGCCTGCCTCTGCCTCTCAAGTGTTGGGATTAAAGATGTGTGCTACCACTGCTCAGCTTCAGAGGTTTCTTTCTTATCGGAAACCCATTGAGTGTATATTTGTATTTTACAACTGTTTTGAAGAGGTACACTGAGGAGGGCTGGCTGCTGTGGTTACATTGTATAGACCCTGTTTTTTTTTTAAAGGTGTACAGAAGTATTTTAGCCTCGCTTTGAGCATGTAGCGGGTTGTAGTTGAACTCCAGTTACTGTTAGTGGTCTCTAGATGTATTTCTCGGTCAGAACTGTCCAGCAGACCTCCTTGGGATTGTAGGAATGCTCTGTGGTAGCCACTAGTCACATCTGGCTGTTAGGGACTTGACATGACAGCTCCTGGTGACATTTTGGTTCACATCTCATACTTATTAATCCTCTAGCTTTCACAGAATGCATGTGTTATTTCTCAAAGGCAGGTTCATTGACACATCAACTCAGGTGGTTGGATTTGACCTATGTAGCAAAGACCTTAAATACTGTGAGGTTAGGTGTTAGCACAGCTTTGGTACTGGCTGAAAACTCACAAAGCATTGGGCCTGTATGAACATCTTTGAACCGCAGTAATAATAGTAACTATTTGTCGAGTGGGCATGAGGATGGAATGTGATCCTGAGTTAAAAAGTGCCAGCACAGGCCAGGCCTGGGGATGGATGCAAGCCTCTGATCCCAGCACTCAGGGGGGAGGCAAAGGCAGGGGGAGAGCTCTGTGAGCTCAAGGCCAGCCTGGTCTACAGAGCAAGTTCCAGGACAGCCAGAGGTACACAGGGGTACACAAACCAACAACAACAAAACAAAGAAAATCCCAAATCGCTAGCTGCTGTCCTTTCTATTATTCCTGGCCTAAGAAGCCAGGAAATGAAGTGAATGGAATGTACTTATTTGCACATCTTCTCAGCAACAACCCTGTTCTAGATTGGGACACTGATCAAGTGGCGAGTCCTTGTACATTCTTGTGAATTTGTTTTACAATTTTTGTTTTCTTTCTTTGTTTTGTTTTGAGACAGGGTCTCTCTATGTAGCCCTGGCTGGCCTAGAACTCTATATGTAGACTAGGCTAGCTAATCTCATGCTCACAGAAACCCGCCTGGCTCTGCCTCCCGAGTGCTGGGATTAAAGGCGTGTGCCACGACAGCAGTTGTGTCTTAAATTTTAAAAGAAGACTGTTAAGTAGATCAGTTTTTTAAAAATTACGTCATTCATAGCTTGCATGTGTAACAACTGGTGAAAGCCTTTGGTTTTACTAGGGACAGCTCAGCAGCGCTGAGCGCACTGGCTGCTCTTACAGGAGACCTGGCTTCAATCCTCAGCTTCCTCATGGTGGCTCACACCTGCCTGTAACTCCACTTCCAGGACATCCAACGTCCAACACCCCCTTCTGGGGGCAGCAGGCTTGAGTGTGATGCAGAACTGTGTTTACAGGCAAAACAGCTATGCACATAACATAATAGAAAACGAACTGGGAGTTTGTTGATTGGGGAGCACCAGCACGCAGGAAATGTACTCCCCTTTTGCTGTTTCAGGGCTGACACCTCCCTTTCCACACAGGGAGTATCCCTCCAATTTCTTCACATACTTAGAATGGTTTCTATGAAATCTAGAAGCTGCAAAAGGCCACAGAGACTCCTTCAGGATTAATAAAATAAAAACCGTGGGAGCAGTCAGCACTGCAGCTCCTTCCTTGCCACCAGAGCTCTGGTGTGCTGTCTGGGGTTCTGTCTTAGCGGCAGCTTTCTTTCCAAGGTCTCTTCTGTTGATTTCCTCCTGAGCAGCTGTTTGCTTTTCTTCCTTAGTTTCTAGAAAGCCCTCGGTTCTGCTCGTTTCTCTGGTAGTTTTCAAATGAACTGAGTAGAAGGGTAAATACAGAGCACCAGACTTCTTTTTGTGGGGTTCTGTGCACTTGTGTTCCACACTGTAGCCAGGCTGGCCTGGGTGATTTTGTTCATCTCCCCACAGTTTTAGGAAGGAGTGTTTGAAGGCAGCTCCATGTGTGAAGGAGCCAAGTGGTAGTAGGTTCTCTTCGACAGAAGAAGTAATCAACCCGAATTAAAAGTATAAAAGCGAGTTTATTGGGGTGGGTTCACTGGCCAGGGATATCAGAAGGTAGATGGAGTGGTGGGGGTGGGAACAAGGGAACGAGACAAACAACTATAGGAGAGGAGGGGGAGGGGGGAGAGAGAGAGAGAGAGAGAGAGAGAAAGAGAAAGAGAGCCCGTACACGTGCGTACAAGCGCTTGTTAGAAGAGGAACACAGAGGGGGTGGGGATTGCCCATATAATAGGGTTGGGGTGCTGGGTTTGAAATCTAACTGGTGGAAACCTAACTTCCAAGGTGGGAATAGGGCAAGAGATTATTAACCAGACACACCACACGTGCCAGTTACA
Organism: Mastomys natalensis; assembly: GCA_021653895.1. NCBI lineage: Eukaryota > Metazoa > Chordata > Mammalia > Rodentia > Muridae > Mastomys > Mastomys natalensis. Next base: position 2,927,617 of record JAJTUV010000174.1, read on the forward strand.
TTTATTTCGGTTTTTTTTTTTTTTTTTTCTGAGACAGGACAGGGTCTCTATGTATCGCAGGCTGTACTGAAATTCACTATGTAGACCATGCCTACCAAGTACCAGCATTAAAGGTGTGTGCTGCTGTTCTAGGCACACTCTAGCCCAGATGACAGGTGTGGACCACCACAGAAGCTCACACTTAGTCACTAGTAGCAACATTTCCTGACTCATTCACTCCCCCCACCCTTCCTAACCCCCACCTCTTCCTTTTTTTGAGAAAAGGTTGGCCTTAGAAGAGTTGGAGTGATCTTTTTTACCCAAGCCTTCCGAGTGCTAGGATCCCCTGTGAGCTGACATGCTCAGCACCCACTTTTGTCTTGAAAACAGTACAAAAGAGTGCGATATCTCAGAGTATAAACGTGCTAAAAATTGGGGCTGGAGAGATGGCTCAGTGGTTAAGAGCACCGACTGCTCTTCCAGAGGTCCTGAGTTCAATTCCCAGCAACCACATGGTGGCTCACAGCCATCTGTAATAGGATCTGATGCCCTCTTCTGGTGTGTGTACTCTCCAGACAGACAGCTGCAGTGTACTCATCTACATAAAATAAGTCTTTTTTTAAAAAAGTGCTAAAAATGGAGTCATCTTTTTTTTTTTTGTCCACCCCCCCTCCGCTTTCCCCAGAAGTAACTGCTTATGAAAGCCACCCTGCCCTGCAGGTCCCTGAGCCCTTTACACCAGGGCTGCTCTGTTGTTTTGCAGCAGAGGCTGCTTCCTTCCTGAGCAATTAAGGTAAAGGAAAGCAGCAGGAGACCCCAGGTTCCACCCTCAGTACCAAAACAGGGGGAAAAGACGGTACTTTTGTACCTTTCTTTTCTTTTCTTTTAGCTCTCCAGGTAAGCGCTCCACCACTGAACGGTATTTCCAGCTAGATAGATGCATGTGGATGCTTCGTAACTGACTGAGCTATTGATATATATTGAGGTTAGAAAGATAAAAATCATCACAGTGTGTCGAATGAAGTGCTTTGTATTTCATTGTGTATGAGTATATCCATCTGTGGGATAGATTCAGGAGGCAAAGGGAATTTCTGGATTTTGCCACATTCTTAAAAAAAAAAAAAAATTGAACCCAGCCAGGCATGGTGGCACATTCTAGGCAGGCAGATGTCTAAGTTTGAGGCCAGCCGGGTCTACAGAGAGTTCCAGGAGAGCCATGGCTACACAGAGGAACCCTGTCTCTCTTGAGGAAAAAAATAATTGAACCCAAGTCAGGAGTGGTGGTCCACTTGGAAGGCAGAAGCAGGTAGCTCTGTGAATTCAAGGCCATCATGGTCTACATAGTTCCCAGACAGCCTGGCCTGTATCAGGAGATACCTGTCTCAGCCATCGGAGCTCCTTTCTTTCTTGTTAGGTCTGGGAGGTATGTTCGAGTTGATCAGTATGTGTATATGCAGAGTATGTGCTTCCGGCTAGGCTATACACCGTGCGGAGTCTTCAGGCTTTCCTGCTTTCCTTCTCAAGTCAACAGTATTTGTTACTTGGGTACTTAAATGGTCACACCTACTGCCTGAGTCCCCTGTACTCCATAGAAACTGAGGGAGTTTACAGTTTGGACAAATGGAAGAGGGGGAAAGAAATCTAATACGCAGTGTCAATGGCTTATTCAGAATTTATAGAATGCCGGCAAACAAAGGCAAGCCATATGTAAATTTAATTGTGGGTTAGGATGATCTGTTTTTTTTCCTGGGTGGAGGAGGGAACCAGTCCCAGACTGTCAATGAAGGGTTTATTTAAATCTCTTCCGAGTAAAATAGGATCTTAAAAGTCTCCATTTTGAAAGAGAAAACCCCAGTTTTGTGGGATGGAAGATCCAGCCATTCCCTCACTGGCAGAGTGCTTTATCCAGGTCTACTCCTGATAGCTGGAGAGTTGAAGCTTTTCTTGTCTTTGGAGTAGCACTCCAAGTGCCAGATTCCCGCATTCCTATAATTTTGCAAGTGAAAACAGTTAATTGTCTGAGCGATGGTCAGTCTTTCTTTAGAGCCTCTTCTCCCCACCCTGCCCTGCTGATCAGCGAGTGCTATAGAGACTTAAAGAAACGTCAGTTGCCTGTTTATATATCTATCGTTTTGTGTATACTGTATGAAGACCAGAGGACATATGAAGAGTAGAGGAAGCTGTAGGAGAGTCCCAGCGTGTAGGTCCTGGTCCTGGGGATGGAACTAGGGTTACCAGACTTGGCAGCAAAGAGCAAAGAGCCTTCTCAGCCCCACTTCAAGGACTTTCATGTCTTCTTTGTTCTTATTTTCTGGGATTTTATTTGTTTAAGTATATGAGTTGCTTGCATGCATGTCTATGCACCGTGTATATGCCTAGTGCCCACAGAGTCCAGAAAGAGGGATCTTTCTAACAGGCATGTGCAGTAAGCAGCTGAGGAAGATAGGAACTTGTTCCATAAGCTATTCCTTTGATTTGGTAACTTACATGGAAGCGATGAATCCCAAATCATGTGTTGGAGATATGAGGTAGACTGATTAGCTCACACTGATGCTTAATTAGGCTGCTTCTATAATGTGGCATCAGTGCCACTTGGATTTCTGTTTCTCTAGTTGTCATCCTTGCTAGGCATGTTGGGGTTGGGAGCTGCCTTTCTCTCGTTTGTTCTGCAACCTTGTCTGGCCAACAGTGTGACAACCAGTCTCTTTCACAGAAAGCAATGGCCGTGTTCTTATCTTGTTCTCCAGAGGTTAGATTTATGTTAGGTACATTGAGAGTCTTTTCTGTTGTAGTTTTTGGTGCTTGTTTTTCTCTAGTTCCATGTACCACTTTGGTTTGCAGGTAGAAACCCAGGGAAGGTGTCATGGTTAATAAAACTTAGTTATATAAGAATGAATTTAATTGATCTCATTAAGGTTACTTTTGAAAAGTAGAAACTTACATTCTACAGATACCAGAAATTACATGTAATAGAAGCAGTTTAGGAATAAATTGTTCTTTTCACCAAGTCTTTCTTTTTAAGCATCAATTTAATTTATTATTGTATGTGTGTCTAGGTGATTGGAGTGGGGGCATGCCACGGTGTGTGCATCTTGAGGTCAGAGACAACTTTCCCCAGACTTTTCCCCAAGCTTGTTTGAAAAGTATCTTTACATTCTGAGCCCTCTCTTGCTTGCAAATAAGGCACAAATCAGTGCTGGCTATCATACCTCAGACTTGTTTAAAGGCTTAAATGGTATATGTGAACATGTTATAGACTTAAGTTTTTGGCTGTATCTGTATATAGATAGACAGATCTAGTGCGTGGTCTGTGTGTACACAGAACATGTGTTTGTACATGGAAGACAAACAGCTAGACATGGTCTCTGCGTGTGTGTGTGTGTGTGTGTGTGTGTGTGTGTGTATATAATGGGCAGATGGATGGATGGGTGGATGCATGCATGCATGCAGTGCATGGCCTGTGCACACTTAATTGGTTAAAAATCACAGCCCTTTGTTGGTTTCCCAGACAAGACACTGTTCTGCTCCTCAATGCTGGAACTTTTCAGCCTGCCTGCCTCCTTTTCCCTTCCTCTCCTGAGCCCATGTTTCACCAGCTCCCTGCAGGCAGCACTTCTGGCCAAGTGGGACACCCTGTACCGTCTGTTAGTGGAGCTGATAGCGTGAACTGTGCTGCCCCACTCCAGTGCTGCTCCATAGAGACATTAAAAAGACCAGTTACTGATGATTAATTCTCGCCGGGCGTTGGTGGCGCACACCTTTAATCCCAGCACTTGGGAGGCAGAGGCAGGCGGATCTCTTGAGTTCGAGGCCAGCCTGGTCTACAGAGTGAGTTCCAGGACAGCCCGGGCTATACAGAGAAATCCTGTCTCGAAAAACCAAACCAAAACAACAACAACAAAAAAACCCAAAAAAACCCAAAACTGATGGTTAATTCAGGGAATTAAGAGGTAATGGGAAGCCAGGAGTGGTGGCACACACCTTTTATTTCAGTTCCAGGACAGCTAGAGCTACACAGAGAAACAAACCCTATCTCAAGAAACCAAAAAATTAAATAAATAGATAAAGAAAATAATTGGATGAAAACTTTGAATTTAGATTTTTTTGTAGACATAACAATCACAACTAAATCATTGTATTAGGCATTACACATGTACTTCCATCTATAAATGGGCTGTATAGCCCCACGCTAGCCTGGGCTACAGAGTGGGACTGTGCCATAGACACTGAAGAACTAAGTCATTGAACAACTACTACTATTATTGAAACAGTAACTCACTATTTAGACCAGGCTAGCCTGGAACTCAGATTTTCCTGCCTCTGTCTTCTGAGTGCTGGGATTAAAGATGGCATGTGGCCCCACACCCAGCTGATGATATTTTTGCTATATCATAATTCTGGGTCTGAGTCCAAGACCTAGGCAAGCTAGGTAAGTGCCCTATCACTAAGCTATACCCGATAACCTCTGATCTTGGTGTTAATTTAACTTGCGTGTGGTAGAATAACTGACTGGTATGTTTGTGGGAGCAAGGTGCTGTATTAACCTGTGATGATATTGTGTTCTTATTTACAGGTAGGCGAAAACCAAGAGTACATCGGCCTCGTTCTCCAATATTAGAAGAAAAAGACATCCCACCCCTTGAATTTCCGAAGTCCTCTGAGGATTTAATGGTGCCTAATGAGCATATAATGAATGTCATTGCCATTTATGAGGTCGTGCGGAACTTTGGCAACGTTTTAAGGTTGTCCCCTTTTTGCTTTGAGGACTTCTGTGCAGCTCTGGTGAGCCAAGAGCAGTGCACACTCATGGCGGAGATGCATGTGGCGCTTCTGAAGGCAGTTCTTCGTGAAGAGGACACGTCTAACACCACCTTCGGCCCTGCAGATTTGAAAGACAGTGTGAATTCCACCCTGTATTTCATCGACGGGATGACGTGGCCGGAGGTCCTGAGGGTCTACTGTGAGAGTGATAAGGAGTACCATCATGTTCTTCCTTATCAGGAGGCAGAGGACTACCCGTATGGACCAGTGGAGAACAAAATCAAAGTTCTGCAGTTTCTAGTCGATCAATTCCTTACGACCAATATTGCTCGTGAGGAGCTGATGTCTGAAGGGGTGATCCAGTACGATGACCATTGTAGGGTCTGTCACAAACTGGGGGACCTGCTCTGCTGCGAGACCTGCTCAGCTGTGTACCATTTGGAGTGTGTGAAGCCACCTCTTGAAGAGGTGCCGGAGGACGAGTGGCAGTGTGAAGTCTGTGTGGCACACAAGGTGCCTGGTGTGACTGACTGTGTTGCTGAAGTCCAAAAGAATAAACCGTACGTTCGACATGAACCTATTGGGTATGACAGAAGCCGTAGGAAATACTGGTTTTTAAAAACCGAAGACTCATAATGTAAGTAAATCTGGCCGTAATTTTTGTACATATTTAGAGGGAAGCCTTTTTCTTTCATGGTTGATATGATAGAGTGACGCCCATGTTGATGGACAAAACCTGTGTTTGATAATGAATTGTAGTTAAAGACTTGAGATGGAAGGAGTGTGGGTGTTAGTATGGCTTTCTAGAAACTGTGAAGTGAGGTGAGTTCATGTAAGTGCAGAACCCAGGGGAAGAATTGGTGCCCGTGGCAGGGTTCTGGGGGCCTTCCTGCAGCCCACTGAGAGCTTGACCTTACTTGCTGTAGGACTCAGCGTCCTGTTCACCTGTTTTCCTCATGGCAGTAGCATGGGGCATCTGAGTCATGGGTTTCAAGAACCAATTTGGAATTAGACCTGTAGGGCAGGAGGATCACAAGTTCAAGGCCTGCTTTGCTCTCCAGAGTGAATTTCAAGGCTAGCCTGGGTAGATTAGACAGGCCCTGTGCCAAAATAAAAGAGGCTGTGGTTGGTTGTAACTTCGTGTTAGAGTGTTTTGCCGAGCATGTTTGAGATCCTGTGTTCAGTCCCAGTATGACAGAAGTGAACAGCTGTGCAAAGGAAGCTGCTGGCATCAGGGGGCAAGTGAGGCCTCCTCAGGACACCAGGCAGTGTTGAGATCTGCGCTGAGTACTGAGTATCCTCTGAGCCCTGGCGAGGGACGGGCAGATGGACTGCTTGGTATTGTGAGCTTTTGCATTTTGAGGCTCTCTTCCAGTTCTTAGAATGATGCCCAAACTTCAGTGTGATGTGGAGGGCAGCGTGGCTCCATCAGTGATGTGCTCTGAGATCCAACACTTGCTTTGTTGTGTAGAGTTTATTGATTTACTTTGCTGGAAGCCTGTGAGACCTTCTCTGTCTCTAGCGGCATGTAGGTATACAGTGATAGGCGCTTGCAGTCTGTTGTCACCCATTGAGTATTTGCTTGGCATTCCTCCTGGTAGTGGGGTCCTGTGGCACTGAGAGTGTGCCAGCATCCCTCTCCTGAGCCCTTCTGTATTTGTCGTGTGCCCTCACTTTATTGGACATTGGTGGATTTTTGCCTTTCATTTTTCTTGTATTTCCTGTTTTCTTTTGAGGTGTGTGTGTTCGTGTGCATGTGAGGAATTAGTTCTGGCTGGCCCGGAACTTACCGTGTAGAACAGGCTGGCCTTGGACTCATGGAGATCTGAATGCTTCTGCCTCCCTTAGTTTTTTTTAAAATATTGATCTCTATTTTTGGTTGTGAGCCTAGCCTTTAACGACTGAGCCATCTCTCCAGCCCTTAAATATTGATCTCTAAACCTTACTATTTACTTTTTCTTAGCTGCTACCATGCATTTAGCTCTAGCCTGCATGTGTGCGTGGTGCCCCTATACGGAGTTACAGAAGGTGTGAGACACCTTGTGGTGTGAGGAACCAATCCTGGGTCCTCTTCAAGAGTAGCCAGTGCTTTTAATCACTGACTTGTCTGACCATTCCCCATACTTGAGTGCTGGGAATTGAAATTTAGGACCTCACCAAGATAAGTCTGCACCTTCCCTAAGGAAGAGGCCAGATTTGGTGCTGCATCCTTTAATCTCAGCACTGAGGGGGGGGGGGCAGTGGCAGGCAGATCTATGTGACTGAGTCAGCCAGGGCTACATAGGGAGTCCATACGTATCTAAAAACCATCAAAACAAAAAATAGTACATGCTCTTAACTGCTGAGCCATTTCTCCAGCCTCATTTTTTTTTAAGTAATTAATTTATTTACTTTATATCCCAATCGAATGAAGCTTCCCCTCCCTCCTCTTCCCAGTCCCACTGTCTCACCCCCTCCCTTGATGCCCTCTTCCTTTTCAGAGAAGAGGAGGTCTCATGGATATATCACCCTACCCGTAACAAGTCACAGTAGGACTAGGCGCATCTTCTCCTATTGAGGCTGGACAAAGCAGCCCAGTTAGGGGAAGGGATCCAAAGGCAGGCAGCGGAGTCAGAGACAGCCCCTGCTTGTACTGTTAGTGGGCCCACACGAAGACCCAGCTGCACATCTGTTATATACATGGAGAGCCTAGGTCTGTCCCATGCATGCTTTCTGGTTGGTGGTTCAGTCTCTGTGGGCCCCCATGCAGCCTCATATTTTTAAAGACTTCTTTTATGCTATTATTTGTAAAAATAAAAACTTTGAATGTTTTCTTTTAAAAAATAATAACAAAGTTTTGACTTTTATTTTATGGATATCATGGTTTACCTCTCTGAGGGTATTTTAACTTTTTTTTTTTTCTTGAGCCAGGGTCTCTGTAGCATAGGCAGTGTTTAAATTCACAGGAGTCTTCCCTCCTTAGCTTCGAAAGTTCTGGGATACACAATGAGTCACCTCAGGCTCCTGAGTGCTGAGGTTCTAGGTGTGTGTTGCCATGCCCAGGTTCTGAGTATATTTATAATTGTTTCCTTATTCCGTTGCTGCATGATTTAACTTTTTCTAAGCTGCTTCTGCCATTATTTGTTTTGGGCTTTAAGATGTCTGTACACCCTTAGTTTTAAGCTGCTGGTTAATACTGTGGGACTACTTGCTAATTGAAAGCACTAAGCAAGTGGCTAGGTAGCCATCTCAGTGAGGCTGGAGAAATGGCTCAGCCTAACTATGGGGTGACGGTCCCAGTCTGTTAGGAAGCCCGGCTGTCTGTAGTCCTCCATCTACTACAGCTGGTTAGTGGAACCGAACGTGCCTTTTCTGGCATTCTGCTCGGAGCACACGGGCCTGGTTGGCAGGGTGCACTTAGAAGCAGGAAGCATGTATTGTGCTTGAAGCGTTTCTTATGCCACTGAAAGCCTTAGTTCCGAATTTGTTCACACCAGGTGTGGAGACTTTTGATCCAGAGGATTTCAGCTCTACTGTATTCTCTAGAGACCAGATCTGTAGCCAGTTCAGTTTCATAGACAGCCCCACCCCCAAACCCCAAATTCCTGCGGAAAGTGGAGTGAAGATTCTCAGCAGTGGCGAGGCTTGGGCTTTTTTGGCTTTTCACATTGGCAGCGATCACATGACCACATAATTTCAGCTTTTTGAATTGTCTTTCCTCTATCCTGAATTTATGTCTTTAAAAAAATTCCTTTTTAAAAAGTTGGTTTTAGCTGGGCGGTGGTGGCGCACGCCTTAAATCCCAGCACTTGGGAGGCAGAGGCAGGCGGATTTCTGAGTTGGAGGCCAGCCTGGTCTACAGAGTGAGTTCCAGGACAGCCCGGGCTACACAGAGAAACCCTGTCTGGGGTGGGGGGGAGGTAGTTTTAGTTGTTTTGTTTTAAAACAAGCTCTAGCTGCTTATGGCTGGAGCCTGAGACTCTCCTGCTTCAGTCTCTGGACTCACTCACCAAGGGGGTTCTGAGCCAGCAGGGGTTCTGAGCCATTGTGCCAGCTGTTCTTTAGCATGGCTTTTTTTAAGTGCTTTTCCCTTCCTTCTTTGTGTATAGGGCAGGTAGCCTGTGTGCCTTGCACTGCCTGTGTGGGGCTTAGAGAACATCTTTTTGGGAATCCATTCTTGGCTCTGATCATTTGGGTCCTTAGATCCTTGGGTCCTCTCGCCAGCCTGTCCTTGGCCTTTTAGATGTTGGGTCCCGTAGCCTCTGTCTTTTCTTGAGCTATTCTTTCTGCATGGAGACCAAAGGTATTTGGTGCATGTGTACATAAAGCTTGATATTTTTGGTCTGTCTGGAATAGGTTGTCTTTAGTTTTAGAAACCTGTGAATAGTATCTAGTTACTTAGATAAAAATAGCATCTAATGTGCACCTCACATTGGATGTCCTGAGCATTTTTTTGTTGTTGTTGTTTTTTTGAGACAGGATTTCTCTATGTAGCCCTGGCTGTCCTGGAACTCACTCTGTAGACCAGGCTGGCCTCAAACTCAGAAATCCACCTGCCTCTGCCTCCCAAGTGCTGGGATCAAAGGCGTGCGCCACCACTGCCCGGCTGTCCTGAGCATTTTTATATAGTTCTTTATTTAATCTTTACAACTGTGCTGTAGTATAGGTTTTTATACCTATCTGTAATTTGTAGATGGTGAAATTAAAGTTAAGGGAGATTAAATAACTTACTCTCAACCCTATATATAGCTGTTTGCAGGTGGGACCTGAAGGTGTTTGTAAGAATGTTTCTAATAGTAGTTAAAGTGTACCCATGCTGGCTGGCAGCTCCAGGGAGCAGACACCTCTGGGGCCACAGACACTGAACACACACACACACACACACACTCACACGCTTGCATTCTCTCTCTCACATACAGAAAGTTTAAAATAAAAAATATAGTTTGAAAAAGAAGTGTTTCTATCTTTATTGTATGCTGCAGTCTAACTTCTAAACAATCACTTTGAAAGTCTGCAACTTGAGTTGTTTTAGCTTTTAAAACCTATGCTATGGGGCTGAGAGATGGTAGGCACTGACTGCTCCTCAGAGGACCAGCGCCCTCCTGGCCGCTAACTGCCTGTCGTTCTAGTTCCAAGGTGTCTGACGCCCTCTTCTGGCCTCTTTGGGTACTGCATGCATGTGGTATACAGATCCATATTCAGGCATAACACCCACACATTTTAAAAATATAAAAAACCAAAACAAAGCAAATGCATATAACTGGGGCGAAAGCCTCTCTGATGATTTTCATTCTGTGTGTACAGAGTGTATCTGAGAATTCTTATTTAGAAATAAAGACACTTAGAAAACAGCGAAAATTAACATTATTGCTTTTACTTAGTAAGTAACTTAAGCAGATCTATTCAGATAAAGAAGATAAAATAAGACTTACGAAAGGGTCAGTCTTACCAATTTGAAGGTGAATGTGCATGAACAATGGAAATCAAACGGCCTGAAGGACTTACATTACACTTTTAAGTACTTGTGGATTAACCAGTCATACATTATTGGTGAACTTAAATAAATAGTCTCTTAGTGGAACAGCAGATTTATTCATTTAACTTTAGTTAGGAAAGAATGTTTTATAACATTGTGTTTAAATGTTGGGTTTTATTAGTTCTAATATCTCATTTCATTTCTTGGTGTATAGGAAAGTACACGAAACTTAATCATCTCTCAAACAAATATGGATCTCTTTTGATATTTCGTTTTATATTTGAAAAAAAATTAGATTTACTTTTTCTTATGCGTGATATATGTTTATCAATGTGTCTGTGTGCCTGTATGCCTGGTGCCTGAATAAGCTAGAAGTTGTTGGATCCCCTGGTACTAGAGTTAGAGATGGTTGTGAGCATCTGTGTGGATGCTGGGCGCGGGACCCTGGTCCTCTGTAAGAGCAGCCAGTGCTCATAACCTACTGAGCTGTCGCTTTAGCTCTTGTTTTGTCGTTTTACAACACGGTTTTCCTAGGTAGAGCAGGGTGCCCCGGAGATCAGAGATCAGCGTGCCTCTGCCTTCCAAATGCTGGGGTTAAGGTCCCAGCACCACTGACATGATGAACAGTTAAGGTGGGTTTTTTTGTTGTTTTTTTTTTTTTTTTTTTTTTTTTTTGTGGTGGTTTTTTTGAGACAGGGTTTCTCTGTGTAGCCCTGGCTGTCCTGGAACTCACTCTGTAGACCAGGCTGGCCTCAAACTCAGAAATCCACCTGCCTCTACCTCCCAAGTGCTGGGATCAAAGGCATGTGCCACCATTGCCCGGCAATAGTTAAGTTTTTAATGCTCTGACGTTTTGAGTATTTTTTGTGTAACATCAGTGAGGAATCTTTATACTGATATGATGCCAAGTGTCTATGTCAGTAATTAGAAGTAAATCTAAAAGATTTTTGGATCATTTATGAAAGTTAGATTAAAATGCTTTCAGGTTAAGTGTCCCTTGTGGTAGAGTACATATGCAAGCTTGGGAGGGTTTCCGAGCCATGTAAACTTCAATCAACCTACTGTAAGTAGAGGTTTGTTACATGGTTTTCCTTGGAAGCCTAGAAATTAAAATGTTGAGTCTCAGAGGCCCTGTATTTTAATTCCAGTCTTAGCAATTCATAGAAGATTTCTGTCATTGCCTTTATTAGTGAGCACTAAAATGTTAATTGTAAAGGTTAGTGATACGTGTAACAAGGGAATAGTTCTGTATGGATTTGTGCCAGTAGACGCCGTGTCCAGACTAGACTCCAGGAAACTTACCTCTTCTGCCTACACTCTCAGTTCTGTGCCTTATCAGCTGAAGCAGTCTTTGTAACACTTTTTTTTTGAGACAGTATCTCTATTTATTTTATTTATTTTTATGTGCATTACTATTTTGCCTTGTATGTACATGAGTGTGAGGTTGCCAGATTCCCTAGACATAGAGTTAGACAGTTGTGAGCTGCCATATGGGTGCTGGGAATTGAACCTGAGTCCTGGAGAGCAAGCAGCCAGTGCTCTTAACGGGTAAGCCATCTCTCAGGTCTGAGACAGTGTCTTTCCTACCTGAGACTGGCCTTGAACTCTGTAAGGCTGAAGATGACCTTGAACTCCTGACCCCACCCCACTCTGCTCCCAGTCCTGGGATTATAGTCAGTGCTCTTAACCACTGAACCATCTCTTCAGCCTCTTATTTTTATTATTTTAAGTGTGCGTGCGTGCGTGCCTGCCTGCCTGCCTGCCTGCCTGCCAGCGTCCATGGAAGCCAGAGATATCTGAATGCCTGGAGCTGGATTTATATTATAGACAGTTGTGATCCATCCACCATGGGTGCTGGGAAACAAACTCAGACCCTCTGCAAGGTCAGAATAGGCTGTTAGCTTCTTAGCCATCTCTATTCCCCCCTTATACATTTTAATCCTATAGCAGTACACTGTTGCAAGATCTGTCAGTGTTGTCAGTGGGGAAGGCAGAGGGAGGTCAGCTCTCTTCCTAGAGCACACGGCATGTTTTGGAATCAGGAAGGAATCAAGATGGTCAGACGTTAGGACAAGTGCTCCTGACTGACAGGTGCTGGTTATGTGTAGTTGCTGAGTTGTTGGTGCTGTTAGAGAAGGGTCACCATGACACAACTCTGGTGGGAATGAAGTCAGTTCCGAAGGCTGGAAGTCAGATCTTATGGTGTCAGCAAGGCTCTGGGAAAGGCAGTCCTGTCTCCTCCGCTGAATTCCTTTGCTTCAAGGCAGTCCCAGCCTCTTTTTTTCAAGGTCCCAAGATTTTTCTTTAGCCTCTTCCATCTCTTAGGTGTTTACAGCAGCACTTCACTTCTTGGTACTGAGGTGTGGGCATCTGCTGGGGCTGCTGTGACAAAACACTACACATAGGACTTTATTGAATGGCTCAGAGTCCAGGAGCCAGGCTCCCTCTGAAGACTTTTGGAGATTGCCTTGTCCTCTGTAGCTCTTGGACAGACCCGGCAGACACCCTAGTTCTCTGTTTTCTGCTCCCTTCCTTTCCTCTTGTGAGGTCAGTGAAGTCTGGATGATTTCATTTCAAAACCTGTAGGCTAATACTTCTTCCAAACAAGGTTTACGTGGATCTGAATTTGGGGGCCAATATTCAGCCCATTACAGGGCTTCTTACTCTTCTGTGAATTTGTTGAAACTTGCCATGAGTCACTTTCAAACTTACTATTGAGCTTCAGGCGCCAGTCCTACTTAATATGGAGTCTAGAAAAGTCAAGCTGTAAAACATACACCTGCTCATAGGTGTACTCAGGCAAGAATTTTTTTCTTCACTCTGGTTTCTCCTGTCACCCTGTGACGTGGTGGGGACACTTGGCAGTGAGCACTCTTGGGGCAGCTGGGCCAGTTCCAGTGAGCCAGAAGAACTCACAGGTCTTGGAGAACCAAAGCTTCCTCCAAAACCAGACAGAGTCACAGTGTTCAGCGTACATCTATCTATACAGGAGAGGAGGCAGCGTCTCTCTTGCACTTAGGACAGAGGCTTTGCTTAGATGACTGTAACAACCCTGGAACATCAGTGTGAAAGGGAACTTGTTCCGACGGCCTCAGCCCTTATGCTTATTATTTTGCTACTATGTTTGTAATGAGTTTATTCTACTCCCAGAAAAAAAGCTGTCCGTGTGAATAGTATGTATTTTTGATGAGCAGAATAAGAGGTAGTTACCTCCCTGTTTTTAGAGAGGGTGAGGTAGGGTGTGGGTGTGTGAGCATTCGTCCCTCAGAAGAGAACTGACTAGAATATGGATGCTGTGAGCAGATTGAAGGGCATGCACGGAGGAGGTGTTACAGATAGCCCACATCCTGCTAGCAGACAGAACCAGAGCGAACTGGTGCAGTTACTACAGGTTTGAGTAATTTCATCATATGTAAAAACTTACTAAAAGCAACTGAGTGCAGAATGGACTTCTGCATGAAGCAATGCATTTGTTATAGAGGGGAAATTCCTCAGAGACCAGAATAGATCCACATATCCTTTAGCTGTTAGGGAACCTTTCAGTAGTTTGTGCATTCCCTGAGGAAGTTGACAGAGTGGGGAGCTGGAGAGATGGCACATTGGTTTAGAGCTTGCTGCTGGCTAACGAGGGCCCAAGTTTGGTTCTGAGCACTCATGCTAGGTGCTCAGTCTTCTGTCTCTCAAGCTCCAGGGATTCTGGCCTTCATAGGTGCGCGCGCACATACACACACACACACACACACACACACACACACAGTGGTAGATATTTACACACACACACAGAGTGATAGACATATACACACAGAGTGATAGATGTAGACACACACAAACTATAAATAAATAATAAAAGAAACTCTAAAATCAGCAGTCTGTTCATTTAGTAGAATTTGTTCCTATTATACTATCTTTTTTTTTTTTTTTTTTGAGACAGGGTTTATCTGTATAGCCTTGGCTGTCCTGGAATTCACTCTGTAGACCAGGCTGGCCTCAAACTCAGAAATCCGCCTGCGTCTGCCTCCCAAATGCTGGGATTAAAGGCGTGCGCCACCACCGCCCTGCCCCATTATACTATCTTATTTTCATAATATCATATTGCATAATTGTTTACCACTCTAGTTAGTAGTGAACCTGGGTGAATAGAGCCTAAAATTGACGCAGACTGAAGCCCACTTTATCCAGAGCATTAGACAATTTATACTCGGAGGTTTAAGAGTCACATGAGTAAAGTGTCCAATCACAAGGATAGGCTTCAAGTGGTGGGCAAGGTGCACATGGCAAAAGCATGTTTTCCATTGAGGAATATAAACAAATGACAATAACTAGTTATGACTATTCTGAAGTAAACTCACCCTTATCTGCTACAACTGTAAGGGACCCAAAAGAAAGCACATTCCAAGGACAGTTCTGCTTTTGAAGCAGCTGAGGTCATAAGACTCCTTTCATTTTGTTTTGTTCTTAGATGGTGTTCCGCTAACACAGAATGGACTCTTATACTCACCAAGTGTGCGTTCTACCCCCAAGTTTTTAATTCTTTAAAAAATTTACATTTGTTTATTTTGTTGATGAGTTTGTGTGTATATCTTTGTGTATATATGTACATGTGTACTCAGAAGATAACTTGGGAGAGTTATCCACCATGTGGATTCAGAGGATCAAACTCAGGCATCATGCTCGGGACAAGTGCCTTTACTGTTTCGGGCATCTCATTGCCTCCTCCATTTTGTGTGTGTGTGTGTGTGTGTGTGTGTGTGTGTGTGTGTGTATCTGTGTATGGGTATGTGCACAGGAGTGCAGTGTCCATGGAGGCCAGAAGAGGGGCCATCAGATCCCTTGGAACTGGAGATGCAGTTGGTTGTGAGCCACCTTACGTAGGTGCTGCCAGGTCCTATGCGTGAGTTGTACTTGCTCTTAGCCTCTGAGCCATCTCTTCAGCACCACCCCCTAGAATAGTTCTTCTCTTCAGCACCACCCCCTAGAATAGTTCTTCTCTTCAGCACCACCCCCTAGAATAGTCCTTCTTTTCAGCACCACCCCCTAGAATAGTCCTTCTCTTCAGCACCACCCCTAGAATAGTTCTTATGCATATTTTTGTTGTTGTTATTCACTTGAAATGTGTAGCTGCAAGCCACATATTACTTGTCAGTGGGGATATGTTTTGAGAAAAACATCATAGGTAAGCTTGTCTTCATTAGTGTGAACCTTATAGAATGTACTTAATAAGCTAATGCCACTGGGCCACATATTTGTATAGGACCTCTACCGTCTGGGTTCCATCTGTGGACTTGAAATGCCTTCTTGTGGTGTATGACCATGTGTCTGAATAAAGAAGAATGAAACACTTAAAGAAATAACCACAAGGGTGTAACTCAGTTGATAAAGGGCCTGCAATGCCTGTCATGAATGAAGCCCTGGGTTCTATCCTCAGAGTGTCCTAAACCAGGCACAGTGGTGCATAGCTGTAATTCCAGCACCTGGGAAGTGAAACAGGGCCAGCCAGGTTACAGGATAGGGAGGGGAAGAGGAAAGGAAAGAGAAGAGGAGGGGCTGGAGAGATGGCTCAGTGGTTCAGAGGACTGACTGCTTTTCCCAAGATCCTGAGTTCAATTCCCAGCAACCACATGGTGGCTCACAACCATCTGTAATGGGTTCTGATGCCCTCTTCTGGTGTGTCTGAAGACAGTGACAGTGTACTCATATACATAAAATAAATAAATTAAAAAAAAAAAGAGAAGAGGAGGGAGAGAGAGAATGAGAGAGCATGAGCTGACTTTATAATGAGAAAGCTGGAAGATGAAACTTTAGAAAGTAAAAGGTGGGCTTATCTATAGCTATAGGCAGTTAGAGCTTAAGTCAGAGCTCACTGAGCACTTGAAACTGTCAAGTTCTACACAGCGATGTGTGTGAGAGCTTTTAATCAATCTTTTGATAAGAAGACTGATGTCGTTAGCTTTGGAAATTAGATTAATAAGATCATCGTTGTTGTTTAGGTTTGGATGGATGAACAGAAGTGGTTATCAGCATGTAGTCTTTGCATTACACAGTTGAACTTGGTGGATAGGTGTCTATTGGGTGAGTACTATTGTGTCTGATATTTTCCTTCCCTGATTTCACAACAGAGAAGAAGACACAGAAAATGAAAACGAGAAGAAAGTTTGGTACTACAGCACAAAGGTCCAGCTTGCAGAATTAATAGACTGTCTAGACAAAGACTACTGGGAAGCAGAACTGTGCAGAGTTCTAGAAGACATTCGGGAGGAGATGCAGCAGCACATGGATGTAACTGAAGACCTGACCAACAAGGCTCGTGGCAGCAACAAGTCCTTCCTAGCGGCAGCTAACGGTGAGGCCATTCCTGCTTGAGCTGTGGTTACATTGGAGACAAGCTCTCGGTGGAAATGTTGTTGATAGCTTTGATGCTCTGCTCTGACTCTATCTCATTGTTCCCCTGCAGTGACCCTAGCCATGCCGTAGGAGATCAGGATGCTGTGTGGTTTTAGTGGTTCGTTTCTTGCCTTGGTCATTGATGGTACTCCCTACACCCACAAGTCATATGCTTCTTGTTTAATGACAGGGTCTGTGTAACGCAGGCTTGCTTCAAGTTATAGTCCAGGCAGGCCTTGAACTTGTCATGGTCCTCCTATGTCAGCCACCAGGAAATTGGGACTATGAGGGGTGTCCACCTTGCCTTGCTCATTTATGTCCTCCTCACTCCATCCCTTCCACGCTGTGGACAGCTGTATAGAGCACTATTTATTTCAGCCAGGTTACTCCCACCCACCCACAGTCAAATGGTCCCTGTGTCCTCAGCTTTTAGTGTGTCATCTTTTAGACAACTCCCCCAAAAGGTGTCTTGTGTTGTTTGTCTTGCTAATGTTAGGGATCTCAGGCCAGATAAATACTCTTTTACTGAGGCTCACCTTCAGTCCCTTGCAGTTTTTCTAATTCTGGAAAAATGGACAAGATAACTATAATTTAAGAAATATAAGCCGGAGCTGGGCGGTGGTGTCGCATACCTTTAGTCCCAGCACTTGGGAGGCAGAGGCAGGCGGATTTCTGTGTTCGAGGCCAGCCTGGTCTACAGAGTGAGTTCCAGGACAGCCAGAGCTACACAGAGAAACCCTGTCTCGAAAAACCAAAAAAAAAGAACTATAACCAAAATGAAGCTGGGGAGCGCTGAAGGAGGGAACAGAAACAAGGGCTGCTGAGCCGTGAGGGTGCAAGCTGCGAAGGTGCGAGCCGCGAGGGTGCGCTGTGTTCCTGTCTTTGCAGACTTCTCACTGCAGTGGCAGGCTTCTCTTCGTTCCCACAAGGAAGCTGCTGTACATGGCTGTCCTTAACCAACCACTGGATTCTCTGGAGGACACAGCCAGTTCCTCACATACACGTACGTGTATGGCACGTGCAGACATTTCCTGTGTCATGGGACCCAGATTGTATAGCTTCCAAACATTTTTTTTTGTTTTGTTTTTTTTCGAGACAGGGTTTCTCTGTGTAGCCCGGGCTGTCCTGGAACTCACTCTGTAGACCAGGCTGGCCTCGAACTCAGAAATCCGCCTGCCTCTGCCTCCCAAGTGCTGGGATTAAAGGTGTGCGCCACCACCGCCCAGCCCAAACATTTTTTAATCATAAAAAGAACCAAGATTTAGCCAGGTATAGAGATACATGCCTTCAAACCCAGTACTCAGGAGGCAGAGGCAGGTGGACCTCTGAGTTTGAGGCCACCCTGGTCTATAGAGGGAGATCAGGACAGCTAGGGCTATACAGACTCTGGCTCAGAAAAACCAAAAAGTTGGATTGTAAGGATAAGTTGAATTGGTGTATGGATAAGACACATGAAGAGGACAAGGACCTTTGAAAAGTTCTCAAAGGTCAAAGATGGGACAGCTCAAGCAACAAATTAATGGTATTAGAGAGTGAGGTGGTGTGTATGCCGGTAGTCCTAGCACTTGGTGAGTTCAAGGCTAGGGACTGGAGAGGTGGCTCAGCCTTTGGAGCACATGTTGTTCCTCTTTCAGAGGACCCAGGTTCAATTCCCAGACCCCACATGGTGGTTTGCAACTATTCATAACTCCAGTTCTAACGCTCTCTTCTGGCCTCCAAAGACACCATGTAGCACACATAAATCCATGCAGGCAAAACACACACACAAAATAAAATGATTTTTTTTTTTTTTTTTTTTTTTGGTTTTTTCGAGACAGGGTTTCTCTGTGTAGCCCCGGCTGTCCTGGAACTCACTCCGTAGACCAGGCTGGCCTCGAACTCAGAAATCTGCCTCCCTCTGCCTCCCAATTTTTTTTTTTTTTTTAAGACAGGATTTCTGTGTGTGGTCCTGGCTGTCCTGGAACTTGCTCTGTAAACCAGGCTGTCCTGGAACTCACAGAGATCCTCCTGCCTCTGCCTCTCAAGTACTAGGATTAAAGGCGTGTATCACTGCCATCTGCCCCTCACCTCCCAGTTCAGCCTTGGACACTGAATTTGAGTTCAGTCTGAGCCTCATGACATTACACCTCAAGTAAACAACCAAACAGACAAACTAACACGAAAAGATGCTTAATTGTGTGGGTGTGGTAGCATATCCCAGCTACTCAGGGTGCTGAAGCTGGAGGATTATAAATTTCAGCCCAGCCTGGGCCTCATAACAAGAACTCATCAGTAAGGATGTATTTTATATATAACCCAGGGAGTCTGGTTAGTGTCCATGTGTCCATGTCTGTTTCTCTTATGCTGGTGCCATCATAGCATGGTTGTAGTTGAAGGAGGCTGCGCTTAGCTAGGCCCCTAGTGGCTTTCAGAATGGTTACAGAACTTCAGAAAGACGTGTTTCCATCTGGGCTTCTCTGTTCATTTTACACTAGGGTAGTAGAGGTTTGCAGACCTGGGGAGCTTACTCAGGCCCAGGGAGCAGATTCACCTCAGGTCTTTCCTGGGCTGCAGGTCTAGTTTTGATCCTTGTATAGATTGAGTCTGTGTCAGTTTGGAGTATCTGCTCATGGCAGGGCATGCCACACTGATAATACATCTAGTCTTAATTTTAACCCTTGCCCTGGGCTGTATACTGCTGTGTATGTAGCCCAGGTGGGCGTGCCTGGGCTGTAGTGTGGTCACTGTGCTCCGCCTTTGCCGTCTCAGCCTCACAGAGAAAGTTGATTTTATAACTAGGATTTATTTTCTAAAGTGAAACTCACTAAGTTAGGTTAATTGTAAATGAAGTTATGTTTTATTTTGTGGCTACCTACCCCCTGCCTTTAGGTTAGGTCTCAGTATGTAGTCCTAGCTGGCCTGGAACTCAATGTGTAGATCAGACTGACTTCAAACTCATAGCTTATCTACTTGCCTCTCCTTTCCGAGTGCTGAAATTAAAGGTCTGCACCACCACATGTAGCCTTAAAGATCTTAAAATTATTCTATTTATTATTTATTTATTTATTTATTTATTATTTATATGTGTGCTCGATCATGTGGTTATCTGTGTGTATGTGGATGCCTCTGGAGACCAGAATAGGGCATTAGATCTACTGGAGTTACAGGCGATCTGAGAACCTCTTGACATGAGTGCCGGGAACTGAATTCAGGTCTTCTAGCTGGTGTAGTTTTCTTTCTTAAAGACTTAACCTCCCCACCCCCCTCTTGGGACAAAGTCTCACTATGTAGCCCTTGGCTATCCTAGAACATGCACTCGAGGGTTCTGCCTGCTTCTGACACTGGGTGCTTAGAATAAAGGTGTGTACCACCAAGCCCAGCAAACATTAAAGTTCCTAAGTGGCATGTGTTAGTAATTTTATATTTAGTTATGGAAAGAGAACGATTATATTTGTTGTTTATTACAGAGGAAATTTTGGACTCCTTAAGAATCAAACGAGGGGAAGATATTGACTGTGATCAGAGCCCAGAAGACACAGAAAAGGACAAGAGCGAGGGCGAGGGTGATAGCTCCAAGGATGCTGAGAAGACCAGGGAGGACTCGGAGGACCAGACCCCGGACAAGGACACTGACAGCAAAGTCCTGGAGGGAGAGCCTGGGCAAGGAAAACCTGAGGGTAAAAGAATTACTTGGTTCAAAAGAAATATTTTGTTAGTGCTGTTTGTGAAACCTCCAAATTTTACTTGCCAAGTGAAAGTGGGAAGTTTTACTGCAAATGGCTATTTTTGATTCCTAAAGTTATATTTAAGAGAGTCTCTCCCATGTAACATCACAACTGTTGTAATGAGTTTTATATATGATGGATTTGCAATAATGTAATACTTATATTCTAAGAAGTTGGAATTTGACATCTTTATGAAATTTGTTGATGAAAAGTTACTATTTTTATACCAGATTTTATATATGGTACATGCTAAAATATGTTCTTTTAAAAAATTAATTCTAAAACATTCTTAATATCTTACTTTTTATTTTTGAATGCCCCATTACAAAGCTTTTCCAGAGTCTGACTTGCTTTAGAATGGCCAGCAGAGAGAAGCAAGGCTTTTGGTGATGATTTTTAGTAGTTGATTGAATGTGGCCACTTGTCCGAAAGCAATCTGAAAGCATATCTTTAAAGTTTTGTTGTGCGTTTTGCTGTAGAGCCAACAGAAGTTGGGGATAAAGGTAACTCTGTGCCAGCAAATCTTGGCGACAACACAACACATGCTTCTTCAGAAGAGACTAGTCCCTGTGAAGGGAGGAGCCCCGAGGGCTGTCTCTCAGAAGCCCATGATAGCGGCAGCATGACAGAGAAGAAGGTGGCATCTGAGCTCCCCCCGGATGTACCAGGTACAGAGGGCAGCATAGCAATGCCTCTGTAATGGGGGGAACCTTCCCTTGGCAGTCAAAGCTGCATGCCACCTAGAACCTGACAGTCTGCATTCATTCATGCCGCTTGCTCACAGTGCCATTTCTGATTGCTAAACTGTCACCTAACATTTGGTGTTTGGCAAACATCTTACAGTTAGTGCTTGGAACTCCCTCTCAGTCCTCATGCCTGTGTTTCTTAGATGGATTTGTGTGCCTGGTCACCAACCATCCTGACAGAGAGTTTGGTTTGAGTTACTCACATAATAATGTGTGTCTCCATGTTAAGTGACTTGGCCCTTGTGGCTCTGGTTGTACTAACACATTAATTTTCTGTTTGCATGCTCATGTAGTGCTATGTGTCAGATCATATTAGTAGATAATCCATCATCACCAACATTTTTGCAAGGTGCATTGATATGTTAACCAATAATTCCAATTCTAACCTTTTTAACCTTGAAATTTTACTTGGAGTAAGTTACCATACTAAGAATGTGATTATGACCTTTTGCTTTTCAAAAAGTCCAATGGTATTTTTATCATAGCAGCATATATAATTCAGATAATCAAAAGTCAGAAAGTAAGCATCAGCAATCTCAAAGTCATAGTGGGAGGGAATCCTTAAAGGTCTTTTTTGTGAATATAAAAAGATTTCCATTTGCAAGTGTTGAGTTTGGTATTGCTGTGTGTTAATGATCCTGGGATGTGACTGGTGTGTTAGAAGCACTGCTGTGTAGAAAAGGCGTGGAGTCTAGGTCTGCTTCTGCCCCTAAACTCGTGCCATTCAGCTTTTAAGTGCCTCCACATTTGTACTGGAATGGGAAGGAGTTTTGGTAACCAGCTTTGAGCGCTGCTGAAAACCTCAGGGAAAGCTTAGGTTATGTACAGCTCCACGTGGACCCCAGCTGTCAGCAGAACAGCTAATACAGTTGACATTGAGGGCAGTATGCTCATTAAAGTGTAGGAAATCGGGAAACCATACTACAGTGAAGCAGAGAGCAATTGGCTGGCGTGGTGTTTTAGCTGTATGTCGTGTTGGTGCTGGTGAGGCAGTCAGGAACTCAAGGCCTGAGCTCTAAGCTCATCAGCGTTATGTAGGGAGACTCTATGTCAAAACACAGAAAGGAAACTGTAGATTTGGCAGTTGGTATTTGGGGGACTCAACTGGGGAGACAGTAGAGATGAGACTTGCTGAGATGTGGACTCACATAAGTAGAAACTATAGTTACAATTAGAATTGTTTAGCAGATAGGGCTGTCAGTGAGATGGTTTCTCAGGGCTGTTTTCTCAAGGGGCTGGAGACACACAGGTCAGTAATTTGGTTCTAGAGCTGACTGAGTTCTCGGCTTTGGTCGGTTTTATTCTCATTTCACATATTCGGGACTAAACGTTTTGAAGGTAGAGTACTGTTGCTGAAATAATGTAAAAAAAACCTCCATGTTTACTTTTTAAATATAATTTTTGTCCTTTTAGATTGATCAATACTTAATGTAAATCTTAGATGTACAGGTGGCTTCAGGTATGACATTTTAAAACCAAACTTGATTGAGTTTGATCACTTAGATCCTTATCTTCTAGCCTTTGTACACTGTTATTTTACATGGATTTACTTTGTGTAGGTAGGTATGAGCAAACCCACGCACATGAATGCTTATGTCCATGCAATAGCAAATGTACAAGTGGTTAATATTGGAATACGTTTTAGACTCAATAGTCTAAACATAATCCCTAACCAAAGTAAAGTGGTCCTTGCTAGCTGCACTCTGGTGGCTATCAGACAGATATAATAACCTTTCTTGCCTTGAGGGGGTGCTCTGCTGTTTCCCACAGCCCTGCTTCTCTGTGTTCTTTCTTAACCAGCAAGTAGGTGATGTGTGCTTTGTGATGCCCTGAACCAGTCACTCACTGTTCTCACTGTTGGCACTCGCTCTGGTCAGTGGATGAGCTGGTTGTTGGGATTTGGGGTAGGGGAATTGCTCCAACACATTAAAAATGACATCCATGGTATGGAACGTCTTATTTGGTTCTCTTCCTTAGACTTACAGAGTATGTTTAGACATGATATTTACTGACTAACGCCTTTTGATACAATAATACTGTCAGAGTGGGTGGAGAGATAGTCTAGGTTGGTTATATTTTCTTAACTAGTAAATGATGGCTGTTTAGGAAGTGAACACACAGGGAACCAGCTGCTGCACCAGCCCACTGGAGAGGCAGATTGGTGTCTTCTAATACCACCAGGGCATTTGCCTTTTTTGATGTTTTTATAATTTTTAGATTTATTTTCTTTCATATGTATGAGTGTATGAGTGATTTGCTTGCATGTTTATCTGTGTGTCATGAACATGCCTAGTGCCTGAGGAAGTCAGAAAAGAACAGCAGATTCCTGGAACTGGAGTTGGTTGTGAACCACTATGTGAGTGTGGGAATTGAACTTGAGACTCCTGGAAAAGGGTCAAGTGAAGTGGAAACTTATGGTTTCTTTGGAAAGTCAGTTATGTTGGATGGTGTTTTGCTGGGGCAGACATGTGAAGGAATATTTTCCTGAAGCAGACACAGGTGAAGGGATGTTTAACTAAAGCAAGCATGTGAATGGACACGTGATGAAGGATTCTTTGCCAACAACCCACATGTATTGGTTCTCCTTGCATTGTGTTGTTGAGTTCTATTTGTCATGACGCCATAGATAGAAAATGCACCAAAAAATTTGTGGTGGTGCTCTGGGGGGGGGGGGGGTGGTTTCTTGATGTTTTGGTGGACTTGGGACGATTGGCAGAGTGATGGCAGCTGATATGATACAGACTCATGTGGGGTTTTGCTAAGACAGACTCATGTGCTGAAGCAAGACCTGTTTGGAGGGGGTATGAGTAGGACCGAACGGACAGTGACAGGAGGCTTGAATAGCTAGCCTTGTAACGCTTCTTGGTCTCCAGGTTTTGCTGATCTTCACTTCACTGTCTTTACTTCGTTGAGAGAGGCAAAGCAAAGAACTTCTCCTAGTGTCCCTAGTGGTCCTGTTTCCTCCTGCTGACTCATGCTGAGGCCTGGCTGTTTCTGTTAGGTCAGGTTGGGCCACTGCTGCTGGTTTATGTTTGCTATCTTGACTCTACTGAACTGGACTTGGACTGTTGGTATATTCATGAAGTGTTTGCAGGTGGATCAAGCTGTCGCTGCTGAATCTTGTGAACTGAACTGTTGATTTCCTGACAGCGCATATGGGATTTGTTGCAAAGAACAGTTTCTAAACAGGTCTACTTCCCCTGTATCCTAATGACTTTTCTTTTCCACTACCTCTGGTGGGGGATACACTAGAAGGGAAGTCAAAGCATTTAAGAACTGTTATTAAAAGTAGGATTTGAAAAAGTCTAAAACTGTAGACAAGTGCTCTTAACTGCTGTGCTACCTTTCCAGCCTATGATTTTGCTTTAAAAAGAGAGAAAAGGAAAAAAAAGTGAATCATAATACAGAGAGAGAGAGAGAGAGAGAGAGAGAGAGAGAGAGAGAGAGAGAATGTGAGTGTGTGTGGTTTTGGTGTTTTTTTTTTTTTTTTTTTTTAATTAATTAATTAATTAATTAATTTATTTATTTTGGTTTTTCGAGACAGGGTTTCTCTGTGTAGCCTGGGCTGTCCTGGAACTCACTCTGTAGACCAGGCTGGCCTCGAACTCAGAAATCCGCCTGCCTCTGCCTCCCAAGTGCTGGGATCAAAGGCGTGTGCCACCACCGCCCGGCAAGCACGAACAATATTAACAACCAGGAAGCCCATGATTAGGTCTATACCTCTAGAAATGCACGTGCATATGTAAAAGATAAAGGAAGAACCATAATAGCATTGCTCATGACGGCCCCACACTGGAAACTATTTTTAAAAGCTATCATTGGAAGCTGGAGAGGTGACGCAGCAGATGCTGCAAAGTATAAAAGCACTTGCCCTACAAGGCTAAGTTCAAGCCTGGGAACCCATGGTGGGAAGTGATAGCCAGCTCCTGAGGGTTGTCATCTACTCCACATGTATGCTGTGGACATGCCTGCCCGCACCCTACACACTAATAATAATAATACAATTTAAACAATATCAGTGGTCTTGAGCTGGGGAGATAGTTCAGCCATTGATTCTGAGGTCTTGCTCCAGAATCTATGTAAATCGGCGTGATTGTGGATGATCTCACTGGGAAGACTGGCCAGTCAGTCTCGCCGACTTACCGAGTCTCACGCCAGTGAGAAACTTGTTTCAGATCGTGTTGGGGTTGGTGAGATGACTCAGTGGCTCCTGTTTGGCAAGGCTGACCATGTGAGTTCAATTTGCAGAAGTCACAGAGAATTAAAGGAGAGAACTGACTCCAGCACCTGACTCTGGTCTCCACACCCAGCCATTGCATGCTATTCTGTGGCTCATTAACTCTTGGCCTTTCTTAGTTTCTCCCTTTGATTTCCTCTGCTTGTTGTGCCCCATGGTGCAGCTTCTGAAGACCTTCCACGTCGGCTTTCTCCTGGGTTTGCTGTCAGTGCTTCAGCTTTTGCGGAGCTGCAGCCTACAGTTTGTTTTTTGATTAATTTTGGGTGGTGCTGGGTGTAGGACCCAGGGCCCATGGTCAAAAGGCACTCTGCCACTGAATTATAGCCCCAGCACAAGTTTGACACTAGCAAATGTCTCATGTATGTTTGATGAGCATACACAGACACACACACACACACACACACACACACACACACACACGTTGTTGGGTACAGCATCAGACAGTCAAGTCAAAATTTTAAATTGTATTGTTCTTATATAAGTCTCTTCTTCCCCTTCATTGGCTGTTTAAAATTATTTGCAACTGTGTTCTACGAAAGCACTTTCCTCTTTTGTATGTGTGTTTGCGGTAGCAGGGATTGAACACAGTGACTTCTCATACTAGGCAAGTGCTTTCCACTGAACTACCCTCAGTCTGTCTAATTTTTTTCAGTTAATTTTTACCAAGTGCTTTCAAAGTTTTATATTTTATTTTGAATTAATATTTTAGTCATTTTTAATGTGCATTATATTTAATATTTCCAAGCTATATTAATTACCTTTCTTTTAGTTGTTAATTTTTTATTATAGTAGAAAAGTTTGGTTTTTGTTTTTTTTTTTTTGAGAGAGAGAGAGAGAGAGAGAGAGTGTGTGTGTGTGTGTGTGTGTGTGTGTGTGTGTATGAAGACTAGAAGAAGGAGTCAGATCTCCTGAAGCCAGAGTTGGAGGCAGTTGTGAGCCGCCTGATGTGGAGCTAGGAACTGAACTCAGGTCTTCTAGAAGAACAATGAGTGCTCTAAACCTCTGAGCTATGTCTGCAGCCTTAGTAGTAGGAAAATCCTAACTTGAAATTTATTTATTTAAAATATTTATTTATTTATTTATTTATTTATTTCACTGTGAGGTAAGGTGTGCCTTGGCATGTTAGTAGAGGTCAGAGGACAACTTCTAGAACTTCTTTGTGAGAGTTTGTTTTCTCCCCTGTGGTTCTTGGGGATGGAGCTCACGAAGTCAAGCTTGACAGACAGAAAGCGCCTTTACCAGCCGAGCTATCTTCCCAGGCCTTAATATAAAAATTTAAAACCTAAAATGCACCCATTTTCAATGTTTGCCTTGACATAATGTTCCAACAGCAAGCACTATCACTTTGAGGAAATTTGATAAAAGGAAAAATGACAGCGTCAATCTAAAAAATGAAGGATTCAGATATTAAGTGGACAGGTGTTAGGCACCCATCATATTAGGTGCAGTCAGCAATCCAGAATATTTCATGTGGCTCAGATGAAAGAAAGAAGGCTGGACTGAAAGACAGTAGGGGAGTGGATTATTTTGAAAGACAGCATTAATTTTATTTACTATATGCCTGGAACTTGGCAAGCACGAGCAGCAGGTAACAGTGATGTCATTTCTGTAAGGCCCCTTTCTTGATATGCTTGGTTGTTTATTTGAGCCTAAGTTAGTGTCATACCTGACAGTCTTCCTGTCTTAGGGATTACAGGTGTGAGCACAGTGCGCTCTCTCTGTAGAGCTGTAGTTTGCTTTTCTCTTGGCTTGAGTTAAGTGTCATTTTTCCATGTGTTTAAAGGCAGCCTT
Source organism: Mastomys natalensis (assembly GCA_021653895.1). Classification (NCBI taxonomy): domain Eukaryota; kingdom Metazoa; phylum Chordata; class Mammalia; order Rodentia; family Muridae; genus Mastomys; species Mastomys natalensis. Next base: position 2,954,671 of record JAJTUV010000174.1, read on the forward strand.
CATTCCTTTTGTGGTCACTCCTGTATCCTCCTGTATTCTATACACTATGGTAGCCATCCCTGGGTGCAGTCAGAGATCTAAACCACTTTCCTAGGGCATTGTTTGCTCGCTCTTCATCATGCAGCGTCCGTCAGTACTTAGAGTTAGGAAGAGTGCCGTTTCAGTGACAAAGAGGGACGAAGACAGGGACTTCCTGAACTCCCGTGGCTTTCAGTTTTTCCTAGTACTAGTTTCTGTGTACTGGTAAGGAGGAAACTGCTGGTGATATGTAAAATCACCCAGAAAAGGTGACCTTAGAGCTACAGAATCCTCTCCAGTTCTATTCCTAGTAGAGATATCTGAAAACTTTAGAAATGTGAGAATATAAGCTTCAAGCTTTGGGTGATTTTCTCAGCAAGACCGCTTCTTCCATATCTGATATGCTTGCTCTGCGTTGTGAGCAGTAGTTGTGTTCATTGCCTTTTCTTCAGCTCTAGAATATTGCAAGATTGTCTGCCTTGTGCTAGGTGGTAATGAAGAGCCTGGGGTTTGGTGGACTGACAGACTAACAGCGTATCTACCTCACTATCCCGCCTTGGTCGGCTTTGCTTTCTAACACCAACCATCAGGATGGAGTCCTACAGCCAGGAAATGCTTCTCTGACATTTAGATGTTGATGTGATTTTCAGTGTAAAAATCAGGTATTTTATTTTTCTAGAAGACTCTAACAAGACATGTGACAGCAGTAACACTAGTGCCACCACTGCCTCCAGCCAGCCTAATCTGGAGAACTGCAGCAGCAGCGAGCTCACTTCTTCCCAGAGTGACTCTGCTAAGGCAGCGGATGATCCTGAGATTGGAGAAAGAGACTCCCATACCCCTGTCTCTGTTCAGGAAGAGACAGGTAAGAACGCTCATCCATTCAAGGAGATTTTTTCTTCTTTTTTTCTTCAAACATTTTCAATTTTTTAAACAAAAGTTCAGTAGGTTGGGAAGAATTAATGTTTTTTGTTTTTTTTTTGTTTTGTTTTTTAATTAACATGAGCTCACTGCTTTTGTTTCATATAAATCAAATCCTGTAAGAGGAAAAATAATAGAACCCTTTTTACTCTCCTGGAGTATAACCACCATCAGTATTTTGTATTTTCTATTATATTCATATATGTTATGTTTACATTTTTTTGTGGCTTTTTTTGTTTGTTTTGAATATATAAATGGGATCATTCTGCATGTGTTGTTCTCCATCTTGTTTTGGTTTTCTGTTTTTCCACTCAGTGACACATGGCAGGGACTTCTCATGTTAGAGGTAAACACATTTTTTTTTTTAGCTGCTGCATAGTATTTGACAATTACATGGTGGTTCTTCTGTCAGCCCCTACATCTGTCTCTGTATTCTGCAAATATTCTGGCAGGGTAGGAAGCAGTGACTGAAACGACTGGCTGGTCAAAGGGTAGGTACTGTTCACAGAGAGTAGTCGATACTGCCTCATAGCTCAACCAACGGGGACGAGCCTGCTAATCTCCAGACTTGTATGTTTCCCTAGTCACACGCCTACATTTAACACCACTTATCTGTTCTGCCCATGGTAAGAAGGTATTTCATGGGAATCTTTGCATATCCCTGCTTTTTATATGTCTAATATCCTGTGTTTTGATGATTCTTGTTTCTGCTCACTTTTTCCTATAGGAATTTGGATATTTAGGATTGCCTTATGTATTATGGTCATTAATATCTGCTTCACATAAGTGCTTATATATTATTTTCTTGTGTTCAATTCTCTACTGTCTGAAATGTTTACATTTTTATGTCATTAAACTCATCATTTTCTGCAGGGTTTCTCTGTATGTTACATTGTGTTTTATTAAGGAAGATAATCTCACAAATACACATGTAGCTATAATTTCTCATAAAAAGTCTGTAGCACTGTTTTAAGTTTATCTTGAGTATAATTTGATATATGACATAAGGTTGTTTTTTTTTTTTTTTTCAATTGCAAGTCACCAGACCATCTTAAAATAGTGTAAGTGTAGAAGGAGTTTAATTAGTGTGCATAACTGAGAAGTCCAAGCACTCTTGAGGAGTAAGTGGACCCAATGGTATAACAACTGTTTCCGTCTTCTTCCCACCCCCAATTCCAACCCCTCTCCCTCCCTTTCTCTTCCTCCCCTTCCTTTTTGAACTGACTTATATTTGTGTGATAATTTCGTTCTTTCCTAATACAGACAGGCCTTTTCCAAGTCAGGTAAGATGGCACCAGCAATTTGTTTTCATGTCTTTCCAAGGTCTGTGGCCCAAAGGCAAAGGCCCTCCTCCTGCTCCATATCAAAAGTCTTTGAGGAAGGAATTTGAGTGGCTTATCTTGGATCATATTGTCCCCACACCTGTGGCCAGGGCAGGCAAGGTATTATTGATGGCTCCAGCAAAACTATATGATGGAAATGGGGTAGGAATGCTTTTGCAAAGAGCAAGGGCTGCTTTGAAGGTAGGACCCAGCAGTAGCTGCGGTTCCATCCTTTGGTAGATCAGCACAGCATGGTCACTCATGTCTGTTCCCAACATCCCTCACAGCACCTCTGTCTAGTATGGTGCATAGACCTCACTCTCACCTGAGGACTTCCAAAACCCTTGGCCCACAATGGCATCTCATAACTGTAATTTAATTATATCTAGGCCCCAAGCTCAGATCTCTGTGTGCTGTGCATTATGTTTGACAGCTTTGGATATGGCTTGTCTTAAGCTTATAACCCAAGGGAAGTTCTGAACTCAGCTGTTTTTAATGTACTGTCCTGGTAGGGAGGGCCTACAATGGATGAGAAGTGAGAAGCGTGTGAGAAAGGTTCTTCTAGGCAACCTAGTTCTGCTGCCATACACAGTATGGATTATTAGGAATTGCTATTGGGTGAACGATCATACATTCCAGTTTGGCAGATTCAGAGAGTTCACTACCCTGACTCCCCATGCCAGTAAGACATCTCCTTATAGATTTGTAAAAATTCCAACTAGTACCTAATGTTCTGTAACTGGCCTCAGGTTCCATAGACATGAGCCCTTCTACTTTCTGACTTCGTTTGGTGGGTCAGTAGCCTCTGCGCTTGCCTGTGCTTGCCAGAGAGGCTGCAGTAGAATAGGTATCTGCTTGGTCACCAAGCTGACTGCAGAGATTGACTTCTTAATGGCAGAAATGACCCTTGGTAATATGTGTTCCGGGACGGCCTCTCCTTTCCCTGTGTCTTCAACTCTGACCACTCTAGATGAAGTTGCTCCTGCTCTTATTTTTTACTAAACTAGCAAATGCAGGGGGTTAATTTTGAGCAGCATTGAATTGTGGCTGTACATTGAGGAGCTTTGTTCAAAAAGCCCTTATTATTCCATCGCTGTTTTCAGGAAGTCCAGCCTAAACCCAGACAGCATCCGTAAAGTCTATCATAGAATTTGTAAGTGGTCCCAAGAGTTCAGCTCCAACACACAAAGAATCCAAGAGAAGATAACAGTACCCAGGATTACTGGCTATCCGGCCTGGCGTGGCAAGATATTTACCCTCTGCTTCAGCTTGATTTAATCAGTGGCATATTTTGTAGACAAAGACTTAAAAATACTTTCTGGATTATTTAGTATTTATTGCTGTCAACAGAACTCTACCATGCTTAAAACATAAATGAAGGGGCTGGAGAGATGGCTCAGTGGTTAAGAGCACTGGCTGCTCTTCCAGAGGTCCTGAGTTCAATTCCCAGCAACCACATGGTAGTTCACAACACAGCAATAAGATCTGATGCCCTCTTCAGGTGTGTCTGAGGACAGTGACAGTGTACTCACATATATAAATTAAAAAAAAAAAAAAAAAACCTTTATAAAACATAAAATTTTATTAGTTGACAGGATTGTTGACAGCCTCAGGTGCATTGTCAGGTTCAGGAAGCTAAGCAAGGTTATCAGCTTCTTCCTCTGAATTTTCTCTTCTGCTTCAGGTTATTGGGGATTGTTGTTCCCTGCAAGCCACAGGTTTTCTACCATAGAGGTATAAGTTACCAGCCTCTAATTTACACCCTCACTAACAGAAAAAACAAAATCCTAAACTGAGGATTCAGCCCAGAGCGATAGCACTTGTTCAGCATGGAAGGCTCTCCGTTCAGTCCCATGAGAGAAAGGAAAAGGAGAGGAGCCAGGGGGAGAAACAGATTTAAAAACCAAAACATGGAACAGGGTGATGCCTGGCTGGGAGAGCGATCTAGTGGGATGGGAGTCGCTCTGTCCAGTTCTGTCTGTGTGCTGTAGTTTCTTTCACAGGCAGGAAGAGTGATCTGTCACCCTGCTCCGATTACACAGTGGACAGACTAGCCTCTCCAGAGGCTAGAGTGGGAAGGGACACATAGAGCCTGCTAATGCTAAACAGTCCCCCATTTGTATCTGGTTCTACTTGCCTGAAGTATCACCATCTAGATAATGTGGTAAATTCCCTTCCTTACATTTACCAATGCTATACTGTTTCTTTTTTTAAGCTTTAAATTAAAAATCAGGTCTTGTTCAGTTTTTTGGCCAGTGGAAAATGTACTGTGATGAATGGGTGGGGTGTGTATGTTTATTACCCAACAGGATACCTGTGCATAGAAAGCAGAGGTTGCTTCTGGACATTTTAGTCTGTCACCATCAAAAGCAGATGTTGAGAGATTCTTATTATGTTAAAAGAATAATCGTTGTAATGAGTTTCCATAGATAATTGTGTAACTTCTCTAGAGAAAAACTCAGTTGTCACTTATGTTTAAAATTTAAGACTTAAGTGAAGTTCAGTGGGAAATCTTTCTAAAATTAACTCTCCTTTTAACATACAAATCATATTATATTAGATATGCAAGGCAACATTTTTGTATTCATTTAAGTTGTTATGTTTATTATTTGCAAGTTTCTGGAGGCCCCTCTTTTCCAGTAGATGAGTTTCAAAACAGGTACCACTGTTTTTAATAAATAATAGACAAGTCATGGTATTTTTGCTTGTGGTGTTTGCTGTGGAGGAAACCATCAAGGATTGATAACATTTGCTCTGCCTGTGGAAGGACATCATCTGCCTACTTCTTGGACCTTAAATATAGGCTGCATGAGTGTTGACTAAGTGAGGCGATCGATCCTAATTACTTACTTCCTGTCCACATCACTTTGTGGCCTTTTCATTTGATAATAGGTGATTTCAGAGTGGAGAAGTCCAATGGAGAAGTGTCCGAGTCCCCTGGAGCTGGGAAAGGAACATCTGGGTCCACTCGCATCATCACCAGGCTGAGGAACCCGGAGAGCAAACTCAGTCAGCTCAAGAGTCAGCAGGTGGCAGCTGCGGCCCATGAAGCAAATAAATTGTTTAAGGAGGGCAAAGAGGTGTGTTCTGTTTAAAACAAAATTCTGTGCACTGTGAAAGGTTACAATTGTGCATTAGAGAGATGGCCCAGAGAGGCTGATTGCTCTTCCAATGGGTACCTCCCAATTCCAGCTCCAAGGGACCTGAAGCCTGTGGCCTTCAGGAGCACATGCACTCCTGTGTCAGTTCCCACAGGCACACACATGCGAACTGTACCCTTAAGTCTTTAAAATAGATAAAGGCGATTTATAGATCTAGAGTTTTTTTGTTTTTTTTTTTTAAGATTGTATTTATTTTTATGTATGAGTACACTGTCACTGTCTTCAGACACACCAGAAGAAGGCATCAGATCCCATTACAGATAGTTGTGATCTACCATGTGGTTGCTGGGAATTGAACTCAGGACCTCTGGAAGAGCAGCCAGTGCTTTAAACTGCTGAACCATCTCTCCAGCCCTAGACCTAGTTTTCAATTGTATTTTTCTTCTTGTAGTGAGTACCAAGAGCAAAAGCGTTAGGCTTGTATAATGGTAAATACATTTAACACCCAAATTAGTCCATTCCTACCCTTGTTTTTGTTTGTTTAACTTACATTTTATTAGTGTGTTGGCGTGCACTGAAGCGCCCAGATTTATGAGGGGTATCCAGACAACTTTGTGGAGTTAATTTCCACCTTCTTGAGATATCTAGGGATTAAAGTTGGTCACCAGACTTATGTGTCTAGTACCTGTACCTACTGAGCTATTTCATAGGCCCTTGTATTCCCTACCCTGAGACAGTTTTGCTCTGTAGCCCTGGCCAGGCTTGAGTTCATGGTTCTCCCACCTCAGCCCTCTGAGTGTTGGGAATATAGGCATGAGCACCTAACCCAGCTCCAACCTCACTTTAAATGGAGGTTGATTCTCTCTCTCTCTCTCTCTCTCTCTCTCTCTCTCTCTCTCTCTCTCTCTCTCTTTTATAACCCCTTGTTCCCCCAAATTTAGCATTTAAACTTTAGTCTCTTAGTCATAAGACGTTGCCTGTTTGGAATGATTGATTACAATTATTGAAAGACAGTTGGCCAGACGAAGTTTGCATCTTTGACACAAATCCTGCTGTCTTATTTTCCTCCTCAGGTGCTGGTGGTTAACTCCCAAGGAGAGGTGTCACGGCTGAGCACCAAAAAGGAGGTGGTCATGAAAGGAAACATCAACAATTATTTTAAGCTGGGACAAGAAGGGAAGTATCGAGTCTACCATAATCAGTACTCGACCAATTCATTCGCTCTGAATAAGCACCAGCACAGAGAAGACCATGATAAGAGGAGGCACCTTGCACATAAATTCTGTCTCACTCCAGCTGGGGAATTCAAATGGAACGGGTCTGTTCATGGGTCCAAAGTCCTTACTATCTCGACGCTGAGACTCACCATCACACAGCTAGAGAGCAACATCCCTTCATCCTTTCTTCACCCCAATTGGGCTTCACACAGGTAAAGGACACTGACGTTAATTCATTGCTTTAAATATGCTAACATGCTAACTACCTATAAGGTGATCTAACATGCTAACTACCTATAAGGTGATCCTTATTGGTGTGCCCTTTAATGTGATTACCAATGAGTTCAGTGAAGTCACAGTGGGCAGGAAGCTGAAGATGTGTGTGGGAGAGGTAATCAATGATTACTCACATTTGGATAACTTTGGGTGTCAGCATTTTATCCCTAGAGTCAAGTGGAGACCAAAGTTAAAGAATATCTATCGAAGGTGGAGGAATTGGGAGGATTGAGTGTATGAATCTTAACAGCTGAGCGACGTGACCTCTTCCTTCTGAAACGCAGGGCTAATTGGATCAAGGCCGTTCAGATGTGTAGTAAACCCAGAGAGTTTGCACTGGCTCTCGCAATTTTGGAGTGTGCAGTTAAGCCGGTTGTGATGCTGCCAATATGGCGGGAGTCTTTAGGACACACCAGGTGAGTGAATTCTAAGCCTTGGGAGTGATGGTTATTGGGTACTTCTGAAATGCCAGATCACTAATAATCATGGCAAAGCCTGAGAGTTGACAGTAAAGACTGTCTCTTCCTGGTCTATAGGAATTCATAGGCCCCTACAAACGTGAGGTATACATAAACTCATGCAGGCTCTCACATCTACACATTAGATAGTAAATATTCATTTAAAGAATAGGTATTAAATTGAGGTATACATACCTTTAATTTCATCTTTATGTAGTAGAGGTTGGACAACTAAGTTTGAGGCCAGCCTGAGCTACACATAGCTACATGTACATAAACCTTGTCTCAACAAATATAACAACATATTTGAAGTTGCTAAAATACCTCCTGGTCTGAAGAAACAGAGAAGATGCCCTCAGGAGTCCTTAAGTTGGCCTGGCACCCATGGAAGCTTAGCCGTGCGGCACCATGTCATTAGCAAAGGGGGCCTGTTTCAGGGAAGAGATCTCAAATTGATCTAGATTTTAAAAACTGAATGAGGGGGCTGGAGAGATGGCTCAGTGGTTAAGAGTACTAACTGCTCTTCCAAAGGTCCTGAGTTCAATTCCCAGCAACCACATGGTGGCTCACAACCACAGCAATGGGATCTGATGCCCTCTTCAGGTGTGTCTGAGGACAGTGACAGTGCACTCATATAAATTAAATAAATAAATAATTTCTTTAAAAAAAAAAAAAAAAACTGAACAAACACAAAATGCTAATAGAAGAAAGGCAAAGCGTGAATCAATTTATATTTTGTTCTGATACTTTCCTTTTAAACAGATCTAAAACCCAGGTGCCCTAGAGAAGGAAATTGGACATACGTATTTAAAATTCTGAGTGGAAAACCATTATTGCAGTCAAACTAAAAAGAGAGATGGGAAGCTGAGGGAAAACATTTGCACCACAATGGAAACTTTCCTCAGTTGGCAAAGGGAAAGGACCAATAGTCCAGTACAAGTGAGAGGAAGGACCCAGACAGGCGTTGTCCAGGAAATAGGTGTGAAAGGCTGGCTGGCAGACAGACAGACAGACAGACAGACAGACAGACAGTGGTGGCTTCTTTCCTTAGAGATCAGTGGAACCGTATTGTTCCCTCCCAGTTTGGCTAGCAATTTGGAAGTGTGATACTCAAAGAAGGTATGAGGCAGGAGGTTGGCCTGGTGGTTGCTGGCTCCTCTGTACCGCATGAAAGGTCTCCAGGTCTCTGTATTTTCTGGGTAAAAGTCATGTCTTGAGTCGCTTGTGGGGCATCAGTTCTGTCTATAGTGGGCCCTTATGGACCGTAAGTGTTGGCTTGTTTATGGGTCTTTACAAGAATAAAGTGCTAGTGTTTCCTTGGTGAGGTGCTTGGAAAGGCTGCCTCTTTTTGTTTATGCTTTGATCTCTCGGGGATGATACATCCGCTTGTTTCTGTCTGTTGGGGAGCGTCTTGGGTGCAGGGTTGTAACTCAGCACTCTCTAGTTTTCTTCCTAGTTTTCAGTTTTCGTATCTTTTTGTTATTTTTCAAAATTAAATGTGATTAATTTTTTTTTAATCTGTATATTCTCAGGTTACATAGGATGACATCAATTGAAAGGGAAGAAAAGGAGAAAGTTAAAAAAAAGGAGAAAAAACAAGAGGAGGAGGAGACAATGCAGCAGGCCACATGGGTAAAATACACCTTTCCAGTGAAACACCAGGTAACTGTCACCGCGGTCGGCCATGGTGCACACGGTCACTCTGCTTCACTTTGTCATGATCGTGAATTAATGAGGTGCTGTGAACACATGTAAGCGTGGTTTTCTCAGAATTTGCGACCAATTTGTTGAAACTAGTAATAAAAATAAAAACATTGTTAAATTTAATAGCGTTCTTTCACAAATCTTTAGATTGCTACTGAAAATATAATTATTCGGTAAATTTAATTAATTTGTACAAATCTTTTATTATAATTTTATTTATCTGAAGGTTTATGTGTTTGTGAGGGAGGGAGATATTGAGCACGTGTGCGTGCACACACACAGACACACATGCACACACTCAGGCGCACACAGACACACCCATCACAGGCCACAGTGTAATTCGTAAGACTTGATCCTCTTGCTTCTACCACGCAGGTCAGCATGTTGTCCTGTTTGTCCTCTCCTCTGCTCCTCAGCTTGTGTCTGACAGACACCTCGCATACTCCGTGCATTTATTTAACCACTGTATGTCATTTTGACCAGGTTTGGAAACAGAAAGGCGAGGAGTACAGAGTGACAGGGTACGGCGGCTGGAGCTGGATTAGTAAGACGCACGTTTACAGGTTTCTTCCCAAGTTACCGGGCAATACGAATGTAAACTACAGAAAGCCCTTGGAAGGAGGTTAGTAATCAACTGTTTTATTATATGCAGCTAATATGAAGTCTTTAGTGTTTCCAGTCCTGATGGTTTGGGAGATTTTTGTTAGTCTTTGTTTTTTCAAAGCAGTTTCTCTGTGTAGCCCTGGCTGTCCTAGAATTTTCTCTGTAGACCAGGCTGGCCTCGAACTCACAGAGATCCACCTGCCTCTGCTTCCTCAGTGCTGGCATTAAAGGTGGGTACCACCATCACCCAGTGAGATATTTATTTATTTTTAATAAAACCACTTCTTAAGATTATATAGTATATTGATCTTATTTTACATAAATGTATTCTTATGAGGTGGAAAATTACTGTTTTGGTTTACTAGTTAGATGTTCTAATTTTTTTAAATTTAAGATTTTTTTATACTTTATGTATACGAGTATTTTTTGCCTTCATATATATATGTACACCACATGTTCATACCTGGTGCCCACAAAAAAGGAACATTGAGTCTCCTGTTCTTGGAGTTAGAAAGAACTTTTAGCCACTGTTAGTTATGAGCGTTGGGAACTGAACCCAGGTCCTCTGCAAAACCACAGGTGCTCTTAACCAGCTGAGTCAGTTCTCCAGCCCCATAAACTCTAAAGGTTTTTCAACTACCTTTATTTATAAGGCTTTCATAGATGGGATTTTAGTTAAAGATGAGAGAAAATAATTTTAAAAAATATTCCATTGTATAATTACAATATTATTTTCAATATATTAGCAGTGGCATCTCAGAGGGTAAGAGCACTTGCAGAGACCATAGATATGTGTACAGACACAGAAATTTAAAAATCTTGGGGCCAGGTGGTGGTGGCGCACGCCTTTAATCCCAGCACTTGGGAGGCAGAGGCAGGCAGATTTCTGAGTTCGAGGCCAGCCTGGTGGTCTACCCAGTGAGTTCCAGGACAGCCTGGGCTACACAGAGAAACCCTGTCCCGATAAATAAATAAATAAATAAATAAATAAATAAATAAATAAATAAATAAATAAATAAATAAATAAATAAATAAATAAATAAATAAATAAATAAATATCTTGGGGGGCACCCTACCTCGGCTCAGGAGCACAGCAGGGCCCTGGGGTGGGACTCCTGGAAGCCTTTCAGAAGAGCTGCACCAAGAGAAGGGGATTTGGCCTTTTGCAGAAGAGAGGAGTACCCACTCCCCTCCTTCCCCTTTCTCAAAAGAAAACAGTCGGAAACCAAAACATAAAAAAATAAAAAATAAAACAACTTTAAAAAATCCTAATATTAAGAATATCTGTGGCTATATATGTGATTCTTTTTTAGCCAAAAATAATACGGATGAAAATAAGGATGAGTCAGATAAAAGAAAAAGTCCACGAAGTCCAAAAAAACTGAAGACAGAATGTGATTCTGAGAAAGGTGAGGTGAAAGATACAGACTCCACATCTGGAGCCACTGCGGGTGCAGTGGAGCTGTCTGAGGCGCCTGAGAAGAAGGACCAAGGTAAGCAGGGGCGGGAGCCAGGGGCAATGAGTGCCGGGGTCAGGTTCCTGCTGGCAAGCACCGCATCCTCTCTGACCAGTGCACCTCACCCTGCCAAGCTGCAAGCGCAATAGATGTTCACAGACTAATGACGGCATTTCCATCATGCTGAAGGAAGTTGCTTTCTGATCCCTCCCTGTTGGTCTGTCTGTTTGTCAGTTTGTCTGAGACATTTCAGTTCAGTGAAATTAGGCAGTCTGTTGTCTTCATTTATCCAGCACAGTGGTTTCAAGGCTCATCCACATTGTAGTGTATTCCAAAGAGTGTTGGTGGGCTGCAATCCATCTGTCCAGTCACTGACGAATGAATAATTCAGCTTTACTTCTTTTTAGCTGTTATGAACATTAACACTAAGTTTTTAGGATGTGTGTGTGTGTGCACGCAACTCTGAATGGCCTGGACCTCACTGTGTAGACCAGCCTGGCCTGGAACATATAGTGATCTACTGCTTGTGCCTCTTGAGTACTGGGATAGCGGTGCCGCTGTGACCAGTATCTTCTGATGTTATAAAAGCATTCAGTTTGTTTATTTGTCTTATGGGTTCCAGAGATCAAACGCTGAGCCTCATACGCTGGACAGTTCTGAGGACAGAATCCTGGAGAAACAGATTTTCACTTTTCAGTGCTACAGCGAGGCATGGAACTGCTATATCTTGCAGGAACATGATATTTAAGCTTTTGAGAAACTTCAGGGCCAGTGAGATATAGAAATGAAAATGGTTTAAACTTTTTTTTTTTAAACACATAAGCAAACTAGAGAGATGGCACAGAGGATAATGTGATTGATATTTAAATATGAAGACTGGGAGTTTGTATTCCCAGAGTGCATGTGTATTCTGGTGCTGGCCCGCCTGTAATTCCAGCCCTTGAAGCTAGAGCCTTGCTAGCTACACTAGCTAGCTATGTTAGTGAGCTCTGGGTTCAGTGAGACACCTAGTCCCAATAATAAGATAGAGACAATTCGTTTGTTTGTTTAGATTAGTTTGCAGCCCAGGATATCAAACTCATGCTACTCCTGCCTCTGCTTCCCCAGGGTGGGTGATACGCCTCAAGGTCAGCACAGTTGATAACTGACTGCACCTATAGGCATAGTGTGCTCAGGAGCCTACCGTAGGCTGTCAGTTCTCACTATAAAATCCCATCATTTAGGAACCAAAACCCAGAATCATCCAGTATTTGAAATGTATCTATATTTTAGCCCCATTTAAAGTTTAGCAGTGTCCATGATATCAGTATGAAAATAACAAAAAGTAGATGCTTCTGGAAATAAAAATAGTCTTCATGAATTCCTCATTTCAGAGTAAAAATTACATTTTTATCAATGTCTTTAATTCACAGATGTAAAAGAACTTTTAGATTCTGATAATGACAAATCCGTCAAGGAAGAACCAATGGAGATTGATGATAACATGAAAGCAGAGTCCCATATGAATAGTCTGGACAGTGCACAGGTGGATGTGGTCAATGTCAGTGAGGGTTTCCATCTAAGGACTAGTTACAAAAAGAAAACAAAGTCCTCTAAGCTGGATGGGCTTCTGGAACGGAGGATCCGACAGTTTACACTGGAAGAGAAACAGCGCCTTGAGAAGTTAAAGCTGGAGAGTGGGATGAAGGGGGCAGGCAAGCCCCCCACAGGTGCTGTGAAGAGCTCCTCTGAGTCTCCAGTATCCACAAAAGCAAATGAAGGGCATCAGGGTGACCTGCTTAGACAGGAACAAAGCCCTAGTCCAAGTCAGGCTAGCACTGGGGACTTGGGACCGGGAGGCTCACAAAGTGATCCCTTGGTTCTTGGCATCAGTTCTCCTAGTCTCTGCATGCACAGACCTAACCCAAAAGATCAAGTATTAGATGATGTCTCCATTCACAGCCCAGGGCCAAACCGTCAGAGGCAGAACTCTGTTGAAAGTGACCTCGATGTCAGGATCTCTGAACCTGCCAGTAAGGGAGTGGAACTAAGTCAGACTAAAACAAAAGTGACTGACTCTTTCATTGATGACTCTAAACCAACCAGTGCAGATGATGTTGGCACTTTGATCTGTAAGAGCAAGAAGCTGCTCCCACAGGACAATAGTAGCACTGTCGAGTCTTCTTCCAAGAGTATTTCACCTGCATCAGTACCTAAAAGTCCCCATGAGAGAGATGCCCAGGCCTTCCCAAAAGCAATGGACTTTGATGGGAGACTAGGTGGTGACTCTGAATATAGTAGCACTTTAGAAAATAGCTCTGATACTATATCTATTCGGGATAGCAGTGAAGAAGATATGGTTGTTCAGAATAGCAATGAAGCCACCTCTAAACGGTTCATAACTCCAGACCAAGGTGTGGAAAGTGTGGAGCCAACAAAATGTCAGTTAATGTCTAAGGCCACTGAAAATTGTGAAGACAAACTACAGGGTAAGGTAACTGAAGCAAATGGTAAGAAACTGAGCCAGCATCAAAAGCCAGAGGAGAGAGCAGTTAACAGATGTACTGACCAAGTCAGCCTAAGACACAGCACTGACAGAAAGAACAGTGAAGCTCGAGAGTCTGAAAAGAAAGGACAGAAAGCAAATAAATTTCAAATAAATGGCAAAGATAGTAAAGCTAAGGGGTATGTGAAGGGGCCGGGCATGAAGGATGGCTCTGATGGTAAAGTTGTGAGTGGTACTGTTGAACCAAAGGTCAATAATATCAATAAAGTCATCCCTGGAAATATCAAGTCACTGGCTGGGAAGGAATCTGCTGGGAAGCCATTTGTCAATGGCGACATTGTTATGGAAGAGTTCAGTGAACAAAACACTTCAGACACCAACTCGTATTCACTGAGTTCTTCAGATGCCAAAGGTAATCACCAAGATGGCCTCCATACTCTACCATTCACCAAAGAGTCTGCCAGTACCCAGGTAATCATACCCCCAGCCCCTTGTCCAGATCGGAACTCACTTAATCAGGTAGAAGATATGGAAACTGAAAGTCCAGAGGTTAAGAAAGTTACCCCATCTCCAGTTACGACTGGAGAGGACTCTGACCTTAGCAAGGACTTCATGGATGAAAATGGTCTACCTTCCAGCAAAGATGAGAATGTCAATGGAGAATCCCAAAGAAAGACAGTTATCACAGAAGTCACCACAATGACATCCACTGTTGCCACAGAATCAAAAACTGTCATTAAGGTAGCAAAAGGGGACAAGCAAACTGTGGTTTCTTCCACAGAAAATTGTGCCAGATCCACTGTCACAACTACCACTACCACTGTGACAAAGCTCTCCACACCTTCCCAGACAGCAGTGTGGATACCCTCTCTATAAAGGAGCAAAGTAAAACCGTGGTCACTACAACAGTGACGGACTCCCTGACCACTGCAGGAAGCACACTGGTGACATCTATGACAGTGAGCAAAGAATACTCCACAAGAGACAGAGTAAAGCTGATGAAGTTCTCAAGACCCAAGAAGACCCGTTCAGGAACAGCCCTGCCGTCCTATAGGAAGTTCGTTACCAAGAGCAGCAAGAAGAGCATATTCGTGTTGCCTAATGATGATTGAAAAAGCTGGCCAGAAAAGGAGGGATCCGGGAAGTCCCTTACTTTAATTATAATGCAAAACCTGCCTTGGATATATGGCCATATCCTTCTCCTAGACCAACTTTTGGTATCACGTGGAGGTATGTACTTTAGAATGTTATGGGGACGGGGCTTTTTAAGGAGTTTTTGTTTTGTTTTGTTTGAAGTAAATGAGATGCCAGAAGATAGGGACTCACATCTGTAATGACCAGGGTTAGTGATGAGCATGAGATAAAGAAAGCTGCTAGCTCGGCCAGCGGGTGGGACTAAAACTTACCCAGCCACCATGGACTTGCCAAAAATATAAGGGATTCTTTTAACATGCATGTCCATTTTGACTTCAATGAGACCAGAGGAACATGTCAAGCCTGTTTTATAGTCTAACTTTCCAGTTACTGCATGCTGTTTGCTCAGAACCATGACAACCACAGATTTGGGTTATCACTTCCTGGGATTCATAAAAACGTGCCTGTAAATTCATAAAGCCCATCATGTCAGATCTTCCTGGTGACATTTATTTGTATGCGTTAGAGTTCTTGGTTATTTGTAACAGAAAAACAGACTATAATTTCCTTAGGAATGTCTTATTTAGAATTAATTTTATTTAGAATGCTCTGGGCCCTCTGTGTTTAGGGAGCAAATGGTAAGTGTATAGTATTAATAGTTGTTAGCCTGTGTTTATTGGTTACTGGGAAGGGGGCTCAGAAGTTTTCTATGGATGGAGTAACTTGCCCGTGACCATAGAGGCCAAGTTTTCCTGACCCCAGTCCAGCACTTCATGTGCTGTTTGCGTTTCACATGTGTGTCCGTGTTCTGTCCCTTTCATGCCTCTGCTCTGTCTTTTTGCCCTTGTTGAGTGGGATGACCGTAAGCAGTGAGAATCAAAGGCCTGTGGTGGGGCGGTGTTGGCTGCAGTTGGTTTTATGTGATCATTCCAGCAAGTTATTGAGCCATCTCTCTCAAGATTTCATTTCAGTGTCTTAATATTTCCAGCTTCTGTTAACATCATCCTTCTTTATGTTCTTTATATTACAGTCAGCTAGCTAGGGTCAGAAAAGACCACAAAACCCAGTGTAAATGCAAGTTTTTCCCTAAAGGAGTTCATTCGGTCTGATGACTACTTATTGTTTGTATGAGCACGTTTTTATACCTCATCGTTGGTTTGAAGTAAGATGTCATCACTCCATGCACATGCACTAGAGACAGCTGAAAAGTACACTTTCTCTGCAGGGCCTGCAATGAAGGATTTGCAGAATCCTGCAGGGAATCAAGGAACTCTTCATTGCAGTTCATGGAATTGTAGGATTGCTCTGCACTTTTCTGCTTTCTTCATTGAGAGCGGTCCCAAAGTGCATCCTTGACAGTCCTGCAGGTAACTTCTTTCCCACTGGAAAAGTTACTGTATACATACAAGTGGCTGAACTAAGTAAGATTCCCCCGGCAGGCAGGGGGCTGGCCTTTCTGCTCCTTGTGTTCTAAGGTGAAAGGTAGTTTTGCTGGGTGGCACTGTTCTCGGAGCCTAGGCACCAGACCCAGTGTGCATGGCTGCAGTGCGGGCTCCTTCGCTTAAAATGCTTTGATTTATGCTGACATGCATCCTGTCTGTTTGTTTGGTCAGTCTCTCATTTTTTAATGGAAAGAAATACCTTCCTGGTCATTCTTAATTTGTTGAAGTTGAAATAAGTATCTGTTACTTCTGATTAATGGAATCATGGGTAAAAATGTATGTTATTTTTGATTTTAGGGCACTTAAAAGAACTATTAAAAAGCAATCTTGTAAAGTGCATTTTTGTACTAACCCTTGAATCTCCTGTGTTTACTGCTTATTTATTTATTTATTTATTTATTTATTTATTTATTTATTTGTTGAGGGGTAGTTCTTATGCGTATAGCTCTGCAGCCCAGGCTGGTCTCAAACTCCTGCCCTCCCGCCTCCACCTCATAAGCAATTAAGACTGCACGGGTGCCCAGCTGCATGGATGATGCATATTTTTGGATGTAATATTAAAGTTGAGCACCGTAGGAAGCTTGACACTTCTACAGTAAAAGTGTCTGACCTCTGTCCACACATTTCCCTATACTTGTATTCCTGACGTGACTCTGTTACTGTCATTTTGAACTGTCCCTTGTTCTCCATAATGCTGCCAGTAGGGGTCCTGCTAACATGTCTGTCTATGCTGGGACTATTCTGAGTGAGGGAGGGACCTGCTGACTCCTGCAGGGAGGGGAAGAAAGTGGGCATCACCTGAGGAACACTAAGAGAGCAGGAAGCCTTAGTATCTAGTTTCCCCTGCTTTTTTCTTTAAGCCTTCACATTGGCATGGCTTGTTCTGACTTCTGCTTTCTTCTCAGTGCATCGCCATTTGTACCTACTCCCTTCCCTTTGGCCACAATAACACAGGATGTGGCATCCCAGAGGTGTGTGCTTTTTGCACACTTAATTCTTTCTCGTGTGTGTGTGTGTGTGTGTGTGTGTCCTTTGCCTTCAGTCAGCCAAACACACTGTCATCTGATTACCATGTGCTTTGAGACTATGACAGACCTAAGTACTTGCCTTTCTTACAGCTCTTAGCAGGTAGATTCTAACACACATCTTTGTATCCCAGCTTCCTTCACAGTCTTCACATATTGATGCACTCCATTGTTGTTTGTGTGAATGACTAGTGAATGAATCAGCAGACTAATAAGTAGATGTGTTTATCTACTGATATTACCTACATTTTAAAATAGGATTGCTTTGGGGGATAGTGATCACTGTTAGGACTCTGGGTTCTGTCCTCAGTACAGTGTGAGTAAGAGGGTCTTACATGTGAGGCAAGGCAGGCACAGAGGGGATTTGAAGCTATTGTTTGACCCTAGAACACAAGTAGAGGAGGAAGAGAGAAGAGGAGGTGCTTGCTTTTCCTAGGGGTGGTGGTGCATACCTTTAGTCCCAGCATTGGGGGCGCAGAGGCAGGCAGATCTATGTGCGTTTGAGGCCAGCCTGGTCTACAAATCCAGAACAGTCAGGGCTACAGAGAGAAACCCTGTCTTGGGGGGTGCGGGGAGAGAAAAGAAAAGAAAAGCTGTTCTTCTGCTATACCAAACTTCCACAAGACTCTCTGTGGGGCGTGGCCTGAAAATGACAGACACTTTCTCTCTCCTGGATTATCCCTGCACTGGTCAGCATCTTGCCACTACTTAAAAGGCTCTGTCCAGGATTAAGGATGCATTGGGTCTTAGGCTGAAGCAAACATTTCCCAGGTAGAGTTAGGAATTAGCAGGGGTGCAGCAACCATTTGACTAAAGCTTTACCTTTTCCTGTTGTTTGTTTTCTCACATGATAGTAACAGAGAAAACTTCGCCTTTCCCATGCAGAATTGGCCCAGGCTTTACTGTCTGCTTGATAGTAGAGGAAATGATTTTCATTATGTAAACTTCCTCTGCACTGCATTCAGCCAGTATGGTCACTTCATGTAGTGTGAAAATGTCCAGAGGGAAATCTAATTATGAAGGTGTTAATAGGGAATTGACAGCTGCTGGCAGCTGTAAATAGACGTTACAGTGAATTCCGTTTGAGGATAAAATATTCTTTGAAGTTGAGTAAATTAATTCTCAGATGCATTTTTAGTGTTAGTTTAAAAAAGAAAAATATGTTCAGCATCTTTACAGTTTGCTTGAGGAGGAGCACGAGTCCAGGCTCCCTTTTCATCTGAGTAGCTGATGCAGGTCTGGACATTTCTGGTAATGGATTTCTTCCTGGCTCCCAAACTTAGCCAGCATTGGTACGTTCATATTATTTGTGGTACTCATAAGCAGTGATTCATGTTTGGAAAAGCCACCTTGAACTTGAGAATTCTGTTCAGCTGGAAAAGATCTTGCAGAGTGTTTTAGTTGTGTTTTACTCTTTGAGAAAATATAAACATTTTCAGATTTTTGTTTTGTTTCAGTAAAAACTATTTCATCATGATTTTTCATCAAAACTCCTATAATTTTAGTAACACAGTTACTAAATATTTTGTTTTTCTCATGCAGATATTTTATAAAATAATATAAAGATCTTTATAAGTTGTTTTATCAGTCTTAAGATAAAATACATACATATTATTTCTGTGGCATGAGAAATGAGTCTCAATGATTTAAAATTGTTATGTGCACATTATCCTGGGATCTCAAAGGTGTTACTTTAAAGACTGTGTAATGCCACAGTCCTACAAGCCATGTTACAAGTACTGAGGTCATAGTCAGTGCCAGAAACATGTCCTTCAGGTTCACAGAGAGGAAGAGAAGAAAGTGTGAAGGAGTGTGTGTTTGTATGTAGTTGATCTGGGTTGTTCTTTCAGATATAGACTTCAGACGGTGAAGTCCTTAGCAGGAGTGAGCCTGATGTTACGGTTACTGTGGGCCAGTTTGAGATGGGATGACATGGCAGCCAAGGCTCCTCCAGGAGGAGGGTCTACACGGACAGGTAAGGGAACTGCACTTTAAGTTTCCATGATGTGGGCTAAGGATGTAACTCAGCTTCTGAAGTGCATGTGAATCCCATGCCTGAGGACCTGTGTTGGGGTCCCAGTGCTGTGTGACCTGGTGATGGTGTTGCATCTAGTAACAGTCCCACTGAGGAGCAGGACGCAGGAGAACAAAAGGGTCCAAGGTAATCCTGACTCAACTTAGATTCAAGGCCAACTTAGATTATAAGAGACGGGGTAGCCAAAAGGATAGCCAGACCTGGCAGCACAGGCTTATAATGCCATCTACTTAGGAGGCTGGGGCAAGAAGATCTAAGTAATGACCTACTTGGGCTACTTAGCTCAAGGCCAGCTAGAGTAACTGTCTCCAAGAAACTAGAAATGAGTCTGGGTCTGTGGCTATAGTACTTGCCCAGCACGTGCAAGCTCTGGGTTGGACCCCTAGCAGTGCAATAAGATAAAATAATGTGCTGCTCACTGAATTTATTAAATATTTGTCTTATTTTATAAAAGTTTACCCTTGCTTAAATTTTCTGGGTTCCATAAAATCAAGGTTAAGGGGCAAGGTTCGGATTATAAGTGAGTCAGCACACAAACACCCAACTAAATTTTCAAGTGATAGTCATTATCCAGAGTGGTGAGCCAGTTACCTAGAAAGGCCTGGAGCCTCTGGGAGTTACCTTGGGTGGTCTATCAATTTTTTTTTCTTCCTGCTACTTATGCTGAGGCAGAAGGATTGCCAAAAGTTTGATGCCTGTCTGGGATTACATATTGAATTCTAGGCCATCTTGGGCTATAGAGTGAAACCCTTGTATCAAAAGGGAAAGCAACAGCCTGCTTAAGTGGCACAGTGAGAGCCCTAAACTAAAACCAAACAGCAGCACCTGCAAGAAGCCGCTGGGCAACCAAAGACACTCAGCTATTGTAACCAAGCAGTGATGCTCGCTCATTAATAACTCCAGTGATCCTAACGCTCCTTTCAGACCCGCATCGTTAAAGAAGTACCAAATGCTACATCTTCTAACTTTGCTCATATTTCAGGTGGTTATTAACAGTGTGTAACTCCTGTTCCCATAGAAACATCTGAAACTGAAATCACAACCACAGAGATAATTAAGAGGCGTGATGTGGGTCCTTACGGCATTCGTTCTGAGTATTGTATCAGGAAGATCATTTGCCCCATTGGAGTTCCAGAAGCACCAAAAGGTAAGAAATAGAAGAAAAGACATCCATCAATCTTGGCCTGTGGCCGTGTGTTCTGTTACTTGAGGTTTGGCTACCTACCTGACACTACAGACTGCTCCTATATTAAGGAACATAAAGAACAACCACCAAGGCAAGAGATTGCTGTGAATCCTAGGCTAGCCTGGCCTACAGAGTGAGACTTGTTTCATAAAACAGACAGATGAGGGGCTGGAGAGATGGCTCAGCAGTTAAGAGTGCTATATTGCTCTTGCAGAGGACCTAGGTTCAGTTCCCAGCATCCACATGGTTACTGGCCTTGCTTCCTTGTGAGCCAAGGAAGAGCAACCTCAAGTGATCCCTGGAGAGGGGGTTATTGCCAGGAATTTGCTATTCTCTTCTCTTCCCCAGTGTCACAGCTAGAAAAATGCCAACATGCTAAATCTTTGACAGAAATTGTATTAGTGTTAGAGTCTCCACAATGACTTGCTCTTAGTCACATGTGGAGAGAGGATAAGGAATAGAGTTCTAGGCAGAGGAAAGTTGTGTGAGGCTCACACGGCCTTTATTTACCAGGGTTAATAAGCCATGTCCCAGGAACCGTGACCACTGTTCTGCTCTCCCAAGCGATTTGATTGGAATACGGCTGCATGTAGCTCAGACATTGTTTGTTTTTCCAGTGGTTCTTTTTAAAAATGATGTAATTATCTTTATTGTATGTGTATTGGTGTTTTGCCTGCATGTATGTCTGTGTGAATGTGTCAGATCCCCTGAAACTGAAGTAACATACAGTTGTGAGCTACCATGTGGGTGCTGAGAATTGAACCTGGGTCCTCTGGGAGAGCAGCCAGTCAGTGAGTGCTCTTAACCACTGAGCCATCTATCTCTCCTGCCGAAGGCACTATATATATTTGGTCCAGATATGCAATGTAGATCATCTGGCCTGTATGGTATTAAGGATTTGGCAATATCTGACACTTTAAAAGAAAAAGGTTGGCTGGTAGTGCCATCCTGGGCTATGTAACAGAGCGAATCTCAAATTAAAAGATGTTGTTTGCCAGTTACCATGCTTCATGAGATAGATGTCAGAAGAACTCTATAGGAACAATGTTGCTGAAAACGTTTTGATTTCTTTCACTAAGAAACACCCACACCTCAGCGGAAAGGCCTTCGATCAAGTGCACTGCGGCCAAAGAGACCAGAGACACCCAAGCAGACGGGCCCTGTTATCATTGAGAGCTGGGTGGCAGAAGAGGAGCTGGAGCTCTGGGAGATCAGGGCTTTTGCTGAGAGGTAACAGTTAACACTTGGCACACTATAGTCTCTGCAGCCCATTCTGATTAGTTTTCCTCTATCTTTTGATTTTATACGCTAGCTCTGGGTAGTTGATTTAAGCCTTGTTTCTAAATTTTAGTGTGTTAGTATTTTATATTTGTTATTTTTAAGTTATCTAAAACATTCATTTAAAAGACAAATAGTCCATGCCTCTGTGTGATGCTGAGTCAACCAGATTTCATTTGTAAACAGTCTCTGATAGGCTGCTCCTTTTCCCTACAGAGTGGAGAAAGAAAAGGCTCAAGCAGTGGAGCAGCAGACTAAGGTCAGTGGACAGCAGCAGGCGAGCTTTCGGGGGAGGCACTGCACAGCAGGTTGACCTTCTTAGCCAAATTCAGGCACACGAAAAGTGTAGGGATTATGTATCTCATGGGATACTCAAAGTGTACCTCATGTTTTATTCTTGAAAACATCTCAGTGATACATGAGCCTGTGGCTCTGCAAGCTGAGCACACGACTGCAGGGCACTGAGTCCTCCAGTGATTGCTGCTGCAGTTCTCAGTGATACATGAACCTGTGGCTCTGCTGAGCACACGACTGCAGGGTACTGAGTCCTTCCAGTGATTGCTGCTCCAGTTCCTGAGTAGTTTCTAAAGAGAGTCTTCTCCTGCTGAGCTCCAGGGCAACCCGTGAAGAAGGAAACTTCGCCAAGTCTCTGAGTTGATTAGAATCAATGCTCATGAAGTCCTTTGCTGCTTTTTCATCATCCCATATGGTGACCAGTGTAATGTATCCAAGAATCAGAGGAGGGTGCTTGCTTCTCCTGAAAGTGTAAATCTAGAGAACATAGCTAAAATAGTGTGGGGTGTTAAACACAGAACTGTTGACATAGTTCCACATTTATGTTTCTCTTATGGGTATGGGCGTTTTTCCTGCATATGTCTGTGCACAATGGTGCATTCCTGGTGTTACAGATACCTGTACCACTATGCAGGTGCTAGGAACAAGCCCTGGCCCCTTTATCAGCAGCCCCGTACTGAGCATCTCTCCAGTCCCAGCTGCATGTATTTTAAAAACACTTATTTTTTAGGTTTCAAGGTTTTATAAAGCATGTTTTTCAAACTCTGACGTGTGTTTCAATTTACTATGCATCTGTCTGTTCACTTGAAATTTGGGGAAATAGCATTATTGGGTTATGTGCTGAATTCATCTGTGAAAATATACAGAAAGGCATAAGCATCTGTTTCTATAGCAACTGGCTAGTTGTTCTGTCCTTTGAATTTATAGGTGTGTTCTGTCATCTCTACAACACAACTTAATGTGTCACTTCTTAATTTGTTTTCAAGTAGCTCTTGACATTTTAAATGCATTTTCTCCTAGTGAAATACTTGTAATTATGTGTTCCATTTCTTTGTTTCTATTTTCCTTTGAACTAATTGGATCAGATGATGATTCTAAGTATGCAGAACAAAGCTGCTTCTCTTTTCAGAAATAAGCATTGATAAGCAATACTTCAATTCTCTTCAAGTATATGTGCTATCTGCAAAAGCAATCCAAACAGATGGCTGGGATTTTAGAGGAGAGGCGATGCCCTGGGATTTAGGTTCAGTGGAGTCTGGAACAGGGTCTCAAAGTAGCTCAGGCTCTCCCATACCTCAGTGTGTAGCTCAAGCTGGCCTCAAACTCACGGTAGTCCTTCTGCCTCTGTCTCCCATGTACTTCAGTTACAGGCATGAGCCACTGTGTTTAGCTCTTGTTTGTGGTTTTGAAACACAGTGTTGCTTTCTATCTCAGGCATCCTCAAATTCAAGGCAACCCTCCTGCCTCATACTTTTGGGTGGCTATAAATGGGCTTAATCACGGCTCCAACGTGAGCGAATGCTGTGTCCTTGGGCCCTTGCACAGCCTGCCTGTCTGAGCCTGAGTTTCTTCTTGTTTAGCATTACAAGCCAGCTAACTGATTTGTTGACAAATACTGCTAAATGAGGTATACTGCCCAGGCACCCAGTCTTATGTATGGAAACCTGTATTAGACCACTGTGGATAAATTCCAGCAGTCTTTCATTTAAAACATTCAAGTTGTCTTTTGTACCTGTTTTGTTTTGTTGAGACAGTGGCTCTTTGCGTAGTCCTGGCTGTCGCAGAAGTCTATACATAGAGCTACCCTCAAACTTAGAAAGAGCTGTCTCCCTCTGCCTACAGTGTTGGGATTAAAGGCAGTGTACCATGAAGCCGGGCCTGGCTTTTGAGAGTGGATCCTACTCTATAGCTTAGGCTGGTCCCAGAGTTGGGATTACACAAACGTGACACACGTGTCTACCACACCCAGTTTAACCCTGTGTTTCTATTTATTTTCATTTTTATTTCTGCAATGCAGAATAATGACTCCAGGGCCTTGTGTATACCAGGCAAGCACTCTATCAACTGAGTTGAATCTCTAGCAACCCCAGTGTCTGATGATGAGATTTTCCCCTTCTGTATAAAGCATTTAAAATGCCTTTTAATTACATAGTACATGAAGTATTCCCAGTACTCAAGAGGCTGAAGCAGAAGGATTGCTCCAAGTTCAAGACCACATGGCATTAGTTCCAGGCCAACTTGGGCTACAGAGTGAGACCCTGACTATAAATAATAGTAACAAAGTCTCAAAACTACTTAGAATTTTCCGTTTAGCTTGATGACACATTTGCTGACCTGAATAGTAATAACAAAAACTACCACCATGCTGTTTATGGTTGGATCATCTAAGCTAGTACTGCTGTAAGTCAGGCCCACCTTTTCTTCCGGCTCTGACTCTGAGTCATAGGTGTCCTGTCTCCAGTAAGATTTCCTGTTCCATTCTTACTCTGAACACTGGGTATTGTATAGAACATTTTGATCTTGTAAATTTCTTATTCATGATCAATTTATAATGATATAAACACTGGAAATAGAGCCTTCATGAAGGATTTGGGGTAAATTCTGACAGGCATGTTTTCCTTTTGGAAGTTCAACGTCTGGGAAACCCTGCAGAATGGGGTTTGCCATGGAGAACTGGAGCTCACATTTCCTCTCCTTGACTCTCAGAAGCGTTTGGAGCAGCAGAAGCCTTCAGTCATCGCAGCGTCCACCACATCCCCAACAAACAGCACAAGCAGCACCGTCTCTCCAGCTCAGAAGGTGATGGTGGCTCCCTTAAGTGGCTCAGTCACCCCTGGAACAAAGATGGTGCTGGCCACAAAAGTTGGCTCTCCCGCCACAGTCACATTCCAGCAAAACAAGAACTTCCATCAAACTTTTGCCACGTGGGTGAAGCAAGGCCAGTCGAATTCAGGTAGAGCGGGGATGAATGGAACATTGCTTTTATTCTGGGTGGGGAAAAGCATTTCTAACCTTCATTTCCTGCGAGCGTGGTTCTGCCTCTGCCACTGCTTGCGCAGGCAGGCCGGACCAGACAGTCGTTTGTGGGAGCTGCTCTTTGTGCAGCTCCTCTCTGCAGTCCTCACCTTCAGTATCCACATAGCGAGCGCACTTGGAGCAGGAGGAGTGTTTTTATTAAATACAGAATGAGCCGAATTTCGTTCATCGGTGCCCTTCCTGGAAGTCACTTTGCTGCTGGTTATTTAAAATCTAAAGTTTATTAAATGTCTTATACCCCATTAGCCACCAGCACAGCTGCCACCTCTGCTACCACCATTGCCAGCACAGGTCAGACGTTCCAAATTACAGGCAGTCCCGTCACTATGGCAGGAAAAGTAATTACCAAATTGCCACTTCCTGCAAACAGCAAGATTGTCGCTGTAAATGTGCCGGCAACACAAGGAGGTAAGGGAAGCAACTGCGCAGAGTTTGAGTTCACCTTCGCCAGATCATGCTGTCGCCATCCTCCATCTCCTCCTCACTGGTTTCAGTCGTCAGGTGTCACATTCTGTGTAGCCCACTCTGCAACCCGCCACACGTAGTTCCTCCTCAGACACCAGCAGCACCTAATGCCTTTCCTTGAAGTGCAGTGGCTCATGTCTCCTTCCTCTCTCTTTAAGGCGTGGTCCAGGTCCAGCAGAAGGTCCTGGGTATCATTCCATCCACCACAGGTCCAAGCCAGCAAACCTTTACTTCATTCCAGCCTAGGACTGCAACCGTCACAATCAGGCCCAATACCTCAGCCACCACGGGAGCCACTACCACTTCACAGGTGAGCAGTCTGCATTCACAACAGGGTGTCTCATTCCTGTGACCTCCTCCAGCGGCAGTTCAGCTCGCCTTCCTTTACTAGGAGTTCATCTGTGATGAAGTACCAATTTTTTATATTTTTAATGAACCAAAATGATACATAATGTATTAATTTTGGCATTTGTTTGGTTGCATATTGGTATTGTTCATAAGTAATCGTTATTTGCCAATATTTCCTAGAGAAGACTGTGTGTGACTTGAGCCAGCACAGGACTATGCTGTGCTCCCTAACTCTAACACTCTTGGAGCCCCTCCCACCGCCAGCAATTCTGTCAGCTGTACTTTTAGTTCATCTGTGTTCTTTCTGATCAAGAAAGAAACATTGAAATACGCTGTATGTCAGCCGGTATGTGCACGTACTACATAGAACATTGCTTTGGTACTAGTTTCATGGAAAAAGTTAAAGTCCAAATGTTCTGGCTCTAATTATAAAACTGAAGTAATGTGCTCACTGTTGCTTGGTAAACCATGAAAGGATACTGGATTTTTGTTTACTTGTCACAGTCTACAGGTTCTAGGACTCAACCTCTTAAGTTTCTGTCTTCAAAATTCCACCTTTATACCAACACTGAATGCAATTTCAAATGTAACAGTGAGCGGACAGAGGCAAGTGGATCTCTGTGAGTTTCAGGACAGCCATGGCTACAGGAGAGAAACCCTGGAGTTCTAATTTTGAAGCAGTTTTAATTCTTTTGTTGTCGTTGTTGTTTTTGGTTTCGAGAGAGTTTCTCTGTGTAGCCCAGGCTGTCCTGGAACTCACTCTGTAGACGAGGCTGGCTTCAGACTCAGAGATCTGCCTGCCTCTACCTCCCAACACTGGCATTAAAAATGAGTTTCACTGCCCTGCTGAAGTGGTTTTAATTCCTTGTCCTTTGTTCATGTGCAGGTGATCACGGGGCCTCAGATCCGCCCTGGCATGACGGTGATTAGAACGCCACTGCAGCAGCCAGCACTGGGAAAGGCAATCATTCGCACACCAGTGATGGTGCAGCCAGGTACTCACGAGCACGTAAGCACGCGCACGCACATACACAGTGAAACTGCTTCAGCACTTGGACAACACGGCTAGGAGGCTGTGACATGTTTTCTGTATTAGAGAATACCGATTTGAATTAGTACATGTGCATGGTGAGGAGGAATCACAGATAGATACTGTATGTTCTCTTCCCCGAGAAAAGTAAACAAAGTAAATTCAAGTTTACTTACAAAGTGAGTAAACTCAATCACTAGTAAACGTAAGCATAGCATTCAGACATTAAAAAGCAGAGCAGAGCCTTTGCATGTAAGTTACAAAGGCAGTGCCAGGCCCTGAGTCAATCACAATTAATGTAAACTGGTTCAGTCTGCCTTATTAAAAGTCAGACTTGGGCCCGGCTTTTGATGGTAGTTCTTTTGCTTTGCGTGTGTAAGGCCCTTTCTTTGGATCCTGGCACCAGAGGGAAAAACAGTTGAAGATAAAAGATTGAGGGGAAATCCAAAAACAGACATGGCTCATCAGTGAAGGACACGAGGCTTGGATGTGCGATTAAGTGACACTCAAAGAGAACGTGCATGGATTGGGTTATCTCAGTGATCTTCATGTAACTGAGCAGAACCAGACTTTTTTGATTGGGCTTATTTCATTTTACATGTATGAGTGCTTTAATTGAATGAATGTTTCTGCATCAAGTGCATGGCTGGTGTCTACTGAGGTACATCCCTGGAGTTGGGGGTTGTGGACAGTTGTGAGCCACCACGGGGTGCTGGGAATTGTACTGGGGTCCTCTACAAGAGTAACCAGTCCTCTTACTACTCACTAAGCTATCTCTCCAGCCCTCAGGACCAGTCTCTTCTCTGTTTCTGATAGGTAGCAGTATCATGTGCTAAGATGATAAATTCCCAAGCTGTAGCACACAAGAAGTAGTCCTGAGCTCTTGTAGCTCTCCCCATGAGCGTTGCGGGTCGTCTGGAGGGAGTGGGTGGAGTAAGAGCAGCAGTGCACAGCTTTAGCCAGCTTTCATTTCATCTCGTAAGGCTACCCCTTCACAATGTTATTCCCGAGAAACACACACAGACATGCAGCCCAAAAGACATTACAGTAGAGAATTTGCTTTATGACCAAAAGAACACCTTTTGTTTCAAGACAGGGTCTCTCTATGTAGCTCCAACTGTCCTAGAACTCACTGTGTTGATCAAGGTGGCCTTGAATTCAGAGATCTGCCTGCTTCTGTCTCCCAAGGGCTGGGATTATAGACATGAGCCACACTGCCTGGGCTGGCCTGTTGTTTTTAACTCTTTAAGTCTGTGGTCTGGCTGTGAACTGTGGTCCTATGTTTGAATTACCTTGGTTTATTGACATCCAAATGTCTATTGGAAGATTGAAATGAACTGCATTCATCTGTGTCAAACTGCCTTATGTATGCTAGCAGTGTGTGAATGATGGGAGTATCTT
Source organism: Mastomys natalensis (assembly GCA_021653895.1). NCBI lineage: Eukaryota > Metazoa > Chordata > Mammalia > Rodentia > Muridae > Mastomys > Mastomys natalensis. The sequence continues at coordinate 2,982,907 of JAJTUV010000174.1, forward strand.
ATTGTTTGTTCAGGTGCACCCCAACAAGTGGTGACTCAAATCATCCGAGGACAGCCTGTTTCCACTGCCATTTCTGCTCCAAGTACGGCTTCTTCAGCACCTGTGCAAAAGGGCTTAACTCCAGGAGCAGCAGCTGGGCCTCTGCAGCCTTCAGCCCCGCACAGCCCACGTCCTCAGCAAGGGCAAGTGAAGCTCACCATGGCTCAGCTCACTCAGTTAACACAGGGCCATGTAAGTAGCTTAGCGTTAATCCTGAGGGAGCCTTAAGTTTGCTGAAGTCTGTATTTGATCTTAGGTAATATTCGAAGTGTACCTACCTTAAGAAATGTCTGGTTGGGGCTGGGAAGATGGCTCGGAGGTTAAAGTATTGGCCGCTCTTGCTGAGGATCCAGGTTGAGTTCCCAGCATCTGACGCCATTCAGATGACCATACACAGCAGGCATGTGCATGGAACACAGACGTACATTCAGGCAATGCTCACACAGATAAATAAAAATCTTTTAAAACTACAAACAAGAGAAGGAATGGCTGCCTCCTGGACTTGAACTTTACTATTGATTGACATCATAGCGTCCGGCTCCTTAGATTCTTCAGGTTAGATTTTGTACCCATGAAAGGGATAAGCCTTTCTGTTACCAAAATGTTGTTAGTTGGCAGGTTTTATAGGAACAAAACCAAAGCAAATTTTGAGTGCATCAAACTGATTGCTTGTATCATTCCATATTGTTGGCTAGTCTTTTCCTATCAAAACTCAAAGCTCCCCAAAGTCTACTCCTCGTGGCCCTTGCTGGCGGAGTCATAGAATAGAATGCAGAGATCAGCAGTAGCTCTCATACGGTTGAAGAGTGGGAGGATTTGCCTATGTGCTGGGATAAAGTGGGCCAAGTGCTGCACAAGCACAAGAGCCTGGGGTCCATCCCCACCCCCACACTGTCAGCTGTGAGGCCGGGAGATGGCAGGGTGCACACTTCAGAGCACCCAAGTTCAGTCCCAGTGACTCCATCCTTGGGGTTGATAGCTACTTTTCAACTCTGTGAACAGCTCCATCCATGTGCAAAGGTATATATACGTGTTCAATTTAAAAGTAAAGATAAACGTTTAAAGCAGCTCTTGCGGTACACATCTGTAGTTACTGACCTCAAGGGAGACAGGTGGGTCTTAGGAGCTCACTGTCCAGCCAGTACAGCAGACACAATGAGCTCCACATTCAGCTGCCTCTGTATTTTCAGTGATGAGGAGTAGGCTAGAGAGATGGCTCAGGCGTTAGGAGTGCTTACTGCTCCAGTAGAGGACACAGGCTCATTTCCAGCTTCCATGTGGTGACTCACAGATGTAGGGGATGCATCCAGCACCCTCTTTTGCTTTCCAAGTGCTCTTGCACTTACATGGTGCTCATATACTTAAGCAAGCTGACATACATGGAAATAATAAATAAATGTTTTTTAAAAAAAAGTGGTGAAAGGAAGATGCCCCGGGTCATCCTCTGACCTTCATGTGTGCACATGAGCAAACACATAACACCATATACACACATGCCAAAAACAAACCAAGAAAACACCAGACTGGAGCTACAGCATGGCTGCTGGAGTGCTTACGTAGCTCCACAAAGCTCTGGGTTGGATCTGTATCACTGCATAAATCATGTGTGCTGGCGTATGCCCATAATCCCAACACTTGGGAAGTAGAAACCCAGCAAGTTCCAGGCCAGCCTGGACTATGCCAGGACCTTTCCCAAGAAGGACAAAACACAACAAAAGAAGCTTACTGCAGTGCTTCTAATACGCTTCACTAATAGTCATCGTTCCTTTCTGTAAGTAGGCACTTGTGTTACATTGGTGGTAGCCTTGCAAACTGAGGAAAGACGAGCGTTTCAGTCAGGTACACCGGCCTGCTTTGCCACGCACCAGAAAACAAACTTGGAGCAGTGCCCTGTGCCTCATTCTAATGACAAGTTCAATGTTCTTTATTTGTTGTTGTTTAAATAAATTTTTAAAAAGATTTATTTACTTATTTTATGTATATTGAGTACACTGTCACTCTCTTCAGACACACCAGAACAGAGCATCAGATCTCTTACAGATGGGTGTGAGCCACCATGTGGTTGCTGGGAATTGAACTCAGGACCTCTGGAAGAGCAGCCAGTGCTCTTAACCACTGAGCCATTTCTCCAGTCCCAAATTCAATGTTCTTTTTTCTTTTGTTATTTTATTTTGAGACAAGATTTCATATATCCTGAGCTAGAGGATGTCCTGTGTACATGAGGGATTAAAGGTGTTTGCCAGCATACCCAGTTTATAAGATGCTAGGGGTTGGAGCCAAGGCTGTGCCTGCTAGGCAGGCTCTCTGCAAGTTGAAATATGTCCCCATCCATCCATTCATGTGTTCACTCCTCCCTCCTTTCTTTCATTCATTTAGTTTTCTTACTTTGTTTTTTGTGGTGGGGCTCTCACCTGGTCACCCAAGCTGCCCTCGAATTCCCCATCGTCCAGCCTACACTGCCCCTTTCTGGGATTACAGAGACAGTGGGTCCCCTTCTCACTTTGTTTTTTTCTCTCCTTTTTATCTCTTTTGAGACAAGGTCTCTATGTGTTGCCCTGGACCTTGCTGTATAAACCATGCTATTCTTGAATTCCCAGCAATTTGCCTGCCTCTGCCTCCTAAAGCATGTGCCACCGCCCCAACTACTTTTTTTTTTTTTTTGTTTTTTTAATTTTTTTTTTTTGAGACAGGGTTTCCCTGTGTAGCCCTGGCTGTCCTGGAACTCACTCTGTAGACCAGGCTGGCCTCGAACTCTGCTTTCTTTTTTCTTAACCTTTCCTTCTTTTTCCTCCCTCCCTTCTGCTGGGATCAAAACAAAAGTCTTGCAAATTCTAAACAAGCGTTCCCTACTGGGCTGCCCAGCCCCATAACTTTGTTTAAACACACAGAAACTCAAAAGCTACACAGTAATGCAGAGATAGAAGAGCATTGGCCATCTCAGGCAAGATGGTAGGCAAGGCCTGGAACCTGAGGTCCTCACCTGTATTCCATGTGTGGGTAACCCCCTCCTTCAGATACATACATATCAGATACATTTTAAAATTAGTACATATCAACAAGAGATAAGTCCAGGGCTAGGAAGATATATAGCTCAGTGGTAGAGAATTTGCCAAGCACGAGTGAGGCCATTTGTTCAGTTTCTAGCAAACTGTACATGTAAACCATGCGTCCATGAGACGGAAGAAGTCAGGAGCCAAAAGATCAACTGAGCTTAGAGAAGAAGGAAGAAATTTAAGTGTTCAAAACTCGGAAAATCCCACTGGACCTTGAAGGAAATCTGTAGCCATCAACCTAAGAGATTGGTCTAAACTGAGTGTTCATCCAAAAGAATTATCCAAGGGTCTCGGGAGGCTCTTGCACATCTACCAAAGTGTAACCACGTTAAGCCATTTCTAGCAACCTTGATGCTGAGTAGGATTAAGAGTGTGCGTGCGTGCTTAAGGAATCGGAGTGTTTCTTGTTGGTGTGAGTGACAGTGTGTGCTGGTACAGATACTCACAGCAGTATGCTTTATAAGGATCGGTAACTTAGAGCGACCAAATGGCTGTGTAGTAATTGCTACAGAATGGAAATGAGCTAACCACAGCTTTACACAAGTGGCTGACAAAGAAAATGTTGCAATCAGGATTTTTTTTCTTTTTACTCTTTTTTTTTTTTTTTTTTTTTTTTTAATGTATATGAGTGCACTGTCGCTGTCTTCAGACACACCAGAATAGGGCATCAGATGCCATTACAGATGGCTGTGAGAACCACTCTGTGGTTGCTGGGAGTTGAACTCAGGACCTCTGGAAGATCAGCCAGTGCTCTTAACCACTAAGCCATCTCTCCATCCCTATAGTTGGGATTTTAAAACAAGTACATACAATATGGTTCCATGTGTGTAGGATTCATAAACTAGCAAAACAAAAAGCATGCCTTTGAATAGGGTACAAGACTGCCTCATGTTACCCAAAGAGGCTGTTCCCATTGTATTTTAAATGAATGTTGCTCTTCTTAAGGTTCCTTATTGCTTGGTGAAGGAGTATTTCACTTGCATATATGTGCATGCCTGGTGCTGATGGACACTAGGAAAGGACATGGGATCACCTAGGACTGGAGTGTCAACCAACTGTGAACCACTGTATATATAGGTGCTGGGAATTGAACCTGGGTCCTCGCAAGAACAAATGCTCTAAACTGAGCTAACTCTCTAGCCCATGCATGGTGCTTCTGTGGGGATGCTCAGTGGTCATATAAAGATAAAGCCCTAGGTAGTAACAGTCTAAAGAGGCACAATGTTTAAACCGTAAGGACAGCCGTTTCCTCTAGGGAAAAGAACTGTAGCCAGGGCTAGCACGTTCTTGGGCACAGGATGGTCATCACAGCATTGTTTTGTAACTATTAGTTAAATCTGGCATTTGTATAGTTTTGGTCATACATAGAATGTGTAGTTCTTAGGGGAAAAAAATGCTGTAGGAAGGAAGCCAGAGCTTATGGAGCTGAGTGCAGACTTCCTAGCATGGAGAGCTGTCTATGCTTCCTAACCCTGGGCCTGCGGCAGTCAAGCTTGCTTGACCAGTAGGTTTTAGGTACAAGTGCCTGTACATGTAGAATCCTGAGTTTCTGGTTCCCATTTTCTAAGTCCTGGACCTTAATGGTTCTGCTGACTCTTCTATTATCACATTCTGTTTCTGAACCGTGAAGAAACAGATAAACAGCGGGTGGTAGCGTGCCTTCCCAGTGAAAAGCTCTGGATTCAGCCATTTTGGAACACTTAACAGAGTGCATGGGAAGTCTGACATGAACAAGCGCAAACCCCAGAACACCTGCTTACTGTTCTCAGCACCTTTAAGCAAGGGATTTTTTCTTGCTTTTTCTTTTTGTGGCTCTGAGGATTGAGTTTAGGACCATGAGAATTGCAGACTGGCTCTCTGCTGCAGAGACACTGTTCCAGCCCTTGGTTTTTTGAGGCAGGGGGTTAATATATGGGCCAGGCTACCTTTAAATGTGTGCCACCATACCTCAATGCTCCTTGCTGCTTCTAAGTCATTGAGAAGAATGATTAGAGGATATGGTAAGGTTTGCTCTGCTAAGACACTGAGTCTCCCTTTGAGACTACATGTAAAGGTGTTTGAAAAGTATAAAATAACTTGAATACAAGTGGCTTAAAGTAACAGTCGGGTGTAGTGGCTCATGTCATGGTGGGTTCCAGGTTATCCTGGGACACCAGTGAGAGCCAAACTCACAAAATTTAGTTAATTGGTTAATTGATTGATTGAAATTAGAGTTTTGACCTGAATGTGATAGATCTAACCTATATTCCTGAACTTGGGAAGTAGGAGTGAGTTTTTATATGTTTTTATATAACATAAATTATTTCATTCAACCGCTTTACAGATTTGTGATGTGAACACTGCATATCCCATGTTGTCTGCTTTTCCCACAGGGCGGAAACCAAGGTTTAACAGTAGTGATTCAAGGACAAGGGCAGACTACTGGACAGTTGCAGTTGATACCTCAGGGGATGACAGTCCTTCCAGGGCCAGGGCAGCAACTCATGCAAGCTGCAATGCCTAATGGCACCGTTCAGCGTTTCCTCTTTACTCCACTATCAACGTCAGCCACGGCCACCAGCAGCAGCAGCACCACCACCACTAATGCCACAGCAGCAGGTAGAAACTCTGGTCACTACTTGTTGTTGGGTTCGCAGGTCTCACGGGGCCCGGTGCTCTGCCTCCAGCCAGCATAACAGCCGTATAGTGAGCCTCTGTGCTTCATCCTTGTTTGTAGACTCATTTCCCAATGAAAGCAAATCAAAAATAATCAAAAGGCGGGAGGAGCAGAATAATGGATGCCACGGGCCCTGTGCCTGCACTCCTGCTCCAGCCTTGGTGGAGCCCTGGAGATGAGGGCTCCTTAGAGAGACCTGCGCTTGAGAGCTGCAGGCCCAGACCTCTTTGTCAGCCTCCTACAAGCCCTCAGTGCCTGTTACTGTGCCCTAGCAGAAGAGTGACACTTGACAGGGGCTTCAGAGAGCCCAGCTGACACATACACATGCCGGGAATGGCCCCAGCTGAGGAGTTGCCAAATCAGAGTGGACCTGAGTGCAAAGCTTATATCTTCTCTACTGAAATGCAGTCTTCTGGCTTCAGGAAGTTCTCTTGAGAGGCTTCTTGTACCATCGTCTCCCGTTTTCACATCTGGAAACCATTTTGTCTTTCTTTTTTACAGGCTCAGGGGAACAAAAACAGAGTAAATTATCACCCCAGACCCAGGTACAACCAGGCACAACCCTGGCACCAACCCAGTCATCAAGTGTGAGTCCTGCAGAAGCCCAGCCACAGCCTGCTCAGCCTGCAGCACAATCCCAGCCCCAGCCCCAGCCCCCAGCTCAGCCTGAAGTCCAGACCCAGCCAGCTGTCTCATCCCATGTCCCTTCTGAAACACAGTCCTCCCAACCACAGTCATCTAAACCCCTGGTTGCAACACAGTGTCAGCCTCAGAGCAGTGTTCAAGGACAGTCTCCTGTTCGTGTCCAGAGCCCACCACTGACTCGAATACGTCCATCAACTCCATCCCAAGTGACTCCTGGACAGCAACCCCAGGTTCAGACTACAGCCTCACAGCCGATTCCATTTCCGCCCCCCACCTCTCTGCAGTCACCTTCCCAAGGCCAGCCACAGTCACAGCCCCAGGTACAGTCTTCAACTCAAACTCTTTCATCAGGACAGACATTAAATCAAGTTACTGTTCCGTCCCCATCCCGTCCTCAGCCACAAACACAGCAACCACAGCCCCAAGTCATTGCTGTGCCTCAGCTCCAGCAAGTCCAGGTTCTCTCTCAGATCCAGTCGCAGGTTGTGGCTCAGATACAGGCTCAGCAAGGTGGTGTGCCCCAGCAAATCAAACTGCAGTTGCCCATTCAAGTACAGCCAAACAGTGCTACGCAGACTCAGCAGACTCAGAGTGTGGTCACAGTGCAGGCAGCCAGTGTGCAAGAGCAGTTGCACAGGGTTCAGCAACTCAGGGATCAGCAGCAAAAGAAGAAGCAGCAGATAGAAATTGAGCGTGAACACACCCTCCAAGCTTCTAACCAAAGTGAAATCATTCAGAAACAGGTAAAGTTATAAGTCAAAGCAGCATGTTCAGTAGCGTGGATTACTGTGCTGTGCACTAGACTTAGTGATTGGGTTGGGTTAGGTTAGAAGAGCAGAAACACTGCTTGCCGATTCTGGCTTGGGACTCCTTATTGGACATGTAGCATCAGTGCTTATTAGAAACCACGTTTCTCTGGTAGAAAACTGAGTGCTAAGGCCACTGTCATAGTGTAGTGATTGATTTGAAGTCATTTGATTTGCAAGTGTCACTCCTTTATTTGCCTATCGACTAAGCAAATTGTGGGCAGACATTTAATTTGCATCACTTGCCACACCTTTGCCAAAATGTCTTAAATCCAGGTGTTTGTCTGTAGTAAGGTGGCGTTGTGTAGCAGGGATGTCCTGGAGTGGTGTCTGGGTGCCATAAGTCACTTCAGACAGCCAAACTCTGCCAAAAGGAAGCTGGTGACCTGCAGTCTTACTGGGGACAATCCTGTGAGCAGCCATGTGCCCCAGTCAGCACTAGGCAAGAGGTCTTACTGAGCACTGAAGCACTGTTTGCTCCCTGAGCTGTATTCTGGTTAAAATTCATCTCTTTCCAGCCACGTGGGATTATTAGGACTAGATTCTGCTATGTATGTGATTGTGAAAGTGTAAGTTAATATTTCTATGAACTTGAGTCCTCTGACGTGTTCAGATCTCAGCTCTTGTATTATTTGCGCTGTAACCCAGGATACTTATCTTCCAGACCTCTGTATGGGGCAGAGTACCCTTCAAAGTCTATACCTGGTGCTAGCACAGTGGGTGAAGGCCTACAGAGCATGAGAGTTGGGTGAAATCTGGGGCTGTATTATTTACCATTTAATCTCAGACAACTTGGTTAATTTCTTCATGTCTTGGTGTTTATTTGAAAAACCATCCCTATATTCCAGTTGTTAGCATAGAGAATAAGCAGTGTCACGGTTGGCCTAATTCAGTATTTGGTGCATGGTGAGACCCTGGGACCACCTAGCAGCTTTTATTCTGGTTGTACAAGTTCGCCATCTCTCACCAGTTCAAACAGCAACATGTGTTGTTCCTTCTTGCTGTGTGCTAACTATATAACTAACATTGTTTATAACTGTGTCTGTTACAAAGTGTGCATTTATGGGATTGTTCTGTTCTCCAGGTGGTGATGAAGCACAATGCTGTAATAGAACATTTAAAACAGAAAAAGACCATGACTCCAGCTGAAAGAGAGGAAAATCAAAGGTAGGAGAGGCCCGGGCTCACTTGAGAGTCTGTGCAGTTTGGTTTTGCTTTGGTCTTACCCGAGGTTAATGCCAGGTGTGGCTCATAGTGCGTTGCTCCTTGAAATTCTGCACTCATTTTGCACATCATCTAGGGATGTAGACAAATCGTGCCTTACTTTTCAGGGTGAATAGACAGCGTTACAGAGGTTGTGTGTTTTTCTCTAGAATGATTGTCTGTAACCAGGTGATGAAGTATATTCTGGATAAGATAGATAAAGAAGAAAAACAGGCGGCCAAGAAACGCAAGCGAGAGGAGAGTGTGGAGCAGAAACGGAGCAAACAGAATGCCAGCAAGCTCTCTGCTCTGCTGTTCAAACACAAGGAGCAGCTCAAAGCCGAGATCCTGAAAAAGAGAGCGCTCCTGGACAAAGACCTGCAGATCCAAGTGCAGGTGGGCCCAGCAGCTGACGCTTTCCTGCTTTCTTCCTTCCGTCGTTACTTAGGCTTGAACTCCCAGCTTTCTCTCTAGAGTTGACATTTGTTTGTGCTTTTAGCTTGAAGAGGAAAGGACATGCATGGCTTTTGAGTCAGGCAGCTCTTTCTGTCTTCCTGCATCCAGTGCAGAGACTTGAGCTGTCTTACTGTGCTGGTGAAGAAGACTGTGTGTATGAATGTAGTCTGAGAACAAGCACCCGCTTATAAAGACAAGTGTCCTAACCTGAAATCGACCCACTAGGCACTGCTCATCCATTCCTGCACATTTACACAGCTCTCTGAATAAGGAAGCGGGCATTGGAAGCATCCCGTAGGATGTCTTTGTACAGTTTAAGAGAATACCCATCATACCAACAAACACCATTACATAACCTGGAAGCTTGGAGGTCTTCCCACAGAAAACAACCAGACAGGGCCAGCACCCAGGTTTTTCACTGGCGATAGAGACACAAACTGCAAGAAAGAAGACAGGATTATTATGTGTGATCCACTTGTTACATTGACATCCCCAGGGTTACTTAAAATTTGTAACAGAATTAAAGTTGCCAACAATCAGTATTAGCATGGAGAGTACATCTGTCACAGCAGCCTGAGTCAGAATCAGCAGAATCAGAAAATGTGTAAGTGCAGCCTTCCCTCTCGTGTGAGGGCTACTTACAGAGAGTCAAACATTTACGTCACAGCCTCACATATGGCATTAAGAGACTGTTCAGGGCCAGGGCAGTGGTGGTGCACACCTTTAACCCCAGCACTCAAGGGCAAAGGCACTCCCAGTTCAAGGACAGCCTGGTCTACATAGTGAAATCACATCTCAAAAAAACCCCAAAAACATACAATTCAAATATGTTAAAAGTTTAGATGCAAAACAGAAAACACAAAAATATTGAGGTGAAAAAAACCACAATTGCTGTTTTTGAAATCTTGGAGTCTTGGAGGGCAGTTCTTAGAATGGTTTGTCCTTTCCTTCCTTTTATCTTTTTATAAATATCTACATAAAACTGCCTTTGGATTATTTGAAATGGGGTCTCTGTTTAGCCTAGGACTGGCCTCAAATTCCTTGGTCTCCTACTTCAGCCCCTTGAATGCTGGGGTTGCAGGCTGGCCACCATACCAGGGAAGGCTCTCCTTTAGAATCTGTAAAACTCCTGCCCTGCAGGTGCAAGGATTCCTTCTATCCAGTGAGCCCTACTGCTTCAGGAAGCTGTATTCTACAACTGTTATGGAGGCAGCCTCAGCCTGGTACAGCCTGCCTTCAATGGTAATGGAGGTCACAGTACTGTCATCTTCATGAGACAAGAGATTCATACTTAGCCAACAATCCTTTTGTTTTTGTTTGTTTGTTTGCGTTGGGTTGGTTTGGAGACAGGTGTCACCTCTGATTGTCTTGGAACTCAGTGGTTCTCAATCTTCCCAATGCTGTGACCCTTTCATACAGTTCCTCAGTTTGTGGTAACCCCTAGCTATAATATTATTTTTGTTGCTACTTCATAACTGTAATCTTACTGTTGTTGTGAATTATAATGAACATATCTGATATTTGACCCCTGTGACAAGGGGTTGCAACCCACAGGTTGAGAATTATTGTACTCTGTAGACCAGGCTGGCGGTGAACTCACAGGGATCCTCCTACTTCTGCCTCCCGAGTGCTGGGATTAAAGGTGTGTGCCACTACACCTGGCTTCTTTTGGTTATTTTAAGGGAAAATATAGTTAACTATACTCTAGAAAGTGTGTGTGTGTGTGTGTGTGTGTGTGTGTGTGTGTGTGTGAATGTGTGTCCATGTCTGTCCAGGGTAGATAGACCCTGCTGATTCTGTCTCTGCCTCTCCTCTCTATAGGATGCTGGAATTACTGATTAGCTGCTACGTCTGCCTTTTTGTGTATTCTAGACTTGAACTCAGGCTTGTGTCACAAGCACTTGTACTCATGGAACCATCTCACCAGCCCAGGATTTCAATTTATAGCCAAAGCTTTATAGAGAAAATAGTATCTTTTGGATTGGTTGCTTGTTGGGGCTGGGGAGTTATTTTGAGATAGGGTCTTAAGCAGGCTAGACTAGCCTAAAACTCATTCCTCCTGTCTCCGTCTCTTGAGTGCTAGGACTGCGAACCCATTTAGAAAATAATATATTTTGTTGCCTGGGTCTCCTACCTTAAATCTAAACAAAGCATGGTAAACAAGAACAATCTATCTCTTTTTCTGTTCAGTGCTGTCCAGAACCAGGCAGATCTTTGAGCTCAAGGACAGCCAGGGCTGCACAGAGAAACCCTGTCTTGAAAAACAAAAAGAGCTATTTGGCAAGTGGAGGTAACATTCAGCTCCTGTCCAAGTTACCCCATCATGTAACCCTGGTGATCATTTGTTTTTCTTCTATTGACCACAGGAAGAGCTGAAGAGAGACCTGAAAATGAAGCGAGAGAGGGAGATGGCACAGGCGGTACAGGCAAATGCTGCCACTGTGCCCACACCCTCCATGCCAGCACCAGCACCAGTGCCAGCACCGGCAGCCCCTCCAGCTGCTCCTCCTTCTCCGCCTCCCTCTACACACAGTCTGCCACCCGCAGGCCACCCCACAGCCCCACTGCCTGTCGCTTCCCAGAAGAGGAAGCGGGAGGAGGAGAAGGACTCTAAGTCCAAGAAGAAGAAGATGATCTCCACCACCTCAAAGGAAGCCAAGAAGGACACCAGGCTATACTGCATCTGCAAGACACCGTACGATGAGTCCAAGTACGTGCCTCTCCCCGCAGCTTAGCAGTTGAGTGAGCAGTTGACAGCACTGGGAGAGGGCGAGCAAGTGTGAGGCTGGGCTTCCTAAGATACTTGACTTAACATCAGTGCAGGGAGGGTGCTGTTCCACGTGCTCAGGGGTCTTGCTTGTCCTCAGCCATGTCCTTTTCTGTCAAAAACAAGCTTGCTGTGGCCTCCTTGCTTTCCCAAAGCTCTTTGTAGACTTGCTCCTAATCTGCCAGTGCTGCATCTTGCAGAAGGCCGCATCCCAGCTCTCCCTGGCCAAAGCACAGTCTGTCCTAAAATGGATGGCCCAAGGAGGCATCATCAGTTCCCTGTTAGAAAAATTCAAAAAAGAAAAGAAAGAAATTGCAAGTTAGTATTGTTGTCTACATTTCCACTATCTATTTGTAATCAAAAGCCAAAAAAATAAAAAATAAATACATGAAGTATTTCTTTTAACCACTTTGTGAGTTTCACACTCAAAACTTGATGAGCATGGCAATTGGAAGCTGTTTTTGACAGTCATGACTTATATTTGGTGATATAAATGAGGTTTTTAGAGATGTTAGTCCATAAATATACTTCTTGTTTTTCTTCCTTTTTTTTTTTTTTTTTGTCATTACTATTATTCAGTGATGTGTTTAACTTCTGTCTGGAACATGCAGATGTTATAAGCTGCCAGGGAATCACAGTATCATTTTACAGTACCAGAAAGTTTTTAACTGTGCTTTTAAAAAAGTTAGAAATTTTTACTGTCGGTGCATGTGATGCAGTGGAGACCACTCCACGGCTCCTAAATCTCCCATCAGTTTACAGACTTCAGATGGAAGCTCTGCTGGGAGACTCACTCCCTGTTGAGCTCAGCAGAGTGTAACCGTTTGCACGTCCACTGTGTGTCCCTCATTGGTGATTCTCCATCATGTAAAGAGTGTCACCCTGTGAACTAATCCCCCCTGTAGTCTGTACAAGTAAGTGTGCCTCACTTTAAGTAAAATAGTCTAGAGGATTCCTAAACACAGGAATCACACCAAGGATGGGAACTTTATATAAAGGTCAGCTTTGAGTTGATACAAACCTTGATGCAACCTTCTTGGGGTCCTGACATTGCTTAAAATGAGGTACACACACATGTGCTCGTTCTGTTGAAACTGCCCATGATTTTATGGCTAGTTCACCTTTTTTTTTTTTTTTTTTTTTTTTTTTTTCGGTTTTCCATTGGCATTTCCACAGATTCACCCCCTGTCGTAGTGTTTGCTGACATCTCAGACCAAATCAGCCTGGTTTGAACATTGAGTCGCTAGCTTCTAATGAAAGTTATTAAAAATTGGAAACTCAGGTCCTGGAGTTCCTTCCAGCACACATAGCACCTTAGGCAACATTTAAAGTACCTCAGTGGGTCCTCACCTGAGGCTGGGAGTGTGGGCGTCACAGTTCAGAAGAAAGGCTCACTGGGAGTAGGTTGAAGTATCTCACTGTGTCTTTCTGCCTCACAGTCAGGAGGCACTCCCCTAGGTTAAAGTACCTAGGGACAGCTTGCTAGGGGGAAGGGTACCCGTGGTACCAGGGCCAGCCTGGTTGCCTATGAGTGTCGCAGGCCTGCACAGCTTCCACAGCAGGGATAGAGACGTTTTAGAGAGTGGCTGGGCTGGGCCTTTTCCCCAGGACCCTGTATCAAAGCCTGGGCTCCTCCCTCCTCCCTCACATATTCCCCTCGCCAGGCTCTGTAAGCAGGAATGACTACATACATGGACCTCTCCTAGTTTCCTTCCTAGCACGTGTGACCATCGTCCTCTCCACCTGGCTGGCCTGCATGCTCCTGTGCTGTAACCTCTCCGTGGTGTCTGCACTCTGCTCTGTTTCCCATTTTAGTTCATGAGATACATTTTCAAACCTATCTAAGAAGTAGCCCTGGTATTGAAATGGCTTCTGTAGAATAGGTTTGACAGATGTAAGTCTTTGATTCTTTGGCTTTGGTTTCTGTGCCTGTTACAGTTTCACACACATTCATTAAAAGGAAGCCATTACCATCCGTGTGTTAATTTTTTTTTTCAAATTCCAGTATGTTTTTAAGACCCATATTTCACTAAACAGTGTGTTTGTTGAAATGGATGCGAGTGACGATGTGTCCACCCTTGGTGCAGTGTCAGATGCTGTGTTTGCCACTGGTAGACTGGTTGCATTCAGAGTGTCTAACTGACTCATGGCAGCAATTATCCTGTAAGAAAGCGAGTCAGGATAGAGAAGACAGATTTACGTACCATGCAGCTCAAAATGACAACTACAGTGTCATTTCCATTGTGAATGCTTTTAGGTTCTATATTGGCTGTGATCTTTGTACTAACTGGTATCATGGAGAATGTGTTGGCATCACAGAAAAGGAGGCTAAGAAAATGGATGTGTACATCTGTAATGATTGTAAGCGGGCACAAGAGGGCAGCAGTGAGGAATTGTACTGTATCTGCAGGACACCTTATGATGAGTCACAGTGAGTTGATAAGAGCATCTGTTTGACAATTCAGGAAGCCGCGTTGCTCAATTGGTCACTTACCTAAAAATGAAAAGCAGGGTCTCTCTGCTGCGTCTGTACACCTACATTACAAAGCCTTTCCGGTTTCTCCTCTTTTCCCTCTTTCCCTCTCCTTCAAAATGTATGTTGCTTCCTAGTGAATGATTGAGTTGCAATGGGGGAAATGTGGTTATAATGGTAGATTTGATTCTTCAATATGTAATGTGAGGAAAAGAGCCTGTGTGTCTGAAGCGGTGCTCTGTACAGCTAGAGACACACCCTTTGGGAGGACCTGGGGCTGTTAGTAGCTCACTGACTTTGAACGATCATTTGCTATGGGACTAGTTGAAAGATGTTTGGGGCCTTATTTTGAGCTTTAAAACTCAATCGAGTGTTTTACACTTTTCTTCAGATTGGTTCCCCACTAGCACACAGTACTTTTTAATACGTTTACAATTGTTCTTAACATCTAAAGTACTTGATTAACACATTGGGATGTCACTCTAAAAAGTAGTAAAACAACCATAAGGCTAAAATTACCTTATACCCCAGGGGTTACCCTGTGTTCAGTTGCATGATGGGTAAAAGCAAAGTCTGAGCAGAAGCAGCCGGTCCTTCGGCCTCACATTTCCATTTTGGATCTTGCAGATTTTATATTGGCTGTGATCGGTGTCAGAACTGGTACCACGGGCGCTGTGTTGGCATCCTGCAAAGTGAGGCAGAGCTCATAGATGAGTATGTCTGTCCACAGTGCCAGTCGACAGAGGACGCCATGACAGTGCTCACACCACTGACAGAGAAAGATTATGAGGGCTTGAAGAGGGTGCTGCGGTCCTTACAGGTGAGAGGCTGCTGACTGCTGCGTCTGACGGTGAAGCCAAGCCTGCCTCGCTGTGGATGTGGGTTTGGACTTCCCATTCTCCAGTGAGCACACTTGGCTGTCTCCCAGACCTCCGGAGTGAGAGCTGGACAAAGTGTGCTTTTGCACATGTCAGTGACATGAAGCTTACTAAAGGTGCCACCTCCACTGTTGCCCATCTGACACTGAAGAGAGTGTTCGCCATTTGCTTTCACTTCAGTTTTACTCTTGAAGAAAACTATCACATAGGCATAGATGAGAAAGCCGTTTGATTCAAGTCTGGTTATTTTCTCACTAGAAATGAAAGAGTAGGGTAGATGGGGAATATTAGAGATGAGAGTCAAGATAGGATGGTATATTAATTAAATCTCTGCTGTCGCCACGGTCATGGTCAGGAGAACTGGACAGGAAACCCCAGTCAGTGCCTGGCAAAGCACTGCTTCACATCCATCTCTACCCCTTACTACCCAGCAGGGAGAGCATCCCACAGTTGGCCGGTCAACACATAGGAACCAGCGTGGAGGTCCCATGACCCTCCTGCTGCTGCCCCACTCCTGTCACCAAGGGCCTCAGAGCTGCCATGGAGGGTCGTGACTGCACATTGTGCTCACTTAAGAAAATCTGTGACTATCACCCAAGTCACCTTGTGTGGACAGTTTCACTTCTCAAATGTAAAGCTCTCTTGAATTTTCCAGGTTTGTTGATCCAGTAAGGCAGCTGAATATTGGCAGTGTATATATTATATATCATACATACATACATGTGTGTGCGTGTGTGTACTTCCGCTGACAGCCATGACACTTATTCTCTGTTGTAGGCCCATAAGATGGCATGGCCTTTCCTTGAACCAGTAGATCCCAATGATGCACCAGATTATTACGGTGTTATTAAAGAACCAATGGGTAAGTGCTTAAACTGAACAGGAAGATGCATTTCACAAGTCTGGGGCAATGTTCTGTCATCCATGAAGCTGGCCACAATGTCACTGTATTGGTCACTTTGGATGCTTACCTGAGGTGTCTTTTGAAGCTGGGTTTCATAGGTACTCTTAGTCCAGGCTGGCTCAACCCTGGACTAAACCTGGAGTGCACCTCCCAAGTGCTGAGGTTAGAGGAAGGCACCACATCTGGGAATATCTATTAATTTGAGCCAGCAGCACAAAGTAGAGACAAGGGTATATTCCTGCAACAGTGTTTGTGATGGCCAAACACTGGAAATGAACAGTCTGTTGGCCCAGGAGCCTCCAAGTCAGATGGTGTATGAGTAGAGAGCTGTGCAGCTGCACAGACAGTGCAGTCAGTGAGCCAGCCTGATGCACAAACAGATCCAGCAACTGGCAGTGAAGACCCTTGCTTCTCCAGGAGAGAAAACACTAGTAGAACAGCTACGTGCTGTCAATTTCAGAATAATGTACCAACTGGAGACGTTCAAAAACTAAAGAAAAAAACTTCCACACGTGTGAACCATTCCCTTTAGCTGATAAAAGAATTGTATTTTTAAAGCCATCAAGTATTCTAAAAGAGGAGAGACCATGAAGAGGATGGAAAGGAAAATTCAGTTAGATCCTCCTGAGGGCTGAGCAGGTAGCTCAGGGGTAGAGTGTTTGTTTGCCTTACACACATTGATACCCAGGATAGTCGATGCATTGGTCTCTTCAGAATAATGATTCTAATGACTTTGTGTGGCCTAGAAGTTGAGTTTACTGGAGCTGGAGAGATGGCCCAACAGGTGGGATAGATGGCTGCTTTGCCAGCAGACCAGACTTCGGTTCCCAGCACCCAGATACATGGTGGTTAACATCAACTGTAACACAAAGGACCTGACTCCCTTCTCCTCACTGCCTCCTGTTCAGTACACATACATGGATGGTACTTAGATTGAATATTTCTTAATATATTAGCCAACTTCAACTTTTTAAATTCTTTTTGTCTTGGTGTTTGGTGTTGATTTCATTCTGTAGTCCAACTTGGCCGTCATCTCCCACTCCAACAGTCCTCCTGATCAGACCCCAGCATGCTGGGCTGACAGGTGTGAGCCACACCACTCCTAACTTCTTCAGAGCCAGGGTGCTTTCCTGGGTCCTTCCCTTTGTTAACACTGGGAACACATACTATTCGCCTCCTCTGTAGATAGGTCATACTGTGCACCTTCTCTGCAGACATGTCATACTGTGCACCTTCTCTGCAGACATGTCATACTGTGCACCTTCTCTGCAGACATGTCTTACTGTGCACCTTCTCTGTAGACATGTCTTACTGTGCACCTTCTCTGTAGACGTGTCTTACTGTGCACCTTCTCTGTAGACATGTCTTACTGTGCACCTTCTCTGTAGACATGTCTTACTGTGCACCTTCTCTGCAGACATGTCTTACTGTGCACCTTCTCTGTAGACATATCAAGGGCATACAGAGCTGTAAGACATCATGGAAGAAAGTGAAAGTTACCCATCTATGTCTGGGTTTTAAACAATAAACATTATATTCTAGTCACACACCCTCCACTCCCTTATTATTTTGAAATAGGGTCACACTCTGTAGTCCTGGATGCCCTAGATCATATAATCCTCCTGTCTCCGCCTCTTGGGCGCTGGGATTATTGGTATCCCCCATTCCCAGACACAGTTGTCTATTTACTAAAGTTCATAAATGTGCATAAAAATGCCTACGTGGTGTGGACTAACTGTAAAATGGTGGGAGGCAGAGGAAGGCAGATCTCTGACTTTGAAGCTAGCCTGGTCTACAGAGTAAATTCCAGGACAGCCAGGTCTACACAGAGAAGCCGTGTCTCGAAAACAAACAAACAAACCTAGTGGGTGGCTTTGAACTAGGTAGCACAGTGTTACTAAAGTCATGACAGCAGCTGCTGCTCAGAGTAGATTGTATTCAAAATTCTGAACTGTAATTCACCCTAGTGTGCATAGCTATTTGTGTTTGTTATTTTAGTCTACTTTTAAAGATAAAGACAATTTCTGTTGGGCATGATGATGCATCCCTTTAATCCCAACATTTGGAACACAGAGGCAGGCAGATGTCTGTGAGTTCCAGGCCAGCCTGGTCTACAGAGTGAGTTCTAGGATAGCCAGAGCTATCTAGATAGACCTTGTCTCTCAAAACAAACAACAACAAAATAAATATTTTCATATGCATAGAACCAATTGGCATGGTTTTCTTTACTGTAAAGCAGTTGAATTGAATGGACAGTGTTCTGTGTAGTTAATTAAATCTGAAAGAGCCTCTCAGCAGCAGCCAGGGTCACTGTCTTAGAACCCAAAGCAGAACGGCCTCATGAATGGCAAACGAGCCTCCAGCCGTGGAGTAGCAGTTTCAGAAAGATTGGACATAAACACATGTTGAGTTCCTGAGAGCTGCAGGACATGATCACATTGGGGGAAACCTTAAAGCTTTGAAAATATTTTATGTTTGTGTTTTTAAGACCTTGCCACCATGGAAGAAAGAATACAAAAACGGTATTATGAAAAGCTGACAGAGTTCGTGGCAGATATGACCAAAATTTTTGATAACTGCCGTTACTACAACCCCAACGACTCCCCTTTTTACCAGTGTGCAGAAGTTCTTGAATCATTCTTTGTACAGAAGCTAAAAGGGTTCAAGGCCAGCAGGTAAGCATGGGGTGTTCAGTATTCTGAACTAAGTCACTCCTCAGACTCTATACTGTCCTACTGAAGGATCGATCAGCCGGTGGGATGTTTATAGTAAGTTGTTCCTTCAGATAAAAGATACTGTTCCGACGAAGTCAAGATTACAGCATTGTGCTAGGCATGGCAGTGCACAGCTTTAATCCCAGCATGGGGCAGTCAGAGGAGTTTGTGAGTTTGAGACCAGCCTGGTCTATACGGAGAGTCCCAGGCCAGACTGGTCTACATAGTGAGACCCTGTTGCAACAAACAAACAAAAAAGACTATGGCATTGTGGTCTACTCTTCAGGAATGGAGCAGACAGAGTAATGAGAAAGGTCTGTGTCTGTTAATATAGTTAAAATGAAATCACTTTGTGAAATGCTGTCCACGGAGTCTGTCTGCAGGACTTGTGCTGAGCAGGGAGAGCCACCCACGGGAGATCCAGCAGGAGGGCTTTACGTGCTCTCCTGAAGTGATTTGGGCTGTAGCTTAGTAATCATCAAATGCTGGGTTTCTAGGTGTTTTTCTGGGCTGTGCTAGACTGTAAGTTTTCAGTTTTTCCAAACCATAAAAATATTGAGCAACTCTGCATGAGATTTTGTTATGGTGACCTTCATTCTCTTCTGTTTCTCAACTTGAGCCCCATCTCAAGCCCATGAAGTTCTTCCTCCTGTAGAGCTTGGTGCCTGCCTCTCAGGTGGTGATAGCTCTGTCACGGCTCCATTCTGTAGGCTTGAGGATCGTCCTACACCATCCCCACATCCCCACCTGCTCAGTCAGCTCTAGATGGTCAGATCATGTAGACCTTGGATGTTCTGAGGACCTGGGCCTCTGTGCATTATCTCGGGTATTCTTCAAAGACTCCATACCGAGTATTAGGGTTGGTGTTGTGAGCCCCAGTGAGGCTTAGGAACAGCACTAGCATGCGTGCTCAGGACTGGCTGCACACACTGGCACCGTTTTCTATCTCAATCTCCCTCTGAACAAAGTCTTAGGTCTGTTTTATCTTTCTTCTCCCATAGCAAGAGCTGTATTTAGACACAGTGTAGGAACATGCATAGTAAGGTTTTTAAAGATAGGCTCATAGTAATAAAGAGTACACTGAAATCCCTTCAGTAGTGAGGAAAAGGTCAGTTCATGAGTCCAGTGCAAACCTAATCCCAGAGAACTTCACATATGATCATTGCAAAGTTTAATAGAAAACCACAGTGAAAAGTAACCTAAGATCCTCGTGTCTGTGTTGGAGATGGGGCTGGTGTCTAGCATATGGAAGCCAGAGAGTCTGCTTGCCTTACTACAGTGGGCAGGCCAGCCTCCCAGAAAGTCACGCGGCACACTCATTTCTCATCAAAAACAAGAGTAACTGGAGCTCATGAGCAGAGAAGTAGCAGCCCATCACTGAGCTCTGGACACATCACAGTCCCTGCCTGCCATGTGGACACCCAGTCTGTAACCTGCTTTTCTGAAGATTAGCTGATATCCAAGGACAGCCTGCAGGAAAGCCTGCGTTGGCAAAGGAAAGGAAAGGTCCAGGTTAGAACAGAAAAGTAGAGCCCAGAAAGAACGAGAACTTTTTACAGACAACACACCCCTGAATCATGTCCCAAGACACTGTCACGTGTGCTGCATCTGCATCCTGGTGAACGGGTTACTGAGAATAAGCAATACCTGACTAAGATAGATCAGCAAAGAAAAACTGTACATCATGAAAATCATTCCTGTGCCTGACACTTGGTGAAAAGTCCAGAAGAGCAGAGAAGACAGGACATTACCAAAAGATTATTGTCAGAAAGGGAGCCGGGCAGGAACTGAGTCCGGCCCTCAGGAGCCCCTCAGTGCTGCCATGGGCTGCTGAGCAGTGAGGAGGCCTCCTCTCTGCAGCCTGCGCCCGTCCTTGTGGAGAGAGGACACTGGTGAGTTCGCCAAGGCAGGGGGCCAGGTGGAAAACAAGCACCACACACACTGTGCTGTAAAGTTTCCAAGTGGCAAAGCTACAAGAAGCTTCCAGAAGGTGGAACAGAACACCTATGAGTAACAAGGATTAGAATAATGACCAGGGAGACTACATCCCAGTTCTTCAAGAAACATGGTTGTCAGCTTACATGTGTACAGATGTAAAAACAGTTCAGTGTAAACGCAGGACACTTTAAATGATGTAAGGAAAGGGCCTTCACAGGTTACTACGCGTGCTCTAGCAGAGAGAAGACTTGGGTGCCTGACATGGCAGTCCTTCCTTAGTAGCACACATCTTTAATCTCAGCTACAGAGTGAGACCTTGTCTCAAAAAGCAAACAGGGAGGGAGGGAGAAGAAAAAAGAAAAGAAAAGGCCTTTGGTCCAGGAAACAGGAGGTCCCAGCAACTAAGAATGGCTGAAATCTAAGGGACATTTATAAAGCCAGTATGTGCAGCAAGTGTCCAGATCAGAAGACAATAGAGGATGCCCAAGATAGTGATCACTAGGGAGAGAAAAGGTTCAGCTGTTAGATAATTGGTCAGATTCCAAAGCATTACACTGTGAACTTAAGGGAAGAAAAGGTGAGGCTATGATAGGCTTTCTCAGCACACGCCTCGGTGCTGCCAAGTCAGCGGAGCAGGCACTGAAGACAGACCTGCAGGTTCAAAGAGGGAAGCAGGGGAGTGGTCAGGTGAGCTCAAAAGTGTCTTTTAAAACTTGGAAAGACTGGGTGCTTTGCGTCCCACCCGAGCTGCTAAACATGTAGGCAGACTCCCAAAAGAAAAGGGGGGAGGGAGGAGAAAAGGCAGTCCTGGAGCTTGTAGCAAAACAAGAGGATTTGAAGAAGAGACAAAGGCTTAGCAGCATGCGTGTGCGTGTGAGATATCAAACCCAGGACTTCAGTAAGCTCACATGTGTAGTCGCACTGACCTCCAGGAGTAAGGGCCAACCACCTCTTGCCGCAGGTTTCCTGTGACTCTGTAGAGTAAAGCCGTGGTACGCATTTACAAACACTGGAGCAGAACTTAGAAGCTGCCTCAGCTGCAGTCAGTGCATTCAGCATGAAGACTTGCGTGCTCTCCTGGTTAAGGCTAGCGTAGCACAGGTGATCCTTACGGCCTCCTCCCTTCCTGCAGTTACCCTGGTCACACCTCCCATTTTTAATTTGTGATCTCCAAGATTGTGTGCACATTATTCTCATGCCTTTGTTCTGATTCATCATTTATACCATCCGTGTTCTTTCTTTTCTTACAGATTGTGATATCTTTAGTCTGAATTTTTAACTGGAATCAGAACTGGATGTTGGGGTCACTGTTTATTGTACCACGTGATTGCCTAATTCAAAACCCCCCCTCCCAAAAGTTGAAACTAGTTAATATAATTTTTTAATGTTAAATACAGATGTGTAGATACATAAAAGTTTTATTCTGGCAGCCATGTTGGACAATGTTTAAAGAATTGTGAATGCCTGAGATGTTGTCCTTCCCGCTACTACAATATAAAGTACTGAGTTAGCCCTGTTACCTGTACAGTAATGTGGTCACAACAGAAGCTGTGGATAAATCTGTGAAAAGAGGAAGACTTTCTGGACCTGAACAGAAACATGTGATGTTGGTATTGCTATTGTTTTCTAGTAGAGCGCCCTCTCTCTGCAGCGTTGTAAATAGACAGGCACACACACCTTTTACTACAGTAATGCTTCTGTAAATGTTTTATTTGTCCCATTTGTTGAAAATGGTGTAATCTTAATAAACAGTATATATTCACTTATATATACATATATTTTTAAACATTGGCTTTTTCCAGTGAGCTACCATGTTTACTGTACAGTAAAGTTTTACTACTATAGTTTAAAGATTTCTTAAATGTTAACTTTCTTCTATTTGCTTGCCAAGGATGAGGGAGAGAGCACGGCTGCTCTCCCAGGCTGGCCTTGGCATCCACACAAAGTGTCAGTGCTTCACAAACCAAGGGTGCTTAATTGTCCCCTTTTTTTCTGTATTCTGTAGGTCTCATAACAACAAACTGCAGTCTACAGCTCCTTAGAACTCAGCGTGTCACCTAAGCTAGACACAGCAAGTCTGGCGCTCTGAACTATTTAAGCTAAAGCGCCAGATGTTTTCAGTCAGGCTATCCTGACGAGACTTGACTGTAACCTCGTTCCTATTGGTCACAACAGTCCAGTTATATTCTTGGCCAATTTTGTCCAACGGACAAAGGAAAAGCAAAGTCAACACACCGTTGTCTTGTCGAGAGCAAATGGCTTTACTATTGTGGCAGAAGCAGGAAACTTTGTTTATTGAAAAAAAAAAAAAAAAAAAAAAAAAGAAAGAAAGAAAAAGCAAGAAAAAAAAAATACTATGGGGTCAAGTGTAACTCCGTGGAAATGCCACATCTGCTCTTCAGTGAAGAAGCTGCTTAGAGTCTCACAGAAAACTTTTTGACTGTATTTATTTATTGTTGCAAAAAAGACGCTTTTTTATGCTGCCCTCATTTGTCAGCTAATTATTTTTTCTTATAAAAATCCAGCCCTGGTTCCGTGTATCCACCCTGTATCTTATCATGATTCCTGTAGGTGACGTACAAGGCGACCTCTGGGTGTCTTTTCTTTCTATGAAAGGAGCTGCTATGTACACATGTGCACACAACTGGGAATCAACAATGAGTTTATTGTTCACGGGAGACACAAGTGAAGCTTGCAGAAAGGTTGGGCTAAGTGGTCCTGGACTACAGACTCCGTTGCCTTGAATACACCAGTACAAATTGTCATTACTCTGCACCAGGCTGAATGAGCAAAATCTATTTGAAGGTATCTTGTTTGTAAACATTGTCAGATTCTAATTTTTTTCTTTTTGTATTAAAATTCAACTATGGATGTATATGAATCGAAATAAATGGAGATAATTTTTCTCTCCACAGATGGAGGTCTCTTTGAATGTGCGCTATGATTACCTGTAAGCCTTTTTGGGGATAGGGGCGTGGGGAGGAAGACCAGGAATGACAGGCAGACCTGGATTTCTCCAGAATAGCAGAGGCCCTTCCTTCCCTAAGTCCCTTGTCACCACATCAGAGAAAATCTCCAGGGAGCTGGCCCCACATATTACTTGGTCATACCTGTAATAACAGGAATATGACACAGTACAAGTTGCCTTCATCCCCACCTTCTGTAACTGTAGGCAAATTCCCAATCACAGACAGCTCCCTGTGTGGGATAAAGGGTGTTTGCTGGCTGGGTTCCTTTGGGTTTTGTTTGTTGCAGTAGAGCAGGGTAGAGGATAGAGCAGACAGGCTTGCCCTGCATGTTTCTCTTTTGAGCGTCTCACCCTCCCCTTTGAGCTGCTTGCTGTGTTATGAAAACCAGCCAGAATAGGATCAGGCAGCCTCACAGCAGCCTCACAGACATTCTCCTAGACTTTGCACTAGTCCATATTAGCCTTGTCCTGCTGAGTTCTAGAATCTACCTAGTTTTTGTTTTTTACAAGTTTTCTCTGTGCGTTTGCTGTTGCCCTGCTATGCAAAGCCTTCCCCAGCCCATAGTTTCTTGAAAGGAAACTGTGGCAACAGTTGGCAATTCTTTCTTATGACAGGCTCAGGTGTACAGGTTCTTCTGGGTTCATGTGCTCTATCGAAGCCTACTACTCCCTCTGTACATAAAATGTCGCTTTAGCCTATGCTTACAGCTAAAGAGACTTACCCACTCAATATGGTAACAAAGTTTTTGCTTAAACTATTAAGGTGGAAGTAGTTAAATACAGGCTATTTTGTCCTTTTAGTTTACAAAAAAAAAAAAAAAAAAAAAAGTTCCATGTTGTAAGCAGTGGCTGATGCAAGAATTCTCCATCCTAATGATACAAAGTGATTCTGCATCTGCCCACGTCCAGTATTCCTGTCCTGTCTATTCATATATCGAAGCATATATGGGCTTAATCAGTTAAGCTTGTTGCAGCAAGAGCTTTCCTACCTGTAGGCAATAGATCGCTATGTTTTTAACAAATTGTAGCAAATTCTAAATAATCCTTTTTGTACGTAATAGGACATTTCATCCTAAAAAAAATAAAGTAATGTTTTTGACATTGGATTCTGTGCAGTTTCTAATGAAACAATGGCTGGTTGGGTCAATGTTTGCTATATTTTCTGAAGCTGTTGGCATTGCCAAGTTGTACAGAAAGGGGAGCGGGTGGGTATGGGTTGTGGATTTCTGAGACCAGGAAGATGTTAATTTCTTATTTGTGTACTTAATGGTATAAAGACTTTTGCAATTTCTATCACCATATAAAGACATTTTATAATTTTATCAGACTATAGAGTTTTAGTCTTTCAAAAGGAATTTTTGAAAACGTACATTCTTATTTCAAAAGCTGCTTTTATACAAATCTCATTTGACATACTTCTGCTACGTGAAGCTGTCTGCCTCGGCAGACCAAGTGGTCCGATTCGCACTCGTGATATGGTTGGGTGTTTGCTCAGGTTCTGTGCCTATATGTTGTATTTCTTTGCTTTGATAAATTTCTTTGGCTAAAAGTATTGTTTAGCTTTTCCTGTGCTCATCTCCACTTCACAATTTAAGACCATTTCTTAAGAGATATTTTCATATTAGCAGTAAAGCTTTTTTCTCCTGTGCAAATTCTTCAGGGTTTGTATTTACTGTCTGTCCTATGCTAGGTCAAAGAAATTGCCATCTTTTGGAGATGTTTTCTACAGTAAAAATGACCTTTTTCTATTTGGAACGTCCTGGAGTGCTATGTAGGGACCCTGACAATGTGCTGCTGTTTGTAACCTTTCCTCTTAAGATCTGCAAATAAAACTTCTTTCCCTGTCTCTGTCTATCTGTGTCAGGTCAGATCTCGGTTCTCGTGGTTCTGATGTACGAGCCAACCCAGTGGCTGCACGCTCAGAGTGACAGCCTTTACCTCTGTTTGTTGTTATGTTTTATTTATTTTTATGGATATGAGTGTTTTGCCAGCGTGTATGTATGTGCACGGTGTGTGCCTGAAAGTCCTTGGGAGGTCAGAAGAGAATACCGGATGCTTTGGAAATGGAGTTTACTGACTTAAGCCACCATGTGGTTGCTAGGAACTGAACCCAGGTCCTCGACAAGAATGGCCAATGATTTTAACTGCTGAGCCATCTCCCCGCCCCCAGAAGTCACTCTTTTCCTGGTGGGGGCAGGTTTCCAGGCAGTGTCTTTAACTTGAAGTGTTGTTCTCTCCTGATGGAAGTCATGGCTTCATGGGGGTGCGGGAGGGGGGTGAAGGACACTGGGAGGAGCGGTCTTGGCATCTAGAGTAGTTTGAGGAGTTTTTAGATACACAGAATGAGCTGCTGAGAATAGCACAGCCCCTGATCCAATGTAAACCAAATTTCAACTAACAAAGTGCTGCGTTTTCAGATGGGAAGAGACCGTGCACAAGTCAGGGGGTGCCCTGAAAGTGGCAGACACATACATTCAGATGATTTCAGAAGAACCTTGCAAAATGCCATACGATATTCTAGAGTCAGTTTTTAAAAGCAAGTATTACAGGAAAAGGGGACAGGGAGTTGTCTTATAGACCTCCTCCTACCAAAAGAAAAACATGTCCTTTCCCCTCCTTGAAGTCACAGCTTTATCTGAAGGACAGATGCTGTTGAATTCCTCTTGACAGCAACTGAATATTTTCTTGCTAAGGGATGACTGTGTATGTGCATAGGCACAAAGGGCCCTTTAGTCTTTTGGAGCACTGATCCATGAAAGGGGTGGAGGATGGGGTTAGGGGAATATCAATGGGGAAAAGGGATTAGAGACAACAATATTTGCTCATTAAATTTTTCTATAAAATTAGAAATCGCAACCAAGGTCCTGTGTGAATGTTGAAAAAATGATTCTTCCAACCTTTTTTGCTAGCCTGGAATCGCCAAAGGGTCTTTTCTGTCTCCTTTTCCCGTCTCTAGCTCATGGCTGACGGACCTTGACTAAGCCTCACTAGCCTTGCCTTGCAGATCCAACTTGAATGGTGGCTTTTCTTTTTAATCCAGGTCGTCTCTGCAACAAGTGGTCTGACCTCTAAGTATATAGAACCTGGGTCTGGTGTTTGTTTTCATGTATATGTGTCTGCAGGGAGGTGTGGGCAGGTGCCCCCAAGGGAGCCGGAAGAGGGTGTGAGGGGCCCTGGAGGACAGGGAGGTAAGAGCTACTTGGCATGGATGCTAAGAACAGGACTCCAGGCTGGCCTCAGCTATGTAGACAAGGATGACTGGCCACCCTCTGCCTACTGAGCGCTGGCTAGCATTACAGGCTTAAACTATCATATTAGTTTTCCAACTATCATATTAGTATTCCAAAGGAAAAGATACATCAAAGAATTTGGACACATTTCATCTTTGGAAAATTCTCTCTCTAAAAGACCTTAAACTGGTGATTTGTGATACGGAGAGCCTGCAAGACCCTTTGTTCATCCCAGTAGCTTCGAAGGTATGGAGCCGATCTGACTTCCGAAGCAATTACCAACCAAAGGCTAAGTGTGACTAAAAAAAAGGCCTTTAGTAATGCTTACCACAATAGAGCTCCTCAGCTTTAGTTACTAATGTGTCCCATGTCTGAGGCCAAAGAGGCAACAGTTACTACTGTACATGGCTCTTCCACAGCCTCCAGAGAGGCACTCTGTAGCCCTGGCTGTCCTGGAACTCAGAGATCCACCTGCCTCTGCCTCTCAGGTGCTGGTTCCACCTCACCCAGCATCTTTTTTGAGACTGTTTCATGTAGCTTAGGTTGGCCTTGAACTCTTGACACACACCTCAGACTCCCAAGCACATTGCCATGCCTGGCTACACATTTTGTCATAAGCCATTGCTGCTTGCTTCCTTCCCAGTGTTCCTCTGTCTTTCCTTTGACAGCCTTCATGCATGCCGTTCTCCCTGTGGCTCTGACTGGCCTGGAATTCACAGATATCCTCCTGCCTTTACCTCACCAGGGCTGGGATTGAAGGGTCATGCGTTCTTAAGTGCCTATTCACAGCATTCAAATAAACAGAAATACAGCTTACAGCTTGCTCCTCTGAAAGAAAAACCAGCATGTCCTCGTGGACTCAAGTACAAAATTATTAAGCTAGAGACTGAAGATTTTCCCACACAAAACAAAATGGTTCCGCTAGGCTGGCACTGGTAAACACTGCCTCCAAGGCTTGGGAAGAAAGTTTGAGAAAGGCCTTTTCTCAAATCTTTAGGATCACTAAAAAAAAAAAAAAAAAAAAAAAAAAAAAACAAAGCCAGGCGCTTTCTGATTTCATGGTGAGATTTACTGCTTTCCAAAGACAATCACGATACTACAGGGTCTTAACATTAAAAATGACATCAGATGCAGCAGAAAGCGTGCTGGAATCGATGCCAGTTTGGCACAAAAATTGGGAGCAAGAAGGCATGAGGATACACAGGGGCTTTTATTTTGGTATATCAGGAACACACCTTGAATGATGTTTTGCTTGAATTAGCCCTTGAAATGTATAGTTGGCTGGCGTTTGATCTATATGACATTTCATATGTAAATGACCAGGATGCTGCTTAGTCTCCGTGTGTGGAATTTAAAACTCGATGCTTTAAATACAAAATCTGGCTTGACACATGATAGATACTATTCAAAGTTGCATATTTAAATTCGAGAAATGTTTTGTGAACTGTCTCCACTGGGGAAAATGCATTAAAATAACTTAAAAACAGCAAAAGTGGTGCGATCTGTTGACCCGCGGGGGTCTAGTGTGAATAAAGGGACAGCTTTAGTGCTAAGCTGCACAAGTAGTCCATAAGGTAACTAGCTGTGGGCCCAGTTTCACAGAAGCCTCCCGCCATGTGAAGACCGACCGCAAGTGCCAAGTCGGCCTGTTCAAATGCACTGGGTGTGGGTGGCACCTCGAACTTGCCACTCCCGCTTTCGGTTAAACCTCTTCACATAGCTGCTGCTACCCCGGATCAGTCCATCTCCTGGACGCAGGCGCCCTCTTATGACCTGGAGCAGAACGCTGGGGAGCTGCCGTCTCTTATGGTAGATGTGGCCCATCACAATGTACCTGCTTCCTGAACAAAATTATAAGAGAGACGGCGTCATTTAAGTGCCAAGACACAGTGAGATCTGAGCTTAGATTTCGTTACCCTGCTGCGCTTGTTGCAACTTTAACCTATTGGCAACAGGTGAAACACTGGAGAGCAGGTAACCCACAGACAGGCAACATTACAGAACAAAGTCTTCTTCAGAGACCATCTCTAGGCAGAAATGAGAATAAGTAACCCCAACACTGCCGCCGCCCCCTCCACCCCCCAAAGAGGCCTTTTTCAACCCAGTGCTGGACAGTAGAAGCTCTTAGGCATCCCTTTTGAAAGTGGCATTCTGTTGTCAACCTATCGGTCTTTGGGGATTTGTTTTGAGAAGGTCTCTTAGCCAGAGCTGGCTTGGGGGGGGGGGGGGTGACCTTGAACTTCTGACACTTCATGCTTCCAAATTGCTCCTGGGTGCTGGAGTTGCACCATCACCGCTGGCCCGTTCTGTGTCAACCAATGTTCTCACCTTTATGAGAGAGCTGAAATGGTGCTGTCATCTAAACTCTGTTGGTTAAACTACTGTCCCACAAAGGAGTTGGGATTGAGCCCCACCAGCAACCCAGCATGTGTTATGGCTGAAACCAGAGGATTGGCGTAAATTTGAGGCTAGGCTCCGTATCAAGAGCTTGTCTGAAAAAGACAAATTCTGGGAGTTTAACTTATGGCTTGCTTGCCTAGCGTGTGTGAGGCCCTGCTCAATTCCTGGTCTTTGAAAAGGGGGTTGGGTGCTGGGGTGACCAACAGAAGCTGGGCTGCAGCATTTGGGTCCCTAATAGCAGTATAAAGGACACGATGAACTGGCCTTTTGGGGGGGGGGCAGGGTTTTGATACCGGGTTTAAATTCTGGACACGGCTTATGGCAACTGGAGGAGTCCAGGGCTAGTATATGCACGCGGAAGAAAAAGCCGTCGGGAGTGATGTACAGGCGGCTCATCTTATACAGCCCGTCGGGGTCCACCAGTAGAGTCACCAGGCGCATGCCCGCGCCCAACACGTCCACGTCGTGCACGATTCCGTTCACAGCTGCTTTGGAAAAACGGGATTTAGAGGAAAAAGCATTACAAATAGCGCCAGGACGGGGACGGGTGCGCGGGTTCCCGGGAGGGTGCAGCGCACTCACCGAATTCGCTGGCGCAGTAGGCCTCGCGCTCGTCCGCGTCCGTGCTGCAGGCGCGCGCGCAGGACTGGGTCTCCAGCTCCCCGTCCTCCGGCGACAGCGCCTGCGGGGTTCCCGAAGGCTGCGCGGCGGCGCGCGGGCGGTTCGGGTGGGCGGGGCCGGCGGCGCGCGCGCCCGGAGGGCCCGGGGCCCGAGAGCGCGCGCGCCGAGGGGAGTCCTCAGGCGGGGACGCGCGGTTCTCCGCCTGAGCGAGGCGCGGGCCCGGAAGCCCCGCGGGCGCGCGCACTGCATCCCGGAAGCCGGCGCGGTTGTCGGCCGGCGGCGCGGCCTTCCGGCGCCGGGGGTCGGGCCAGGCGCGCGGCCCTGCGTAGGCGGCGCGCGGCCGGCGCGCGAACTCGGGCAGCGGCTGCGCGCGCGGCCCCGGCGTCTCCCGGGCGTCCGGCTTTCGGTGGCGGCGGGGGCTGCGGGAGAAAGCGAGGCGGTGAGCCCAGGGAAGGCGGAAGCCCAGGGAGCAAAGGCGCGTCGTAGCGAGCACCTGCCCGAGCCCTGCAGGGAAGGACCGCTGCCTGTTAACACCAGGCCTCGGCAGGAGGCTGGCTGCGAGTTCGAGGACAACCTGGACTACGGAGCCAAACTATTCTAAGAATAAACAAGTAAATCCAACATTGGTGCCAAAAGGCCTAAGGGCATTATTTTGTTAAGGAACTTTACCTATATCTTTTCAAATTACGGTCTTCTATTTATTCTAGAGCTAAACAGTTCGGGTAACATTGGTTAAACATCTATACACTTCACACACACACACACACACACACACACCTTTTTGCTATTTACAGTTTGTTGAGAAGTACCAAGAGCAAACCCCGAGGGGAAACGTCTCGAGTTACAGGTTTCTCCTAATTGTTTAAGCGCCCCTGACGACAGAACTATTTGGTTTTCCCATCCGTGTTTACACTGTCATCTCGGTCTAGGCAGCATTTGCGAGTGGATTTTTATCTGGCTTCTTGGACACCACTTAGTAGTAAACAACAGCTTAGAAGGGGTTTTAAAAGCTTGGCTGGGAGGCAAAGGCCTTTGGGTAAAAGTATAAATGCATACATTAGTTCCATTACCCCTCGCCATTAGAAAATCTCCCAAATATTATGACACTTTTTTAAAAATTTATTAATGATTTTCTTCAGCTTTGCCTACAGGTTGGTGCACAAACTTCAGCCAGCTTGAAATCTGAGCAACTTTGCATGTCCAGGGACACAGTAGTCTCACCACCTCCCAGTGCCCCTCCAGACAAGCACAGCCCACCACCTACTCCCCCCCCCCCCCCGGTTTGCATTAAAGAGCTCGTTCTACCCCCTTGCAGCTTTGGCGGCACTTCATCTATATTGAAGCATCTTGCCAAATGAATAATCTTGAAAAAATCAGCTTTCTCCCAGCAGGAACCGCTAGTTTATACAGTTCATGTGTTTGCAAAGCCATTGGATCTGACACCCTAAGATAAACCTGTGTACCACGCACAGCCGAATAAAGTTCTGGTGGCTATCCAACTCCTGTCAACTGTTGACCTCAGCTGCTTCCCTACTAAACCACCATCTGTTGTCATGGAAAAGATGGTCTGATGTGGGGTTAAATGTCACTGAAGCCATTCCATTTCCATGTGGAACAATAACAAAATGATCTAAAATAAATTGCCCAGTTAGGTGTGGAAGCTATTATTCCCAGAGACAGTGAAATGAGCAAAATATCCTAACAAAAGCAAAACAAAAACACCACCTGGCTGAGACCACCTGATTTGTGCATGTGTGAGTGTTTGAGTGAGGGTGTGTGTGTGTGTGTGTGTGTGTGTGTGTGTGTGTGTGTGGTGTGATATCAAGGTTCAGGTATACTGGAGGCGATACCACAGCTGCTAGAGAGTAGAATGCCCGGGGCTGTCGCACCATCGCTGGCCTGTGTCACTATCCCAAGCCTGGGAGTCTGTCCACAGCGCGCCGCGACCCCTTTTGACACTTTCCCTCCTCTGGGATGCAGCTATTTAACATGCAAAGTTTTCTCCAGCCTGCCTGGCTCGCTCGCGATCATTTCAGCAGCTGAACCCGCGTCTTTCCTTCCGAAAAGGCTGCCAAGGGATATGAAATATTGGGAGACCCTTGTCGCTGCTCTCTGGCATGCACGCAGACCCGGAGTCGCCTGTCCCGCAGGCTCTGACCCTTGGCTCGTCCCGCCCTGCGTCTCGCCCCTTTCCCGATCCCTGGGGCGCTGCATTTTAGCAACCTCACCTTTTCTCTCCGCCACCGGGGCTTCGGGGGACCATCCGACGATCAAACAGAGAAGCCAGAGGGCTCGAGCTGTCATTTTTGTAGACAGGGTTCCCGGGGCTGGAAAACGCAGCGAGGGCTTTGGCTCGCTTCCTCTCCCCCCCCCTTCTCCACACCCCCACCCCCGTTCATGCTAATGAGGGGCAGCCTTTGGGGAAACGGGCATCGCTGGCTGCACAGACCATTGAAACAAAACGGAGCGGTGGCGATCTTTCCGAGGGGGGTCGGATGTGTGATCCGGACTGGGATCTGTGAGCAGGAGAACAACACGGCTTTGAGCTCTTGCTCTGGGTGGGTGGTGTGCTTGGGGTGAGGTGACAGGCTGGGGGAGAGTGAGGGTTTTGAGGGGGCTGAAGGAACGCGAGTGATGAAATCAACAACAAATAAATTAGTGCTTAGAATAGCTTGGGCTTGTGGAGGGGAGGGGACTCCTGATGACAAAAAAACGCATTCCAGAACGAGTGAGGCAATTGCCTGACAAACCAAGTTTGGCAAAGCTGTTTGACTGTATATGCAATCTTGATATTCTAGAACCAGAAATGGGACGGGGGGTGGGGGGGGAGATGGGGAGAGCAAAAATTTTTTCTCTGACAGCCCTCTCCTCTGCCCCCTCCTCCCCTTCTTCTCTTTTCTCCCTCCATCTGTCCATCCTTCCATTGATAAGTAGTATTCAGTTGGCCACATTCACCAAGTGTATACTGAATGCATAAAGACTGGCAAACCACCTTTCCAGTTC
The DNA here is from genome assembly GCA_021653895.1 of Mastomys natalensis. Classification (NCBI taxonomy): domain Eukaryota; kingdom Metazoa; phylum Chordata; class Mammalia; order Rodentia; family Muridae; genus Mastomys; species Mastomys natalensis. The sequence continues at coordinate 3,015,661 of JAJTUV010000174.1, forward strand.
TGGGGGAAGCTCATGGCTTGGGAGCAGGCAGAGTTTTCATTGTGTCTAAGAAAAGCAAACTCCTTTCAGCTCCCTGACATAGCACCTTACCTCGATCCTTGCTCGGTCCGGAGGGAAAGGCCTTTTTCTCTCAGATGAAATAAAACCGTCATTTGTCAGGGGTGGGGTGGGAAGATTAGGGTATCACTTCTCCAGAGCAAGTCTGAAGCCTGGGGGACAATCCACAGCTTCAAACCCAAACAGAAGCACGAAGGCCCGGATGGGAACCGCTTGGTGTGAGATGCACAGAGTTACTGCAGGAAGCCTGGGTGTGCTGCGTCACTGATCCAGGGGCCAGACGCTACAGTGCTGATGGACTGAGTAGAAGAAGCCTGAGGTCTCAGAAACTACAGAGTGGGCACACTCAGGCTGAGGGAGCGGGCTTCATCCTTCGAAGGGACTAATAAGAGGCAGACTACACAGATGCATCAGTTTGTTCTCTGAGGTAGGAATTATGGAGCAACTGGCTCAGCTTTAGCTGCCAAAAGAATATTCTAGGGGCTGTAGCTCAGTTAGTAAAATGCCTGCCTAAGATGCATGAAGTGCTGGGTTGCATTGCATGCACTTCATAAAATCAGGAGTAGTAGAGCATGCCTGTGACCCCAATACTCTGAGGCAGAGGCAGGAAGACAGGGGTTTAAGGACATTCTCAGCTGCATAGGGAGCTTAGGCCAGCCTCGGATACAGGAGACCTTGTCTCAAAAGCATTCACAGTATATAGTCACAGCTAATGTCTCCAAAGAAGCAGGGCTGTTTTAAAAACACAAAACCAGGACTGGAGAAATGGCTCGTGGGCTAAGAGCAGTTACTGCTCCTGCAGGACCGCTGTTCAGTTCCCAGATGGCCGCTAAACAAATCGTCTGCTCCATTTCCAGGGGCCCTGATGCCTTTGACCTCTCGGGCTCCGGCTCACAGGCACTGCGCTTACACTCAGACACACACACTTCATGTAAACTTAAATGAATATTTTAAAAATCTAAATTTAAATACAGAAAGCAGGCTGCAGACAGACAGCTTGAAGAACTGTAACCATAAGCTCCTTGCCGAGGAGGGACCCAAAGAGAGAAACTGCAGACTGGGATCCTAACGTGACTCTACTGGGGTCTGGGGGCCGCAGCAAGACAACTATGTTTACCTGAGAAGCAATGGGGTTGTTGGGGACAGCTTAGTCGTCAAGCACTGGTCTAACATACACAACAACACACCGGAAGTTCTAACAAGAACAAATGACAATGGAAATGGAGCCTGAATATGATGCTGTCCCATCTGCAGCCTACCTCCGCGGTGTCAGTGGGCTGACTGGGGCCCACACTCATATAAACAGGTACACAGATGCTTATAAACAGGCTCTTATTTCTTAACGCGGCATGGAGAGGCTACAAGCAGGATGAGTCAGGCAGACACTTATTAATCAGAGACCTCCTGGCAGCCTAGACAATGCAGCCAAAGAAGATGAAGGAAGGAAGAACTCACTGAAAAGGAGGTGCAGAGAGTGAATTCTCTGTTTGTTTCCAAAGAACAGGAGCTGCCGAGATGGCCCAGCAGACAACGGTGCTTGCCACCAAGCTGAAAGCCCTGAATTTGATTCCCACAGCACCTGCAGTAAAAAGAAAGCATTGACTTGTGAAAGTTCTCCCCTGCCCTCTGCCCTCCATACACACTTATGCCAAGCACTTATCTAAAGAAGAGTTGGAAATATTGGAGAGATGGCTCGATGGTTAAGATCACTCCATTCCCAGCATTCCCTTGTCAGCGCACAACCATATCTAAGTCCAGTTCCAGGGGATCTGACGCCACCTTCTGGCCGCTATGGGTACTGCATGCACATGGTACATAGTAGATATGACCAAAACTTGTACGCATAAAATTTAAAAAAAAAGAATAACCTCTCCAGCCACACCAGCCTGTGTACATAAGTCACTGGTTCCCAGCTTGGGACACAGCCCGGGAAGCACTGTTAACTTCATGTTCTGGACATCCAGATTCTCAATGGGAGCTGATAGAATTCTCCAACATGATTTTTCCCCCATGCCAAGCGGATTTAGACCTAAGCTTTCTCAGTTACACCACATCTTAGATGTGCCTTCCCAAGACTATATTTCAAATCATCTAGATCCAGTTCAGGGGCGTTTCTGGAATTCCACTATGTAAGAAATATTGTGAATGCCCACAACCCACACCCAGAAATATAGAGGCAAAGAGAGTGTCTGGGTTCCTAGACTCTCCCAGAATAGCACCAACTATGAAAACTTCCCACAATCCAAGACCAGCTCTTGGCCAGTGTGCTGATAAGCTTTTGTCAACTTGTCACAATGTAGAGTCACCTGGGATTTAAAAAAAAAAAAAAAAAAACACAACCTCAATTAAAGGGACCTTCTTCAGATTGACGTGTGAGCATCTGTGGCTCATTTTCTTGCTTTATGACTGATAACAGAGGGCCCAGCCCACTGAGAGCGGTGCCACCCTTAGGCAGCTGGTCCTCGGTTGTATAAGAAAGCAGTCTGAGCAAGCTTTAGAGGGCAAGAGAGTATCTGTGCACTGCGCATGCCTGGTGTCTGTAGCGTACAGAAAAAGGTGTCGGAGCCCCTTAGAGCTCCAGTTACAGGTATGAGATGCCCTGTAGGTACTGGAATTTGACCTTGCCTCTTCTGGAAGAGCAGCCACGGTGCTCAACTGCTGGGCCATCTCTCCAGCCCCCAAATATCAGCTTCTTAATGTCCAATGAGAAGTTGACTTGAGCAGATACCCTGTCTATAAATAAGCCATGCTGAGGGGTGGGGCAAGCTTGTAACTCCAGTGTTCGGGAGCTTGAGGAAGGAATAGCCGGTGTTCACAGCCAGCCAGGGCTACATAATAAGTTCAAGGGAACCTTGGAATGTGTAATGAGACTCTGTTTCAAAAGAAAAGAAATAGCTTCCCTTCCCATTGTCTAACAGCAAGGTGTTTCGTAATGGACCCCATCGCGGAGTCACTCCCGTGCTTGGAATGTAGGGTAGTGTTGGTTTCTAGTAGCTTCCTGTGTTCACCCGTGATAATACTCTGTATTCCCTTTAGCTGGAAGAACGCTGGGGCCTGTTTTCCTGCCCCCCCGCCCCCAATTTCTGGTATGTGTGTGTACCTTCTGCTTGGCAAATATTTACGGAACGTGGATTATAGGTTGGAATTTGCCAGCAGATAGAAACGTCGTGGTTTCCTGAATTTTCTGGATCATGCCTGCACGTATGGTAATGAGACAGCCCTTGGAGGGTCTCCACACACCCCCATCGCTCCAGGATGACGCTGAATCTCTAAGAGGAAGAAGTGAGCTGGAGACTAAGCTCGGACACATGACCAGTGATTTCATTAGTCACACCTTTCGAATGGAACCACAATAAAATCTTTAGACTGTAGAAGCCCAGTGAGCTTCTCCAGTGGTAAACCAATTGTGTAACCGGTACTCAGAAATCAATTTTACTATTCAGGTGTAGTCATGCACACCTTTGGTCCCAGTGTTAGCATCAAGCCCGAACTTTCAGTGACGCCATATCCAAGTGACGTGCGACTGCTACCTCGTTACCAAGACAACCACAAAACCTCCCACAATTCACCTGTTACCTGCGGACGAGTACGTCACAGGCAGTATAAATATTCAGAAGACGCGACAGCCCTCCCTCTTCCTCTTTCTCGCCATCTTTGCTCTCCGCTTCTTCCCCATCCTCTATCCTAATAAATCCACTCTCTTGTGGGATCAGCTGGTCTGTTGTGGTCTGCTTTAAGCCTCGCGCCGCTGTAATCTGCTGCAGTAACCCTTTACCCAGCACTTGGGAAACAGAGGCAAGGTGTATGTCTGTGAGTTTGAGGCCAGCCTGGTCTGTAGAGTAAACCACTGTCTTGAAAAAAAAAAAAAAAAAAAATCACTCTTGCTAAAATGACTGACTTCCTGCTCAATCCTTAAAGGTAACAGAATAAAAAAAAGCTTGTCACCGCTCAGAGAGCGTTTGCCTAGCATACACAAAACCTTGGTTCAATCCTAAGCACTCTATATAACATGGAGTGATGGGTCATGTCCCTGATCTTCACACACACACACACACACGACAACAGGGGGCTGAGCTGGAGGAGTAAGGACTAGCAGTCCTCTTGGGCCTCTATACAGTGACTCTGGGGCCAGCTGGGCTCCAGGACATGTTCTAAGGAAAAGTCTGGAAGGGATGCGGGTTGAGGAGTGGAGGGTGGATTTGGGAGAAGTTAGGCTGTCATTGAAAATATTTAATCCCAATCCCAGGTTTCTACCCTGCATTTGACCATTTAGTTCCCAGATAAAAGACACACACAATCTTTAATTTATAATAAGTCTTAATCATCACAATAGCTATCCTCTAAGCTATTATGGCTAATTCCCAGCCAATAATCCTATTATATAATTTATATGTTTCATCTGAGCTGCTCTTAATTCCAATTAGCTAACTCACATGGCCATTATTTTAAGATTCCTACACACACACACACACCTCCACCCCTGCTATGGTCTCCTCTGACCCCAAGCCCCACAACCTTAAGCCCCACATATATCTCTTCTGCCCAGCTATTGGCTGTCAGCATCTTTACTCGCCAATCAGAAATAACTTGGGGTGCAAGGTCACATAGCATCACTTGGGTCTATTTGCAGACCCTCTCATATCTGGGGCAACCGGTCTTGGGACCTGCACTTAGCATTACAATACACGGTAATAGAACAAACCTCAACAGTTCTCCCTTTTTGTCTAATTAAAAAGACTCTTTCTTTTATAATAATAAACAACATATAGTAGGAACTGTGCCTCCGGAGCTGGGTCCATGACCACCTCAGGTAGGGCAAGAGCAGGCATGGCAACAAACTCCAGTTTAGGATCTCCAGCTAGCTTTCTGGCAAGCCAGAGAAAGGCTTTCCAAAGTTGTGCTACTATGGCAGAAGACAATAGATTTCTCGCCTTCACTTCCTGTCTTTAATAGCCACTTTGTTGCCAGACAACACAATGGGGGGTTCACACAATGGGGATTTCACACAGGTGCCAGATCTCTATGCCAGTAATGTCTGTTCTTTTTGTTGTTGCTGTTTGGTTGTGTTTTTTGTTTTTGTTCTGTTTTGGAGACAGGATTTCTTTGTGTAGCTCCAGCTGCCCTGAAACTCACTCTGTAGACCAGGATGGCTTCAAACTCAGAGTTCCACCTGCCTCTGCCTCCTCCTCCTCCTCCAAGTGTTGGGATTAAAGGTGTGCACCACTACAACCCAGTGTAGGTAACCCTTAATGTTACATAAAACTAATAGCATACTGACTTGAATGTGGTGGCTATCATGCAGGCTACTAAACTTCTCTTGGCCAGCCGTGTCCCATATCTTGAACATGATAGGTCCTTTGTTGGTGTGGATATGAGTGGGTGCTCCTCCGTGCCCAGGGTGGCTACATACTTTTCAGACTTACCTGTCAAGGCAGCGCTTTAAGAACACCTTCTCCTTTGGACCATCACCCACCACCAGGACTAGCTTGAACAAGACCTGCTGCTCTCCCTGAGCAGCCATCTTGCCATCTTGACAATCCTTCCAGAAGAGTCGCCCTGCCCATCTGACTGAGCATAATTTTTTCCTTCTTCTTTCTTTTCTCTCTCCCTCCCTCCCTCCTTCCCTCTGCCCCTCCTCCTCCTCCTCCTTCTTCTCTTCCTCTCTTCCTCTCTCTGTCTCTCTCTGTCTCTCTCTCTGTCTCTCTGTCTCTGTCTCTGTCTCTCTCTGTCTCTCTGTCTCTCTGTCTCTCTGTCTCTCTGTCTCTCTGTCTCTCTGTCTCTCTCTCTCTCTCTCTCTCTCTTCAAGACAGGATCTCAAGCCTGGGGCCTGGCAGTACTGGTGCACATCTTTAATCCCAGCATTCAGGAAGCAGATGGATCTCTGTGAATTTGAGTCCAGCCTGGTCTACAGAGCTAGTTCCAGGACAGTTAGGGCTACACAGAGAAACCCGGTCTCAAAACAAACAAACAAACAAACAAACAAAACAAAAAAGATAGATAGATAGATAGATAGATAGATAGAACTTATAAAGACAGGATTTCTTGTAGCCCAGGTTGGTTTCAAACTTGTTTTGAAGCCGAGGTTAGCCTTGAACTCCTGATCCTTCGCTTCTAACATTCTGAGTGCTACAATTACAGGTATAGGATGTAAAGCCCAGAGAATGGCTTTGTTTGTTGGTTGCTAGGTTTGGTTTTTCTAGTACTAGAAGTTGACCCATCCAAGGGCCCCAAGCAGGTTAGACACATCCCACCTTTTCTACAGTCTCACTATGTAGCCTTAGCTGGTCTTGAACTCCTAAATACTTGTAGGCAGCCGTGTTTAAGATAGCACCTGGGACAGTTGCAAAGTCGTATGACTAGCACCTGACAATGTAAGCAGCTGACTTCCAGCGTGGTCAGCTCAGCTAAACTGGTAAACAATTCCTTTGTGCATGTGTCGGCCTGGTGCCCTCCCGAGCAGGCTTATGCTAATAAGGTATTGGCAGTCTAACCTATCCTGAGAGAACAGGTCACCCAGCCTGCCTTGGGAAGATATAAGCAGCGCATTTCTGCTGCTGGCGGTCCCGTCCTGTCCCAGTCCCGTCCATAAGTCAAGAGTCATTCCTGCGATAAAGCTGACTGAGAAGGATCCGACTGTGTTGTGTCTTAATTGCTGGTCAAGGCAGACGCAACAAATAACTGATTTTGCCTGCCACCCCACACCCAGCTTGCCCAGCTTGCATTTATTTCCATGTACTACGTGAGCTCGTGGGGTCCAGGCAGTTGTGTTCTTAGCCATGAAGTAGGTGCTGGGAACTGAACCCTGGTCCTCTACAAGAGCAGCAAGTGCTCTCAATTGCACATCCATCTTGGCAAAGGCAACTCCTCCAGGAGGACCTAATTGAGGACTGCCTGTGAGACCAAGGATTGCTGGTGCAGACAATGCCAGCCAATCGGGAACTGATGTTTGGAAGCGATGCCTTCTTGGGCCAATGGAGTGCAGGTGGAGGGTATCAAAGGAGCTTGCAGCTGTGTTCAGACAAGCTTGTTGCAGAGTGTCTCAACTGCTCCCGGAGTCTGTCATTGATTCTGCCTCACCTCACCTCCAACCCCCAAGGGCAAGTAGGGTCGGGCAGTGGGCAGTCCAGGGCACAGGCAGCACTAGGTGACCTCAAACTTAAAGCAATCCTCCTGCCTCAACCTCTCAGTGATGGACTTATGCATCCAACTTTACCACACCCAGCTGATTATAACTCTTTTTTTTTTTTTTTTGGGTGTTTGTTTGCTTGTTTGTTTGTTTGTTTGTTTGAGGATTACACAGAGTTTCTCTGTGTAATCCTGGCCATCCTGGAACTCGATTGGTAGACGAGACGCACCTTGAACTCAGAGAGATCTACCTGCCTCTGCCTCCCGAATGCTGGGGTTGGAGGCGTGCACCGCCACCACCCAGCAACCTTTTCGATTACATGATATACGGTCACATTGGTTCCTGGTAAATAAGTTATTAACACTTTTTGGTTCTCTTCCAGTCTGATCCTCATCGTATCACAGTGTCTCCAAGGTCCTCAGACTTTCAGAGATGGCCCTGTTGTTTCTTATTTGGGCATGGAGAGGCTACAAGCAAGGGGACAGTCTGGGGACAGTCATTAGTCAGAAGGTTGCCTGGCAAGCAGGAGAGAATGCAGCTGAAGGAGGTGGGTTATTGTTGCCTAGCTGAAAGGAAGTACAAAGGAGCGAATTCTCCATTCCCTTCATGCCCCTTTCCAGGGCTGCTGAGGTAGCGCACTTAACACCAAGCCTGAAGACCTGAGTTCAAACACCGGGCCCACACAGTAGAAAGAGAGTACAGATTCTTGGGAGTCACCCTCTGGCAAACACATGGGTGTCATAGTGTGTGTATGTTCCCCCCACCCCGTGTCCCAAATAAAAAGATAAAGAAATATGAATAAAAGGAATAATTCAAGGCCAACTGGGTTCATAAGGGAGACCCTGTATCAAAACAAAGGAGAAGGGAGTGGTTTAGCTCCCGGAGAGAGCCTAGAAGAGAACAGGGCCCGCCCTCGGTTCTCTCTCCAGCACCAAAAACCAAACTACAGAAGATCATGGGATCCTATATTTATTGAAATTTAAAAAGTAACCTATATTTAACATTTTAAAAGCATAATAAAATATGTGTGTTTAACATCATTCCGCATCTACATAAATTACATATATATGCATATACATATATAACAAAAATCAGGAAATTGATATGCTAAAATATACATACTACTTATTTCTAGACAATAGCATTATAACTGTTGAGTGTTTTGTTTTGTTTTTCTCAGCTGTAACCTCTGAATTTTTTTTGTTATGTGTAGACCCTACCAACAGCTTTACCTTTGTGGTCCTCCTGCCTCAGCCTTCAGCTATCAAATTACAAGTGTGTACCACAGCTGGCCTGTCTCTTTGGATAAAGATACCTTCAGGAAGGTTAACTCCTTATCTTCTAAATTCAGCCTCACCTCCCGAGTCTCTCGCTCCTAACACTGTCACCTTGACAATTAGGCCTTCACCTCTGAGTTGTAGGCGTGGGTGGTGCGTGGGGTGGGGTTCACTCCTTATTCAGTGTCCCTTTTGTTTCCTGTTGGCTTAGAAACAATAGCAACTCTGAATGACCAGAGTAACGGTTTCAGATTCCAACTGCATGGAGCCCGAGCAGTGTTTTCTGTTCTTAATATTTCTCCCTTGGACACAAGGGCCTCAGGATCCACGGAGTTCTGTGTTTCCAGAGACAAATGAAAACGTTCTTCTACGGGTTGTTTAGTCGTTATAGACGTCTGTTGCCTATCACCGCGTAACAAGCTGTAATAACATTCTGCAGCCTTTAAACAGGAAATGTTTTCTAATTCACGCTTTCTGTGTGCCCGGAATCTGAGGTGGCTCCAGAGCAGCCCAACTCATCTCCGACCATTTTGGCACTGTTCCACGAACGGCAGCATTTAGCCCAAGCCTTGCAGGCAAACGAGATCGATCCAGACCCAGTACAGGCTGGCCAGGTACACACACCCCCACCTTGTCCTACACTCTGCATAGTTTGGTTTGAGGGGGTGCGACCTTCACCTCGGAGGCGCGCCCTCTGCTGGCCGTTCCTGAGATCTGCAGCCACGAGCCAGTCTCCTCTCAATACTGTTTCTGCTTAGGATCCTCACCGTCATGTCTCTCATTTGAAGGCTTTCAGTCGTTTCCATGTTTCGAGTTTTAAGGTTTGTGGTTGGATTCTCATCCCCTTTGTTGTCTATTTTTTTTTTTTTTTTGGGAAAAGTATATTTATTTAATCTCTACTCCTCCCTTGCTCTTAACAAGAAATCTGCTGTTCTCGCTGAACAACTGTGGGAAGAACTGCTTTAAACGTGATTTTATTTATGTGCGTGGGCAATTTGCATGCATGTATATCTGTGTATCACATGCGTGTCTGGTACCCACAGAAGCCAGAAGGCCATGTTGGATCCTGTGGAAATTGAATTACACACAATTGCGAGGTGCCATCTGTATGTTAAGAATTGAGCCTGGATTCTCTGGAAGGGTAGCCAGTACTTAGCCATCTCTTTGTCCCCAAAAATGGCTTTTTTTTTTTTTTTTTTTTTGGTTTTTTTGAGACAGGGTTCTCTGGATAGCCCGGACTGTCCTGGAACTCACTCTGTAAACCAGGCTGGCCTCGAACTCAGAAATCCGCCTGCCTCTGCCTCCCAAGTGCTGGGATTAAAGGCGTGCGCCACTACTGCCCGCCAAAAATGGCTTTTTAAAAATATTTTATTTATTTTATATATATTATGTATACACTGTAGCTGTCAGACACACCAGAAGAGGGCATTGGATCCCATTACAGATGGTTGTGAGCCACCATGTGATTGCTGGGAATTGAACTCGTGACCTCTGGAAGAGCAGTCAGTGCTCTTAACCACTGAGTCATCTCTCCAGTCCTGCTTTTTTTTTTTTTTTTTTTAAACAAACTAACACATAAAGAGGTTACTCTAGTCAAGACTCAAAGGACTAGTCTCTGTGCATTAGTTACAAGAATTTTTTTTTTTGTTTTTTTATTTTTAAGACTTTCAATACAAAGTTTCTCTTTATAACAACCCTGACTGGCCTGTAATTTGCTTTATAGACCAGGCTGGCCTCAAATTCACAGATATCTACCTGCCTCTACTTCCTGGGTGTGGATATTAAAGGTGTGTGCCACTGTGCCTGGCTTTACTTACGAACATTTAAGTGATGATATTCGTGATAGACATGTACTATTGCCTTGCCTAGCTCCACAAATGCTTGCTTACCACACAAACATATCCTCCTCTTCATGGCAAGGGTCAAAATACTTTCTAGATAGGAAGTGTATGTAACTATTTAAAATAGTATTTTCACATGAGAGCTTCATGGGGAAATTAAACTTAGTTACTATGGTCCTCAATCTTCCAAACTTGAGAGGCTTGGGTTATCCCCTATCGTTCGATCATGTTGCCATCATTACCCCATCATCCCCTTCTGTTGAGAGTCCTAGAAATGACGTAAGACATGGTGTAGAGCATCCCTTTAATTTTGTTTCTTCAGATTTTCTATGTTTCATTGGGTTTTGTTAAATATGAAAAGAGCATCGTATCAATGCATACACTTTTGAAGGTAGTTCTCTGGGGACATTAAACACATCCAGGTCGCACTGACTCTGCAGAAGCGCATGAAAGCATCTTTGAGTTTGAGACCATCCTGGGCTACATATGAGACTTGGTCTCAAGAGAAAAAAAAAAGTCTGGAATGGATCAGTACCTAGTGGGATCTTTCCAGATATCCTCCCATCTAGGGCTTGTTGGAGTTCTTTTTGTTTTGTGTAAATGAATTTAAATATCACTTGTTGGGGTCCAGCCTCCACACAGGATCAGAGTTCTCAACTGGAAGCAGGGATATCCGTAGTCCTTGAGGTCCAGCGTGTGAAGCTCCAGCTGTGGTTCTCCCTGCCCTTTGCTGTCTGGTGTCCCCTGCGCCGCGAACCGAACCAACTTGTGTGCACTCCAGGTCCCCGGTCCCAGATGCTCCCTCTGCACCGACACCTGGAGCAGCAGCGGCTGCCTCGGCCGGCTCAGCTGCTGCCAGAAGTTCACGGCCTCGGTCACGTCGAAGGCCTTCCAGCCGCTCTCCTGGATGGACACGAGCCTGGAGTCGATAAGGACAGTGCGGTTGGAGCCATCCTCACGGACTCTCAGCCACTCGATGGTGACCCGAGCCCGGGCACTGTGTGGGGACAGCCTCTCATACCTCCGGAGAGCTGTTCTGGGTACAGGCTCCTGGAACAGCCGCAGCACGGCCTGCACCAGCTCGCTGTTAGGCGGCAGCCGCTGCTCCATGCCGAACACTAGCAGGTGAGTGGAGGTCTCTGACACCAGGAACCTGCCCGCTACCTCTCGAAAGTTCTGGCTGAACCTCTTGCCTCGGGAGCGGTCAGCATGACTTCCCTGCAGCAGGGCCACATACTGGGACCTCACATGGGTAGGGATGGCCATTTCCTCCACATCCACTCTGTCCAGGATGGGGGCTGAGCTGCAGCTGCAATAGACTGCTCAGGACCTGCTCCTCAGTCACTGCTGCCCCAGGGCCAGCCAGGGGCAGTACCCAGAGTGCCCAGCTGAGCCACAGGGACCGCATGGTACTGCCCAGGGGAACTGTGGATATATATGTTCCTAAAGTGCCCTGAAAGACTCTTGGGACCTAGATGGTCTCTGTTGTCTATTTAATTACTAATCAGGGGGCTGGAGTGATGGCTCAGCTCCTAAGAGGCTGCTCTTCCGGAAAACCCGAGTTCAATCTCAGCACCACCCACATGACAGCTCACAACTGTCTGTAACTTCAGTTCCAGGAGATCTGACACCCTCACACAGACATACATGCAAAACACCAATGCACATAACAATGAATACATACAATGCACAAAACAATAAAATAAAATACATCATTTTGAAAAAGAAAGAAATGGTTTTTTTTTTGTTTGTTTTTGTTTTTTGTTTTTTACTAAAAATGACATCTTTGCTGTCATTTCAAGGCTAGAGATTAGAATTTTTTTTTTTTAAGGTAATAGCTCGCCGGGCGGTGGTGGCGCACGCCTTTAATCCCAGCACTTGGGAGCAGAGGCAGGCGGATTTCTGAGTTCGAGGCCAGCCTGGTCTACCGAGTGAGTTCCAGGACAGCTCGGACTAGACAGAGAAACCCTGTCTCAAAAAAAAAAAAAAAAGGTAATAGCTCAGAAGCCGGGCAGTGGTGGTGCACGCCTTTAATCCCAGCACTTGGGAGGCAGAGGCAGGCAGATTTATGAGTTCAAGGCCAGCCTGGTCTACAGAGTGAGTTCAGGACAGCCAGAGCTACACAGAGAAACCCTGTCTCGAGAGAAAAAGAAAAAAAAAAGATAATGGCTCAACCTGTACACCAGGCTAGCCTAGAACTCACTATGTAGCCCAGGGTGATCTCATACTCTCAGTAATCCATCTGTCCCAGCCTCCTGAATGCTGGGAATATATGCATGTGACACAATGGTGTTTGCTTTATGCAGTGCTAGGGGCAGATTTCAAACACAGAATTTTTTTGTGTGTGCATGCTAAGCTAGCACGATAACAACCACGCTATTCCTCCCCGACAGAACCTCTTTGTTGTTGTTGTTGTGGTTTTTGGAGCCGGGTTTCTCTGGTTAGCCCTGGCTGTCCTGGAACTCACTCTGTAGTAGACCAGGCTGGCCTCGAACTCAGAATATGCCTGCCTCTGCCTCCCAAGTGCTGGGATGAAAGGTGTGTGCCACCACTGCCTGGCTTACCCCAAGCCTCTTAAAATACAATTTTGAAAACTTGTATTAATTTTAGTTTAGTATGGTGGCACACATCTGTAATCCCAGCACTCAAGAGGGGAGGCAGGAAGCTTATCCTGACTACACAGCAAGCTGGTCCAGCCTGGGCTACATAAGAGTGCCTGTAAGACCAAACAAGGGCTCTGGAGAGATGGCTCGGTGGTTAAGAACACTGGCTACTCTTCCATAGGACCCCTGTTCAATTCCTAGAGCCCACTTGACAGCTCATGGCCATCTGTAATTTCAGTCCTAAGTAACCTACCCTTTTCTGGACTCTTGGACACATACATGGGCACAGGCATACCTGCCAGCAAAACATTTGCACACATAAAATCGATCAATTAAAAATACAATGACAAGGGCTCAAGAGATGGCTTAGCGGTTAATAACACTGACTGCTCTTCTGGAGATCCTAACTTCAATTCCCAGCAACCACGTGGTGGCTCACAACCACCTGTAATGGATCTGAGGTCCTCTTCTGGTGTGTCTGAAGACAGCAACAGTGTACTCATATACATAAAATAAATAATTCTTAGCTGGGCAGTGGTGGTGCACACCTTTAATCCCAGCACTTGGGAGGCAGAGGCAGGTGGATTTCTGAGTTCCAGGCCAGCCTGGTCTACAGAGTGAGTTCCAGGACAGCCAGGGCTACACAGAGAAACCCTGTCTCGAAAAACCAAAATAAATAAATAAAATAATAATTCTTTAAAAAATACAATGACAAAAACCAAGTGAAGTCACTGGTCATTTCTGAAGAGGCACTGATTGCAGGGACTTCCCAAGCCAGGGAGACACCTGTCACCTAGACAGAAAGCTGAATCCAATTCCCAGATCCCATGTGCAATGAAAATCAACTCTTGAAACTTGTTCTCTGGTTGGGTGGTGCTGGAACACACCTGATCCCAGCACTCAGGAAGCAGAGGCAGATGAGTCTCTGAGTTTAAGATTAGGCTGGTGTACAGAGTGAGTTCTAGGACAGGCAGGACTACACAGAGAAACCAGGTCTCAAAAACAAACAAACACCACCCAACAAACAAACAAAACAAAAGAATAAAGAAAGAAAAAGAAATGAAATTTGTTTTCTGATCTCCATCTTGGCATACACACATCCCATACACACACAAATAAATGTAATTTGAGAGTGATATGGGCCACCAGGTAAAGGCACTTGCTGCTGAGCTTTTAACTTGAATTCAACCCTTAAAACCCACAAAGGAAGAAAACCAACTTCCTTTGTCATTCTCAAACTACCTCATACAAGCTGTGGCTCACAGGCCCACATGCATACACACATGAAATATTAAATAAACAAATGAGTTCCCTGTTTCTTTTCCATTTCTTTCTCTCTTGCCCTTTTGCCCAGCCAAGTCATTTAGAATTTTCTGCATGTAATATTACGTTGTCTGGGAGAGAGAAATGGTTCAATGAACAAGTAGCTTGCTGCCAAGCCTAATGACCTAGGTTCAATCCCTGGGACCCATGTGGTGGAAGGAGAGAACTGACTCCTCAATGTTGTGCTCTGACCGATACACATGTGCTATAGCATGCCCTCACTCACACATGTAATACATGCAATAAATAAAAAGTACTTTTAAAGGTAACTTTTTAAAAGTGCATTCTCCGGCTGGAGAGATGGCTCGGTGATTAAGAGCACTGACTACTCTTCCGGAGGTCCTGAGTTCAATTCCCAGCAACCACATGGTGGCTCACAACCATCTGTAATGGGATCTGATGCCCTCTTCTGGTGTGTCTGAAGACAGCAACAGTGTACTTACATACATCTTTAAATGGAAGGCAGAGGCAGGAGAATCTCTGTGAGTTTAAGTCCAGCCTAGCCGGGCTGTGGTGGCGCACGCCTTTAATCCCAGCACTTGAGAGGCAGAGGCAGGCAGATTTCTGAGTTCGAGGCCAGCCTGTTCTACATAGCTCCAGGACATCCATAGCTACATAGGGAGCTGGAGAGATGGTAGTAAGGGCACTGCTGTTCTTCCAAAGCATGAGCAGTACCCACAGAGCAATTCACAACCATCTGTAACTGGAGTTCTAGAGGATCTGACGCCCTCTTCTGGCCTCCAAGGGCACTGCATTAACTTGTGGCCCAGACATAAATGCAGGCAAACCATATATTATAAAATAAAAACAATTTAAAAAAAAGTTTCTAATTACTTTCCTTAAATACATAATTTCATTTAAAAAAAAAAAAAAGTGACTCAGGACAGCCAGAGTCACACAGAGAAGGCCTGTCTCAAAACAAAACAAAAACAGCAAACAAACAAGCAACAACAACAAAAAGATAGTGGCTGACGAAAGACAAACGTAAGAGACCCAACTTTATTCAAATACCAAGATAAGAAATCTCATATTTTTTTTTTCAGGGCACCAAACACAGAGCAGGTATTTTGCCTGCCATGGAGGAGTTACAACCATGGACCAATTCTCAGTGTAAGAGAAGCTATAAAGTGGATAAGGAAATGCCTTCCACATGCACCAGAATCTTACTATATCCTTGCAAAAATATCTTTCAGGGAAAGTTATTTCAAACACACACACGTACACACAGGCACACGCACACACACGGGCTATATAGGCTATCCAGATTGTTCAATGGAAGATGATTTCTGTGCAAGCTGCAAGCTTGCGTTCAATTCTTGGAAGGAGAAAACTGACTCTTGAAAAAGTTTTCTTCTGGCTACATGGTGTCACAGACCAGCACACTCCCACTATGACACACAAGCATCTTCACACACACACACACACACACACGAAAGCACCTGTACATACGTACACACAAACAAGCATCTGCACACACATATACACACACACATGCAAGCACCTACACATACATACATATGTACACAGGCAAGCATCTGCACACAAACACACACACACACACACACAAACACACACATGCACACATTGTAGGATATTCGATCACACTGTGAACCCCAAGATTGTGTTATTTACCAAAACAAAAAAATTCTAGTTGTGCTGTGACTTCGCCTTTGGCACACATCTTTAATCCCAAATGGTGAAGGTAAAGTTAGTTTGTAGAAGGAAGCACACATGGTTGAAAGTAACTTCTTTTTTATTTTTTAAATTCTTTACTTTATGTATTGGGGTACACTGTAGCTACCTTCAGAAAAGGGTATCGGATCCCATTACACATGGTTGTGAGCCACCATGTGGTTGCTGGGACTTGAACTCAAGAACAGTCAGTGCGCTTAACCACTGAGCCATCTCTCTAGCCCCATGAAAGTGACTATTTGACAGAGTGGGATATGCCCACCTTACATGAGAAAAGAGAGGAAAAAGAGACTATTTCAGAGAGAGCAACACAGGAAAAAAGGAGGTAGTTTTACCAGGAGAGTTTTACAGAGACAGGTTGAAGAGAGAACAAACTAGACACAGGGAAAGAGAATGAGAAGGATGGAGAGGATTGGAACAGATTGCGGGAGTGAGTCTGAGGCCAAGCACAGCCATTCAGTCAAAGGTTGAGAGAGAGACCAGATGGAATCAGCTAGTGTGGAGAGGAGTTTTGAGCCAAAACAGCTGAGTTGAAACAGCCAGCCAGAAGTCAGAAAGAACTAGAAAGGCTGAGCTTATTCAGCACGAAGTCTCAGAGGCTGAAAGCATTCTAGGTCTATAGAAGATTGTATGGGGGCTAGAACCTTCCAGAACTCGGCCTGGGTTAGCAGACAGAGGCAGTAAGCCTCCAAGATGACAGTTACATCAGGTGAATGAAGTGTACATTTATGCATACACATCTATATCCATATATATATATATTAAATTGGAGGGCTGGAGTGATGGCTCAGTGGCTAAGAACACTTACTGCTCTTGCTGAGGACCCAGATTCAGTTCTCAGCACCCACATAGCAGCTCCCAGTTGTCTGCAATTTCAGTTCCAGAGGATCTGATGCCCTCTTCTGATTTCCTAGGGCACCAGGCATGTGTGTGATGTGTGTGTGCACATATCATATATACACGCAGGCAAATTGAGTGTGCATGCACATAAAAAATACATATAAAGGCATGACGGGATGTGGTGGCGTATGGTTATAATCTCAGCACTTGGGAGTCTGAATCAGAAAGATATTTCAGTCAACATTATATCTCTATATCCAGGCTACATTCTGGGTGTATGCAGTTGCTTGTGTGTGTGTGTGTGTGTGTGTGTGTGTGTGTGTGTGTGGATATCCTGGGTTATATATGTGTGTTACATCCTGGGTTATATAGAGAGACCTGCTACAAAAAAATATTTCTTTCCTTCAAAACAATGTTCCAGCCAGGTAGGTGGTGGTGCAGGCCTTTATTCCTAGTACCTGGGAGGCAGAGGCAGGTGGATCTCTGTGAGTTTGAGGCCAGCTTTGTCTACAGATCGAGTTTCAGGACACCCAGGGCTACACAGAGAAACCCTATCCAGAAAAAAAAAAAAAATGACAGTGTCCCGTTAAGGCTAGGTTGGCCTCTCTAACTTACTATGTAGCTGAGGATTGACCTTGAAGTGCAGTTCCCCTCCCCACTCCAAAATGCTGGACTTACAAATGTGCCACTATACCCTGCTTGGCCTTCAAAATTAACCAGTTCCAACCCTGAATGCTTCTGAAAAGCCAGGAAAGAGCTCTTTAGGACCTAAGATGCAGTTGGGATGCTTGGGGCTCAGAGTAAAGAGCCAGCAGAGGGGCCGACTCAAGCAAGACACAGGCATGAGGGGGAAATTAAGACTTGGCTCTTTCCAAGAGGGATCGCTAAGTGCTAGCCAGGTTTCTTTCTGAGGAAGACACATCACGAAGTTCATCACAAAGGCCCTGACCATAAAGCAGGAGACTCTCTGAGACAGGAGGGAAGGAGAGGCTCAGCAGCTTAGCACTCAGGAACCACAGGCTGGATTATTCACAGACACTCCGTGAAGCCAGCTGACGTAGCTGAATGAGCTGTGGTGAGCAAGCGGAGAAACATCTGCCAGAGAGGAGCTGGGTGAGGAGTTTAAAGAGAGAGGACGATGGGATGAGCCCCGGGGAGGATTGTGAAGCCCGGGGAGGACTGTGAAACCCGGGGAGATAATCACAGGGCAGAGTGCCCGGGGAATCTAAACCTGTCATTCCTGAGCACAGTCTTGCATTTGGGTGACTAGGACACAGTGTTTTACTGTTGTCCCCAGTGCTATCTACCAGTGGTAGGCACGAAAGAAATGTCATAGTTTGTTTTAATATCCATTTTAATTCTTTTTTTTTTTTTTAATGTTATCTGTATGTGTATGCAGATGTTTCTAGAAGCCAGCAGAGGGCGCCAGATGCCCGGAAGCTGGAGTCACAGTTGTGAGCTGCCCCGCGGGTGCTGAGAACAGAACTCTAGAAGACCAGCTTCTAACCACTGAGCCGGCTCTCTTAGTTGTTGTTGTTTTATTTTTTTAATTTTTTTTATTTTTCGCAACAGGGTTTCTCTGTGTAGTCCTGGCACTCACTCTGTAGAACTCAGAAATCCGCCTGCCTCTGCCTCCCAAGTGCTGGGATTAAAGGCGTGCGCCACCACTGCCCGGCTTAGTTGTTGTTTTTAAAGTAAACAATATATTCATTTTATTTTTATCGATCTTTCATTTTATCGTTTTCATTTTTTTATTGTTTTGGGTTTTTTATTTGTTTGTTTGAGTCAGAATTTCTCTGTGTAGCTCTAGTTATCCTGTAAGTAGCTCTGTAGACCAGGCTGGCCCCAAACTCACAGAGATCTGTCTGCCTCTGCCTCCTGAGTGCTGGGATTAAAGCGGTGTGCCACCACCCACCACCCCAGACCCCAGCTTTATTATTTTTAAGTGTGTGTGTGTACATGAATTCATGTGCTGGCAAAGTCCTGACGATGTTGGATCCCTTTAGAGCACGAATTACAGACAGTTGTGTACTGCTGCGTGTGGACTCTGGAAGCCGGACTCAGGCTGTCCCTCTGAATGAATCCCTAACCGTTGAGCCATCTCTCTAGCCTGTACAGTTTTTTTTTTTTTTTTATTGGAATCATAACTGACATACAGAAAATTGCAAAGTCAATGCAGAGCATTTTCCTGTGTCCTAGCTTTCACATCATACCTTGCCATGGTCATACGTCATGACCAAGAAATCAACCGTAGGGACTCTTTTCTGTTCCACATCCAAATCCAAAGTCAGGTGGGATGGTACTCACCTGCAGTGCTAGGACTTAGGAATGACAGGTAAAAAATCAAGCGTTCCTGGGTCAGCCTGGGCTACATAAGACCCTTTGTCAAAAAAACCAAAAATAAAAAGAAACAAACACGGGATCCCGGTGATTATGTTTGCGTTCAGAGTACGAATAAATTTTCCTTTTATACAAGAGAGTGCAAGAAGAGTTTCTAGTTTTCTAGATAATGGTGAACAAATCTTAAAAGTTCGAATTTGGCGCTGCTGGAGAAATGGCTTAGCGGTTAAGAGCACCAGCTGCTCGTCCAGAGGACCCAGGCTCACAGCTACCTGAAAATCCAGTTCCAGAAACGCTGCTTCTGGCTTCCAAGAGCACTGCACACAGGTGGTACACATAAACTAAGAATAAATCTTTTTGTTTGTTTTTATTTGAGACAGGGTTTCTCTGTGTAGCTCTGGCTGGGGTCAGAATAGAAAGGAAGTCTTAGGAACACAGACGCCTATAGGAAACTCCAAGTGAAAAGGTCCACTTGTCAGTTTGGGTTAGGTTTGTGTGTGTTGTCAGTTTGGGTTAGGTTTGTGTGTATGTGTGCGCGCGCGCGCACTGTTCTCTGTGTCGCCCTGGCTTTTTAGACCAGACTGGTCCTGAACTCACAGAGATAAAGCCTACCTTGCATCCCTGAGTGCTGGGATGAAAGGCACGTGCCACCACTCCAAGTTTATTTAATATAAGTATCAGAAGTGCGAGAAAATAAAATAAGTAAAAATCAGTATCAAGAAGAAAAAAAAAAAAACAAAAAACAAAAAACAAACAAACTTAGCTGGTCAGTGGTGGCGCACGCCTTTAATCCCAGCGCTTGGGAGGCAGAGGCAGGTGGATTTCTGAGTTCGAGGCCAGCCTAGTCTACAGAGTGAGTTCCAGGACAGCCAGGGCTACACAAAAAAAAAAAAAAAAAACCCTGTCTCGAAAAAAACAAAAAACAAAAAACAAAAAAAAAAAAAGAAGAAGAAGAAGAAGAAACCCGAAATATATTGATATATACAGTTTTGTTAATTATACCTCAAAGTTAGACAAATCTTTTAAAAGAATGGACATGCTATTAAAGGACAATTCTTATTTAGAAGCTGTGTGTACTTTCTAAATATTCAGCAGCGCCTCGTTAATATAAACAGATTCTGAAATCAAGGCAAAGAAACGAAACAATGGATTTTTGTCGATCTTCGAGCGTTTCAACAAAATAAGTTACTGTGCGACCCAGATGGGACTCGAACCCACAATCCCCAGCTCCGGAGGCTGATGCCTTATCCATTAGGCCACTGGGTCACCACGGGATCCGGGTCTTCACTGCCTCTCCTTACGTGATTTGATCATCTCAGCCCCACCCGCTACACGGCGGCCTCGCGTTCTTTGGCTTGCGAGGCCAAGTGCGCATGCGCCTTCCCCTCTCATGCCATCACCCCTTGGCCCGAATCTTTCTGCGCCTGCGCCACAGCCCAGGTTCCCAGTCTTTTCAGACGGACTTACTTGGGATCCTTCTCGGCGCAGTCCTGCCTTGAGGGTGACTGTGTTCTGCTTCCTCAGAGGGTTTTTTTTTTTTTGTGGGGCGAGCTCTCGATATTGGCTCCTTAGGCTCCGCAGGGAAACTTGAAAACAGCCCCTGCTGTGCCCTCCTCCTCCATTCGAATTCGCTGGCCTTGGACGGGACACAGCGTCTGCAGTTGGCAAAGTCCCGGAACCTTTCTGTCTCAGCCACCTTAAAGTCCCTGGGCTTTCCAGCTTCGTTTCCCCTTTCTGCAAGCATGGACTTGGTTACCTATTATGTGCTGTGGGCTCATATTCAAGGGTGTACAGGCTCTTCCAGCCCAACAAAATTTCTAATCTGCCCTCTTTCCCCACACCGGTCTCCCCAGCCCTTCCCCGCCCCCTAGATTAAAAGGGGAAATGAAGACAAGGTCTCTAAATACAAAATAATACTTTTTATTTTTTCGCTCTATAGCTAGATCTCGGATGATTACTTTCTGGTTTCATGAAATTTGTTTGCTGTATGTAAAATGCCGCATTGTAGGTTTTAAAAGTAACAGTTTCAGGGATTTATTTTTTCATGGGTAGGAAATCCTTGTTTTTGCAATGTAAGAATACACGTAAAGGGGTAATTCAAATGTGCTGGTTAGCTCTGTCGACTCAGGTTAGAATCATTTGGGAGATGGGCCTCTGAGAATGTCTGCGAGGGTTACCTTTATTACGTATGGTATGTCGGTGTGGGGGAAGACTCCCAGGCCCGCTGTGGGCAGGAGCAACCCAGCAAGGGGATCAATAGTGGAGCAGTTGCATGGCCTCATCTCTGGTTATGGAATGTGGATGCCATCACTTCACGGTGATAAACTGACTGTACCTTGAACTGTGAGCTAAAACAAACCCCTTCTCCCTGAACTGCTTCTCAACTGGTATTTCATCACAGTAACAGGAAAGGTAAATAAGACAACAGATAGAAAGTCAGAAGAGCTGTTAATTTTACCACTCGGAGTTAGTTAACTAAAAGTCTGATACGTCTTTCCCATTTTGAGTGAATGATGAACATTCCCTCTTTTCTTACTTGTAGCCTGTGAGCCCCTATGCAACCGGGAAAGGGTCTTCTTAAACACCAAGTTATTATTTGGTGGTTGCTAATTTGCCTTGATAACGGTATGTGAGAAATATGTGTGGTGGATGTGCAGTCAGGGGTGGGGGAAGGGGGTTTAGGACATGGGGAGAGGAGTTGAGGGGGTAGAGACATCGAAAGGGGGGGCAGTGGGGAGAGTGAGGGATAAAGGGCAGGAAGACAGAGCAAGAGCAAGAAAGCAAGAGAGAGGAGGGGGCAAGCAGCCCCTTTTATAGTGAGACAGGTAACTGTGGGGCAGAGCCTAGATGAAATGCCAACATTCCCCCATTTTGGTTTAATTAAAAAGGAAAAAAATTAGAAAGAGGTGATGGCGGAACAGAAACAGGGTCGTCGTCATGATCTAAGCAGCGATGTGTCTCTGGGGGAACCTAGGCAAGTGGGTACGGGAGATGTTGGTCCAGTCTTAGGAGAGTTGGCTGTTTCCTTGCTGTCCAGGGTCTGTGGATAGATCAGAAGAACAGGTCCAGTAGAAACGTCTGTGTCTGTGAGAGAAGATGGGGGTTGCTTCTCTGGAGCTGTCCTGGATGTAAACGCCTGGACTTGACATGCTGAAACACACACACACACACACACACACACACACTATTGGTAGAGAGCGGAGTATGTTTGGCACACACACACACAAATAATATTTTTTTAGATGTACTTATTTTCTGTGTATGAGTGTTTTGCCTTCATGAATCTCTGTATCATGTGGGATACCCATGGAGGTCAGAAAAGAGCATCAGTTCTTCTGAAACTTCTGGAGTTGGTTATGGTTGTGAGCCAAACCAGGTGGGTCTTGGGAACGAACCCAAGTCGTCTTCAAGAGCAACAAGTGCTCTTAACTACTGAGTCAACTCTCTAACCCAAATAGAACTTTTTTTTTTTTTTTTTTTTTTTTTTTTTTGGTTTTTCGAAACAGGGTTTCTCTGTGTAGCCCGGGCTGTCCTGGAGCTCACTCTGTAGACCAGGCTGGCCTCGAACTCAGAAATCCGCCTGCCTCTGCCTCCCAAGTGCTGGGATTAAAGGCGTGCGCCACCACCGCCCGGCTGAACATATTTTTTTAATGCCACGATTTTCAGAAAGTGACTAGATAGCAATGTTGATAGCAGAGTAGCTTATTGGAAACTTAGTATGTCCCAATCCAGATTCAGCATTTTCTCTTGCCTCCTCCATAATGGTAAGAGTCCAGAATCAGTGTCTGCATCACCAGGTAATTGAATGTTCCTCCAAGGCACCAAATCAACAACAGTTGGGCTTCTAGCAGGAGAGGCAGTCAGTCCAGCCTCAGTGGCAGGGAGTGCGTGTTGTAGACCCTACGCTCAGCTTCTGGCTCTGCCACTGTGAACAGGTACTTTATAGTCCTGTTAAGCAAGACGGTGGTGGACATCCCACAAGGAGGCCATCATGGTCTCCTGCACCTCTTGCCTTTGCCAGCCACTACGGAGGCTTTGCGGCAACGTTCACATGACACAGTTTTCCATATCCCGTGACATCAGTCCAAGACACACAGAGTTGACAGAGCCATGACTGCGGATCTGACAGAATCCCAAACTATGTTAGCATCTTAACCCTGCACCCACTTCCCTCTGCCTACATATACCCTGGTCATCTTGGCTCAGAAAGTCTACCATGAGCAGCTGTCCTTTGGCATCTGCTTGGACCAGCTTTCCTCTTGCCCTTTAAATGCACCCACTGCTTAACTTACTCCAGAGGCAAAGTCTCCCTCTCGCCCGGTGGTAACTCAACCTGTTCATTGGCACCAGATGCCTTCCATGAGGCGCATCCTCCCAAATCAGAATAGTAAATAAAACCAACCTACCTTTCCACTCCATCTCCGCTGCTCAGCTAAACAGTTTGCAAAGGCTGTTTCCCTAAGTCGACTGCCAGCTTCTAAGTTGCCAATGTTTTTATTCAGTTTGAGAGGTGGGGTTGTTAGCTACAAAAAAAACAAAAAACAAACGAACAACAACAACAAAAAAAAAACACAACCTACTTCTAATAAATTAGGTGGGGTGGTAACTGCCTGTCCCAGCACCCAGAGGTTGAGGTAGAGAGAAGTTCAAGGACGTCGTTGGAAACCTCTTTCTATTCTGTTTCTACTCAAGTCTAATTTCCAGCTTAAATCTGGGTATTATGGATTAAAGGTTTGTACCTTCTTTACAAATTCCCCAGGCTGAAGCCCTAACCCTCCAGTGTGATATTTGGAGACCTACCCTTCGAGAGGTAATTAGTGTTACCTCAGGTCCTGAGGGTGGGGTTCTCACAATGAAATGTGGCCCTTAGCCGGGCGGTTGTGGCGCACTTGGGAGGCAGAGGCAGGCGGATTTCTGAGTTCGAGGCCAGCCTGGTCTACAGAGTGAGTTCCAGGATAGCCAGGACTACACAGAGAAACCCTGTCTTGAAAAACAAAAAACAAAAACAAAAAACAAACAAACAAACAAACAAAAAAACAGAAATGTGGCCCTGTCGGGAAACACAGCGGACAGCCTTTATGAGTTTGTTTGCCTTTCCTCTGTGCCCACTCAGAAGCCTCAGTAACCTGTTGGTGGGAGAGGTTGGTGTCCTCAGTTGGCCTTCACGTCCGTCAGGGTATCTCAGTCCCTCCACATTGGCAGCGGCTGCCAGGGGCTCCTCTGTCTGAAACATGAACATTCGACTTGATGACCAGAAGCCAAGGGTCAAGACTGTTGAGGGGAGGAGGTGACTCACTCCTTCAATACCTTCCCAGGACAGAGTTTCTAGACCTGGAATCCACCGGAAGCTTGCAGTGGTACCCTCCACTAGCTCTTGCACCCTGAGCAGCTTACCACAAACAAGGAAGATGCTGCCCATAACTCTGCCTGTGCCTACTGTATCATAGTGATGTAGTTCCCAGGAATGATGGTGCTCCATGGCCATTGGTGCCATGGTTTCAAGGTTGGTATCATCATCCTTCCACTGTGGTACCTGGTGGAGACTTGACCATGGTACAAAGATCTGAGTAGGACAGAGCCATTGCTCAGGCCTGGCCTCTCCTACATCACAAGTTTGACATGGTGTATGCCAAGTGTGCCTATTTGCATTCTTATGTGGTTGAGGCCATGGAGGAAGGAGAGCTTTCTGAGGCCCTAGCTGTTTGTTTGTTTGTTTGGTTGGTTGGTTATTCGAGACAGGGTTTCTCTGTATAGCCTTGGCTGTCCTGGACTCATTATGTAGACCAGGCTGACCTTGAACTCACAAAGATCCACTTGCCTCTACCTCCTAAGTGTTATTTTTTTTTAAATATTATTTATTTAATGTATATGAGTACACTGACATTGTCTTCAGGCACACCAGAAGAGGGCACAGGATCCCATTACAGATGGTTGTGAGCCACCATGTGGTTGTTGGGAATTGAACTCAGGACCTCTGGAAGAGTAGGCAATACTCTTAACCTCTGAGCCATCTCTCCAGCTTAAATGGCAAAACAAAAAGACCTGGTTAAAGAACTTTTCAACCCCAGTGACTCTATACCCAACTCAACTATGCTTCAGAAAAAAGAATATATATGGAGTGGCCATCAGAGTCTTGGGCTGGGGCTGTTTTAAGGAATTCAACCGGATCCAGTTTTCCTTTTGTTTGCCTGAGGCGCTCCTTCTCAAGCGCACAGCATGACAGCATGTGGTCTGGTGGAAGAAAAGGGGCTTCTCACATCCAGAAGAAGTCTCAGCAAACAGTCCTCTGCATCCTTCATCCTAATAAAAACATCCTGAAGTCTTCATTTTGGTCTCTGTCCATTTTTGTGCCCCTATAACAAAAATCTGATACAGTTCTGGCGGCCCAAAGAACATGGTGCTGCCAACTGTTCTGCCCTGGCAACAGCCCGCTGGGCTTCATCATAACAAGGCAGATGCTGTCAGGGCAGGCATGCTCTTCAAAGGGTGTGGTCACATGCTTAAACAACATGCAAAAAACTGTTCAGGCACCAGACTGGACCTAATAACTCCCCTCTCAGGAACCAGTCAGGGTCTTACATAAACAACACCAACTCCTTTAGAAGGCAAGCCTCCTGTAACTATTCCCCATCCACTAGTTAGGCCCCACACTAAGATTTTACCACTTCTGAACATCGACACGCTAGGAACGAGGCTGCCCGCCCCATGAACCTTTGCAAAATACACTCAAAACAGAGCAGTCACCAAACAGTTCTCTTCACCTGGCGGATGGAGCTACAGGTTGGATTAGACCAGACAAGGCCCTTCCTTCATCAGCACCTAAAGTATAATAGAGGCAGGAGGATTACGAGTTTAAAGTCCAACTGGGCTTGGTTTGAGACCTTATATCAAACAAATACTAAAGACCCAAATCCAGAAACTATGATGATTAAGTATGCCAGGAGTGTCTGGTAGTAGTGATACACAGCTTTAGTCCCAGCGCTGGGGACACAGAGGCAAACAGCCAAGCCGCCTGCTTTACAGAGCAAGTTCCAGGACAGCCAAGGCTACACAGAGAAACCCTGACTTTTTTTTTTTTTAATTGGATATTTTATTTACATGTCAGATGTTATCACCTTTCCCCATTCCTCCACCCTACCCAAGAAACCCTGCCTTGAAAACAAAACAAAACAAAAAACAAAAACAAAACTCAAATAAAAATGTGTGATAAAGATGCTGACGTGTAGCTCTTCATAGTTGGTGGCTTCTGGCTGGAGGGTGGGGAAGGATTCAGTTATCTTTAGCAGGCTAGCTACTCACTGGGACTTTGACCATGCTCCAATGAGTATTTGGGTAACACAAATTGAACTTGGTGCATTTAGGGATGTGGGGGGGTGTGTGGGAACCCAAGGGTGGAGGGTAGACCTGGGAGGAATGGGAAGAGAGTGTGATATATGAAATTCTCCCAAAAATAATAAAAATATTATGTTTGGGGAAAGGAGATTTATTTTTATTTATGTGTCTGTGTTGGGGAGGGTCACGCATACCACATGTCTGTATACCACCGCATGCTTGTTCCCTCCGGCATAAAAAGGGAGCCGGAGTCACAGGCGGTGGTTATGAACCACTGATGCTGATGCTGAGAGCTGAACTCAGGCCCTCTGAAAGAGCAGCCTGTATGTATGCTTAACAGCTGAGCCATCTCTCCCGCTCCTCCACAGAGGCTCGCTGTATAGCTTGGGCTTGCCTGGAACACACAGAGATCTACTTGTCTCTGCCTCTAGATTGCTGGGATTAATTGCCCCACCACACTTAGTTGTCAAGGTAACTTTGACGTTATTCTTGTATTTCAGTTTCTTTTCAAGGGTTAGTAAAGTGGGCATGGTTCCCATCTGTCCTTTGTTGTCTCTGCAAACGTGGGACAGATCACTTAGGACTTTATGACTTCATCCTCTCTGTGACAATTAATACACGCATAGCACCGGAACACTTGCGGGAATACAGTACTCCTGTTTTCAAGGGAAGGAAGCTCAACTTAACAATGCAGCTAACATGCCCCGGATCACTAGGCATAAACTTCAGAGATACAATGGCGGATTGGGCAGGGAATCGGTCAGAGCCCTCCACGTTTTTTCTACAAGCTCCCTATTCAGAGTTGTAAGATTCAGTCTCCTTTCAGAAGTTGTTCCTACCTCAAACTACTAAATAAACAAAGGACATAGGCTTCCCAAGTGGATGAATTTAGGTCATGTGTCTGCCCCTGAACCATTCACAGTAGCCAAGGAAATGCCTGGCAGTGATTGGTTGAAAATAGATTTCTTCCACATTCTTGCATTTAGCAGGTCAGATTGGGAGCAACTGCCTGTGAACTTCT
The DNA here is from genome assembly GCA_021653895.1 of Mastomys natalensis. Classification (NCBI taxonomy): domain Eukaryota; kingdom Metazoa; phylum Chordata; class Mammalia; order Rodentia; family Muridae; genus Mastomys; species Mastomys natalensis. The sequence goes on from JAJTUV010000174.1 coordinate 3,043,113, forward strand.
CGGCCACACCAGAGAACTGGCACACATGCCCGGGAGAACACACAAAGCATACCGCTTGCATTTATTTGTAGAAAATAAACAACTACAACTTTCCTAAAATACTCCTGTAAAGGACCCAGAAAAATTGCAGGAAAAGCACAAAAAGTGGCTCACAATCCTGATGCAAAAGAATAATTAGACCACAGACATGAATATGCACTGATAAGAAAATGGAAATTGAAAGTTTCCTTACTTTGAGGGTTTGCAGTGTGCTTATATAAGAGAATGTCCTTCTTTTGCTAAAGGTTTATGATTCTGTGTTCAGAATTACTGAAGTTTTAAAGTGTTTGAAGCCAGGCAGTGGTGGCACAAGCCTTTAGTCTCAGCACTCTGAGGTGTGTGGAGTTGTCAGGTCTACAGAGACAGAGAAATCCAGCAAGTGTGTGTAGGGTGGGGTGATTAAAAAACAAACAAACAAAAAAAAACCCCACAAATAAATAAAATAAGGAAAAACTAAAAAGTTTGGAGAAAATAGACATTAATAAGTCACTTGCTACTTTATTTGCTAGTTCCATTGTCCTTATTTTCCTTGTAATCTAAAAATTTAACACACAACCGGACCAAGTGGGGTATATCTGTAATTCCAGAAACTGACACAAAGGAAGGATTGCAACAGGTTCAAGGCTAGCCTGGGCTCTATTGTGAGACCCTGCCTCAACTCCACTCCCTATAATCAAAACTAACCAATTAATAAATAGCATAAATAATAACATAGCAGTGATACAATTAATGATTATCAAAAGATTAAATAATAAACAAATACTATAAATAATAGTGATACAACTAATGATTAAGAGCCACACAGATCCACTTTTACTTTCTCCCAGTGACCAGCTCCTACCGTAAAAAATTTTTAAAAAGTCGATATATTTATGTTAAGCTCTTTTTATTATTATGATGATGATGATGAGACAGGCCTCACTATGTAACCCTGGCTGGCCTCGCTATATAGACCAGGCTGGCCTTGAATTTAGTAATCCCTCTGCATCTGCCTCCTCTCTAGTGCTGGGATTGAAAGCCTGCGCCAATCACGGCAGGCTAAGCCTTTTTCTTTTCTTTTCTTTTCTTTTCAATAACAAGTGTAATAATAATTTCGTGTGTTTGCTTAAGGGCAGGTCCAGAGAAAGCAAACAAAGCACAGCCCACTGTTCCGGCTAAGAAGGGACGAAACCCAGGTCTCGTGCGCGGAGATCTGGAGTCACCCTCCTGCACGGCACTCTGGGATTGCCCGGCCGCTCCCTCATCTCGCGATGCTTCCCTTCTTACCGCCCCACCCCCATCTTTTTTTTTTTTTCCTAGGCCCTGTGACTGCGTCCCCCCCCCACCCCCGCCTAACGTGTTTTTCAAACCTGCCAATGAACGCACAGCTTAGGCTCAAACCAGCCAATCGGAACGCGGCGTCACCGGGAAATTTAAATCGCGCCGGCCGGCAGCACGAGGCACAAAGTCTGAGGGCTGAGGGGTAGTGGACGTTTCGACAGCCGCCGACCCGCAGCTTGAGAGCCCCCGCACCGACTTTCGTGGAAGTCTGAGCCGGCTGTGTAGGTGGGAACGGAGGCGGGTCCTGAGCGGTAACGGCCGCACGGAGGGCTGCGGGGCGGAGGGCGGGAGCAGGCCGCGCCCGGGCGGGAGCTGAGCCTCCCTGCTCAGACCAGGCCTCGGGGCGGGTTGGTTTCGCCATGCCGGGGTCAGGGCTGGCAGTGCCGAGTGCTGCGGAGGGCAGCGAAGGCCTGGGTGCGACGCGGCTCAGCTCGGCCCTGAGGGTCGGCGTGGGGGACCGGAGGGCGGCTGCAGTCGAGCGGACCTAGCTGTGCCGACGCTTTCCTGATGCTTCTGCCCGGGGAGGAGACGCAGCTTGGGGCGGAGATGAAGGTGGCAGTTAGACACCCCAGTTAAGCACTTGACCCGGGTCACCTGTGTCAGTGTCGAGGTCGGACATAAAGCAGTTAAAGCTAAGAGATAATCAGGGGACTTTTGATTCCTGTCACCTCGTGACGACCACACCTGTGATATATCGAGCCCCAGTGACCACAGCTGATGTCATCCTGGTTGAATGCTTTCGCTGGAAGTGTGTGCAAGATGCGGCGTTAGTGTCACTGCTGACAGCGATGGTTATGGAAGGTCCTATAATGTAACGAGCCGATTCTTTATGTAGCTTGCTAGAAGGTACTAGTATGGATCCGTTTTGGCCTTCAATCCCCAGAAAACTAGAGCTTCACTTATTGCTTTAAGGACGTAGATTGTTAACTATAAGGCAGCCCGGGTTCTCCTACTTGGTGTTTATTAACTAATGGAGTCTAGAATGTAGATCCCTGACTTAATACGGTGCTGGCCAGAGGCTTAAGGCTATTGAGTGTTTGAAAAGCCGCTAATCTGAGTTGAGATGCCCTGTGTGCTTAAACTACACATAGGATTTTGAAGGTGTGTGAAAACAGCCAAATATCTGTTTTTCTGTATTGATGACATCCTGAAATGGTAATAGTTTATATTGGTTGTGGTTAGTGGAAATTTTAAATTATCTTTGTTTTAAAATGTTTCTGATTGACAGTTCGGCTGCTTTTGTAGTAGGGGCAATTATGACTTAGTGTTATAGCCATAATGACGAAAACTTGTGGGGCTTTTTGTTTTTTGAGACCGGGTTTCTCTGAGTAGTCCAGGCAGTCCTGGAACTCACTCTGTAGACTAGGTTGGCCACCAACTCTGCCCACCTCTGCCTCCTGAGTGCTTAGAGTGCTTTGCCACCACCGCCACTGTGTGTATTATTGTTGTCATCGGCGTCGATTTTTTATCTAGTATAGAGATGGAGTCGGAATTTAGTTGATTATAACATTCTATTGTGTATTTTTGTTTCCATTTTAAGATAGGGGTTCTCTATGTAGACCTAGCTGGCCTGGAACTCTCTACAGACCAGACTGGCCTCAAACTCCTAGAGCTCTGGCTGTTTCTGCCTCCAGGTGCTATGATTAAAAGCGTGTATTACTTTACCCAGCTTCTGTTGTATTCTTATTAAAAAATGCTTTTTTCTTTTTCTTTTTTCTTTTTTTATTCTCACCTCCTTGTCTACTAGCTTTCCTCCTGTTCCTGCAACCATGTCCACCAACGAGAATGCTAATTCACCAGCTGCCCGGCTTAACAGATTCAAGAACAAGGGGAAAGACAGTACAGTGAGTATCTTCTGTTGCTTTCCTGTGTATACTTGTAAATGGAAAGGAGAGACTTCTATAACACATTTTTAGGTACTAGGATTGAATCTAGAGCTTCACATCAGGCTAGGTGGGTTTTTCTGTGCCCAATCTTCATCTCTAGTCTTAGGTATTTAAACTCTTAAAATTGCATTTATTTATTATTTACTTTCTTGTATGTGGGGAGATTTTATGTGCACCTGGTGCACATGCAGAAGTGAGAGGACAACTTAAAGATATTGATTCCCCTCCTCTACACCTGAAAGATTGGAGGCCTCAAACTTGGTGGCTCGTACCTTTATTGGATGAGCCATCTCTTGCTGGCCTTTGAGGGATTATAAAAGAAATCTCAGCCCGGTGGGGTGGCGCACGCCTTTAATCTCAGCATTTAGGAGGCAAAGGCAGGTGGATCTTTGTGAGCTTGAGGCCAGCCTAGTCTACAAAATGAGTTACAGGACAGCCAGAGCTACAAAGAGAAAACCTGGCTTGAAAAACCAAAGAAGGAAAAAAGGAGGAGAGGGAGAGAGATCACTTGGCAGTAAAAGCTGACAGGATAGATAAAATGAAGTGTTCTTTTTTCTTCAGGAAATGCGCCGCCGCCGAATAGAGGTTAATGTGGAACTTAGGAAAGCTAAAAAAGATGACCAGATGCTGAAAAGGAGAAATGTCAGCTCATTTCCCGATGATGCTACTTCTCCACTCCAGGAAAACCGAAACAATCAGGTGAATATACTTGAGTTCATGTCAACCTAGAAAATATGGGTGAAAGTCTGGTAAACACTTATTTTTGTTTCCCACACTCCAGTGGATAGTTTTCTTTTAGTTCTATCCTTCCTTCAAACTTCCCTGCACTTCTGGATACTAGCTTAGTACTTTGACATGTCAGTTCCAATTGAAGAAGAAAATTTTTTAATTTTTTTTAATGCTAACTAGGGGTCACACCTAGGGACTTGTGTGTGATGGGAAAGTATTCTGTCATTGACCTATATCTCTAGTTCCATTTTTATTTATTTATTTTTGAGACAGTATCTTGCTGTATAACTGGTTGGTACTCATTTTCGATACAGTTCCTGGTTTGGAACTCAACTTTAGTCCTCTTGTCAGCGTCAGGTGTATACAGCCATTATGCCATGCTATACAGTATGAAGTAGTGGTTCTCAGCCTTACTAATGCTGTGACCCTTTAATACAATTGCTGCTTAATAATTGTAATCTTGCTCCTGTTATGCAGGGCTAAAGAGATGGCCCAGAGGTTAATGGTACTGGCTGCACTTCCAGAGGTCCCGAGTTCAATTCCCAGCACCTACATGGTGGTTCATGACCATCTATGAAGGGATCGATCCCTTTTCTGTCATGGTAGAGCAGAGCACTCACACGTTAAACAACCAAAACAATAAATGTCTGATAATGGTTTTAAAAAGTAATCAAAAAGTAATCATAAGCCGGGCGGTGGTGGCGCACGCCTTTCATCCCAGCACTTGGGAGGCAGAGGCAGGCGGATTTCTGAGTTCGAGGCCAGCCTGGTCTCCAGAGTGAGTTCCAGGACAGCCAGGGCTACACAGAGAAACCCTGTCTCAAACACACACACACACACACACACAAAAAAAAGTAATCATAAATGTAAGCAGCTGTGCTTTCTGATGGTCTTAGGTGACTCCCAAGAAAGGGTTGCTTGATCCACAGGTTGAGAACCAGTGGTGTAAAGTGTAAATATAATAATGACTTACAATTGGCATTTAACCCAGAGCAACTTCTAATCCTGAAGCTCCATTCATGGAAAGTTGCCCATGCTTGGTTATATATATCATTTTTAACTTTTTGTTGTTGTTTTTTGTTTGTTTGTTTTTCGAGACAGGGTTTCTCTGTGTAGCCCTGGCTGTCCTGGAACTCACTCTGTAGACCAGGCTGGCCTTGAACTCAGAAATCCTCCCAAGTGCTGGGATTAAAGGCGTGCGCCACCACTGCCCGGCACCCGTTTTTAGCTTTTATATTATCCTTTATACTCTTTTCTACATTTACACTTTGGATACACATATACTTCCTACCATGTTGGAATTGCCTGCCACATTCAGTAGAACAATGCTCCATAGCTTTGTAATCTAGGAAGCAAAATAGGCTTATATTCTATAGCTTAGGTACTTGTAACTTACTACAATGAAATTGTATAATACCACATTTCTTAGAGTGTATTCTGTGTTGAATGATACCTGGTTGACATGTTTTATCTGCTTAGTACCTACTCCATGACAGCCTTCCTGTGACTGAGACTCATTTTGGGTTTTCTAGTACTGTCCTGTGAAGCAGGTATTATTACATAGTCCAGGCCAGTCTCTGTCTCAGCCTCCTGAGTATGGCCTTACAGGAAGTAAGGCAACACTGGATATTATTAGCATATCTCTTTTTTACATTTGCACTCCTTTGGCATTCTGCCTTATACTTTCCCTTATATACAAACTTGTATCTTTGGATGTTTATACATGTACATAATGAACTTTAGTCCTTTTCACCCTGATTCCCGATCTCATCCCATCTTTTTCTGCTGAAACCCAGCAATTTCTTTCTCCTTTCTTTATGTCTGTTTTATGTTTGACCTGCTGAGCGCAATTATGGTTGCCTGGATGACAATGGGTGGGAGCTTGTTTACTGGAGCCACGGATAGCTTGTCTATGACTGTACCTCTCCCTGACTGAAGTTCATTCATTCTTTAGCCCAGGAAGGAGTGGAACCTTATGAGCCTTTCATGATGAAGTATTAAAATGCCTTCTCTTCCACTTGAGTGTCTATTTGGGTTTCTCGATGATAAAACACTGCCAAACCAACTTGGGTGGAGGAAGGGATTGGCTTACAGGTTACAATTGATTATCCAAGGAAGCTAAGGCAAGAACAACATTGCTTATTGGCGTAGTCTCTGGCTTGCTCAGTTCAGAGTCATCAGTGTGTAACCCTGGTGGCCTGGAGCTCACTATGAAGACCAGGCTAGCTTCCCTAGTGCTTGGGTTTAAAGATATATGTCACTACACCTGAATCTCAGGTACCTTCCCTACCTGCCTTGGCCTACCTGCCAGGATGGCACTGCCCACAGTGTGCTGGGCCTCATACCTCAATTAGCAGTTAGGAAATGTCCTACATAACTAATCTGGTGGAGACAGTTCCTCAGTTGTTGCCATAGTGAGTACAATTGCTGTGTCATATCTGGATCTTTTTTTTTTTCCACTTCCCCTTCCACAGTGTTCCCTTAACCTTGAGAGTATGTGTTGTGTGTATGATATAGACATCCCTTTTATAGCTGAGCTCTTCACTCAGTGGCCGTCTGTGAGCTTCTGTTTTAACCACCATCCATGGCCAAAAGAAGCTTCTCTTTGGGCTCAGCAGTTACCAGCACTGACTGCTCTTCCGGAGGTTCTTAGTTCAATTCTCAGCAACCACGTGGTGGCTCACAACCATCTGTAATGGGATCCAATGCACTCCTCTGGTGTGTCTGAAGATAGCTACAGTGTTACTCATATAAATAAAAGTAAATAATAAAAATAAAAAGCTTCTCTTGAGTGAGGCAGAGATCTACACTAATCTATGAGTAGAGATATTTAAAAGGCAATATACCACCATGTCTCTTATTAGTACTTGGGAGGCAGAGACAGCTAGATTTCTGAGTTCTAGGCCAGCCTGGTCTACAGAGTGAGTTCCAGGACAGCCAGGACTACACAGAGAAACCTTGTCTCAAAAAAAACAAACAAAAAATAGTCGATCCTTCCCCTAGGGCTTATGACTTTATCAGGGACCAGGTGTGCAGGAACAGGCATAAGATCCTCCCTGTGGAGCAGGTTTTAAATGCAACCAGAACGCAGTTGGTTTCCTCCATAACTATAGTGCCACTCTTGAACCGCTTATAGCTGGGTGTGATGGTTAACTTCCCCCTCTAGAAGCCTGTATAGTATCTTCCAACACTGTAAAAGTTAGCAGTGAGGAAAAGCTTCCAGATCAGTTCCAATTTGATTTTTTTTTTTCCTCTCTCATGGCCTATAGCCAAAATATAGGGTGTCTTCAGCAATGGGGTCTTAGCTTAAAGTTCTTGTGGGCAACCAAGAACGATGACAATGGTTTATGTTGTTTGTTTCAAGGGCTGTAAGCCTCTCTTCTGCAGTGATTACAACATAATTATCTACCATGGAAATTTAAAGATTTTAAATACAAACCCAAGAAATGGGTCCCATGTGTTGGTATATGCTTTTAAATCTAAGCACTCTAGAGATAGAGATAAGTAAATCTCTCTGAGTTCCAGGCTAGCCTGGTCTACATAATGAGCTCCAGGATAGCCAGGACTACATAGAGAGAAAATTAACAACAACAAAATCCCAAGGCATTGTCTGTAGCTGCATATAAGTTTGTTAAAAAAGTATATTTGAGTTCAAGTGATTGCTGCTAAGAATAGCATTTAGTTTGCCTTAAACCATTCCTAAAATAGTTCATTGCTACTTTTTTTTTTTTTTTTTTTGGTTTTTCGAGACAGGGTTTCTCTGTGTAGCCCGGCTGTCCTGGAACTCACTCTGTAGACCAGGCTGGCCTCGAACTCAGAGATCCGCCTGCCTCTGCCTCCCAAGTGCTGGGATTAAAGGCGTGCGCCACCACCGCCCGGCTCATTGCTACTTTTTTTAATGACAAAAGCTTAAGTGTTCTGATTTGAGAATGCAGTGTCATGGTACCAAGTTTGAGAACTATTCTACATAGTAAGTGTAGTTATTTGTATTAATAAAAATAATAATTTATAAAATACTCCATTTTTTTAGGGTACTGTAAATTGGTCTGTTGAGGACATTGTTAAAGGCATAAACAGTAACAATTTGGAAAGCCAGCTTCAAGCTACTCAAGCTGCTCGGGAAGTCTGTAGGCTCTGGCATGGATAACCTAAGAAATTAGCCCTTTTAGATTAGGGAGGTGTGGCAGAGAAACACGTGGGTTGGATTAAGTAAAGTCATACATGTTTTCATGAGTTTTTACTTTATCTTAAAATTGTGTGTGTGTTTGTGTGTAAGTATAAGTAAATCAAAGGAAAACTTGCAGGAGTTCTCTCCACCATGTGAATTCTGGGGATTGAACTCAGGTTGTCAGCTTTGTGGCAAGCTCTTTTACCCACTACAACCATCTCACTGTCTCCTTTCCCCTTTAAACAACATCTCATGTAGCCTAGGCTAAGTGCACAGTCCTTTTGTCTCAGCCTTCCCCATGTTGAGATTATACATGTATCAACCACTATGACCAGATTTTATAACACCTTTTCAGGGCACCTTGAAAATTAACTTCAGCTTTTGAATTTTTTTTTTTTTTCCCCCCTCTTAGGAAACTGCTTTCTAGAGAGAAACAGCCTCCTATAGACAACATCATCCGGGCTGGTTTGATCCCAAAATTTGTGTCCTTCTTGGGCAAAACTGATTGTAGTCCTATTCAGTTTGAATCTGCTTGGGCACTCACCAACATTGCTTCTGGAACATCTGAGCAGACCAAAGCTGTGGTAGACGGAGGTGCTATCCCACATTTATCTCTCTCTTGGCATCTCCCCATGCTCACATCAGCGAGCAAGCCGTATGGGCTCTTGGAAACATTGCAGGTACTTGCACTTAAAATTCTTTGGACTGAATGTGTCCAATGTGATTAAAGAAAATCCTAGTGACTTTTGTGTCAGGCTTTGCGCTTGCTTTAGGCCCTATTTGGAATAGAAGAGGCGTTTGAGAATGCTATTAGAAAAGTACTCTCGTTAGAACAGGTCTGACAGTGCATTCAGTAGCTAACTAAACATGGATGTTTGGGATAATAGGTTCATTAATCTCACTTTTTTATTTTTTGAGACAGGGTCTCTATGTAGCACTGGCTATATAATAGACAAGGATAATTTGGAACTCACAGAACTAGATCTTGGGATTAAAGGTGTTCACCACCATGTTCAGCTAATCTTACTTTCTGTTCCAGGTGATGGTTCAGTTTTTCGAGACTTAGTTATCAAACATGGTGCAATTGACCCACTGTTGGCACTTCTTGCAGTTCCTGATCTGTCATCCTTGGCAGTAAGTTAATACCATAGTATAGTAGTCACTTAATATTTGGTTCTTATTTTCCCCATCTATTCAAAGACAAGCCTTCTCAATAATTTTTCTTTCCCCTCAGTGTGGTTACTTACGCAATCTTACCTGGACACTTTCAAACCTTTGTCGAAACAAGAATCCTGCACCCCCGCTAGATGCTGTTGAGCAGATTCTTCCTACTTTAGTTCGACTCCTGCACCATAACGATCCAGAAGTATTAGCAGATTCCTGCTGGGCTATTTCCTACCTGACTGATGGTCCAAATGAGCGTATTGAGATGGTTGTGAAGAAGGGAGTTGTTCCCCACACTTGTGAAGCTTCTGGGAGCTACTGAATTGCCCATTGTGGTAGGTGTTAGCCCTTTTGTTGATGAGCTTTATGAGTACAGGAGCATAATCAGTTGATAACTGTTGAGGTACGGTATGCCTGTTATTTTGCAGAACTTTTTAGAATAGAGAATTTTTTTTAGCAGCACTGGAAAGTAATCAGCACCAACCTTTTTTTTTTTTTTCCTTTTTAGACTCCCGCACTGAGAGCCATAGGGAACATTGTCACTGGAACAGATGAACAGACTCAGAAAGTGATAGATGCAGGAGCACTTGCAGTCTTTCCCAGCCTGCTAACAAATCCCAAAAACTAATATTCAGAAGGAGGCCACGTGGACAATGTCGAACATTACAGCCGGACGCCAGGACCAGATACAGCAAGTTGTGAATCATGGCCTAGTCCCGTTTCTTGTTGGTGTCCTCTCTAAGGTAATGAGAGTTTAGAGTTTGACCAGATGATAGCATTTATGCTTGATAAGAGTCTTAAGAGGAACCTGGGCATGGTGGCACAAGCTTTTAATTCCTGAGTTTGTGAGGGAGAAGCAGGAAGCCTGAGTTTGAGGCCAATCTGATCTAAGCAACAATTGTCAGATAGCTAGTACAACAGAGAGAGACAGAGGGGAGAGGGACCCAAAGGTAAACTGTTAAAGAGTCTTAAAAGACACACCAATGCAGCCGGGCGGTGGTGGCGCACGCCTTTAATCCCAGCACTTGGGAGGCAGAGCAGGCAGATTTCTGAGTTCGAGGCCAGCCTGGTCTACAGAGTGAGTTCCAGGACAGCCAGGGCTACACAGAAAAACCCTGTCTCGAAAAAACAAACAAACCAAACAAACAAAAAAACCACCAATGCAGGCTCCTAAGCCTTTTGTTAGTAGTGGACGTACCTCCTAATATTGGGACACTAACTTTTGGAGTCTTGCTGTTATGACTTTCTGGACTAAAACCATTTTTTCTCTTCTCAGGCAGATTTTAAGACACAGAAGGAGGCCGCATGGGCCATAACCAACTATACCAGTGGTGGGACTGTTGAACAGATTGTGTATCTCGTTCATTGTGGGATAATAGAGCCTTTGATGAACCTCTTGAGTGCAAAAGATACCAAGATTATTCAGGTTATTCTTGACGCTGTTTCAAATATCTTTCAGGTAAGTCCTAACAAGGCCATGTTTGCTTGAACTTAAGGTTGATAGTTATTATTAGGACTGGGTAGAGGACAGGTAAATTACTGTGTGCAGCCTCAGTTTTTAAATTTACTAATGAATTCTTAGTCTGCCGGTGAACACCTTTAATCCCAGCACTTGGGAAGCAGAGGCAGGCCCAGCTGTTGAGTTTGAGGCCAGCCTGGTCTGTTGAGCCTGTTCTAGAACACAGGGGTATCTAAGCCAGGGACACAGAGAAACTGTATTGGAACCTTCCCCCATTTCTTTTTATAGTCATCATTGTGCATGTGTGGGTGGGAACTGGAGTTGGTATGTTGTGAGCATCCATATGTATGCTGGGAATCAAACCCAGATCCTCTGCAAGAGCAAGTGCTCTTAACCACTGAGCCACTATCCTGGCTCTGTTTCTTCAAGGATATTTTTGTGGGCTGTGGGGGAACAAGCCTTTAATCCTAAGCACTCAGGAGGAAGAGGCAGGTGATCACTTGTAGATAGACTAGTGTGCTCTACATGGCAAATTCCAGGACAGCCAGGGCTGTATAACTCTGTCTCAGAAATCAAAACCAGACAAAAAGAGATCAAAATAAATACACAAAACAACTAAAATGCCTGTCATAGAAACTGGTATTTGTATCTCATAGAGGGTAGTAAACTTGAATTATGTTTTGTTTTAAGGCTGCCGAGAAACTAGGTGAGACAGAAAAACTCAGTATAATGATTGAAGAATGTGGAGGCTTAGATAAAATTGAAGCACTACAGAGCCATGAAAACGAGTCTGTATACAAGGCCTCATTGAACTTAATTGAGAAGTACTTCTCAGTGGAGGTGAGTAATGGCCGGCCGTGTTCACAAACTTGGAAAGTGTGTAAGAATTCACAATTATCTCCAAGCCCATTAGCTTTTGATCCTTTGTATATGGTTCTTATATTACCCCATCACAAAGGACAAGCATCAGTGCTGCCCTGACTTGTGTGTATGTGTGTGGTGTGTGTGTGTGGTGTGTGTGTTGCTCCTCTAGTATTGGCTTGACGATGGTGTATGAACAGCCTGGACACCTGAATATCCTGAGACTTAACTCTGCCTGATATGTTGTGCAGTGATAGGTGCACAGATGTCAGTTTCTGTGGATTATGGTGCCTCAACCCATCCAGCACTCATGCGTTGCTGAGCTTTGACAGCCAGTTTTCTGCTAAGTGCAGGGTTTGAGACGGGGTTCTGCTAGAGATGCACTACATTTATGTTATATCTTGTTTTTACTATTTCCAGGAAGAAGAAGATCAAAATGTGGTGCCAGAAACTACCTCTGAAGGCTTTGCCTTCCAAGTTCAGGATGGAGCTCCCGGGACCTTTAACTTCTAATGTCCAGCCAAGGCACAAAGTTGTTAGCTATGTGCTGTGCTATTTCTGTGTTCTCATAAATTTGTCTTACTGTTTCTCTACTAAGAACTCTTTTAAATGTGGTTTGTTATTGTAGCACTTTTTACAAAAGAAACTATACTTGAACAGTTATAAACTGTACATACTCTATGAAGCTGTCCTCTGAGTTTATTTCTATGTGGAATTTCGTACCCTGTCATGTCCTGTAAATAAAGATTAAGTTCCATTCTTCTTTACTCTGCCTTGCTGTTTTCTTACTTGAGATTACTGTTGTAAGTGAAAAGTGACCTAAGTTATCTATAGTGGCTGACGAGATGGTCCTGCTTGTAGACACTTGAATGTAAGGCTGACATCACCAAGGATATGGGATGAGCACCTGAGGCTCTGGGCTGGCCCACATCCCCATAGGACTAGCTTTGCCTGTGTCTGTCTGGTTAGATGAGTTTCTTCAGAAAACCCACATTCACCCATGAATCTAAGTGGAATTTACTCCTCAGCTTTAGCCTGACTGCATGTTCACCCTGGGCAAGTTACCTGTAGTCTTCGCAGAACCTGTACAGTCTGGATTACTGGCCATTACTTATGCTCTAAAGCATAAGTCAGTATTAATTTTGGGTCTTACAAAAAGGATGTATATCTTTAATTAGTCTATTTCTTTAAAATCTTATTTTCTGTGTTTTGCCTCCATGTACAGTGCCCTCTGAGCCAGAAGGAGTCCAGTTCCCTGGAATTGAAGTTAAAAATACCATTTAAGTGCTAGGACTCAATCCTGGGCTCTCTGGAAGTTTAGGCAGTGCTGAACCATCACTCAATGCTCTCCCTGCTTTGTGTGTGTGTGTGTGTGTGTGTGTGTGTGTGTGTGTGTGTGTGTGTGTGTGTGATGTCCTTTTCACCATGTGCGTGCGTTCCCAATATTACAGCTTAAATCCTAAGTCTTGGTGGCACCTTGCACACTATAGTACTATAGTCAATTTCTGCTCATTTGACTATGGAAAACAAAGAGCAAATGCTTATAGATTTGCTTATGGCAAAAGTCCCTTCCAAGATAGACTGGGTACAGAACTGATAACTCAGGCTGCTGTTTGTTTGAAGCACTCCAGCCAAGTGCCCAATATGGAATGCTGCCTAAGCCAAGGGCACTTTGCTTGGAGCCCTGATCACTAGGCTTTTCTTGTGAAGAGGCTTAGGGAGTGGGGGTGTAGCAAATCTGCTAAGAACTGCTTTCCCTGCCCCTCTTCTCCCTTGCCTCAACTTCTGGAATACTGGGTCCAAAAACAATGTGCTTGACATTAGGTTTTTGCATTAAGGTGGGCACTTAATGCCTTCAGAGGGATGAGTGGATTAGAGAGATGTTAACTGTGAGGCCTGCATGTGTTACAGGCATGACTGCAGAGTGAGGTAATAGAATATAGCTGATACCTAAAATATATTACTTTGTATAAGAATACATTCTTAACAGAGACTTTTCTCAGAAGTCCAAAAAGCATGTTCTTGTTTCATGGTCCTGTGGACCAAATACTAAAGAATGGCTTTTCCTACCCGCTGGGAAATAACAGAAGCACTGCATAGCCCTTGACTCCCTTATCACAGGTTTAGTACCAAAATTTCTTTGGTATCGATTCCTAGTTTATGCATGTGTTTTGTCTGCGTGTTTTATCACGTGCATGCCTACAGAGGCCAGAGGAGGTGTTGGAGCCCCTGGAACGAGTTGTTACTGCCAGATGGGGGTGCTCAGAATTACCTCTGGTCCTACTGTAAGAACAGCAAATGTTCTCAAACCACTGAGCTATCTCTCCAGCCTTGGTTTCTTGTAAATTTCTTGTCTTTTTTTTGCGGAAAGATCTCTATGTAGTCCTGGCTGCCTCAGGGCTTAATATGTAGACCAAGATGGTCCTGCCTCTACCTCCCAAGTGCTAGGATTAAAGGTGTGTACCACCAGTCTGGCCTTTGTAAGTTTTTTTTAAGCTTTAATTTTATGTGTATGGGGTTCTGCCAGTATGTATGTCTGTGTACCATATGCATGTGGTCCCTTGGAGGCCAGAAGAGGGGATGCCCTGTTGACTGAAGTTAACAGTTATGAGCTGCTATGTAGGTGCTGGGAAGTGAACCTGGGTCCTCTTCAGGAGCAAGTTTTTTTTTTTTAACTGCTGAGCTATTTCTAGAGATTGGCTAAGTGTTCTTAGCCAATGAGCCATCTCTCCAGCCCTGTACATCTTGTTAAATAAAAAGGATATTGCTTCCAGCACTTGGGAGGCAGAGACAAGTGGACTTACGAATTCTAGGCCACCCAGAAACTATCTCAAAACAAAACAAACATGCCAGGCTGGATATAGCTCAGTTGACTAGTATGGATAAAGCCTTATGTTTGATTACCAGTACCATGTAAACTAGGCATGGTAGCTGTCCTAGTGTGCTTTTTCTGTTGCTGAGATAAAATAACAAAGGAATTTGGGGAGGGAAGCCAGGCCAGTAACCTGGAGAGAAACCTGAAGCAGATAGAAGAACCCTGTTTCCTGGCTTGTTTCCTCTGGTTTGCTCAACCCTCCTCCCACAGACCATAGTAGGCTGGCCCACCTGTGACAAGGAGCAATCAAGAAAATGTCCCACCGACGTAATCTGATGGAGGCAGTTGCTCAATTGAGGTTTCCTCTTCCAAATTGTGTCAGGTTGACAACGAGGACTAACTATGACAGTGGTTCACTGTAATACCACACTTGGGATTGGAGGCAGGGCCCATTCTCCATCATCTGGTAAGTTTAAGGACAGCCTCGGCGGATGAGACTTTGTCTCAAAGTTTTGACTTTTTCAATTTGGCTTTTCTTAAGGTTTTTTTTTTTTTTTTTGAGTTCCCAGAACCAAGTAAATTAAAAACCCAAACTCTTTGCCCAGACGGTATTAGTTTCTTTCCATCCTGCAAGCTCTTGGGTTTTGTTTATACGAAGCCTGGAAACCCAGTGAGCAGGAGGACCCAAGAGGCCATTAGGGGCTATTACATCTGGCTATTTCCCTCCCTCTGCCCTTGACTCAGCTCGCCCAAACCCAGTGGACTGATTTTTTGGGAAGCTTTAGGGTCATATCATTACTGGGGCCTTCTTTTGAAATTGGGTTGTTGACCTAATTTGTAATGAACAAAAACTTGGCCAAATGATGTCATCCTTCTTCCCAATATGCCCCTCTCCCCTCTGGAAGTGTTAGTGAAAAGTTTCTAGAGGGGTTGGGGATTTAGCTCAGTGGTTGAGCGTTTGCCTAGCAAGGGAAAGGCTCTGGGTTCGGTCCTCAGCTCTGGGGAAAAAAAAGGTGTGTACCACCATGCCTGGAAAAGTGTTCTAGAACATTAAGGGTTTAATTGTTTTTTTTTTTTTTTGTAACCTCAGTCATCATTAAAAATTAAAATGACAAAAAACACCCAGCCTATCAAGTAGGGCATTGAGGGGGCAGCAGTGAAGGTGAAGTCCAAGCGTTTGTGTTATTGGCATAGTCTGAAAGTATCATTCTGATGCCTGCCAACCCCTAGTTGGGATAACGTCTTCAGACTGTATGTGAATTGCAAGCACCACACCTCCTGAAATGATGCATTTTTACATTGTTTCCAAGCTCTCAGGGGTAACTGTCTGCCCCGAGCTGGAGATGGGAAGCACTGTGGTGCCATGGAGATGAACTGCTGTCTGGTAGCTGCATCCACCTAAGGTTATCCTGCAATGGAATACAACTCTAATGAAGAAAGTAAGGGTACCTATGGTTGTAAAACAAGTATCTCACCAGGCATGGTAGTTTTTAATTCAAGTGCTTTTGAGGCAGAGGCAGGCAGATTTCTGAGTTGGAGGTCAGCTTGATCTACATGAGTTCCAGGCTATTCAGGGCTACTGCCTAAGTTGGGTAGATATTTCCAACTCTTTATTGGCAAAGACTTCCTTCTGTTCTTCCAGAGACCCCCATACTGATGTATTTTGCCTCTAGCCTAAGTTTATTGTTTTTTTTTTTTTTTTCCTGTTATTTATTGTCAAGCAGGCTGGCCTTGAACCTGGGATTCTCCTGTCTCAGCCTCCAAGTTCTGGGTTTACAGGTATGTATCACTTTGGCAAGTCTCTTCTGGTCAATCACAGATAAAAATTACAGCCTAGTGGCAGTGGCACACACCTCTAATCCCAACACTTGGGAGGCAGAGGCAGGAGGATCTCTGTATGTTTGAGGCCAGCCTGGTCTGCAGAGAGAAAGAGTTCCAGAACAGCCAAGGCTACACTGAGAAACCCTGTCTCAGGGGTCAGGGAAGCCCCACAAGGAACTCAGTGGTAAGGGATTTTCTTGGTATTCTGTAGACCCTAAATTTGACTCCCTTGGAGCACACACTAAACATACCAGATTGTTTGTACCCTGAATAGTATTGTATCCAAATAGTGAATGTCATTCTACCTCCTGTCCTCTATACCTGAGCCCTGTATCCCCACCCTCGAGTGCTGGGATTATAGGCTCAGCACAGCTTCCTTAACTGAGTTATTTGAAACACTGGATTCCTTCCCCTGGCTCTGAATCACTGTAGGGATCACAGCAGGGGCCAAGGAAACCAACTCAACTTTGGTTTAGTGCCTTGTAGTAACATGGCCAACAGGAATTTACAGAAACCAGAGTAGTGGTCACCAGAGGTTACTCACAGACAGACCCTGAATGGTTGGCTGTCCCAGGTGAGTTCAATGTTTTCCTGAATCATTGTTCAATCCTGTTTCAACACTACTGGACTGATTAATTAGAGTATTTCTTTATCTTGCTGGCCCTTAGAACCATTGCTTGAGATACCCAAGTCCCATTTGGTGATGATTTGTCTGGAAACTTCCTGGACCCCGATCTCTTCTCTTTGCTTGCTGGCACACAGTCCCGTTCATTGCTATCCAGCATTCCTACCAGAGGCCCCAAACCACAAGCCAAAATCAACCCCTTAGAACTTAATCTCGGTCGTTTTGATAAAGACAGCTGACATTCATTCCAAAAGCTTGATGAAACACTAAAACTTGGAGCTGCCTCTGTTTCCCCAGAAGGAGGAGGTGTGGGATTCAGGCTCCGTTTCCCTGCAGGTTCCAGTGGGTGGGAAGGTCCCTGGGGAGAGTATCTGGTTCCTCATCCACCTGCCAGACAGCCAGGTCCTTGGAAGCAGCTGCACCGCTCCTCAGACATTTACCCAATGGGCTGAAGAGATGGCTCAGCTCACTGGCTGCTCTTTCAGAGGTCCTGAGTTCAATTCCCAGTAACTACATGGTGGCTCACAACCATCTGTAATGGGATCTGATGCCTCTCTTCTGGCATGCAGGTGTACATCAGATAGAGTATTCATATGCATAAAATAAATAACATTAAAAAAAAAAAAAAGTTTTACTCAAGTGCTACTATGGAGTGGAAAAGAGTCCTTCCTAACCATGTAGAAACTGCAGAGCCAGTCTGGATCAGGAGCTGTCTCTCTCCTGAGAAGTACCTACTTTTCTAACTCTGTTCTTTGCCCTGGAGGTAACAACTGCCCCCTACCCTCTACTATTTTGCTGTGTAATCGTCTGGGAGAATCTGTTAACTAAGGTCACAGATGGCTCCCAGGTATCTCTTAGTCTCGAGACCCCAACAACACCCTGGTACAGTTTTGCTTGGGAGACTCAAATTTGCTGAGGCACAATGCTTGCGAACCTACTGGGAATTTTATAGGCAGACATGAGAAAACAGACTTCTGGAGATAGGATGGGGCCTCAAAGTTTCTTCTTGTGATATGTTCTAGAGTGATTAAAATGGAAGAGGTTCACTTCATTTTTACCTCACCCAAAGATAGCTCTGACTGTCTTGAACCAGGATGGTCTTGTACTCACAGAGATCCACCTGCTTCTCTGGGAAAGGCAGGAAACCGGAAGTTCAAGGTCATTCTTGACTACAGAGTAAGTTTAAAGCCAGCTGGGGCTTTGTGATACTGTCTCCTCCCACCAAAACTCTCACAAAACACGAACAAACAAAAACCAAAGCAAGGAAAGTCTTCAGAGTGTGCTCTGCACTTCCCACATTGACAATCTAGCCTGTCCCTTTCAGATAAAGATGGGGAAACATTCTCCTTTCCTTGTGGAAAGAAATTACTCATCGTCCACTTCCTGGAGCTAATGTGGAAAGAGCTAGCAGGTTTCTAACATACTTCAGCTGTTCAGGAAATACTTTAAATAATTTCCTGCTGCAGAGGCTAGGAGGAAGGCCAGCCCACTGGAAAGGCGTGTGTATGCTCTCTGTCTTTGTCTGTCTGTCTCTGTCTTAGTCTAGCTCTCTGTCTCTCTGTCTGTTTGTCTCTGCCTCTGTCTGGCCTCAAGTGCAACTGAGAAGGTCCCTTCATTGTTCACAGACATTGTTCACTCTTCATAGTCATCCTTTTTATGTGGGATTTGTTTGTTTGTTTTGAGGCAGGGTTTCTCACTGTAGTCTTGACTGGCTTGGAACTCACTCTGTAGACCAGACTAGCCTTGAACTCAAGAGATCCACCTGCTTCTGCCTCTTGAGTACTGGGATTAAAGGCATTCACCACCTCCACCTGGAGGATAGTTATTTTTAAGAGTGTGACTGTGGACTTCCATTGTATTCTGTGCTTCCAAAGGAACCTTACAAATCTGAATTAATGAAGTCTGGTAAGTCCTCCCTGCCGCTATTGAAAGGCAGCCAGCTCTGAGATAGACTGGCTCCCCTGCACAACAAATAGTAGCCAGATGGCAAGCCGGAGGCTCAAAGCAACGGCAAGGAAGAATGGAATTAGGCAATGTGTAATTAATTGCCTCCCTCCTTTGCCTGCAGCAGCCCTCAAATGACTGGTGTTTCTAACTGGGTCATTGAAACTTTAGAGCAAGCTTTCAGGCAATGGCTTAAGGAAAAACAAAAAATAAAATAAAAACAAATCTAAGAAAAAAAAACAAATCTAAGATTCTAGTCTATTTAAATTGTTGGTTATAAAGGCAGATTTTGAGATTCCTTTTCCCTCAGGGGGCATATCACACAGTGGAGACATTTTTGGTTGTCACATGTGAGACAGGGCCCTTTTACTGTCACTAAACATCCATAATGCACAAGAAAGCCCTCAGTAAAGAGCCATCCAGTCTAGGAATGTCAGCAGCTTGGAGGTTACCAACCCCGTGTTACTGTTGTTCGCTGATGAGTGTAAACCCTCCCGCTGTAACCCGGTCTTGCCAGGACATCACAGTAATTCTCCCTCCATACCTTTGCAGATGCTGGGGTTACAGGCGTGGGTCCCCACACATGGCTGAGACCCTGGTTTAAAGATTCAAGGGACAGCTGCTTTCCTGACCCTCCAAGTACCTCAGGCTAAGCCAGAGTAAGCCACTAGGGAACACTCAGGATTTATTTGTTTATTTACTTATGTGTTTTGTCTATTTTGAGGCAGGATCTCATAGACCAGGCTGGCTGTGCATTCTCAGTCTAAGGAAACGTTTAAAAGCAGGAAAGCTCCCTTGCAACTAGAAAGATGACCACAGGGAGGCAGTAGAGTTTAGGGCATCAGAGCCTGGTTCTTGAATTCCGTTTGAGTTGCCATCCGGGCCGAAGACTTTCCGACTGCTGTGTGGCCTTCAGCAAATTGTTTAACTGCTCTGTGCGTCACAGCTCCACAAGATAGAGATAAAACTAGTATCTACTTCCTAATGAAATTATAAGTGATACAGCTCTCAATTAGTGTTAGTGTTAGGGTTAAAAATTAAAAGCAAGTAGGGATAAATTCTCTACATAGCTGAGGATAACACTGGATTTCTGACCTTTGTGCCTTCACCTCCAAAGTATTGGAATTACAGTGTAAATGCTGAGTTAGCTTCTTTTGCCCCTCCTTCTCTCCTTCCTCCCTCCTCCTTCCTTCGTCCTTCCCTTGTCTCTCCCAACAAATCCATTTCTATTAGATTAACTGCACTGCGGTGCCATATCATATTGTGTTCAGTGCCTTGGAGGTTTTTCAGGAATTTGCCCAGAGCGTGCATGCCACTGTTCCGTGGCCAAGTTGCCTTCCTCCAGATTGTAAGCTGGTCTTGAACTCACAGAGATCCACCTGTCTCTGCTCTGGATGCTGGAATTCAAGGTGTGTGCCACCAGTCTCAGCAAATAAATGAAACATATTTATTTAATGTACTTAAGTGTTGAGGGTTTACCTGCATGTATGTATGTGGGTATGGACATATAACTGTGCCTTGTGAGGCGAAGAGGGCACTGGCTCCCTCTTGAACTGAACTCAGAGATGCTTGTGAGCCACCATATGTGTGCTGGCTTTGCTCAGTTTGCCCAGAGTCACTGTGGGGTTTCTTTTTAAAGATTTATTTTATTTTAAAAGATATGTGTGTGTTTGTGTATGTACATGAGTGTGCAAGGACCAAGTTTATAGTGCCTCATGCAGCGGTTGGAATCCTAATTCAGGTTCTCTGGAAGAACAACTAAGTACCTTGATGAAGGCATCTCTCCAACTGCTTTTTTTTTTTTTGCTTCATTTATGTAAGTACATCTCTTGTCTGATGGCATGAATATCTTCACTTTTAAGGAGCCATGTGCTTTCTGTGGTTCGGGACCCACTTACAGCCTGCAGAAGTGGCCCTGCACCACAATCTTCCAGACACATTTGCCTTTTGTAAGTCCTGTTCCCAGCACATCATCACAGGTGCAAAGAAGGCAGAAAGAGATGTTTATCTTTTCTATACAATTTTAAATATTTATTTGTGCATGTATGTGTGTATGTACATGTGCATGTATGTTTGTATTTTGGCTATGCATAGCTTTAATTCTAGCACTCGGAAGGCAGAATCAGGCATATCTCTATGAATTTGAGGTCAGCCTGATCTACATAATGAGATTCTGTCTAAAAAACTATATTTTCAAATTTTTTATGTCTGTGCCCCACGAGCGTGTCTGATGCCTATGGATGCCGGGAGAGAGTATTAGATTCCCTGGAACCGGTATTACAGAGGTTGAGAACCATCAGGTGAATGCTAGGAACTGAGCCTGGGTCCTCTCCCAGGGCACCTAGCACGTCTAACCTCTGCGCCATCTCTTCAGCCCTATTTATCTAGTTATTTTGAAACAGAGTTTTAGCTATTTATTTTGAGACAGCGTCTTACTATGGCTTGTTACGTAGATCAGGCTGGCCTTGAACCAACAGAGATCCACCTGCCTCTGCCTCTGCCTCCGGAGTTCGGAGACTAAAGGTGTGCCCCACCCACACATACCTGACTTGATATACTTTTTTGGATCAGGACCATTGGCTACTTGATTTTTCCTGCCCACACATTTTGGGCTACCGCAGCCAGCCTGTGCTCCTACTCTGTGAAAGGAGGTAGGAGGAACACAGTGAGTAGTGGCTCTATGCCATCAGAGGGAACATGTACTCTCTCAGGTCAGCAGGGATTTCTATGGCCAGAGAGCCGCAAGTGCCGGCCAGCACTGTAACATTGAGCATATACCAAGCCCTTCCTCTGTTTCGGATGCTGCTCTCCACAGGCCTTTCTCACGACTTCTGGGGAGACGTTGGTTGCTCTAAGCAGCATTCTGCGTGAGTGGTCAAAAGGTCCCTTTTCTAGTGAGAAAACCAAGATAGGGGACAGGGGGATGGCTTAGTGGGTAAAGCATCTGGGTTTGGATCCCTAAAACCCATGTAAAAAATTAGGAATGGGACTGAGGGGAGGCAGAGGGCAGCTTGGTTTACAGAGTGAGTTCCAGGACAGCCAGGGCTATGCTGAGAAAACAAACAAACAAACAAACAAACAAACAAACAAACAGCACTAGCAGCTAAATCATAAGAAGCTATGTTGAGACTCCAGTGTCTGCAAATCCCTGTGACTCCAGTTCTGAGGGATCGTCCACTGGGTGTACATAGGTACAACACTTGCACCTACACATCTACACACACACACACACACACACACACACACCTCAGACCACCATGAAGCTAGATTATTTGCTGAAGCACAGCCAGCTTATCGGACATTTTCAGACATCCAGGGAAATGGCATCCCAGATCTTATCCACAAGGGGTTCCTGCTTTTTGACTTTCGATAAAGAATAATTGCATCCATAGAAACAGCACCCACCCAACCCCCAAATACTCAGCAGAGCCCCAGGGGAGCAAGCTGGCTTTATCAGGCCAAAGGGTAGTGGCGTTGGTTATTGTAGATCTAATGATAGCAAAAAGGAGGGAGAGGGTGGGGAGCCTAAGGCCACTGAAGGGTCCGTCTCCCAGAGTCAACCTAGCTTGCTTCTGTCTGTTCCTGATTTACTGAAGGGTCAATGCTGGTTTTAGGGTACAGTCTGAGAGGCTTCCTTTTAGAACAGTCTTCAGTATGAATGAAGCTGGGAAGGAGAATAGTGTTCACCCCAAACCACGCCACTCTCTGCTGTAAAAACCCCCTTCATTAACCATGAGCACCCAGAAAGCAGGGGCAAGAAGAAACAGGGTCAGAGAGATTAACAAAATCTCGTGCCGGGCAGTGGTGGCGCATGCCTTTAATTCCAGCACTTGGGAGGCAGAGGCAGGCGGATTTCTGAGTTCGAGGCCAGCCTGGTCTACAGAGTGAGTTCCAGGACAACCAGGGCTACAAAGAGAAACCCTGTCTTGAAAAACCAGAAAAAAAAAAAAAAAAAAAAAACCTCCTATAACCACACAGCAAGACCGGCAAGGTAAACTATCTATACCCCCTACCCACTTCTGTCAGGGATGCTACCAACTGCTGGTGTATAAGCTTGGGAGGAAAGGGCTTTCTTCTGTGTTTCTTCTTAAACGTTTTCAGAGCCAGTAGAAGACATAGAACTGGTTCCCAAGTGACTAGTAGGAATGACGGACATGCCTGAGAGCTTTCTGATTCATTGCTGGGCCTTGTGCTCAGTCACTTGAACAGCTTTCCATGGCCCTGTAAAGAAGGAATCATACCCTTTTTCTGTTAGGGAAAAGGGCTCAGAGACATTTAGATAGCTACCCAAGACTGCACAGAAGTGCCGCCCAGCCACACCAAATGAGATGCTCTGGGTAGACAAGGGTGGATGGGTTGTGTGTCACTCCAGCTTCATGATGAAATGAGTCACCAGCAAGTCCAAGAACTAGCCCCTCTGGACAATGACACAGGAAGCTGTTTTGTACATTAGGCAGAGCTGGTCCAGATAATGTCGGTGTACACAGAAAAGCGGCTTCTTTTCCAATTGCCTTCCCTCTGCAAAACCCTTGAGAGCCAGCCAGGCCTGGTGACCTATGGAAGAGGTGACGCTGTGCCCTGCTGTCTCAGCTACATGGTTTGGCCAAGTCAACTGGCCTTTTCCAGCTAAGACACCCGTTTGTTTTTACCCGGCAATGTGAAACAGATGTGGGGACACCTCGCTCTGCAGGAGGCCCCCTGCCCAAGCCTCAGCACCGGCTACAGGCTCATGGGAGGCAGCCGTGGCCAACCAGCCTCTCCTGGCCTTCTGCCTGCCTCTCCCTCAAAGCTGGTCCTCACTGGCATCCCTGCATCTCCCCTTCCCCCAGTGTGACAGGAAGCTGGAAAGGATACTGGACAAACGTCCAAAGTCCATATGTCCTGGATGATCTGTCTAGGAATTTTTGGGATGCTAGCTTGCTTCATGTATCATGTCCTTTCCACTCATGACATGGGGAAGGGGGGCAGGGACAATAAATGAAGACTTGAAAGCCGAACGAGGACTATGCATCCTTCATCTGTGGCATCACCTCACCCCAAGCTCTCGGACTTGGAGACTTAAGTCTGAGTGGCCTCCTGGGCTACAGCCCTGTAACTCCCACTGTTTACTTTAGCAATTGAATTCTTCCCGTCTTGGCCAGTGGAAACCTGTTCAAGCTGGTTGCTAGGCCTATTTTGCCACGATCGATCATTCCTGGAGCTTTCTCACACAAACTGTTCCAGGCTCCCCTGTCTTTTATTTTTTTCCTGTCCTGGCCACGGAAGCAACCAGTTCTCTCCAAAGACCCTGGTTCTGTTTGATGAACATGGTGTTTGGAAGTCAAGTTCTGGTCCCTGCATGTGGTCACAGCTTCTAGGGTGAACTGCTCCCTGTCCTTAGCAGCCCAGGTTAGAGCCAACAGAGGTGTGCACATATGTGTTTATGTGCACTGGGTGTTATGAATCACACTGGTGATTCCAGGAGGCTGAGGCAGGAGGATTGCCATGAGTTTGATATCAGCCTGGTCTATCGATACAGAGAATCCCAGGTTTGCAGGGCTACATATATAGAGAGAGACACTTAATTTATTTTTTATTTTATTTTATTTATTTATTTATTTTTGAGACAGGGTTTCTCTTTATAGCCCTGGCTGTCCTGGAACTCACTCTGTAGACCAGGCTGGCCTTGAACTCAGAAATCCGCCTGCCTCTGCCTCCTAAGTGCTGGGATTAAAGGCGTGCGGCACCATTGCCCGGCTTAATTTTTTTTTTTTTTTTTTTAACAGAGAGCCAGGCATAATTTTTTTTTTTTTTTTTTTTTTTTTTTAACAGAGAGCCAGGCATAATTTTTTTTTAACGGATTTTTTTTTTTTTTTTAAACAGAGAGCCAGGCATTCTGGCACTAACCTACTGACCTGTAATCTCAATATTTGAGAAGCAGAGAGGCAAAACCTGTGAATTCAAGGCCAGCCTGGACTATCTATAGATGAGGCTATATAGTGAGACCCTGCTTGGAGAGGTGGTTCAGTGGTTAAGAGCACTGACAGTTCCATTCATAGCATCCAAATGGTAGCTAACAGCTATCTGTAACTCTAGTACCAGGGGACCTGATGCCCTCTTCTGATCACCTTGGGCATCAGGCACACACATGGTACACAGATGTACAAGCAGGCAAAACACCATACACATAATGTAAAGATAAAGATCCTCCCATAGAATTTAAAAGGAGTAAAGAAGTTTAGCTTAAAAAATCAAAGACAAGCAAGGTGGTAGTGTCTCATGTCTTTAATCCCAGCACTTGGGAGCAGAGGCAGGCGGATTTCTGAGTTCGAGGACAGCCTGGTCTACAGAGTGAGTTCCAGGACAGCCAAGGCTACACAGAGAAACCCAAAAACCAAAAAAAAAAAAGAAAGAAAGAAAGAAGAAAAAAATCAGAGAAGGAGACAGACAGACAGATAATAGATTGCAGGAGTTATCTGCAGTGTTTCATATCTGTTATCTTACTTAGGATTTCTTTGGCACCATGACCAAGGCAACTTTTTTTTTTTTTTGTCATTTATTTACACTCCAGACTTTATTCCCCTCCCAGTTCACCCACATCCCATCCCTCCTCCCACCCCCCTGTCTCCATGAGGATGTCCCCACCCACCATCCCTTACCCAACCAGACCTCTAAACTCTCTGGGGCCTCCAGTCTCTTTAGGGTTAAATGCATCTTCTCTGACTGAACCCAGACCAGGCTGTCCTCTGCTGTATGTGTGTTGGGGGCCTCATATCAGCTGGTGTATGCTGCCTGGTTGGTGGTCCAGTGTTTGAGAGATCTCGGGGGTCCAGGTTAGTTGAGACTGCTGGTCCTCCTACAGGGTCTCCCTCCTCCTCAGCTTCTTCCAGCCTTTCCCTAATTCAGCCACAGGGGTCAGCAGCTTCCGTTGGGTGTAAATATCTGCATCTGACTCTTTTAGCTGCTTGTTGGGTCTTCCAGAGTGTGTTCATGCTAGGTCCCTTTTTGTGAGAGCTCCATAGCCTCAGTAATAATGTCAGGCCTTGGGGACTCCCCTTGAGCTGGATGGGCCTGTTGCTGGACCTTCTTTTCCTCAGGCTCCTCTCCCTTTCCATCCCTGCAGTTCTTTCAGACAGGAACAATTATGGGTCAGAGTTTTGACTGTGGG
Source organism: Mastomys natalensis (assembly GCA_021653895.1). Classification (NCBI taxonomy): domain Eukaryota; kingdom Metazoa; phylum Chordata; class Mammalia; order Rodentia; family Muridae; genus Mastomys; species Mastomys natalensis. Next base: position 3,069,091 of record JAJTUV010000174.1, read on the forward strand.
ATGGCAACTCCCTCCCTCACTTGATGCCCTGTCTTTCTGCTGGAGGTGGGCTCTCTAAGTTCCCTCTCTCCGCTGTTGGGCATTTCATCTAAGTAAGGTCCCTCCCTTTGAGTCCTGAGAGTTTCTTATCTCCTAGGTCTCTGGTGCATTCTGGAGGGTCCCCCCAACCTCCTACCTCCCAAGGTTGCCTATTTCCATTCTTTCTGCTGGCCCTCAGGGTTTCAGTCCTTTTTCCTCACCCAATACTATATCAGGTTCCCCATCCCCCCAACCCCCCATCCATTTTCCCTCCCAGGTCCTTCCCTCCCTCGATACTTGTGGTTGCTTTCTTCTCCCTCCCCAGTGGAACTGAGGTGTCCTCACTTGGACCCTGCATGTCCTTTTGGGTCTGAGTTACCTCACTCAGGATGATATTTTCTAGTTCCATCCATTTGCCTGCAAAACTCAGGATGTCCTCATTCTTAATAGCTGAGTAGTATTCCATTGTGTAAATGAACCACATTTTCTGTATCCATTCTTTTGTCGTGGGACATCTGGGTTATTTCCAGCTTCTGGCTATCACAGATAAGACCGCTATGCACATAGTGGAATACATGCCCCTGTGGCATGGTAGGGCATCTTTTGGGTATATGCCCAAGAATGGTATTGCTGGCCTCGAACTCAGAAATCTGCCTGCCTCTGCCTCCCAATTGCTGGGATTAAAGGTGTGCGCCACCACTGCCCGGCTATGTCTCCCTTTTTATTTCTGATTCAGTTAATTTGGATACTGCCTCTGTGCCCTTTAGTTTGGCTAGGGATTTATCTATCTTGTTGATTCTCTCAAAGAACCAGCTTTTGGTTTTGTTGATACTTTGTATTGTTCTCTTTGTTTTTATTTGATTGATTTCAGCCCGAGTTTGACTATTTCCTGCCATCTACTTCTTTTGGGTGACTTTGCTTCTTTTTGTTCTAGAGCTGTCAGGTGTGCTGTTACATTGTCAGTGTAATGTCTCCAGTTTCTTTGCCAGGGTACTTAGTGCTATGAATTTTCCTCTTAGCACTGCTTTCATTGTGTCCCACAAGTTTGGGTATGATATGTCAGCATTTTTATTAAATTGTAGGAAGTCTTAAATTTCTTTCTTTATTTCTTCCCTGACCAGGTTATCATTGAGTAGAGAGTTGTTTAGCTTCCACATGTATGTGGGTTTTCTGTTGTTTTTGTTGTTATTGAAGACCAGCCTTAGTCCATGGTGATCTGATAGGATGCATGGGATTATTTCATTCTTCTTGTATCAGTTGAAGGTTGTTTTGTGACCAATTATATGGTCGATTTTGGAGAAGGTACCATGAGGTGCTGAGAAGAAGGTATATTCTTTTGTTTTAGGGTAAAATGTTCTGTAGATATCTGTTAAATCCATTTGGTTCATAACATCTATTAGTTTCACCGTGTCTCTGTTTAGTTTCTGTTTCAATGACTTGTCTGTTGGTGAGAGTGGGGTGTTGAAGTCTCCCACTATTATTGTGTGGGGATCAATGTGTGTTTTGAGCTTTAGTAAAGTTACTTTTATGAATGTGGGTGCCTTTGCATTTGGGGCATAGATGTTCAGAATTGAGATTTTTTTCTTGGTAGATTTTCCCTTTGATGAATATGAAGTGTCCTTCCTCATTATGCTTGATAACTTTTGGTTGAACGTCTATTTTATTGGATATTAGGATGGCAACTCTAGCTTGTTCTCTGGGACCATTTGCTTGGAAGACCTTTTTCTATCCTTTTACTCTGAAATAGTGTCTGTCTTTGTTATTGAGATGTGTCTTGTTTGCATATCCAGTCTGTTAGCTTATGTCTTTTTATAGGTGAGTTGAGTCCATTAATATTGAGAGATATTAAAGTCAGATGACTGTTGGTTTCTGATATGTTTGTTTTTGTAGGTGGCTTTATGTACTTGTGGTTCTTTTTTTTTTTTTTAATTTTAAAGATTATTTATGTATACAGTGTTCTGCCTGTATGTATGTGTGCCTACAGGCATCAGATCTCATTACAGATGGTTGTGAGCCACCATGTGGTTGCTGAGACTTGTGGTTGCAGGACCTCTGGAAAAGCAGCCACTGCTTTTAACCTCTAAGGCATTTCTCTAGCCCCGGACAAGGCAACTCTTTCCTTCCTCCTTCCTTCCTTCCTTCCTTCCTTCCTTCCTTCCTTCCTTCCTTCCTTCCTTCCTTCCTTCCTTCCTTCCTTTTTTGGTTTTTTTCGAGACAGGGTTTCTCTGTGTAGTCCGGGCTGGAACTCACTCTGTCTGTAGACCAGGCTGGCCTCGAACTCAGAAATCCGCCTGCCTCTGCCTCCCAAGTGCTGTTAAAGGTGTACATCCAGCCTACTTTAAGTACGTCTTTTTCTTTTGTTTCATAGTATCTCTGTGGCTCTCAATACGCTTGTCATTCAAGAATGTTCCGTTGTCTGAGCCGAGGTCAATGATGCAGGGCTTCACCCTCCGACTACCTGTGTTATCAGCACGGGTGTACTCCACAAGTCGGCGGGGACTGGAAGACTGCATGTTGCTTTGAGCATGTTGCTTTGAGCAAGAGGGGTGGTTGATGGGAAAGTCTGTGATGAGTCGATGTCTACCCAGAAGATACGCACTCTGCCAATGGATGTACATGACTGGAGGTACCTCGTCATTTTTAAGATACGCACTCTGCCAATGGATGGATGTACATGACTGGAGGTACCTCGTCATTTTAAAGGGGTAGAGACGCCACTCTGTATAGCCCTGGCTGTCCTGGAACTCACTCTGTAGACCAGGCTGGCCTCGAACTCAGAAATCCGCCTGCCTCTGCCTCCCAAGTGCTGGGATTAAAGGCGTGCGCCACCACCGCCTGGCCTTGGTTTTTCCTCTAACGGGCACCTCTTTGCTTCTGTTCCCAGCAGGGCGAGGGATCACACCCTGAGCCCCACCACCAGCACTTTCATTCTGCTGGTGGTGCGTGCTCCTGGTGCCTGGCATTATGAAAGTCCCTCTCTACTTCTTGGGCCTGCAGGTTCTGGCTGTCTCTGTCCTGACCCTGTCCACCGACAGGCCTCTCATCAGAGCTCCTCCTCTGGTGGGAATGGCCCCGGTGCTGGTCTCACTTACTGTTCCGAGCTCTCTTGTGCTCCTGTTCTGATGGCTCCCTCGTCCACTCCGTGGATGGTCCTCGCGATCCTACTTCACTTTGACCATGGATTCGTGGGGACTCCGGCTTCTGTTAGTCCGAGGAGACTTGCTTCTTCCCCGGAGGACCTGCTTTTCTTTTTGGCTGGGACTTGGATCCCAGGATAACCAGCGCCCGTGGTGTGTCACCAGTTCACGGAAGGAAGTTAAAATTCTATATCTTAATCTGTAGGCAGACAGGAGACTGTGAGCCACACTGGATGTAGCTTGAGCATATGAGACATCAAATCCCACCACCACGGTGACACACTTCCTCCAATGAGGCCACACCTCCTAACAGTGCCATTTATGGGACTAGGGGGCCCATTTTATTCAAACCATCACACATGCCTTTTTTTTTTTTTTTAAATCTAGGTTTTGCATGTGTGAGAAAGAAAATGATGTCTACAGCCTACAGAATGTCAAAAAATGGAGTGTGTGTGTGCCTGTGTATGCCTTTTCTCCACAACCTTTAGTGTTTGTGATATATGTTTGTGAGTGACGTGTGTGTGCGTGCGAGCTTGCGCGCACGCTTGTGCAGCGTGATATGAACACGGAGGTCAAAGGACAACTTTTGACACAAGTCAGTCTCAAAAAAATGTCTTTCTGAATCTGGATTATTTTGCTTAACTTAATAGACTCTAGTTCCATTTCTCCCCCCCTCCCCCTTTCCCCACTTTCTCTCTCCCTCTCTCTCTCTTTCCCTCTCCCTCTGGCTGGCCTTAGTTTACAGTGTAGCCGAGAGTGACCCTTGAACTCCAGATCCCCCTGCCTCCACTTTACAAGTGCTGGATTATAAGTGAGTGCTGCAGGCTGGCTCCCCACAATGTGTAAACTGTACCTCACACTCTACTTAGGTCCCCAGTGTCCCCCCTTTCTCACCCCAGTATCTGTGTTTCATAGAGTGCTTAGATCTTCTCAGCCTCTGAGTCAGGGATACTGTTCTGGTATCCTCTCATGATTAGATCAGAGCAACAGATTCTTGGGCAGAGAAACTGAAACGACCCTCCTCCTTCTTATTGCACAATAGCATCTACTAGCTGTGCTTGATGCCAGGGCTCTTGGGATTTCAAAGTCAGTTGAAGGTCACAGCAAAGGGAGGAGTTAGATTTGAACCTGGGTCACTCTGAGCTCTGCACCAATTTCTTCAGTTGGAGACAGATAACCTGCTAGGGAAGGATTTGACAAAAGGTCTCCACTGTTGGATTGGAGGATGAAAGGTGGGAACTTTCATTTTTTGAGACAGGGTTTCTCTGTGTAGCTCTGGCTATCCTGGAACTCACTCTGTAGACCAAGCTGACCTCAAACTCACAGAGATCAACCTGCCCAAAGACATGCACCACCACTGGGTGAAAGGCAGGAATTTCTGAGCCTCTATATTAGGGTGCTATCTAAGCCTGGTCTTTAATTCTTTCAGTCTGGCACACGCAGCAATAAGGCTTCTCCTTAAATAGACCCGGCAGGACTGCTTTTTCCCATTAGGGGTTGTCTGGTCTTCATGCCTCTAACACCAGCATGAAAGATGCGCCAGGGTCTCATAATTCAAAAAGAGACAGGTTTTCCCTGAGTTCTGGAAGTCACATCACCAACCCAGCCAGTGACCCCCACTCTTTGGGCGTCACTGGATAAGATCTCTCCAAAGGCTGCATTCAGATGGAGTTGGCTCCTGACTGCTGGAGAACCTGGGTCTCGTTCACTTGCTGTGGACTGCTCTGCCTAGCAGGTAAGAGCAAAACTCACTGCTCCACATCTGAAACTCTGGACCATCCTGCAGTTTTAGAGTCGATGTTCTGAGCCTTGACCTTTGAGTGGCATTCATCCAGCATGTGTGTTTCATTTGACCCTCACTTAATTCAAAGGATTTTTAAAAATTAGTTCACAACATGAAAAAAATCAAGAGCTCCTCATAAAGAGTCCGGGTTTTGGCTTCTCTGGAAAAATGAGATGTAGCAATAAGTGGCCCGCTCTCCCACAGACAGAGCTGAACAGTGGCTGTCCCCTTAGCTATGACATAGGTACTTATTCTGCTCCGGTCTGCGCTGCACCCTAATATATTGTCCCCAGTTTCTCATTGCTATTGTGTGCCTGGCATTTTAAAGTGTTCACATTCACAACTTGATGTATATTTAGTCACTCAATAAACATTAAGTTCTTTCCTGGCCAAGTTCTTCTCTAGGATCTAGATCAACTCCACATTAATCTAGCATCTACAGTTGATCCTAGACCTATATGTGAAGATCAGGGGAACGTTGTCCTTGATAATATGAGACTGTTGAAGAATGGTCCTGAGTTCTGTCTCCAGTGCTTTAAGTGGGACCTCTAGCTCTGGCTGACCTACCTGTCTCTCCTCTAACTTTTTTTCTGTACTGAAGGTCAGCTGGGGACCTTGTATATAGTAGGCAAACACTCTACCACCAAGTTACATCCCCAGCTCTCCTTTCTGTTTTTATTTATTATTTTAAATTATATGCATGTGTGTGCACATTAATGCAGGTGCCCATGGAGACCAGAGGCAAAGGATGCCCCTGGAGCTGGAATTATGGGTAGTTGTGAGCCAACCAACCTGTGTGCTGGGGACTGAACAGTACAGACTCTGAACTCCTGAGCCATCTCTCCAGCCCCCAATCTCATCATCTTTGTTTTAAATCCTGTTTTTTGTTGTTGTTGTTGGTGGTGGTGGTTTTTTGCTGTTGTTTTTTCTTTGTTTTTTGCTTTTTTGGGTTTTTTTAGACAAGGTCTTACTATGTAGTCCTGACTGACCTGGAAGTCACTATCTTGCTCCCCATTTTTTGAGACAGGATCCCATGTCATCCAGGATGGGTGTTCTAGAGACAGAGATGACCTTGAGTGTCTGGTCCTCCTGCTTCTAAGTGCTGGGATTTTGAGTGTGCACCACCATATCTGTTAATCTACCACTTGTTCCAAGAGCAGATCTTTGTGTTTATCTTGGACTCTGGGCAGCTGCATGTGGGTCAGGACGTGGTGGAAGGACAAGTGGAGGAGGCTCGGCTGGGACGTGAGATGACATCAGGGCCTCTGGTGATCTCTCACAGGAAGCCTGGAATTTCCTTTCCTCAACATTGGTGCCTGAGGTAGGAGTTGAGGTGAAAAGGGACCAAAATCTTGGGGTCAGAAGGACTTGAAGTTCTGGCTTCACCGCTTACCAGCTTAACCATCTCTGTCTATTATATCGTCTGAGCATTTCTCTACCTATAAAATGGGGACAGAATTGTGTATTCATAAGACTGCTGTCAATATCATGTGTGATATGTATGTTGCTTTCTGTTACTTTGATAAAACTCTCACAGGCAGGGTGGTGGTGGCACATGCCTCCCAGCACTTGGGAGGCAGAGGTGAGGGGATATCTGTGAGTTCAAAGCCAGCCTGGTCTACAGAGAAAGAATTCCAGGACAGTCAGGGCTTCATGGAGAAACCCTGTCTCAAAAAAAACAGAAGAGGAAGGAGGAGGAGGAGGAAGAGGAAGAAGAGGAAGAGGAGGAAGAGGAAGAAGAAGAGGAGGAGGAAGAGGAAGAAGAAGAGGAGGAGGAGGAGGAGAGGAAGCGGAAGAAGAAGAAGGAGAAGGAGGAGGAGAAGGAGAAGAAGAAGAAGAAGAGACAAAAAGAAACCATTCATCTGTTTTCTAGGAGAGCTGTTTCACTGGATATAGTGGTGCTTGCTTGAAATGACAAGCTTGGGGCCAGCCTGGGCTACAGGAGACCCCATCTTAAAAGCCAAGGCAGGGATAGAGGATGGCTGCTCCATTTTACATTCCCAGCTCTTGTGTTTGTTGTTTGTTTGTTTGTTATTTGTTTTGATTATACTGGCTGGTTAACTTAGAATGAACTGTCATCCCAAATATTGAAGTTGAAGGGGCTTTCCCTGCTTGTCACACACATGTTTGCTATTAACTTTCACACGTAGAGGCCAAGTACTCGTCTGTTAGTTTGGAAATCTGAAATAAACCTGGCTGCCTCTGAGTTTTCAGGTTGGCATCGGGTCCTGCCAGCCCTTTGAATCAGCTGGGTGCAGGGAAGGGTCACCAGGAAATTCAGGCTGCTCGGACCCGACAGGAAGCGTGGGATGAAGCTGACTCTGGCTCCTGGTCAGCTAGGCTGGGGCCTGAGGCTTCCAGGCTGGCTCAGTGTGCACCGCCAGGAAACAGCCGAGCTCCTTAGTCACTCCACCCCTCAAACACAAATTCATAAGCAAGATAGCTCCAAGCTCCTTCCTGTGAGAAATAGCTTCGGAAAGCCTGGAATAAGATTATTTGCAGGGTAACGGTGACTTTGTGTCCTTCTGGCTCACACAGTTGTGTTAGTGGCTTTAGGGTAGAAAACTCCTGTAGGTTCTTTTTCCTTTTTCTTTTTTTAAGGGTTCATCTATGTGTATGAATGCTTTGATCATGTATTGCTTGTGTATTTGTATGTGTACTGCGAGCATACTTGATGCTCTTCCAGGCCAGAAGAGGGCATGGGACCCTCTGGAATTGGAGTTACAGGTGGTTGTGAGCTGTCATGTGGATGCTGGGTATTGAACCCGGTCTTTTGCAGGATCAGCCAATGTTCTTAACCACTGAGCTATCCCTCCAGCTCCTCCTGTGGGGTTTTCTACTGATGCTTGGATGCTTGCTGTTGTGACAGCCTTCTCAGCCTTCCCTACAAAGGTGACATGTATACAAATTGTTCTTTTCCATTTGTTTGGTTTTTTTTTTTGATAGTGTTGGGATTGGGTCTTGGGCCTCATACATAGTATGTTAGTGCTCTATCATGTGGCTACAGAATTCTGAGCCTACAGATCTGTTTGTTTGGTTGGATTTTTTTTTTTTTTTTTGACCTTATTGTTGTTGATTTAAGACAGAATCCCTGACTGACTTGCAATCTTGCTTCTGAGACCTGGAATTATGAAGCAGTGTCACCATATCTTCCTTTATTTATTCATATATTATAGTTTGCCTCTGTTGTTGCCTTTTCTGAGACAGAGCCTCATATATTTCAGGATGGCCCTTGCACTTACTGTGTAATGACCTTGAACTTCCGGTCCTCCTTCCTCCTCCTCCTGGAGCTGGGGTTACAGTGTATGTGACCATGTTTGTTTTTTTCTGGCTCTGGGATTGAATCTAGGACTTCATGCCCACTAGGTATGCCCACTCTACCAGAAGAGGGTACCTCCGTCTTTTTTTGTTTTGTTTTGGTTTTTTGAGACAGGGTTTCTCTGTGTAGCGTGCCTCCGTCTTAACACTGTAATTTTTATGCTTTTGTTTTTTGAGACAGGGTCTCTCTGGGTAGCTCTGGCTGTCCTGGAATTCACTCTGCAGACCAGGCTGGCCTTGAACTCATAGAAATCCTCCAGAATCTGACTCCCAAGTGCTAAGTCAAAGGTATGTGCCACAACCACCTGGTTTACACTATAATTTTTTTAATGGATTACATCCATGTTGATAAATGGATGATTCCACATAATTTCACCTAGATACCCCAATAACTCCATATCATAAACAAATGGTGAACACTCTTGTCTAGTATCTCCCAAGTCTAGGAGATAAATTTGACACCATTAAACCATTTTTCCATTGTGGTTTGGAAGGCAGGTAATTCAGCACTGGTTCCATACCTTGGCCTTCATTCTAGCTGGAAGTTGTCTGTGTGCAGGTCAGTAGTCCCACATGAGATGTGATGGGTCTGAACTGAGATGTTCTATAAATTCAATATCCACTCTGGGAGTTGGAGAGATGGTGTACTGGCTGGTTTTGTGTCAACTTGACACAAGCGGGAGTTATCACAGAGAAAGGAGCCTCTGTTGAGGAAATACCTCCATGGGATCCAGCTGTAAGGCATTTTCTCAATTAGTGATCAAGGGTGGGAGGGCCCATTGTGGGTGGTGCCGTCCCTGGGCTGGTAGTCTTGGGTTCGATAAGAAAGCAAGCTGAGCAAGGCAGGGGAAGCAAGCCAGTAAGTAACATCCCTCCATGATCCCAATCCAACAATTGCTGGCCGTGAACAGAAAGTCCAAAAATCCAGTAGTTTCTCAGTCCATGAGGTTAAATACCTCAGCTGATCTTCAGTATATGCTGGAATCCTGAAGAAGTAGACTCTGATGCCACTGAAGGAATGGATATGATATCAAAATGAGGGCAAGCAGGCAATGAGCAAAAGCTTCCCTTTTCTAAATCCTTCTATAGGCTTTCAGTAAAGGGTGTGGCCCAGATTAAAGGTCTGGCTTCCATGCTCAAGAGTTGGATTAGCAGTGGATCCACCTACTTCAAATTAAGCAAAAACACCTCCAGTAACTGGATGTGCCCTCAGTTACTGAATTTTAGTTAATTCTAGATGTCAAGTTGATAACCAAGAATAGACATGGTTGGCATTCCTTCTAGGCTCGCCCCACAGTTACCTTGGCAACATCCAGATGTGCCTGACTCACTATAAAAGGGGCTGCTTGCCCCTCCTCACTCTCTTGCTCTTTTCCCTTCTCCTTCTTCCCCCTTCCCCCTCTCTCCGTATTCCCCTCCCCCACTCTCCACATGCTCATGGCCAGCCTCTACTCCTCTACTCTCGCTCTCTCTTTCTCTCTCTCTTAATCTCTCTCTCTGTCTCTTTGTCTCTCTGTCTCTACTCCCTTCCCAACTCTTCTCCCCATGCCCTAAATAAACTCTATTCTATACTATACTCATTGTATAGCTGGTCCTCAGGGGGAAGGGATGCCCCAGCATGGGCCCTCAGAGGTACCCCTCCCCTCACGCCATACCCTGCCTCTTCTTTTTCTTTTTTATAAAATACAACAGATACCACATCCAGCTTTATTTTATTTTTAATGTATATATGTGTCTCTGTGTGGGTCTGTGCATGTGATCATATGGCCAGAGAAGCTAGAAGAGAGCATAGGATTCCTCAGAGCTGAAAGTTGTGGCCAGACAGGAGTGTTGAGAACCCAGCTCTAGTTCTCTGTAAAAGCAATACACACACTTTTTTCTTTAGTGTACTTTTATTTTACGTATTTTGGAAAGAGATTGGTCTCCTAAGTGTCACTGTGTAATGACCATTTCCCCTGGATGCAAAGTCGATCTGTACTAGTTAATTTTCATTGCTATGACAGTCTTAACAAAGTACTTTAAGGAAGGAAAGGTCTATTTTGGCTCATGGTCTGGGGTCAGTCTATCCTGGCAGGGAAGTCTTGTGCAGGGATGTGGGGTCAGTGATCACACTGCATCCATAGTCGGGAGGCAGACTGAGGAATGCTGGGTTTCATTTGTTTTCTCCTTTTGACTGCAGCCCACTGTGTTGTCAATTGTCTTGTCATTATGATGGGGAGCATGGTGGCACAGAGTCAGACATGGTACTGGAGAAGCAGCTGAGAGGTATGTATCTGGAACTGCAGGGAGAAGGAAGAGAAAAAGATACTGGTTCTTGCTTGTTTTTTTTAAACCTTAAAACCCCCTTACCTCCCCCCCCCCCCAGTGACACACTTCCTCCAACAAGGCAACATCTAATCCAACAAGACCACACCTCTTAATCCTTCTCAAGAAGTGTTACTCCCTGATGGCTAAGCATTCAAATGTATGAGCCTATGGGGGCCATTCTTATTCAAAGCATATTCATATCATATTCTGGGTGAGTGTTCCCTACTTAGTTATATTCTGGAAATATCTTCAAGACATCCAAAGATAGTGGAGAGTAACCATCACAATACCTATTATCTAGTATGTCTACGACCGATTCTCTTCTCTTTTGTTATGCTAACACACACATACTATTTAGTATTTTAGCCTTGTAAAGTCTCAGTTATGTGTCTCTGTGTGTTTGGCTGTGAGTGTGTGCCCATACGGAGGTCAGAGGACAACCCTAGGCATTGATTCTTGTGTTCCACCCTGTTTCAGACAGGACCTTTTGTTGTTTGTTGCTGCGCACGTCGGGCTGGCTGGTCCATCGGCTTCTGGGGGTTCCCTGTTTCTACCTCCCGTCTCAGTGTAGGAGCTCTGGGATTAGAGCCTAGTTTTATGTGGTTCTGGGGAATCCAAACTCAGGTCCTCAAGCTTTTGTGGCAAGCATATCACCCTTCGAGTATACCCCCACCTTATTTTAGCCATCACTACCACCCATCTCTAGAGCCTTTTCATCATACCAGATAGCAGCTCTGTACTTATTAAACTATGACTAGTGCCTTATTACCTACTTCCCAGTTTCTGTTAGATTCTATGTCCCTGTGAACTTTCCAGTTCCTCATTTGAATAGAGTCACACAAGATACATCCTTGCCAGTCTGGCTCATTTCACTCAGCATAATGCTCACTGAGTTCATTTTGTGGTGGTATGTGTCAAAGGCTCACTCCTTAGTGCTGTGTAAGCATGAGGACCCGAGTTCAAGTCCCCAGTGCCTCTTTGCCACACAATATAGTGTAGGCACAGGTCCTGGCAGTCAGGATGTGGAAAACATGTGTGATGGGCTAGCCTATATCCACACAGACAGTGAGCTCCAGGTTTAGTCAGGAACAGACCCTCCCTCCAAAACTAAGGTGGAGAGCCAGCCAGATCTAAATTCAATCCCAGGGTCAACATGGGTGAAAGCAGGAACTAACTCCCAAAAGTTGTCCTCTGACTCGTCATGCACACTATGGCCCCTGCCAGCCCTGTCCCTAACACACACACAAAGTAAATAAATGAAATAGTTTAAAAAATATAGGATAAAACAAACAAAAAGGTTGGAGAGTCATGGTGGAAGGCAGCTGATATCAACCTCTAGTCTCCACACATGTGTACACATACAAACACATATACCCTTTCACTCCTCTGACATAGCGTACATGTGTACTAATATATGTACACATGAAAAAAAATAGCAAGGGCCTCAAGCATCCCTGCAGCATCCCTGATAAGGAAGGATTCTGATGCTTTTGTCACAGTGAATGTCTCAAAGTGTTTTGTTGTTGTTGCTTTGTTTTGTTTTTGTTCATCTTTTTTTTTTTTTCCCAAGACAGGATCTCACTCTATAGTTCCAGTTATCACCATGTAGACTAGGCTGGCCTTGAACTTAACAGAGATTCACCTGCCTCTGCCTCTCAAGTGCTAGGATTAAAGACTTGTGCCACTATGCCAGACTTTCTCAAGCCTTAGAAAGACAATATCCTCTATGCCTCAGGGGCAGAAGAGTGGCCAGCAGAGATGGTTTGACTGGCAGAGAAGTCATATGTAAGTGTTCCACTTAAACATTGCTATTTCTTTGAGCTCTCAAGCTCCTCCCTCTATACATAACATACAAGAGATTTTCATCAACTCAACCTGAGCACCCTGGTAGGATATTCAGGGAAACTACTTTACTGTGATCATTTTAATATTGGGTATTGAACTGTTCCTGAATTTCTGAGATCAGAAATTATTGAGGATTTTATTGTTTTAATTCCCATATGAATTCACTTGTCACATGTTCGTTAGGAGTGACTGGAGTTATCACATGTTTGGACCTTGAAATTCTATATAGTTGAGGTCAGAGAGGTGGTTCAGTGGTTAAGAGCAAATATTGCTCTTGCAGAGGACCTGAATTTAGTTCTCAGCACCTGCATCAGGCAGCTCACAACCACTTGCAACTCCAGCTCCAGAGGAGCTGACGCCTCTGCTGGCCTCCGAGGGCACCTGCAGTCAGGTGCACATACAGACACATACACACATCCACAGTAAGACACGTACACATAATAAAACAATCTACATGACTATATTTATCTCTGTATATACATATACTGTCTAAATATTTTTGTCCTTATATTTTAGCTAGCCAAAGAAGGGATTCCCAATTTCTAATTAGTTTTGAGGAAAATGTCATGGCAACCATTTTGCATTTTGTTTTATTTTTAAAAAGCATGAGCATGTTCGAATTTTCTTGGCCTTTCTCCACCCAATCTTTTTTCTTTTCTTTTTTTTTTTTCTTTTCTCTGCTTTCTCTCTCTTTCGATTTTTCTTTCTTTTTTTTTTGGTTTTTCGAGACAGGGTTTCTCTGTATAGCCCTGGCTGTCCTGGAACTCACTCTGTAGACCAGGCTGGCCTTGAACTCAGAAATCTGCCTGCCTCTGCCTCCCAAGTGCTGGGATTAAAGGCGTGTACCACCACCACCCGGCGACTTTCAATTTTTCAAGACAGGGTTTCTCTGTGTAGTCCTAGCTGTCCTGGAGCTCTCTCTGTAGACCAGGCTGGCTTTGAATTTAGAGACCTGCCTGCCTCTGCCTCCTAAGTGCTGGGATTAAAGGTGTGAGCCCAGCTTTTTTGTTTCTTTGAAGACAAGATCTCATGTAGCTCAAATTCCCCATATAACCAAGGATAGCCTTGAGCTTTTGATCTTCCAGGCTCCACTTTCAAAGTGTTGGGATCACAGATGTATACCATCAAATCTGGCCATAGTTCCACTCTTTTCCAACCTCTAGGTCAACTGGTCAGTTTTATAAGGCAGGGATGTCAGTATTGGATGTGTCATAGCACGCAGTTCAGAGTCACCCACTGCCTGAAAAGTCACCTGGTCACCTTCTCTGGCTCACTTACAATCCAATTGCCTCTAGTTGTGGCTATCATCATTGCACTCTAGCTTGTAAAATTCAAGGGGAAAGGATGTGTTCACCTCAAGGCCCAGCGCTTAAAGATAATGTGTTCCCTGTCACACTACCTTGTTCTCATCTTCTTCCTCCTGGTTGAAATGTGACCCTACAGGACTGACCCATGTGAGCACTTTTGGGATGGATGAGCAACAAAGTAGAAAGAGACTGCACTGCCAGTAACTAAGGACTGACAACAGAGAGACAGATAACCCACTTTTATTTAAGCCAGTTTTGTTTCCATTCAGCTTACCAGTCAAAACCATTCCCTATTCGACACCTCACGTCACCACAGATTGACTTAGCTTCCTTTCTTCTTCTTTCTTTCTCACCCCCACCCCCTCACTATGTAGCCCTGGCTGTACTGGAATTCATTCTGTAAACCAGGTTAGCCTGGGACTCAACTGCCTCTGTTTCTCAAGGGGGCAGGGATTAAAGGCATGTACCACCACCGTCCTATTTAGCTTTCTTTCTTCTTTCTGTTTTTAAATTATTTTATTTTTATTTCATGTGCATTGGTGTTTTGCCTGCACACGTGTATGTGTGAGGGTGTTGGACATCTAGAACTGGAGTTACAGACAGTTGTGAGCTGCCATGTTGGTGCTAGGAATTGAACCAGAGTTCTCTGAGAGAGCAGCCAGTGCTCATAACTGCTGAGTCATCTCTCCAACACCTATTATGTTATGTTTATGGGTGTTTTTGTCTGCTTGTATATCTGTTGTGTACCATGTGAGTGCCTGGTGCCCACAGAGGCCAGAGAGGGCATCAGGTTTCCTGGAAGTTCAGTTATAGATGGTTATGAGCTGCCATATAGATACTGGGTATTGAACCTTATGTCCCAGCACTGGGAAGACAGAGGCAGGTACATGGATCTTTGTGAGTTCAAGACCAGTCTGCTTTACAGAGAGAGTTCCAGGACAGCCAGGGCTACACAGAGAAACTCTGTCTCAAATAACCAAACCAAACCAAACCAACCAACCAACCAACCAACCAACCAAACAAACAAACAAAAAACCTTGCATGTTGTGGCCAGAGAGATGGCTCAGTGATTAAGAGAAGTAGCTGTTCTTTCTGAGGACCTGGGTTTGGTTCCCGGTTCCAATATGGATGCTCACAACTGTGAGTAAATCCAGTTCTAACAGCCTCTTCTGGCCTTTGAGGGAACTGCACACATATGGTGCACAGATAGACATACCGGCAAAACACCCATACATATAAAATATAAATATAATAAAATTAAAAATAGAAAAACAAAAAAGCAAGAAGGACAACAAGAAAACCCTTTGTGGGATGGATCTGGCTGCCCAAAGGTTCTGGTGCTGATTTATAAGAATTTTAGCTAGAGTGGGCTATGGGCTTCCTTTACCGCGGGAGGTGGTAATCTTGCAAGTTAGCATCATAACTACATCTTCTAGAAGGCCCTAACCAGGCCTTGCGAACAGGAACTGGCATGCCATCTCCCCCTGCCCCCTGCCCTCTGCCCCCCTGTCCCCTGCCCCTCTGCCCCCCTGCCCCCCTGCTCCCTGTCCCCTGCCCCTCTGCCCCTCTGCCCCTTGCCCCTCTGTCCCTCTGTCCCCTGCCCCCTGCCCCCTGCCCCCTGCCCCTGCCCTCCTGCCCCTCTGCCCCTCTGCCTGCTATTTCTTATAGTTTTTACTTTCACTTTCGACTCTGCTTGCCCTTTAAGCACGATTTGTGTGACTTTAAGTGTTTTTAATACTTTTAGAAGGCTACCATGCTCCATGGTGTACCATCTCTCCCTCCTCTTCCCCCAAATCCTTCTTTGGCCTCCAGCCATCTTCACTTTTTCTCTTCTTTGGGCCAGTGGCTGCAGAGACATCTCTATGCCAGACTTCTGTGACTTGCCAGGCTAGCCCTTTAGTGGACCCTGCCCCCAATTACCCCTCCCTCTTTACCCTTTCCCTCCCTCCTTTACTCCCCTCTTCCCCCTTTACCCTCCCTGTCTTTTCCAGGACACTGAGCTCCCTGGGGCACTGAGCTAGCCAGGACTATCCAGACCTTTGATAAATGGGATCTTCGTGGAAGGCCACCGACTCTTCTCAATGTTTCTTTAGGATATTATCCTTAGGATTTGCAGCACACACTTAGTATTTCCCTGAGGAATGTATAGAAAAAAAGGAAAAAGAAAAAAATAGGAAAGGAAACAAGATTCAAATACTACTTATTCCACGAGGGAGCTGAGACCCAAGCTACCAGGCTCTCTTTGAGCAGACAGGGCCAGGCTTCCTGGGTAGAGAGCTCAGGTCTCCATTCTCAGGTCTAGTTCCTCAGGCTTGGGCTCCACCCTGGCTGCGAAGGCCCCAGACCACCTCACCCCACCCTGAGAACCCGACCTCTTGTTCAGCCACATGAAGGTAACCAGCGTCTGGTGGCTTATGGGACAGACCTGTCAGGGACTTCCTGCCTTTGATGCATGCAATTCCCATGCTATGTGTGCAAGGCTGGGCCTCTGAAGACGAGAGGACCCTTAGACATCCTGAGTGTCTCGGTGCTGAGACTCTTGGGGTTTGTGGTTAGAGGCGCTGCTGCAAACACTGAACGCTGTGTTCTAGAGAATGTGCCCTCTGGGCTGCAAAAAGCTGACAAAGTCAAGTTGACCAAGAAGATCTGAAAGGCCCTAGAATTTGCTGCTTTTAGCAGAGGTTGAATGAAGGGCTATGGACATGGTGGGGGAGGGAGAAAGGAGGTTGCCCCATCGCAGAGAATTGACTGTAGACTCCTTCTGCTGGGCTATTCTGTCCTTCACTACAGCTCTCTCAAATGCCACACGAGGTTTCTCCAGCACTCCTTATTATTGAGGCCTGAGGTATGACTCTGCATTTGAGTGTTCTCACAGATGGAGACACTGAGGGTCAATGAAACTCAAGTGACTGTCCCAAGAATACGCAGAGATAGCATTGGAACATGATAGAGCTGACCCCCTTTGTTTTTTGCCTTCCTGAAAGGTTTCAACAAAACCTGGAGCCATAGGACAAATGGGAGGTGTGTGTGTGTGTGTGTGTGTGTGTGTGTGTAGTATGTGTGTAGTATGTGAGTGTGTGTGTGTGACAGGGAGAGGAAGAGATGGGAAGAGAAGGGGAGACAACTTGTGGAAGTTAGTTCTCTCTTTCTGCCATGTGGGTTCTGGGGATGGGACTCATTCAGGTCACCAGGCTTGGTGGCAAACACCTTTACCTGCTGAGCCATCTTGTTCATCTGTCTCTTTTGATATGACCTTGCTACGATGGTGTTCGGCAGATTTCTCCACTAGAAGTCCAGTCTTTTTCTGGGTTGTGGCCTCTGAGTGGACGACATTTCACAGCAGCCACAGTGGAGCTGTGTAGGTTCCTGTGCAGGTTCTGAGCCGAGAGAAGCACATTTATGGAGACTGCGCAGAATTCCTTCACAGGGGAGCTTTGTCCTCTGCCTCCACTTCTTTATTTGTTCAATCTTGTTTAAATCTTTCCTAGGAACTGGGGATCAGAGCTCGTGCACGCGAGCTCGTGCACCATCACCATCGAGCTACATCCCCAGGCCCTCGATCCTTTGTTTTCTTAAGAGATGTCTCAGTGGTTAAGAGCACTGATGTTCTTGCAGAGGATCCAGGTTCCGTTCCCAGCATCCACATGGTGGCTCACAACCATCTGTAACTTCATTTCTGGGATTCCCTAACATCCTCTTCAGACTTTGGAAAGCATCAGGCATGCAGGTGGCACATAGACATGCATATGGATAATCATACATAGAAACTAAAGCTAAATACATCTTTAAAAATGGCACGGTGGCACAGGCTTGTGAGTGCAGTTGCCCTCAGAGACCACAGATGTTGGATCTTCTGGAGCTGGAGTTAACAGGTAATTGTGAATGGCTGGAAATGTGTCCTGTAAGAGCGGATGTGCTCTGAGCTTCTGAGTTCTAGAGCCACGGATGTGAAGAGGTCGCTGATGTATTGCTTCACATGTCCCGATCCTGGCTGGCTGGGTCTCAGGCCTCGAGACAGCAGCTCCCACAGCAGCAGACTGAGTCTGTGGCTTTTGTCTCTGCCGGCCTGGGTACCAGCCATGGGTCCTCTCTGAGTAGATCTCCTGCGTGGATTTCCATATGAATCCTCTGTGGCCCTCGGGTGGGAGTAAAAGTGACCTCCCCTCTGGCCCCACAGAGAAGGGCCTGGGAATGTTTTCATTTGAATAAACTGGAGAAACTTGGGAAAGGTTGAGGCTGCTCTGGTGTTTGGGATGGCTTTGCAGAGTGGGGTTACTTGCTGTTCTCTGCTAGCTGTTTTCTGATCAAATGGGGTCTTTTTTTTTTCTTTTTCCAAGATAGGGTTTCTCTGTATAGCCCTGGTTGTCCTGAAACTCACTCTGTAGACCAGGCTGGCCTCAAACTCAGAAATCTGCCTGTCTCTGCCTCCCAAGCACTGGGATCAAAGGTGTGTGGCACCACTGCCTGGCTTAACAAATGGGGTCTTATCTGCCTCCCGGCTGCCATCCCTGTCAGGGTAGTTGCCTCTCTGGGGTGGGCATGAGACTTAAGTAGGGCCAGTCAATAGGAATCTCTAAAGCTATACATTCTAGAAATTTCTAATCTGACCACAATGAAACTGTGAAGATGGGGTACCCAGCAATCCAGTCAGAATTGACTGTGTTCAACTTTTCTGGGCATAGAGGAACCAATTGCCTGGGTTTTCCTACGGCGTCCAAACTTGAGATCTACCTCCTGGGGTCCCAGGAAAATGGGAAGCATTGTTGACTTTTCAAGGGAGAATGACTGGTTTGCTTGAATCTCTAGATAAGATGTGAGTTGTGGGAGACATGGGAGAAATTAGAGGAGTTTAGAGAGCTCAAGACATCCGAGAGCTGGCACTGCTTCCCCCACGTTTCTGGATGTCTCACACAGTGCCCGCCTTCTTCCCCTGAGATAGGGTCTAGCCTCCAAACTCACTCTGCAACTGAGGCTGACCTTGAACTCCCCATCCTCCTGCCTCTACTTCCCAAATGCTGGGCTTACAGGTGTGCAGCCTCACATCCAGTTTATGCAGCAGTGGGGATTGAACCCAGGACAGCATGCACGCTAGATAACATTCTATTAACTGAGCTGGCTTCTGTGACTGTAAAATGGATCAGTTTGTGTTGATTATGAAGCACTAGCCTGGTTAGAACCGGCTTGCTCAGCAAGTCTAGAGCATGAAAGGTGGATGCCTGCTTTGGCTCTAGAGGTCTCTATGGTTATGCCCACTCTGGGCTACTTCCATTGCAGAGAAGCCCCTAATTCCCTGACAGGAAGCACACGGGGTATGTAGAGATAAATACAATGACCACTGCCAAGATATTCAAGGCCAAATGCTTAGGCAAAAAACAAACAAACAAACAAACAAACAAAAAAAAAAAAAAACAGGCTGAGAATCCTTTTTTAATTTATGATTTATATATTTATGTGCTTTGGTGTTTTGTCTGCATGTATGTTTGTGTGAGGGTGTTAGATCAGATCCCCAGGAACTGGAATTATAGATAGTTGTGAGCTGCCATGTGGGTGCTGGGAATTGAATCCAGGCACTCTGAAAGAGCAGCCAGTGCTCTCAACCGCTGAATTATCTCTCCAGCCCCAAGCCTTGGAAATTCTTACCATATGAGCTCTGCTCTGTAAATAAGCAAGTTAGAAGCCACATGTGGGGATGACACCTCCTGCTATCTTTAAACTCTTATCAAAGGGCAGGCTTAAAGATGGCTTGCTTTGGTTTTCAGGAAGGGATTAAAAACAACTGTAGCTTTTATTAGCATGACTTAAATGCTCATAGTAATATCCTCAGCTTTGAGCTGCCCACTGCATTTCATCATTAACTTAAACCCCAGAGCTTGTCTGTAGGTAGATCAGGGTGGTTACACAGGGTGGCTTTATGCTCTTTTGGAAATGAATTGATGTCTCTGCCTTTTTCCACTTGAGTACTATGTTTTCAGTGCTGTCCTTAAACGACCAACTTACTTTTTACCACAGGTTTCCTGGTATGTGTTTTATGACCTTACTGTCCTTTGGTCAGCAATCAGAGCTTGAGCTTCAGAGCCCAGCAAGGCAGAGCTACAACAGATCCCTGGAAATGGAGCACAGAGCCACTGTATGGGTGCTAGGAACCAAGTCTGGATCCTCTTTAAGAGCATCAAGTGCCCTTAATGGCTGAGCTCTCTCTAGCCCCTTGATAAAATTAATCAAGGCAAGAAGATCCATTGTGGGTAGAACCATTCCCTAGACAGGGTATACTGAACTGTATAAGAGGAGGAAGCAAGCTGAATATAGGCTTGCTTGCATTTACTACTCTTCTGACTACAGATCTGTGGGCCGGTTTCCCCAAATTTCTGCAGCTGAGCCTTCCTGCTATGATGGATGGTAGCCTGGAACTATGAGCTAAAGCAAACCCTTTCTCTCCCAAGTTGTTTTTATCAGGGTGTTTTTATCCTGTCTCAAAACACATAGCTGAACAAATAGAAAGGGGATTTTCTTTTTTTTTTTTTTTTTTTTTTTTGGTTTTTCGAGACAGGGTTTCTCTGTATAGTCCTGGCTGTCCTGGAACTCACTCTGTAGACCAGGCTGGCCTCGAACTCAGAAATCCACCTGCCTCTGCCTCCCAAGTGCTGGGATTAAAGGCGTGCGCCACCAACGCCCGGCTAAAGGGGATTTTCAAAGAGGCAATGGCCTCAAGTCAAGGAAGATAAGATTGGTCCTTATATCTTAATCTCAGGAATACTTTCTTGCATAGCTGTTTCAAGAAGCTATGGTCCATGTAGCACCAATTCCTACTGGCCTCTTGAGGGGCACACTTTCCACTCTGGGAGACGCTGGCACAGAAGCAGGCTAGGTACCACCATCTCCGTTGTTCAGTATCCAGTCACCCCAACTGGGGACCCCAGAGGAGGAAGCACCTGCTCGCCCTGACTTGAAGCTGCAGATTTCTCGCCATCCAAAATGAGTCATGGAGTCACAGTGGAGCGGATTTTACTCATCCCCTAGGAATGGACTCTTGGAAGGCTCCAGAGTGACTAGCTTCAAGTGTTCTGTCTCAGGCACAGGGCATTTCATCCCTCTCTATGTCTGCAGTCACTTCCCCTCTGGATACTTCCTGTTTCTGGGAGCAGGCAGCCTGCCAGGCAGGGCTCAGCCTCAGCAGACGGGCGGAGACATCCTTCCTCTTATTTCTAGTACTGAATCCCATCTTCCTTCCCTGTCAGAGATATCTATCGCAGCTCTCTGCCCTTCCCAGGTCCCCGCACCCACCGTGGGAGAGCACAGAGGAACATATTTTCATCTGCAACTCTGACCTTTGGCAGGTGCTTAGCAACCATTATTGATCACTGACTTCTTGGGCACAGGTAATCAGGA
Source organism: Mastomys natalensis (assembly GCA_021653895.1). Classification (NCBI taxonomy): domain Eukaryota; kingdom Metazoa; phylum Chordata; class Mammalia; order Rodentia; family Muridae; genus Mastomys; species Mastomys natalensis. The sequence goes on from JAJTUV010000174.1 coordinate 3,090,192, forward strand.
AAAGATCTAGGGCAAGGGTCCATTCGTTCGCCGACTTAATAAATATTTGTTGAATGCCTACTATGTGCCAGGCCCTGTTCAAGATGCTGGGATATGGCAGTAAACAAAACCCAGACACCAATGTCCTCATAGCAAGTATGTTCCACTGGGAGGAACAATTGGGAATCTAAACAGAAATATAAAACATGATAGCACACAAGATGGTGATAAACACTAAGTAGAGAGAACAAAGCTGGGAAGGCAAATATGAATTCTGGGTACGAGGGAAGTATAAATTATTAAACAGGGTGGCTGGGGAAGCTTTTGCTGCAAAGGGAATTTTGAACAAACATTTGGAGAAGGAGAAGAAAGGGAACTGGGGTGGGGGAGGCCAAGAGTCTTCTGGGAAAAGGGAAGAGTACATGCAAAGGTCCTGGTGTCGGGAATGTTCATGTGTGGACAGGTTGGCAAATAAGAGAAAGGATAGGGAGTTGGAATAGAGTGTGTGAGGAGGGGGGAGATGCAGGAATTAAAATCAAAGTCTTCTATACGATAGTGTGGACTTTGGTTTTTACTCTATACTGCATGGGAAGGCACTGGCTTTTAATAGAGATGTCCTTAAAGAGATTCTTGGAAAGGTGTAGTGACAGTTACCTGAAGAGGGCAAGGACAGGATGTGGAACCAGGGAGACCCCTTAGGAGAGGACTTTAGTAGTCTAGGGAGAGATTGGTGGCTTGGGCTGATGGAGGCAGCTAGAGTGATGGGCAGTGATTGGAGAGGTGTAGGACCTACAGTGGGATTTGTGAAAACACATGGAGACAAAAGATAACACTTGGGAGGCTCAGGCAGGAGGATCACATTTTTGAAGCTATTCTAAACTAGGTAGTGAGTCCTAGACCAGTTTGGATTATATAGTGAGACCCTGTCTCTAAAAACAATAAATAAGGGCAAATGAGCTGACTCTGGGTAAACTGCTTGCTGCCAAGTCTGATGACCTGAATTTGATCCCCAGGCCCTACCAGTTCCCCAAAGTTGTCTTCTGACCTCTGAATTTACACCTCGGCACATATACACTCTTCTTCCCCCAACCCCAATTTATAAAAACAAAAAGCCAATCAACAAATAAAATAATATAAAACTAAAAAGAGGGCTGGGAATGAAGCTCAATAGTAGAGCATTTGCCTGCCCTGGCTCATATCCTAGTATCACAAACAATAAGAACATTGCAACCTAGTGGTCAGTCACTTTCTTTCCATCACTAGAACAAAATACATGAGGTTGAAGCCTGGGGATGCAGCTGGGCTAGAGCACACCCAGAGTCCTAGGTTCAATCCCTGACACCGAGTAAGTTAGGTGTGGTGGTGCACACCTGGAATCTCAGGACTGGAGAAGTAGAGGCAGGAGGATCAGAAATTATAGGTCATCTTTGGCTACATTATGAATCTGAGACAAGCCTGGACTACATGAAACTCAGTCTCAAAAACCAAAAAGAAGCCTAAAGGTCAGTCAAAGAAAACCATCCATTAGATCCGGTGAGCCTGGAATGAACTGCAGCTCTGCATCTTGGGAAGCCCTTTAATTCATTCAAACAGGAGTGAAGGACTCGGGTGCCTCTTTTCTATAGCAGCTGGGCATGTAGGAGCAAGACGGAGTAGGGAGGGGTGCTGGGTGTAGGGAGGGCACTTTAGGTAGGGCTTCAGAACTATGGAAAAATGGAGTTAGAGAGTGGGGACCAAAGGGGCCACATCAGCAGCTTTTAGAGGAAGTAGCTGCCTGATCTGGGAGCCTCCTCCTGATCCTGTCTACACAGTGGACCAGCACTACTGCTCCTGCTCCAGTCCAACTTCTTCTCCTTCTCCTTCTCCTTCTCCTTCTCCTTCTCCTTCTCCTTCTCCTCCTCCTCCTCCTCCTCCTCCTCCTCCTCCTCCTCCTCCTCCTCCTCCTCTCTCTTCCTTCTCCTCCTCCTTCTTCTTCTCCTCCTCTTCCTCCTCCTTCTTCCCCTCCTTCTCCTCCTCCTTCTTCCTCCTCCTCTTCCTTCTCCTTCTCTTCCTCCTCTTCCTCCTCCTTCTTCCTCCTCCTCTTCCTCCTCCTCTTCTTCCTCTTCCTCCTCCTCCTCCTCTTCCTCCTCCTCCTCCTTCTTTCTCCTTCTCCTCCTTCTCCTCCTCCTCCTCCTCCTCCTCTTTCTCCTCTTGTAATATTGTAGATGGCACTACCTCTATTGCCCTCTCTGTGGTTTTGGGGATAGGGACAGGAACATTTGGCCCACGCCTGCCTGAGGCTGCACCTGCAGCTATGAAGCTGGTTCCTGGATGCTTTAAAGGTTTTCTTGAGTGTGGATGACCCTCCTCCAGCCTGCTGTATCTTTTATTCTAACCGTTCACATACCTTGCCAAACAGCAATCAACTTTCTGGCCGCTCCAGAGTAGAAGCCAGCGATGTTAAACAGAGTGGCCCTTGTGCAGTTGGAGGAAAAGAGGCTGGGGCACTTTTAGGTGTCTCGGCCTCAGGGCACACACAGTGAGTCAGCCTTGTCTCCCAGAAGAGGAGTCTCCTGTCCTGTCCACAAGTGACATACTTCACTTTAATCACCACTTTGCCTGGGCTTTTTGGTCTTTCCCTTCACAGTTCTGTGGTGTCTGTTACCATTCCTCCACCGGCTCCTTCCCTCCCAAAACATTCTGGAATTTTCCAACCATGAGATCTTTTTCTCTGGTCCCCCCCCCCTCCATATTTGTGGGTTTACAAGCTTTTATTTCTTGACTATCATTTTCATAAAGTCTCCTGAGGCAGAGAAGAAAAACACACATGAGCAAAATGCCGCTATTAAAAAGCAAAACTTTGAAAATTATGCTGATGTCACTGCTTCACAGAGAAGCTGGGGAGGGGGGAAGGTGGGAGGAATCAGTCATCCCACATTCCAGCAAAATCACCCTCCCTTCTGGGGTATGGCCATGTGACTCTCCTCAGTGCGTGTTTGCCGAGTGTAGTCATAGTCTTGGTTTTTGTGAAGTTCATCTCCTTCCTGTTTCACTTGGCAAATTTCATTGGAAGCATTTCCTCCCATGTTTTGACAGATTCTTTAAAAAACGTTTTTGGGGCTTATTTATTTTATGTCTACAAGTGTTTTGCCTACATGTATGTGTGTGCCGTATGTGGATATCTAGTGCTAGAGGAGGTGGATTCCCGGAACTGGAGTTGTGGATGGTGGCGAACCACACCACGTGGGTGCTGGGAATGGAACCCTGGTCCTCTATAAGAGCAGCCAGTGCGTTTAATGGCTGAGCCATCTCTCCAATCCTGACATATTCTTCAAAACTATAGCTTGACATTTTTTTAATTGCATTTCTTTATTTACTTGCCATGTGAGTGAACTAATATGCCTGTGTGGAGGTCAGAGAATAACTTGCAGGAGTGGATTGTCTCTTTCCATCATGTTAAGCATCTAATCCAGGTCCTGAGGCTTGGTGGCAAGTATCTTTACTGGCTGAACCATCTCGCTGGCCCTATAACTGTAGCTTTTAGTGTGTAATAGTCATCAAGGGAAATCACAAGAATGGACTTTAATCAGAATTGTAGAGTAGGGCTCTCTTACCAAATATTCAAAATATTCCTGGTATTGGCTCATAAATGTAGTGCAGAAAGGGAATGAAATAAAATGACTACATTCAGTATGTTTTGTTGTAAAGAAATATCATTTGAATGTTGACAGTGGAATTTAACACATGATAAGTTAATGGAAAATATTGATAAGTAAAAAAATAGTGTAGGAGCAACTGAGTATGTATCTGGGGGAAAACTTGAATTCTTATCTTTGATGTGAATTCTAAATGAATTGGATGTCAAAAGAGAGAAAAGAAAAAGGAAGCCTATAAAAACACTTGAAAAATTCATTGCAGAATACTCAATAAATGGAAATTTCATCTGAGTGTGTAAGTAAGGCCAGAATCCATAAAATAAAAATGGATAAATAATGATCACATACAAATATAATTTCTTCATGGCAGAAATCACTATAAGTCAGAAGACAATCCAGGCAAATATATTTTTAGATGGGAATACAAAAAGGACACTTTTCCCTAATGTACTCAAGGCTCCTATAAATTGATTAGGAATTGAGTCAATCACTTAATAGGAAATGGGCAGACTATACCAGCCCAGCCCTGAATGGGAACACAAACCTCTGTAAACACAAGAGAAGTGTTCACTGCTGTCCAAATAAGGGGTATTCAGATGAAAACGACTGACTGGTGTTAGCCATTATAGCTCTGAGTGGCAAAGTTCAAAAAGCAGTTTAAACCTATAATTTAGTCCCCATGAGGCAGAGGCAGAAGGATTACCCCAACTCAGAGGCCAGCCTGGTCTATAGATCTAGCCGGAGACCAGGTCTACATAGTGAGACCCTGTGTCAAAACAATCAAAACAAGTCCACAAAACGGAGTAGTTTGGAGCCTGGACTTGGGGCTGGAAGGTAGGTGGGGATTTGAATCCCAGATCCATTGCCTATACTTTGGGTGAATCCCTAAGGTCTAAGTCTCGGTGAAAACCAAACTATCCAAGTTTAAAGTGCAAGCCATTTAATTCAATATGCCTTGTGCGTTCAAACACACGTGTAGCGTGTATATATTACATTCTTGATGAAGTGGCAAAATACTTAAAAAGGAAGATTGACTAGGCCACACAGATGTGAGGAGGAGGAGAGACTGGGCCTCTTTGTGAAGCTGGGGGAGGCGGGGAGAACTGGAGTCTTTCAGACCCTGCTGGAGCTGGAGGTGAACTTAGATCTCCCTCACAGCTGCGGTGGTTGGATCCCTGGTGTGATGTTTTGTATCAGTTCCTCAGCTGAAAAGTTTCCAGAAAATCCAAGCCTGGCTAGCTGGTGAATTGGAGACAAAGTTTAGTGGGATGCAAGTAGTGTTGAGGAGGAGGAGGGAGATTCTGCCTAAGTCAACTTGGAAACACCTGTATAAGACTTAAGTAGAAGAGCCCTCGAAGCTGCACCCTGACTGACTGCAGTTGCACACCTGTCATTGAGGACTTAAGTCTTCCCAAGCAAAATCGTGGGTAAGAGGGTCTGGGTGAAACTGGGTGGTGCCGGCTCACTAAGGTTCATTTAGACAGAGTGCAGCAGCAATAATGCTCACAAAATGGCGAAAGGTGTTACTTTTGAATTCCTCGAGATTCAATTGTAAACAAAATGACTGAATAAAGTGTAATGCATAGAGAAAGTTATCCTGGGCCAACAAGGTTGCTCAGCGGGTAGAGACTTGCTGCACGAGTCTGAGGAATCCCTGGGACTCACACATAGTGGAAAGAGAAAACTGTTTCTCAGAAGTTATCCTCTGACCTCCAGATACAGGGTATGACATGTACATGTACGCACACAAATACATAAATGAATAAATAAATAAATGTAAACAATTTTATATTAAGTTATCCTATACCCCAACTATATGTTGATGCTTACTATCTACTGAAGAAAAAAGTGTAAAGATGATGTATTTGTTTATTTTAATATAGTTGACATTCACTTTTATTTTATCTTATGTATTTGGGTGCCTGCCTCTGTGTGTGTGTGTGTGTGTGTGTGTGTGTGTGTGTGTGTATACCACGTGAGTGCCTCCTGCCTCTTCCTTCTTGGAGAAATGGGTAGATGTGGCCAGGTGCCTGACAGCCTCTTTCTAATGTGACCTTATGGGATAGCCACCCAGCAACTGTCACCCAGGTTGGCCCCTTTGGGGACTGGCTGCTTTTCCATTTGGAGAAATGAAAGATAGTGAGATGTCTCTAGAGAAAATTTTTTTCTTTAAATGTTTTTGAAAGATTTATTTATTTATTTCATGTATGTGAGTACACTGTAGCTGTCTTCAGACACACCAGAAGAGGGCATCAGATCTCATTACAGATGGTTGTGAGCCACCATGTGGTTGCTGGGAATTGAACTCAGGACCTCTGGAAGATCAGTCAGTGATCTTAACCCAGTCATCTCTCCAGCCCAGAAAATTTTTAATAATTAAGGAACCTGGTTCTTTCTTGGTCTCTTTCACTGAAGTAGCTGGAGGGGGTGTGTGTGTGCTTAAATTATATGATTAGCAACTGTCTGCTTAATGATTTCCTGCATTGTATATTATTTATTTCTTTGAGTGAGATTTTGAGAAATGATGATGAAAAAATTGATGACAGGGTTTAAAAAAATGAAGCTGAAAAAATTGCACGTGGTGATGGGATGCCTATAATCTCAGCATTTGGCAGGGGGAAGCAGGAAGATCAGATGTCTAGGTCATCCTCAACTACATGATGAGATTAGGGTGATCCTGGGTTAGAGACCTTGTCTCAAAAACCAAAGCTCCAAGAACTGGACAGTTAGATTAAGCTGTTTTCGAGGCGTTTCTGGTTAAGATGATTGGCTGCTCTCTTCCTGAGTTTGATTTCTAGCACCCACATGGTGGCTCACAACTGGCTGTAATTCTAGTCCCAAGGGAACTGATGCCTTTTTCAGGTCACTGTGGGCACCAGGTGTAACAGCCTGTTCTGCCCCATGTTTGGGGGCCACTATGTCCTGGACTGAGCTGCTGCTTCGGTCTGTGGGTCAGGGTCTAGCAAGAGAGAAAGAGTTGGGATGGAAGGGCAAGAGACTCAAAGAATGGAGACAAGACAGAGAGTCTGTTCAAGTCCCGTTATTAAAAGGAAATCATGGGTATATATAAGGATAAGTAGAGGAATGCAGCTGAAGACACTTTACCATATGCGCCTTGCAGCTGAGGGCACTAAACAAGATATGAGAGAAAAACAAGATGTTTATCAGAGTGTGCTCAGTTGTGTTGTCAGCGTATATGGCCTGAGATGGTTGCAAGATGATAGCCACTTTGTCCTAGGACTTGGCTCCCAACAACCAGGCACACACGTATATGCATAGGCAAAACATCCATACACATACAAATAAAACTAAATGCTTGTGTGTGTGTGTGCAGTGTTACATTGTTGTATAACTGTTTCCTCTGAGACTGAAACATTCCAACCTTCAAGGAAGCTCCTTAAACAGGAAAATAAACAACAAAAGAGTTTCAGGAGCCAGGCAGTGGTGGCGCATGCCTTTAATCCCAGTACTTGGGAGGCAGAGGCAGGAGAATTTCTGAGTTTGAGGCCAGCATGGTCTACAGCGTGAGTTCCAAGACAGCCAGGGCTATACAGAGAAACCCTGTCTCAAAACAAAACAAAACAAAACAAAACAAAACAAAACAAAACAAAACAAAAGTTTCAGGAAGTCCCTGAAACTGACTTGATTCAGTAGGCTCTTCCCTACCCCTACCACAGCAAGGAATAAACGCTGAGAGTGCCACTTAAAAGAGTGGAATCAAGCTACAGAAAAGACTCAAACCAGACCAGCTACCTGGAAGAAACAGAAACCAGGTGAGATGCCTAGAAGAGGTTTAGAGCAACTGAGGCATCTGAAAAGGGTATGTCCAATCTGTTGGGTTGCCTGTAGGTTGTGCAGTGTGCTCTAGGTTTCCAGCTTTGTGAGATCTTATCCGTGACATTGGTGATGCAGCTGTCTCTGAGTCATTTCTGCTACTGAAATCAAGTCCTCATTCATATTCTTCAATAACATTCATGTTTCCCCAAGTTTAACTTTGGTAGTATCCATACTTTAGTCTGTCACTAGTTCTCTATCTAGGGTGAGTAGATGAGTGTTTTGAATCTTCCAGGAAAAGTTTTTCCATATGCAAGTTGGAAGTTAGAGGTCCTGGGCTCAATTCTTGTGAAGTACCACAACCTTCAACTTGCAAGGTATGCTTATCTCTGCCTGCCTCCTGAGTGCTGAGATTAAAGATGTCTAAGATGTCTGCCCACCATACCCAGTTTCATATATATATATATATATATATATATATATATATATATATATATAAATTTTTTTAGACAAGGTTTCTCTGTGTAGCCTTGGCTGTCCTGGAACTTGAACTTACTTTGTAGACCAGACTGGCCTTGAACTCAGAGATCCACCTGCCTCTGCCCCTAAAGGCATGCACCACCACTTCCTGGCTAATATTAGATTTTTATCAACCTAGAAAGAGCCCTTACATTAACTGGCAAGTCACCCATCCCCAACCCAGTTGTAATCACTCACTTCCCTTCTGCCTCTATGGATTTTCTGATTCTGAGCAATTTATATAAATGGGGTCATTCACTATATGGCTGTTTTGTTTGAAGACACATTGTTGCAACGTAGCCCACCTTGGCCTAGACCTTGTAATCTCTCTGGCTCAGCCTCCTAAATGCTGAGATTATAGCCAAACAACACCACATCCAGCCAAGTGTGGGCTTTTATGCATGGCTTCTTTCATTTAGCACCTTGTCTTCATGGTCCTTTCATGGTGTAGCATGTCGGTATTTCTCTGCTTCTTGTGGCTGAGGGGGACATTCTTTGTCCTCTAATGTAACTGAGGAGGACATTCTCTGTCCTCTAATGTAGGACTTTGTTTATCAACTCATCAGTTAGTGGGTTTGTGAGATGTTTTGATCTTGGGTTATTTTGGATGCTGCTGCCATGAACATTGTGTGCATACTTTCCTGTAGAAAGACTGTTTTATCCGTTGCTGGAAATAGATGAATGTGATTTCAACCTTGGCAAAACTGTACGTCAAATGCTAAAATGTTCTTTTTTCTTGTCCTGGGCATTCGACTTAGGGCCTCAGACATGCTAGTTAAGTACTCTATCATATCTGTGTGCCTGGTCCACATACCGACTTCCATGCTAGCCAGAGTTAGCTACACAGGGAAAGTCTGTCTTAAAAATACATATATGCATACATACATACATAAGTAAATAAAGAAGTAAACAATCAAATAAATTACACACACATATAAAATTAGCGTGGTATGGCTGTATAACTACAAATATTAAAACTATGGAATTTTGTGCATTTTAGTTTATTTTTTATGTATGTGTGTTTGCCTGACATATGTCTGTGTACCATGTGTGAGCCAGCTTCACGCCTATGGAGGCCAGAAGAAGGCATCAGATCACCTGGAACTGGGGTTATACACCTGGTTGTAATTAGGAATTGAACCTGCGACCTCTAGAAAAGCAGCTAGTGCTCTTAGCTGCTGAGCCATCTCTTCGCCCCCTGTCTACTTTATTATTGTGTGTATGTGGGTGATGCTAACAGAAGGTGACTCTGGTGGTATAGTAGTCACGTGTAGGTCAGAGGGCGACTTTGGGGATCTGTTCTGCCCTCACCCCATGGACTCCATGTATTGAGCTTTCGACCTGCATAGGAAGTGATCTCACCTTCTTGGTCATCTCGCTGATATCTATTTATTTGTTTTTAATGCTGCCTGGAATTGAACTTAGAATCTCACACATGTTAAGCAAGCCCAGTACCATTCAGTTACATCAGCAGCCCTAAAATGCACACTTTACAAGGATGTATGATGATGTGTGGCTTATAGCTCAATAAAACTATTACTTCTTTTTAAATAAAAGGTAGTTAATTCTATGAAACTCTGGCATTCAGAAAACGGAGGCTGAAGGATTGCTTGAGTCCAGGAGTTCAGGGCAAACCTGGGCAATGTAGTGAGAGCATGTCTTAAAATAAATAAGTAAACATAAAATAGCAATATATAAAACAAATAACTAAATATAAAGTAATGGCATATAAAATAAATTTCTCTTCCAGTGAGTTGCAGTTTTTTATGGTTTTTTTTTTTTTTTTTTTTTTTGAGAAATGGAAAATTCCGGAAGAAATGGAAAATTTACCTGGGAAAATCTAAATTACCAATGTTTGTCCACCACCAAAAAAAAAAAAAAAAAGGAAGAAACTGAAGGTGTCTTTCGAAAAATTAGTTCAGAAAAAAAAATCTGCTTCTGGAGAATTTTCCATTCTGTTCCGTTGGCTTTTGAGACAGACACTGGGAAGGGACAGAGAGCATGGACGGAGGGAAAATCCTTCTTCTCAAAAGATGGTTATACTTTGACAGAGTCCTTACCCTGTGACCTCAGGGCAACCCCAGGACCAGTGCTCAGTCTAACAAAGCGATCAATGGTTCTGAGCAAGAACAATCCTTGCAGACATATACTGGTGAAGACTCACCTTCAGTTTCAACGGAACCAATAGGAGAACGCACACGTACAGAATACGATTCTGTTGCTTTTGAATACTGCTTAACGATAGGAAAGGATATTGTGTTAGATGAAAAAAACCTGGATGTTAAACTGACTTTACAGGATAATTGTGAATTATGTAATTTTTTTTACATGTGACATCAAAATAAGTTGGATAGAGAGCATGTTATAACAGTGGTCATATTTGAGCATTTCAAATTTTCTCCTTTGTGCTTTTCTGATTTCCCGTTTTTTTCTGCATTAGGTGTGTATTACTCATTAACCAGAAAAAATATTACTTAAAAGATATGTTTGCACAGCATAAAGTTCAAAAAGAAATGTATTAAAATAATAAGACAGATAATCATTGGGAATGGTAGAAAATACACTTGTGTTTGTTTTGCTTTTGGGTTTTGAGACAGGGTTTCTCTGTGTAGCCCTGGGTGTCCTGGAACTCAATCTGTAGACCAGGCTGGCCTTGAACTCAGAGATCCGCCTGCCTTTGCCTCCCAAGTGCTGAGATCAAAGGCATACACCATCAATGTCCGGCTAGAATGATGCATTTTTAGTTTTGTTCTTTAGATGTATTTATTTTTATGTGTATGGCTGTCTTGCCTGCATGTGTGCCACAGAGGTCAGAAGAGAGCCTTGGGTTCCCTGGAAATGAAGCTACAGATAGATCTGAGCCACCATGTGGGGGCTGAGAACTGAACCCAGGTCCTCTAGAAGAGCAGCCGGTGCTCTACCTACTGAGCCATGTCTCTAGCTCGCATTTTCTAATTTTATAATGAACAATTATTACTTTATGTAGCTTTGTTTTATTTTTTGAGATACATTTTTTACTGTGTATCCCTCCCTGACTAGCCTGAAATTTGCTGTATAGACCAGGCTGGTTTTGAACTCACAGAGATCCACCTGCCTGCCTCTCTGTTGGGATTAAAGGCGTGCTCTACAGCAACCAATCCTATTTATGATCATTTATAAGAACATCCATAAGCTAGATAACACTTGATATTTTCATTGGTATTATCACTTCTTAATTTACAAATAAGAATGTTTTTTTTTTTAATTTGTTTTTGTTTTTTTGAGACAGTGGCTCTCATTCGGAGCTTCCCAGAGTCTAGGATGGCCAGCCAGTAAGCCTCGGGGATCTGTCTAGCTCCACTCCCTCAACACTGAGATTACAAGTGCAGGTCTCCAACCATTTTCCCATGGAAACTGGGAATTGAACTTGGGTCCTCCTGCTTGCACTGGGTTACTGCGTGAACTGGGTTGCTCCTGTAAATAGTTTACTGAGGAAGCTATTTTCCAAGCCTTTCCACCTTTTTCATTTATGTGTCTTTGTCTGAGTCTGGGTGTGTCTGTGTCTGCCACATGTGTATAGGGTTCCTCTCCTAGAAGGGAAAAAAAAAGTCGAATCCCCTCGGAGCTGGAGTTACATAGGTGGTTGTGAGCTGCCCGATGTGGGTGCTGGGAAGGCAACTTCTATCCTGTGCAAGAGCAGCAAGTGCTCTTAACCACTGAGTCATTTCTTCATCCTTTCCACCCTTTTTACATTTAATTTGTCATCTTAGTTGGGGACTTGCTGTGTAGCTAATAACGAGGCTAACTCTGACCTCCAGGTCCTCCTGGGTGCTGGGATGGCAGGTGTGGACCATCACAATACTTCCAAGCCTTCACGGCACCGGAGACTTAAGTCCCTTAACATTCTGATGCCTTTCCTAGGGTCTCCTGTACAGCACCCAGACCTGCAAGTGTTTTCGTGTTCCTAGGACCCCCGACTGCCCTGGGTTGATTCTGCGCAGAACTTGTGAGCTCAGGGCTGTTGTCGGGTCCCGTATCCGCCATGGAATCCTCTGGTTTCAGCCAGGAGCCCACACCACTGCAATGATTCAGACTTGAGCCTACTGTCAACTAAATGCCTGACGTCATTTCCACTGTGACCGCTGTTAACTCATGTCTTCCTCGCTTCTACACAAGCAGATTTTCTAGACCCTGTTGCTCTTGCTTTCTCGGTTGGCCACGGTGTTGGGCAGAAGGGAAGGTTTCCTTGACTCACAGAGAAGCAGAGAGAGGGTGTGTGTGTGTGTGTGTGCAGTTACTTTCGCCATTCGGACCTCATAGGAAGGTGTCAATGGAACTTGGAAAGATTTCTCTGCTTTGTTTAGGATCCTGCTACTGTTTTTTTTTGTTTTTTGTTTTTTGTTTTTTTTTAAAGAAAGAATCT